>CM060266.1:10678542-12148542 GCA_030684275.1 Acipenser oxyrinchus oxyrinchus
GAAGGGCTTGTGAGGCGGCAGCCATCAACCCCAGCATGCGCTGACACAGCTCCATGCTGACTGTTTGTCTCAACCTGAATAGGGAGAGACACCGCTCTATTGAGGCAACTCTTTGTGTCGACAAGGTCGCTTCCATGGACACTGAGTCCAGATGCAGACCCAAGAATTCGGTCTGTTGGCTCGGCACTAGGCGGCTCTTTTCTGAATTGATCTTCAGACCTAGCCGCTGAAGATGGTCTGTAACCATCACTGTGTGCTGTGCCACCTGCTCCTTCGACTGCGCCGCAGACGAGCCAGTCGTCCAGATAATTCAGCAGTCGGACACCTTGAGCCCGCAAGGGAGCTAGAATGGCATCCATACATTTCGAAAAGGTTCGAGGAGCTAGTGACAGGCCGAATGGAAGGACACAAAACTCGTATACCCTGCTCTGAAATGCTAAACGCAGATACTTCCTGTGACCCGGCAGATGGGAACGTGAAAGTACGCGATCTGTCAGGTCCACGGTGGTGAACCAGTCGCCGTGTCGGACTGACTGAATGATGTGCCTGTGCGTAAGCATCCTGAATGATAACACCCGCAGGTATTTGTTCAGTACTCGCAGATCTAAAATAG
Organism: Acipenser oxyrinchus oxyrinchus; assembly: GCA_030684275.1. Taxonomy (NCBI): domain Eukaryota; kingdom Metazoa; phylum Chordata; class Actinopteri; order Acipenseriformes; family Acipenseridae; genus Acipenser; species Acipenser oxyrinchus. The sequence goes on from CM060266.1 coordinate 10,679,156, forward strand.
GACGGAGCCCGCCGTCCTTCTTGGGCACCAGGAAGTATTTGGAATAGAACCCTGGTCGATCAGAGCAGGGTCTACTTGTTGAATGGCACGCTTGCTGAGCAATGCCTGTATTTCCACATTCAGAGCTGAGGACTGAACCGAAGTCCTTCACTGCAGTTACAACCACTCCCGGAAGGGGAGGTTTTAACTGGAACTGAAGGGTGTACCCGTGGATATAGTTTTGTGCACCCAGATGTCGTTGGTGCATTGTTGCCAGAACTGGAGCTGGGAGACAGTGTAGGGGCGGGTTAACAGCTGCCTGGTGTTCTCAGGGCTGTTTAGGCTGGGCTCGCTCGCGAGGGGCCTGGCCAGAGCCCCGAGGGCGTGGCCTGCCACCACCTCTAGGGCGCCACCCTCGCCGCGGTCTTGAAAATGGAGGTTGACCGCGCTGCTGTGCTTGAGGGAGAGGTCTTAGTACCCCTGGCCGTGGCTGGTGCTGCGGTGGTGTCCTGCGCCACTGATGTTCCTGAGGCCGCTTCGGCTGGAACGGCGGTTTTGGCCACATTTTCGCCATTTGCTGCGACGCCTCCGCGCCTTGGCGGAGCGTTGCAGCATCTCCTCCACCGCTGGACCAAATGTGTGTCCCGTGTAATTGGGGCATCCAGCAACGGGCCTTATCAGGTTCCTGCACTCGCCTGCGAGAGCCAGAGCTGCCTTCTGGCCACCACCAGAGACGCGATGCTCCTGCCCTGAGCCCGCGCTGAGCTGGGCCAGCTTCACCAGCAGTTGACTGACGGTCCCCAACTCGCTTCTGAGGGCCGCCGAAGGGCACTCAGGTAGATCTTTAATTAGTGCCGCTTGGTAGACCGTCAGCAAGCTGGCCACATTAGAGAGCTTGACCGCCTCTGTGGCCGCAGCGTACCCCTTTTTGAGGTGTACTTCAGTGGTCCTGCACTGCTTATTGGGGCATGCAGGATCTTTCGTCAGCCCCTTCACCAACGCGGCGAACGCAGCGTCCACAGGTGGGAAGGACGCCAACCCAGCCTCATTCGCCCCCTGCATGTTAAAGGCCGAGGCCTTGCGAGAAGTCGCAGGGGCAGAGGCCGGAGCCCCCCAGGTGGACTGCACCTCCTTAATAAAGTCTGGGAATGCCGGAAGCATCCTGGACTGATGGGGCTGGGCTGAAGGCGACTCAAACAAGGAGTGCCGAGGTAGTTCCGCCATAGGCCACTCGACGCCCAAGTGGCGGGTTGCTCTGTCCACCACAGACCACGTTGGGTCATCAGTATCTAGCACGTGGAGCTCGGTGTCTTGCTCGGAGGCTACCTCAGCCTCTGTACTGTCCCCCTCTAGGATGTCAGATGCGTCTCTAGACAGTGCATCGACATCCCACTCCCCTTGAGACTGCACTGGAAGAGCGACGACCGGTGCAGGTTGTGGAGGGGCCACTGGCTGACTAGCAATGGGCCCAGTCGGTTGTTCTGGGACTGGAGGCACCACATTTGCTAGGGACATGAGGATGGACTGCTGCCCCATCATAGCCTCCATAAACTGAGACATTTTGGAGATTAGCTCCGCCACCCCGACCTGTCTCTGTATCGCCTGTCCCGACGAGGGGAACGAGAGCGTGCTCTCCGCCGAGGCGATCTGGAGTGCGACCTAGACTCCCGACGGGGCGCACCCTACGAGGGAGGGGCTGCGCTCCCGAGCTGCCTGGTGGGGACCTCTGACCAGCCGTTAGCTGGGAGGACGGGCTCCTGGAGAGCTGCAGCCGCCCTGGCGGCGCCGCCGAGACGACGGCGGGGCAGAAATGGTGTGGGACGATCCAGAAGAAGGAGAGTGCCCACCCACTGCTTTCGCCCTTTGGCGGAGGGTGCGTGTCTGGAAACCAGCACAAAGATGGCAAAGCCCTATCCGCCAACGCGGATGCGGCGTGTTCTGGCCCCAGGCACGCCACACAGTCCTCATGGGGATCGCCGCTGGCAATTTTGCCTGGCAGGTGACGCAACGGTGGAACCCGGACATGGTTGTTAAGGCGCCGATGCGCCGGCGCCGTGTGCCAAAGCGCCGAGCGCCGAGGTGCGGCACCGAAGCGTCGGCGCCGACGCGACCGAGCGCCGCGCACCGGCGCCGAGCGCCGAGGTGCGCGCCGCGCCGAGCGCCGAGCGCCGAGCGCCGAGGCGCCGACGCACCGGCGCCGAGCGCCGACGCGACCGAAGCGCCGAAGCGCCGAGTGCGTGCGCCGAAGCGCCGAGCACCGGCGCCGAGCGTCGAGGTGCGTGCACCGAAGCGTCGAGGTGCGTGCACCGAAGCGCCGAGCCGGCTGCTGCACCAAGCGCCGAGGCGCTGACACCACGCGGAGTGCGAGTACCAAGCGTAGAGACGCTAGCATGAGACGCCTGAGCGTCAGCTGACCCGCAGAGCGGAGACGCTAGTGCTGGTACAGTGTCTGATGCTGATATACTTACCTAGGTGCTAAGGGAATATGTGCTTTGGTGGTCGTCTTCCTAATGGTGAAAAAAAGGGATTTTTTTTTTTTTTTTGTGGGACGCTGCAGCAACACTATGGTGCTTAGTGACTGTAAGCGTACAGCTACCACGCGGTAGGGATGGAACACACCGCAGTGGAGTAATATATAGAGGCTGCAGAGCAGGCTCTACACACACGCGGTCTAGCCAGGCAAGACCGAGGCTGCAATGGGCGCGTGGCCAAAGGCCAACGCAACGCGTGTCCGAACAAATATATATATTTTATATTTGTTGTATATATATATATATATATACAACAAATATAAAATATATACAAAAACCCAAAAAACACACGATAACAATTACAAAATAATTATAGTAAAGGAAAGACAGAGACCACGAGTAATAACAGAAACACGATGCAAAAGCAAAGCGTGAAGGAATATATAATGTAATATAAATTATATACACAATTATATAAACCGAAAATACGAAATAATAATAAGTACAACTGAAATAAACTCGGAGAAGGGGCAAAAACCAGCTTCTCAAGCCTAAGCTTAATGAGTACAAACAGTTGAAGCTCTAATTACCTACCACTACCAATGCTGAAGACAAAAGAGGACGTGAGTCTCTGCGCGCTGCGTATAGTAAGCTCCCAAGGGGGCGGGCTTACGTGGCAGCTCGCGCAGAGGCCTATCGGCAGCTTTGCTATAAAAGCTCAGCCAATCGCTACTGCCTGATGGCAGTATCCCATCCTTGATGGTTATTTTCGACTTGAAAGGGAACATGTATTTCACAGTGCACTGTCACACACATAGAAAGTGAGCTTTAAGAACAATATACGAGAGGTCCCCGAGTGGCTCACCTGGTAAAAGCTGTGCCGTGTGGTGTGCAGGGTGCGTCATACGGTCAGTGGAGTGCTGGCTTTACTGGGGATTGTGGAAGGAGCGTTGTGTTGGCTCAGGCACTCTTGCGGGTCAGGTTGGCAAAACCAATGAGGACTGTTCCTCCTGATTGCACTACAGTGGACCCTGCTGGCCAGGGGCCTGGTGAGCTCAAGCAGTCCTCTAGAGGGCGGTAGATCGCTGACATCCACGTGTTCTCGAGTTCCTGGGTATAAAAGAGGAAATTGGCTCGGTCGTGGGATCGGAGGATGCCCACCGAACAGTGCGTTCTCTTGAGCTGTGTGAAGGAATATATTTGGGCATTCTAAATTGGGGAGAAATCAGAGGTAAAATAATTGGGCACACTAAATTTATTAAAAATATAAAACAAAATAAAAATAAGAATTATACACAATAAATGATCTTACTTTATTAACCAACCAGCTGCTTATCCTGTGATTTCCACATGGAGCGCAAACGAGTGCAAATTTGTCACTCGCGTGAGAAAAGCATGCAGGCGCTTATATGTGCATCTGCAAAGTTTAACACGTCTTTTTAACGTGCTTCAATTAATAAATACGTTGACAATAGAGTAAAGTTGTCTGCAGTTTTGACTTTCGCTGGCAGATGGCAGCAGTCCCTAAGAAATGTGCTTGACAGACCAGACCGGGTCATCTGTATACACACAGCTGAGAGTGAAAAATGGATGCCTGTGTATCTACAGAGAATAAAATGAGGAGATTTTTATTTTTTTATTTGCTGGTGTTACAAGTTGTAAGGAAGCCTTGTCAGGTTTGGTACTGGTCAAAACGACCTATTTATTTATTATACCTACACTTCACAGATAATAATTCATATAACAGCGCTATACACCCGTGCCTGAAACTGGGGAAGGTACTGTATATGATGTGACTGAAAATTTGCGACGCAAGTTATCTGATGTATATGTGCTGGCTAAAGACGTTAGCATTGATGAGGGTTTGAAGTGCGTCTGCTTTGAAATCTATCACACGAAAAAATAATTTCTGAAAAGTGATATGCCTGCACAAGTATTATAATGTTATTATAAAGCTGCCATTGTACAAAATTATGTTATTTATACTTATATAATGCTGCCATTAGAAAAAAAATGATGTTATGTTGTGATGTATATTATAATGCTACAATTGTAAACACGTTGCTATTTTGTTATTTAAGTTCTATTGAAATAATATATTTCCGCTTTTCATAATAACAATAAAAAAGTGTGTATTTTAAAAAATAAGGCAACATTGTTTTGAAAACTGTCCAAATTGCTTGTTTGAGGGCTAAGAATAAAAAATCTGCACCAAAAAAAGCATTTTTAAACATGGAAATTGCCATAATAAAGAGGCAGCTGTGTGGTTAATTAAGTGTTTCCTTTATATTTCCCTTTGAAACGTGGTGACGGTGCAGCAGAGACATACCAGAGGATGGCGTGCGATGGAGCTTGGCAGCAGTTCCAGTCCAGCTGTTATCTTCGCAACAGTGAGAAGACGAGCTGGCCGGAGGCCCGCCAAGCCTGTCACAAGATGGAGGCGGACCTTGTGAGCATCCACACCCTGCTAGAGCTCGAGTTTGTCGTCAAGTACATGAAGCGTGGTAAGGCTGAGGGGCTTGGACTTAACACACTCGGGTGAGGGATACCATGCACCACAAGTGGCTAGTGTTACAAGGGCTTTATCAGATCAGAGTAGAATGTTCTTTTTATAGAACTGTGAGATTGTCTGCACTGTTGTTATGCATTCTGACCCCTGTTGGTGAGATGAGGTTCTACAACAACTCCTCCAGAAGAACCTGGCCTTTTTGTGGTTAAGACATGTGCTTGTGGTGTGTGGTTTGTGCCCAGCCTCTGCCATGTTACACAAGATTGTACATTACCAAAAATGTATCAATTTCCAGAGACTGATTGTAATCTATTCATACATTATTTTATAAATATATCTTACAAATATATAGACTACTGATATATTGTATTTATGCTACTATATTCTGTTAATAACTCTCTGTAGCTCAGTCGATGAAGCCTTTGCTTATGGTATCTGAGCTGTTAGTGCTGAATCCTGCTGTTATAATGTTTTATTATGTATTTCTCAAATAATATAGTAATGATAGCCTTTTTAACAATTGCAGGTAAAAATATTTTAATATATTTTATATTGAAATAAATGACAAAATAATAATAATACAGTACAACCTCATTTATCCACACCCCATTCATCTGCGGCTCCCTGATGAGTTTTATCACTGAAATACAGTACATTATTGCCAATGTACATACACACACACACACACACACACAACACACACACACACACACACACACACACACACACACACACACACATAACGACGCATGCTTCACTCTGAAACCTGTGCAGTCGACGCAAAGACAGCAGCACTACAAATTGGAGGATTTGTTTCTTGGTATGAACAGCAGAAGGATGCCGAGTCTGTAAAATTAGTTCTCCTGAGGCAACTACTTAGTGAATCCCAGCAAACATATTTTGCCTCACTGAAAAAAAATGATGATGGACTTTCTCAAAGTTCAAAAGAATGATTTGCAGCAGTGAATTGTTTAAAAAAGCTGTTACACTTCAAAACACTTCTTCTGGTACATATTTTGTTGAAATGTAAGAAAATTACACAGCAGGCTTGTTTGTTAGTTTTAAAGTGAAAAATACATAATAGAATTGTAATTTTTGTTTGAAAGCCCAGAAAAGTAGCAACACTTAGCTACCCATATTTAATATTAATGCGTGGAATAAATTAGTGATAATACGTTGTGATATTTCTAGCTGCTAGAAACACGACTTAGTTTATAGGAAAATTGTGAGCTCTGATGGGCTGAACAGCTTATTCCCGTAATAAAATGTCTTATGATCTTATGATGTAGCTTTGTAGTATTTTTATTTGTATTTCTTTATTATTATTATTATTATTATTATTATTATTATTATTATTATTATTATTATTTTTATTATTATTATGTAAGTAAGTCGCCCTGGATAAGGGCGTCTGCTAAGAAATAAATAATAATAATAATAATAATAATAATAATAATAATAATAATAATAATAATAATACTTATTATTTATTTATTTATTTATTTATTTGTTTATTTATTTATTTTGGTAACAGAAAAAGCTAGGGAAATGGGGTTGGAGGTGTAAACACTAATTTGGTTTACATTACTAGTTTCTGTATTTTATTCATGCATTCTACTCACACGCAATGACACCTCACTTATCCACGGACCCCCACAGCATGCGGAGAAACAGAGTTCCACTGTAATAGTAATAAAACAAACGAATGAGATGGATGCAGTAATTGTGTCAATTAAATATGCGATTAAAACCAAGATTAACTAAGATTAAATGTTTTAATCGCAAGATTAATTGCTATTAATTTTTTTATCGTTTGATGTCCTTTAAGACCCCTCTTATGCCATTAAATGTCCTGAGCTGAAGGCAAAGGCATTTAACATAACGAGATGAGCCTTACCAGACAGTAAAGCCTTATTATTAATATAAAAAATGGCTGCATTAAAAAAAACAACACATTATTTTCATGATTTTATGCAACAGTAAGGAGGCTGTTGCGGTCCAGTGGTTAAAGAAAAGTGGGTAAAGAAAAGGGCTTGTAACCAGGAGGTCCCCGGTTCAAATCCCACCTCAGCCACTGACTCATTGTGTGACACTGAGCAAGTCACTTAACCTCCTTGTGCGCCGTCTTTCAGGTGAGACGTAATTGTAAGTGACTCTGCAGCTGATGCATAGTTCACACACCCTAGTCTCTGTAAGTTGCCTTGGATAAAGGCATCTGCTAAATAAACAAATACTAATAATAATAACAGTAGTTTTATTTTCTAATGAATACAAATGTTTTCCTCAATATGTCATGAGTAATGCGGTTTGCTCAGAATTCTATGTGTGGTCTGGTAGTCTTCATCCTTCTATCCCTTTTGAAATGGTTAATTCTGAGGCCTTTAAAGTATTAAAATTTTTTAGATTATTCTTGGGGTTGTGTGATGTATCAAGCTTTAAAATATCAGCAGTGGGTATAATCAAATAATCAATAGCTTAAATATTAACTTAAAACTAAAATACATCAGTTCAGACACCTCGTACACAAAGGTGAACATGAATTGTGATCTGTTTGTTTGCAACTACTTAAATGTAAAACATGTAAATGAATAAAAATATCAGTGGTTTAAAAAAAAAAAATTATGGGGATTTGAGTGCACATTCATGTATATGTGTATGTTTCAGGTTTAACTTACCGTTAGGTCCTTAAAAAAAAAAAAAAAATTAGTAATTAAAAACATTAAGTAGCCTACACGTGTTAATGCTGATCGTGCTGTTAGTTCAGTAACTTGTTCATAGTGTGTTCATAAAGGTTATTCAAAGCCTCCGTATTACTACATTTGAATAGACAGGTTGAACTTGTAGGACAGAGGAAGCAGACTTCAGTCCACATTGAAAGACAATATTCAGAGGGTGTGTAGTAAAGAGATTTTCTTTCATCAAGCAGAAAACAGGTAAAATACAAAACTAAGTACTGTATTTACCTATTTTCCAGGGCATTGATTAAACCTAGTTTGAAAGATAAAATTTGAGGTCCTTTACCAAATATTAGGGACCTTATATTGACCAATCAGGATAAAGGAAATCTCAGATTCATTTTCTAATATTGGATATTCAGTTTTCCTTTAAAGTGATTGTAGCTAACCAGTAGTTCCATACATTTTATCTACCATGCACACACATTCATTCTGTAGGTCTCAAATGTGCAGCTTTAAAAGAAACACGTATTTTAGACACAAATTTTCATTTTAAAACATGACAGGGCAGCAGTGTGGGGTAGTGGTTAAGGCTCTGGACTCTTGACCGGAGGGTTGTGGGTTCAATCCCAGGTGGGGGACACTGCTGCTGTACCCTTGAGCAAGGTACTTTACCGAGATTGCGTCAGTAAAAACCCAACTGTATAAATGGGTAATTGTATGTAAAAATAATGTGATATCTTGTAACAATTGTAAGTTGCCCTGGATAAGGGCGTCTGCTAAGAAATAAAATAATAATGATGAATGGTATTCTTCCACTTCCTGAGTCTGTTCACTTTGAGGATGAAACTAGCCCCACCCCTTCACTGGCTTCTTCCTTGTCAGTAAGCAATCATATTTGTTGATTTTCCAAAAATAAACATTATACACTTTTTTCCCTTTTAAAGGCTTTTTGTATTGTCCATATAAAAAGTTGCTACTACAGTATTAAAATAGGTTGATTTAATATTGCATAAACTGTCGCATAATTTGTCATTTATGATGCATAAAACATGTAAAAAATATCACAGAATTTAGCTTTTTCTTTCGCATAATTCTGGAAGGACTGATTAACCTACTCAGTGGTAGATCTAAATACCACCACTGTTTTGATAATTAAAATAGGGCCATTCGGCTATCAAGGCTATGCAAATCTAACATGTGACTGCATAAATATGTAAATCTGCAGAAAGGGCCTATTTGATTATTTAAATGATGGTAGTATTAAAGTGCAACTTGGTATGGGTGTAAAATATCATTGTAAACTGATCCTTGTTTAGAAATAACAGCTACACTAGAGTGTAACCACAGCCCCCGTCCCTGTCCTCCTTCCCCCTCACAACACGGTTTCCCTAATGGTAAGAAATACATCAGTAAGCAATAACACATAGAACAAACAGATGACCAAGGAAGTAAAGCAGTAACAATTCCTGGCAGACAATGCAAACAACTGAAATTTTTGCTTTATATGCAACTGTGCACTAGTGACCTATTTAGATAATTGAAGAGCAATTGTTAGCTACAATTACTTTAAACTGCAAAAAACATGGGCATAGCTTGCACTGGAATACAGCTGTGGTATTTTACAAGGTTACTGTATTAGGCACACTGCCCTGTGACTGTCCAGGTTTGACCCCTGTGTGCCATTGTGACTCTTCCTCTCTCTCAGATGTGGATGAGCTGTGGATTGGTCTGAACGATGGCAAGCAGCAGATGAACTTCGAGTGGTCCGACGGCACCCAAGTTCTCTTCACCTATTGGCACCCCTTCGAGCCCAACAACTTCGGCAACAACAGGGAGGACTGTGTGACCATCTGGGGGCCTGTGAGTACAGAGGATCACAGAGACACTCCATAACCCATTCAATAAATGACATGGTCATGGCTCTCAATAACACATACACATAATCTCAGTACTATTGCAGCCGGCCACAGCTCTCTTTGTATTCAGTATACTAGTAAACGTTTCATGAACAATGCTGTTTTGTGATTAACCCCAAAGGTCCTTGATTTAGAGCCCCCTATCAAGCTGCAGGAGTGTTTTACTATATACAGTAAATGTAAAGGAGTTGTCCTGCTAAGAGTTCATGAAGGGCCTCCTCTTTTGTCTGTGTTATGATCTGTAAACTGTTCTTCATCCCCTAACTAGTCTTTCAGCACCAGCAATTAGGGGGTAACCATTCTCCTTTTACATACTGCAACTTAACTGTGTATATCATTGTCTGTTTTGTAACATCCTGGTGACTTGTTTTTTTTAAACTTTGAAGTGTAAATCTTCCTGGCCTCAACAGAGCTCTCAAACATGTCTGCTCTCATAGTACAGCCGGTACACCAGAGTACAGCCGGTATCACCATTAACCTGCCCCCTGCAACACTGCCCCAAGTGGGTGTAAAAATACAAGTCAGAAATAACAATAGTGGTCTTTCTTACATCCGTTTGTTCTACGTGGTATTTCCTATTGATGCATTTGGGGTTACACTCTGGTGTAGCTGTACTTTCTAAACAAGGATAATATAACTGTGATGTTTTACACTCGTATCAAGTTGCACTTTCTGCCGATTTACATATTTATGCAGTCACATGTGCTGTTAGATTTGCATAATCTTGGTGACCAAATGGTCCTATTTTAATTATCTAAACAGTGGTGGTATTCAGCTTGTAGAACCATGACAATGCTGTCCATCCTACTGACAATCAATGCGTGTTTTAAAACTAGAGTCGTCGTACTTCAGACATTAAGTAATGCAAAAGGAATGTTATTTCTCAATATGGCCAAAGTGGGAAAAGTCTGGTCAGTAATGCTAGCTTTATGATGTCCATTAACCTTGTTTTGGGGTTTGGGGTTTTGGGGTTTCTGTTTGCACTTACACTTCCTAGGTCATCTCACCTCAGCTTACTGACTGAAAGCATGTCAGTCAATAGGGGAAGCAACCTATTGGTTATTGACAGGAAAGAAGGCAGTGAAGGGGTGGGGACAACTTCAGCCACGAGGTGCAAGACAGTCTTGGCTCATAAACAGTGCTTTCTTTAACGTAGCATAGTACCAAAATGAAAGTAAATGTTTCCTATAACAGGCGTTTCTTTAAAAACTGCACATTAACCACATATGAATGGATGTGCATTGCAGAGAAATTTTCTGGAACTAGTTTGTTAGCTACAGTTACTTTAAGATGAGACGAAAGTGGAGTATGGGTAAAAGTGTTGCAAAATATAAATGTGATGAAGATGCTTTAATCAAAATTTGACTATCCACAAAGCTTGTTTATTATAAAAATAAGTTCACTTCAACGTTGAACCCATGTGATGCAAATCTGTTGTCTGTTATGTAATAACACATTGAATTCCATGAATTGGTAAGCGGCGTGTACAATGTGGCTGGTCTTCTTTGTGCTGCTCAGGAGGGCCGCTGGAATGACAGCCCCTGTAACATGACACTGCCGTCCATCTGCAAGAAAGAGGGCCGACAGACCGACAAGAAGGAAGAGGACCACGAATGCGAGAAGGTAGAGTCGAGTGCCAATAGGCATTCCTACCTTTTCAATATCGATCTGTTTATACTGTTTCAGCATGATACTGCATTCTTAATGTTTCATAAGACGTTGCGACGGTAGCGTCACTGGCAAGGCTGTTTCCGTCAGGGAGAGAGACTCAGACATGAAGCTGCAGGTTAAGCGCTATTGTGCACGTTTATTACAAAACTAGACAAAAACAAACAACAAACAAAAAGGCACAGTGGCCAAAATAAAAGGTTTACACAAAAATGACTGTACATATACCCACCAATACACCAAAGCACAGCACACATCATCAACACAAACACTAACCTTCACCAACATTAACATTAACTACATTTTTTACACCCGTGATTACCCTTTTTATACACCTGTGGCTGGAGCCTAATTAATCATCAGTTATTCCATCATGGCCCCAGCCACATTCCCATGTGTGTTCTGACAGAGAGGAATTTAACCCCCTCCATGCCATCCCAATATTCCCCCAAACACACCCCCCACACACCCACGCACATCCACCGTCACACCCTGCCACATATTTACACCCTTGTTTGAATTTGACTGACAAGATAGAGAAAGTCATCTACTGCTGGAGATGACTGATGACTTCATGACTTGATGACTTGTTGCTTATACGTTTTCATTCCTTCCTGGAATATGATAGAGTTAAACATATACATTTGTTTGTATTTGTATTGGAATCATATTTGGTAGTAATAGTGTTAAAGCCATGTGGTGTAGGTGTACAAACATGGTTGGAGGGTTAAGTACAGTTTTAACCTTGTATTGTATGACATTAGTCCAACAACAACAGTATAATTGATCACTATTATTTAAAACCCAACTGAATCATTTAAAAAATCTTTTTTAAGGGACTACTAAAAGCTCTTGTGTGCCGACCGTATAAGTCCATCCATCCAATAAACTTTTGATATATAAATATTTTTAAGATACTGTGCGATTAATACACGATTTTGATGTCCCTCTGTATGTGCGTGCACTGGTTATTAATTTATTTAGAGTATTAGGTATTTTAGACAATGGCATGAATCATTAAGAAGAATAGAAAGAGAAACATACAATATGATGAAAAGCACTCAAGCACATCTTATTAAAACTTATCTGGGCTGCATATTTATAAGTCTAGTATGCTGCAACAGATTTGCATGTAAAAGTGTTACAGTACACCATGCAGTGTTTACAAAAAAGACATGACGTTACCTTTGCTGTGTCCCGTGTTGTGCATATCGAAGTGTTCTACTTTTTAAGATCGTAATCGCACATCATGGGTCGTAAATCAACCGGGCAATACATTTCTCAACATTTACTTGGGAGCGTTCACCAGGAGAAAAAATGATCCCTTCTAAGGATTGTGTGTCACGCTCCCTCCTGCTACAGTGCTGGTTTTCTGTTCCCACAATACACCACTCATTTCAATCAGAACACCAACATTGTTGCAGGAGGGAGCATGAACTGGATACACTGCGATGTTTGGAAGAAGAAATCTCTTCCTCTTGGGTGAACTTTCCCAAGTAAAAGTTGAAAAAGTAATTCCCCAGTTAATTTACTTATGATGTGCGAATAAAAATATCAAAACAATCGGGAATATATTGAGAAAAAAAAACAGAAAAGGTAAAGTAATGTGTTTCTTATAAACAATTCTTATCTCAGTGCTGAGTCACTAAACTAAGACAAGAACTGTTGTCTTTCAGTTTCAACATGATTCAATATTGGTGATCAAAGCATGAATATTGCTAATGACTGGCAGTTATTTTCCTTGCGGACGTGCTATAACTTGCATAAGGAGCCCTGTGATTGTTTAAGGAATACCCTTTCACTGTAGTTACACTTGCAGACAGCTTGCTGCTGCTGCTTCCCACATGGTTGTCATTCTCAAAGCTGTTTCCCTTCAGGAGAATAATCCACCAACCTTACGGTCTGGCACACTCTGGCAACCATCAGGGGAGCTGCAACTCCCTCAGTCTGAGTTATTATCAGTGACACACTTCTGCTCCGTTGCCAAGAAACTTTTTTTTTTTTTTTGCTAAATAAATGATATTTCACAAACACCACTTTTTTTTGGTTAAAAGGATACTGTTATAGAGGGGAGCCAAAGTCCCCTTAGCCTGTTATTTTAAAAGTCAACATATGCTATAAGTCAAAAAATAATGTTGGAAAGTGTATACAATCTTTATTCATAAACCCATGATACCCTGCATGTGTTTGGGTACTTTGGATATATTCTTGTATATTCAGGTCTTCTTATAATGTACGCACGAGACTCACTGTCCTGTACTGTCCTCAGCAAACTGATTACTGGGCAGGACTGTACTCTCCTCGGGACACTTACTGTCCTGTACTGTTTCACAGGACCTGAAACAGCAATATATTCACCTCACACATTTCGGAAGTCATATTTCAAAATATTAAGGTTTAATTGACATTATATATGCCCCAAATCTTTGTAATACCAAGTGTTACTGTATAAAAGGATTCCTTAAGAAGTTCTTGTCAAGGTTAGCACCAGCAATATTATCACTGTCCATGTTCTTCTGTTGAAGATCTATCGGTTATTTTCTTGTATTTTTTTATAATGTTTTTTAAGAATGTGTAGATTTTTCTAAGGCAAAGCTATACAAGTTGAAGTTGTTGCTAATTCTTCATACAGTCAGCACTCACATATCCGACCCTATAAAATTTTGACTTCAGTAATGGTTAAACGAGTGTGACGCATATCTGATTATTTAATTTTGGCCCGTTCCAACCCTTGTCTGTTTTTTCAGGGAACACAAAAGGTACAATGTCAAAAATACATAGCTGAAAGGACTGTGTTTTAAAATAAGTAGGCTTCCATTTAGATGTACTGTAGTTGATGTTGTTGCTGTAATACTATATTTTCAACAGAAGTAATTTAATTCAGAACGGTATTATTCTGAAAATATCACTTGCCAAAAGACACGTCATGTGAAACTGGAGGAAGTGCTGTGTAACTGCACGATAAAGACAGTAAAATTCTGTTTTAAATCCTCCATATTTTAACTGTAATACAGCTTTAAATCCCACGAACAAGCCTCCATCCTGATTGTAATCTTGTTTTAAATCTCGCAAGTGGAGTCTCCAATAGAAATGTAGGAATGTGCTGCCATTTTGTAGCTGGGGCAGGTTTAAAGTATTCAGAATGAATCAATGATAAATTCAAGTCAGGAAGGAGGGACATTTTCTTTAGTAGGTTTGTTTTTTTAATGGGAAAGGGGTGATCAGCGTTAATTGAGTAAACATTTCCACTGTTTTTCAGGTGTTTATTGGCTGTACACCAATTTCTTTTTTTGTATCGGGGGGGTGTTTTATCGGTTTTCATCTGTTAAAACTGAAAAGCCCTAGTCATACATCAACTGGACAGGAAACCTCTTTCTTCTGGTGAATAAAGTAAAAGAAGAAAGTAATTCCCTAGTTTATTTACCTATGATGTGTGAAAGAAATATCAAAACTATTTTATTGGGTACTGCGTAAATGAATAGGTTTCTTGTAAACACTGCAGGGGGTCTGTAACATTAATACAATTCAATACAGGTGAATTACCAATTGACTTACCAGTATAGCTCTGGTCTTCAGCTTTTCTTTTTGAAAGGCTTGTGGTATAACCCAGCATACAGTAGCACCTACTGTAGCCTCCAGTGCCTGCACTGAGATGAGTAACAGTGAGCTAAAATCACATTTGTAGTTTGCATGATGTGCAACAAGATACATAACCATTGACGACTGAAATCATATTTATTCTTCCTTCAAGAAGTATGCGACCAAGTACATTTGGGGGTTTCGTAGCTATTGCGTTTAATTATTTGTATTGAAGGGAAACAATTAAGTTGGCAAAGAACTCCTAAGACAGTCCTGCAAACCCGTCCTCCACGCAGTGCTGTCACATCAGCAGTAGCAGCTGTTCAGGCCATTCAGCAGCTGTTTACATTGAGCAATCATTTTGTTTTTTATTGTAAATATTAAAAGCTCTTCTGTTAATTATGTACGTCCTGAGCTGAACCCCGGCCAGCATTGTCATCCCTCCGCACAGAAAGAAAGCACTGTTGAGTGCTGGCATGCACCCCAGCAAATTGCGCAAGACATCACAGCTACAGTATGTTTCAAATCAGCTTTATCCGTGTCATCGCTGGTTTCACACACTCCTTCACTGCACTATACATCCCCATCTCTGCGCTGGGGTTTCTGTGTATGCTGTATTATTACACATAGTATAATTTGAAAACATTACAACAAATATAAATACATTATTCCAATCAAATTTTACAACCTTAGGAGACTTTTTACTTAATTTACAGATTTTTTGCAAGAAAATCTTTTTAATTTTTTACTTATTTTTGCTTTACCCAGTATAAAACCACTTAGGAGCCTTTTTTCTCTATGTACAATCTTTTTTCATATTATTCAAGGTATTACATCACACGGAGAACCTTACATTAGATACTGTAGCTAGCATGTTGCACACATATTTCCTGTGTAATGTTAAGGAAAAAGCACACTCACACACACACACCCTCAGCACAACAAAACATGTCTGAGGCTCTGAAGAGGAGGGGAGCGCAGGGCAGATTTATTTTGATGAACAAATCCACAGTTAGTGCTACGAATCCACAGTTAATGTTACAAATCTACAGAAAACTTTTGTTAATTTGTTAATGAAACCACTGAGAGTCATAACAATTCAACAGAAAAGTAAATATCATTTTATTTCACAACAATCATTTCAACAATTAGTTAATTAGCATTTCACATTTTAAACGTAACACTTAGAAAAGGGCTTGCGATTTCAATTTAGCATTTCATATTGTTTGCTAAAAGTAGGGTAATTCAATTATACATTAACAATGTAAAACTTTTTTTTTTCCATAATTACAAATTGTGACAAAGCTTCTTTATTTACAGTATATATTTGAACACAGTTCTGGGTTCCTAACACACCTTTGTTGGATAAAGCACGCTACACAACAAAGGATGGGTTTAAACAGGACGATACCTGTGTGTTTATTTTTCTGCGGTGTGCCTTTTCCAGTAGGAACACGGCTTCTTTTAACAAACAATACAAAACAAAAATAAGCCCAAGCTCGAACTAAACTTAACAGGATCCATACTGTATCTTTTCATGAGACACTAATCCAGTTTACTGGCTTTAAATACACAAATCACAGATTTAATATGCTTTGTTTTAATGTACACCACATTCAGGTCTATACACAGTTCCTTACCTTCCCACAGACAGCTATTGTCTTTAAAACCGGTCCTTTTATACCTGCCTGGCTTGTTAAATTACAAACAGGTGTATTAGTTTAACTGACTGTCAGTCAATCAGTGTTCTTGGATAGCTGTGGCATTCGGTCTTCATTCCTCGTTTAAACAGCAAAAACTACATTGTTTTCAGTAACAAAAGCAATTTCATCATCACTTGGTAAACCTCTTATAATTTACACAGAGGTTAGATTTAAACTCAGCTTTTGCATTTCGTTCCTGGCTTTAACCACTGTTCAAAACAAGCTTACAGCCCACTTATGTGCATCTTGAAAACTGATCACTTGCAGTGATATGTAGGTTTGCATCTTTTAGTTTTGGCAAAACTATCAATACCTTTACTTGCCGTTCCCGTTTCACATTCCTTTGTTTTTTACATTTTAGTTTTTCTAATGCCACTTTCATGTTCCACATCTAAAACATAGTCCTCGCTACTATCGTCACTTACAACAGACACTTTTATCTGTGTAAGTGCGATTTTAAACTCACTCTCTGAGGAACTCATAAAAACATTGACGCAATGTGAGAGACAAACATTTTAACTGTTTGAACTAAGTGGTTAGGGCTCTGGACTTTTGACTGGAGGGTTGTTGGTTCAATTCCAGGTGGGGGACACTGCTGCTGTACCCTTGAGCAAGGTACTTTGCCTAGATTGCTCCTGTAAAAACCCCACTGTATAAATGGGTAATTGTATGTAAAGTAATGTGATATCTTGTAACAATTGTAAGTCACCCTGGATAAGGGCATTTGCTAATAAATAAATAATATTTATTTAATATTTAATAATGAATAATGATGTTTAGGAGGCTGTGTGGTCCAGTGGTTAAAGAAAAGGGCTTGTAACCAGGAGGTCCCCAGTTCAAATCCCACCTCAGCCACTGACTCATTGTGTGACCCTGAGCAAGTCACTTAACCTCCTTGTGCTCCGTCTTTCAGGTGAGACGTAGTTGTAACTGACTCTGCAGCTGATGCATAGTTCACACACCCTAGTCTCTGTAAGTCGTCTTGGATAAAGGAGTCTGCTAAATAAATAAATAATAACAAAGGAGCGAAATCCAATAACAATCAATTGAATCTTGTTATGGAACAAGTATCAATTGGCAAGAAATGTTTGAAGTGACATAAATAACTCAAAGTGTTGAATCGGTAAGAAGAATAATCCACAGACAGTGGCTGTCCGGGCGCCTGCAGGCCTGCCTGTGTGCAATTCAGAACTGTGTGGTCCTCCGACACTGTAGTTCTGTAATGGCATCACGGCGTGCTTGCAGTGCAAAAAAAGCGGATGAGTGACGTACGGAGTACGCGAGAGCTCGTCTTCGTCTCTCCCGAGTTAGTGCGGGGGTTGCAGCAGTGAGCCAGGTTGAATAATTGGGCATTCCAAATTGGGAGAAAATCGGGGGTAAAATAATTGCCGATTTCAAATTTATATATATATATATATATATATATATATATATATATATATAAGGGAGATGATATAAAAATAACACAATGATCTGGTAACTTTTTTAAAACTATAACATATTTCATTAGCACATTTTCAACACAAAGAACATTCACATTTTCCTGCAGAATAATTGAAGTGCCTTGCAAAGTTGCGATTTAGAATCAGTATCGTCATGGTTGGCCACGATGGCCCAATACCTTTAACATTAAACGGACATGAGATACCATTATGAAACATTTATTTTTCAAGTGCTCTCAAATATTTAATTTAATTTAATTTTTTATGATGTTAGCCAGATGGAAGGTAATGAAGAACAGATGGTGATGGAAGTCTTGTAGTTGAAATGAGATTCTAACTAGTAAAAAACTCTTTAAACATCAGAAAAGTTACATTGAAAAGCTGCATTTGTATGTATTATTAATTTGTGTAACTTGGCAGGTTTTGTGTTTATTCGCAGATGATACTATAAAGCTCATTGTGTGATATTTTGAATTACTAACTTAAATGCACTGTAATGAAAATTGGTGAGGACATTCTTGAGCACAAGAACTGGGGTGAACAGATGTGGAGGCATCTGTCTTATATGTCTGTTCTATATGTCAAAGTTGCATTTTTACATCTGCACATAGTGGTTATAGATCATGGCAATGTCTGCCTGTTGCTGATAGCTCTCATTTATTTACTGTCTTGGTAAAACAAATGTATGAGTACTTCAGTTTCACAGACATGTTCCTCTGCGCTCTGCAGCCAATTTAATTATCCTGTCCTTCAAGCGCAGTCATGTTTTTGAAAACTAGAGAAAAGCATGTATAATTTCTAACAGAAGCTGATTTGCAGTTAATAGATACTTGGAAGGAACTTCAGTTCCATGATTACCACACTGGTGGCTTCTGCTAATAACTGTGTTGTTTTAGTTGTTCTCATCCCTGTTGCCTCCCCCATCTAGGGTTGGAAGTGGCACAGTCCATCTTGCTATTGGTTAGGAGAAGAGCTCCTGTCCTTTGAGGAAGCGCGGAAGGCATGTTCTATAAAAGAGTCGAACCTCGTCACCATCACCAACAGGTACTGCTCTCAGCTGAGCCCTGACCCCTGACCCCGTCAGCTTTGAGTTTATTCGCTAGTCTTGCTCGTTTATTTGTTGTGTGCTACACAGTCATTTGTGAGTTCTTGTGAAAGCTTCTTGCTGCTGTGGCCTCTCTGCTTTCCGAATTGCATCAAGGCAATGTTACCGTGTAGAATTAAACGTCACTGTCTCTGCCTCTTAGGTTTGAGCAGGCCTTTGTCAGCAGTCTGGTCTACCGCCGGACAAACGATTTAATCTGGACCGCACTCCATGACCAGAATGGGACTGGTTCATTCCGCTGGCTCAGTGGTGATGAGGTCATGTACACCAACTGGAACCGGGACCAGCCAGGTACGAAGGACCGGGAAACCAGCTTTGTGCAGTGCGGTGTGATTCACATGCACAAGCAAACCAGGGCAAACACAGAGTTTTGAGATGATTTGAACTCCTGAACTGTGAACTGTATAACTACATTATTACCACATTTACAGCTGTGGGGAGCAAGACAGCAATGGTGCTGTTCAGAGCTCAAAAAGACATTGGAACCTTTGTTTTATAACCCAGATCTTGAGAAATTAAAATAAAATGAATATCATAAATCAGACTGCAGTTAATTTAGGTTAGTGGATATTTTATACATTAGCTTAGTATGAGCTTTTATTCTAAGTCTACCTTTTTGATAAACACTTTTAACCATAGTTGTTTGACATCACTAATTAAATGATTTTTTTTTTATAGAAAACTTTTTGAAATACTAAAAGAAACTTAATACATCAATGACAAACTTTTCAAATAGAAGTCTTTTTAAATGTCTTAATTTTTTTAGCATTTAGCACTATTGAGTGTTCAATAGTAATGGATGAAATACTGTATAAAAAATGCCCTGTTAAATCCCAGATTATAACCTTATCAATAAACTTAGGATTTTTCAAGGAGCATCCATGCTTGGAAATACATTAAAAACAACATCTTACCTTTTGATGGATAGGATCCTTCAATTGATCAGCATCAGAGTGTATTTATAACCATCTGTTGAGTGTGTTTTCATATTTGTCTGTGTTTCTCTCTCAGGGTACAGCAAAGGTGGCTGTGTGGTCTTGGCGACAGGCAGCTCCACAGGTCTGTGGGAGGTGAGGGACTGTAAAAGCAGAGCCAAGTACATCTGCAGACAGAACCAGGACACTTCGGTGAGCCCAGAGCTGCCAGTGCCCGCGCCCACCCCGAGTCTAACCGGGACCTGTCCAAGAGGCTGGAGCACCTCCAGCTCCCTGCACCACTGCTACAAGGTAACTGAAAGAGTCCCACACCGGACAACAACACATCCAGGAGATCTGCGTGATTAGTAATATGACTTCTAGAGGGATATGCAGGATGGGGTGGCAGGGTCTTAATTGAGGGGGCTGTTAGACTCCTTTAAATGAGATGGCA
This sequence comes from Acipenser oxyrinchus oxyrinchus, assembly GCA_030684275.1. Taxonomy (NCBI): domain Eukaryota; kingdom Metazoa; phylum Chordata; class Actinopteri; order Acipenseriformes; family Acipenseridae; genus Acipenser; species Acipenser oxyrinchus. Next base: position 10,699,574 of record CM060266.1, read on the forward strand.
AACAACTACTCTGCTATTAATGGAACCATTTTAAAAAACAGCCTGTGTATTAACCCCAGTATCCATAACTGTAATGCAAGTAAGCATTTTTAACCTGGAATAAATGCCCCCTTACACCCTTGCAAATTTACTTTTAAGTCCTTAATACCCAAATCCCCCAAACTGGTATATTTGATATGCTAGAGACTGTCACACTTTTGCTGCAACGTCAAGCCACATGTATTTCCCATCAAGGCAGAAACAGTCAGTAGTAAATCAGCCATCTCTGCTTAAACTTTCATTCCGTGTCCCATAGGCAAATATAAATCAGAAAAAAATTGAGGGAGCACGAAAATCATTAAAAAAATTAGGTTCTTTATTATTTAAAATCCATAATGTCAAATCTGATACCCATAGAGACCTCAGAAAAATATATCAACATTTCGGCGTTTAGCATTTTATCAAGACAATTAATTAAACTCACAGTTAACAGGGCTGGCTGCACTCCACTGCTATCCCACTGGGGTTCAAGTAGTCTGAGGTGAGCAGGTTTAATGTTGAGGCTGACCTGCCAAAAATCCATAATCTGAACCAGTAACATAAGGACTAAAAGGAACTGCTGGCCTTTCAAGATGTTTCACACATTTTAGTGTTTAAATCAGGACAATAACCTGCCAAGTTATGTTTTTAATATCACATGCAGTTTTAGCACCACGGTGTGAAATATATTAAGCAGATTCTAAAGAATAATAGTAAAACAAAAACTGTCTATGAAGCCGCTAGGGGAGAGTTTAAAGAGTAAACAGGGGGGTTCTGAAAAAATATAGTGGTACACATCCCCACTTGTTGCTACAACTGTTTAAATAATGTACCTGTAATTTTTATTTTCATTGTTAACAAAGTGTGGCGGAGTGTCCCGCCCCTATATATTTATTTATTATTATTTATATTATTGTCTGTGGCGCGGATAACAGCGCCACGTATTTGTTGTTGTTTTTATATTTAAAACCCTGTGAGGATGCGTGGCTGATCAGCTACTGATTATTTAACTAGCTGACAGTCACGCATCTTTACTAAACTCGTGCAGACTGTGGCCGAGGGGTAATTAGATAATTAACAGCTAGTTAACCCCTCGGCCAGAGTATAAGAACCTGCAGCTGTCCGTGCTGCAAGGTTGAGTGTAGAGAGGAGAGTACAGGGAGCGGAGAGAGAGAGCGAGGAGAATATAACAAATAATTGCTATATACTAAGATATACTTGTTTCTGTTTATTCGTTTGGCCCTCATGCCCTTTGGTTTCTGTTTTGTTGTTTGTTTAAATCTTTTATTTTGTTTTGTTTATTAATAAATTCAGCTGAACGCCGTTGCGTTCAGTTTCACCCACCCATCCGCTGTTTTGGTTCAGTTACTTCCTGGTCCGTGACGTCACCACACCTCACCACTGCAAGCCATCCTGCCACAAAAAGGTTGTCAGGATGTTGTTAAGATGTAGGAAGAAATAGAATGTCCAATCTCAAGTGCAGTTCCAAAAATGCCCGGCTTTTATTTATTTAATTCAAAAGGACCCCTGCTACCAGCAATGGGTTGAAGTCCGTGCAGTTGTGCAGGGATGAGTGGTGGTTGTGTGCAGGATAGGTGCTCCAGGGGTGCGTGCCGGCTCCACTAGTGTCAGCTCGTGGTATAATCCTTGGCTGCAACACAGGCAACAAACAAACAGCATTCCGGCTGCGTTAGAAATTTCAGCGTAAGGGACCATACTCACGTAGCTGCATCTCCTTTGTACTGCCAAACTCTTCCCTGTGATCAGTGCAGCGCTGCGCTCTCTCCAATCGCTGCGGGAAACACAGCTGATCACAATGGAGTTGTTCCACAGTCATACAGCTACGCCCTTTCCTCAAGATGGCCAACTTCCGGTTCCGTCCCACCATCGAGTTGACCCATCTCGGAGAAGGCATACCACCAGCCTTACCTAGCGCCCTTCCTGGTCGGGAGAGACTTGCAGCTCAGATTCCTTGTTAACAATTAAAAGAAAAATTGCAGAAAAATTGCAGGTACACTATTTAAACAGTTGTAGCAGCACGTGGGGACATATGACGCTATATTGTTCGGAACCCTACTACTTACTCTTAAACGTTATCCAAACATTAAACAATTTTAACTTTTGTCTGAAATGTTTAAACGTTATCAGAAACATGCGTGCAAAATGTGCATGTTGTGCTTAGTGTTTATATAGTAGTAACTATACAGTGTATTTAATATTCGGTGTTTCGCCAAAGTCTATTCCATATACACACGTGTTGTACCAAGAGTTTACTCAAGTCTTTAATTTAACTCCTGTTTTTGAAGAAGAGAAAAACACCTATTGACTATACAGAACTAATATCAAACTTTTGAGTAATGTGAATTAACGTATCTTAATATAGTTCGTTTCTCAATTTTGTACATTACTGTTGGATTTTCGTCTTTAAAAAAATGTGAGTTAATTAAAGACTTAAAGTAAATGCTTTGATAATATGGCCCGCAGTTTTTTACACATTAATAATGTAGTCATTTATTTTAGACTCTGCTGCAGTGCTTCTTGCTGTGGGTTATGTGAGTGGTTACCAACAATCCAGTCATGTTAAAGTTGAAATGTGTTTAATCTTAACGTTTAAACATTAGGGAAATTAAATCTGTATTAAAGATCTTCAAACAAACCATTTTAACCACAAATTGTATTGTAGAGTCTGAAGAACCCCCTCTCTCCCCAGGTGTTCCACTACCCGGGGGTCCAGGACAAGCTGAGCTGGCTCCAGGCCCACCTGTTCTGCCGGGAGCAGGGCGCTCAGCTCCTCAGCATTGCCAGCTTCGAAGAGGATCAGTTTGTCTCTCAGATTCTGCATGAACTCTTCGGGTGAGTCTCCAGGGGCCGCGACCACAATGGGTTCATTATAAACCGTCTGGGAGCAAAATGTGTGCGTGTGTTTCTTCAGCACTGGACTCAGTTTGTTAACGGGTGATGACAGGAATAGATTCACTTCTGTGTATTTGGGGTGCTTCTCCTGTGCACACAGACAAAATCCCTATTCGTTTACACTGCATTTTACAAAGAGAACCAAACTGAGATTATTTGCCAAACAAGCTTGATTTTTTTTTCTAAATTAACTTTGTCGTACTCTGTACTGTATAATTATTATTTCTGCATGGTTCCCATACCGTACTGTATATCTAGAGAACTGCTTCCCCTACATTTTTACATAATAGAGAGAAATAATGCAGTCCAAGCACCGAACCGGTACCGAACCAAACAGTTACCCTCCCGGTACCATTCCGGTTCATGTCCCAGTACCGCTCTGGTTCACATCCTGGTACCGCTCCGGTTGATGTACCATACTGAGGGTACCGTACCATACCGACCCGGTGCAAGCACTGAACCGGTACCGAACCGACCGGTTACTGTCCCATACCGACCCGGTGCAAGCAACGAACCAGACCTGTACCTGGACGGTAACCGGTCGGTTTGGTATCGAGGGTACCGTACTGTACCAAACAGGTGCACGCAAACTAACGGTACCGAATTGACGGAACCGTTCTGGTTCAAATCTCAGTACCGAACCGTAGTGACGATACCATATTGTAACTACAGTACCATACCGACGTGGCGTAAAGGCACTGAACTGGTACTGAACCGACCCAGTATCGTCCCGGTACCACCCGGTTCTATCCCGGTACCGTACCGACTGTGCAAAGTTACGAAGTGGTTCCCAACTGTGTTCTTGCTTGCATCATGTCTGGGTTTTCCCTGCGATTTATGCAAGGCCAGTCTGCCAGTGGAGGATAAGCATGGCAGATGTTCTTCCTGCCTAGGACTGGAGCATGCCAGAGAGGCACACACTCACAAGCGTGTGTCTCACAGCTCTACAGAGCACTCTGTGTCCATTAGGGAGAGCAGGCAACGTGCTCGGGAAGAAGCCCACGTAGGAAGCCATCTTCACGGTCTTCAACATCCTCCTCAGCCTCTCCTCCTCCTCCTCCAAATAAGAGGAAGAAAAAGGGTCACCGATCCAAGAAACTGGGCAGTTGTTTCCCATCAGGGAACGGTGCTTGCAGAGCTGGTGCGTGAGCCTTTGGGGAACCAAGCGGCTACAAGCACAGACTGGCAGCAGTATGATGTTCTCTCCATCACCGCCTCTGAGGAGGTGGGCGAACAAGAGCTCAACAGAGCGCTTATAGTAGTGACGTTCCTGAGACATCTGGGCTTGATGGCAGCAGCTTCCCAGGCCCTTACTTGGGTCTCCTACACATGCACCCTCTCCAAACCTGGTTTTTCAGCCCGTCTTGAACCGTGGCCGCCTAGTGACAATGTCTTGCCACTGTCTGAAGACGCTTTCTTGGTGGACACAGCCTGTCCATCTACTTCTAGCCGTAGCACTGGGCAGCGTCATCAGAAGGGAGGTCATCACCACGGATGCATCCAGCTTCGGCTGAGGCGCTGTGTGGAATGGCAGGGGGCAAGGGGGGTATGGAACCTTGCAGAATTTTTTGCAGGAAGTTCAAGGGAGACATGTGCTTGTCCGTACAGACAACACTACCGTGGTGGCTTATATAAACCACCAGGGCAGCCTCAGGTCTCCCAGTCTCCATCGCGTAGCCCGCAAGCTTTTGCTGTGGGTGCATGAGAACCTCCTCCCACTGCTGGCACACCTGCCCGGGGTGATAAACTGGGTGGCGGACCTCCTCTCATGGGGAGTTCCCAGCGCCTCAGAGTGGAGGCTATATTCCAAGGTGGTGAGCCTCATTTGGGAGAGGTTTGGGAGGTCAGAGATAGATCTCTTTGCCTCCCAGGAATTGACCCACTGTCCCCTTTGGTTCTCCATAAAAGGAGCCGGGGACCCGCTAGCAATAGATGCTGTTGATTAAAAAATAAAGTTAGTTTGAAGTTAGTGTTCTTTTTTCCTTCATGCATCCGTCAGTATAAATAATTATTGTGATTCCGAACTCTGTTGTAGATTTCAACAAATATATTTTATTCAATACAGTCGAACAGTTGGGTATTCCATTTTTCCTAAGCACAGGTCATAACAGAATCAAAGATTGAATACACATGTGCGCATTGTTATACTATTTTTTAACCAATAAGAAAAAGACATAATCCTTTAATGACCTTTCTTAACCAACCAGAAAAGACAATGACATACTGATGCAAGTTTTACAAGCCTCCTATGAACCAATAATATTATTGATCACGTGGGGCCTCACTCACAAGGCAATAAAACTATAGTTGAAAAGGGAGGAAGAGCTTTGAAGTTTAAACTGTGAGAAAGGATGTTTAGACAGAGGAGCCATTTCCCTTAAAATACAGGATTGAATGGAATCTCCTTTCAAGTTGTCATAAAATGTAGGAACACTAAAGCTTTCCTGCCATCTGGCTGCTTCACTAATATTGAACCCATATTGTCTTTTAACTAAATAAATCTAAAACTAAATGGTTAATCTTTTAAACTACAGTTTCTAAAGTGTATGTTTCTCTATGAGATGCCTTGGCACACCAGTGGTCAAGGCAACTGTTATATGTCTTCTCACTGCTCGCAATGTTCCTGCTGTGTGGATGAAATCAGACAGGACCGGGCCAGGGTGCTATTAGTAGCCCCTTATTTGCCCAGGAGACTACTTTTCAGCCCTGATACAGCTCCTAAGCGGCCAGCTGTGGAGACTGCCCAGGTGCCATGACCTGCTCAGTCAGGCTTGGGGGACTATGACAGAGAAAAAATGAATCTTGGTTATAAATCTCCCTCCCAACCTGTGAGGGCGCTGTGTAAAGGGAGCAGAGTGCCCTGGACTGGATGACCTGACAATTCATTCCCAGGGTAAGGTGGAAGTTGGCCATATAGAAAGGGGGTGGAGCTACAGTACACCAAGTCATCGCCCTAGAAGGGAAGCTTGAATTGGAGGAGAAACGGTTGCACTCGTTAACCAAGGAGGCGTGACTGACGGTATATAAGGGGACGTAGCAAAGTGATCTGTTCTTTTGTTTATGGTTAAGCCGAACCGGAAGGAGTACTGTGAATGTTTTGTGTGTTTTGTCGTGTCCAAAAATCTACTTGTTTGTTATTAGACAGCTAACACGATTTGGAGTTGTCGCTTAAGGCAAGCACTAAACAACACTGCACCATTGTACATAGATACATTGTATTACACCACAAGCACTATAGCACTCTCTCTGGACTTGTGAACGTGTGTATCTTTGTGTGTGTTTTACTGTTTTATTATTTACAAATTTACAAACTGTGTTTTATTATTTCGTGACTGCAACCTGTTGTTTTGGAACAGTGCAATACACATTGCTGTGTATTGCCTGGGATTATTCTTTGTGGTCACCAGACCAGGATTATAAAAATAAAACCTGTTTGGATTGTGAAGATTGATGTCTGTCTTCTGTTTCATAATCATATCACCACTACACCTGCGCACTGCAAACCGCTTTGCCAAAGGGACCTTCTGTCATCCCAACTCATCGAGCGTACAGCTCTGGGTTTGGCCCCTGAACGGCTGCCTAATAGGGATATTGACACCCTGCAAAATGCTAGAGCAGCGTCCACACATTCTCGTCTGCACCCTATGTTGTCTGTGCCTGATGCAGAAAGGCTAGTTCATGCCTTTGTTTCTTCCCGGCTCGATTATTGCAATGCGTTGTTTGCAGGTGTCTCCAGGGCTGCTATGAGCAGGCTACAATATATTCAAAACTCCGCTGCTCGCATTTTAACTGGCACTAAACTGGGTGCCCATATCACACCAATTCTTGCTTCTTTGAACTGGTTGCCGGTTGAGAGCAAGATTGATTTTAAAATACTGTTGTTAACCTATAAGGCTCTGAACGGTTTAGCTCCATGTTACATTGCTGAATTGCTTACACATTATACACCCGTACGTAATCTATGTTGTTCATCTTCAGGTTTATTGGCAATACCCAAAACTAAGCTTCACTCCATGGGCAGTAGGGCTTTTTGCCACAATGCGCCCAAACTTTGGAACGACCTTTCTCAATCTATCAGGGATGCTAAGCAGTGGCGTGCCGTGACAAAATGAACTGGGGTAGCAGAGTAGTCGCAACCCCCCCCCCCCCCCCTCCTTTTTTTTAAGTGGCAGCTACCTGTAAGCCACAGATACCTTTCATAATTTGAATTCAGAAAGTGCCGAGTATATCATTTCCCTTCCTGTGTCAGCTCGGGGATCTGTGGTGTATATCTCCAATTTTTCAGCTAAAGTTCTCCTTGAAAAAGGATTCGTAACCAAATCGACTATGATGTCTCAGTTTTCTCACATTTTTTTTTATTTTAGTGTAAAATAAACTTCGAAATAATTAGATGTTGTAAAGGTATTTGTATTTATCAATGTATATTTATAAGCAATATCGTGCGAAATCCAGCTATCCTCCTAACTGCAGTGCTAACCAAGGAATATTCATGTTTTGGGGTTGCTCACTTATGGTTGTTAAAGCAGGGCCTCTGCTCACTCCTGATTGGTCGCCTGTCTTAAAAAAGGGACATTCTTTGACTTGCCTATTGGTTAAACTCACTCAAGACCTTCAACTGAAACGGAGAATACCCTCAACTGTTTTTTTTCTAGCGTCTGGTCGTTGTTTTAGACTTATGCGGGGGAAATGCAGATCTCTTAGTGGCTGATCACATCCCCTTCAGGAAACCCCTAGACTCTTAAAAAACCTCTAGTAAACCCTGTAAGTCATCTTGGATAAAGGCGTCAGACAAATGAACAAATAATAATTAGAGTAGTATGTTTCATAGTATAAGCAAGCACACTGTACGCAAGTGAGTGAGGCAACGTAATGTCATTTGACTGATGGTTTACTTGGCACTGTCTGGTCAGCAGAGAATACCTTGAAGGTCCTGACTGCACGCCACTGATGCTAAGACCGTTGATGCTTTTTAAAAAACAGTTAAAGACACACTTTTACGTTCAGGCATTTTTATTATGATTTGGATTCGCAAAACCCTGGCTTTGGAACCAGAGTATTAAGGGTGGCTTCAGGGTCGACCCTTACAACATAAACATAGAGGTGAGTTTCTCCCTCAATTTCTTAGCCCTAGCTACTTGTACTGGGATTCCGAATAGTAACACACAAGGCAGCCTCTCGGCTTAGGCTTGTAGCATTTCAGTCGTTCTGCAGTATTGCCCTTGTGATGGCTTGGGTACACTCACCCATACAGTAATGGTTACATTTCATACTTCATAGGGAACATTGGGTTATTATCATAACCATGGCTCCCTGAAAGAGAAATGTAACCATTAACCTTCAAGGTCGCTGCGTCCATGACTGCAGCAGGCTTGAAGGAAAAATGATGCTGTGATCTGTGTGGGCAGTTCTTATATGCGCTTGGGGTGGGAATGACTGCGTCACAGGCACTGCCTGCAGCTTTGATACATCTATTTAGATTCAGGGTCTTTATGAGGTAAACACCCGTACGGTAATGGTTACATTTGTATTTCAGGGAACCAGGGTTATGATAATAACCTAACGTTACAAGTATTTCAATTACTTATTGTTTCTTAATAAAAGTGGGTTTGAAGGTTTGAATGTAAGCAGTGTGTTCTTTTGTCTTGTGAGATAACAAACTTTGCAGTCATTTTGGATAGAATAAAATACATTACCCTTAATAAATCCTATTAGAAGTGACTTTTATATTTAATCTCAGTGAATCTTGGTTTTAATCACATATTTAATTGATACAATTACTCCATCCATCTCATTCAAATTGTGTTTTATTGCTGATATTATTACTATTATTATTCATATTATTATTAACATCATCCAAAAAACAGCACATCATGAACCTACTTCTCAATCTCAACAGTCAGTTTATTACTCACCTTACTGCATTTCAAATTAAACTGTATACTTTCTTATCAGTTTCTTTTAAAAGCGTATTACATTATTTTTTAAATCTTAAAATATCTAACTAAAACAAAGCATTCACTGAGTAACGCGTATATGTTCCTTAATTGTAAACAGTATCTTTTAAAAATAAATTTGGTAATTGAAATAAAAGTCGGTAGCTATCCACTTTGCAACAGCATTACAGAGTGTCCTACTGAAGTAGCCCCGGTAAGTAGTAAGTATTACAGCATACAAATAAATAATAAATAATTAATCACATGAAGGAGCAGCACAGACTTGTACAGGAATCCTCGTTATTACAAACTCGGTTTATACAGGAATGTCACTCCCATTGTGAACATGGACTGAATGCCAGCCTCTAACTGAAATACTTAGGTGGCTACTTTCAAGTGGGAAACCCTGTATTGTACTGACATGATGTAGCTTGATTCACAGACTTACTGACATGATGTAGCTTGATTCACAGACTTACTGACATGATGTAGCTTGATTCACAGACTTACTGACATGATGTAGCTTGATTCACAGACTTACTGACATGATGTAGCTTGATTCACAGACTTACTGACATGATGTAGCTTGATTCACAGACTTACTGACATGATGTAGCTTGATTCACAGACTTACTGACATGATGTAGCTTGATTCACAGACTTACTGACATGATGTAGCTTGATTCACAGACTTACTGACATGATGTAGCTTGATTCACAGACTTACTGACATGATGTAGCTTGATTCACAGACTTACTGACATGATGTAGCTTGATTCACAGACTTACTGACATGATGTAGCTTGATTCACAGACTTACTGACATGATGTAGCTTGATTCACAGACTTACTGACATGATGTAGCTTGATTCACAGACTTACTGACATGATGTAGCTTGATTCACAGACTTACTGACATGATGTAGCTTGATTCACAGACTTACTGACATGATGTAGCTTGATTCACAGACTTACTGACATGATGTAGCTTGATTCACAGACTTACTGACATGATGTAGCTTGATTCACAGACTTGCAGAAATCCTTGTGTTGTTGCTGCCTGTAGCAGAAGATCTGCTAGAAAGTGGATTTTGAGGCGTGTTTACAGGACGCAAGTTGTACAGCAGACTAGATGCATTCTGTGGTACTGGAACCAATAGATACAAGTAACAGTCTTTCTAATGAACTGTCAGAAAGTTTTAACAAAATAAACTTTCCATTCTTAAGTCCTTCACTTTTAGTGCTTTGCTCCAGAATGCAGTTCCATGACTAACTTTCGATTCAAACGATGACTGCTCTTATTGTGTTGCATGCACTCGAGTATATTCAAATAGTGCTGCAGGGAATGAATTACAGTATGCTGAGAGGGTCAAGACAGAATGTAAAAAGAATGCATCTAAAAAAATGAATGTGTTAATTGCAGAAGTTAACTGCGATTAATTGACAGCCCTAACTTAAACATATTATAAATAGTTTTTCCTTCCACGCATGACATATTAGGGATGTCATTAGAAATAAATATTAAGCACATTTTCTGGGGATTAGGTTTAAATTTATTTTTAAAAAATGCTTAATTATGAACTGTGGATTACTTACAAAAATATTTGAACACATGGGACCACATTTTCAAAGCATTTCCTCCATTCTTTATTTAACATTTAATTTAACACAAAATGGTAAGTAAAACACCTTGAATGTTTAATAGAACTTTAAATATGTAACTTAGATGCTTGGTTTTAGTTTTGTAAAATTAACATGCATTTTACCTCTTTCAAAATAAATAGGCATTAATTAAAGACAGGTAAACGCTGTGGTTGACCTATGGTTCTTTGGTATCTGCAGCAGCTGAGTGAGTTGTTAACAAAAAAATAAGAGTACTGGTTACTAAATGTGACACAATGCTAAGACCCAACTCTAAAACCTACTCCAACCATACTATATGTCTTCATATTGTAACGGTATAACATGTAGTTTGCAAATAGAAACAGGTTGTGGCAATGTGCCCCGCCCCTGTGTGCATGTGTGTGTTATATGTTGCATGTTGCATGTGTTAATGTTGGTGTATAGCGATTGGTACACGGGATATAAGCGGGTCTGTGTTTCACGTGTGTTTAAAAATGTGTAATTGTAGTTAGGCACGAGGTTGCACGTAATTAATTCACGTGCTGGGATTCAAGTGAATAATTAATTAGTAATTGAATCCCAGCACAACAGTATATATAGATGCACGATTCACTCACTCGGGGTTGGGTGTTCGTGAGTGGAGAACGGGTGTGGAGAAGGAGAGAATATAATAATAAGAAGAAGTGCTTTTGTACTCACCGTGTTTGTTTGTCTCCGTGCACCGTTTGTTAAGTGTGTGTTCGTTTTGTTTACCTGTTTATTTTGGCGAAAGTGCCGTGTGCTGTTTTTGTGTTCTTTTATTTTGTTTATTAAATGCTGAGCACAACCAAGTGCTCAGCTTCACCAACCTCACTGTCTGTTGTGTGTTACTTCCTGTTTCTGGTCTGACGTCACCCACTGTCCGGCCGTCTTTGTGACACGTGGTGTCATCATGGGATTACCAGCGCCTCCAAGACTCAGACCAGAGCAGGAGTACCGTGTGTTTTTTTTGGAGAGAAAAGAAAAAAAAAAAATGGATTTTTTTGGAGAAATGGAGGGAGGAAAGACGCTAGAGAGGAAGCAACAGCAGCACCCATCCTGCAGCCCAGTGTCAGAGGAGGTGATCGACTGGCTGCTGGATCAGGAGAAGCAAGGGGGGCCCAGAGTAACATCAGCGCAGCAGTTGCAGGCGGTGTTAAAAGGTGCCCTGCACCGCTACTAACAAGGCTGTTGTCCTCTCTAGCCCAAAGGGGAGGAGCCCGAACGCCCTACGCCTGAGTGGGAGGAGCCCGAACGCCCCACGCCTGAGTGGGAGGAGCCCGAACGTCCCTACGCCTGAGTGGGAGGAGCCCGAACGCCCTACGCCTGAGTGGGAGGAGCCCAACGTCCCACGCCTGAGTGGGAGGAGCCCAACGCCCTACGCCTGAGTGGGGGAGCCCGAACGCCCTAAGCCCAAGAGGGGGAGTCGGTGCGCCCACAGCCCAAAAGGGAGGAGTCGGTGCGCCCACAGCCCAAAAGGGAGGAGTCGGTGCGCCCACAGCCCAAAAGGGAGGAGTCGGTGCGCCCACAGCCCAAAAGGGAGGAGTCAGTGCGTCCACAGCCCAAAAGGGAGGAGTCGGTGCGCCCACAGCCCAAAGAGAGGGAAGTCGGGCTTCCACAGCCCTAGGACCCAAGCTGCCAGCAGAGGGAGAATGCCTGCTGGTTCCACCTCCACCAGCAGAGGAAGAATGCCTGCTGTCCCCATGTCCACCAGCAGAGGAAGAATGCCTGCTGTCCCCGTGTCCACCAGCAGAGGGTGAATGCCTGCTGTCCCCGTGTCCACCAGCAGAGGGTGAATGCCTGCTGGGTTCCCATCCACCAGCAGAGTGTGAACGCCTGCTGGTATCACTTCCCCACCGCCACCACCCGGAGGAGAGGAACAGGAGCTGCCTCTGCCTCCACCACAGTCCCCTGCAAGAGCGGGAGAGCCGCACCAGTCCCCTGCAAGAGAGGCGGAGCCGCACCAGTCCCCTGCAACAGTAGGAGACCACACGCTGCTCGCACCTCCATCGCCAGGAGACTACACGCTGCTCGCACCTCCATCGCCAGGAGACTACACGCTGCTCCCACCTCCACCGCTTCCTCCACTAGGAGCGGAGCAGCAGGAGCTGCCTCCGCCACCGCCCGAGCAGAGGAGCAGGAGCTGCCTCCGACACTTTCAGGAGCAGAGCAGCAGGAGCTGCCTCTGCCTCCACCACCTCAACCGCTTCCACCAGGAGCAGAGCAGCAGGAGCTGCCTCTGCCTCCTCCACCAGCAGAGGGTGAGTACCTGCTGGTTCCGCCTTCCTTGTCGTGGGAGGACTGCTTGCCCCTCCCACCTCCACCAGCAGAGGGTGAATACCTGCTGGTTCCGACACCACTAGGAGCAGAGCAGCAGGAGCTGCCTCTGCCTCCTCCACCAGCAGAGCAGCAGGAGCTGCCTCTGCCTCCTCCACCAGCAGAGGGTGAATACCTGCTGGTTCCACTTTCATTGTCGTGGGAGGACTGCTTGCCCCTCCCACCTCCGCCAGCAGAAGGTGAATACCTGCTGGTTCCGCCTTCATTGTCGTGGGAGGACTGCTTTCCCCTCCCACCTCCACCAGCAGAGGGTGAATACCTGCTGGTTCCGCCACCGCCAGGAGGAGAGCAGCAGGAGCTGCCTCTGCCACCGCCAGGAGGAGAGCAGCAGGAGCTGCCTCTGCCTCCGCCACTGCCAGGAGCAGTACAGCAGGAGCTGTCTCTGCTTCCCGCACCTCCACCACAGGGAGTACGGTGGCCGGAGCCCCAGAAAGGGGAGCTACCGGCTACAAAGACAGGGGGAGAGGTCAGGAGACCACTTTCCCCAGCAGCAGTTTCGCTGCAGGAGTTCTTGTGGCCGGAGCCCCACAGGAGGGAGCTACCGCCACTGAAGAAAGGGGAGAGGTCAGGAGACCAGCATCCCCAGCAGCAGTTTCGCTGCAGGAGTGGACCAGCATGCTGTCAGCCGTGCCATTACCGGCAGGGGTGCTGACAGCCTGGCCAGCCATGGGCCCACTGAAGCCTCCCTTCCCAGCCCGAGACTTTGTCCTGGACTGCTGGGTTTTATGGGGAGGTGGCCGTTGAGGCCATGTGTGCTGCGCACAAGGGGGTATATGTGGCAATGTGCCCCGCCCCTGTGTGCATGTGTGTGTTATATGTTGCATGTTGCATGTGTTAATGTTGGTGTATAGCGATTGGTACACGGGATATAAGCGGGTCTGTGTTTCACGTGTGTTTAAAAATGTGTAATTGTAGTTAGGCACGAGGTTGCACGTAATTAATTCACGTGCTGGGATTCAAGTGAATAATTAATTAGTAATTGAATCCCAGCACAACAGTATATATAGATGCACGATTCACTCACTCGGGGTTGGGTGTTCGTGAGTGGAGAACGGGTGTGGAGAAGGAGAGAATATAATAATAAGAAGAAGTGTTTTTGTACTCACCGTGTTTGTTTGTCTCCGTGCACCGTTTGTTAAGTGTGTGTTCGTTTTGTTTACCTGTTTATTTTGGCGAAAGTGCCGTGTGCTGTTTTTGTGTTCTTTTATTTTGTTTATTAAATGCTGAGCACAACCAAGTGCTCAGCTTCACCAACCTCACTGTCTGTTGTGTGTTACTTCCTGTTTCTGGTCTGACGTCACCCACTGTCCGGCCGTCTTTGTGACACAGGTCCAGTTCAATTCCAAGGTGAAAAAAAAATCCCAGAGTGTGTTTTGAGTTCATTTGTCTTGTTGCTGACACAACGATTTTAAATTCTGCTTTCTAGGATATGTGCCAGATAGTTCAGATTTTTTTAAACAGCCAGCACCCCACTGTGCCTCCCTCCCTCTGCAGCTCTTCCAAGAGCAGGCAAAGAGCACTGCATATAGCTTCAGGATGTGGCGGGGGTAGAGATTGCCCATATGACTAATTACTATAGCGTAACAGAGGAAATTAAGTGATTAGACTTAGGACAGAGGGTAGGAGACACAGAGAGTGGAGAGGGTATAGGGTATGTTTCCTTGTCATGTTGTGGAGGCAGAATCACTTGGATCCTTTAAGACCCAACTTGACACAGTTTTGAGATCAATCAGCTCCTCGGAACCAGACGAGCTTAGATGGGCCGAATGGCCTCCTATCGTTCGTAAATGTTCTTATGTAATGAAGCACTGCCAGCAATTTACTGCTACACATACAGTTAGTGGACAAAAAATGGAAACACCAATGTAAAGTCACTTGATAGGGCGTTGGGCCACTCTGGTATCCTCTGTGGAGTTCTCGGCGGAACGTTTTTGATGAAACTGGCTGCTCGCGCCCCAGGTTGAAATTTGCAGTCAATTGATCTGCAGTTGCTCGTCTGTTTTGCCTTGCACTTCGAATTAATGCACGGATATCACGATCCTGGAGTATGCGCTTCCACCCACTGTTGCCCTTTGCTGATAATGTCTTTCCCTTGGAGTTCCATGCCGACATCACCTTAGACACCGTTGCTCGTGACACATTAGCAAGTTGAGCTGTCTTGGTCACTGAAGCTCCTGCCAAACGTGCCCCAGCAATCACCCCTCTTTCAAAGTCACTGAGGTCTCCTCTTGCAGCCATGCAAGCCATAATTATAGGCAACCAGGCCTGTCCAACATTTTTATACATGACCCTATGCATGCTGGGATGTTATTTGCTTAATTAACATATGAGCCACACCTGTGTGGAAGCCTGTGCTTTCAATATACTTGGTGTCCCTCATTTACCCAGGTGTTTCCATTTTTTGTCCACTACCTGTACATTCCTCTTTGTACGTTTCAAGAACATACAGTTGGATGTAGGTCTACTGAGGACTGAGGTTACCAGAGAAACACACACACATCTGAATTAAAATGTTTCAATTGATATTTGTCGCTATCTCATAATTTTCAACATAATCCCGATTGTTTTGATATTTTTATTTACATATCCTAGGTAAATCAACTAGAGAACTACTTTTTTCAGTGTTTATACTCAGGAACAGAGAAAGAGAAGTTATCTTCTAAACATCGCAGTATATTCAGATCATGCTCCCTCCTGAAACGATGCTGGTGCTCTGATTGAAATGAGTGCTGTATAAATGTGGTTCCCTTTCAATTCGAAGATGACCACCAAATCAATACTTTTGGGATTGCCTGCTTGTCACGTACTCGCTGAGCATTTTATATCAAAGCTGTCGATAGGCCCCTCCGAGAAGTGACGTCCTCGGTCCCACCTCACCAAGGTAATAAATAGTCATTACGCAGAGACGTCAGTTTCTTTTGTCTTTCACAGACAGGTAGGTAAGGTGGTGAGTATTACTCTAACCCTTTTTTCAAGTTGTGATTGACTCTTTAGAGCTCCTTTTTTGAGTTTTTGTGAGTTCCCTTGCAATTAATTGCTGTAAGTAGGCTTGCCACTTCCCAGGAATCAGAAACTCAACAAAAGAAGGCTGAGCTAACACTACGCAACTGCGTTTCATATAAAAATAAAAAAAAATCTTCATCAGCCTACATCACTCGCCGATTGTAGGTGCTTTCTAACCTGTTTCTAACGTTCCTTTCTGTATTTTCCTCTGCTCTTTGCAGCTGTTAAAAAAAATTAAAAAATAAAGAAGGGAGACACAACCTTCTGCAACCACTGTTGACTCGAGGGCTTTGGGTGACCTCAGTACGCCCACTCGGTGTGCGCAGCCTAGCGCCCCTACAGCCCACCGATTTCTACGGATTTGACTGTCACAGTAAAAAAAAAAAAAAAAAAAAAGACAACACTCCAGCTTGCTGTAGAGTGTCTCTCTTCTACTGCATTGCAGTTTTAAAAATAAATAAATAATCAAACACTTTCTCCATTAGGCCTTGGCCTTAGTGTTGAGCAGACCGCGCGCATCACCAGCGCGGTGTGTTAGTGTATAAAAAAAAGGTGTGTTTTCTTTTTTCTCTTTTCTGTCTCTCTCCTTCTCCAGGTTCGTGACTGCACTACCCCGCTGCAAGCTACGCGCTGCACCGGTTGAGGGCTCCAAGTGGTCCGGACGCCATCTTGGGTGCTCCACGCCACTGCAAGCTACACGCTGTTCCTGGTTGTGTGATTGCAAACAGCCCAGTACCTTGGTGCTTTGCCCTCTGTACTTGGTGCTCAGTTCTTCAGCGCCCCCATGTCTAGGCCTCGATGCCCGCGGTGCCCTCAGTTCCTTGGAGCTTCGGTGCACTAAAGCCTCGATGCCTCGGTGGCCTCAGTGTTCAAGCGCTTACCGACAAATCCTCTTGGCAACACTCGGCCTCAGTGCTCAGCGTGTCCAAGAGCGCAGCCACCATGGAAGGAGCAGAGGCGGTAGGGCTCGCACAGTTCCCCCCGGTGGACTCCACCATAGCGGCCGTAGAGTGAGCCCCCCCGTAGGGAGGCCTATGCAAATATTGTCTATGCCCTAATGGCCAATGCAGGATCACGGAAGCTCACCTGAAAAAGGCATATGCCGCGGAAGCACAGGTCACGTGCCTGGCTAACACAGGAGGCCTTTTGACAGCCTACCTGGATGGCATGCTACGCTCGGTTACCCTTCCCGAGCTGCTAGCTTCAGAGCTACGTGCAGTTTTGGGCACCTTGTTGCAGATTTCAGGGTTCCAGGGGCAAGCCCTGGGCAGAAGCCTGGCGGGCTTAGTGGTGGCGCGCAGGCAGCTATGGCTGTCCCAAGCGCGGGTCCCGAATGCGGACAAGTCCACGTGACTAGCCTATCTCCCCTGGCCATACATTTGGACCAGCGGTTGAGAAGATTTTGCAACGCTCTCACAGAGAGCGAGAGGCGTCCCGGCAGGCCTCAGCACGGGGAAGGGTGAGGCGTTGGCGTCCGGCAGTTACCACGGTAACCCGGACTATCCCGGTCCCTACGGCACCACCGAGCAACCTGAGGAGCCAGCAGCAAGGACAGGGGAATGCCGGACGTGGGGCCCCAGCACACCAGCGACCAGGGAGACAGTTCCAGCGGAACCACTCTAGGCAGCCTCCAAGGCAGCCTCCGCCCCAGCCTCAGCAGCCCCAGCAGCCCATTTCGGAATGCCTCGGGGAAGCCCAGGTCGATCTCTTTGCCATGGTAGAGACAACCCATTGCCCCCTGTGGTTCTCCCTCTGCAGATGCGGAGGACCACTAGGCGTCGACACCCTAGCGCACGAATGGCCCAAAGTGCCTTTATACGCTTTCCCGTCTATAGTGCTGCTCCCTGCCTTCCTCGAGAAGGTCAGGAGAGAGGAAGAGAGAGAGAGAGAGACAGTTCTCCTGGTGGCACCCAAATGGCCCAGGAGAACCTGATTTTCGAATCTCTGCCAGCTGCTGCAAGACCAGCCCTGGGAGATCCCGCTGCGCATGGATCTCCTCAGTCAGGCGAAAGGCACACTGGCACCCAGAACCGGGCAGACTCCAGCTGTGGGTCTGGCCCCTGAACGGGACCGTCTGTCCGCCCTAGGGCTCTCAGACGCAGTAGTTAGTACACTGCAGAATGCTACGGCTTCTTCCACAAGAGCGTTGTACTCCTATAAGTGGAAATATTTTCAAAACTGGTGCATGGCTGGAGGCCATGATCCCGTGTATTGCCCTATAGCAGTTATTTTACAGTTTCTGCAAGATCTACTAGAGGCGGGTAAATCCCCCTCTACATTGAAAGTGTACCTAGCAGCCATATCTGCATGCCATGTTCCCATCGACTCAGTATCCCCAGGCGCTCATATTCTGGTGACCCGATTTCTAAAGGGTGCTCGGCGGCTACGACCTCCTATAAAGGACGTCCTCCCCGAATGGAGTCTAGACGTGGTACTGGAGGCTCTCACGAAGGCCCCGTTTGAGCCCATAGATACCATAGAGCTGAAATATCTCTATGAAGACAGCCTTTCTATTAGCTATCACCTCTGCTAAGCGGGTCAGTGAGCTAGAGACACTGCCCGTGTACAGTTCCTGTATGTATGTTTGGGATGATGGAAACGGTATTGTTGCGCGTGAACCCTGCTTTCCTACCTTTCCTACAGCGTTTCACTTGAATCAATCAGTGGAACTAGAGGCTTTCCATCCCCCTCCCTTCACGGAGGAGTCGGATATGAGATTAAATTCCCTCTGCCCAGTTCAGGCATTGAGATGCTATGTGAATAGAACGAGAGCGCTGCGTCAGTCTGACCAGCTCTTCGTTTGTCATGGTGAACGGACCCAAGGTCAAGCCCTTTCTAAGCAGTGACTGTCCCATTGGATTGTGGACACGGTTTCAACTGCATATACTAATGCCAGCCTACCCCCACCTGGGAGGGTGGCCGCGCACTCTACTAGAGGTGTGGCTACGTCATGGGCCCTCTTCAGAGGTGCCTCATTGATCGATATATGTACTGGGGCTAGCTGGACTAC
Organism: Acipenser oxyrinchus oxyrinchus; assembly: GCA_030684275.1. Taxonomy (NCBI): domain Eukaryota; kingdom Metazoa; phylum Chordata; class Actinopteri; order Acipenseriformes; family Acipenseridae; genus Acipenser; species Acipenser oxyrinchus. Next base: position 10,718,429 of record CM060266.1, read on the forward strand.
CCTGCATACATTTACCAGGTTCTACCGACTTAATGTCGTAGATCACTCTGTGCCTTTAATAGGCACTAGGGTCCTTGAGGTTGCACGCTCACACCACCAACACTAGATGGTGGTAGTGAGATGTCCCTCAGATGCTGTCTGCTCATTCTCCCTCGCGACAGCTCTTATATACTTTCCCAAAAGTATTGATTTGGCATCATCTTCGAATTGAAAGGGAACGGTTCCCTGAAAGAGAAGATGACCGCCAACCTTGTGAGGTTACATCACTCGCATTCGCAGGTTCAATGCAAAAGAGAATTACTGTGTATTACCTTGGTGAGGTGGGACCGAGGACGTCACTCCACGGAGGGGCCTATCTGCAGCTTTGATATAAAATGCTCAGTGAATTCCTGACAAGCAGGCATATCCCAAAAGTATTGTTTTGGCAGTCATCTTCTCTTTCAGGGAGCCGGGGTTACTTCCATGTTGTCTTACTGTTTCTCTGCATTGCCTAGTGTTATTGGCACAATTTAGTATAAAAACTTTGTGCTGGCTGTCAAGCTTCTTTTTATATAATGTAGTAGCCTATTCTTTCGCTGTCTATTTGCATATTTTCCCATTTTTTTATGTGGTTTGTCCAACATATAATGTCACGCATTTAAATATACAAACATTTAGGGAAACTGTCAGTTAATGATGCACTCATGTTTGCATCTCTGTATTCTAACTCCTCCACTGTATAGATTACTGGTCTTCAGACATTGTGTTGTATTTTTAAAGAAACAGTGCCAGCCTGTTCACAAAAAAAATCACCAAACACTTTTAAAAGCATTTTACAAAGGAATTTGGTACAAAGCTCCCTTTTTAACAGTAGTACAGTAGTGTCCGTGTTTAGGAACACTTGGGCTTAGGGAACACCCTTATGTAGAAATGGAATTTTCCCAAATGCTCCACCTAAAGGAACAGGAACTTTGCTTAAAAAAACACCTTTTTGGCACAGATTTGTTGCTAACCGATTAAAAACTGATACAGTACTGTTTTGCAACCTGATAACTCATCATCATCAAACTAATATGGTTTATTTAATCTTTTCAAAACTGACTTGTCATCACGAGAGTAATCTAGAGCTGCTGCTGCATTTTAACGTATTTAGGGCGGTGCTGTGTTAAAATTAATTCTCATTTTCATAATTACTGTTAGAGCCGCTGCTGCATTTTTACTGTACTGTAGGGGTGTTTTGTCAATTTAGTTTGTCAGTTAGTTTATTATTATAGTTTATTAACAAACGCTTGCCTATTGCTTTTCATTTACTTATTCTGTTCATTTCATATGTTGATGCATGTGCATCATGATATAAGTTATAAAGACATTTGTGTTTATTGATTCATATCGTGATTGGCCTTGGCATGTTGTGTCTGATGGTCCGCTGTCTTAGAGAACACTTTGGATAAGAGAACACTTTGCTTGCTTCCCGAGGGGTGTTCTCTTATCCAGAGACTACTGTATCAGTATAGAAATGAGTGGTCGTCTGTATTATTAACTTTAACAGTAATCCGATAAATATATATATACACAAATACACACAAGTAAAGTTCAAATTAGATTGTGTGACATGTTATCAGTTCTTCTGCGGCTCATTCTGTGTGTCTGTGTGTGTTCTCGGTTTGCGCAGGGAGTCAGACGACCATGAGCAGCATTGGTTCTGGATCGGACTGAACCGGAAAAACCCACTGGACAACTGGAGCTGGAAATGGAGTGATGGCCTGGGGGTGAGCTTCCAGTCCAGGAATCAGATTGGACATTTAATTATTCCCCCCAGGGGATGAACTTCCCCAGTGATGGGGATATAATGTACATATGTATGTTACACTTTACATCTGGAATATCGCTTATCCAGTTGACATGAAACTTGGTATTAAGATTATTTAGCAGATTTTATTGAGTGTTAAATTCTGGGGATATATGGGGGTGTCTGTCTGTCTGTACATTTGTCCATCTGTCTATCACACCTGCATTTTTGCATATACAGTACATTTAAAATGAAAGAAAGCTGAACTATTTTAATGCACTGTAGGGGTGGAAATACCTCCCATTGCATAGCAAGTTTGATCCATTCCTGGTTTAATAAGACACCTGAGGTGGTTACCTATACACTGTGGCTAATCAGGCTCATAGAAAAACCTGGAATGGGTGAAACTGCTGTGCAATTGGAGTCTTTTTCCATCCCTGAACTCTTAGATTCTGTGGTACAAACGTATTACATTTCATTGAACAAAACTTAAGTAGTTTATACATTCGATTTGGCATTTTGAGCTATGAGTGAACAGCTCCCATATCTTGTATGCTTTTGTTCAAAAATCTGTTACATTTGTGAATGTCTGCCAAAACCTTTATAAAAATGCTCCTTACTGCTTTTCTGTTGAAAATGCAATCATTATTTTAAAGTTTGAGAGATGAGCATACTGAGTGCTGCTCATTATAGAAAAGCCTCACATGCTTACATTGTGTTGAAAGCATTTTACAAAGGAATTTGGTGCAACAAACCCTTTTTAACTGTGTTAAACATGGTACAGTAGTCTCTGCGTTTAGGAACACCTCCTAAGAGAACACTTCGGCTTAGGGAACACCCTTGTGGTGAAAAGGAATTCGGAATTACATTGTGTATATCCATTACCGTAGGCTGTAGTAAATCCACACTCACACTAGGAATCTAATGTCATTCTATACAGAAAAAAAACCTACTGTAATTGTAATTGACAGCTACAGTAAAAAAAAATACATATACAGTGTATATATATATATATATATATATATATATATATATATATATACACTACCGTTCAAAAGTTTGGGGTCACTTAGAAATTTCCTTGTTTTCCATGAAAACATACATGAAATGAGTTTGAATAGGAAATATAGCAAAATGAATAGGAAATATAGTCATTGACAAGGTTAGAAATAATGATTTTTAATTGAAATAATAATTGTGTCCTTCAAACTTTGCTTTCGCCAAAGAATCCTCCATTTGCAGCAATTACAGCCTTGCAGACCTTTGGCATTCTAGTTGTCAATTTGTTGAGGTAATCTGAAAAGATTTCACCCCATGCTTCCTAAAGCACCTCCCACAAGTTGGATTGGCTTGATGGGCACTTCTTACGCATTCATACGGTCAAGCTGCTCCCACAGCAGCTCAATAGGGTTGAGATCCGGTGACTGTGCTGGCCACTCCATTATAGACAGAATACCAGCTGACTGCTTCTTCCCTAAATAGTTCTTGCATAGTTTGAAGCTGTGCTTTGGGTCATTGTCCTGTTGTAGGAGAAAATTGGCTCCAATCAAGCGCCGTCCACAGGGTATGGCATGGCGTTGCAAAATGGAGTGATAGCCTTCCTTCTTCGAGATCCCTTTTACCCTGTACAAATCTCCCACTTTACCACCACCAAAGCACCCCCAGACCATCACATTGCCTCCACCATGCTTGACAGATGGTGTCAAGCACTCCTCCAGCATCTTTTCATTTGGTCTGCGTCTCACGAATGTTCTTCTTTGTGATCCGAACACCTCAAACTTAGATTCGTCTGTCCATAACACTTTTTTCCAATCTTCCTCTGTCCAGTGTCTGTGTTCTTTTGCCCATCTTAATCTTTTCTTTTTATTGGCCAGTCTGAGATATGGCTTTTTCTTTGCAACTCTGCCTAGAATGCCAGCTTCTCGGAGTCGCCTCTTCACTGTTGACGTTGAGACTGGTGTTTTGCGGGTACTATTTAATGAAGCTGCCAGTTGAGGACCTGTGAGGCGTCTGTTTCTCAAACTAGACACTCTAATGTATTTGTCCTCTTGCTCAGTTGTGCACCGGGGCCTCCCACTCCTCTTTCTATTCTGGTTAGAGCCAGTTTGCGCTGTTCTGTGAAGGGAGTAGTACACAGCGTTGCACGAGATCTTCAGTTTCTTGGCAATTTCTCGCATGGAATAGCCTTCATTTCTCAGAACAAGAATAGACTGACGAGTTTCAGAAGAAAGTTCTTTGTTTCTGGCCATTTTGAGCCTGTAATCGAACCCACAATTGCTGATGCTCCAGATACTCAACTAGTCTAAAGAAGGCCAGTTTTATTGCTTCTTTAATCAGCACAACAGTTTTCAGCTGTGCTAACATAATTGCAAAAGGGTTTTCTAATGATCAATTAGCCTTTTAAAATGATAAACTTGGATTAGCAAACACAACGTGCCATTGGAACACAAGACTGATGGTTGCTGATCATGGGCCTCTGTACGCCTATGTAGATATTCCATTACAAATCAGCCGTTTCCAGCTACAATAGTCATTTACAACATTAGCAATGTCTACACTGTATTTCTGATCAATTTGATGTTATTTTAATGGACAAAAAATTTGCTTTTCTTTCGAAAATAAGGACATTTCTAAGTGACCCCAAACTTTTGAACGGTAGTGTGTATATATATACAGTACTGTGCAAAAGTTTTAGGCAGGTGTGAAAAAATGCTGTAAAGTAAGAATGCTTTCAAAAATAGACATGTTAATAGATTATATTTATCAATTAACTAAATGCAAAGTGAGTGAACAGAAGAAAAATCTAAATCAAAACCATATTTGGTGTGACAACCCTTTGCCTTCAAAACAGCATCAATTCTTCTAGGTACACTTGCACAAAGTCAGAGATTTTGTAGGCATATAGTCAGGTGTATGATTAAACAATTATACCAAACAGGTGCTAATGATCATCAATTCAATATGTAGGTTGAAACACAATCATTAACTGAAACAGAAACAGCTGTGTAGGAGGAATAAAACTGGGTGAGGAACAGCCAAACTCAGCTAACAAGGTGAGGTTGCTGAAGACAGTTTACTGTCAAAAGTCATACACCATGGCAAGACTGAGCACAGCAACAAGACACAAGGTAGTTAAACTGCATCAGCAAGGTCTCTCCCAGGCAGAAATTTCAAGGCAGACAGGGGTTTCCAGATGTGCTGTCCAAGCTCTTTTGAAGAAGCACAAAGAAAAGGGCAACGCTGAGGACCGTGAGACGCGAGTGGTCGCCAAGGAAACTTACTGCAGCAGATGAAAGACACATCATGCTTACTTCCCTTCGCAATCGGAAGATGTCCAGCAGTGCCATTAGCTCAGAACTGGCAGAAAACAGTGGGACCCTGGTACACCCATCTACTGTCGGAGAAGTCTGGTCAGAAGTGGCCTTCATGGAAGACTTGCGGCCAAAAAGCCATACCTCCGACGTGGAAACAAGGCCAAGCGACTCAACTATGCACGAAAACACAGGAACTGGGGTGCAGAAAAATGGCAGCAGGTGCTCTGGACTGATGAGTCAAAATTTGAAATATTTGGCTGTAGCAGAAGGCAGTTTGTTCGCCGAAGGACTGGAGAGCGTACACGAATGAGTGTCTGCAGGCAACAGTGAAGCATGGTGTGGTTCCTTGCAAGTTTGGGGCTGCATTTCTGCAAATGGAGTTGGGGATTTGGTCAGAATTAATGGTCTCCTCAATGCTGAGAAGTACAGGCAGATACTTATCCATCATGCAATACCATCAGGGAGGCATATGATTGGCCCCAAATTTATTCTGCAGCATGACAACGACCCCAAACATACAGCGAAAGTCATTAAGAACTATCTTCAGCGTAAAGAAGACAAGGAGTCCTGGAAGTGATGGTATGCCCCCCACAGAGCCCTGATCTCAACATCATTGAGTCTGTCTGGGATTACATGAAGAGAGAGAAGCAACTGAGGCTGCCTAAATCCACAGAAGAACTGTGGTTAGTTCTCCAAGATGTTTGGGCCAACCTACCTGCCGAGTTCCTTCAAAAACTGTGTGCAAGTGTACCTTGAAGAATTGATGCTTGATGCTGTTTTGAAGGCAAAGGGTGGTCATACCAAATATGGATTTGATTTAGATTTTCCTTCTGTTCACTCACTTTGCATTTAGTTAATTGATAAATATAATCTATTAACATGTCTATTTTTGAAAGCATTCTTACTTTACAGCATTTTTTCACACCTGCCTAAAACTTTTGCACAGTACTGTATATATATATATATATATATATATATATATATATATATATATATATATATATATGTATATATATATATATATATATATATATATATATATATATATATATATATATATATATATATATATATATATATATATATATATGTATGTATAAAGGTTGTCAGTTGATGATAATATAATTAAAACTGCAGTGTCCTAATGCATTGAGGTTCACTAATTATTCATGATAATGAAATAGATATAAAACAAACACCTATTAACCTCTAAACTCTTAAATGAGTAGTTAGCAAAGAAGAATTAGGGGGGACTTGATTGAAGTCTTTATATTCTTAAAAGGAGTTGAGAAACAAGGACCAGAGGACTCAGCTGGAAATTAAGTGGAAATAGACTTACTGTAGGACAAGGGTAGGAGACACTTCTTCACACAGGGAGTGGTGAGAGTATGGCATGGATTACCTAGTTATATTGTTAATCATGAATCACTGGGGTCCTTTAAGACCCAGCTTGACAAGGTTCTGAGATCAATGAGCTGCAGGGATCCGACGAGCACAGATGGGGCGAATAGCCTCCTCTCGTTTGGGAATTGTCTTCTGTTTCTTATGCATTTCAGAAAGATGACTAGATCAGTAGGACAGCAGTCTAATGTGTCGCCTCTTCCACAGTACTCCTATCACAACTTTGGCCGCTATCACCATGAGGATGATTTCCGGCAGTGCGCGGTGGCAGACTTGGGCACCATGCAGTGGCTGGCTATGCAGTGTGAGTCTGAGCTCGACTGGATCTGCAAGATTCCCAAGGGTAAGTGTCTGCCTCTGTCTGGTTTTATCAGTCTTTTTGTAGGTAGCAAAAACCATGTTCCAGTTTTTTTTCTGTTTTGTTTTTCAGGGACTGACGTGAAAGAGCCAGAAATGAATGAAGGTAAGTTCAGCATAATTTCTTTTTTCTTCTAGCCATTGTTTCTATTTCAGCAAAAATCACCTAAATCTCCTCCAGACGGATCCAAATCTGCATGCTAAATCTATAGTAATTATTATGTGCATATTAGTAATTCTGCTTGGCACTCTTTACAGGAGATTACTAAGGGTTATATGTGCATTTTAATGGTAGAATAAATAGGGTGTACACAATTGAATTCTTGTCACCCAGATACCATTCATGGTATTTGGTTTTCAATTCTTATTTTGTTTCTGTTTTTCATCACGTCCTTGAAAGTTATTTTAAAAAACTTTTAGCTCTGTAGGGTTCATAGCAATACGTTCTCTACTGGAGACCTTTACAGCTTGCTAATTCCCTACAAGGGCTTTCTGCATCATCAATGTGAAACTAAAGAGTTTGGTTATTAGTCTCACCGTCAACACCTGTGCAAGCTTCCCTACTGACAATTCTGTTGTGATGAAGGCCAAATAAAATTAACGATACATGGGTGAATTACTTAATTGTGCACAACTTAAATATTCTACCTTTTAATATGTACTGGAACGGCTCCTTTGTTAATATCTAGAGAAGAATGGTTCAGGAGACAAAGTACCAAGGCAACATACAGTATGTCCTTGTCACGGAGCATTTGTAAATTGATGCACAAGCAATTAAGATTGTAGTACAGTCTAAGCCATCCTCTTTACAAACAGTAGAAATCGGTTTCATTTTTGAGTTCCAGACCACATCCCTATTAATATTAGTGGTCTGATACTTTCTACAAACAACTTTTCTAGACTGGCATGATTTGTAAGTCTTTTCTGCCTAAAACCATGTGATTTTTTTTAGTGATTTTGCTTTTCTAAGTTTATAATCAAGTATGTTGTGTAAATATGCACACGTCCTGTGGGTATGGCACATCTGCTGTAAAATCCTTCCTACATAATGGAGAAAGTATAATGAAAAGGAATACAATCCTGGAATTACAGGGTATACCTGGACAGTACTCGCACTGTATGTACTGTACTATAGTTTTAAGGAGCAGTATTAGGTTTTACAGTAACTTCGTAAACCAGCATACTGTATAATCCAGCACAATTTTCCAGTCCCAAGCAGTAACTGATTATATAGGTATAGCAGGGTAGTGTTGTGGTCAAGGCTGGTCAGCGGCAGGAAAGCAAACCCAGAGTCAGAAGCTGCAGTTCAAGTGCTGTTGCACATGTTTATTATACACAAAACAAGAACACAACAATAAAGCCACAAGGGCCAAAATAAAAGATTTAAACAAAAACAGATACCGATACACATACACACCTTCTTTTATAGCATGTGGTTGGGCGTAATTGATCCTCAATTAATCAACTAAGCTCCAGCCACATTCTACAAAAGGATTCGGCAGGGATTCTAGGAAGAAAAGTGACCAAAATTCAAGACCATATATAAACCTAAAATACACTAAAATGACTTAACAATGATGTGGTAGTTGATCTGATATGTAGTGTATAAACAATGTTAACAGGCAACTAGGAAAATATTGCTGTTTAATACAGTGAAAAAGTGAATTTAAATCAGTTTATTTTAACATCATCTTTCAGACATTCTATAACGGACAGTGTTGTGTGATGCACTGCGTTACCGATTGTGTTTCCTGTCGGTGAGTTGAGGTTAAAAGATCTGTTACCACGAATGCAGACAAGCCTAGCTCTTTTGCACAGTGGTTAAGACCCTTGCTTGCAGTGTGTGGGGTCATCTGTTACATTTACAAAGACCTCTCATCCATCCCTGTACCTTGAGTGAATGTGCCCATCTCCCTCCAGAAAATGGCTCGAAGGAGTGGGTGTGGTTCCAGGATGTGGAGTACAAGTTCTTTGACCACCACTCTACCTGGATGCAGGCCCAGCGCATCTGCACCTGGTTCGGCGGGCATCTCGCCTCCATCCACAGCCAGGAAGAGCTTGACTTTCTCGGGAAGGCCCTACTCAAGGTAGGGACCCGTACCTTCCTGCATTTTATACATTTTTCACACTGTACTTATTCACATGCTAACATGCTTGAATTCAGTATCGATCTACCATGTTTTAAACCCATGCCTCCATGTTCATGTTTTTTTTTTAGCATTTAAAGTAGGGTTCGATTGTAAATCCAAACGGTGCTCTTTGTATGGTGATGATCTGTCTTTGTATGGTGATGATCTGTCTTTGTATGGTGATGATCTGTCTTTGCATGGTGATGATCTGTCTTTGCATGGTGATGATCTGTCTTTATATGGTGATGATCTGTTCTTCCCTACTTCACAAAGTCTTTAACTCCGAGGTTTCATTAGCACCACGTGCCAATGTTAATGCTAAAAATTATTTGTAGCTTCAATGCTACGATTTAATAATTGGATACTACTAAAATATCATTATTGAATCATTTGGGGAAACATAAGGACTTATTTTTACATATACATGTACAATCAAGAGGCCATTCGGTTATGCTTGACAGGTTCCTAGTAGCTGATTGATTGGTCTCAAAAGTTTGTCAAGCTGTGTCTTTAAGGATCCCAATGATTTCAGCATCAACAACATGACTAGGTAACCCATTCCATACCCCCACTATACAGCAGACACTGTAAAGCAGGTGTAATCTCACTGCAGAGAGGGCACATTGCAGTAGCAGTTTGAACAGGTGATAGTTAGCACTGGATTAAATTCTTAGTGAATCTGGTCCTTTGATCTGAACAGAAAAAGAAGTGGCGCAAGATACAGCACCTGGGTTTGAGTTAGGATAGAACACTAACATGTAAAAGTACATCTATTAAAAACACAGAAATGTGATCACAATTTCAAGTCCACAAACCTAAAAGGCAGTCTAGTTTTACATGCATGCAAATCTTAAATTCTGATTAACCTTGTTTTATTTTTACTTGCCAGCGACCCAAAGCTCAAAACCAGCACTGGTGGATTGGAATGCACACCTATGAAAACGACGGCCGCTTCAGGTGACCTATTCTCTTGTATTAAATTTAAACAGGATAGATCCAGTAACATCTTTATCCCCCACTGGGAATGAAATCACTGCAAACTTGGTATTAACATTATTTAGAATAAGTTATGGATAATGTCAGATTCTGGGTTACAGGGATGTGTTTGTCTGTCTGTATGTCAGTCCATCTGTATGTCATGTTTCTGGAGAATCGCTAATCCAATTGTCATGAAACCTGTCATAAACATTTTGTTTTTGAGGGTACAGATTATTGGGATATAGGGGGTGTCTGTCTGTTCGTTCATCCATCCGTCTGTATGTCACACTTACGTTTTTGCATATATCTGGATAATCAGTTATCAAATTGTCATGAAACTTGATCATTCTTATTCTTTATATAATGTTGATACATGTCAAGGTCATCAACTTTGTCATCATACTGATAGCTCTAATACTGAATATACAGCCGTGGCAGGGGATGCATGTTGCTGACAAACTTGTTCGACCCGTGTTGGAATTTAGGCAGGACACCAGAGCAAACACACCTGCTCAAGAGAGTTTCATGGGATCTTTAATGTCCACACCCAAAATAGATTAGCACGGTATTGTTTGAGTATGCTATGCTTTTTGAATGTTTATACTACGCATACTGTTATTTTATTCTTTACCATGTTTTCATTGTAGGAAATGAATGGATGTTGCATCAACTTTCTGCCTGAAAGTTCATGGTCTAAATGTATTTACTAGGGGTATCACCAGCTCGTCGAATAGAAAAGTGACAGTCAACCTCAGAAACTGGTAGTTGAGTTATCGCAGGTCACGTGCTTGTGACGTGATTGTGAAGCGTGCAGTTTCAGATGCCTGAAAGTGCTGTTGTGGTAACAATCCATTAACATATTAATGACAATGCAGAAGTGAAACAAGGATATTTGTTAGTGGTCCTCGCTAGACAGTTTGACAAAAAAGCTGGGGTACACAAGGTGCTACTATAGTCTCTGATTTTGCCCAAACAGTTAACATTACAGGGTTTTACACATTCCTATGGCAGTGGCACTGAGACTTGTCTCAAGCTCCATTACTGCTTTGGTAAAGCGGTGGGTGGGGGGGGCAGTATATTTAGTCAGGTTTTCTGAAGCTTAGTCTGCTACAATGGGCTAATTGATTCCTAATGTGACATAACGAAATCAGAATGGTCAAATCAAGATGGAAAGCTCAGTACAAGGTCTTATCTACATTAAATACAAGTCCCTTTAGTAGTTTATATTTTCCATCCTGTTACTTTCAATCTGTTTCATATCTGAGGTCATTGTGATTTAGGGGACGTTATTAACAACCAAGTTTCATAATGAAAGTCATGTGGTACTGCCATCACAAGAAAATGTGACCTGTAGTTTTCAGAAAGTTATGCCATGCTTTGCCCAAGTGGTTCCAACCAGCAAAATATCAGGCTAAAAAGTAAATATTTTTTAAAAATGTATTTTTAAAATTTAAATTAAACCAGGCTACTATTTTTCATCAAACCGGTTTCATTTTTTTTTTTTGCCCTAAATCAGATTCTTAAAACTAGTTGTACAACATGGCATTCCACAAGAGTTCATGTTTTAATGGGCAACACAGTTGTTTTTTTTTGTCTATGCTCATTGAATTTCAATCCAAATTGATTTGAACAAACTGTAGTACTTTTTCAATGTGAACATATGTGATTGAGGCCCAGGGCAGAGTAGTGCAGGAAATGTTCAGGGCAGAGTAGTGCAGGAAATGTTCAGGGCAGAGTAGTGCAGGAAGTGTTGAGGGCAGAGTAGTGCAGGAAGTGTTGAGGGCAGAGTAGTGCAGGAAGTGTTGAGGGCAGAGTAGTGTAGGGACTGTTCAGGACAGAACTGAGCTGTGAGGAGAAGCTCTCAAAGCACCTCACTATAGACAGTGGTCTCGTCCCTCAATTTCTCTGTGTATCCTCCTCATCATTTAAGGTAGTGACCTATTTGTGTCTCTTTATTTAAGGTGGTCTGACCGGTCTGTTCTGAACTTTGTGTCCTGGGCACAAGAAAAGCCTCGCCCTGTCTCCAGAGAGAAGAAATGTGTGTACATGATGCCCAAAAGTGGTAAGGAAGCTACAGTAGGCAGGCCTCATTTAAAGAGACTGAAAAATGGATTGATCCCAGACCAACATCCGAAGCGGCGGTGTGGAGGATGAATTCCTTATCAAAATCTGGTGTGATAAGGGTAGGGGCTTGACAGAGTCTCTGCTTAATGGTATCGAACGTCCCCTAACATTCTCCTGTCCATTTATTTAAATTTGGTGCACTCTTTTTAGTGATGTTTACTAGTTGACCACTGTGGCATATTCAGTGATAAAGCGTCGGTAATAACCGGCCAACCCCAAGAGAGACCTCACCTGGGACTTGGTTTTCGGGATTGCCGTGTCCATCAAAGCTAGGACTTTGGTGGCTGTGGGTTTCACGTGCCTATATCCCACAATAAATCCCAAATATTGCGTTTCTAATTTGGCAAATGCACATTTACCCAAGTTGGCTGTCAGCCGGGCTACCCTCAGAGACACCCTAATGCTTTTGCCAGGTGAAGCTGTAAATAACCACATCGTCAATATATGCTGCTGCATACTCACGATGTGGGCGTAAGACTGGTCCATTAGTCTCTGAAAGGCAGCGGGCACTCCATGTAGCCCAAACTGCATGGTTATGAAATGAAACAGACCATCAGGGGTAGAAAATGCAGTTTTCTCTCTGGAACTGCGGGTTAATGGGATCTGCCAGTATCCCTTCGTCAAGTCCAAAGTTGAGATGAACCCTGCCATTCCCAGTCTGTCGGGAAGCTCGTCGACTCAAGGCATGGGGAAGTCATTGAACTTGGCAATAGCGTTTACCTTACTTAAGTCAACGCAGAAGCGGTTGGTGCCATCCTTTTTGGCGACTATTACAATCGGACTGCACCACTCGCTCCTGGAAGGCTCAATCACCCCAAGTTCGAGCATCACCCGCACCTCTTTGCAAACACCACTTCGTCGACTTTCCGGGATTCGGTAAGGTCTCTCTCGAACCGTGGGTACCTGGAGGAGTGATGATGTCATATTCAACAAGGTTAGTTCTGCAGCAGATCTCTTTTCTGATCTGGAACTAATTGTTCCCCCATCGGAATGCTGTGAGTGCTAGAGGCCTCTATACAGGGTCCAAAATCGTCCTCTACTTCGCCTTGGGCTGTAAATAAGGCCTCCCTTGCCTGTCAAGGCTTCAGTAAATTTATGTGGTAAATTTCCCTTTCATTGCGGCTATCGGGCTGCCAAATTTCATAATTCACTTTCCCTATAGCCTGAATCACCTCATATGATCCCTGCCATTTAGCACACAATTTGGATTCTGAAGTTTGAAGAAGCAGCATTACCTTGTCTCCTGGTCGAAAGGTCAGAATACGTGCATTTTTGTTGCAATGCTGCTGTTGCCGGTGCTGAGCCGATTTTAGATTGTCCTGGGCCAAATGACCGACCAAATCCAGGCGATCACGGAGTAGGAGCACATGCTGCACTACATTTTTGGATGAGACTTTGTGCTCCTCCCACAGCTCTCTCAACAGATCGAGGATGTCGTGATTCTGTACAAGAGCTCGAAGGGGGAGAACCCTGTCAAACTGTGTCCTGGTTCATGGCACCTGAAACAGACAGAAGGGACAGAGGGCACTGGGGCTACATATCTGTCCCACTGTTGATAAGTCCTTGGAGTCCTCGTAGTCTTCCGCTAGTTTGACTGAGGCCTCCAGGGTGTCCGGGTTGTGGCGCCGTATCCATCCTTGGGTCTCGGCGCCGACCACATGGCAAAACTGCTCAAATACCATGGCTTTGCCCATTTGCACTCCTGTTTTCTGGGAGGGGCTGAGCCAGTGAACCATGTGGTCACACAGTTGTTGCACAACCACCCTTGGGCGGGTCTCCCGTGGCCTCCGGTGCTGCCGAAAACGCACCCGATGTGTTTCCCCCATGATGTTCAGGCGTTGGAGGATGGCCTTCTTGACGAGGTCATACTGGTTAGCCTCCTCGTTAGTCATGGTCTGATAAGCGGCTTGGGCTTCCCCATTTAAACAGGGCCCAGCTGACTCACCCAGTATTCCTTAGGCCATAATGCTGTGGTAGCCAACTGCTCGAAGGCAACCAACCGCTCGAAGGCAACCAAGTATTATTATTATTATTATTATTATTATTATTATTATTATTATTATTATTATTATTATTATTATTATTTGTTTATTTAGCAGACGCCTTTATCCAAGGCGACTTACAGAGACTAGGGTGTGTGAACTATGCATCAGCTGCAGAGTCACTTACAATTATGTCTCACCCGAAAGACGGAGCACAAGGAGGTTAAGTGACTTGCTCAGGGTCACACAATGAGTCAGTGGCTGAGGTGGGATTTGAACCGAGGACCTCCTGGTTACAAGCCCTTTTCTTTAACCACTGGACCACACAGCCTCCTGTACCCCTCCAGGTCATCCTCTGCTGTCATTTTCTGCGCCCTCGTTTTAGGGGGTGCCGTCATGGGTCCTGCTAGTGCCTGGGGTGTGTCTGAGTCCAACCCTCTCAATCAGCGCCTTGTATCGTTCTTCTCTCCCTCGCTCCTATTCCTGCCATCTCTGATCTTGCGCGTGCAACAGTGCTGTTAATGCTGTGACGTCCATATCCATATTCTGACACCATGTGTGAACAGGTAGATTGTAGTGTGCAGGTGTAGATGGTGCAGTGCTCAGGAATAACACACACAAGACAGTGAAAGTTCAATGAAACAGCTCCATTATTTGGCTGGGTTGTGGCTGGTTTGTTGCTTTATTTGGCTGGGTTGTGGCTGGGTTATTTTACACAACAATGTGTATCGCACAGGTAATACAGCATGAATAATACACGAAACATAAACACGGTCACAAGTCCAGAGTGAGTGCTTATTAGTGTACGTGGTGAAGTACAGTGAATGGTGAACAGTGGTGACGTGTTGTCCGGGTGTAGAGCTGGCCTCGTAGCGACAGCTCCCGGCGATTAGTCGTCTAACAATAACAAACAACAAGTAACAATTATTAGACAGACAGAATACAGCACGTAAACTCACAGTTCACTTTTACTCCTTCCTGGTCCTTTCATAAAACAAAGGAAATTGGAGTATTTGCACAGTACTTAATATCCATCACTTAAGTGTCCTCTTCTAGAATAACATAAACCTAAAGTGAGTATTCTTCTCCAGTGCTTGGGGTAAGCCAAGTTTACGTTATACCAGTTGCATCATAGTTTTCAGACACTACTGTAGATAGCTCTAGCAGTTTGACTTTATTATTTTTATTATTATTATTATTATTATTATTATTATTTATTTCTTAGCAGATGCCCTTATCCAGGGCGACTTACAATTGTTACAAGATATCACATTATTTTTACAGACAATTACATTATTTTTTACACATTATTTTTACATACAATTACCCATTTATACAGTTGGGTTTTTACTGGAGCAATCTAGGTAAAGTACCTTGCTCAAGGGTACAGCAGCAGTGTCCCCCACCTGGGATTGAACCCACGACCCTCCGGTCAAGAGTCCAGAGCCCTAACCACTACTCCACACTGCTGCCCTTTAGCATTTAAGCATCGACATTTTATAATTATCCGCAGCTAATTGATTATATTTGTTCCCCTGCTTGTAGTCATTCATTGTGCTACTGTGGAAAATGGAGATTGAAGACTATGTGGTTTATTGTCCTAAAACCTAGTATTCTATAGCAGGGTTACAGCTAGCCTAACAGCACAGATCTGTCTACTGTCTTTCTCACAGAGGAATGGGGTGACCAGAAGTGCTTCACTGATTTACCGTACATCTGCAAACGGACCAACACCAGCAGCCAGATCACCCCCCTGCCTCCAGCACCGACGCCCGGCCCTGGGGGCTGCCCAAAGGGCTGGATTCCCTTCATCAATAAGGTACAGCACAGGCTCATAGGTCTGAGTTTAGACGTTTAAACTTTTTAAAAATGTACAGGCTACATATATGTGTTAGCCTTAGTATACAGTCCAGGCCAGTTTATTTAATATTCAATATATTCTATATATAGATGAAAAAAAAACATGTTTCAAGGAGGATGTATTAATTAGACCTCTTGTCTTGTTGTTTCAATTCTGAGGCGTCAGCCAGGATTTCAATTAACAAGACAAGTGGTGTAACTAATGCATCCTCCGAGATTAAGGGGATACCCATGTGTCCTAAATAGATTTTTAATGTCATATTTAATTTGTTTTTACTTTGTCATTTTATTTGTAGTATTATAAGTACATTTCTTACTTGTTGATAGGGTAATTGGTTCATTCTTGATTTGTGAAGTAAGTAATTGAGAGGCAGGTGTTGGCTGAATACAAGGTAGAAGCAATGTGGATTTCTAATGGAGTGCAGCATCCATTATTTTAATGGCATTGAAGCAGGCAGATGTGTTAGATTGCCAGAAATGTGTACTCCAAAGGTGTCTTGTTGGCAACAGAAGGAAAGTAATATAGAATGGTATTAGGTTCCTTTCAGTAACCCTGTAACAGCAAATAATCCTTATAGATTGCAATAAAGTAGCGTCCCTAAAGCTACAAGAAAAATGCAAAGTTGGGTGTTAGTTGGGGGTTTTCAGATTCCTAAGAAGCGATTCTCTTTATGTTGCACCCTTAGAAAATGACAGTACTACCATCCAGCTTTATTAAGTAGATTCTAGTTATTTCCAAAAGATTTTTAAAGTCATTTAAACAGCAAGTTCATTCACTGTGTCCCTTTAAATACAGGTACCCTTTTTTCCTTTCTCCATCATTCATATAGTTTCAGCAATGTTTTATTAGAAACGAGAGGTTTATTTTTCCATCACGTTTCAGGCATTGTATTGTACTGCTTGCTGCTCTGACTCAGCTCTCCACAATATATATATATATATATATATATATATATATATATATATATATATATATATATATATATATATATATAAAAGATGTTTCATTGAATGTTTTACTTTGGTGCTGGAAACACCATTATCCAGAACAAACTGATTTTATTTTTTTGATTTATTAAAAATGTAAAGTAAAACATCGATTTATAGGTATGTAAAAAAACCACATAAGCTACTTTTAAGTTGAAATTTATAAATGTAATGTAGCCATTTTTTGTGTTGTGTTATCAAAACGAAATGTTCATTGTTACATGAATTAACTTACAATTGTATGAACTATTGTTAGCAGAGAATGAATGCTGTAGCAGATGTTTAATGGTAATGCAGAGTCTCAATGCTTAACGAGAAAACTCCCAATTCTTCTTTGTTTAAAAATCTCAACATGCAGTTCTCAAACTGGAGGGGGTGGGGTGGGGGGGTCACAGAAAGGTTTCAGACAGGCTGATTCAGTTTTTTATTTATTTATATGCCTTCTCGGTGAATTGCAGTGGATATTTTGTAGAGGGTTCTATTATGAAAGTGCACCTGATTAAGAATAGTACATATAGATGTGTTTCTGTGATCTACTGATAAGGGGTGTATTAGGAAGGGTGTAGCAGACCCAAATCACTTCACAGTGAGTGCAGCTTGAAAAACCACTGCTATACAAAGATATTTTGCAGTAATTTAGAACAATGTCCAGATAGCATTTCTGATTGAATATAAATATTCCTGCGGAAGTGTAGCCGGCAGTTAAGGCTGGCTAGCCACGAGAATAGCACACCCAGAAAACAGGAGACTCCCATTATAAAGCAATTTCCACTCATTTTTATTTAAAACCATAATGCAAGTCAAAGAAATGAAGCCCAAGCGTTGCTATCCAGGGCTTATTCACAGGCAGCACACAACCTACTGCTCTGACACAGGATACCAAACAAGAGCCCAAGAGCAAAGGGGCTGGCTCCTCTTGTATACATGTCAGACTAATTGGCAATCAATTATCCAATTTGAGTCCAACCATGGATTTTGCAGGAATGAGATTTTAACTCCATGCCTGCCAAACTTAAATTCAAACACAAATAACTTTATTTACCACACAAGAACCCACACAGACACACACATTATATACCATTTTTTATGCATAGTGCCCCAGCCCTGACACAGTTCCTAATATAATACAGTCAACCCTCTTTATACCATCTGGTAAGGGCCATGGGCAAAAACAGGCAATAAGCGAGGGTGGCGTTATAGTGAGGGTAAAAAAAATAAAAATAAAGAAACACACACAACCTTCTATGTTTGCAATAAACGTTTTATTTTTTTTAATTATACAATTACAGTATCTCCAGGCCATTTTAATGAAACATTAATCTTTTTTTTTTTTTAAACTACAGTACTAGTTCTTAACACAATAGTAGGTCTACTAGTGATGTTTTATTATCTTTTTCCATCTGTATGAAACATACATGGTTACTTTTGAGGAACAGTTTATACTTTAAAAAAATAAACACACATTTAGTGTTAAATCACCCAAACAACAATTCCATTAAAACCAAAAAGCGTACCAATTTTTATTTTTATTTTTGTTTTTACTGTACTGTCATTTGAACTTTACTGGTTGTGGCACGACTGTAAGCCTGCTGAATACTATCCTCCACTGAACGATGCCATCTATTTATTTCACAAAGCAATTTAAGCTCAACAGCATTCTTTTTTAAGCAGTTAAAAACGTTGAATATGTACAGGCAAACACTTTTTTTTTTTAAACGAAAAGTAAAAAAAAAAAACAAAAAACTTCTGCTCTTTGCAAAACTGATGCTTTAGTTTAAGTCAGCTTTCATTTGTGCAAAGCTTGCATGTAAGATACCATACTTTTTTAAAATATTTACTTTTATAAAAGTCACTTATTTTAGACTGCGTCAAGCCTTTTTCAGGTTAAACAAATCGCTCCGTTCCATCAAGGTAAGCCATTTGTTTTTATCCATTACAATATCTCAGATTGTCCTAAATGTAGGGTCAACTCGCCATGTTGTACTTTCTGTTTTGCTTTGGGAGTGGGAGTGTTGATGACATTGGTATGAATGTTCAGTTAACAACAAATTCAGAAAATGAGTCAAAGGTTAACTGCATAACTTTGTTGTTTTAATTGGCCATGATTATTTTGCTTGCGCTACGAGGGAAACTACAATGCTTATATTTACGTTTGCTTGGCTTCGGAGGGCGGTATAATGCGTGAGAACTGTAATAATCATAATCATCATAATAATAATAATAATAATAATAATAATAATAATAGCTTTATTTTTATATAGCGCCTTTCATAGGTTAAACATAATCCATTATGTGTATGTGTTAGTCTGAGTTTATTTCTATCTTAGAACACAGTCTCTGCGCCTTGACTCTGCTTCAGAGCACTCACAGCTGAGAGTTCCAGTTTCTTCCCTTCAATTTTAACAACAAAACTTAAATGACACATAAAGCAAGGGACAAAGCCATAGTCACAGTGACACTGGAGCTAATGAAAGGTAGTCAAATGCACCAGAAGCCTCCTGCATGACAGAAGTCCTGATTTGAACCAATCTTGTGTCCCCGCAGTGCTTCAAGATCTACGGGTGGAATGGGAATGATAGAGCCACGTGGCTGGCAGCAAAGGGAGCATGTGAGAGACAGGAAAGCGCACTGGCCACCATCTCCAACCACCTGGAGCAAGGTACTGTATCCAACACGCCCCAGTGACCATGACTAACTGGTATTCATCATAGTGTTGGCCATTATCACATTTTTCATTTCTGTTTGCTTTGGCCACAGATTGCTTTGTCCTCCATTGGCCTTGGTTACTGCCTAGCACTGTCTATCTTAGAAGAATAGTCTCAAATCCTGATACCCAATATCAGGGGCTGGGGTTCAATCATTTTGTTTCACTGTTGTACACATACAGAAATCCTTGCATGTTTTTACAAATCCATTAAACAAATTAACAGTAGACTTATTGAATGTATTTTGTTCCCTGACAGCTTTTGTCACAACCCTCCTTCCGAACGTAACCTTCGACTTGTGGATTGGCCTTCGGGATTCCAAAAATGAGTTCCAGTGGACTGACAAGGAGCCTTTGAAATACGTCAACTGGGCCCCTGGCAAACCTTCAGGACACCGGGACAACATGAGCACAAAAACAACTGCCGTAAGGAGTACATTCATGCTATGGTTGGGTCACTGTTAAAGTACATGATGCCAACATGTTGTAATCCAGTATGTATTATCATTTCATTGGTCTCAGGTTTTCCTATATGAAAAACACACACATTATGTTAAAGGTGAATTTGTCCATAAGTCCATAATTTAAATAAGTTTGGTGCCTTATAAAAGTTTTACTGCAGTTTTTTTTTTTTGGTTTTCTCATGCTTTTCCTATGAATATACTTTGCATTCATGATAGTTTACTGTGGTTTGCCATGTTTTAACCATGCATCTCTGGGATTTACAATGCTTAACTATGCTTTACCATGCTTTCACTGTTACTTATAAAACATTATAAACTTATATAAAGGTGGTCCAAACTGCTTTCAGTGGACAGCAGTGTATGCCACACGACCAGACCTACAAATGGCTCAATGAGCTCTGGGCACATTTGCTGGCAGTTATAAGAGAGGGTTCCATGGAAATGGAGACTGGTGATGGAGTAATTTGGGAAGGTTCACTATACCTGCTCTTTGCTACCGCTTGTTATAAACACACAAACAATTACAACAATATTAATACATGAGAAACAGATTGGAAGATGATATGAGGGCAGTCAGGCAGGGCTGGGAGGGGCGATGTGAAACCCAACTTCCTGTTCACCCTTGTGTCTCTTGTTCTCTGAAGATGAACTGTGCTTTGATTTGGCACGGAGCCCCCCCACACTACACAGGCCACTGGGATGACAGGAACTGTGCGCAGGAAAGAAATGGCTTCATCTGTCAGAAATATAAAAGTAAGCTTGTCCTACAGCATGTTTCTGGATTAGATTGAATGCAAGATCGATTCCAAAGTGAGAACAATATTCACTCCAGACCACTGAATATGAAAGGTATTCGATGCTACGCTTATTGTGCAAAATATGTTATTTCACTTTATACATTTGATTATAATAAAGCAATGCTAAATATGCATTTTATACAATCAAGGTGGTTGAAAAGTCACTTCGACCAGTTCAGAAGTATGGTCGACGCCTTGTAACCGGCTGTGACAGCCCCCCTCCCATGCAAGGTGACGTGGTCTTCATGCTACCTGCCTGCCAGGTTTCAGTGCTCTCTTTCATATTAGTGGACTGAATGTGCTAGAGTGGGTTAATGGGCTGTGCCATGGGTCAGATATCTCACTGCATGTATGACTAACAGATTGCTGTGTTTGCAGATCAGTATATCATCCCAGCCTCTGTGGATGCCTTCCCCCCACCCCCCAGCTCCCCCCTGCAGTACCGCAATCACACATACCGCATTGTGAAGAAGCCGCTGAGCTGGGAGGAGGCTGTGCTGCTGTGTGAGTCTCGCAACGCCTCCCTGGCCAGCATCCATGATCCATACCAGCAGGCCTACCTCACCCAGCTCATCAACGGCCTGGACAAGCCGCTGTGGATCGGGCTTTACAAGGACAGGGTAAGAAGCAGCTCTGCCCTCCAGATACTGCATTGACTGCCATAGGGGCAAAGCAAATGCAAGCTTTTGAGTGACTTTTATAAAAAGATGCCAAAAATCACCTATAAAAACAAAAAAAACAAATGTGGGGGCTTTGAACTGAAGACTAACCAGTTTTTGTGATCCAGGTACAAACGTTTTATCAATAGAAAGCAATGCATTGTCCCTCTTCCTCCTTTCTGCTCAGGGTTGGAGCTTCTCGTGGCTGGGGGAGAATCAGGTGACCTACAGCAGCTGGCAGGACGGCGAGACGGCCAGGACCTCCGGCTGCGGCTACATGGGTGTGGATGGGCTGTGGAACACAGTCTCCTGTGAGACCAAGCTGCAAGGCGCCATCTGCCTGATAAATACAGGTATTGCTGGGGAACCAGTTACAATATATTATATACATACTAACTTGGGCTCACTGATTGTAAAAACATATGCTTGGTTAAAGACTAGGTTGGTTAAAATTATGATCGTTTTATCATCTCAGAGCCGGTCAAGTCCCACAAGTGGAGTTCCTCTGGAGAATGCCCACATTCCCTCAAGGACTCCAACTGGGTCCCGTTCCGAGATTCCTGCTACTCCTTCCACTTGGAGTCCCGCACCACCCCCACGGAGGCAGCCAAGAAGTGCCGAGGAGGTATTGTTAGAGGCTGAATAATAATTATTATAGGTCGCATATCTATTCGAAACAATATAGGGTTGTATTAACTATATTTCAGTGTGTCCTGTTGTGCAGTATATTTTAAAAGCATTCTTGCCCAAAAAAAGTTCATTGACAATTACTGTTGATGATAGTAAATGTTTCTATGCACTGGCTTGATCACAGGCACATCAGTACAGTGTCTAAAGTAACACATCCCAGTTTGATCTTCATGGGAATAAAGCCAGACGAGGTTCAAATGATCCAATTTCATTTTATTTGTAGTAATTTTATATCTTTTATATGTGTGTAACCGGTCAGGCAGGCCGGGTTGAGGGAAAGGGATTTGAGAAAGTTTATACGTTTTTTTGCAAAAAATTATTTTTTAAACAAAGAAAGCTGGCCAAACATTGGATACAAAACACAAGTTGTCATCATAGACTAAGACTTTGTCACCTCTGCTGCTGTCTCCATTTATAAGCAGGTCATGATACGAAGCAGAATAATAAAAGGCTGTTTTACTGCACATATTAAAGTCCATATGTCACCTATTTCACATTACAATCTGATTTATATTTTATTAAACTACATGTGACAGGGATGACTAAGTGATGACGTCAGGCCAGACCCAGGAAGAATAACACTCAGGCAGCACCACGTGAAAGGCATTTGCAATGTTTTATTTTAACAAACACAAAAATAAAATAAAAGGTTTGAACAAAAAACCACTGCTCACAGAGCAAAATAAAAAAGATAAACAAAAAACAAATCACAAACACAAAACACAGGTCAGGCTGAGCAGATGGCTTTCACTGATCTTATAGTTATTTTAATCACCGTTTCTTTCTCCTCTCGTTCGTTCTGTTCCTCCTCTCGAACACCCAACCCTTGCAGCCAAAGCAGCAGGTCTTTTATATCATGGCCGAGGGGTTAACTGGCTATTAATTCTCTCATTACCCCTCGGTCATAGTCTGCACAGGTAGAATTATTATGCGTGACTGCCAGCTAATTCAATAATTACTAGCTGACAGTCACGCAATCCCACAAGGTATTTTAAAACAAAAACAATACATCATGTTTAAACATAATAAATCATAACAATAACAACAACAATAATAACAATAACAATAATACAACAAAACAAATACAAAATAATAAATTGCACAGGAGCGGAGGGATACCCCGTTCTAAAAATAAATAAACAATCAATCATGTACAGGGCTCCTCGCCCTGTTACACTACACTATAATAGTGTTCTAAAAATATATATATATATATATCATTTAACTGTAAATGATAACTGTAAGAAATTTACAATCTAAAGCTTGTTTTGAGTGCTTCCGCCAAAAAGCCCTGATTTCGAATCTTGACGTCACTAGGGGAAAACACCAACCATAAACCATAAACATGCATGCATATGTCTATGGCATAAACAAAACGATCATACATACAGGCCTTTTCGCGATGGTTAAACAGTGTTAAAAATACATTTCACCTCAGATAGGCGCAAGGGAATGCATTGCATGAAAAAAAGAAAGTACTGTATTCCGTGACAGTAAAATCAGCGAGCTCGTCAGTGCACAATGCAATGATCACTTCATACACCACGGAGCACAGAGACTAAAGCTTTTGTTTGTTGGTTTCTGGCAGGTACACATTTTATTTTTTCTCTTTTGTAAGACACTGGTACACAAGTTCACAAACACACGCAGACCTTCACAAAGACACCTGTTCATGAAGACAATCATCAAGTGACTATTGATTAATTTTCCCCTGACAACAGCGGGACCATTTAGAAACTGCAATACTTTTTTAAAATTTTTTTTACCAGCCTTAATTAAACAATTTCGTACCGTTTACTTTTATATCAAAAATAATTTTTTCAATAGCTGTATCTATAAGACACTTCATACAGATATAAAAATTATTACCATAGATTTTTTTTCTTACCCTGTGCACTAGTGCTCAATACTACTAGGCTATCCACTGTACATGATTATTATTTGTTTATTTATCAGACGCCTTTATCCAAGGCGACTTACAGAGACTAGGGTGTGTGAACTATGCATCAGCTGCAGAGTCACTTACAATTACGTCTCACCCGAAAGACGGAGCACAAGGAGGTTAAGTGACTTGCTTAGGGTCACACAATGAGTCAGTGGCTGAGGTGGGATTTGAACCGGGGACCTCCTGGTTACAAGCCCGGTTCTTTAACCACTGGACCACACAGCCTCAGTTCTCTGCAAGTGTTGCATTTGTTTTTTTAGACGTCAGATATTATTTTTATTATCATTATTATTATTATACAATATACCATTATCAAACAAACTCTGTGGCCCAAAACTACCCAAAGTAAATAAACATGAGCACGGCTTTTATATTGCTGACTTAATAAAAACAATAACGTCAGAGTACTATAAACCAGTACAAACACATTGCATGCTCAAGATTTGCAGAAATCAAAAGAATTAATCCACTCATCCATCTTTTTTAGGTAAGCTTTCGATTTTTAGTTTTATCTTTAAGGTAATGTTCATATGCACATTACTGGGTAAGGGCGTCTGCCAAGAAATAATAATAATTAAGTGCAGTTCACAAGGAAGTTAGGCCTATTTAATTTCACTAAATCGGGGAAAGCATGTTTATTGTTTACTTCATGAATGAAGTTGAAGTATGATTTCCATTACATGAGAGTAGATGTTAAAACTTCAAACTATACTGTTATAAACAAAGTAATATAAACAATGCTTTGTTATTGAAGTGGAAACGGTAAACACTATTTGCAAGCTATAAATGGTAAAACAAACCAAATATAGAAATACACGCTCGCATTCCTCATGCCAGCGTGGTTATTTTCACCTGCTGGAGGTTACAGTTCGGAATTGGGCCTCAAACAACTTATTCTTCCTCCCCACAATTTCTTTCATTACACACCACACTCCCGCTGTCCTTACTGTAATACTCAAAATGTTGGAGAAATTCGTAATGATCGCTTTCACAGTCTGAAGCCATGTATATCTCTCAGCTGTTCCTGGTATGTGTTCCTCTAGTGACGTCATGCCAACTTCATGCATCTCTATTGCGTTGTCAGTATTTTCCATAATTATTGATAGTTTTACGTCTCTCAGTGCTCTAAAAGTTTTCCTTATGGGACAAATGTTCGCTTTAAACTGAGATTAATCTCCAGTAGAATTGGGAATATAATGTGATCATTTTCCCAAGAACTAAGCGCTGTCACTGATCTATCTGCTCTGTCCTGGTCTTTCTCTGTGCACAGTGGGAGCCACGGTCCTGTCCATCATGGATGAAACTGAGAACGTGTTTGTGTGGGAGCATATCCAGGACTACGAGTGGCAGTCCAGCGGGGCCTGGCTGGGGATGACCTTTAACCCCAAAGGTGAGATTCTAAGCCTTTGAACCCCATCAGCCACCCAAGTCAAATGCCAGCCCAGGTTTTTATTATTACAGGTTCACAGGTCGAAGACAATTATCATCAGGAATTCAATAAATCCATTAATTAATGTGTTGATTTCAAAACAAGAAAAGTTCTCCTCCCTCACGTTTACAATTGAGTACAAATCAATGGCAATTAACTTCCACATGGAGTATTTTAAAAGGCAATTGGAAGAATATTTTCCTCTCATCTGGGAAGCTGACATTTTTACTAGTGTACAAAGGCTGTAATCTGACAATGAAAAAAAAAATGTAATATAAAATACTGAAGTTTAAAATGATATGTTAAAAATAATTGTTTTGCATTTTTTTTAATTCTGTTTTATAATGTTATTCTCCACACTTCTTAAACTGTTAAAAATAATCACTGCTAGTTGTACAATTTCTGTCTCTTATGTCAGCATGTATTATAACAGATAATATACACCAAAACTGTGCATTTAAGGCTGTAATTGTATCTCAGGTTTCTGAGATATCGCTAACCCTCTTATGATTTATATGT
Source organism: Acipenser oxyrinchus oxyrinchus (assembly GCA_030684275.1). Lineage (NCBI taxonomy): Eukaryota > Metazoa > Chordata > Actinopteri > Acipenseriformes > Acipenseridae > Acipenser > Acipenser oxyrinchus. The sequence goes on from CM060266.1 coordinate 10,744,536, forward strand.
CACTAGAAACCCTTGATAGAATTACAGCCTTATGCACAGTTGGGTGTACATTATTCCTTATATTATTATTATATAATAAACGCCCTGCTGTATGTAGTCTGTATACATTATTGTGAGTTTTTGGTATGGAGTAAGTTTTCTCAGCATTTAGGTAAAAGGTCCTTAGAATGCATGTATAGAAAATTGAATAACAAGAAAATTCCCTGAGCAGGCATAATAAATCTCCAGAACCTCTACAAATATACACCAAACACTTTCTAGACTACAGTTCTGTAATAAGACAGACATAACCAGGACGCTTCAGTGGGTAATTGGAATTACACTTGAATTGGAAACGATTTCCTGCTGTCTGGTTGTCTGGGAAACTGATCCCTAATCCCTGGCACAATATATTCTCAAAGTTTACAAAAGCTCTCCACATTCGTTTATGTGAATACATTTTAAAACATGGCAGATGTACCTGAAACTTGCTTCGCAGCAGCAAGGCAAATTCAAATTAAAATACAATGGTAGGAATTCCCCAAATAGTGTTCATTTTGTCTAAGTCACCTCTGTATATTACAAAAGGAAGGAATGAGTTATTAAGACCTATTTAGCCTAAAACACAAGGTGAATTAGAGGGGACACGACTGAAGTCTTTACAATCCTAAACAGAGTTGACATTGTTAAGCAGCACAGAAACCAGGACCAGAGAGCACAGTTGGAAAAGTGGCGATAGACTTAGGTCAGAGGGTAGCAGACACTTCTTCACACACCGAGAGGAATGGGCTACCTAGTTGTGTTGTTGAGACAGATTCACTGGGATCCTTTAAGACCCAACTTGACACATTTATTAGATCAGTAAGCTTCTAGGAACCCGATGAGCACAGATGGGCCAAATGCCTAATGGCCTGCTGTCATTATGTTCAAACAAATATAACTCCATCCTTTCTTGTCCCATTACCAGACAATATATTACATCTAAACGGTCCTCAAACAGTCTACTATACCTGGTAAAGTTGAGGGCATATTGCTTAAAATAGGTGTATAATTACATGCCCAGGATACTAGATGATACTAGATGTTGCTTTGTCTGTGTCTTGCAGAGGGCAGCCTGGTGTGGCCGGACAGCTCTGTGGTAGAGTACTCAAACTGGGGCCAGCAGGACTCCCACCATAGCATGCTGAGCCCGAACACCTGCTTCTGGGTCCAGAGCAACAACGGGGTCTGGGGACTGGGCTCCTGCACCAACGTCACACGAGGCATCATCTGCAAGATGCCACGAGGTAGCCATCCAGCACAGCTCTCAGTCTCCGTTCAGGTTACTATGCCCTGGAGAGTAACAAGAGACATTGCAGTCTCCAGGGCTGTTATCAAGCATGCTGTTTACCAGAACTCAAATCATCCCTGCTCCAAGCCATGTTGTAAAAGTAGCTCAGAAACAACTAATTAGTTTGATTTTTAAATAATGTGTTGTGGGAATTTTTTTGTCCCCTTATTAAAGTTTACCACAATAAAAGCATAGCAAAATGTTGTAACGCCAATTTACCATAGGCAAGTATTGTAAAGCACAGATAGGTATGATAAAGCAAACCATAGCAAACTATGGTAAATGCATTGTATAACCGTTTCTGTAGATTCTTCATTAGTTGTTATTTGTATGGGACATGTATAATCTGGAGCCAGTAGTGATGCATGCATTTGGTTCAGAGTGGTGTATTGAGGAGTGTGTTTCTGTGGGGTAGGTATACCCTTGTGTCTTCGCAGTTGATGCTACTTTAGGCGGGATAGAGGTATATGCACAAGCAATGATATTTAAACAGGGTCCTGTCTGCATGTGTGGGTGTATATTACAATTATTTTCTTTTCTTTTTACATTTATAGATCCCAGCTATTCCAAGTCCTGTAAGTATAAGACTGGAGTTTTCAGTTTAATTAGTTCAATTAAAGTAATCTGTTATATGCTAAACCAGTTTGTAATTCCCAATATAGAAGGAACTATTGGTAGAGTACTTGAATAAATGAAATGTTTTATTTTGGTATTTCAGTTTTTATATTCTTCTGCTGGTGGGGAAAGTAGTTAATTTTCTTCCTTTAAGTCATTCAACACTACTGTCCTATTCACAGGTCTAAGGTAGAACTCCACTCAAAATAGCAGACCAGTAAATCCAATACTAACATCTATGTGCTTTGCATTTTTTTTCTCTGTAAAAGATATTAAGAATATTGAAGATTTGATACTGTTTATTAGATTAACTATGATATAAAATCACTAAACACTTCTCTTTCAATGAGACTATTGAAGCGACATGACCCTGTGGTTACCCCCTGTATATCTTCCAATTATTCAGTTATTATTTTTGACAGTAAATCTATTGGTTTCGAATGTGATATAATTGTTTCTTTTATTTCTCGCTCCAGCTGTCCAGGACAATAGCACAGTGATTGCTGTGGTAGTCGTGGCAACGGTGGCACTATGCTTGTTCATGGCGGCCATCATCTACCTGTACCGAAAGAGAGCAGGCGGGGGCCGTGGGGCCTTTGAGAGCGCTTCGCTACAGTCCGCACCACCTCCACCCCACTGAGGCAGCCGAGAAGAACATCCTGGTGTCTGACATGGAGATGAACGAGCAGCCCGAGTAACTGTGGAGGCAAACAGACAGACCGACCAAACACACCCACACCAGAGCCAGCACAGGGAAGAGGGGGTGGGGGTCTAAAGAGATGCAGCCGCAAGCCTGGGCAAGAAGAAAATATTCTTTTGTTTATTTGTTTTAGTTTTTCTTTTAATTTAGCAAATATTGTGGTACGGCAAGTTCCAGTTGTGCTTTTTCGGTTATGCTTTTACTGTTATGGTATGCATGTTTTATGGACTCTCGCATGTTTGAAATATACATCACGTATGACCAACCTGAAATGTAAATACATTCACACATTGCCAAATCACCTATGGAATGTGAAATGTTACCAAAGGTCTTTTTTACAGAAATGATGTCATGCATAACAAATTCTCACAAATTTAGTCGAAAAAGGTAACACTGCCAGAAAAAAGGTGAGGAAATTAGGACATTTTACTGTAACCTGAAAGGAGCTCCCCAAAACTGTTCATGGATAAATACCCACACTTTTCAATTGCTGTTTAAGGTCCTGAGTTCTCTAATGGAATGGGTAGATGTATTTTATAACCTCCTGCAGGTAGGAGTGAGGCAGCTTTAGAAGCAGGTTTTATGGAAGAAAGGAATCTTGTATCCCTGTAGCCAAAACTACTTTGGAAATGTTAAATTGAACAGAATCTAAATCAAAGTGCACAGCAAAAATAAAATAAATATGGAATTATTTGAGTAGAAAGGCCTTACCTTTCCCTGTGCTTCAACCTTCTCTGAGTAAAGTGAGGACTAAATGAATAAGACACATATCATCACACACTGGAAGAAATACACAATCTTCCTCATGTTTTGAAAAAAGTGCCACCAACTGGATCTATACCACATTACAGCCTAATCTGTAAATGGATTTGTTCTGCTGAAATCAATTCTAGTCTTGGAGGTGAACACTACCAGACGCCAGTGATAAATGATCCACACTACAAGTTCAGTATACTAACTACATTATAAAAGCTGACAGGAGTTGAAAACATAAACACACTCACACCCACACAAACAAAACCATAATAACGAATCCTATTTTGATTTTAAATGAAATCAACTTTATACAAATAATTTCTGTTCCTGTGTGCACATGTGTTGGCTCTTGGCTTTTGAATGAAAATGGCTTTGGTAGAAAGAACCAAAAGATAACTTTGTTTTTAAAATGTATTTTATTTGGACCATGTGATACCAATTAAATGGCTTTTTTTTGCTATATTGTATAAAATACATGCACAATATTGTACCATTTTTATACATGCAAGTACGATTATAGTTGTTGTGAATTTGCTTTTAATAATTTTAATGAAATTGTAGATAGTCTGAAATGTGTAGAAGATGAAGGACAATGTCTGCACAATCACATTGTATTCTTGAACAGTGCAATAAGGACTTGAAATACAGACCATTGGGGCACAGAGCACTATGTTACAATAGAGAAAGAGCTTCACCAACACTGTTTCAATAACGTAGTAATCCGGATATCCCAAATAGATATTCTGAATAATCATTTAAGAGCCCATTATTATTCAGTGTATATGAGCGGAACAGGCAGTGTTGTGTGATGCACTGGCCGTTACGGATTCTGACCCCTGTTAGCTAGATGAGCTTAAAAACTATAACCACCAATGCAATCTGGCTCTTTTGCAGAGTGGTTAAGACTCTTACTAGTGGTTAGCACATGGCCACCACCCCTGTTAAATATTCAGACAGTATTCAAAACTAGCTTTAGGCTTGTGTTTAGAGCCTAGAACAGTGTTCGGAATAGTGACAATATGAATACTGCTCATTCGTCTGTATGCAACGTTTTTCAAGTGGAATATTTATCTTGAACACCGAATACTATGCATGCATGTCATGTTATGCTGTGTGAGACAGATTCATTAACCCTGTCATTGCCAAAGCAGTGAGTATCAGACCTGATCACCCACAGTCTGGAGTTGGAAGGACAGAGAACCAGATCTACTAAGCTTTTGCATAAGTTTGTTTCTAAAATGAAAAACACATGCATTCCAATGATAATGTATTTATACAGGCATATTATGTGCCATTTTTCATGGCAGGAATAAAGGTGGTTTGAATTGCATAAACTATTGAGTGAATCTGTGGATACAGCTTACTGAACTGCAATGCTAAATTAGTTGGTAAGCTGTATGTTACCAGCTCTGCTGCTCTGTGATGAGCACCAATGGTACAAACAGTATTTTTTGTGGTAGTTTTCCAAACTTTGAGCCCTGAATGACATCAGAATATTACACAGAGCCCTTACACTGAACAGGATTGATTTTAAAAATTGTAGTGAAAGAAAACACAGTGGAGTCCAAGTATCATACTGTAATGCACAAGTGAGAGCAAAGAAAGACAATAGTAGGGATCTAAACTGAAATACAGTGAATCTGCTGATGGGGGTGGGGGGTGGGTTACCCTAAAGAAAAGGCAGTGTAAGTCGCCCTGGATAAGGGCGTCTGCTAAAAAATAACTAAAAATAAAATAATAGTATTAGGCAGGTAGGATGTGTAGGCACAGAACAGGGCGGCTCTGTCTATTGGAGTGGGATACAATAATGGCTTGTGAAGGAATTAAAGACTTGTCTCACATGATGGGCAGCATTTAAAACACAGTACCCCTTATGCTAGTTAATTCTGGAAAGAGTGACCCTCCCCCCCAGCCAACACCCAACACATAACACATTCCCTGAGTTCACAGTTTAGGTTAAAGCCCTTGTGCTTGTGTCTTCTGTAACGGGTGCAGATTAGTTCAGATGGTATGCTGGAGCTTTACAAAATGTCTATCTTTACTAAATCTGGTTATTCAGGAATTTGTAAGGCATATAGTCAATTCTAATGTTAAAGAGGTTAGGTGACATTTCTCAACGATAGGTACTATTGATGTTGCATTCCAATATACCCTCAAATAGGGGTGTGCCGATTCATCGATTCATGCGGTGAACGTGATATTTTTCTTGACGATACGATTATCGATACAGTAACCCCGGTATCAATACACTTTTTTTTTTTTTAATGAAGTAATTTTGTCTGCTAACATAAACATGAGCATGCATTAATTTGTGTCTTCACTGATAATTAGATAATATTATTTATTAGCATGTAGTCTAGCAGTCTGACCTACCAATCACTGTCTTCTAGGTGTTTTTGTCAAGTCCGTCGGTCTAACATTAGAAAATGCATCCCGTACTAATGCAGGTTCATTTATTGACTTTACAACGTTTACATGGAATTATGCACCCCCTACAATAGCAAAGCATTTAAAAAATATATCGTTCAAAATATTAAAATAGTATGAAGTTAATTTCTGAAAATGTTAGTGGTTTATTTATGTTTGTAAGAGCTGAAGCAGCAAAAGCAGATAGTTGTTACTCAACTCATGTAAAACGTTAATGATTAACAGAAACACTTTGAATACCCGAACAAATCCACTAATTAACCCAGTTTGAAAAAAATATTATTTTACTTGAATAGTAAAAAAAAAAATATTCTAATACATAACTCAATAACAACGTTATATTAAAAATATCAATACAGTTTTGTAGAAGTCTTACCTATATTGACTCTAACAAAATAAGATATGTACAGTATCTGTAAATATGAAAGGGTCTTAAGTAAGGAATGTTTGAACATGTTCCCAGAAGATTGATGCGATTTTCCGTGATGTCTGTTGTCAGTGGAAAGGCCGAACAACGGCTACATTAGCAAGACCCTCTCTCCCATCACACTACACAGAAATCAATAAACAATACAGGTCACCACAGGAATGCACCACCACAACTAATTCCTTTAAAATGTAAAACAATAAAACCTGTGTTTAATTAAATAAAAACCTTCCAATGAAAACGTGGAACTGAAGCGACAGAGATTCTGCTGCTTGGTAAACCCTTCTGGATTTATTATTTTTTATTTTTTTGAAAAATAATTGTATACATTTTTTCCCCCATTGTATGATTATTCACAATATAACACCACGTCCAAATAGGCTACAATTTCCCAAGAATGAGCAATACAACTAGCAGTGCAGTATCATGCTATATGTGCTTATATCATTGGTTGGTTCCTCTGTCTTGACCAACTAGAGCCCTGTGAAAATCGTTTTATAATTGGTCGTTTTATTTGGGGAAGAATTTTGTCCTTTAAAAAATGTTTTATTTCTCGACATCTAGAAACCTGGCTTTCTTAACACAGGAGGAAGGCGGAATCTAAATCCAATTATTTGTACAATTATTTGTGCAATTAAAAAAAAAAAAAAAAATCTTGTACAATTATCTGGGCAATTTAAAAAATGTTCTTAAAAAATGTGTTGCAGTACAACTATTTCAACTATTTCGCTAGTTTAAATGATTTGACAGCGGCCATACTTAACAGGATGCAAAAATTAAATAGGCGTCACAAAAGAGCAAGGCGGGGACTACTAATAAGAACATAAGAACGTTTACAAACGAGAGGAGGCCATTCAGCCCATCTTGCTCGTTAAGACCATTGTACACAGAATCCGTTCCGTCATTCATCATCCATCATCCGAAAAAGTCGTGCGCCAGTTCATTGCACACTAGATGCGTTAATATTTTACTTCAGCGCGCTGGTGTGCAGTGGAGGCTTTGTAGTAAATATAACTAGTTATAGTATTTTAATAAAAAATAAATACAATTCAGTTGCCCTTTGAACACACAAAAAAAGTTAAATGTAGTATAAACTTAATGATCAGCAAATGCTGATAGAAGTTAAAACGTTTGCTAATTATTACGTTTCTACTAGATCTGCAAAAATGTTGTTATGCAATACATAATAAAAAAAATTAAAAAACATGATATTACAAAACACAGTTGTCATAGCATCAGAAACCATATGACCAATATTTAATTTTTCAAACCTTAAGTCCTGTAATAAATATATCTAAAATTGGGAAGCTAGCAATGAGCTACCAAAAATACTTTCCATCACTTTCATGTACTGCCCCTCTTTTCTGACTGTTAAGCCCTGACCGCTCTTGCCCTGTCACGCTTCTTTCTCTGATATGTGTCTCCAGGTTAGGCCATTGTTTCTTTACTTCCTCAACTACAATTGAAATAAAAAGTATATGCTTGTAATAACCTATACTGCACAAAATCCACGTGTTTATGTATGGTATCAGTTCATAATTTAATGTTTTATAATACATATCATTCATGTCGACAGTAATGTCTTTCCATGTGTTCTTTTTTTGTAATTTTTGTTGGATTTATCATAAAGTATTTTTTGTTTGGCGGAACACACAATTAGATTTTCCATTTTGTTCAGGGTACTGCAAGAACCCACGTGTCTTCCCGGTCGTTTTTCATTGGTCAATGTAATTTTTAATGCACGTCAAATCGGATCAAATTGAACTTGTTTCGATTCCAAAATGGCCTGCACACTGGATCTGATAATGCATCCGAATTTAACGTGCGTCTAAACAGAAAAAAACAATCATGTGTGAAAAGGACAGTAACAAATACACTAATAGTAATACTAATAATAACAATTTCGTTGAATACAAATGCTTGTAAGCGCAGATAGGTGATGTACTGTATTAACACCAGCAGAATATGGTAACCCCAGTTTCATGTAACGGTGACCAAATGTGTTTGTGTAAACATTTAGTTTTTAATTTCGTAAAAAGCAGAACCAACTCACTGCAACTTAAACTTGTTTTTACTAAAAAATAAATGGTAACATGCAATCATAAGAGCTGTCTGTGTTACATGCTGTCAGATCAGGACTCCACTGACACAGAGCATTGGAGATGCAGCATGCTTTTGCTATTTCCCATGTTACACTGTACACAATTAGAGGCACTGTCACCAATTCCAGACACAACACTTGCAAAATATTTAAAATATAAACATGCTGAGTTCATTGCAGTCAGCTGCATTGATTAACCACTCGGCAGAATGTGGAAACAAACAAGTGAGTACAGACATAAAGTTACTGTTTTAGTATCACTTTAGCGTCTTAACAAGTTGTTGTATTTTAAGCAGAAACTAACTTGCTCCTGAAGTGGTACCAGCAATTGAATTTGGAGACCAATTTTTTTGACCGAGAGCCATTGGCTCCTAAGGTAAAAACTTTGTCTGGAGCCCTTATTTGTAATTTTGTTTTAAATAAATTTATTTTAAAAAATAATCAGGAAACAAAAGCAAAAGAGGCTGTGAAGCTTATTTGACCAAAAGTGCTTTACCGGTGTTATTGCAACCACTTGCACAAGCAAATGAGACAATTGTGTGATTTTTATGTTTCATGCTTCATTTACTGTATCGTGATACATATCTTATGACCAAGGGAAGCATTTTCCTGAGGGATGCATTTTCTGATTTTACACTGACAGTTGGGCGAAACGGAAGCTGAGCGGAGGCGGGTTATTAATGTTGATAATCTCATCAGGGCGATGGCGAAATTTAACCTGCTGTGGTCGGTTTAAAATCCATTGTGGACTCGCTGCATGTTCTTGATAAAACCACACACTGTATAAAATGAGTAAGGCTCAAATTTGCAGGGCTCCAGACTGGAACTAAAATGGTTGCAAATGCGACAAAAAAAAAAAATAATTGTAAATCGTTTTTTTCGAGGTTAAGGCCAATGCACACTGGATCCGTTCCTTCACTCATCATCCGTCATCCGAAAAAGTACTAAAAGAAACATAATAAATTCAGTCACAAATGTCCCATCTAGAAGTCATTCTCAGTGTCTACATGTCAATGAATTTATTAGACTATTTTAGCATTTCTAAATTCAGCGCTATTGAGTATCTAATAGTTACTGTTAACAAAACTAGAGCATGAAAGAGTATTAGTGTACATGGACAAAATCAGGGGCATCAAGATTGTCTGTCTGTATGTATGCATTCATTCATGCATGCATGCATGCATGTATGTATGCATGCATGTATGTATGTTTATTTGTTAGTTATTAAAAAAGTTCATTAGCAGCAGCAGCTATTGGGTAACTGATAATCATTACTACCCACACCCGCTGTGTCATAAGTGAGTCGAATGGCCTCCTTTTGTTTGTGAATTTTCTTAAGTTCTTACAGTTTTGAGATCAGGAACCAGACAAGCATAAATGGGCCAAATGGCCTCCTCTCGTTCATGCATTTTCTTATGTCCTCTTAATAACTGGCAGCCCATCCTGCCTCCGTTGGCATCAGAGTTGGAACACGCTGTGGCCCGTTAGGGCCATTGTGTGTAAAATAAAATAACATTAAAAGAACTGGAACCAAGAACAACTGTGGTTTGCATTCCCAATCAGTGCAAGGCTGGCCGCTGGATTATGTGTAATTATCTGATGCCTGAAAGTTTCTGTTTCCCCTCTTGTGCACCTGTTTTCCCCGCTCAGCGCTGTTGGCTCGCAGTTTTCAACTGCACCTGAGGCAGTCATGTTGTTTTTGTACATTTTGATACTCTGTAAATGTTTTTTTTTTGTTAAAAATCTGCAACCTATTGATTATGAAGCCCCTGTTGTTGTTGTTTTTTTTTTTTAATAAATAAAAAAAAAATATTTGCTTTTATGTAAATGTCTATTTTTTTATAGATTATAATTATCTTGTTAACATAACAGGATAAATAAAATCAAAGTGTTCAGCCTTTGTTAAAAAATAAATTGAAAGTCCTGTAAGACTTATGTTGTAATCGAGCGTAGAGAGGAATTTATGTATCTAGGATAGATGCCAACCGGACCAATTTGACAAAAGGCACTTGGACAGAGCTAGCGTCTTCACATTTGGCACACAGCAGTATTCTATTATTGTCACAATTCAGTTCCATTACTCTTTTTTTTACAAGCCATCTGAGATGCCCCTCCACTTATAGTACTATATTGTTGATGCTTTTTTTGTTCAGAACAACACCCAATTCAATTTTTTTTCATGCTTTTGCTTTTTGCTGGAATGTATGATTCTTTTTTCTGATCAAGTTTTTAATTTCCTGTCCTTGCCTACTTCATGCCCAATCATTTTGCAAATTACAACACTTACTTGCCAGTAAACATTCTTTATGAGGCAAAACGAGCACTTATTGTTGGGTAGGCTGCAGTTTAGTTGAACCAGATGGCTGAGGATAGGCTTGCAGCTTAATTGCCAGCGTAATTATTATTAACAGCTTTGATTTAGGCTACTGAAATAATAATAATAATTAAAAAAGACAAAGTTAAGTGGAAACTGTGTGTCATGTTACACTATTATAAAAAAAGATGATTGCATTTAAAGTATTGCTATATTGTAAAGTATTGTAAAATCAGATTAGCATTTTGCTTATACTAGGGGGTTGGTTGGTTCCGGTTCTGTTCGTTTGGAGTATTGCATGAACAACAGCATGAACAAAGTTCACTTACAGTGTTTGCGCCAGGACTTACAGACTGAGGGTCAATGTGGCCCCCACTCTAAATTTTAGGGGGACATTTTCTTCAGTGAGGGGGTCAATATGTTTGATAATTCAGAACCAACCACCATTTTTTATTTTTGTTTGTTTTTAAATATGCCAGCAGAGTTTACTGACCTTTTGTTTCTGAAGAACAAAAAATAAAACTGTAAAGCTGTAGATACAACCAAGGTGTCTCTACAATACTCACTGTCACTTTTGGGGAAAATACTGGGAAATGTGTCACAGTGACGCTGGTGTATCACTGAGTAGAGGACATTCATTGTACCAAATCACATTAGAACAGGGGTTTTCAATCTTTAAGCTGCGTACCCCTTTCCAAAAAAGTAGTCCACCGCATACCCCCATCTGAGATACAGTCATAATAAAATTAAAACAGAAAAAAAGGTTTGTACCATAACATGATACAACAAAACGCACCAGCCTTGGAGTGTGTGATGGATAAAATTATAGAAGTTATAAAAGTTAATTATAAAAGTATAATGGAAAAAATAGCCTCAATCACTCAGAAATGACATAGGACTATTCCATGATAGCAAATGGCAATCATGTATTTTTATTGATAATAACATTACAGAAAAGGTGGCAAAGATAATTCTTAATTCTTGGTGACTAAAATGTACAGTACTGATGCTAATTAAAAACAATAATAAAACGCTTACCTAGTATCAGTGTGATGGATGTCCCTGCTTGTTACTACACAAATCACTGATGATGGCAGGGAAATGGGAGAGCTTCAGTCGCAAGACATTTTTGGCATTTTTAATCTCTGACGGTATTTCGTCATGATCGCCCTTTGCTAGTAATGTTCTAGTATTGAGCCAACAATCCATATTTGTTCACTGGATTGAAAACTAAAAACTCTCACACCAGACGTAACGGCTTGTCAAATTAGACCGCATGGCAATACTTCGGTTTCTGACTGGCCATACATTATGTATTTTGAAATGAACCAGTAGTTACTTAAGTTACAATAAACTTGAACCGGGTCATTGAAAAAAAAGAAATACTGTATATCCACTTGCAGGCATGAACGCACACAGGAAATAAAATGAGTTAAAGACTAGGCTTTTAGTTTTTTAAAATATGTGTATATTTATTTTTTATCCCAAAGTCAGACTGCAGTAACCGCCCAACTGTTTATATGACATTTAAACAGGGTCTATTTATAACATACATATTTAATATGTAAATTAGCCATGTGTGCACTGAACAGTCTGGTGTTAGCGAATAAACGCTGATTACACGATAAAAGTTTGCAATAGATTGGGAAGTGGTACTAAGTAAAACGCGTTGTCTGCCATTTCAGATTTTTTCTTGCGTACCCCAGTTTAAAAACCGCTGCATTAGAAGAAACCACATTACAAACAGTTTAATAGTTGTATTTAAATGCCATTGTCCTGACTGGTAAATTCTTACCTTCCAGCTGCCCCTTTATTTTGACAATTGCCATATCAAAAAAGGCATTTTTTTTTTTTTGTGGCATTTTTCATTCTTAGCCCCCAAGTAAATATTTTGTTCAGTTTTCAAAGCATGTGTTTGCTTTATTTTTACAACACACGTTGTTGTTGATATGATAAACGCGTATCTGCTTCAGGTAGTGTATTGCATTTTTTTCAAGGTTAAACGATGGCCCACAGAACACTAAAAATAAAATGTCAAATATACAATATGTATTTCGTTGGTTTTGTGGATTTGCTATATTTTAATACTACACATAATGATATGGTTTTGTAAATGCAACTTACCAAAACCGTGACTGCACGTGAACTGTATTACATAACAATTTACTTTATTCCGATTCCAGTGGTGTTATCTCAAGCAAGATGTATTATATACAGTGCTGTATAAAATCACATTTTAGCATTTTTTTTGTCATAGAAAAGACACATTTCACATATTTTATAACGTTACCGTAGTCTACTTTTTTTTTTTTAATCAATGCGGTTTTTGTTTCACAAATCTACTGCACTTAGTCTATAAACTGTATTGCAGTACGCACAAGTTCACATTTCTCCCATTCACTTGCAAATAGATACGTTAACAGCGGATGAATTTCACATTATGTTTAAGCACAAAAAGCGTACATTTCAACAGTCACTGCCGAAGCTGATTACTTATTCTTCCAGAAGTAATGGTCGGGTGTAACAGGGATACGAGGTTATTTGCGCTGGGCCATGTTGTTAACAAGCCTGATGACGTCATCCAGATTTTACTGTGAAACTGACTGTAACCAGGGAGGGAGCAAGCGCATTCTACTGGATTGGAGAATAAAAGCATGGGAGTTTAATTATGAAAATGCAAGTGTAAACAAACAAGTAAAAAAAGATTAGCCTGTCGTCAGACATGTCATGTTAATACAAAATGCATTAATTTACTGTGTATTGGTATTGCGTCTCGTCTGGGAAGGGGGACATACGGGCGCGTTAAGAGAAATGCAGCGGGACATTGGCGCAATGGCGCGGCCTAGCGCGAACACTGCACTTAGAATGGGAAATTAACTGAGTTTGGTTTGCTTTCTACACTTCAGTATGAACAGGTGAACTCACACTGGATGTTCACCTTTGTAGCTAAATGAGGCGGAAGTGAAGTTTCCAGGTTAATTTTGTGTAGCTGGTTGGTAGTGTTGCACATCATGTGTCATATTCTCCAGAAAAAAAAAAGTAAAGTTCGGCCAAAAAATGCATCTTCAAAACATCCCAAGATACCTTGCAGACAGTGTAAACACCCAGTCCACTCATGATAAAAACATTAACCCACATTCACTGGCGAATTGCAGTGTGAACAGAAAAGAACCCAAACAGCAAACTAACTCTGTACATGTTCTTCCAGGAAAGTGTGAACAGCAAGCAACGTCATTCTTTGTTTTAAACCAAAGTAACTGAACTGTTTGTAACAAACACAATGTGAACCAAACTTATTGGGATAGTATGCCAGATATTTTTTTGTGCATGCAGGAAAAAGGAACGCAACTATAATGTATCCAATATTTTTTTAATTTTATTTATTCTGAAGAGTTGTGTCTCCATTTATAGTTACATAAGTATAATACATTAGATATAATTTTACAAGATAACTACATTATTACAGTGATTTTATCAGTGTGTGTCTGCATTTAAAACAGCAACATCTGTAATCCATTACAAGTTGAATAATATTTTACACATAACGTCTTTGATGCAAGCCAGCTACATGGCTGATTGAAAGACAATGAGTTTTACTAAAACTTGATGTTCATATTTCTGTGTACAGGAATCCAAGGGCTAACAGAACTACAACATGGCCAATAGTTACTGATTGTACACTGAATAAAAAAAAAAAAGTTGCTGTTGAATGTTTTGGGATAAATCAAATGCAAAAAGTTTATGGTAAAATATGACATATGTATTCAGCCCAGCAGATCATTTCCAATTTTACTGAAAATAGTTGTACAATTATAATACTATGATGTTGAATTAAATATGCATTTATTAGTTCATACAATTTACTAAAAGTGGGTGCAACATTAGGCCCCTGACGTCAGTAAACACTATAAAGTTAGGTCTATACATGTCTGTCTCTTCATTAAAGCCAAGTTCTAACCGACTGCCATGAAACATTAGTTTAGGTTACATATATGATTTGCACAACACTAACTGCATCAGAAAAGACTCAATGGTGAAACTTCACTGGGAGACATATTGACAACCATAATTTCCCATACTGTGTCTGTATTCAATAAGATAAGCGCATACAGTAAATGTTATACTGACTACTCGTCTACTGCCCCCTCATAAGGAAAGTCACAGACCAGTTAACAGTGGTATGCCCATCCTAGACTACCATATCAACACTGACATATTGCTGTGGACAAAAACAGCTACAATATGTGACATTATTTAACAAAAAGGCTGTTATACTTGGGCCATCTGCTGGATATTCGAGATCTATGCACATGTTACTTATATAGTCATTATCAAGACACATTTTGGCAGTTAAGAATACACTATAATCCACTAAATTTATGAAAAAAGAGGCTTGACTGACTGAAGGTCCATATAATCTAAATGCTCTTCTGAAGACGTTGAAATTGTTCACTGTAGTATCAGCTGTACGTTCCTGGATCAAAATTGTCAAGATACCATTATTTTGTTAAGTGCAAATTGTCATTTATTGTAGAACTGGGAAGACACCCAGGCAAGGCCCCATTTCAAATTTGTCAACATGAACTTGAGTGCCTTTGTCCACTGCTCCTCCGAGTTAAACTGGGTCTTGATAGAGTAAGAACCACCGCTCCCACCGGTATCCTCAATTTTGCCTTTCTCCACATCCATTCTACAAAAGAGAAACACAAAGCGTTGTAATTCACACTAGCAGTGCCTTTACTGTGTAATGAACCCACATACAGTAGAAATATTGTAATGGTTTTATTGTAATATGAACATTTTAATGATAAATGGTTAAGAGCACACTTAGAATACTGCTTTCAGTTCTGGTCCCCATATTACAAAAATGACACTGTGTCATTGTAGAGTCTGCAGCAATGTTGATGTTCTGATTGTGTTGCAGGATGGAGCATTCGTGCAATCATTTAGTGTATACATTCAGTGTTATTCCCCAGATGATTTATAACTTAGGATGTGTAAATATGATTTTGTCATGGCTAAAAATAGTCAATTTCACGGAATGATCACGGCTACAAAATTTTAACTTAAAAAAAGACATTTATTAATGTAATACATTGTACATGTATTTAATGTATTTAACATGTATTTCCCTTTCAAGCATGAAATGTAACCATTACCGTGCATGCGTATTTACCTTGTAGAGACCCGAAACCTGAATAAGATTTACCATAGATCTCAGCGCTATTTTTCCTTTCAAGACTGACCTAACAGGAGAGCCTTGTTAAGATAAGTACTTGTTTCTTCTACTTGCTTTATATTTTGCATTTATTGTGTTTTTACACAAATTATATGTGATATTAATATAATCGCTGTAATAGTTTCTACTAATTACGGTATTTTGTGCACTACAGCCTGATGCTTGTTATGTCCTACTGCGGCCTTGTGCCCCGCGTGAAGCCAGCAGCTAGAGTCACTCCTGCCCAGGGATCCAGCAATGTAAGTCAGCTGACTTTATGCTCTCCCCCTAGGCTGCAATAGATCCGGCTGGAGTTATTTATTTCTCGTTTTGGCTTTGGCTATGTAATTGTTTAAATTACTGTATTTGTTGAGAAAGTTTTTTCTCTTGTGTGGTTTCTGTTTTTTTGTTACAGAGACTACGTGCAGGCCTGTCTGCACCGTGGTACTCAGCACACGTGCAGCAGAAGCAGCTGCTGGGCTCAGCAGCACTGCACAGGACCAAGATACTTGCTTTGGTTGTGATTGCTTGCAATCTCTTCCACAGTTTCATGCTGCCATTTTGGTGATAGCTTTACCATCACCATTACGAAGGCTGTTGGTACCAATTCTAACAAGCAGGCTTCCCTCAGTCTCGTAGGTGGTACTGACCGAGTGGTTTTGCCAGTGACTTGTACAGGTAGACATCCCTGTACATTGTCACCCGCGGTGACTACGAACCGGTGGACCTGTACTGTACCGGTGTCACTGACCCGCTCTGTTCCTGACCCAGTACTGTACACGTACCAAGACGACGCTATAGTCACTGGACCAGTACTGTACCGATCCGGTGCTAAAGCCACTGAACTGGTACTGAACCAACCCTGTACCTTAACCGTACTGACCCGGTGCTAAAGTCACCCAACAGACCCGGTACTGTACTGTAACAACCTGGTGCTAAAGTCACGAACTGGTACCTAACCGACCCAGTTCCAACCCAGTGCCGTACCCGTACCGACTATGTGCTAAAGTCAACCGAACCGACCCAGTACCGTCCCGGTTCTGACGCTGTACCGACTCCGCTACCAACTTGCAAAAACGGCTATTTGCATGATAGACCCCCTCCAGTTGGGGGAAGGGTTTTACTCCAGGTACTTCCTAGTGCCCAATCGAGATGGTGGCCTCAGACCGATCCTCAACTTCAGACAGGTCAACCTGAATCTGAGCCGAAGGAGTCAAAATGTTGACGATGCAGCAGCTTTTGCAGTCAATCAGGCCAGGCGACTGATTCACCATGGTAGACCTCAAAGACGCCTATTTCTACATCCCCATAAAACCAGCACACAGGAAGTACCTGGGGTTCACCTTTCAGGGAACAGCATACGAGTTCCGTGCCTTGCCATTTGGCCTCTCCCTAGCTCCCAGTGCCTTCTCAAAGTGCATGGAAGCTATCCTGGCCCCACTGAGACTCAAAGCCATCAGAGTACTCAATTATCTGTAC
Source organism: Acipenser oxyrinchus oxyrinchus (assembly GCA_030684275.1). Lineage (NCBI taxonomy): Eukaryota > Metazoa > Chordata > Actinopteri > Acipenseriformes > Acipenseridae > Acipenser > Acipenser oxyrinchus. The sequence continues at coordinate 10,761,882 of CM060266.1, forward strand.
AAATGGCTAATTTGTGCCCAGTCTCCAGCACAGACAGAGGCCCACACGGAACTGGTCAACAGCCACCTTCAATGGTTGGGCCTTACTGTGAATCATACGAAGAGCCAGCTCACGCCTTCCCAGACAGCTTCCTATCTAGGAGTGCGCTTGGACTCCGGGGCCATGCTGGCCACTCTGTCGGACGGCAGAGTGCACAGAATAGCCACCTGTTTGGAGCTTTTTCTGCTCAACAGAGTGCTCACAGTAGTGATGTTCCAAAAACTTCTGGGCTTGATGGCCTTATTGGCCCAGGAGACTGGTTTTCAACCCTGATGGAGCTCCTGAACGTTCCAGAAACTTCTGGGCCAGATGGCAGCAGCTTCCCCTACCCTTCCACTGTGTTTCCTGCACGTGTGCCCTCTGCAGACCTGGTTCAACAGCAGGGTTTTTCAGGCCGCATTGAACTGCGACCGCCTATTGACAGTGTCTCATCACTATCTAATGTCACTCTCTTGGTGGAAACAGCCAGCCAATCTACGTCTTGGCATAGCGCTGGTCAGTGTCACTAGAAGAGAGGTCGTCACCACAGACTCATCTAGTCTGAGCTGGGGTGTTGTGTGGAATGGCAGGGATGAGCAAGTTGTGTGGAACCCCCCTTAGCAGGGTCTCCACATCAATGTTTTAGAGCTGCAGGCAGTTTACCTGGCCTTGCAGAATTTTTTGCGGGAGGTATGAGGGAGACATGTGCTTGTCCGTACAGGACTTACATCAACCACCAGGGTGGCCTCAGGTGGCCCAGTCTAGAGAGGTGTGCACTCAAATAGAGGAGGGGGGGAGTGAAGAACAGTCAGTACCAGGTAGTGACTGGGTTACAGTAGGACGGAACAGAGGGGAAAGGAGTGCACCCTGAGCCAAACCAGCCACCGCAGAACTGACAGGTTTGCTCCCTTCGGAGAGACGGCCTTACAGCAAGCACAGTGGAGGGTGTGGTGCAGATCCAGGGCACCACGGTGCCGCAGCCCCCAAGGGAAATTCAAAAAGGGCAGCAATAGTCATAGGGGATAATCATTACAAACATAGATAATTAGGTGTGCAGCCGTGATCCTGAGTCGCGCATGGTGTGTTGCCTACCCGGTGCCCGCCTGCACGATATCACGACATGGATGGACTGGCTCTTGGCCTGGGCCAGGGAGGATCCAGTTGTCGTTGTTCACATAGGAATAAACAACATAGGTAAACAGAGTCAGGAGGCTCTGCAAAATAAATGTATATAGCTAGGACAAAGGATTAAAAGCAGAGCCCCTACGGTAGTTTTCTCTGAAATACTGCCAGTGCCACGCGCAGGGCCAAGATGACAAGCGATGATTAGAAGTTTTATCACCTGGCTAAAAAACTGGTGTAGACAAGAGGGGCACAGGTTTATGGGGCACTGGGGAATCTGAACAGGAGGGTATCCAGTGCACTGGGGGAGACAGTTAACAGAGTAATCAGGCAGAGTTTAAACTAGGGACTTGGGGGGCAGGGAGGATAGAGTCAGGGGACGTTACACTACAAACTACACAGCAAACAACAAAGTGCAACCAAATTGTTGCATTAGAAATACATTTCTATAATTAGAAGCCTCAGACAACAGTTCAGACATGTGAATGATAGAGTTAGTGCAAGATTGTTTCTTATCACAAATGGTGAATACCCCAACTAGACACAATTCATGCCTAGATTTGGTATTAACAAACAATGAAGCAAGGATACACAACTTTCAGGTAACAGAACCACTAGGAATAAGTGACCATAATATGATAGTTTGTGGCAAATAAATCAAGGGCAGTACATAAATCAAAGACAATGGTTTACTATTCCAGGAGAGTGGATTACAAAGGAATGCAACAGGCGCTTATAAACATAGACTGGGATAGAATACTAATAGATAATGAAGTTGAAAACAACTGGATTAAATTTAGGGATATAATTTTAGAAACGCAGGATAAATTTATCCCAAAAATGAGAAAAGGTAAACTTAAGAAAAATAAACTACAATGGATAAATCAATCTATTAAGCTAGGTATTAAAAATAAAAGAAAATTATATCTTTCTATTAAATCAAAGGGAGCAACCTCACAAACAGAATACAGAGAGGCCTGTAGAGACCTTAAAAAGCAGACTAGGAGAGCAAAAAAAGGGAATCAGAGAGACAAGTAGCGGCAGATAGCAAACTTAATTCAAAAGGGTTTTTTCAATATGTTAATGCTAAAAGGAAACTGAAAGAGGAAGTCAGTAGTTTACGTGACAGCAGTGGTAATTTAGTGACTAAAGATTACCAAATTGCAGGTGTACTTAATCAACACTTTGTACAAGTATTTACAAAGGATGATTTTACAATATACCAAGGTTAACAGAATGTACACAAACATCATTACATCAGAGTTTGTTATAGAAGAGAATGAAGTAAGGGAGCTAGCAGCACTTAAAATAAACAAATCCTCAGGGCCCCATGGAATCTGTCCAGGAGTCCTTAGGGAAATTAGAGAACAGATTTTTAAACAAATATGTTATATATTCAATAAATCTATAAATAAAGGAGCCATCCCACTGGACAGGAAAATTGGTAATGCTGTTCCTATATTTAAAAAGGGAGATAAATTTCACCCTGGGAACTACAGACCTATAAGTTTAACATCAATCATATGTAAAACCATGGAAACTATAATAAGGACCAAAATGGAGGACTATTTATATAGCAACAATATTATAGGTGACAGCCAACATGGCTTTTGGAAGGGTTGATCTTGTTTAACTAATTTACTAGATTTCTTTCAGGAGGTGACTACTAGAGTGGACAAGGATAGTGCGTATGACATCATCTACTTAGATTTTCAAACAGCATTTGACAAAGTACCGCACGAAAGGCTATATCTAAAGATTAAATCAGAAGGAATAAATGGTAAAGTAGCAGCATGGATTCATAACTGATTAAAAGATAGGAAGCAGAGAGTTACAATTAGAGGCCAGGCATCAAACTGGAGTAACGTAACAAGTGGGGTAACACAGGGATCAGTACTGGGACCATTGCTATTCTTACTGTATATAAATGACTTGGACCACGACATAATCCGTAAACTATGCAAATTTGCAGATGACACAAAACTGGGAGGGGTAGCCAACTCCCAATCAGCAACTTTAATAATACAAGGAGACTTAGAGCATAGGTGGGCCAAATGGCCTTTTCTCGTTCTAGAATTTCTTATGTTCTTATGTTCATCATGTGGGCCGCAAGGTTTTGCTCTGGGCACACGAGAACTCTAATTTGCTCTGGGCACAGCCGTGGACACTGCCCAAGCGCCGTGACCTGCTCAGTCAGGCACGGGGGACTTTATGGCATCCTGACCCACCAAGCCTGCAGCTCTGGCTCTGGCCCATGAATGGCTACATATGAGCCATCTGGGGCTTTCTAATAGGGTCATTGACACCCTGCAGAATGCCACAGCACCGTCCACGCGTTCCCAGTATGGGTACACTTCCTGGCGAGACAATTTTTGAAAGGGGCTCGGTGGCTTCGGCCATCAATGAAGGACATTGTTCCTTGATGGAGGCTAAACGTGGTGCTTAATGCACTCATGAAGCCTCCATTTGAGCCCCTGTATTCATCTGAGCTGAAATCTTTATCATTTAAAGCGGCTTTCTTGCCACTATCACCTCCTCAAAGCGGGTGAGTGAGATGCAGGCATTTTCTATTGCCAGGTCAGCAGGGTGGTTGAAAATTCTGGCCTGTAATTGGTTAAAACCTCATCATAGGAGGAAAAATAGACTGAACTATTGCCCTAACATCCTTACACCACTGGACAATAGTCTCTGTGTGTCATGTCATTGGTTCACATCGCTGTCAGTTTAAACCAGGGGTGTCAAAATCCAGTCCTCGAGGGCCGCAGGGTCTTCTGGTTTTCATTCCAACTTAAGCTCTCAGTTAACATGATTGATCTAATTATTTATTCAGTTTGACATATTTAATATTTGTCAAGGTCTTTTACAGTTGATGGTTTTAAAAAAGTACTTGATTCAAGGTACACTACCTGTGAAACATTTTGAGGCCTGAAGAGAAGTGTTAAATGTGTCCAGTTAATCAAATAATTAGACCAATTAAGTAATTGAGAGCTCGGGTGGAACGAAAGCCAGAAGACACTGCGGCCCTCCAGGAACTGAGTTTGACACCCCTGGTTTAAACAAAATACATAAAGTTGTATTTACTATCCAACCTTGCCTCACTTATTTTCTTCACTGATTCATCTATTAGGAGGCAGTGAGGTCCAGTGGTTAAAGTCCAGGGCTTGTAACCAGGAGGTCACCGGTTCAAATCCCACCTCTGTCACTGATTGACTCACTGTGTGACCCTGAGCAAGTCACTTAACCTCCTTGTGCTCCATCCTGCGGGTGAGATGTTAAATCAATGTCTTATTGTAAGTGACTCTGCATATAATGCCCAGTTCACAGACTACCTCTGTAAAGTGCTTTGTGATGGTGGTCCACTATGAAAGGCGCTATATACAAATATATACACAGTTGTCCCGTCCCGCTTTATAACGCCACCCTCGCATACCGCCAGCTATTCTCTCTGAACAAATGTCACCAATATAAAACAGTGCTATTTTGACCCGTTAGCTAAGCAAACGTAAATATAAGCATTGTAGTTTCCCTCAATGTAGCGCCAGCAAAATAATCATGGCCAATTAAAACAACAAAGTTATGCAGTTAACCTTTGACTTGCTTTACTAGTTCGTTGTTAACTGAACGTTTATACCAATGTGATCAACACTCCCGCTCCCAAAGCAAAACAGAAAGTACAAAACGGCAAGTCGACCCTACATTTAACACCAGAACAAAAGAAAAAAATCTGAATATATGCCTCTGAAAATAAGAAAGCAAGTCAGCAAGACATCGCAAATGTTTTCTCGCCTAAGTGAGGCATATACTGTTAATCGAAGAACAATCTGAGACATTCTAATGGATAAAAACAAATGGCTTACCTTAATGGAACGGGTCGATTTGTTTAACCTGAAAAAGGCTTGACGCAGTCTGAAATAAGTGACTTTTATAAACCACAGTAAATGTTAAAAAAAGTACGGCAGTTTGTTTCTTTACTTTTTTGGTAGTTCTGTGTAAGTATTCATCTTTATTTGATGTTCGTTAACCACCTGAACTTTGTACTGCCGCAAATTTAAAAGACGTATTCTGCTCACTTCCTATTTTCACGCTGAGTTGCCACCTTTGAGATACGAAAATACCGGATGCCCCATCCCCTCCTATTGTCTACTTCTTCATGTGTCTCTGCCATTGTGACTAACGTTACAGTATGCTACTTAATAGTTTTGCGCTTAACGTTACAGTATGCTACTTAATAGTTTCACGCTTCTTCATTCAAAGGGCTGTCAAACTTAACCGCAGCGCGCATGCTCATACCAGATAACACACAGCGGTGAGCACACAAGAAAAACATAACGGTACAGCGTTTGGTGGCTTACGTTGTTACCTCAATTCTTTCTGGTGCATTTACACACCGCTGTGTTATAGTATTTGAATTTCACTCATACCGCTGGCGTGTTATGTTAAATTGTTTATTGTAACACATTTTTTAATAACATATCCAATAGATTAGAATGCTTAGAATTACCGGACATCTTCCAAAAAAAACGGACAGGGGGTCAAAGTACATAAAAATAAAATACCGACGGGGTGGCAACCCTACATTCAATAGTGTTAAATTTAGAAATGCTAAAAGTAACTTCATTAAATGACAAACATTTTGACCAGAAGTCTATCATTGTTGACATACATAAAGATTCCTAGTTATGGATTAAATAAATTAGAGGCAAGACAGAGTACATGGGACTTACAAAACTGTACAGCTCATTATGGATTCTCATGTGAAAATGACAGGAGCTTTACATTTTTCTGAAGTTTCAAGTGACACAGTGTTATTAACCCTTTTAAGACCTGATCCTTCAAGACAATACAGTTTTCATTTTTTCTGTTTGTCATTCATCACTGAAATTATGTGTGTCTTGATTTTTAGTTTAAAGTATTTTAGCAGTACCCTTCACTGCCACATGGTATACATACACAAGACAGCTTACCTGTATGGAAGACAGAAGCCAGTGTCCCCCTTCTCTACCTCCTCTTTGAACTGTTGCACGCAATCCAGAAAGGCGACCATTGCATGGTCAAACTTATTATCCCAGAAGAACCGCAGGCCTCCTGAGCAGTACAAGGGTAGTTCCTAGAATAAAGATCAATGATGTGTAATTCTTCTCAAATCGTGCTTCTATCATTGAGATAACATTAAAAAGAATGTAACAATTCCACAGAGCTTTTCAATAACCTGGTTAATGTTTTTATCACATGACTGTGGTTTAGAGTTACAGAACATATATCCATATCACAGCAACATAATCCTGAATGTTTTTATATTTTTTTATTTATACACCATAGGTAAATAGATAATTACTTTTTTTCAACTTTTATTGGGAAACGTTCACCAGGAAAAACAGATTTTTTTCTTCTAAACATCGCAGTGTATCCAGTTCATACTCCCACCTACAACAATGCTGGTGCTCTGACTGAAATAGTAGTTCCTAAGTCTTTGTTTTTGTGATTAATAATAAGTTAATACATTCTCATTTTGTACAGTTTGAACAGCCAGACCTTGCCGAAACTGCACAAGATGACATTACCTTATAAGATTAAATATTTCTATACTATAAACCTACATTACCTACAGCATTGTTCATCCTAAAGCCCAATTCATTAATTTAACAAGCAGTTCACCAGATATATCCTTCAACACCAATAATCAGGAGCCTGGACCTTTAAAAACATGCACAATGCTGTATGTGGAACGACAATCAAATTCAAGTCAAATACTTCCGTGGCACAACCAATCAGCAGTGAGAAAACAAGCAATATTGCAATATAAAATAATGATTCAACACATGAAGAAAGTTCACAAGTAAAGGCAACTACACGTTTCTTACCTTTGATTTGTCTGTGAGTGACTCTAAATAAGAATGATTTCCATAAGGAACAAGACGGTACCTGTAAGGAAATTTAAAAATGTATAAGCTTAAACTTTGTGATGCTGTGAAAATGTGTGAAGCACACACCAACAAAAGACTGTAAAAGCCCTGTTGCTATACAATCACTAGGTAGTCCATCCATGTTGCTGAGGCATATGCAAACAGATATTTCTTTAATGTGGTGTAGGATCAGATATACTGAGCATCAAAAGAAACTTATCACTATTATAACACATTTATTTTCGAAACAAAATAAGGTATATAAATGATGGACATTGACGCAATGTTTTTGGTTTCTTTTTAATCACTCGATCATTCATCCTTGACACGCTTGAGTGACTATGACTGAAGCATATGCACTTAATCATCTAATTAGTGAGACAGTTGATTGGACACTGGATATGGAGCGATTTCAGTTGTTGAATTGCAAGCTTGAATAAAAGCAATAAAGAAAATCACAGAAAAAAAACAATATGCCACGTCTGTCAAGAGAGCAGCGGCTTCATGCAATCGGCATGTTGGAGGCTGGACTAGGGCAGCGCACTGTGGCTCGGGTGTCTTGGGTGCTCACAGCCAGCAATTTCAAACCTGGCGAGACGGTATAACCAGACACACTCTGTCAATGACTGGGAGACCAAGAGTCACAACACCTGTCTAAGATCAACAGATCATTTTGCAGCATCTTTGCACAATCAGCACAATAAAAAGTCACTGCACCTGCTCTAAAACAGAGTTTGTCATTTTTCGATCACATCTAGTGAATTTTATCCAAATATAAGTGATACATTTCTTTTAATGCTGAAATATAAGTGATAAGTTTCTTTTGATGCTCAATATATTATGCATTAAAAGTAAAATACATGCATGTTAAAACAAGTACCGATACAGTGAATTTTTGTGCATGGAGGAGAAACTATTTTGTTAGTTACAATCATTTTATGGGTAATATTAGTTACAAGTATGGGCTGACTGCAGGTGAAAGTAACAATGCAAGGAGTTTACTAAAAAAAGCAAATGTTGGCAAACTTCTCATCTCATCAATACGCTGCACTGTTAACTGTGTCTCACCTTTGAAATCTCAGGCCCATCTTGTTTGCAAGTGCGTGCAGCAGTAACACAGTCTGACCCCAGGCAGCGTTGATCTCATTCCACTCCACAGGAACACTAGGGAGACGACCCAGACGGAAGTTATTGATCGTCCCGAACTGACCACTGTGCCTAGAATATAGACAAAGAAAGCAAGGAAACAGAGAATACATGATTTTGGAGAATACTTGGTTAAAGCTAGAATGTGTCCAGTTTTTTTTAGAAATGTATATACATAAATTGAAGAGGCATGTTACAAATAACATGAGTTCCCTCTAATGTGCCACCCAGTGAGGTTTTACCAGGAGTTGTCCACATTTAAAAACGGAAATTTAACGGAAAATCTATTTACCATACAGCCATTTTTGACAAAATGTTATCATTACACCAAATCCCTTTTTAAATTTCTGTTTTGCCTCTAAACCATAAGAGATCTTGAAGAAAGTCATAGGAGTATTCATGTCAATTGCTCTGTTTCATGCAGTGCCAAGCAGGTTTCAAAGACATTGAGCCCCTACAGCTACCACACACCCTACCTTTGAGGAATGTAATTTCTGGAACTATTGAAGCACTCATAACAATTACAGCACTTCCCACACAAAGCTGTGAAAATGATTTACTAGATTCAATATACATTTGCAAATGTTTGAGTAAAAATGCAATTTGTACTTAAAAAAAGGTAGCCTGATACAGAAGATCAGAGAAAAATCCACAAACATGTCTGCTTTTTTATAGGCAATGGACATCTATAGGTACAACAAAACCATAAGTTAAGTATTTTAACTACAGACACATCATAGGATTACATTTCATGGCACCCCTGTCATTACAGCAGCTTTAAAAGGTAGCATGTATAAAAAGAAAACAACTGTGATAAAGATATAGCAGCTCTGTTCATATGTGTTTCTGCACTGTTAGTATATCTTGTCCTGCAGTGTCCTACCATATGTGGAAAGTTGCATTGAAGACGTTGGTTTTCTTGAGTTTGTCCAGCTGGATCTGAGCGTATCGCATCTGATTCTCAACACTCTTCAGCTCATCGTCCAGTTCCAGCTGCTGTCTCTTAAACTCACTGTACTCCTTCTGGTACCTGCAGAGTTTACACAAGGAACAGGCACATTACCAGCTCAGACATTTTGCAATTGCTCAAATAAAGAATATAAAGATATCAAAACTGAGTTCTTGATTATGAAAACAGAATCAGTGCTTTTGTTTTATACAGTACTTGTGTGTAATTTTGCTTCTGTGAAAAAAAAAAAACTTTCCCTGCATAACAACAGAAGAAACCAGATAATAAGTAGGTGGTCTAGTGAAATTATCATAATTTATGAGGTGGGTCACATTTACACCCAGAACACAGAATTGGCAGTGTTGCACATAATTTTATATACAGCCAAACACTTCTGTTTTTATACTTAATTTTTATGTATCAATACTTTTTTGGCAACGTCAATTGTTGCAATCACTCATATTTCTGACAGTGATTCAAAAACACAAACACTTCTACTGGTTTCATCTCGTCAAATGTATGCTACATGGCTGAATGTTTTAAATATTGAAATAATGTAAAAATGGCTTGAATGAAGTCAGTAAAAAAATACATTTTAAAGCAGGGTTGTCCAACGGATGGGATGATTCTTTAGCCATATTTGGCTCACTGAGCTCCACAATATGGCTCTTTTGATTTCAATGAGCACAAACACAGTGAAGCTGTCTTTTGCAGTCTGGTTAAATCTATATTGTATCTCCCTTTTTTAAAATGTAACTGCTGCTATTCAGCCAATTATTACATTTTGTAAAAGTAATATATGTTTGTAATACAGTCTCCATGTATTGGAACACCTCCTAAGAGAACACTTCGCCTAAGAGTAAATGCTCCGGCTAAAGGAACAGGAACTTCACTTAAAAAAAAACAACACCTTTTTGGCACTGCTAGCGGTTCATTCACAACTGATACAGTACTGTTTTGTAACCTGATCGCTCATCATCATCAAACTTAAATTCAAAAGGTTTATTCAGTCTTTTCAAAAGCAACTTGTCATTGCGAGAGTTTCTTGAGGCACAATGATTGGTTTATTCAATCTTTCCTGAACCACCATCATATCATTGCCTTGTTTTGTATTCTGAATGCCATCAGCGCACCTCATCGCTACAAAATGGCATGTAAACAAGCGGCGAAACGCTGCTGTTTCTCTTGCTAGAAAAAGTTGGAAATAGTTTGAGCTCCTGAAAAAAACTTGAATCTGACACAAGTCACCGAGTAATTTTGTGTTTTCCATTCTGGTGAGTTACTTCACCTTTCTGTTAAATAATTTTGTGCATGTCTTGAATATTGCTCCTGTACTGAGCTGCTGCTGCTACATTTTTTAACATTTGTAGGGGTGCTGTGTTAATTTCGTTTGACAGTTAGTTTATTAATGTTAGTGTGTCTGTTACTTTATTATTATCAACATACACTTGCCTACTGCTTTTTTAAAAATGTATTCTGTTCATTTCATATGTTGATGCACATGTCATGACAAGTAATACATACTTATTTATTGATTCATATTGTGTCTGGTGGTCAACTCTGTTTTAAAGACCACTTTGCTTGCTTCCCAAGAGGTGTTCTCTTAGCCGGAGACTACTGTATATATATAGAATTGATTGTATACCTCTTTAAGGACTCCCTGATCTATGGCTCTTTTAACCAAAATGGAAGGACATTGTAGCGTTTATTTCAAGGTCTGTATTCCTTTTAGATTCTTCTTGACTTTCATAAAATAAGTGGTGTACACTTTGCACTGAAAGCTTAGTAAACCCCCCTTAGTGTTAAAGCACCACGGCATAAATGTACTTGTTTGAAAGCCCAACAGAAGGGGCAGCCTGTTACTGACTGCAATTCCTCTTGGTCGAGACGCTCGGTGTCTGCTCTGCTCCGGGCCAGGTCCTCAGCTACCCTCTTGCGTGCGGCCTCGATGTTCTCCAGCTCTTGGATGAGATGCTCTTCCTCAGTGCTCAGGTCCTTCAACTCGCCCAGCAGGGTCTCCTCCTCCTCCTCCTCTGTCATGTGTGCAAGGAGCTCCAGGCAGTTCCTGTGAGATGAGTTAATGAGGAGCTGAAACTGATATGGTCACTTCAGCCACAAGCAACTCCAGGTTCCATTATTATCCCTGCCCAGGATGTATGTCACATGTCCTTAGTTTTGTAGCTACAGAAAATATATCTTGGGTTATATGGAGGCTACTTTTCTGTCCATCTGTCTTTCTCTTTTAGAGCTTTGTATATAGCTATAGAAACACTTATTATTATTATTATTATTTATTTATTAGCAGACGTCCTTATCCAGGGCGACTTACAATTGTTACAAGATATCACATTATTTCACATTATACAGACATCACATTATTTTTTACATACAATTACCCATTTATACAGTTGGGTTTTTTACTGGAGCAATCTAGGTAAAGTACCTTGCTCAAGGGTACAGCAGCAGTGTCCCCCACCTGGGATTGAAGCCACGACCCTCCTGTCAAGAGTCCAGAGCCCTAACAACTACTCCACACTGCTGCCCTGTTTGAGCTGAAACTTGATAATCATATTTTTGCCCAAATTACTGAGTGTATTATATTTGGGGTATATGGAGGCTGTCTGTTTTTCAGTACGACAGTCTGACTGTGTCATGGTAAATTTTTAAATATATCTAGAAAACCGCTTATCCGATTGTGTTGAAACTTGAAAAATATTTTTTTTAGTATAGTTAACATATATTGGGAGTATATCGAGGCGCCCTGTTGGTCTGTCTGTATGTCACTCTTACATTTGTATATGTGTACACAGTAGATAGGTCATAGTGATCATCTTTTTCTTATTACAGCTGTGACTAGGGATGTTTGTTGTAAAAATGTACAATAAAAAAAAAAATCCAGTTAATTCCATTACCTTACATTTTTAAAGATACAGTGCCCCTACAATCATCCACAATATTAAAGTATAAATGGCAGAAATAAATAAATAGATAAATTTATATATATAAATAGATAAATTTATATATATATATATATATATATATATATATATATATATATATATATATATATATATATATATATATATATATATATATATATATATATATATATATATATATATATATATATATATATATATATATATATATATATATATATATATAGGCCGCATACATACTGTATACCCTGCAAAGGAAATAAATACAGTAAGCTCTTATAAAAATGAGTGACCATGAATACATATAGTACTCAGTACAATATAGTACTGTTTGTTTGTTAAAAACCTAATATTTAACAAATGTTAATGCAAAGCTCTGATTCAGGTGAATGTTTCCCAAGATACAGCCTGTTCACTGTTATGCTCAATTAAGACACTAAACTATATTTTTCCACATGTTGTCATGTTTCTGAAACCCTGCCCTGTCTCCTCTACTCACTTGTAGTTCTGGCACTCATTCTCTGTGATGTTCAGCTGGGTGTCTAGGTGGTCCAGCAGTGTGTCGGTACACTCTTCACACAGCGGGTGGTCCACATCTGTCTGGCCTGACATGATATCGAACAAGTCACTGGTCACCTGCAGCATCAGGGACACACAAACAAGATTAATCAAGTATCAGTGTAAAACAGGGCACTGCTTGGGAGACTGTTATGCCTATAATTTATATCCTCTACCGTGAGGCCCGGCGAGCTAGCAGCAAGCTGTGCAGTTTCTGGGTGTCTCAGCCACAGTCATCAGGTGTTGCTAAAAGAGAGCACAGTTGCAACTAGCAAGGCAAAAACAGCAGATTTGTAAAGGCTATATATTACCTTGAGTCTCCTGCTCAGGTTCTCCATGGTGCCCCCATCAGAGGCCTCTCCAATGAGTGTGAAACTGTTGGCACTCTCTGTGGACAGCACCCTAAAAGAGAGCGTGAGCAGTGTTCAAAACCTTACAAATCCTGAGAGTATTCTTTATCAAATTACAAATTGCCAGATTCATAAACACTATTATGGTCAATCTTCCAAACTTTTAAAGAAAGCATATTTTAAGCAAAAAATGGGCTAACTAGAGTGGTGTTCTTCAATCGAGTGTCAGCTGTCCTTCATTACAAATGCTAGGAGGCTGTGTGGTCCAGTGGTTAAAGAAAAGGGCTTGTAACCAGGAGGTCCCCGGTTCAAATCCCACCTCAGCCACTGACTCATTGTGTGACCCTGAGCAAGTCACTTAACCTCCTTGTGCTCCGTCTTTCGGGTGAGACGTAGTTGTAGCGACTCTGCTGCTGATGCATAGTTCACACACCCTAGTCTCTGTAAGTCGCTTTGGATAAAGGCGTCTGCTAAATAATAATAATAATAATAACCCTTCTCCTTCCTTGTTTACAACTCACTCTGTATGTAAGCTGCCCTAAATCAATAAACTTTAGTTTAGTCACACACTTGGCATCCATAACCTAAGGATGAATATTTTTTTTACAGTTTACTTAACTTCTCCAAATAATTACTCCTCTCCTGTAGCTTCTATCTTTCCTTAAGGTTGCTGTTTAAATGCTTGCTGTTCACCCTGGTCCACTTCTGACATGGAAAATTATTTGAATGTATTTTATGCCTGCCGCACAAAGTGGGGTGTAGCCCTGTCAATTTTTTTGTCCTGCCCCCCAGCCCCCAGCCCCAGCCCCTCATCAGAGAAAGTGTGGAGACGCCACTGATTGACGTGATTTCATTACTTCACTTGCACGCTCGCTGCACAGTCATTTTTCAAAAAACAAAGACAGTGCGGCGTCAACATTTTAGACAAAAGAAAGGAAATTAGATGTCCATTTTAATGTCATAGTTTTAATAAAATTAAGATTAACAGCATGCAGTTTTAAAAGCATTACAGTGATAAATATATTTGCTGTTTATTTTTATTATTAAATGGCAAGATTTAGACATTGTTTTATCTGGCCCACCAGTGAATGCATGAAATAAACATAGGACTCCATGAATGTTCAAAAGGGTATTCTGATTCTACAATAAGTACAATGTATATAAAATAAAGTATGTAAAAAATGCTTCTGCTTAGCAACAAGTCAGAATTTGGAACTTTGAGCTTCAAGCAATATGTCGTGGATTTGAATGAAAACAAGATAGAATTCAGAATGTACTGATATGTATTATGCATTCACCAAATGGGTAATAAAGGTTGTTTTTTCTCTACTCTTTTTAAAATGTTTCATGTTGTAATAATCTTACCTAGCTGGAGGGATGTATTTCCTAGATACTCCATCTTGTTTGTTTTCCACAAATGCTTCCTAAAGAATAGAGAGAAATTAGCACAACTGGATTCAAGCTGATGTCAAATTGTTTTAATACTGTCTTCTTTTACAAAATAAATTCACATTTATAGGAGCAGAATTATGATAAAGACTGATTTATATTAGCCTAGCAGTGGATGACTTGGTCTGTCAGAATTAAACATTTTGCACAGGGCATGTTTTAATCTGATAATGAAATAGGGCCATGCTATTACAGTGGTTTGGGCACTGACTGAGTTCTGGACCAGAGGAAAGTCCCCTATTGAGACACAGACACCACTTCATATTGATAATCTTTGTAAGTCTCCATCCAGGTATTGACCAGGCCTAACTAGAGTTCAGATTCCATGTTGGTGTGGCTGAAGATGTACACATTACACATCTTACAGACAATCCTTACCTCTGGTACATTGTTGTCCACATTGCTTTCGTCTGGTTTTATTTGTGTTACAGTGACTAACGGTGCTGAAAAATAGAAAAATGCTGACATTAGTTTGCAGTTACACCTATACAGTATATTTACATAGTTCACACATTTTGTTATGTAGAATGAATGTGTGTAATACAAGTTATAGTTTTAATTCAATATTATCTATGATCTACAAAATGTGTGCTCTCCATCTCAAACCAAAATCCAATGAGGAATGCTGTTACAAATGTAAAAAAATTCATGCAGAATGTTGATATGTGAGAAATGTCAACATGTGAAGGAACGCACCCCGATATTTAGATATTTAGATATTTAGACCCCGATATTTAGAACGTAGCTAAAAACAGAACCATGCTTTAGTTTAGTTCTGTTCTAGCATTCTGTTTAGTCCCGGAATAGAGTTATATAATGAGAGAAAAAATACAGCGTGTTACCATGTTTCCTACTAAGAGTTTGTTTGTTTGTTGAAAAGCATTGCATCAATGTTTCACTGAAAACAATAAATGACTGAATCAAACAAAAAAATGTAACTATAAGCTATTCTTTCTGATTTGTCCCTGTATATTACACCACACTGGGCTTTCCAGAAACTTTACTATTAAAAGCCATAATGAAATACAACTAATTGTAGGTTTCTTTGGGTGGGAATGGTAATATCCCTATTTCTTGTTTAACATGGCACTTTCTGTATCCACTGTATATTTACCCATATTGTATACATTTATAAGGCTGATATGCACACACACACACACATACATACATGCATAAGTGGGTTCATGATAATTAAGGCTCTACAAAATGTATAAATAAACTACTATATGTACCTATAAGCTCTTGGATAGTGACCTTATCCAGCACGTTGAAGGAGGTGTCCAGTTTGAGAGGCTGGCTGCAGCGCTGACACACGAAGCTCACCTGCATAGTGGAGCTGGAAGATTTGGAGCCCTCCATACCAGCACTGCAACTGAATATTAGGGTTAGCTTCCACCCTGCGCTTTTCTGGCATAAGAAAATGTATTTCACTAACATACAGCTATTTTTTTAAATTAGAGAGCTCAGTTTCATGAAAAAAAATAGTGTGACAAGCACAGGTGTGCACTACCCCACTTGGTCCAAATGTGTGTGTGTGTGTATATATATAAACTTCCCAACGTTTCGGTATTTTTAACAAGGGGAAGTGTGTTTGATAACAAACACTGGCGGTAATGCATATTGCTGCAAACAATTAGTTACATTTACAGTGTTTAAGTACCAAATAATATGACATAGATAGTATAAGTTACCGCTCTTGGCATTAGCATGTTCTGTATTGTTAGTCAATGTGCGTGTATACCAAGTAATATATTTTTTTATTTCACAATTTGCATGACAACATTGTTCTGACAGCTGGCGGAATGCAACTATGGCACGTCTAACACAATACATAAAAACATTATACATATCTTCAGTTAATACAGATATGTTGCTAAATATTATTATTGGTTACGTTTAAACGTTTAGCTTAACACTTAAAAATATATATTAATAATATAAACACAAGACGCTGTTTTTAAATCGTACATATTATAAACATGTTTTTAATATTCTTGTTGTTAGGTGACTAACTCACCCGTTTCGAAGCCAGGCAAAAGACCATTTATAAAAGCATAAACACACGGATTCCTTGATTTGTCTTATTAGAATATAAAAAATAATACTAACTGACTACCAGTGTGAAGCCAGCAACAATAAGTTAAGGCCACTACTTCCGGTGTTCAAAAAAAGCAGATTTGGGCAAAGTATCAAAATAAGAGTCCCATGCCCTACACACAAAACAATAGGTTCTTTCTTTATGCATGTATGTAGTACAATTTTGCATTTTACCTCACTTTACCAATTTCACATTTATATTATTGTAGAAACTACATATTTTTGTATTGTACTGTTTTTAATTGTTCTATTTTTACAAAGGATTTTTATCTTAGTTTTTCTATTTTTACAATGAAACTGTATATTTTATTTGTTTATTCCAATTTTATATTAGACTTTTTTAATTGTTCTATTTTTACAAACTAGATTTTTTTACAATCTTAAGACAAAGAGCTAGTTTGTAAAAATAGAAGAATTAAAAAAAAGTTTAATACAAAAATAAAATAAAATTAGAAAAACTAAGATAAAAATCCCGGAATTGCAGTACATACATGCATAAAGAACACTGTTAAAATAACTTACTGTTTTGTGTGTAGGACATGAGACTCTTGTTTTTATACTTTGCCCAAGTCTGTGCCGTTTTGAACACCGGAAGTAGTTGGGCTTAGTGCCGCTTGTTGCTGCTGGCTTCCAAGGATAATAAAACGAAGGATCGGACAGACTCCCATAATTCCGAGCGAGTTTACCCACAATTCTGTGCCTTTAAAAGCACATGCGCCATTATTGGAGCCCATTACTGTGTAGAAGTCACTGGGAGCACACGGAAAGTATATAATAAAATGCGATTGTGGCTCAAATTACCAAATGTTACTGTCCAGGAAATTATATTATTATAAATATTTCACAATCCACATGCTTAAAGCATTCAGACTTTCCTGCCGAATAATACTGAATGTGTGCGCTGAAGTATTATCTTATGCGCAAAATGTAACCAATGATTTTCAGCCGTAGGCTACTATAAATTAATATGAGATTATTTATTTTCGCAAGGACGATTTACGCGCCAATTATTACACCTAATCATATTTGCTACACGGTAAATCTTTCTTTTCAATCTCAATATTAATCCAAAGCACAATAATTCTAACTGGAAAACACATGCATGTTTTTTTTTTTTTTAACTCTTAAACATTTTAAATGTATGATCATTTCTAGGGCTTGTAACTTTAACAGTGTCGCATTGTGTAGTTTATTGCCTTGCTCGAAGTTAGTTGTGTTCGTACCGCCACCTTCAAGATTTGTAAATGTACAGCGTTAAGGGAAGCGTATTGACACGTTCATTATTTCGCCCAGTAGAAAATAAACATACTCGTGTTGTTCTGATACTGGAAGGTGCCCCTTCGTTTTTGTTATTTCAAGTTTAAATGCCAGCTCGGATGCTACACAGCTGGCTGTGATATAAACTGGGTTTCATAAACATTAAATACTTCTTGTACTGACGATTCTAACGAATACGTTACATACACGCATTAAGCTAAATAAATGTTAGGGGAGGCCATGTTAAAAGTAATGACCACATTTTCAATGCTTCAACATCCAACCAGTTCACATCAGTGATAGAGTTTATGAAATCCTCAATTTTGTTGGATGTACGCAAAGCCTGCGCTATAAAAGCATATGCGAAACTTAAACAAACACATGGCTTCCTATTATATTTAAATCAACCATTACAAACGACAATAAATACAGCAGTCCAGCAAACATTATACAAAACGCCCATTCAACGTGTTTCTTTCCGCAACAGTTAGCAGAGTGGGCTCCCATTTAAGCCCCGCCCACTCTGTCCGATCCTTCTTTTTATTATTCATGCTAGCTTCGCGTGACTAGATTCTGCTGTTGTTCAGAATTGCGATTCTGGCCTGCAAAGGAAATGACGAAATTGTGGACAACTTTACTTGTCCAAAAACAGTGCGTCAGATTTGAAAAATGAGCACGCTTTAATTATATTAACCGGCTTATCATATACAATTAAAATATTTTTGACAGGCTGTTTTGGTATTGCTTCTTGTTTCCCATCTTGTCATGTGCTCTGAACACGTTTCTGTTACAAAACCAGGCACATCTGCAGACACCTAAGCTTATTGCCCCGTACATTAAAAATAGTATTCAAAGTACATATGCTTTATGCGGGATTTGGGATACAGTATTGCTATGCAATCTACATGCCATTGCAAATAAACCACGATATGAGTGTTTTTGTTATGCTCCTCTAAGTATGACTAGCGCACGTGGAAGCGTTCGTCCTTATGTAACTACGTAATGTCACATGACTTGGGTTACGCGATTGCGGGAAAATCTAAAAGGAAGGACGGAGGGAGAAGGTCTTGTCTTGATTACGGTAAAGTTATTTGTCAGAGAAATAAACCATTACATGTTATCCACTTATTTCTTTTTAAACATAGTTATTTCATGCTGTTATTATTTACATTTAATCCGAGAGTATGTGAACAAGCGGCTTCAGTAATGAATACAAATTGACAAAAACAAAACATTATTATTATTACTATTAAAATAAATGCTTGTTTTCCTCGAACCATTCTGTTAGGTTAAATAACAACTCTAGGTACGTTATTTATTGTTGCTTTCCTGACCATTAATATAGCAGTATTGAAAATACCTTGTTCTGTTTTAATATAAGTAAAACTGTAACTCCGCTGTGGTGTGAGCAGTTCTAGTAAACAGGCGTTGGACAACAAATTGTAAACACCTCATATGTCGGACACTACTCAGATTAACGTGTTTTCGTCTCTGACATGTATGAAGGATGGCTGTATCTCCTTGTTTTAAATCAGTAAAAGTATTTAAAAAAAAAATTACGGGTCGGGGCACTTTATTTGAATTGCAGTGACTTTTGTAAGTTGTATAAATGACACACCTTTTTTTATTTAAATCTGTAGCTACAATGGCAATTCCTATGTGCAAGACTGACGATGTGAAGCAAGTGCTTTCAATGATTCACAAGAAATTACAATGTCCAATTTGGTAAGTAATGTCTAGTATTTAATTTAAGTAATCACAGCCCCAAGCCAGCTATGCTAGAAAAAACAAAATAAAACAAAACAAACAAAAAAAACGTAATTTGTAGCAGTGGATCAACAAATGGGGGACATAAAACTAGACCAGGCTCACCAAAACAAATCTTTGTCTTGTAATCGACTCATTGCTGCCCACAATCAGACAGTGCTGGGAAGCAATCAAAAAAGCAAACTGAATACCCAAATAGCTAATGATGAGGCTGTATAATAAACTGGTGAGTCCACACTTAACATATTGCATTCAGTTCTGGTCACCACAGCACCAAAGGGACATTGAAGTCTCGGAGAGAGTCTTACGAAGAGCAAATACACAAACAACAGGGCTTGAAGGAGTAAGCCTTGAAGAATGAAATCTTAGCCTACAATAAAGAAAAATGTGGAGGGATTGAATTATTTAAAATCTTAAAAGAAGTTGACACAATTAACCCTAACCAATACCTAAAGCGCAGTACAGAAACCAGGACCAGAGGACACATTTGGAAATTAAGTGGTGATTGACTTAGGACAGATGGTAGGAGACATTTCTTCACACAGGGAGTGGTAAGGGTATGAATAGTCTACCTAGGCAGAATCACTTAGATCCTTAACACAATTTTGAGATCAGTCAGCTACTAGGAGCTAGACAAGTTTAGACCAAATGTTCTCCTCTTTTGTAAATTTTCTTATGTTCTTATATTTGAAACAGCATAATTTACAGTAAGCTTTTTTAAGCAGTGTCTCTGTTGGTCTTCCAGCATGGACCCAGAGCTGAGAAAATACAAGCTGTGTTTAAGGGTGTTTAACTTGAGATGTTACGTGTAGTAACATGCATGTTTTCAATTATATTTCAATGGGTATTCATAATACTTTAAACACCATTTTTATCCCCCACAGGGGATGAAATCCCAGGCGACCGAGATAGTGGACCTGGTTGTATGTCTTAATGTCACACGTTACATATTTCCATTCAACTGGAATCCCGCGTATCTAGTTGTGAGGAGGCTTGGTATTAACATTATTTAGCATAAGTTATGTATTTGGAGTATCAGATTGTGGAGATATATGGAGGTGTACATCCTTTGGTCTGTATGTCAAATTTTTATCTTAAGGTCACAAGAAATTATTCCACGTGCTATAATATACGTAATACCACCATCCCAGTCTTACAGTGCCTTGCATAAGTATTCACCCCCCTTGGACTTTTCCACATTTTGTAGTGTTACAACCTGGAATTAAAATGGATTTAATTGGGATTTTTACCCTTTGATTTACACAACATACTTAACACTTTGAAGGTGCAAAATATTTTTTATTGTGACACAAAAGTTAATTAAACAAAAAAAAAGACATTTGTTGGTTGCATAAGTATTCACCCCCCTGAGTCAATACTTGGTAGAAGCACCTTTGGCAGCAATTACAGCTGTGAGTCTTTTTGGGTAAGTCTCTACCAGCTTTGCACATCTGGATCCTGCAATTTTTGCCCATTCTTCTTGGCAAAATTGCCTAACCTCTGTCAAGTTCGATGGGGACCATTGGTGAACAGCAATTTTCAAGTCTTGCCACAGATTCTCAATCGGATTGAGGTCTGGGCTTTGATTGGGCCATTCTAAGACATTCAGGTTCTTGTTTTTAAACCACTCCAGTGTAGCTTTGGCTGTGTGTTTAGGGTCATTGTCCTGCTGGAAGGTGAACCTCCGCCCCAGTCCCAGGTCTCTTGCAGACTGAAACAGGTTTTCCTCTAGAATTTCCCTGTATTTGGCTCCATCCATCTTGCCCTCAATCCTGACCAGTTTCCCAGTCCCTGCCGATGAAAAGCATCCCCATAAGATGATGCTGCCACCACCATGCTTCACCGTGGGGATGGTGTTCTCAGGGTGATGAGCAGTGTTGGCATTGCGCCACATAGTGTTTTGCGCTAAGGCCAAAAACTTCAATATTGGTCTCATCAGACCAGAGAACCTTTTTCCACATATGTGCTGTGTCTCCCACATGCCTTTTGGCAAAATCCAAACGGGATTTGATATGGGTTTTTTCAGCAATGGCTTTCTTCTCGCCACTCTTCCATAAAGCCCAGCTTTGTGGAGCGTCCGGGTTATAGTTGTCCCATGGACGGTTTCTCCCATCTCAGCTGTGGATCTCTCCAGCTCCTTCGGATTAATCATTGGCCTCTTGGCTGCTTCTCTGACTAATGCCCTCTTTACCTGGACATTGAGTTTTGGTGGACGGTCTTCTCTAGGCAGAGTCGCGGTTGTGCTATATTCTTTCCATTTTTTAATAATGGATTTAACGGTGCTCTGGGGGATGTTCAAAGTTTGGGATATTTTTTTATAACCCAACCCTGATTGGTGCTTCTCCAGAACTTTATCCCAGACTTGTTTTGATAGCTCCTTGGTCTTCATGATGCTGTTTGTTTAGATATGCTCTCTAACAAACTCTGGGGCCTTCCAGAAACAGGTGTATTTAATCTGAGATCATGTGACACTTTAATTGCACACAGGTGGACTCCATTCAACTAATTATGTGACTTCTGAAGGCAATTGGTTGCACCAGAGCTTATTTAGGGGTGTCACAGCAAAGGGGGTGAATACTTATGCAATCAAGACTTTTCATTTTTTTATTTGTAAATAATTTTGAAAAATATGTAGATTTTTTCCCCACTTCGACAATTTTGTGTAGATCAGTGATTTTGTGTAAATCCATTTTCATTCCAGGTTGTAACACTACAAAATGTGGAAAAGTCCAAGGGGGGTGAATACTTATGCAAGGCACTGTACTTGTTAACTAGGCTGTGAATGACTGACAGAGGTCTTAGATGAAAGATGTTCACATAAAAAAAGAAAAATAATCATGGTTCAATAATTGTCTGATTTCAGCTTGGATTTAATGAAGGAGCCTGTTTCTACAAAGTGTGATCATCATTTTTGCAGGTGAGCATTAAAAGGATTAATTTGAAAATGTCATGCTTTGAGAATTTTGGTATTCTTTCACTGCTAAAAGGGAATAGCGCTCATTTGGAATAGGGGGAACAACACATTTACTACCAGTAGCTTAAATAGTTGTCTATTATTCTTGCAAGGCTAGTAAAAGTTATCAATGCAAATGGAAAACTTAAGTGTAATATTTGTATACAATAAAGATTTAAATACTATAAACTAGTGCTGGGACAAATATTCGAATGTTCAAACGAATATTTTTTGACATGTATTAGGATACAAAATCAGATGTTCGTATTTGCTAGAAATTACATAAATACCTTGCACTTATTTACCACCTCACCAGAAGTTGCGCGACAGTTTAAAAAATGGCAAATGAAAAAAAGCTGTGTGATATGTGAGATTAACATATATAAAAAAACAGGATCAACACAGCAGTTTTTGAGCTTCTATATAAAAGTTTTTCACGCATAGTGATCCCAATCGAAGGCCATCTGGGTAAAAAACACCTTGTGCTGCTTTAGAGCAAGTCAGAATCTCCTGGGACAGAAAAAAGGCAAGCATGTCATTCTGAAATGCCTCACTTAAAAAGTGCCCTACTTGCTGGAAATGTTGTGTAGTGATTTTTATATACATTGTATATATTATATATTTTTTGTTGCGACTTTCTGTTATGTGGAATTTAATAAATGAGAATCAAAATGGTGAGCCTTTTCCCCCTTCATTTTAAACGCCATTTCCATGTTTGTTTTATTTGAAGTGTTTAAAGTTTCAGTTTTTGTTTGCCTGTTCAGCTATAAAAAGGCACAAGTGAACCTCATGTTATTATTTTATGAAAACGTGTCGAAGGCCACTGTTTACTGTGAAGAAACGGCAATGACAAGGAATAAAAACAAAAAAAGTAAAAAATAAATAAAATGCGATGTCAACTTTATATACTATTTATTTCAGGAATAAACAAAAAAACATTCATCTTGAACTGTTGTTTGGGATCCTTTGTTTTGTAGTTAATTCACTGGGGTGAAGTAAACATATTCTTTACTCCTGGGATATTTTTTTACTTTAACGTGTTACATATTGTAACGTCTTGCTGTAAAATAAAGGCGCACACACAGCGGTCAGATTTTGATGTTATTTAGTTACAGTTATAAAGGTGACGTGCTGGCAATCAAACACTGAAGCTTGTCCACAATACATTCATTCAGAGTGATTCTAGCTGACTGCTCTGCTTTTAACTGGCTGTACCTTATCTGGAACCTCCTAAGGATTATATGTATACTGTATATTATTGTATATTGTGATTTTACTTAATGGATGTAAAATACAATTCAAATTGATTTTCTACTTAACCTTAAGTTATGCTATAAATGCCCCTTAATTTAAGTTATATGTCCCAGTTCAAGGGATACGCAATATGAAAATTGCCATAACAGCACAGTGGAAAATAGGGCCCACTGTCACTTAAGATTTTAAAATCATAAAAAAAGATACTTTTCAGGTGGTTGTTGCTCTATGATCCTGTTCTTAAAATCTCAGTTTTTTGGGTGATGCCCGTTGCGATTTTTCTGTACAACACTTTCAATGTGGCAAAAAAGCAGCTACATTTTTAAATTACTTTTTTAGGTAGCTTACATGCACAAACTCTTCTGTCTACTGATAGAAGCAGAAGCATATCTGTAAGTAACATGTGCCTCCTGCAGGGATTGCATCAAGGCAGAAAGGAGCTTATGTCTCAGCTGCTGAAGCTTTATGGCCTACTTACTGAAGTCCACAAAACTAGAAAATCTACTTTTGGTAACATTGTATGGGGGAAATGACTGAAAACAGGGGTGGATTTTTCATTATATTTTTTCTTGCTGATTTGTATGTATGTAAAATGTTATGGTAGATATCTACAAACTGTTGTGTTTCTAAAATGAAAACATTGTTTGTAAAGGTGGGATTCCCACCACCCCTAGTGGTCATTGGGGTAAATTACACTTTAATGCCAGTTTAGACTGGACAATATTTACTAGTCAGCAAATTTCCTCTGAATTTTTGTTTGAAATGCCAAGCAAGATTGCTCGAAACCATGCAGAGAGGGTCTAACTTGGGAAAAATTTTTTTTCTAGCTTTAATGTAAATTGTTCCTTTAGTTAAGAGGCCATCATCTCAAATACATTTTAAAGGTTAAGAGCTGTTTTTGGATAGTACCCATTAGAGCTGCATGAACTGAAGAAGCAGCTGATGAACTGAAGAAGCAGCTGCATGAACTGAAGAAGCAGCTGCTTGAGTTGTGTGGGTCGCTGTTCTCCACAGAGTAAGAAAAGCAGCAGTAAACACAAATTTAAGCAGCTGTTTCTTCACTTGTTTCACTGTGAATGGTAAAACCCGCCCAATCAACACTAGTGACCCTCCCCTGATTATTAGCACCTGGTTTCTGTGGAGAGCTCAAACCCAACAATCGAATAATCGGTTAGTGCAGCGCTAGTACCCATACAGAATATTATTTAAAAAGCCATAAGGATCATTTTTATTCTATGCCATGAAACTCAACACAACATAATTATTTTGTCGCATCTATTTATTGTAGCTGTGGATCATGAATCTCCTGGTATCGTCTTTTCTGTTTCAAGACACTATCGTCAATACACGAGACACAAATTACTAAAGCAGCAGCAACCTTGGACGGTGCCATGTTAAATATTCATGACATTGCTAGTAATATTGCCAGCAGTACTAAAAAATTAAAAGTTGCCCAGTGTAGATAGAAAATAAAATAATAATATTTGCAGGGAATAATACAGTACCTGACAAGCATTGCTTAGTGTAAAACAGCCCTAAAAATACTTGAAAAGCTAAAGTAGAACTTAAAAAATCTGAAATAAGTTGGTGTGTGTGACAGGTAGCATTTATAAAATGTAACAGTAACTGCAAATGTGGAAGGGAAGCAAATCTAACACAGATTTCAAGGGACTGTTTTATAAGTGCACAGCAAGTTCACTAAAAGACACCGCATTTTCGTTTGTTTCAGAGAACTCTACAGTACTTTACATAATGTCTAACCAAATGTAAGAAATGTAATTTTAGAGCTTGGAAGAGAAATTATTAGTGAATTAGTTTAATGTAAATATAGTTCTTTTTTTTTATTAAACTTGCTAACTGAGTTTGAATGCAGAACATGTCTGACAGTAGCAGTGTCACAATGATATGTTAAGCTGAATTAACTTTAATTAATCTATGCAGCAGTTCATTCTTTTTAGACTAATCTTTTTAAATGCAGATCCTAAATGACACTAAAGCTGATTGGAAAGATTTATCTCAAATTGCTCATACTGGCTGAGTGTCATGCTTTTCTCTAAATTGCATAAGAGCACAAAGTCGAGTAAAGCAATCTCAGTGTTACATTACTGTATAGTTATAAAGTCTTAAACATATTAATGGGGAAAACTCATAGTCCCATTCAGGAAAATGGTGACAATGCAGGGGATTGAAAGACTTATACTGCATAGCAGTTTGATTTAGGCTTTACTCATAAATGTTGCTAGATAACTGTGTTCTCTCCAGGACTGAAGAGAGGATAAGGCTTTGGTGGGAGGAAGCTATAATGTGACAGAAGGGGCAGCCCACTTGGAGCTAAGGTTTAGGGAGGCAGTTATTCCTCTCAAAACAACATAAACAACTGTATGAACAGTGATTTATAGGTCCTTAAAATGCAGCGATTATTTTATTTTTTTTTTTTCAAATCTTATTTCCTTCTGATCATATTCACTTTAAATGTCTGGTTTTAGACCAGTCAACATTCTGTTATGACCCACTTCCTCTAATTTCCCTAAGCTCTTTAAGAAGACTGAAGTCAACCATTTTTTATTTTGTTGGTAAATAGGATATATTATTTATAATGGAAATACAGTATATATAATTAAGTTCCTCTTATACTTTCTGATGATGTAAATCATGTAACCAGGACAACCTGAGTACTCAGGACTATTACCGTTAATCAGTAATGAAGTATTTAGACTACTGCTGTAGTAGAAAAAAAAAGTGAGTTTAAGTTCAATCTCTGATTTCCACAGTGATTGGAATATTAACAGTAGCTTTGCCTGGCTTTACATGTAATTGTAATAATCGAAACAGATGCACATGGAGTAAATTAGAATAATAACTCTTACAGTGATGTATTAATGTTTAATCAAGCTAGTTTGCAAGCCACGTTGGTAGCCAATTAAGGAAAATATATAGCATTTCCTGAGGTAAGTGTAGGCTAATTGCAAATGGTTTGTTTGGTCTTTTAATAGGATGTGTAATTGATCTTTATTTGACCTTATTAGACTATTAATCCGATGGTAATTTGAAAGCAGTATTTTGTTGTATAATGTGTCTGCCCTTTGGGATCCTGTGCTTTTGAAGTGATTAATTAGTTTCCTCCTGTTCAGAAAAAAGTACACTGCTACTGTTTCTATTTTGTAAAGTTAAAGTAATTGTATTTAACAAAACAATTCCTTAAATTTTACCTGTTTTGCACTTACATTAGCTACATAGGTCTCAAATGTGCAGTTCTGAAAGAAATACATTTGAGTAACCATGTATTTTTATTTTAAAATCGGATATCTGCTACTGCTGTAGGTTAAAGATTTATTTTGTACTTTATTCCAAGGAAGTCGTTTGCACTTGCAATTCCTGGGTCATTTCACCTCAGTAGTGTCTTCTGGGTCAAAGCATGGTATTGGCTGAAAGCACGTCGGTCTATAGAAGCAGCTAGTTGGTTAAAGACAGGAAAAAAAACATTAAAGGGGATGGGACAATTTCATCCTCGACCAAGTTTAACAACTGAAAGCATGGTTTAGATTTCCCATAAGTTTTTAAGAGCTACCGAGTTTGGTACTGAATGTAAAGCCCCCTTTCACACTGGTACTCCTACGCGGGTCCCGATCTGGGTTCTGCTACCCGGGTCACAATCCTGCCTAGTGTGAAACCATTTACCTGGGTCATACCTGGGTTGACCCAGGTCGGAGGCAACCCACCTCAGGATCTGGGTCGACATGCTTTGACCCGGGTTGAGCCAGATTGCAGCAGGGATGAAGAAACATTTGCTCCAATAAACATTTGGGCCGACTATTCAATCCAGAGAAGCTTTGATGGAAGAGTCTGTAACAAACTGCTTCAGGGACATTGATACGCGCATTGTGTATTTTCTTCTGTGACCCAGGTCGACTCTGCTTCAAAAGCAGTGTGAAATCGCATAGCCGACCTGCATAACACCGGGTCTCGACCTGGATAGAGCATGCCAGTGTGAAAGGGGCTAAAGAGGGGGTGGGGTGGGGAGATTTGAGCCCCAATTGAGCCTGTTTCACTTATTTTGTACTTGGCCTGTGTGACTTGTTTGATAATGCAGCTGTTTGTGTGTTGTTGGTTTTCAGGTTGTGCATGTTGAATTTGCTCAGCAGAAAGAAGGGGGGTTTGGCAGAGTGTCCTTTGTGCAAATCGGATGTAACCAAAAGGTAAAGTATGTCATTAGTCTTGTATGATATGATGGTTTATCTTGGCATAGAAATGTAAACTTGCAACTAATTTTCAGTGTTATGGAAATAAAGGTTTGACCATTTGCAAAATTGTCACTTTTGGGATCTGGATGAAAAATGTTAATTTGCAAGAAGCTGAAGATCGGGAACATAGGGGATACAGTACTTAAAGTAAAGCAACAAGTTATTTCTGTAATTAACCTGGTATAGGAAAAAGAGTCATAAAGATGTCAGACTTTTCTGTACAACCACAACAATCAGGAAAAAACAGATTCCTTTCTTTGTAGATATGCTTGACTGATATGCATTTCAGATGCTGGGAGGAAAATTAAAATAAATAAATAAATACTATATATACATATAGTGTGCAAAAGTTTTAGGCAGGTGTGAAAAAATGCTGTAAAGTAAGAATGCTTTCAAAAATAGACATGTTAATAGATTATATTTATCAATTAACTAAATGCAAAGTGAGTGAACAGAAGAAAAATCTAAATCAAATCAATATTTGGTGTGACCACCCTTTGCCTTCAAAACAGCATCAAGCATCAATTCTTCTAGTTACACTTGCACACAGATTTTGAAGGAACTCGGCAGGTAGGTTGGCCCAAACATCTTGGAGAAATAACCACAGTTCTTCTGTAGATTTAGGCAGCCTCAGTTGCTTCTCTCTCTTCATGTAATCCCAGACAGACTCGATGATGTTGAGATCAGGGCTCTGTGGGGGCCATACCATCACTTCCAGGACTCCTTGTTCTTCTTTACGCTGAAGATAGTTCTTAATGACTTTCGCTGTATGTTTGGGGTCGTTGTCATGCTGCAGAATAAATTTGGGGCCAATCAGATGCCTCCCTGATGGTATTGCATGATGGATAAGTATCTGCCTGTACTTCTCAGCATTGAGGAGACCATTAATTCTGACCAAATCCCCAACTCCATTTGCAGAAATGCAGCCCCAAACTTGCAAGGAACCTCCACCATGCTTCACTGTTGCCTGCAGACACTCATTCGTATGCGCTCTCCAGCCCTTCGGCGAACAAACTGCCTTCTGCTACAGCCAAAAATTTCAAAGTTTGACTCATCAGTCCAGAGCACCTGCTGCCATTTTTCTGCACCCCAGTTCCTGTGTTTTCGTGCATAGTTGAGTCGCTTGGCCTTGTTTCCACGTCGGAGGTATGGCTTTTTGGCCGCAAGTCTTCCATGAAGGCCACTTCTGACCAGACTTCTCCGGACAGTTCTGAGCTGATGGCACTGCTGGACATCTTCCGATTGCGAAGGGAAGTAAGCATGATGTGTCTTTCATCTGCTGCAGTAAGTTTCCTTGGCCGACCACTGCGTCTACGGTCCTCAACGTTGCTCGTTTCTTTGTGCTTCTTCAAAAGAGCTTGGACAGCACATCTGGAAACCCCTGTCTGCCTTGAAATTTCTGCCTGGGAGAGACCTTGCTGATGCAGTATAACTACCTTGTGTCTTGTTGCTGTGCTCAGTCTTGCCATGGTGTATGACTTTTGACAGTAAACTGTCTTCAGCAACCTCACCTTGTTAGCTGAGTTTGGCTGTTCCTCACCCAGTTCTATTCCTCCTACACAGCTGTTTCTGTTTCAGTTAATGATTGTGTTTCAACCTACATATTGAATTGATGATCATTAGCACCTGTTTGGTATAATTGTTTAATCATACACCTGACTATATGCCTACAAAATCCCTGACTTTGTGCAAGTGTGTACCTAGAAGAATTGATGCTGTTTTGAAGGCAAAGGGTTGTCACACCAAATATGGATTTTATTTAGATTTTTCTTCTGTTCACTCACTTTGCATTTAGTTAATTGATAAATATAATCTATTAACATGTCTATTTTTGAAAGCATTCTTACTTTACAGCATTTTTTCACACCTGCCTAAAACTTTTGCACAGTACTATATATATATATATATATATATATATATATATATTAGTGCCCTCCATAAGTATTGGGACAGTGAAATCAAATTTGCTATTTTTGCTGTACACTCAAGCAATATGAAAATACGACTAAAAGATGAATATGAGGCAAAAGTACAGAATGTCACCTTTTATTTCTGGCTGTTTCAACACATATGTTTTACCAACTAAGAAAAACAGCACTTTGAGTTCCATCCCCCCATTTTATGTGAGCATAAGTATTGGGACATTTGGCTCACAGGTGTTTCTCATTGATCAGGTGTTTCCTGTTGCATTGATTGTTCACACATAAAAGAGCTGTGAATGTGTAGTCTCAGTTCTATCCTTTGCTTTTGCTTTTGCCTTTGGAGTCTGCGTTTGGTGTCAGTAGGCATAATCAAACATGAAGACTAGGGAACTGTCTATGAAAGAAAAGCAAGCGATTTGGATGCTAAAAGAAAAGAGGAACTCAATTAGAACCATAGCACAAAAGCTGGGCATAGCCAAATCAACAGTTTGGAATGTCCTGAAAAAGAAAGAAACCACTGGGGTCTTCAGCAATCGGCAACGACAAGGTCGGCCAAGGAAAACAACAACAGCAGTTGATGACAGAAAAATGACCAGAGCCGTGAAAAACAACCCTAAAATAAGTGTCAGTGAAATCACCAACAACCTCCAGAATGCTGGGGTGAAAGTGTCACAATCTACTGTTCTCAAAAGACTTTGGCAGCAGAATTACAAAGGCGACACTGCAAGATGCAAACCCCTGATCAGCACCAGAAACAGAAAGGCCAGATTAGAATTTGCTAAAAAGTTCAGAGATGAGCCAGTAGAGTTTTGGAACAGAGTTTTATGGACAGATGAGATGAAGATTAACCTTTATCAAAGTGTTGGGAAGGCAAAAGTGTGGAGCAATAAAGGAACTGCAGATGATCCAAAGCATACCACCTCATCTGTGAAGCATGGTGGAGGTAGTGTCATGGCGTGGGCATGCATGGCTGTCTCTGGAACGGGCTGACTCACCTCAGCCACTGACTCATTGTGTGACCCTGAGCAAGTCACTTAACCTCCTTGTGCTCCGTCTTTCGGGTGAGACGTAATTGTAAGTGACTCTGCAGATGATGCATAGTTCACACACCCTAGTCTCTGTAAGTCGCCTTGGATAAAGGCGTCTGCTAAATAAAACAAATAATAATAATAATAATAATGTAACGAATGATGGCAGCAGCAGGCTTCAGAAGTGTACAGAAGCATCTTGGTTACCAATGTACAAGAAAATGCCACCAGACTCATTGGGCAGTGCTTCACAATGCAACAGGACAATGACCCAAAACACACTGCCAACGCAACCAAGGAGTTCATCAGGGGAAAAAAGTGGAAAGTTTTAGACTGGCCAAGTCAATCTCCTGATTTAAATCCGATTGAACATGCATTTCACTTGCTGAAGTCTGAAACTCACCAAAACAAGCAACCGCTGAAAATGGCTGCAGTAAAGGCTTGGCAAAGCATCTCAAAGGACGATACCAAGAGTTTGGTGATGTTATTGCATGCAAGGGATTTGTGACTAAATATTAGCTTTTATACTTCTTATATTTGCTTTAAGTTGAATTGTCCCAATACTTATGCTCACATAAAATGGGGGGGATGGAACTCACCAGAAAAAAAGGTGACATTCTGTACTTTTGCCTCATATTAATCTTTTACTTGTATTTTCATATTGCTTGAGTGTACAGCAAAAATAGCAATTTTGACTTCACTGTCCCAATACTTATGGAGGGCACTGTATGTATGTCTTTGCAGGAGTTTGCAGGATAGCCCTCACTTCAAATTGCTTGTTGAGGGTCTGTTGAGAACCATCCACGGATTCGAACAGGACACTGGAACTGAATGTAAGTGTAACTGTTGTGGCTGGAAATATAACCTTAGCCAGAATGTAATGTCATTAACAGGCTTAACATAAGCTTTTCTAAAAAATAATAAACCAATAGTATATTTTTTGTATTCTGCCATTCATAGCTTGCATACGCTGATAATAGAAGCATCATCTTTTTATTGAGCGCACGTGGTGGCTAAATGCAAAAGAAACATGCTGAGATGACCTTTTGACTGTGGGTATGTCGCACTTACTCTACAAGTATATCTCAAGACCTGCTTATCAAGTTGGAATTCAACTTGAAAATGACATTCTTTAGCACACGTTATATTAAATATGGGGGTTTATAGAGGCACCCTGTCTGTTAAACTTTTACATGTACAAACACTAGATAGAGCACTTGTTGTATTTTTTTTTTTTTTCTGCAGTGATTTAGAGGACAGATCTCAAACCCCAGTTCACTAGAGTGCATTTTGAAAAGAGCTTTGAAACAGACTTTAAAGTTACAAGTGTCAGGATTAACAACAAAGAAAATAAAAATGACAGGTGCATTATTTAAACAGTTGTAGCAACACGTGAGGACGTATAACGCTGTATTTTTCGGAACCCTACTACTTAATCTTTTAAAGCAACTGCTTAGGAGTCAAACTGGAACCTAGAGTGCAGTACATGTGCAAACCGACCAAAAACCAAGATACAGTGGTCATAGCTGAAAGAAAATATAAACATTTTAAAAACATATTTGCCGTAACAGATGCTTTGTTTGAAACTGCTCATATGAGATCTATATAGAGTAAAAGTGCACAAAAGGTAAGACTTCTGGAATTACCTCATTAGCCATTCAGACTTGAATTGTGTAACTGTTTTATTGATCCTGTTTTAGTCTGTCTGCCTGTATTGTTTTGTGAAGTTTAATGAGACCCTCTGAAACTTTTTTAGAAGTTGATGCATCAATATTTGATTAAAATAAATTAGTAATTTGAAATTGCATTTTTTTAACAGTTTACACAGGTTCTGTGTTATCTAAAAAGGCTCCTGAACAAAGTTCCTATGGGGAGTTATGGAAGAGTGACGGGACAATACAAAGCACAGGCCACAGGAACAGAGCCAAGAAAAAAACAGCAAGTAATGGCATGAGAGAGAACAATGTGGTAAGCTGGAATCTTTGTAACTAAACCTTTGTAATGCTATTAGATTTTCACTGATGTTAGGGTGGATGAAGCAGACGTCTGCCTATGGAGAGCTTTGCTCAGAGTGCTAAGTGCTGCTCATGAACTTTGTAGTTTTCAGCTCATCATAACAATTGAATGGTAATTAGTGAAGCACAAACATTCTGCATTTTCAGCAGTATAAATGCTCTGATGAACCTAAATAATAATCACAATACTCATACTTTGACGGTTTCTGTTTCGTTTATTAGACGCGGATGCATTTTAGTAACAGCATAGCAGCTGGTTGAATTTGTACGTCCAGGTTATCCTGTGTATCACTCCTTGAGTAAAACATGCATACATTTCTTACTTGCAAAAGAAATACGAAGGAAGAAAACACAAGAGTCAAAAGTGCAAAGCAACAGTTATACAGATTATTTTTATGCTGGGTTTAATCAAAAACATTGTTAGTTATTCGTTTTTTCTTGGTTAATGTTTTTGTTGTAAACATTTTAAATGGCACACAATTATGCTACGATGGGAAGTAAATGGCACGGTGATAAACAAGTATGTAGTCTTGAGAAACAGTTTGACTCAATTTGCACTTACTGTAAACTACACTGTATTGAAGTAATGTTTTTTTTTCACTTTAACCTTGTATTGCCCTGTTACACCTGTAACTCGCCATGGATAAAGGCATATGCCAAATAAACTGCTAATTCAAATCTAATAAGGATAAAAAGGTCTTGTCTAATACTACAGTGAAATTCAGCCATTAAGTTAGTTTTATTATAACCTACATCAAAAAGCAAAAAATAAAATTCTGACAGATTCACATACTGTATATGTATCAGTAGTTTTCTACAAATAGATATATTCTGAAAGTCAATTAGTTCACTAATTTCCTCGTAAATTCCTAATAAAAACCTAAACGCAGCGAACACCTGAGCTATTATTTTTCAACACCATTACGCCAGCAGTCAAACTCAATCAATCGCCACTGACAACACTTGATGGATTAGCCAATGGTGTAAATGATACCGCCCACAAGCTCTGATTGACACAGGTGTCTTTGCAACCACAAAATGTAAAAAGCAAAGCAGAAAAAGAAATGTAAATGTCCAAAATGAAATGTTAAAAGCAATTGGGAAAAGTCTAAATAAATGAATAAATAAATGACAAAATGAATAAATACATATATAGACATTTATTTATTTCTATAATTTATTTATTTTGACTATTTGTCTTTATTTATTTATGTATGTATGTATGTGTATGTATGTATGTATGTATGTATGTATGTATTTATTTATTTAGTTATTTATTTGGCATAAAATGTCGTCCATAATGCAGAGGACTAAATAAATAAATATAATATGATTTTGTGTAAAAGTGAAAAGACAATACATTTATCTGAAAATAAATTAACTGAAGCACAAGCTAGCAAATGTGTCATTTTATTATAAAACAAAGAAGTGTGACACGCCTCGAGCATGTGAATCGTTTGGCTGAGCCCTGCCCCTATCTACTACGGTGCACTAAGCCAGTGGTGGGCAAACTTTTTATATGCCGCCCCCCCCTTATTTAACATACATTTTGTTGCAACCTCCCCCACCCCCACCCCACACACTTTGTATTTTAATAGGGGTTTGTTTTCTGGAGTTAATGTAAAATTGTGTATTTTTTCCTAGATTTAACCACAAAAAGTCCAGATTCAGCTAAATACTAAATGTTAACAAATACATACTTAAGTTTTCCAAATTGTATAAAATCTTTTTTTTTTTTTTACACTTGGCGAGTCAACATTTAGCGAATAGTTCTAACAAATAAATCGGTGAAAAATAAACATCTAACTTAAATCCTTTTTTTTTTTTTTACCCAACAGATAAATCTGAAAAACATTATTGTTCAGCAATGAAATCTGAAAAAATTTTGGGTTTTCACAAAATAAATATTTATTTTGCCAGCTAAATGAGCCCATCGAAGTGTTTGATTTGGCATTGTGCAGAGCTGCCCTTACACTCTGAGAACCAATCTCTCCGCTTCCCAGCCCCCTCTGCATACTACAATGCCAAGAAAATTTACACATTTCAAAATTTAAGAATGTGTTTAACGCTATTGTATTAAGCTAAATCTTAATACAATAATAATCTTTAACTTTTTTTGGTTAAATCTAGGAAAAAATGCACTATTTACATTAAATCCGGGAAAAACACTGTTAAAATATGAGTGCTTTTATTTTTACGCTTGAATTGTAAACAACGATTTTTAGTACCAAAGATAATCTTTTATAGTAATAGCTTGGTTGGGCATTACTGAGGTGTGCTACACTGCTAAATTAAGTCCTCGGGTCTGGGTAGACCTGTGAAGACTTCTGAAAACCGTAAACAGGTCATGTGAAAGGGGCACAACTCGGTATAGTGTTCAGTCCTTCAGTCCGCTCCGATCCATAGTTTGTTTTTCAGTTCTCTACAGCGGGAAGTATGAGCCTGTCAGCATTCTGAATCTTGCACTTCACACAATACAGCTGTATTACTTGGATGATTTGGGGGACGACACACAACGTGGTGGGGCTGCCCGCATCTGAGAGCCTTGAATACAGTAGAATTATTAAATATACTGCATAGATCATTCAGAGAGACAGCATGGACTTTGTATATGTGTATATTTGTACATGTGTTTACAACTCTAGATAAACATTTCCTGTCTTTGCAGGAAGGACAGTTAACTATAGAGGATTCTGATGTTGTGGTGAGGAAAGTGTCACAGCGAAATAAAAGACAGAAACTAGAGTCTGCAGTGCCGTTGTGCATTGAAATAGGTAAGTATTTTCAACTAGCAAGTTTGAAAGGATTTCTTGTATAAGTTGTGGTCCAAGAAAAAGACAGATAATGAAAGTGATTAGTAAATGACATTTTTCAGTAAATAATTAATTAGTACTTTTCTTACAGTTTTTAGTTGATTCTTTGTTGTAATCATTAGCTATTCAGACTTAAATCATTTTTCTGCACTTGTGAATAATATACAGTAAACTACTGTATAATGTTAAGTATCTTGTGTGTGTGTGTTTAGACTCATCTGAGGAAGAGCTGTTTAAGAAGAAAGACATTAACGGGTAAGCACACACACACGCATTGTTTAAAAAGTCATCCTTTCAGTTGAATGCATTCTCTAACATCCCGATCAGTAGTACAGTCATTTAGGATTCAGTATAATAACTATATAAATAAATTTTCTTCCTAACGTGATCAGCCTGATCGCTGGCTACCCTTGCATTATAATTGAAATGTTTTGGGTAGTTCAGAAATGCAAATGTTTTGATCACTCCTGTGCACATCTATATAGTTTAATTTTGGGGGGAAAAAAACATGCAAAAATAACCAGAAGAATTTCAACTCATAAAGGGGACTGGTAAATGTTTCTCATACTGCTAAGATAAGCTTAAAGCCTTAGTCTACTTTAATTTCTGTGGGTGCTCCAGACAAGGTTTACAGCCATATTCAAAAACAACACATGAGTGTTGGGGCCAAGTTAATGGTTTCACAATGAGACAACATGCTTAACTGAGCATAAACGTTTTGTTTTTCGAATATGGCTCTTCGGGCAGGATTTGGAGTAAACGGTAAAACGCAAAGGTAAGGGCACAGTGCTTTACGTTTGCGTCGGATTATGCCGTCTCCTACTTGTTGTGAGTTTTGAAGGGAGTTTGAGCGGGGCGCTGACAGAATTCCATTCGCGCTGACCAACGAAGAGAAAGTGGGAGTCAGAATCTGCTAGCAAATCAGGAGTAACTGACATTCCCTTTTAAGAAAATGATAGCCTGAGGGATCTTCCGAATATCAACGTTTATGTTTCAAACCCGACACTCAAAGAAAAAGCGCACTTAAAAAATATTAAGTGATCTGGAATAAATTACTTAACACAGATATTAAACAGTTTATTTTTCATTTAAATCAGGGGCAAACACATTTTGTGAAAGGTAAGTTGTGCCTTTAGACTCGTGACAGAAAATTATATAGCAATCCCTTTCTTTCTTATATTCATTACTTTGTGTGACTGGCTGGAAAAAGATATTTCTTAATCTTAGTGTTTTCATAAGTCATTACTGTTTTGCTGGTGATTATTTTTGTAAATTTCACAGGACATTCTTTTTGAATGCCGTCTTATATGATATGTAGGCCTATAATTTGATCATGCAGTACCTCACAATTTACATTAAAGGGTAAAGGGTTCCTATTGACACTGTTCAGAAGTTTTATGCAGCCTCATAATGGCTAAACTTTAGAAGCCTGGATTGTCCTGTATCCCAAATCTTTGAATGATTTCTGGTTCAAATGTGGTATAAAAACAAAACAAAAAAACAACAAATGGCATTTCTTTCTGCTAGAACTTTAATGTTATTTGCTTCTAGTTCAGGTGAAGTAAATAATTCACATGGTCACACTTCTATTGCACATTTTTCATATATTTTGACAGAGCTGAAGAGAGTGGATTTAATCAAGCACAAGCGAATGGGAAAAAGACTAATGTAGAAGCTAAATCTTGGGAGAGAGGCTGTGATGGAACAAATGACATCCCATCAAACAGGCAGATTGAATTGGAGATGGTATCTTCTACTGCTGGTATGACATTTACTGGAAACAGGTTCACTGTGAAATTGAAAATGCTAAATGAAACAAAGTAGATTGATTAGCTGATGGGAAAACAATGGGAGTAGGCAGGACGAGAGATGCAGTCTACAGTAATTAAAGTCTGAGAATCATGTCGGCATAATTTAGAAGGAATTTAATTTAACAGTGAATTAAGCAATTATAATTTCTAGCAGGGTACGCTTTTGACTTAAAACTACATTAGTGGTCACACATATTGCATCATCTTAGCTGATGTCTTTAAGAGATTATACCATCTAAGTATAGTGAACCTATTAGTTTTTACTACTTAACCCTTTGCAGACAGCCCATTATAATTTTGATCGAATTAGATTGATGACGTAAATGCATACAACGCGATTACTAGAGTTATTTTTTTCATATTTATATAAAAGCCTTTGTCAGACTAGACAATCAACTTCTGGTTACTATATACCATGGCTTCAAATCTCACACATTACAGGAGAGCATACTAAATTGTTTTGCATAACCAAGAATGCTTAGATTTTTTTGGGTATTTGCACTGATAAAAGCCCTAATTTGTCAAGTCAAGCCATGTCAGTTGGACCACAGAAAGGGTAGTTTTTACAGTCTGCAAATGGCTAAGTTGTACCATGCTCCTCAGTTAAGGGGTGCATAATCTACATAAAGAACAAAAGGAAGTATTGATGGGCCGAATGGCTTACACTCATTTGTAAATTCTATTATATTCTTGAGGACAAACTGAACAATGAGCAAAATGAATAGGTGTACATTTTATTTCCCTAAAATTGCTATTTCCTCGCTTAGTTTTTGTCATTTTCTATATTCTTTATAATACATTTTCTCCTAAAACACTGTATATTGCTGTAAAACTAAGACTAGAGGTTCTATCCTCACCAAAATTGGTGTAGATGTGTACAAAACTGCTATAAACTTTATAATGTGATATAAACTGCTATAAATGTTGTAATTTAACATTTAGGGCCCTATTTTGCAAATATGTGCACAGTTATTTTCGCTCGGGCAAAAATGGCCGCGTTAGCAAACCGCCGCGATAGCTAACACCTATCAAGTAGCGAATTATGCACCCAGCCATTCAAAGCACAGTGGGGGGAGTAAGGATTCAACATTCCCTTTAAGAGCACCTGTGCATCTGCGATAGCAAACAGATGGCATGACCAAACCCCTCAAGCAAGACTACAAATTTTTTATTTTTAGCAACCTGGAGGTAGAGAGTGAATACTTACGGGGGAAAAAAAAAGTCATCTATAAGGCTTTGTCTGACCTGCCTGGCACTTGCTTCATCTGCAACCTCCACCACTGGGGCTTCAAGTTAAGCATCTGCTTCCCTCAAGCCCGGTAATCTTTGCTCTGTAAGTTCAACATCACATCCGTTACGGAGAGCTATGCTATGTAAAACACAAGTAGCCAGGGTGATTTTGCTAAACTACCCAGGAGTGTACTGTAGTGTTATCCTAGAGACATCCAAACATCGGCATCTGGACAGCTAGACTTTTTATACATGTCCTGAGAGTTTCATTCACATTCGTTACTTAGAAAGTGGGGGAAAAAAAGGCAAATTTGTGGTTAGACCGTTTTCAAAAACCTTCAAGAACTGTACCCGGAAGATCGCGCGTGCTTGACGTCACGTCAGGACATTCACTTATGTAAACAAATGCTGTAGATGGAGGACAGAAATGAAACCGATGTTACCGGTTCGGATGTTTTAGCATCTTAAATCAAACAGATCAGAAAAATTGGTCTTGTGCTTCATTTATATTGACTTCACAATGTTAAACATTTGCACTTCTCTCTCTTCCGTGGTTTGTTGTTGTCTGTTGATGGTAGAGTAGCACATGACCTTTTTTTTTTTTTTTTTTTTTTTTTTTTAAATAAGTCAGAGTTTCCGGTTTTTTAATTTGAATTTGATTCTTGGAGGTATTTTCATGCCTACATTTAGTGAAAAGCTTGTGCCAAGCATCCTTATTCAGAAGGTGAATTTATTTTGAAGAATATCACTTGATTGCATCTATGCATTCCTGTTGTAGTACGTTAGTGGAATTTAGTTATTAATCAAACAAGATTAAATTATCAATTGTATGTTTCGACTACGCCACCCTCAATAAAGGTGAGGGACCTCTAATTATCTCCCACACAGACCCCTGACACTTATAGGAAGTATACAAAACAACAAGGAGGCAGATTGCAAAAAAATTGTGTTTATTGATCAGGTTCACAGTAAAAACAAGACATAGACCCTGAAGTATTCAAACAGAACGAAATTTCAATGTACCATTTGTAATTCAGTAATATGAGAGAATTGGTCAGGGGTCTGAATACTTTTGCAAGGCACTGTATATAAAAAAAAAAAAAAAAATTTGGCACAAAATCAAATTCCACTTATACATACTTTGTATATTGCAACAGGTAGCCAACATTTTGGGAGCAAAATAGGTTTTATGGGTGTGGTTCACCAAATATTTTGGTTGCAAATATTTATGGGTTTATAGTAACCTACAGTACATTAGTACAGCGGGTACCCTTAGTGCTACAGGCAAACAGTGTGCTCTCCGCATGTCTCCTTCCAGGTCAGCCTGAAGCAGATGTCAGTGATTGTTTGTGTGTTGAGGCAAAATTGCTGCATACATTGTGTGTCAGACAGACTAAGAAGAGACAGCTGACTTCGAAATATTTGGTGACGTCTCCTTCTCCTCCTCTCTTTATCCGGCCACGTAGAAATCCAGCGTGCACTCCATATTTCTTTTATTTCTCTTTTTCTCTCTTTTCTTTACCTGCTTTCCTGTTAGTTTCAGCAGTATTTATAGTCGACCATGTAATTTGCCCACATTTTAGACCTGGTTTTAACATGTCAGTTGAAACACAAGTGCTAACACTGTTGATTTGTTAAATCGCTACATTTGTATGTAAATGAGGACACTCCCCGCAAGTCCAGCCCATGTCCAGCGCTAATGTGTCTTGCCGCGTGGGCACTTAAACATGGTGCCAAATCACATAGGTAGGCAAAGTCTGTTTGCCCACACGTGTGCCTGACTTTGGTGCACTAACTGTCCACTAAAAGTGTTTTGCGATTGCCTTAGGGGTTTGCGAAAGTTGCTAAATAGGGCCCTTATAGTCTGAATAAGAGATCTCAAATGAATTGCATTCCTTTATGGTATGTGGTATGGTAAATAAAAAAGTGTATAATAAAACAGTCAATTCATAGTATAAGTGTGGTAAAAGCATAGTAAAAAAAAAGTGTGCAATTTTACAGTGGAAAACGTTTTATGGGCTAGTTTCCAGAAAACAAAATAACATGTAATTAATTTATTTTAAAAAACACAATGTTCTTTAACACATTAATATGTTTTGCATTTCCAGCTGAAGATGGGTTTGCAGAATTGATGGGTTTAGAGGAAGACTCTTGTTTAACCAATTCTGGGACTCGTCAGGCCAGCTTATCAGAGGAGATGGACGAAGTAGGAAAATACAGGAGTGCTGTAGATATGATCCAGCAGCCTACTGCAGCAGAACAAAAGACAGATTATGGTCCCTACATCAATTCTGCAAAGACAAATGGTGCATATTTTATTGCAGCAAGTAAAGAAGAAAATGGTACACTTGGCAAAAGAAAAAAGTCTATATTGGCTGAGAGCCAAAAACATCATTATTTAGATAAAAATGAAATGGTGACAAATGGAAAGATTGCACTTAACCATACTGAGGATAAAGAAATCAGTTTACAAGATGGAGAAAGTAAACACGAATTTGATTTTGCCATGGTCACAGCTTCTGCAAAACGTTTAAGGAAAAGGATAAGTAGAAGTATTGAAAAGGTCACTGAGTGGCTCTCAACAATTGATGAGACGGCGTTAGTTTCTGGGATTCAAGACAATAAGGATG
This sequence comes from Acipenser oxyrinchus oxyrinchus, assembly GCA_030684275.1. NCBI lineage: Eukaryota > Metazoa > Chordata > Actinopteri > Acipenseriformes > Acipenseridae > Acipenser > Acipenser oxyrinchus. The sequence goes on from CM060266.1 coordinate 10,803,334, forward strand.
AAAAGCCAGTAGATCTGGATTGTCATGACAATGCAGAAAAATGTCCCTCTGATGGAGAATCCATCTCTGACAAGACTGAAATAATAGCGCAACAAGCCTTGGAGAATCTTGTGAAAAATGATCGAAGGAGTCAAGTGGATAAAGTGTTTGGGAAAACTTACAGGAGAGATAAGAAGCTAAGTGCACAAGTTCGCAAGAGTTTTTCCTCTGACAATTATGATTTTTTTTCAACTTCGCCCAAGGAAAACCAAGGACTTCAGGAGGATCAGAAAGCCAGTATGAGAAAAAGGTCCTCTGAATTGACACTTGTGGATTTGATTAAGAAACCAAGATGTGAAGATAAAAGTCCAAATAAAACGCAAGAAAAGGAGTCTTGCTGTGTAAACCAGACTGAAAACCACAACATAATTTCAGATGCTGTAACAGGAGACGATAGTGGTGGAAGGTCATCTAATGACCAGCAGCTTAGGAAAATAGTAAGGGCTGAAAAAACAGATATCGAACACTCTTTAAATGATTTAAGAAATGACATGCAGCATAATTTCCAAGATAATGGAGAAAAATATGTCAGAAAGTCAAACAAAAGAAAGAGTCATAAAAGAAGTAGCACCACAAGCAAGAAGTCCACCAAAACAGCAAGACCATTGGCACTGGTTAGCTGCCAACTCATTCAAAACCTTGATCAAGGTGTGGAGAATGGGGCCCCTTCTAACTTGACTGACATCCAGATTGATAGTTATCCAAGCAGTGAGAATCAAGCTGTTGCTGGAACCAGGGTGACCAGAAGAAGCCGGAGACTTCAGCTTGCTGTTGAAGTAATAAGGGACGAAAAAAGATGTAGAAAACCAAGTGCCAACAAGTCAGAAAATGATGTCTCTGTTGAAAACGTTTCTGATTCTGTGAATGTGGAGAAGGATTGCTGTGAATCAGAGAAAGATTTCTGTGTTGAAAAAGTTTCTGATTCTGTGAATGTGGAGAAGGATTGCTTTGAATCAGAGAAAGATTTACAGCGGTTAGAAGCTACAAGTCCAAGGCTGCAAGACCGTGAGGATAACCTTGCCCTGGAATCTGCAGTAATTGCTTCAAACAATCAAGGCACTGGGGAAGCAAACATGAGTGTAATTAGGCTTGTAAATGAGAAATCTGAAGTATGTAATGAAAACCAAGTTGTAGAAGAAAGTTCTATTTTGTCAATGGTGCCAAACACTGAATCTGATCCTTCTTTTCTCCAAAACTCCAAAAAGAATAAGCTCTTCCTGCAGCCTTCTGCCATACAAATGCCACCTGCATGTGACCAGCCTACAGAAGCTGAAGAGCATTTTCACAACAAGTTCCTCACGGAAACCGAAGACAGTGAATTGGACACAGAGATATTGATGAAAACGTTTAAAACCACTACACGAAAGTCATTTAATCTGCTGCCAAGCCCTGTAACAAAAGAAGATGACATCAGTTTTCAAAATGAGGGGTTAGAAAATAAACTACATGATTCAGACAAATTGAACTTCATAGCAAACTCAGTTTGCTCAAAAGGGGCTGCGATAAAGCCGGACACCCCAGGAGAACCTAAACCATTTAGCTTTGAGGACAGTGGCACCTCCGAGCGGATCTGCAGTGATTTCATTCCGCCAACAGATCCAGACTCTGCTGGAAATGCTGCTCTTCCTCCACAGAAAGCATTCCTTAAGTGTAGAGAAACCAGTGCAGAAACCAGCTCCACAGTTTGTAACGACAAGGAAAATCTGGTCCAGAATGCGTGTTATGACAGCTTGCACAGAGATCAAAGTAGCAAGCCTTTAAAGGGAAAAGAAACTGCACTTACTGAAGAAATTCTCCCAAGGAAAGGTTGTTCAATGAGAAGAAAAAAAAAAAGTTCTAGGAGTCCTAGTCCCAGGCCTAATTCAAACTCCCTACCTAGATCGGCCTTGTTGTTTCCTGCATTGAGTGAATCCCAGAACCATCAAGAAATCAGCTTGCTCAACACCAATAGAATTCTTGAAGTAAATAATACAAAGAAAACTGCAGAGGTTTGCAGCTCAAATGAAAAGGCTGAAGAGCAAGTCACAGAACATACAGTTGTGGAACCCAGTTTGCAAACACAGAAAAACATCCCTGCTGCTGAGCGAAAAGAATCTGAGGAGTCATCTATGACCCCAGATGGGCTTTTGTTTCATTATATTGTAGGTGATGATGGAAGGGTTGGTGGAGTTGATCCCAGTTTGAAAGCAGAAGTGACTGGTAAAAGTCAAGAATCACTGAATGAACATTCCCAAACTTTCTACAAAAAAAGGAGGCGGCTACAGAGATTGGAATCTTCTGAATCGGAATCCAGTAATGAGGAAATACTTCCTTCTTTCATGGAATTTCTTTTTGGCAATAAACCGGATCCTCAGTCCAACCATGAAACTTTACCAGTGCTGTCTCCTAAAACTTCCCCGATGCAGAATCTCCCACAGCCTTATGGAAGCATGGACAAGCAGGATGGTGCTGCTGACAGCAATGCAGAGGAGAGTATTGTTGCAGATTTGTCCGGTCAAGTGGCCAGTCCTTCAAGTCAAGAATCTGTGGACTTATTTGCAACACAGTCAGATGTTTCTGAGCATTCCCTCACACAGCAGAAGGGAAGATCTCCCAAGGCTGTTTCCCAAAATAGCCACAGGTTATCGGGTGAAACCCTGAATGACTGCTCCAATGAGAAGAGGCAGGATACCGAGGAGCAGCTAGGTATTCAGTCTGTTGTATTATTTATTTAATTTAATTACATTTTTATTTTATTGCCGATGCAAGGTGCCAGTCCTTCCATATGTGTAGGTCATGGTGATGTACTTGTTTGTGATGCTTCTTTTTCCTAATTCTTCTGCAGAAGTCGCTCATGGATTTGAACATGATGCCAGTCACAATGGCGAGTCACCTGCACTGTCTAGTCAAAGTGAAATTCTTACCACCCAGGTCAGTTTTAATATACATAAAATTATAATAATGATAAACCTAACAAAGTTAACAATCTTGTAACTAAAAACAAATCCAAAATTCATCTTGCCAGTTATTCATTCACAATCAAGGTCCTATGTCAGGGTTAGAAACTAACAAAATTGTGTCCTTATGTGAAGTGCTGAAGTTGGAATCAACAACAACAGTTAGGGTCCCTAAAAATATTAGGCTTAAATTTTATTTTCCTAAAAAATAAACACTGTTATAAATTTATTATTATTAGTATTAGTATTATTATTATTATTATTATTATTATTATTATTATTATTATTATTATTATTATTATTATTTTTAACAAAAGCACCTTAGTAAACGCTCCTACAGATCGCCTCGTTACTGAGCGATTACTGTACTGTGTGCTGAGAAACACACTAACAGCACCAGACGGGATGACCGAGGGAAAATTCTCTCAGCTGTGTCACCTTGCCAACCATGAAGCTCTGTCTGAAATTGACACCGATGACACAAATAAAATGTTTATTTTATGGTTCATTACATGTGTTGCTAATTTTGAGTTGTTCGGGGGGGGTTATAGCCTGTGAGTGATTAAATAACTATGAATTACTACCTACAATACAATACAATAATAATAATACAATAATTTAATGTACTTCCGTACACACACAGTCTTCACTAAAGTCGCAATTTTAAGACAGTACGTTTCACTGTAGTCCTGCGGGTGAAATTGTTATATATATTTTTTTTAAATTGGCAGTGGGAGAAAACCACTACAGCAAGTACAGTAGAATCTGCCAGAACTGGCGGACGCTAAATCTACTAGGTTGGATACTATTGAGAAAAACGAGGGAAACGCAGATCTTTTCAAGAAAGCTGGGGGATGTTGTATAAGTGGATTTGAGTATGTGAAGGATTGTCTCCAGTTTGTCAGAGCCGTCCGTGAATGTTTTACTTTTAAAGCACTGCAGTAATAGTTCTGATAGTGAAGCATCCATACTACAGTTTGACAGAACAGGTGATTTATTTGCATTATGAGGGACCTTAGTTTTCCCCCATTGGTGCTTGAGCCCCGTTGCACTGTAGGAGTCGCCGCCTATGCACATATTATCAATGATTAAAGCCTGATTGCCACACTAACACATTATTGCTCACTTTAAGGTGCACCCTACGATTATCACCCTTTAGTAAATACGGTGTGAATAAAGCTCATCTCATTATTCAGAGCGGGGTGTCTCATTTAAATACATTCATACATCACCATACAAATCAAATATTCATTCTGATTACCATAGTGTGGCACAATATAAAATCTGTGTGCTCCATAATATGCCCACTATTATGCACAATAATTAATACAATTGTAATAGTAAATACGGAAACCATCAATGTGCACACTAATCTTTTTTTTTTTTTTTTTCTTTTGTGGTGGGGTGTCGCTACCCAGTATAAATCTCCAAATTTTTGTAAACTTTTCATTCCGCGCAGAGGGAGAACACAAACGTAAAACATCATTAAGTGGGGTTGGCATTGCAGGGAGATGAAGGGAGGTTTCAGTTCCGAGTGACTGTTTTGTAAGCATTATGAATGCTTATTCACCACTGCTACACATTATGAATGCTTATTCACCACTGCTACACCCCGTTAGAAAATTGACTTTTCCTGAATTTTTTTTAATTTTATTGCAAGACTCTGAACTGAGTATATCAGTACATTTGTTTTAAGTACTTGCCCAGAGGACTACTGAGACACAAACATCAACTAGTCCTCATCAGTTTTAATTCGCCTCAAGTGAGCGAGTGAGAGTTTCTAACCCTGTATGTGAATGTATATTGTATATACATATTGTAGCAACCATATATTTGTTCATGTCTTGGGGCACTTTCACACCTAGTTTGTTTGACCCTTTGATTATTTGTTTATTTAGCAGACGCCTTTATCCAAGGCGACATACAGAGACTAGGGTGTGTGAACTATGCATCAGCTGCAGAGTCGCTTACAATTCCGTCTCACCCGAAAGACGGAGCACAAGGAGGTTAAGTGACTTGCTCAGGGTCACACAATGAGTCAGTGGCTGAGGTGGGATTTGAACCGGGGACCTCCTGGTTACAAGCCCTTTTCTTTAACCACTGGACCACACAGCCTCACACAGAGCCTTTGATGCGGATTGAAGTGTGGTTCGGTTTGCTTGGAGTGATATGTGAAACCTCTGAGAACCAAGTAATCGCACCAGGATGCGCATCAAACCACATGAACTTTTCAACTTTTTGCAATGTGAAAAAAAGCATATTACAGGTCACTTGGAAACGAACCGCTGCAAACAGTGAAAAAATCGTGGAAGTGACATACTTCAGCAAGCACCAAGGAAAGTGTCTCCCCTTGTCGCCCATATGCAACACAGGGCTTGTAAAAAAAAATACACACCAGACGAGAACATCATAATGTCACATGTACACAACAGTACATCACAAACACAAAAATACTATGGGGCTGATTTACTAACTAGTGCAACCTGGGGCTATTCAATGAAATGACGCTATTAATATTTGAGATTACTATTAATAGAATTACTATTGCAGCAAGCGTGTTCTTGAAGCCTAGCAAAACTGTCACAAGCAAAGAAAAGTATTAAATTGAATAATGATTTAGTATGTGTATTACGTATGACTTTATTATAATAATGCCATATTCAATCATTTGATGTTAGCACCAAATAAACCAAAATAACACGGACAACAGCACAACCACATCACGTAACGTATTCTCTATGTTGGGCGTGATGGAAAGTTTTTCCAGAGAGAACTTTTGAGAAGTTTAGTCGTCGCCAATTTTTTACCCTGGTTTTTCTCCCCAATTTAGTATGCCCAATTATTATCTGTATCCTCGGCTCACCGCTCGCAACCCCCCCGCCGACTTGGGAAACGGCGGCTGGAACACGCGTCCTCCGAAACGTGCTCCTGCCAAGCCGTCATTTTTCGCATTGCACATCCACAGCAAAGCCACCAGACCGATAGTGCCGGAGGACAACACAGATCTGGCGGCTCCACTGCAGAACCATAGGCGCCCTATCGGCCACAGGGGTCGCTGAAGCGCCGTGAGCCATGGATTCCCCTGCCGACCAAAGCCCTCCCTACCCGGGCAGCGCTCAGCCAATTGTGCGCCGCCCCCTAGGAACTCCCGGTCACGGTCGGCTGTGACATAGCCTGGATTCGAACCTGCAATCTCCAGGCTATGGGGCACATCCTGCACTCCGCGCGGGCGCTTTTACTGGATGCGCCACTCCGGAGCCCTCAACCGAAGCAAACTTGAAAAAAATGTATTTGTTTGCAAGTGAACCACGATTCAAATCACTTTCAAGTGAACTAGGTGTGATAGTGCCCTTATGAACCATGATTCATACCAATTTATTTTCTACTAAAGTCCATTATGAGATGATTTAAGTGAGTTCCCCACAAGGGCTTTTTGCATCATCAGTGTGAGCGAATGATACTAATTTGATTATCAGTCTCACCTTTAACACAGGCAAGTTTCCCTGTAATAAAAAAAGTGATTCATCAGACTTAATGCATCTCGTTTGCAGCAGCAATGAACTCAACTAGACCGTCATAATTGTCAGCAGGGAAGCTTGTGTTGGTGTGAAAGGTGAGCCTGATAATCAAATTAGTGTCTCTTTTTCAAAGCCCTTGCGGGGAACTAACTAGAAGTATCTTCTAATGGTATTACTAGAGAACATATTGTTATGAACCTTGCAGTGCTCAAACTTTTTAAAGCAAGTTTCAAAGACGTAATGAAATACAGAAACCAAATATCAAGATACGTGGCTGAGAAAAATATTTTATTTCGTACACCCTATTTGTTCTACCTTTTATACAAAGGCCTGAGTGAAGTTACCCACAGCAGACTTTCATGGACTTAACTCCTACAGTAGTCCACATCATAAAACCATTACACCATTGCTACTGTCTCTTGGCTGAGCATGGAGTCTGAACTGTTCTCTTGTCCCTTTTCAGTGATGAGGATCTTTCATTGCATTGCCTTGTGCCATACCTGATCCAGTCTCCAGTGCTGCCAATCCACAATTATATATAACAAGCAATAAACCAAGATGGACATACCAGACTATACTACAAAATGTTAGGATACAAGAATTTCTGCCTTGCAAATCAGTAGTAAATACATGCTGTATGGCATTCAGTCCACCAGGTGGCACACCCAACTAAGATCATTTTTGACCAAGCTCAATATAGAACATATTTAATATTGTATCTCTCGGCAACTTTCAAATTGAATTATATTAGTAGAGATATGTTGTGCTATGAGAACTAGCCAGGCAAGTAATATGCACTCTTAGTGATTTATCTTAATGTATTGAAATACTTGTTTGTTTGCTTGTGTAATGTTTCTGCAGCACTTGAAACACATGGTTTGTCATTGTTTAGAATACAGGTTTATTGTTTATCATTATTTTTTTGGGGGGGAGGGGTATATATATTCATTGAAATAACATTTTAAAAGTTCCAGATACAGTCAATTACAGAAATCATGTTCATAAAATGATTTCTATAACACCGTAGAGCACGTATTTGGGGTTCTTGTAACCCTTTGCTTTACAATTTATTTGTACTGTAGGACTTTGCAGTACTTTTTTGTAATGTTTTTAATGTACTGTAATTTTTACACAAAAAAAACTAAAAGTTGAGTGATTTATTATGTTGGGTCCTCTTGAAAATATAAAAACTAGGTAACCCATTCTATAACCTCACCACTCTGTGTAAAGAGATGCCTCCTTCCCTCTGTTTATAAGTCTTATCTCCACTTAATTTCCAACTGTCCTCTGGTCCTGGTTTCTGTACTGAACTAAAAGTATTGGTTAGGGTTAACTATCCAGGTTCTCAGGGTATGATAGCCAGTGCCCAAACAACTAGCTTGTCCCTCAAGCAGTGACTGCCTTTAACAAAGTGTCCATCAAGACAGTCTACAGCCTTGAATAGCAACAGTTGCATAAAACCACCAACGGAAAGCACAACTGCAAGGAATCAAGACAAACAGCACATGTGCTACAGTAAACAAAGCCATATTATCATGAATGGTTATTTTCTCTTTCAGCAAAAAGACACAATGCAGACTAACTTAAATCACCTTGAACGAGAGATGGCCGTGTTGCAGGCAGTGCTGGAGCAGCAGGGAACTCAGGAATCGGAAGAGTCCCCCTGCCAGGGGAAGGGGCAATCTGGAGAAAAAGGTATGAGCTAAATATTCAAGTAATAATACCAAACACAGAGCTTTACCAGAGATCCATAATGCAATTCTATTGTTGTTAATGAATATTATGAATATATTATTATTATTATTATTATTATTATTATTATTATTATTATTATTATTATTATTATTATTATTATTATTATTATGATTATTTATTTATTTATTATTTCTTAGCAGACGCACTTATCCAGGACGACTTACAATTGTTACAAGATATCACATTAAACACATCACATTATTATTATTATTATTATTATTATTATTATTTTTTTACATACAATTACCCATTTATACAGTTGGGTTTTTACTGGAGCAATCTAGGTAAAGTACCTTGCTCAAGGGTACAGCAGCAGTGTCCCCCATCTGGGATTGAACCCATGACCCTCTGGTCCAGAGCCCTAACCACTACTCCACACTGCTGCCCTATATTATTATTATTATTATTATTATTATTATTATTATTATGTATTTGTAGCATTTTAAGAGGGAAAGTGTTTCCCTGTCTTCCTTCATAGAAAGGGTATTGATTTTATTTTCTGGTGGTGAAGTCTTTTGCAGGCTTCTTAACTTTAGGCCATTGATATAAAATAATCAATATTGAATTTAATGTTGTTCCAGTCATTCTACATTGGTAGAACATGGAAAATATTGGGATGACTTGCTCTTCAAAATCATCTGCATATATTTGAAGAGGAACGTTGTCTATTCAGGGATACCAATATCATTAAGGAGATGGCCCACTCAGGCTACAAAGGGATTGGAAGATGTTTTGAACCTATAGGTGCATGTATGGATAGACGGATACTCACCATAGCCAGATTGTAAGATTATTAGGGGGATTTTTTTTTTGGGGGGGGGGTTCTCCTATTATTATTACAAACATCATTACCAGTTAGTGTATGTAGCTTGCACTGTGATTCCATAAATCGTACATATTGTGCACTTCCATTAGTTACTTGGGTCTCAATGTGCAGTTTTGAAAGAAATGCATGTTGTAGTAAACATATTTTTTATTTAAAACATGATACCTGGTACAACACCAAGTTAAAGAAATCTCTATTTGACAGCGTTGATTTCATATAATGTCGCACTTGGTGGGGTACAATTGTCCCCACCCCTTCAACAGGTACTATGTTTCCTATAACGTGTATCTTTCAGAGCTGCACATTTGAGACCCAAGTAGCTGATGGAGGTGTCAACACAAGAATGGAATTATTTTATTAGCTACTAAGTAACTGGCTCAGGAAACAGGATTTCTGTCTGCTACACGTTTGAGTGTTTTATACATTTTTTAACATTTCACACTCCAAACTTGACCTCTGTTGTGCTTATATGCGTGTTTGTATTTTCTTCAAAGTTGTTCGTTGATGCTTATTCAACTCCCATTTGCTCTTTTAGCTATTTACAAATAAATAGAAGAATCTAAATGGATTTTTCAGGCTAGTAAATATATATACCAGAGCTTGATCCGCTTGAGTATAGCCTGAAGCATTATTAATGTCAGTATTTTCTTTACCATTTCATCATTAGATCCCCCTACCAGTGCATGGGTCTTTAACCTCAATAACGTCTTACTTCTATTTCAAAATAACAACATTTTTTCAAGGCTCACAAAGCTGCCTGAAGGATTCTTTCTTTTAAGTTAAAATGAGAGGCTATTTCAACATTTCTGAAACCAGATAAATACAGTACAATGTCTTTGTTAGCAGATTTTTTAAATAGCTGTGGGTTCAATATTTTTAAATAGCTTCAATTTTTTATAGAAATCCCACACATCTGACACAGATCTTTTTCCACTTGCCATTATAGAAGCTGCCACACGCATTCTGGTAACGGTGAATAGCAGGGGTGGGTATTTGGACTGAGAATCTGTATTGCAATATATTGCAATACTGAAGACAATATTGCGATATGTATCGCGATACATATTGGAATCCAATGCTGAATGATACTGCCAAAGTGAGAACTGAACACTGAATTTGCGATTTTAAATGTCATTTTTAAATTATTATAAATAATATCTTTACTTCATTGTATATTAAACATGTTTTTTTCTCAACGCAACACATGTGAATAAATGCCAGAGTCATTGTAAATTAACACTAGTTTAGCAGTCTACAATTTAGCTCTCACTTCAACCTTGAATTTGTTGTACATCTGCAGTATTATAACCTCAGAGAATTGTCTCCTGCTGGGGACTTGGTATCGTGGGTCCAGGACGTTCACCAAGGCTGTGAAGTCTAAAGAACTCTGGCCACACAGAATGGTTGATTCTGCAATTAAAAAAACATGCACTTTTCCATGATCATTTTCACCCTTGCTGAATTAGCTGGGTAATTCACCCCCCGAGCATAGATGTGATTGTTTGTTGACCTGAAATCAACTTACTAGCCTTCACTGGGACTCGAATTTCCTTCTGCAAGTAAGACCCCTGGGTGATACCGGCGAATGTGATATGTAAGGTTGGTGATACCCCCATATAAGTATATTAACAAACGTTATTAATATGCGTCCAAACAACAAAACAACCAGCACTATTGGTGTGTCAGTATGAGACAAAATTAGTTGAAATGTGTTCAAATTAGGTTCAGGTTTTTCAGTGTAATAGTACAAATAATAAGTGAGTTACGCTTAAATATGTAAACATACACAATTATTTTATTTATATATATACAGTATATAATATATATATATATATATATATATATATATATATATATATATATATATATATATATATATATATATATATATATATATATATATATATATATATACATACATACATACATACATACATACATACATACATACATACATACAGTCACCTCCAAAATTAATGGCACCCTTGATAAAGATGAGCAAAAAAGACTATAAAATAAATAATACCATTACTGAGCTATATTGTAATTTTCCAGCATGTGGAATATATTTGACTTTATTAATGATTAAATGGAATCAACCAAAATTACTCATTTCTCAAATTATACATTTATTTACAAAAAAAATGAAGTGTCACAATTATTGGCACCCTTGTTTTCAGTACTTTGTGCACCCTCCCATTCCAAGGCGTCTTTTTCTATAATGTTTAATGAGATTGGAGAACACATTGGACCATTCCTCCATACAGAAGCTTTCGAGGTCCTTGATATCCTTCGGTCTGTGCTTATGGACTGCCCTCTTCAATTGAAACCACAGGTTTTCAATGGGGTTCAAGTCCGGAGACTGAGGTGGCCATTGCAAAATGTTGATTTTGTGGTCAATTAACCATTTCTTTGTGGATTTTGATGTGTGCTTGCGGTCATTGTCTTGCTGGAAGATCCACTTGCGGCCAAGTTTCAGCCTCCTGGCAGAGGCAACCAGGTTTTTGGCTAAAATGTCTTGGTACTGGGTAGAGTTCACGATGCCGTTAACCTTAACAAGGGCCCCAGGACCAGTGGAAGCAAAACAACCCCATAGCATGAAAGATCCACCACCATATTTTACAGTAGGTATGAGGTTATTTTCTGCACACGCATCCTTATTTCGACGCCAAACCCACCGCTGGTGTGCGTGGCCAAAGAGCTCTATTTTCGTCTCATCTGACCATAGCACCCAGTTCTGGCAAGCCTTCCTAATGGCCTATTGGCATGGAGTTAGCGTCTAATTGTAGATTTGGAGACTTGGTGACCCCAAGATGCAACCAAGTTCTGTAATTCTCCAACTGTGGCCCTTGGATTTCCCTTTGCCTCCCGAACCATCTGCCTCACTGTGCGTGGGGGCAAGATACACTTCCGTCCTCTACCAGGCAAGTTTACCACTGTTCCAGTGGTTTTAAACTTCTTAATTATTGCCCTAATAGTGGTAAGTGGTATATTTATTATTTATTTAATTATTTCTTAGCAGACGCCCTTATCCAGGGTGACTTGGTCGTAAACAAATACATTTCAAGAATCGCAGTACAAGTAATAATAAAATTAAGAGCAAAATAAATACAATGACTTTGGTTCAAGCAAGTACAAGTGTGACAAAATATGATTCAATAATACAGCAGATAATAGTGTCCGTGAAAGTTACATCAGGATATAATTAAATACAAAATACTACAGATTAAACAATTGGCAGATTACAGTACTCTAAAGTACAGGATTAAATGCAGTAAAATAGGGGGCAGATAAGAGCAAGTAAAGCGCCTTTAAGGAAGGGTGATAAGTGTCCCAGGGGAAAAACAGAGGAGTTCTACAGGTGCTTTCTGAAGAGGTGAGTCTTGAGGAGGCGCCGGAATGTGGTCAGGGACTGAGCAGTTCTGACGTGTAGGAAGGTCATTCCACCACTGCGGGGCGAGGGTGGAGAAGGAGCGGGCTCTGGAGGCAGGGGAGCGTAAAGGAGGTAGAGCCAGTCTTCTAGTGCAGGCAGAGCAGAGAGGTCGAGTGGGGGTGTAGGGAGAGATGAGGGTCTGGAGGTAGCTGGGTGCAGTCTGGTCAAGGCATCTGTAGGCTAGTACAAGAGTCTTGAACTGGATGCGAGCGGTGATCGGGAGCCAGTGGAGTGAGCGGAGTAGTGGAGTTGCGTGGGAGAAGTGAGGCAGAGAGAACACCCGGCGAGCAGCGGAGTTCTGGATGAGCTGGAGCGGATGGGTGGCGGACGCAGGGAGGCCAGCCAGGAGGGAGTTGCAGTAGTCTAGGCGGGAGAGTACCAAGGCCTGGACCAGGAGCTGGGTGGCGTAGTTGGTGAGGAAGGGTCGGATTCTTCGGCTGTTGCTCAGGAAGAATCGGCAAGTGCGTGCCAGAGTGGAGATGTGCTGGGAATAAGAGAGGCAGGGGTCCAGGGTGACTCCGAGGTTCTTAGCGGAGGAAGAGGGAGAGAGTGTGGTAGATTCCAGAGGAACAGAGAGAGAGAGAGATCAGAGGAGGAGGAGGGAAAGAAAAGGAGGTCAGATTTAGAGAGGTTGAGTTTGAGGTGATGCGAGTGCATCCAGGAGGAGATAGCAGACAGACAGGTAGAGATACGGGAGGGGATGGTGGAGTCAGAGGTGGGGAAGGAGAGGAAAATCATCAGCATAGAAATGGTATGAGAAGCCATAGGATGCGATGAGGGACCCAGGGAGCGGGTGTAGAGAGAGAACAGGAGAGGACCCAAGACAGACCCTTGGGGGACGCCTGTTGAGAGAGGGCGAGGTGTGGAGGTTGCTCCACGCCAGGTTACCTGGTAAGTGCGGTTGGAGAGGTAGGAGGAGAACCAGGACAGAGGAGTGCCAGAGATTCCCAGTTCAGCGAGAGAGGATAGTAGAATAGAGTGATCGACAGTGTCAAAGGCAGCAGAGAGGTCGAGGAGAATTAGGACAAAGGAGAGAGAGGCAGCTCGGGCAGAGTTTAGTGAGTTGGTGACAGGAGGAGGCGGTTTCAGTGGAGTGAGCAGAGCGGAAGCCAGATTGGAGAGGGTCGAGCAGAGAGTGGTTGGACAGGAAAGCAGAGAGCTGGCGGTGTACAGTCTGCTCGAGGGTTTTGGAGAGGAAGGGTAGGAGGGAGACGGACGGTAGCTCTGGAGGGTGGTGGGGTCGAGGGTAGGTTTTTGAGGAGGGAGTGATAGAGGCTTTTTGAAGGCAGAGGGAAAGAGACCAGAAAGGAGAGAGGTGTTGAGAAGGGAGGAGATGAAGGGAAGTAGAGTAGGAGCAGCAGCTTGAAAGAGGTGAGTGGGGAGGGGGTCCAGGGCACACATGGTGGGTTTGTGACCTTGGAGCAGGGAGGAGAGGTCAGAGTCTGAGAGGGGCGAGAAGGTGGAGAAGGAGGGTGAGTTAGTAGGGTATGCAGTGGGTGTAGGGGTTGGAGCAGGAGGGGGTGCGGGGGAGGGAGAGGTGTTAGAGTTTGCGGATATCTGAGATTTTAGAAGAGAAGGAGGCAATGTCATCAGAGGAGATAGAGGAGAGAGGCGGGAGGAGGTGGGGGGGAGGGTTTAGGAGGGAGGAGGTGGGGGGGAGGGTTTAGGAGGGAGGAGAAGGTAGAGAATAGTTTACGTGGGTTGTTAGTGGAGGCTTGAATTACAGATTGGAAATAAGTACATTTAGGAGAGGAGAAGGAGGAGACGAGAGTGCGGTAAAGGTCCAGGGCAGCAGGGAGTTTGGTTCTCTTCCATTTCTTTTCAGCAGATCGCAGTGTGATTCTTGCTGAGCGGAGCGCAGAGGAGAGCCAGGGTTGGGGAGTGGAGTGGTGGGGCGAGCAGGTCGGGAGGTGAGGGGACAGAGGGAGTCGAGGGAGGAGGTGAGGGAGGAGAAGAGGGTGGAGGTAGCAGTCTACGGAGAGTTGTGAGAAGGAGTCGATAGGAGGGAGGTGAGAGAGAGCAGTGGAGGCAAGGACAGAGGGGGGGAGAGAGAGCTGAGGTTACGGCGAGAGGTGACAGTGGGGGTAGGAGGAGCAGGGAGAGACAGAAAAAGAGATGAAATAGTGATCAGAGAGGTCCAGGGGGGTGACAGAGAGGGTGGAGGGGCAGCAGGCCCTGGAGAAGGTGAGGTCCAGTTGACGGCCAGCTTTGTGGGTAGGAGGGGATGGACAGAGACAGAAGTCGAAGGAGTGAAGGAGAGGGAGGAATCCGGCAGAGTGGCTGGGGTTGGAGAGATAGATATTGAAGTCACCTAACAGGGCAGTTGGGGTAGACAGAGAGAGGAGGGAGGAGAGTAGATAGTGGAGTTCATCTAGAAAGTGAGCGAGAGGCCCAGGGGGACGATACAGTACAATTAGCAGGAGCTGACAGCGAGAGGTTAGTTGGACTGCATGAAATTCAAAGGTATTAACAGAGTGAGGAGAGGTCGGAGGGGACAGAAAAGAGTAAGGAGGGAGAGAGGAGAAGACCAGTCCCACCTCCCCTTCCAGTGAGACACGAGGTATGGGACAGGACGGAGAGAGAGAGGACAGGGCAGCAGGAGTTACAGTGTTATCGGGACAGCCAGGTTTCAGTGAGAGCAAGGAAATCGAGAGAGAGGTGGGAGGCAAAGGCAGAGATGAAATCAGCTTTGTTAGCCGAAGAGTGACAATTCCAGAGAGTGTGTGAGAGGGGGGAGAGGCAGAGGGATGAGGTTAGGCGGGTTGGAGGAGCAGAGGACGAGGGTGTGAGGACAGAACAGGGATGTGAGAGACAGTCATAGCAGGACAGGCGAGACAAATAGGTACAGTGGGAGCGGTGGGGTGGAAGGTACAGACCTGACTAGTAGATGGCTTCTTCCAGCGCGCTTGGATCTATTCGAACAGCGTCTCTGCGCAGGCCTCCCCTCGCTGGACTCCCACAGCTAGACTCCCGGCTCTTATGTTGAGGCTCTTCGGTTTGCTGGTGCGGAAATAGGCTGCCTGATTAAAATAACAACTATCTGCCTCAGTCCCTGGTTACCTGTAGAGGATATTTAGTTTTTTAGCTATTGTTTTGTACCCATTGCCTGATTTATGAAGGTCAACAACCATTTGTCTCTTTTCATTTGTGAGTTCTTTGTCTTGCCCCATGGTGATGGATGACAAATGGATTTCATATGCGTGTTACCTCATTTTTATACCCCAGTGAAACAGGAAGCCATGGAAAGCCACAATACAGTTCCTTAAGACTGAGATGAACTTGAAGTAGAATGTAATGCAGATTTAATTTTGTTTGATTTTATTTATAAGAATCTTTAGGGGTGCCAATAATTCTGACACTTATCTTTCTGAGAACATTTTTTATGACTTGTTAATGTATTAGAATAAAAGAATATGGTTTTCCCATATATTTGAGCATAAAATATAGCTCATTACTTGTGGTGTTTATTTTATACAGCCTTTTTTGCTCATCTTTATCAACGGTGCCAATAATTTGAGGCGACTGTGTGTGTGTGTATATATGTATATATATATATATATATATATATATATATATATATATATATATATATATATATACACATATATATATATATATATATATATATATACACACATATACAGTACTGTGCAAAAGTTTTAGGCAGGTGTGAAAAAAATGCTGTAAAGTAAGAATGCTTTCAAAAATAGACATGTTAATAGATTATATTTATCAATTAACTAAATGCAAAGTGAGTGAACAGAAGAAAAATCTAAATCAAATCCATATTTGGTGTGACCACCCTTTGCATCAATTCTTCTAGGTACACTTGCACAAAGTCAGGGATTTTGTAGGCATATAGTCAGGTGTATGATTAAACAATTATACCAAACAGGTGCTAATGATCATCAATTCAATATGTAGGTTGAAACACAATCGTTAACTGAAACACAAACAGCTGTGTAGGAGGAATAAAACTGGGTGAGAAACAGCCAAACTCAGCTAACAAGGTGAGGTTGCTGAAGACAGTTTACTGTCAAAAGTCATACACCATGGCAAGACTGAGCACAGCAACAAGACACAAGGTAGTTATACTGCATCAGCAAGGTCTCTCCCAGGCAGAAATTTCAAGGCAGACAGGGGTTTCCAGATGTGCTGTCCAAGCTCTTTTGAAGAAGCACAAAGAAACGGGCAACGTTGAGGACCGTGAGACGCAGTGGTCGGCCAAGGAAACTTACTGCAGCAGATGAAAGACACATCATGCTTACTTCCCTTCGCAATCGGAAGATGTCCAGCAGTGCCATCAGCTCAGAACTGGCAGAAAACAGTGGGACCCTAGTACACCTATCTACTGTCCGGAGAAGTCTGGTCAGAAGTGGCCTTCATGGAAGACTTGCGCCAAAAAGCCATACCTCCGACGTGGAAACAAGGCCAGCGACTCAACTATGCACGAAAACACAGGAACTGGGGTGCAGAAAAATGGCAGCAGGTGCTCTGGACTGATGAGTCAAAATTTGAAATATTTGGCTGTAGCAGAAGGCAGTTTGTTCGCGAAGGGCTGGAGAGCGTACACGAATGAGTGTCTGCAGGCAACAGTGAAGCATGGTGGAGGTTCCTTGCAAGTTTGGGGCTGCATTTCTGCAAATGGAGTTGGGGATTTGGTCAGAATTAATGGTCTCCTCAATGCTGAGAAGTACAGGCAGATACTTATCCATCATGCAATACCATCAGGGAGGCATCTGATTGGCCCCAAATTTATTCTGCAGCATGACAACGACCCCAAACATACAGCGAAAGTCATTAAGAACTATCTTCAGCGTAAAGAAGAACAAGGAGTCCTGGAAGTGATGGTATGGCCCCCACAGAGCCCTGATCTCAACATCATCGAGTCTGTCTGGGATTACATGAAGAGAGAGAAGCAACTGAGGCTGCCTAAATCCACAGAAGAACTGTGGTTAGTTCTCCAAGATGTTTCGGCCAACCTACCTGCCGAGTTCCTTCAAACAACTGTGGG
Organism: Acipenser oxyrinchus oxyrinchus; assembly: GCA_030684275.1. Taxonomy (NCBI): domain Eukaryota; kingdom Metazoa; phylum Chordata; class Actinopteri; order Acipenseriformes; family Acipenseridae; genus Acipenser; species Acipenser oxyrinchus. Next base: position 10,820,855 of record CM060266.1, read on the forward strand.
CAAGTGTACCTAGAAGAATTGATGCTGTTTTGAAGGCAAAGGGTGGTCACACCAAATATTGATTTGATGTAGATTTTTCTTCTGTTCACTCACTTTGCATTTTGTTAATTGATAAATATAAACTATTAACATGTCTATTTTTGAAAGCATTCTTACTTTACAGCATTTTTTCACACCTGCCTAAAACTTTTGTATAGTACTGTATATATATATACAACGAATGCATGTCAAACAAAAGGAGACAGTGTTGAATTCTCAAATGCTCTGCAACCCCAGTAAACAACACACATATTTCTTCAATTTGAAAGTAAAAGTATATGAAAGCATGACGAACTTATGTACAAAAATCTTCACTAATATACAATTGAACAAGAACTGTTGAATATTTATTTTTGTTTTGTACAGTAGTAAATGTCAATTTATGATAGTGAAAAATAAAAAAATGTCAAGATAAATAAATATATTTTTTGTCCGACGGGGACCACAAATAGCGTTTCTCTCATTGACCAGTATATAGAGAGGAAACCGTACTTGCTTGTGCCAATAGGGACTCTCACAGGAAACCAAAAATTTTCAAAACTCAAGCTCAAAATCTCAGAATCAGGATGAAGATGATGAATGATGGCTTGAAAAATCTCAAAAATATAACAGTCTGGAGAATTCTCAGCTGGCTGATTTCATCTTTCAAAATACTGCTTTTCTCAACTAATCATGTAGCACTCACAGTTAACACAACATGCTTGCAAATTGAAGGTTGTTGGTTCAAATCCCATGTGTGTGTATACATAGAGAGATATTTTTTTGCATACAACTGTTCCATTTTAAAACAGAAATACATAATTTAATATAAATGATACAGGCGTCAAAATTAGTGCATTCCCCAGTATATTTCCATGTTGACAAAATACGTTAATTGTCATGGATGATTGTCGTGGATAAGTGCCTGGGGTCTGTAAAAATCTGCAAAAAAATACGTCTGGAGAAAAAGGAGGAGGAGGTGGACTTTTTTTTTACCTTTTGCTTTTGTGTGCATGACAGTTCACAAGTCGCTCCTACAAAAATCTGATTGTGTGGACTAGCTGCATTTCGTTAACCACATGACAGAATAAATGGTTAATCAATATAAACATTTTTTGGTGTATATATATTTTTTACTAGTGCCAAAATTACCATAATAAATCACTGGCATTTTAGAGGAACCTATTTGTTTTGAGCCGATTTTGAAGATTTTGAATCCTAAAAGGAGTTAACCCTAGTCAGTATTTCAAGCACTGCACAGAGACCAGAAGAGGTGACACTGTCGGAAATTAAATAGGTAAAGAATTAGGATACCAGGTGGTAGTCACTTTAATCAACGCAGTGTGTGGTGGGGGAGGTTACCAAACCATCTTGTTGATCAATCCGCTACCGGACAAGCTTTGATGGGTCAAATGGCTTCATCTCATTGGTAACTTTTCTTATATTCTTGTTATGTTCTAATGTTTCTGCGACAATGTAGTTTGAAGATGAGTTGTAAGCTTGTTTTTCCATTTCTACATACAGGGGTTATGAACATGGCTGGACTATATATAGCCTGGAAGCCATAGATCAAACAATAACTAGATCCATCCAAGAAACCTTTTTTGCGTGTTGTCATCTTTGTTTACAGATGATCTGGACTCTCATCAGACGACTTCCTGCTCACAGGGAGAGGACCAAAACACTGCATGGTAAACATGATGATGAATCAGTTTTTGTATGTTATAGTAAGTTAGATGGGCAGTAAATGGCTCAAGGATACATGAGATACATGTGACTGGCATGCAGGGCTGGTAGTATGTGATCTCCCGCATTACATGTAATCTAAACACTCAGCTGTCAATTGAGAGACTACGTTCCCAGCTTTATGGTGTTATTATGATATGTATTAGTGGAAACTGGTCTTGGAGGAGAGCCCAACACTTTTTATTAATCCAAATCCCATTTACACCTGTCAATCTTAGAGCAGCTGTAGCTTTTAGTTAGTATAACTGCAGCCATCGCTACTGTAAACAGGGAACCATCCCTGATGATGAGTGTCACTTGCTTGGGAACAGGAAGTCTTAACCATGTTGGCTGTAGCTGCAGTTGAGCAAAGCAAGTATCTAGAGCCCCAATACATCAATAGCTGTCCTATTGTTTTCCTTGTCTTATTATCTTCAAAACAAAACTTTTTTTTTTTTTTTAATGACATCTTAAGTAGCACAACACTATTAGACCCACATCTAACTAATTAAAAACCTAATTTTCCAGACACAATTTACAGAACCTCCAATAATGTAAACTAACGTTATATGCTCCAATTAACATACATTTATTTTTTAAAACAATGGCAGCATTTAACGTTGGCTTCAGTATCTGGAGGTGCTGTAAATACAGTTGGGGGAAAAAATATGGCTTAGTTAAAATAATAATAGCAATGTAACCTGTTGTATCACAGTTTATTAAATAAATGTATCATTTGAATGTATCGGAACTAATGTTGACTTTGGGTTTAACCCAAGTGTCCTATGCCAACAAACACATTTTCACTGTATATTCAGGCTACACTGATACCCACTGGTTCATTTGTAAAAACTACTGTGTTTAACTGAATTAAAGCAGATGGTAAGCCATAACATCACACAATTTTAATTTAAACATTTATTAAATGGCTTTTTAATGAACCACTATTTTTACTTTCTTGACTGTGAATCAGCACATTAATTCACAGCATAAAACAAATCAGTGCGGCCCCCCAGGTGCGTTCTCCTAACTCATTGCTTCAGGTTATATCATTCATTCGTCTTTCTTAATGCAGTGCCAGATCTCCAACGCCTCCCTCGACCCCTTCAGACTCACAGCTGAGACTTAAGAGAACACCTGTGCAGGTGAAGGCGGCCATCAATCTCCTGAGTAAGCTGAACGCAGCAAACCTTTCTCAAGAAGCTAAAGCAGACACTACCGGGGATGGGAAGCGGAATTGGGAGGAGATGGAGAAAAAAACTGGAGACGACACATCAGGTAAATTTTAATTGCTTTTTTAAGGTTAGGTTATTGGTTTTTATAGGATGGGCTGGTTTTATTATCCAAATCATATTTTGCAAAGTTAAATAATAACGGTTCATTGTGTGTCATGATGCACCATATTGTGACCAGAGGTATGTATCGTTTGAAGTTCACCAAATAATTGTATAGTGTTTATATAGATGGTATGAATACATACTCTATCTGATTTATTGTTGGTCTTAACAAAATAGTCCATCATTAAATTAAATTATAATTTGATCTTATTATAAATCATACAGGACTATAACATGTATTGTGATAAATATTGTCTTATGACCTGCAATTAATGTATTGTGATCCCAACCTATACAGTAAAAAGAGCTATACAAAAATAAATACTGGAGTCATTAAAGCAAAATCAGCAACACTTAAAATATGTATTTATGTATAACAATGTGTTTCCACAATTCCACATACCTGAAGATGTAATCTGTGTAACAAGATAATTGTGGAATTGATTATTAGTGCTACAAAGTACACAAAAGCCATTTAAGAAAATCTCCTAAAAGCCTCTGTAACAGCTCCCAACCCCGCTGACCGGTGGCAAACAGAGAGCGGCCAATCGAAATCCAGTATTATTGTTGATTGCTTTGCATTAGTTTTAACGCATTATTCGCCTACAAAAATGCTTTAAAAATCACTCCGCATCTTTTAAAAAGATATAAAGATAGATGTACAATGAAATAAAAACAAATATATATATATATATATATATATATATATATATATATATATATATATATATATATATATATATATATATATATATAATCTCTCAGTAATGCTAATAATAAACTTGTTAATTATAACCATCCTTTGATGAAAAACTTCACATAGCTGTTATCTCTATGTCATTCCAAACAATTTCAAGGGAAAAGGGAGATTGTTGAACATGCTATAATCTCTTGGACCAGGGGTTCTCAAACCCAGTCCTGGAGACCCCTGGTTTTCATTCCAACAAAGCTCTCAATTACTTAACTATACCCTTAATTGAACTAATAATTTGCTTAATTAGACCTTTTTTACGTGTTTTCACCTCTTAAACAGTTGCAGATCTAGTTACTTATCAAATGTTATAGCTAACTTGAAATATGCAACTGTTCAAGAGCTGAAAACAAGTAAAAAGGTCTAGTTTTGCATCCATGTAATTTACTTAGCAACAGGCTTAACAACCACGAACACAAACAAAACCAGCAACATGACGTTACGGTTTTATTCAGTGATGAACCGAAAAAAACTATTAAATATAAAACTGTTTAAGGCTTCTAATAATGCATATTAAAGTTTTTATTGTGTACAACGACTGCCTAATTATTATTATTATTATTATTATAGCTACTGTGACAAAGCCCCCCGGCCAGTGTTGGTTTGCGCCCTTCAAACACTTGACCCAGGCACGGAAACTGCAAGTTTAGCACTTTTTCATACACTTTTATTCACACAAATAAACAAAAGGTTTAATCAAAACAAAAGCCTAACTCTGTTAAGGAGCGCTAATTAAACTGTTTCAAAGTTAAACTAGTAACAGGACAGCTAATCTGTTCCCCATTTACAAGACAGTTGAAAAATTCTCACCACCAGACTCCTACTTCACCCACCACCAACACAGAAAAAGACAGGCTTTTATACACAAACATATGACACTAATTACAAACACCCAAACAATAATTAAATTAACACTCCCCTGAAATGCACCCAGCCATTGCCATTCAGCCCTAGAGGCTTCTGGGTAACGTAGTCTTTTTGGCCTTCGTCCATTACACCTCTCCAATGTACTACACAATTACATCACACACTGTGACAATACAGGCGGGACTCTCGCCCTGCCACACTACATAAATATCAAACCTTAATTAGACTACCACGATGAATGTTTTATCTTAGGAAAAAATGTATTTTCTTGGATGCTGAGATTAATTACTACAGTACGCTATTGTCATACGATGGGGTGGGCTGAAAAAACAAAACATGAACTATAGTGTGATAGATATGTGGGCGGTAATGGGTGTAAAATGTAATCTGTTACTTCTCACAATTCTCGGATTCAAAATGCATTCACAGTTATACGTTGCCGGAATGTGGACATCCTCACTTCAACACAGCAAGTTAACGTTTGTATATGTATTAGTGAAACGTACATTCAGTGTATTATAGAAACTGAAAATTGCTGCTGCAAGAGTGTTCAGCCCCACCGGTACTGCCAGTAGCTACACCATCCACACCACCTGCAACTTTGCAGACAGTGGTTGGTGAGATGTAGAGTGATATGCTTTTTATCGCAGCCTTGACGATCACGTGAGGTTCCCATCTAATCAGACATTCCAGTGGTACAGCTCTCTTTGTCAGCAGAGCTTATGCCCCTGATGCAGCTCCAGTACAAGCGCACGAACACACAGAGCTCGTCACCAACCATCTACATCGTTTGGGTCTGGAAGTGAACTACGCAAAGAGCCAGCTGGCACCCGTCCAGATAGTTACTTATCTGGGGGTGCGTCTGGATTCGGGGCTCATGTTGGCCACACTGGCAGACGACAGAGTGAAGAGAGGAACGGAGTGTTTCAGCTCGGCAGAGCACTACCAGTAGTGGCTTTCCAGAGGCTTCTGGGCTTGATGGCAGCTGTATCCCGTACCCTCCCACTGGGTCTTCTGCATATGCACCCTCTGCAGGTTTGGTTCAACCACTCGTTTTGTCAGCTGGTGTTAAACCGTGACCTCCTATTGACAGTGTCCAATTGCTGTCTTCAGGTACTCAGACAACCGGCCCATTTACAACCTAGGCGTAGCGCTGGGCAGTGTCACTAGGGAGAGGTTATCACCACAGACGCATCCAATTCAGGTTGGGGCGGAGTGTGGGAAGGCCGAGGCGTGCAGGGTGTGGCCCCCATGGGCGGGTCGCCACATCAATATTTTGGAACTGCAGGCAGTGTACCTGTCCTTGCAGGAATTTTTGGAGCAGGTTAGGGGGAAGACATGTGCTCGTCCGTACAGACAACACGTCTGGTGTCCTACATAAACCACCAGGATGGTCTGCGGTCAGCCAGTCTCCACCATGTGGCCCACAAGCTTCTGCTGGGGGCACAAGTGAACCTGGCACTCCGGGCAGTTCACCTGCCAGGAGTGATCATCTGGGCTGCAGTGCTCCTAATAGCCCCTTACTGGCCCAGGAGAGTCTGATTCTCCTCCCTGATGCAGCTCCTGAACGGCCAGCCGTGGGAACTGCCGGTGCTCAGTCAGGCGCAGGGCACTTTGTGACACCCCAACCCAAATGCACCCTGAACGGCTGTATTTGAGCCGTCTGGGGCTATCGAATAGGGTGATTGACACCGTACAAAACGCTAGGGCAGCCTCCGCCCTTTCCCAATATGGGTACAAGTGGGGCGTGTTCCAGGCATGGTGCTTGTCGCGTGGTTTCGAGCCCACGCCATGCCCTATGGCAGTTATATTTTGGCAACCATTTCGGTGTGCCATGTAAAAATGAATTCAGTCTCCCCAGGAGCTCATTTCCTGGCGGGGCAATTTTTGAAATGCACCGGTGAAAGATTTACTTCCTCGTTGGAGATTGAATGTAGTGCTCAATGCACTGACAAAGCCTCCATTTGAGCCCATCCATTCAGCTGAGCTCAAATGTTTGACTTTTCAAGGTAGCTTTCTTGCTTGCTATCACCTCCGCTAAGCGGGTGAATGAAGTACAGGCACTCCTCTGTTTCGAAAGCTTGTCTTAATTTTTTCAGAGGCCAGAACGAGGGTCACCCTACGTACTAACCCTGCTTTTTTGCCGAAGACCATCTTGACTTTACACATTAACCAGTCAGTGGAACTGAAGGCTTCCCATCACCCTCCTTTCCAATCTGACAGGGAGTGCCAGCTCCATACGCTTTGCACAATGTTGGCATTAGCATATTATGTTGACAGGACTAAAAGCTGGAGGCAGTCAGAACAATTTTTGGTTTGATACAGAGCTAAGTCCCTGGGACAGGCTCTGTCTAAACAGCGTCTGTCTAAATGGCTGACAGGCACAGTCCAGACTGCTTATGAACTGGCAAATCTGCCCCTGCCTGAGAAGCTCACCGGCCATTCCACCAGGGGTCAGGCGACTTCATGGGCTTTGTTCCAAGGTGCATCTGTCCAGGAGATATGCAGTGCAGCGGTGTGGGCTTCCTCCCATACGTTTGCCAGGTTCTGTTGGCTGAATGTCGTGGACCTGCAGAACCACTATAGTACTGAGGGCGGTTTCCCAGTCCACCCTCACGTCAGAACATTAGAGTTGAGTTCATCTTAAAAGTTTTTCAGTTTGCTGGGATGCTGTTCAGTTCAAAGCGAGCTTGATAGCTTTGTAGCTCAGGGTTGTATACCATGTCCTTGTGACAGCTTGGGTATACACCCATTTGTAATGGTTAATATTCCCTATTTGAATTATCATAATCCTGGTTCCCTGAAATAGGAATATTAACCATTAACTTTGGGGTTGCAGTGTTCATGGTCACAGTTCTCGAAGGAAAATGACAATGTTACCAGGGCACGTAGTTGCTTTATTGCTGCAGGGGCAGAGCAGCAGCTACATCACCCTGCTCTGATGATTTTTTGGTAGAAAAGTTTTCAGGTTCGGGTGTCTTAAAGGGGAAACACCCATTTGTAATGGTTAATATTCCTATTTCAGGGAACCAGGGTTATGATAATAACCTAACGACATCAGATACAGCACCCCTTACTATATGACCTATGAAGGCAGTAGTCCTATAAATGTATTGATCATTGTCTGGTGGCTCTGTCTGGGATTTAGCACAGCAGAGCTCTGTTATATAAATCATACAATTGCAGTAACTGTTCATTGTAAAGCCCAGTGGAAGCAGAATGCCTCTTGCAGCTGGCCAGTCATCACACTGAAAGAATTTAGTGAAAATGACATATTCACTCTGAACAAATATAGCAACTAGGCATCATTAGTAAATAACATGTCTGAATGTTTCAGAGACTCAAATGACCCTGCAGAATCTGTAACCCCTGTCATAAACACCAGCTGCTGTATGAATACAAAATCAACACTTACAGAACCTACAGCAGTCCAGTTTCTATTGAAGGGCAAATTGACAGGGTGTGTGGAACGCCTTTACTGAATAGTACTTGCTTCAACATTTTTTTCCATTTCAATGTACTGTAGCTGTTTCATTTACTCCAGGGAACAGTGTGTGGGTTAAGATTCTCAGTGGGTATTATTACTTTTCCATTTGTATCAGAAAGCATAGGCGTCAGGTCACTTTAGCTGTACAGAAATATATTGGTGTGCACGGCAAGTGATGTGTTCAGTAAATATAAATGTTATATTTAAAAAGCGTCATCTTCTTTTTGAACTAATTTTGAAGGGTTTTGATGGAAATTGGAGAATGTTCTGTATCCTCAGGGTTTTACAAAAAAAAAAAAAACCTATATAAAACTATGCAGATTGATTTAAAAGGGCTGTGGGCATATCAGATTGGAGCGCTCAAGCTTCTCTGCCCTGCAGCTTCACCACCAGTTGAAGGGCGATTGTAGAAGGAGTGAGATGCCAATCATGTTGACATGGGTATATAGAGTTACACTCATACCACAGGTAGTTCAAGGTCAATGAAGGTGCTTGCTCATTAACCCTTTCAGGACCAAGCATTTTTTGGTGGGATGTTTTTTGCCTCTATTTGACGCTTGGTATAAAAATTCACTAAAAATCTATTTTTTACAGTAGCATCTTGGAAATTGTGTCCTTTTTTCAGAACACTGAGGAATATTATAAAATACTTCAGAAACCTTACAAACTTTTTTTTTTTTTTTCAAAGCAATATTTTTTTTTTTTTTAGTAAAGAATTTTACTAAATTATATTTTACTAAAAAATATTTTACTGTTTTCTGCTTTGCTTTGCTGTTGCTCTATGACCTGAGGGCAGCAGTGTGGAGAAGTGGTTAGGGCTCTGGACTCCTGACCGGAGGGTCGTGGGTTCAATCCCAGGTGGGGGACACTGCTGCTGTACCCTTGAGCAAGGTACTTTAACTAGATTGCTCCAGTAAAAACCCAACTGTATAAATGGGTAATTGTATGTAAAAATAATGTGATATTTTGTAACAATTGTAAGTCGCCCTGGATAAGGGCGTCTGCTAAGAAATAAATAATAATAATAATATTTCCTGAAAGTTTTGTTGAAAAATATTGATGTTTGGGCAAATTACAAGACATTGTTTCACCGGAGTGATTGCAATGACATAATACACATTTTTCTCAAAATAAATATTTATAAATAAAATATTAGTTATTAATTCCATTATTATCAGTAATAAGGAAAAAGCTTGTTAGATGTAGAATTCCCCAAAAATATGATTTTGACTGAAATAAATTTGTATATGACAAACATCGGTAAAACCACTTGCTATTTTTTTTATTTTCTTACCAAAAAATAATCATTTAGAAATCCTCTCTAGTTTGTGTAGTTTTTATACTTGCTGTCTGCCCCGTGTCCTTTCCGCTCTGAATGGGTAGGGGTCGCTGTCAATCATCTCAGTGGTCCGTTAGTACTATAGTTTCACTCACTGTCATTTCACTCCGTTCTGACAGATCTCATTGTCTGAAGCAGCGCTACTCTCATTCACTTAATAACTGTCAATCATGATGACCTGCACTGACTGTGCACTTTAATTTGTCAGTTACAGCGCCTGTCATTCAAAGCGCCTGCTTTGAAATTAGTGGTTAAGGTGTAGGTAGGCTTTTGCTATAGGTATATGGTGACAGTTACTAGTTTAATTTGAAAATGGGGCTCAAGAAGGAAACACTTAATGAATATTGTACACGATACCCTGACCGATGTCTGAAGTCTCCACGGCAGAACGAAGCGGGCCCGTCTGCCTTACCTTCCAGTGACTATCTAATGTTTTGTTCTGTGCATATTATTTTTACGAGTAAATTTATGCTATAAAAGTCTGTGTAATACACTTTTATATGCTGTGTTTTCTATGGTTTATTTGAGACAATTTTGTGTGAAGGATCTATATCCAGGGCAGGGAGAGCACCGCTTCCGTACTTCACATGTAGAATATTGAACTGCTTTGCTCCTATTAATATATGGAGATATACAGTGCCGTGAAAAAGTATTTGCCCCCTGTATGATTTTCTGCATTTTTGCATATTTTTGACACTGAATGTTATCAGATCTTCAACCAAAACCTAATGTTAGATAAAAGGGACCCTGAGTGAACAAATAACACAAACATTTGATATATATTTCATTTATTAAAGAAAGTTATGCAACACCCAGTGCCCCTGTGTGAAAAAGTAATCGCCCCCTTAGACTCAATAACTGGTTACGCCACCTTTAGCAGCAATAACTGCAACCAAACTCTCCCTGTAGTTATTGATTAGTCTCTCACAGCGCTGTGGATGAATTTTGGCCCACTCCTCCATGCAGAACTGCTTCAACTCAGTGACATTTGTGGGTTTTTGAACATGAACTGCTCGTTTCAGGTCCTGCCACAACATCTTAATGGGGTTTAGGTCTGGACTTTGACAAGGCCATTCCAAAATGTTAAATTTCTTGTTCTTCAACCATTCTGATGTAGACTTGCTTGTGTGTTTCGGATCATTGTCTTGCTGCATGACCCAGCTGCGCTTCAGCTTCAGCTCACAGACGGATGGCCTGACATTCTCCTGTAGAATTCTCTTATACAGAACAGAATTCATGGTTCCTTCAATGATGACAAGGCGTCCAGGTCCTGATGCAGCAAAGCATCCCCAAACCATGACACCACCATGCTTGACCGTTGGTATGAGGTTCTTACTGTGGAATGCAGTGTTTGGTTTTCGCCAGACATAACGGGGCCCATGTCGGCTAAAAAGTTCCACTTCTAACTCGTCTGTCCATAGAACATTGTTCCAGAACTCTTGAGGATCATCCAGGTGCTTTTTGGTAAACTTGAGACAAGCATTCATGTTCTTCTTAGTGAGCATTGGTTTCCGCCTTGCTACTCTGCCATGAATCCCATTTTTTCCCCAGTGTCTTTCTGATGGTGGAGTCATGAACACTGACCTTAGCCGAGGCAAGAGAGGCCTGCAGATCCCTGGATGTTGTTCTAGGGTTCTTTATGACTTCCTAGACGATTTTACGCCTTGCTCTTGGAAAGATTTTGGCAGGACGGCCACTCCTGGGAAGATTCACTACTGTCCCAGACTTTCTCCATTTGGACAATATGGCTCTGACTGTGGTTCGGTGGAGCCCCAGAGCCTTAAAAATGGCTTTGTAACCCTTTCCAGACTGATAGGCATCAACAACATTTTTCCGGAGGTCTTCAGGAATTTCTTTTGTTCGTGGCATGATGTGCTTCTAGAACCTGTGTGCTGACAACTTCACTCTGATGGTAAGGTCCAAAGTTAGTCAGAGTAATATTGGGCAGGGCTGGCCCAATTCAGGCCTGGTTGTTAACCAAAGTACTCAAACAGCTGACCCTAATTATCCCTTTTATTGGGTTGAGTTAACTAGGGGGGGCAATAACTTTTTCACACCTGAAGATTGCATGTTTGATTACCTTGCACACCAAACAAATGAAAGAAGCACCAAACTTTGGTGTCATTTTTTCTCTCAGACTCCCTCTATATACTACAACAACCCACAAAAAAATCTGACCAAATACAATGTGAAAAATGTGCAAAAATGCAGAAAATCAGAAGGGGGCAAATACTTTTTCGCAGCACTGTACATGTGTATAACCCATACAAATAAGCAAAGAATACAATAACTGTAAGAAACCCTGAGAGATAAACATTGATAAAAGTTTGAATATAGCGTGCCTGGTCTGGAACAGCAGGTGTGAATAATGTAGAGAGGTGAAGGGAACCTGTATCAACGCTGTGCTGAGGTGTCAGCGTTTTACAATTTTATAATTGGAACAGTTCTTATTTTTAGACCCATATATAACAAATAATGTAGATACTGTAAGCTAAACATTTATTTAAACGATACAACTCATTGGCAGCAAACAAATAAAGGGTATCTGTGGCCTTACACATCTTTTTTTTGCAAACAGAGATAACAGCGACCCCCTCACTTCTTCTAAATATAGCACTACACCACTCTATATCTATAGAAGGTATAGCTCTAGTGTGACCAAACGTTATTTCAATTAGAATGTTGGTAACCATGGTTTTGTTGCATGTTGAAATATGATAAAGGGGTTTCGCTAAATAAGATGTTTCTCAATGGCATAAAAAGTCTATGTGGTATTTAAAAATAGCAGAAACCAGTTTTCATTTCAGTGAAGTAGGCTACAATATTTTTTTTCATTCAAAACTTGTTTACTGGAATTAATGTTCAGCTTTCATATTGAAGCTTGTTGTGTACTACTCCTTCAACTAAACCAAGTAGTGTAGAAATTTGCTTGTATCATTCGACGTTTTTCAAATCAAGCAAGCTTATTTGTGTATAAAAAAAAAACTTCCTTCTTTCGCAGCCAGTATCATCTTTTAAAAGGCCTGGTCACAAGGGCAACATTTGTCGACGGCAACAAGGGGGTTACAGATGTTGCCGACTTATCGTCTTGTGTGATCACCCTGGGCAACACACCGGCAACATGAGGGCATCGTTTTCAATACCAGCCAATCAAATTTGATAGTAGTGCATGCACATGGATTAGGGCGTGGTTAACATGTAGAAAACAGAAAGTACTGATTAGAGGAGAAACCTCAAAATGGAGCGAGGTAACCAGTGGTGTACCACAGGGATCAGTATTAGGTCCTCTGCTATTCCTAATCTACATTAATAATTTAGATTCTGGTATAGTAAGCAAACTTGTTAAATTTGCAGACAACATAAAAATAGGAGGAATGGCAAACACTGTTGCAGCAGCAAAGGTCATTCAAAATGATCTAGACAGCATTCAGAACTGGGCAGACACATGGCAAATGACATTTTAATAGAGAAAAGTGTAAGGTACTGCACACAGGCAATAAAAATGTGCATTATAAATATCATATGGGAGATACTGAAATTGAAGAAGGAATCTATGAAAAAGACCTAGGAGTTTATGTTGACTCAGAAATGTCTTCAACTAGACAATGTGGGGAAGCTATAAAAAAGGCCAACAAGATGCTCGGATATATTGTTAAAAATTGTTGAATTTAAATCAAGGGAAGTAATGTTAAAACTTCACAATGCATTAGTAAGACCTCATCTAGAATATTTTGTTCAGTTCTGGTCACCTCATTACAAAAAGGATATTGCTGCTCTAGAAAGAGTTCAAAAAAGAGTGACCAGAATTATCCCGGGTTTAAAAGACATGTTGTACGCAGACAGTCTAAAATAATTTAATCTATTCAGTCTTGAACAAAGAAGACTACGCGGTGATCTGATTCAAGCATACAAAATTCTAAAAGGTCTTGACAATGTCGACCCAGGGGACTTTTCGACCTGAAAAAAGAAACAAGGACCAGGGGTCACAAATGGAGATTAGATAAAGGGGCATTCAGAACAGAAAATAGGAAGCACTTTTTTACACAGAGAATTGTGAGGGTCTGGAACCAACACCCCAGTAATGTTGTTGAAGCTGACACCCTGGGATCCTTCAAGAAACTGCTTGATGAGATTCTGGGATCAATAAGCTACTAACAACAAAATGAGCAAGATGGGCCGAATGGCTGCCTCCTCGTTTGTAAACTTTTATGTTCTTATGATGATAAGGCTAAACCATAACGTCAAACAAGGCAGCGCATGATAAATCCTGATTCCTGCATTTCATCCAATTAATTAGTCTATAGATAAGCGAATGTTAATGTCCACGGTTACAATAACATATTTAAGCTGTTAATAAATGTATCTTACGATAATAATATGCCACGTGTAGCGTAAATGTTTTATTTTAAATTAGTTTGCTATGTCCTACATTAACCCCCAATCATAACATCTTTCATTTTAACAGTAAACTAAGTCAGATTTGTTTAAAAAAAATTCAGAGGTCTGCCTTCTTGCTCTCGAAAGCCTAGAATTAAAAGTACAATATTGAAAACATTGTTTATGAATACCGATATATTTATTATGTTTGGCATATTAAATATGTAGACCTACTAACTAAATAATTATACTAATGTACACCTTTTTATTTAAGAAGGAACTACAGGCTTGTTAATGTAATTAATTTGTGCATTTTTATATTGTAGCTTTGCAGCATGTTTATGTCTCGTGACAAAAACGTGCATTATGATTGGGCTGCATTACGTTGTTGCCTGTGTGTTGCCAGCTTGTCAACTGCAGGTTTGTCTCTCGTGTGACCACCGCAAACTGCAAGGCAACACGCAGGCAACAAATGTGTTCCTCTTGTTGCTGTTGACAAAAGTTGCCCATGTGACCAGGCCTTTATGGCACGTAGCTGAAATTGTAAAGTAATTAAATGTCCCTAGCAGCGGGCTGTCTCTGTTTATTGCACACAAGAACTTGCAAAATGGAAAACTTTTTTGAGAATTTTAAGAAAACGCATTTGAGAGCAAATCATTTTATGACGTTTTTATTTATAGCTGAAGAGGTGCCAGTGTTATGCCAAATAGTGTCGCTGCCAAATAGCGTCACCTGTCAGTATTAGTGCGAAATATGGTCCCCTGCCAAATAGTGTCGTCAGCGATTGTGTCTCATTGTAGATTACGACTAAAGTAATAATTAAGCGATAGTGCACGTTGATGTGATAGTTGACCATGACGGGAGTTATGCGTCCCGAGGCGACGACGAAGGCGCTAACGAAAGTCAAGGTCAACTGTCACACGGAACAGCCGTCATCGAGAGGGCACTATCGCTATAAGAATTATTTTTACCATTGTTTTCTTAAAAAAAAAACACCTTAAAACCTAGATTTACCTTACATAAGAAAGAACATAAGAACCTTGAACTTGTACTGATTCATCGAGTACCTTTCCGCTGAGTAAAATAGTCCCAAACATTTTTTTAAAATAAAATACAGGGAAGACATACATATAAAGAGAAGAACAATAAGTTTATTTAATAAATCGATTTTTATTTTTGTATTAACTTGTTAGGGTTTTAAACCCCTATTTATAATCAGGACATTGCCTGAGGAATGAACCGAGCAATTACTGAACAGTCTGTGTACAATGGGCTGAACTACCAATAGAATCTCTCATTTATATACCACTCTAAAATGCCTCTTAACTCACCTTGTTTCTACCTTCAGCCAAAGAGTTTCTCTCCTAAATACATACATGAATGGAGCAATATTACTGAACTGCCCGCGTCTCGCATTGTTGTTGTTGAAAGATGCTGTGTCTGTGCTCCAGTTGAGCTGACAGTCTGTGATTGGCTCTCGGCAGTTGCAGGTTCAGAATTGGTTGCTTTCGTCGCTGCAAAATATTGATTGGCTGGTTTTGATGGATAATAAAATTAATTTGGACCAATTGTGTCTTTGTTTAGTATTTACTGTCCTATAGTTTTTTATATTCTAATTTAATTCTGAACTTTACTATTTTTAATTTGCATGACTGCGCATGTGTACTGACTGCAAATGAGACACTATTCTTCCGATGACACTATTTGGCACAACACCGGAGCTATGTCTCGTCAAGTCCAGAGGTGCCGGGGCTGAGCCCTGGCATGCACCTGCACAAATTAACTACTGCCTCTCAGTAACTATCAGTAAGTGAACGTCAGTCCCTTCCCTATCCAATGATATGTATTTCAAGCCTGTACTGCAAAGTACGGTGGCCCTGTAAGTCATTTTTTTTGTAAGTCATTTTTTTTTTAATCATGTTTACATGATCGACGGCCCTAGGCTCCCACTTCTGTATGATCGTGTTAACATGATCCCAGTCCTTATTAAACACTTCATATTAAGATGCAGTGTACACAAGTAGTGATAGAGGAGGTTCCTATTCTTGTATGTTAAACATATATATTTTGTAGCATGTATCTAGAGAGCCGTTTAACCAATTGTGAAAAAACTTGGTACTATAATTTAGAATAGCAGAATCTGAGGACTTATGGTAGTGCCTGTCCATCTGTATGTGAAGCTAACATTTTTACATGCAATTATTGTGATGAAACTTGACATTCAAGTTATTGGAACAATTCGATTTGGGATATTTGGAGGTATCTATGAACATTTTGTTTATTATTATTATTATTATTATTATTATTATTATTATTATTATTATTATTATTATTATTATTATTTTTAATAGTCATTTAACAGACGGTTTTATCCAAAGCAACTTGCAGGGACTAGAGGGTGAATTATGCATCAACAACTGCTGCTGCAGAGTCACTTACAATAGGACCTCAGTTTTGCATCTCATCCGATGTGGGTCATACATTTTTTTATACTTTTATAAAGTAACTGTAAATGTATGTTACTAACTTACTTGTGTGTTTTAATTTGTCCAGTTGTTTTATTTTAAAGGGTAACATTTCATGTCCAGGTCAGTTGTCAACTGCAGTATCTCATAGCTTAGAAAAAAGCTGTAGCAGGGTTTACTAGGTGAAATGACCTAGGAAGCACAAGAAAGTAAGGCATGCAAAAATACTCTGTTATTCTAAACATGCTTCTTTCAAAATGAATTTCTCATCCAAGTTGGTTGTCAAGTGATGTGTCATAGTTTCCTGAAATTAGAAAAAGCTGTAGAACAAACATACTGTAGACTTGCCACTTTTAAAACTTCGGATATACTGACATCCTATAACTTTGGGCTGCTAAGACAGCAGTTGCTGTGATAAAATAAGCGTAGCAGGGTGTTAACTTGGAAAGCAAAGTAATTTCTCGGACTAGTGAACTGGTTACCCATGTAATGTATTTACTTCTGAACTTTAGAGGATGCAGTTTTCATTTTGTTAAGTATGTTGTGTGTGTTTTTTTTTTTTATTCTTGACCAGACCGGTTTCTTTTTCTTGCTTTCTGGTTTTGGCGTGCTAATCAAGAGATTAGGGTGTTTCCTCTTACAGTCAGCATGTTTACAAATTCAATTTTTATTTGGAATACTCAGAACTCAGTATTACAGTCATGTAAACAGCATATTCAGAATAAGGTAAGAAGTATTCTGATTTAAGAATAATCAGAATAAGATGTGGAATATTGAGCTATCTTATGGAATGTTAGTTCATGTAAACTGCGATTTCTAAATACTTGCCCTTCTCTGTTCCAGACCATGGGTGAGACCGTTGTCTTTGTAGTCAGGGATTTAGAAAGTCTGTGACCTGTTTTTTTTCAGTTTTCAGCATTTAAATTCTGTTTCAGTTTTTATTTAGTTGGTAAGATTATTATTTAGTTTTAGTTTCGGTTAGCTAAATTCAGAAAGATATATTTCAGTGTTAGAATTTTGGTATCTTTGCATTTTAAGAAACACTTTTTTTAGGTGCATGTCAAGTTGCTGCATACAAACAAATAATGTAATCACTTAAAATTCCAGTTCTCTTTGTTTGACGCTGTAAACTAGAGGTCTTCACGGGTGCGACGCGATCATGAACCGACAATTAATTACCCGACCCGACCCGATGTAAAATTCTTGTTGTTAGACCTGGATTTGACCCAGCCCAAAAAAACAGTGGAACACTTTTCCTTTCCCCAGCTTAGTATATGCACTGACTAGATATAGTATTAAAGCAGTGTTTTTTTTCTTGTCAACCTGGAAGTCTGGCTAAACTACAGACAGTCTTTATTCCATCATGAACCTACATAGAGGACTGTAAAATTAAATATACAATCTGTTAGTATAAAATATATAAAGATAAATACATTATCTGAAAATCAAATGAACTGAAGTACGGTCTCATAAGTGCGTGATTTTATTACAAACTTAACACAAGAGCAAATGGAATTGAGATGTAAAATTTGTGTTTTACAAAACTTGTTTTCCTTCTTTGTCCACAATAACAACAAATGATTCCCACACCACAGACCTGCGAGCTTTTGTAGTGAAAAAATTAAGCTGACAAATGTTTTTTGATTCAAAAACACTTTATATACAAGAGAGGTATATTTTGCACCCAAAAACCTGTTCAGTACGGGTAGGGTCTCGGGTCCTCAGGTCCAGGTAGACCCGTGAAGACCTCTAGTGTAAACACATTCAACCATGTGCTTTGGGCAACAGTGCCGCAGAGCAGGAAGTCATTTGCAGCTTGGCTGTGCTATATCTATTGCATTTTCGTGAAACGATATTAATACAACTCAGAATATTTGTTTTTCATGTTTATTTTTTTGTTTGTTTTGTTTTAGTTTTTTTTTTAACATTTTCCAGTTTTTATTAGTATTTCATTCAGGAAAATGTTTATTTTTTTTCATTTTTGACCATTTTCGTTTTAGTTTTCGTTAACTGAAAACAAACTGTGATACGTACCCAGACGTGTGAAGTTAAAAACTTTATAATACAGATTGTAATTGAAGGAATTGAAGCTTGCTTATAGTAGCCATTCAATGTTTTGCTGTTTGGTTGTAGCTTACAGTTTAAAAGAAACATTTGTTGGGCTTAAATGTTTTTTCGGAGCAGACAGGTTGATGCTGTGGAACAAAACAGGAAAACAGCATGCGAGTCGTGATGGAGCAACAGCAAACTGAAAGAGCCGTAATACTCCAACCCAAATCTGTAACAACCGGGTCTATCCTAAATCTTTTAAAAGTATAAAACTACAATATCATTGAAGCTAAAGCAGAGGGAATGGGAAAACCTAGTCCTGAAAATAAAGCAAAGAAGCCAAAATTAGTAGAAGCCTGACCACATGGAGGACGACACACAAAAATTAAAAGACACTCAATCACTCGTAAGGGAAGCCAAACTGATAAAATATGGGACCGCCTACAAGACCTTGAAAATAGGAACAGGCGAAACAATATCCGAATCCTAGGAGTTCCCGAAGACATGGAGGGGAAGGTAATGTGGTGAGGTGAAAGAATTCGGATCTTTAAGGACTTAACCAAATAGCTTGCGGAAAAAAGAAAAAGAGACTTTCACGGAGGTGCGGCACATGTGCACAATGATGAAATATCCTGACAAAATTAATAGCAACATGGGTCAATCAGACTATTAAGAAACTTATAAAACCTGACCATTTTGGATTTTTTAAGGGAAGGACATCCCCTGAATCTGAGATACCTGGTACATATTATTTAGAAGGCAAAAGATGTAGATGTTCCTGTAGTAAGGTTACCTCCACTATACTTTAGAGAAATGTGGACTTGGACCTACTTTACCGGCATTAGTGAAAGTAATAACAAACCCATAGCTGCAGTAATTACTAATGGCCTATAATCACACTCTTTCCAACTTAGCAGAGGCACATTAAAATTATTCTGAAGCTATTGGATAATTTGTACTTGACACCCCTTCTGACAGGTTCACGGACAGCCAGGATCCCGATTCATCAGTTTAGAATGCCTCCACAACATTGAGACATTGAAAAAACCACAAGAGCTAAACGAGAGGAGGCCATTCAGCCCATTTAGCTCGTTTTGGTTCTTTTAGTAGCTTATTGATCCCAGAATCTCATCAAGCAGCTTCTTGAAGGATCCCAGGGTGTCAGCTTCAACAACATTACTGGGGAGTTGGTTGCAGACCCTCACAATTCTCTGTGTAAAAAAAGTGCCTTCTATTTTCTGTTCTGAACGCCCCTTTATCTAACCTCCATTTGTGACCCCTGGTCCTTGTTTCTTTTTTCAGGTCAAAAAAGTCCCCTGGGTCGACATTGTCTATACCTTTTAGAATTTTGAATGCTTGAATCAGATCACCTTCTTTGTTCAAGACTGAATAGATTCAATTCTTTTAGCCTGTCTGCATACGACATGCCTTTTAAACCCGAGACAATTCTGGTTGCTCTTCTTTGCACTCTTTCTAGAGCAGCAATATCCTTTTTGTAACGAGGTGACCAGAACTGAACACAATATTCTAGGTGAGGTGTTACAAATGCATTGTAAAGTTTGAACATTACTTCCCTTGAGTTAAATTCAACATTTCTGAAGGCTTATGAAGGCTAACATTAGCACTGAAAAGGTAATTTGTACACCAAACTACCAAACTATTCATCTCTTCTTGTAGCTAACCAAGTACTGTCCACACCATGCACATCAATTCACCATATAGGTCTCATATGATAACTGGAACTACACTAGTTGAACAAATGTGATTGTAGGCCTTGCTTTCTGATAGTCTTCTACTTTCTTGGTCACCTGGAGAGTGAAATTGTACCCTCCCCTTCAGGGCGGTCTTTCCTGTTAGTAACCAACCAGCTGCTTCCCCTAATGACTGACATGCTTTGCAGCCAGCAAGATGCATCGCCCCAAAGACACTGCTGAGGTGAAAGGGCCTAGAAAGTGCAAGTGTACCAGATTTCCTGGAATGGGAAGGCCAGCAAACGAAGAGCCTTCTTTTACCTAGTGAAGTACCAGATGCCATGTTTTATTTTGCGATGTCACGTTTCTTTCGAACTGCACATTTGAGACCTATGAAGTCAATAGAGGTGCATGAAGTATTTTGCCAACTACAAGCCTTTTAAACAAACTGTTCTTCCTTTTATTTGTAGGGCTGCAACGAAGGGTACATTTTGACCTTCATAGGTTCGGAACACATTACCGAAGGAAGGTTCGAACCTTCGGTGGTACTCCTTTGCATAATTTATTGGTGACGTCACCATAGCTACTTGTTTATATTTGATTGAAAATCCTATTATTTTACAGATAATCCATATAAATGGAGTAAAACATTCACATGTAGTTTATAAATACATACGTTGTTTATTTACACGTAACTGAGCCTACTTGCGATATATATAGTAAGCTTGCAGTGCAGCAGACAACTGCAGCGGACAAATCTTTATTTAACAGTCACATTTTACTACTACTAAAAAATATTAATAATACTAATAATAATAATGTGAACTTACGCTTGTCAAGTGACCCCAGAGATTGGTTATGCCTCCATGATACGAGTCGCTTGCACAGTTTGCATTCAACTTTTTTTTTTTTTTTTTGGTAGTCTGGACAGTTAACAAAAAAATCTCAAACAGCAGAGGGGTTTCGAGACACTTCTTTCAATACAGCTTACGTCTTACGATATACAACAATTTGCTGTTGAGATGGCGAATGAAGAAATTAAAGGTTTGCCTCTGGATAACACACGCTGGAGCGGGGTGGGGTGGACGGTGCTCAGTTTTTTAAATTAAAATTATTAGTGTTAGCGTATATTTTGTATGTTTCAAACATATTCTTCTGTACACTAGGCATTCAGTACATATTTTACTGAAGCAATACAGCCACTAGAGGTACGATCCCACTGCTTTGGATACTATACCCTGCTCCATACAAGGCAACGGCACTAGAGTTGCTACGTATAATGATTTGGTAGCGGATTTTAATAATATTTGTTTACGTAATATGCATTATACAAATCAAAAAGATTGAATTTTGCATGTGAGTGACATTTAATGTGTGATTTTATAGTATTCACACATTGTCAAACAGGAAGAAGAAAAGAAAAAAACAGCGCTGAACCTGTCTGACGAACCTTCGAAGGTTTAAAACAATCTTCGAATCCCTGGCTAGCGAATGAACCTTCGGACACAGCCCTATTTCTTTGTATTTATTGGACACATTTATTTTTTTTATTTTTTCCTTTCCTTGAAAGGTTCAAAAACGGTTTTTGAACCAGTGTGAAACAAGTCAGGCCTGACAATAATACTGGGTTACAATTGGGGATATCTTGGAATAAATTCACACCTTCAGAAATGTATGGGTCCAGTTTATTTGGCTTTTGTTCCAGTACAAAGTTAGCACCAATAAAAAACAAATTACTAAAGGCTAAATTAGAATAGACCATTCACAATGTTAGGGGTCATCCAGAGTTGTCAAATGCACACAATATGATGATATTCAGCACAAACCCCTTTCATGTGCCATTGTGCTATAGTAGTCACACAGTCACCATATTAATTTAGGATAGTTAAGTCATTTACATTCTCAGGAACATGAGATAAGAACAAAAATTGGCAAACACTGACAAATCTACAGTAGGCTACAACCTTTGACAGATCAGACAGGAACGAAGCAATATGCAAGCAGTAAAAATCGATACAGCGCTCTCCTTGCATTCTGCTTTACTGTGTCAATACTGTATTCCTTTACTTGAAACAAAATGCATACATAAAATAAATTAAGTAAAGATACAAAGCATATTCCAGTAGAGACTCTCTGAAGCTTAAAAAAGTCTAACAAATAAACTGTACCAGTATGTATCCTGAGTTGTTAAAGTGACTAATATGAAAATACACTACCGGTCAAAAGTTTTAGAACACCCCCATTTTTCCAGTTTTTATTGAAATTTAAGCAGTTCAAGTCCAGTGAATAACCTGAAATGGTACAAAGGTAAGCGGTAAACTGCCAGAGGTTAAAAAAAAAGTTTAGGTTACCAAAAACTGAAAAATAATGTACATTTCAGAGTTATACAAAAAGGCCTTTTTCATGGAACAAGTAATGGGTTAACAACTTACAGCTGTTCTGCAGCAATTGAAGTAAATTAAGCCTTGAAAGTTGATGCTAACAATTCCTACAGGTGTCCCAACTTTTGTTGATTACTTACAATCCCTCTGTCTGTATAAAAGCAGTGTTGGAACAGACTGTGTTACTACACCCTCTTAAGCATTATTTGGACAGTATTGTACTGCAGGAAGTAGTATATTGCTATCATAATGGTGAGAGAAAGGCAATTAACAAAGGAAGACAGACAGACCATTATAACCCTTAAAAGTGTAGGTCTTTCCTTTAGAGAAATTGCAAAGAAAGCCAAGGTGTCAGTGAGTACAGTTTCCTACACCATCAAAAGGCACTTGGAAACTGGAGGAAACTCTGACAGGAAGAGGTCTGGCAGACCCAAAGCCACAACAGAATCAGAAGACAAGTTTCTGAGAGTCAACTTGCGTGATAGGCGGCTCACAGGACAACAGCTTCAAGCACAGCTTAACACTGGTCAAAGTAAGCAAGTCTCAGTTTCAACTGTGAAGAGAAGACTTCGAGCTGCAGGTTTGACAGGTCGAGTGGCAGTAAGAAAGCCATTGCTAAGATGGCAAAATAAGAAAAAGAGGCTTGCCTGGGCCATGAAGCACCGCCAGTGAACTACTGAAGACTGGAAGAAGGTCTTATGGACCGATGAATCAAAATTTGAAATCTTCGGTTCATCACGCAGGGTTTTTATGCGCCCGTCGAGTAGGCGAAAGGATGGTTCCTCGGTGTGTGACACCAACTGTCAAACATGGAGGAGGAAGCGTGATGGTCTGGGGCTCTTTGCTGGATCCAGAGTCGGCGACTTGCACAGAGTGAGTGGCACCCTGAACCAAAGCGGCTACCACAGCATTTTGCAGCGCCATGCAATATCCTCTGGTATCGCCCTAGTTGGTCAGGGGTTCATCCTACAGCAAGATAATGACCCAAAACATACCTCCAGGCTATGTCAGAACTACCTTAGAAGAAAAGAACAAGGCGGTAGGCTTCAAATCATGGAATGGCCAGCACAGTCTCAGACTTAAACCCCATTGAGCTGGTTTGGGATGAACTGGACAGAAGGGTGAAAGCAAAGCAACCTACAAGTGCAACACATTTGTGGGAACTTCTGCAACAGTGTTGGGAAGAACTTTCTGAACAATATTTGATTTCCATTGTAGAAAGAATGCCACGAGTGTGTTCGGCTGTTATATCTGCAAAAGGTGGCTACTTTGATGAGTCAAAAATTTAGATTAAATTTTGTTAAACAAAACGATTCCATGATTTCTTTTTTATCTCCAATTGTTTATTTGTTCTATGCTTTAATGTTTTTTTTTCTATGCAGTTAATGTTTTTGCTGATGGTTCCAAAAGGTCTCTGAACATTGGAGATAGGCACAAACATAGCTTGCCATTTTGCTAGTGACCAAATAAGGACCCAGGTTATTTGTTAAAGGGGTAATGGTAAATTACTAATTATTTTAGTTCAATTGTACACTTCTAGTTGCTTTGCAAGTCCTAGATGTGATATAGAAAGCGCAGTTTGCATGCTTTCCTTCCTTACTGTCTAACTTTCCAGGTCATATTTACCTCAGCCATGTCTTTGGGGCCACTGACTGCAAAGCATGTCAGTCATTATGAGAACAACCCATATCTCATAATGTGAAGTATGCCACTTGACTGAGGTTGTCACAGAGATAGTTTTGCGATTTTCAGGATTGCTAATTCTCATCTCCAAAGTGTCTTTACCTTCATTTGCTGTCTGATTAAAAACTGTAGTGCAGAGAACTAATTAGCAGGAATTCATGTGTATATTTTTTAGCTTTAAAATGTGTCATCCCAATTGTGAACATGAATTCTATTTGTGCATGCATTTATTAAAAGGCACTTACCAGCTGTGTGTAGAACCGTTCTTCTAATTTTGGATGGGGCCAGAAGAATTGAAAGGTCACATGATTTAAATGAAATGAGGGAGTCAGTTCCAGTACAGAAGTTAGGGTCTCTATAAGTAGGGACAACTCATTGTAAGCATCGTACAAAAGTAAAAGAATGTAAAAATGACATTAGAAACAACTTTTTAAAACCATTCGGATATTGTTTTATGATTATATAACTTGTGGTTTTCAACAGGGCTACCAGAATCTAACCAGACATTAACAATTCATAGACAGTTACAGGTGTCTTAATACAGGATATCGCAGGCAGCTGGGACTCTGTAAGAGCCCCTGAAATGATTATGTACACCTAGTTTAATATTCCCTGCACTTGGAAGCAGCAGGACCAACTCTGATTATCACAGCAGTAATGGGTCTCAGCAGTTTACTTATTTACTCTGTGCCTGGACAGAAATGTTCAAAAATAGGTTGGCAATACAGAAAACAAATGTACAGTAAGTCCATTATAAGACCAACCTTAGCCAGCTATCAATCTGCCGTGTCTCAGAAACAGGATATTGGCTGAATACATTCAGGAATCCGGAGAATGACTGATTAAAATCAAAATATACTTTCTCTGACTCTGGCTTGCTTGTTATACCCAAGCAAAAGCGCACCACACTCAGAGAGCGCTCTTCTCACTTCACGGCCCCGAACTCTGGAACTCTTTCAGAGCTTTAGTGCGTGTAGCTCCCACAGTCGCTCGCTTCAATTCAACTCTCAAGACCCACTTGTTTTCAATGCTCTTTAAGCCTGATATCTTATTAGCTGCTGCCTAAATTGCTATTTCAGGGTTTTCACTCCATCTTACACGCATACATAATGTTTAGAATCCACATCCTAGCTTTGTATTTAATGTATTATGCCTGTATTTAATGTATTTGATGTATTATGCATTGTTCCTCACTATCTTGTAATGTGCTTTGTGATGGTGGTCCTCTATGAAAGGCGCTATATAAAATAATATATTGATTGATTGATATAGTATACTTATTGGAGTTTCTACATGTCCAATACAACACTTGTTCTTTTTGTCTGTTATTGGTTACAGTAGGAACAGGGCATTAAAGTAAATGTCGCTAACAAAATAAAATTTCACTTTGCACTTCTCTTAGCTTTATAGGTCTCAGGTGTTTATGAACATCCTCCATTCCCTGTGTATTCATAACTGTACTAGACTAATGTGCCTCAAAAATTCAGTCTGTATCCATGGCAACACCTGCTTCTTGATTTGGGAGTGCTTGTTGAAAACAACCCTTCTAAATCTATAACTGTGTTTTATTAAGAAAACAGAACAGCATAGAGCACATAGCTACAGTAGCAGGGTTTTACAATGCACCATTTTATCTCTGACAGCTGGATCACAATTGGTTTAAACGTCACTTCAGCAACTTGCACAACAAAAAGTATGCATAATGTGTGTTCTGCATGTCGTAATATTTTGCCTGATTGATTCACAATATACTGCTCAAGTTGTCTCACCTTTATATAGAATCTAGATTAGAACTGGTTGGAGCCTTCTTGTATGCACAGTTTTTATGTATTTTGTCTTCATTTTTGATGTTCATTAACTTTACTGCTGGGTATTTTTTACTTGGTACATAAAAAATAAATATTGATCAGAAAATACTTTCCTTAAATTGTTTATCCCTATTTTATAGGGCAATTCAATCAGAAAGAACTTGAAGACCAACCAAACACTCCACAGAGAATTGAGAACAAAGTGGGTGTTCTGCCTGGGAGAAAAGGAGCCATTGAAAATTCATCACCACCTGCCACATGCAGCACACTGAGCGCCGGTGGAATGCCTGCCCCTATCTCTGCAGTGTCACGTAGCAGACTGACTCCTGGAATAGAAGACCCCAACGGACCTGTGGATGGTAATCGGAAGCAGTCTCCCTTAAAGGTGCCCCCCCCACTGGAAAGCGCAGCTAACACTGGAGGTGCTAAAAGACCAGTGTTAAAGAGAAAGATGTCTTTTGTGGCCTCTGGTTTAAACAAAAGTGAACTTGTAAGTTTCTTAATTTTTCACAAATTAACGTTTAGATATGTACAGTATGTTTTTTATAGAATGAACAATCCCATCTGTTTGTAGGAATAATTCAGTGATTCAACAAATGTCTTACTTTACGGTGTTGTACTTGTCGAAATGGTATATATATATATATATATATATATATATATATATATATATATATATATATATATATATATATATATATATACAGTACTGTGCAAAAGTTTTAGGCAGGTGTGAAAAAATGCTATAAAGTAAGAATGCTTTCAAAAATAGACATGTTAATAGATTATATTTATCAATTAACTAAATGCAAAGTGACTGAACAGAAGAAAAATCTAAATCAAATCCATATTTGGTGTGACAACCCTTTGCCTTCAAAACAGCATCAATTCTTCTAGGTACACTTGCACAAAGTCAGGGATTTTGTAGGCATATAGTCAGGTGTATGATTAAACAATTATACCAAACAGGTGCTAATGATCATCAATTCAATATGTAGGTTGAAACACAATCATTAACTGAAACAGAAACAGCTGTGTAGGAGGAATAGAACTGGGTGAGGAACAGCCAAACTCAGCTAACAAGGTGAGGTTGCTGAAGACAGTTTACTGTCAAAGTCATACACCATGGCAAGACTGAGCACAGCAACAAGACACAAGGTAGTTATACTGCATCAGCAAGGTCTCTCCCAGGCAGAAATTTCAAGGCAGACAGGGGTTTCCAGATGTGCTGTCCAAGCTCTTTTGAAGAAGCACAAAGCGACGACGCGTTGAGGACCGTGAAGCGCAGTGGTCGGCCAAGGAAACTTACTGCAGCAGATGAAAGACACATCATGCTTACTTCCCTCATGATCGGAAGATGTCCAGCAGTGCCATCAGCTCAGAATTGGCAGAAAACAGTGGGACCCTGGTACACCCATCTACTGTCCGGAGAAGTCTGGTCAGAAGTGGCCTTCATGGAAGACTTGCGGCCAAAAGCCATACCTCCGGCGTGGAAACAAGGCCAAGCGACTCAACTATGCCGAAAACACAGGAGCTGGGGTGCAGAAAAATGGCAGCAGGTGCTCTGGACTGATGAGTCAAAGTTTGAAATATTTGGCTGTAGCAGAAGGCAGTTTGTTCACCGGCGGGCTGGAGAGCGTACGAATGAGTGTCTGCAGGCAACAGTGAAGCATGGTGGAGGTTCCTTGCAAGTTTGGGGCTGCATTTCTGCAAATGGAGTTGGGGATTTGGTCAGAATTAATGGTCTCCTCAATGCTGAGAAGTACAGGCAGATACTTATCCATCATGCAATACCATCAGGGAGGCATCTGATTGGCCCCAAATTTATTCTGCAGCATGACAACCACCCCAAACATACAGCGAAAGTCATTAAGAACTATCTTCAGCGTAAAGAAGAACAAGGAGTCCTGGATGGTATGGCCCCCACAGAGCCCTGATCTCAACATCATCGAGTCTGTCTGGGATTACATGAAGAGAGAGAAGCAACTGAGGCTGCCTAAATCCACAGAGGAACTGTGGTTAGTTCTCCAAGATGTTTGGGCCAACCTACCTGCCGAGTTCCTTCAAAAACTGTGTGCAAGTGTACCTAGAAGAATTGATGCTTGATGCTGTTTTGAAGGCAAAGGGTGGTCACACCAAATATGGATTTGATTTAGATTTTCTTCTGTTCACTCACTTTGCATTTAGTTAATTGATAAATATAATCTATTAACATGTCTATTTTTGAAAGCATTCTTACTTTACAGCATTTTTCACACCTGCCTAAAACTTTTGCACAGTATTGTGTGTATATATATATATATATATATATATATATATATATATATATATATATATATATATATATATATATAAAATAGAACATCTTGATGGTTTTCATATCTTTATGCAAAACCTGAAGAATGAACCTGAACACATTTGGGTGTGTTTGCCAAGACATACAGACACATCCAATGTTTGTATCCACATCAATGTGTATCCTGCAACAACAGTGCTACATGTAAAGGCTAGCTGTATTGAGCTGGGAGTTTTACATTTAATTCTTTTTCCATGACCATTTTGTACCATTCACTGGTTTTTGAGCACTACACGATCTGTGTAGGTCTGACAATGAAACTTGAAACGGGATGCATTTATTGCATTCATGGTCAAAGATCTACTTGGATCCTGCAGCTGATTCTTATACTCAGGAACCAGCAACACAGGTGCTTGAACCCCCAGCCCTACACACAGCCATTCAATTAGAGCATTAGCACAGGTGCAAGAGGGAGCATTGATGTGGACACAAACACTAGGATGTAATGACACACAGACTGTAACATCTACATGCCTTGAAGAAAACTTTGGATAATATTTATTTGACTGTGTTGCCGTTCATTCCACTGCTGATATGTGATCCCCAGTGTATGTGAATAAAAAGGTCAAAAAAAGTCATGATTTATGTTAAATGTATCACTGTGATGCGTACAACACAGGCAATATTAAGTAATGCTTAATGTAAAGTAAAGTTTTTTTTCTCCCCCCCCCTCCCCGACAATGGAATGTTTAAAGTGAACCGTCCATATTAGCATGCATTGAGCATTCACACCCGTAAAACGCATTCATTGCCCCAAGAAAGTTAGAGTGTGTTAGAGAACAATGTTTTTTGTTCCAAAATTAATAATATGCATTAAGACAGAAACTTTTAAAATAAGAAAGTTACGCTTGGTGTTTGACAGCTCCACAATAACATTCCCTTAACCTGAGGTTTCTAATAGCAATATTGACGAGGCGTAGTTCGTCACAGTCAGCTCTGATGTGCTTATGATGAGAGTTTATTGCTTATGCCATTATCTTCCTGCTGTTATTCATTTGGCTGTGAGGCTACATTTTATACATAACAGCATGTTCAGCTTGGAATTCATTAGGTTGAAGTTTTTTTTTGTGAGATTCCACAATGAGAAAGTTTCTGAAAATGTGTTTTTTTTTTCTTAACCGCAGATGGTGGTGCAAGAGTTTGCCAAGAAAATACAGGTCACACTGTCAAGTCAAGTAACACCTGGAACTACACACATCATCATGAAAACAGGTAAAGAGAGAGTAAGCCACGTAATGAGCAATCATTAAACAATCATCCCATTGCATTACTTTAACCATTTGAATTGCTCATCCCATTACTACAAAGTACATATTAGCAGATTAATGAACTGAACGCTGCAGATGGCGCACTGACATTTATTTAACCCTTACATCCCTGTGAATACGTATAACAGGATTTTAAAAGGATATTTGTTTCAGTATTATTTCAGAGAGCTCAAAAGTGTAAAAAATATTATTTATAGGTTTTAAATTACCACTACACTTTTATGCAAATCATTTTATGAAAAAATGTATTGCATTTTCTTGATACCTGGATCTCACCGAGCACAAATATATATTTCATCAACAGAAGAGAAGATACTGTGTGGTGTTTTTTTTTTGTTTTGTTTTTTATAATTGGTGT
Organism: Acipenser oxyrinchus oxyrinchus; assembly: GCA_030684275.1. Taxonomy (NCBI): domain Eukaryota; kingdom Metazoa; phylum Chordata; class Actinopteri; order Acipenseriformes; family Acipenseridae; genus Acipenser; species Acipenser oxyrinchus. Next base: position 10,850,815 of record CM060266.1, read on the forward strand.
CCCGTTTCTGACACCAGTCCATGAACAGTATAGCTATTGTAACCATTTATTGGATTCTGGGTATTTTGATAGATTCTGTAACATATGTGAGCTGCGTTTCTATTTTTGTTTTGTTTTGTTTTAGTGGTTTTCTTTTGTTTTGTTCTTTGAATATAATGTAAAAAAAAAAAAAGGTTGTTCATAAGAAGCTGTGGCAAAGTGGTTTGCAGTGCTCAGTAATAACAATCCAACAACAGTTCAATGGTAAAAACTAAGCTTGTGTAAAGCCAGTTAAAACCACAGGGTTCAGTCCAGAAATAATAACAGTAATCACACGAGCAAGACACACACAAACACAGTCACAAGTCCAGAGTGAGTGCTATTAGTGTAAGTGGTGAATTACAAGTTTAAAAGTGCACAATGGTGAAGTGTAGTCCTGGTTTGTTTGCTGGCTGTTTAGCTACAGCTCCTGGAGTTTAGCCTTCTATAAATGACAAACGTGACCATTTTTAATAGAGAGACAAAACAAAAAACTAAAACTCACGGTTTCTTTTTACAACAGTATGTTCTTTACAGGTCCTTTTGTAACCATAACAAAGGTACAGATTGCTTCACCACATTCCCTGATATACCCTCAGTCACGCCCCCTTCAGTAGCGAGTGCAATCATGTATCTTCCAATCCATGACTGATACATCGCCTACCGCATAAGGCGATGACATCTGGTATTGTGACTCCACCCCCTTTCTGGATGGACAACTTCCAACTGACCCTGGAAGAACTGCCAAACCATCCAGTCCGGGGCACACTGTTCCTGTTATACTGTGCCCTCACAGGTTGGGAGGGAGATTGTTGACTAGGATTCATTCGCTCTCTGTCACAGAAGCCCATAAGTGTTACTTATGTTTGTATGAAAGAGACAAAAAAACATTCTCTATTCTTGTGCATTATATTTTGCTATTAAACTTAGACATTGTCCATTGGTTAACCCGTCTTCTTTCAAGGATTGAAGTTGCTCTGTGAAAATGTGTCCATATGAAGAAACACTTCTTTCAGCATCCACAGGTTGTTGTGAATGTCCCATTGTTTGCATAGATACTGTATATCAGGTATCGGACAAAATGCTAGAAAAATCCTTCTTAAAAATCTACTTGCCCCCTCCCCGTCACACAAAACACACATAAACTAGTAGAATTTTAGTTTTGCTTGCACGCCGCGCTGCAGTACTGTTCACACCAAAGGCGGCAGGGTAAAGTCAGTGGGCGGTCCGACGTTCTGTCACGGCTGCAGGTACAGTGGCTTTTGGTTACCGAGCAACAAACAGTAAATGCCAGCGGTAAAATAAAACTCTTTTGACAGAACTGAAGACACTGACAGAAGACAAAACTGAGGAGCGAAACATTATAAATATTTTTTTTATGAAACCTAATTCTAACCCCCACACCACCACAATCCCCCCTCCTTTTGTATTAATTGTGTTAAAAACTGTTGAAATATAATAAATGTACACCAAATAAAACGTTTTGCTTTCTTTTAAAAAGTCTTCTGCAGTTAATTTATCCAAAAAAAAAAAATGCTTACGTCACGTAGCACCACAATCACCCGAAAGACCCGACCCCCAGTTGCTTTTAATATATATATATATATATATATATATATATATATATATATATATATATATATATATATATATATATATATATACTATATATATATAAATAATATACATATACAGTGCCTTGCAAAAATATTCAGACCCCTGACCAATTCTCTCATATTACTGAATTACAAATGGTACATTGAAATTTCATTCTGTTTGATATTTTATTTTAAAGCACTGAAACTCAAAATCAATTATTGTAAGGTCACATTGGTTTTATGTTAGGAAATATTTTTAAGAAAAATAAAAAAACTGAAATATCTTGCTTGCATAAGTATTCAACCCCCACACATTAATATTTGGTAGAGCCACCTTTCGCTGCAATAACAGCTTTAAGTCTTTTGGGGTAAGTATGTACCAGCTTTGCACACAGTGTCGGAGTGATTTTGGCCCATTCTTCTTGGCAGATTTGCTCCAGGTTGTTCAGGTTGGTTGGGCGACGGCTTGTGGACCGCAATTTTCAAATAGTGCCACAGATTCTCAATGGGATTGAGATCAGGACTTTGACTGGGCCACTGTAGGACATTCACCTTTTTGTTCTTGAGCCACTCCAGTGTTGCTTTGGCCTTGTGCTTGGGATCATTGTCCTGCTGAAAGGTGAATTTCCTCCCAAGCTTCAGTTTTTTAGTGGACTGAAGCAGGTTCTCTTGCAGTATTTCCCTGTATTTTGCTCCATCCATTCTTCCTTCAATTTTAACAAGATGCCCATTCCCTGCTGATGAGAAGCATCCCCACAGCATGATGCTGCCAACACCATACTTCACTGTAGGGATGGTGTGTCTTGAGGCATGGGCAGTGTCAGGTTTGTGCCACACATAGCGCTTTGAGTTTTGGCCAAAAAGCTCTATCTTGGTCTCATCTGACCACAAAACCTTTCACCACATCGCAGCTGGGTCACTCTCATGCTTTCTGGCAAACTCCAGACGTGCTTTCAGATGGTACATTTTGAGTAACGGCTTCTTTCTTGCCACCCTCCCATACAGGCCAGTGTTATGCAGAGCTCTTGATATGGTTGACTGGTGCACCATTACTCCACTCCCAGCCACTGAACTCTGTCGCTCCTTCAAAGTGATTGTTGGCCTCTCTCACAAGTCTCCTTCTTGTTTGAGCGCTAGTTTTGAGGGACGGCCTTTTCTTGGCAGTGCCTGGGTGGTGTGATGCAGCTTCCACTTCCTGATTATTGATCCAACTGTGCTCACTGGGATATCCAAACACTTGGATATTATTTTGTACCCTTTCCCTAATCTATGCATTTGTATTACTTTATCTCTAACTTCTATAGAATGCCCTTTGGTCTTCATTTTCCTTCAGATTCACAGCCTGACCAATGATCCTTCAACAGTGGGGTTTTTATCCAGAAAATGTGACAGCAACTTTAATGGTTCACAGGTGGAGGCCAATGGTAAGGTAATTGTGTCCTTGTTAGGGCAATTTCTTTCATTGGTGTAAACTGGGAGCTTCCACAGCACAGGAGTTGAATACTTATGCAAGCAAGATATTTCAGTTTTTTATTTTTCTTAAAAATATTTCCCAACATAAAACCAATGTCACCTTACAATAATTGATTTTGAGTTTCAGTGTTTTAAAATAAAATATCAAACAGAACGAAATTTCACTTTTCACAGACAACACTACTGTGGTGGCTTACATAAACCACCAGGGCAGCCTCAGGTCCCCCAGTCTCCACAGGGTTGCCCGCAAGCTGTTGCTTTGGGCACATCATCACCTTCTCTCACTGTGAGCAGTACATCTGCCAGGGGTGATGAATTGGGCAGCAGACCTCCTTTCAAGGGGAGTTCCCAGTGCCTCAGAATGGAGTCTTCATCCAGATGTGGTGAGCCTCATTTGGCAACGATTTGGTAGAGCACAGCTGGACCTTTTTGCCACCCTAGAATCAACACATTGTTCCCTCTGGTTCTCCATAACAGGGAACGGGAACCCACTGGCAACAGATGCCTTGGCACACCAGTGGCCGAGGCAGCTTCTGTACGCTCTTCCGCCACTCGCCATGCTTCTGCTGTGCCTGGAGAAGATCAGGCAGAACCGGGCCAAGGTGCTATTAGTAGCCCCTTATTGGCCCACGGGACTGTGGTTTTCAACCCTGATGCAGCTCCTGAGCAGCCAGCCATGGAGTTTGCCGAACGCGCGACCTGCTCAGCCAGGCGGGGACATTAATGGCACCTGAGACATCGAGACTGCAGCTCTGGGTCTGGCCCCTGAACAGCAACATCTTTCTGACGGCTGTATTCAAAACACTGTAAATAGTATAACGAAAGGGGAAACACTCTGATGTATTTTTTTTTTTTTTTTTATTGAGTACGGCACAAACATCTGAACAACCGAAGCATATATATGAACATTTATTTTACAAATCAAAACAATAAAATGTAAATAAACATCTGAACATACATCGGTTTACAACATACATATTTATGAAACTGAAACAATAGCAATACATTTTTTACTTTTCAACAGCAATCGGTTTATTATAATTGGTTTATTAGATGAGCAAAAAGCAACTGAACAACGTAGATAAATAAACTTAGAAAAAAAACATTTTACAGAAGTGCACAGCACAAGAAGTTATAAAGAAAAGTCAAATTTTCTTTTTTTTTGACAAAAGGGTATTCCTTTACCTTGAGTCTAAGGCTGTTCACTATCAACACAGATAATTCACTTCTCCATGCCGCCTTTCTGCACAAGTTTTATTTTTATTGCACTTGTCAACCTGGCATTGGCGTTTCTTGCAGCTCTCAGCGGGGTTGCCAGCTTCAGCTGTGGGTACACGCTTGGCAGTCTCCCTATGTTCCAAATGCTTCTTGTGAAGTTGCTGTGCTAACTGTGAAATATATTCTCTCCTTGGTAATTTCTTCTCTCTGCATTCTTTGTAAAGTACCCAGAAGTTGATGGCTGCTAGGTCCAATACATTGTAAAACACCTGAACAGACCGCCGTCGGGAGCCAGCTTTCACAGAATACTTCCGTGCCATCTGATCTAAAACATCAACTCCTTATTTTGTTCCATTGTAAAACTCCACAGTCCCTGGTATTTATTTTCACTAGTCCCGATACTAACTGACTGACCAAAGCAGCGCAGCTGGCAAGCAACAGACTGTCAGTCATTCACTCAGACAGAGAGTAGAGACTAATCTGATTACAGCTAAACAAGCGGACTGGTAAATAAAAATAATAAAGTAGAATACCGTTCTGTATAATCAAAATACAATTGTTTTCTGTGTGGCTGTCAATGTGACTGCTCCTGGGGCTTTTAGGTATAATGTAATATATCTCCTTTATTTCTGCACTCCCGCGTTTCATTCTTTGTGAGAATATTTAATACATACAGACAGAAATGTACACGAATGCACAGCCCCATATGTGTTACACGACTGGAGAAAATTACATTTTAAACCAAAAACTGCCAAAATGACTGCCGCGGGGCTTCTTGTGTTAATGTGGTGCTTAAAGCACTCACCAAGCCTCCCTTTGAGCCCTTGCATTCAGCAGAGCTGAAGTTTTTATCAATATAAGTGGCTTTCTTGCTTGCAATCACATCCGCGAAGTGGGTGGGTGAGATGGCTGCTTTTTTCCACATTAACCAGATGGTGGAGCTTGAGGCTTTTCATCCGCCTCCTTTCCAGTCTGATAGAGAGCGGCAGCTTCACATGCTTTGTCCGGTGCGGGCACTAGCGTAGTATGTGGATAGAACTCAGAGTCGGAGGCAGTCTGAACAGTTTTTTGTCTGTTATGGGGTTAAGTCTCATGGTAAAGCCCTGTCTAAGCAGAGGCTATCCAGATGGATCAGACAGTCAAGACTGCATATGAACAAGCCAACTTGCCCCCTCCAGAGAAGCTCACTGCCAATTCTACCAGAGGCAGGAACATTTGAGATACAACAGTGTGGGCTACTCCCTATACTTTGATGCGGTTCTATTGGCTGAATGTCATGGATCCACAAAACCCTGGCTTTGGAACAAGAGTGGTAAGGGCGGCCTCGAGCTCTACCCTTACAGAATAAACATAGAGGTTAGTTCTCCCTCAATTTTTTTAGCCCTAGCTACTTGTACTGGGGTTCCTCATGGTAATGCTCAAGGTGGCCGTTGGCTTAGCCTTGTAGCATACCAGTTGGTCTGCAATATTGCCTTACGACAGCTTTGGTATTCATTCCCACAGGGTTACATTTCGTACTTAATAGGGAACATTAGGTTATTCTCATAACCCTTGTTCCCTGAAATAGAAATGTAACCATGAACCTTCAAGGTCACTGCGTTCATTATTGCAGCAAGTCTTGAAGGAAAAATGATGATGATATCAGCGTCAGCCGCCTTTTTATACTCTTGGGGGCGGGCGTGACTGTGTCACTGGCACTGTTTGCAGCTTTGGAATATCTATTCAGGTTAGACAGTATCAAATGATTAATACCCATGAGGTAATGGTTACATTTCTATTTCAGGGAATCAGGATTATGATAATAATATAATGTTACCTGGTGTGAATAGCTATTATATACCTTCAAAATACAACATTACTTTCCAAAAATCTTATTTACTTTTTAAGGGGGCCCTTTTGACTATCAACAGAATCAGTTCTTCTAAAGTCATTTAAATTATTCTTCAACAAAATATATATTTGTGGTAACATTCCTTTACTTCTGTATCTATGGTGAACAGATGAGCATTTATTAACCTAATGGATTTAACATTTATAAACTGGACAACACAATCTCCTAGTACTAATGATTAGCATCAGTACCAAATCAACTTCGGTTTCCTGCAGGCAAATCAATCAGTGTAGAGCTTGGGTCTTTAGCACCTAAAACTTACAGCAAGCAACAATGTCTACACTCTCTCTTATGTTATAATAGCTTCTTCTCATTAGCACTTTGGGTGGATAAGACAACTACGAATCAAAGCACAAGAGCATTGTTAAGTTTGAAACTAGACGGCACTCTTATACCATAAAACAGCATTTGTCACACTGGGAGTCCCTACCCAAAAGGGTGTCGCATGGCTATTGAAGGGGGGTCGCGTGATCACAAAATACTGTCATACCTTAAAATCCCTAGCATTTTATTTCAGCGCATAGACACTTAATCCCTAACAGTAAAATATGTATTATGAATCCAGCCCTCCCACCGTATTTTATTTGTTTTACTCGACTAGAGCTTTACCATAAGCACAGAGCGCTTAACAGCATCGCCTTTCCCTGCCCACCATACACTGCAAGCAGTTTGAGTGACAGGTTTAGAAATTAATGTGTTTGGTGGGAATGTGAGTGGAAGCGAAACATCTTTTATAAAAATCATATTTGTTTTAAAAGTAATTTGTTTACTACAAACTCTGTCAGAAACCTATCATGTTTGTTTAAATCAGAAGTACCATATACTATTTAATCAGAAAAAGCTTTTTCTTTTTTTGATCCACTGGGCTGGCGGATTATTTGCATTTATTTTCGTTGAGTAAACGGGTGCGAGCCGAGTCCGTAACTCAAAACACTGTCTCTGAAATGAATGTTACTTTAGGTAAGGGACTTGGAGTCTAGAATTGGTAATCGGGTTTGTGTAAAATATGTAAATGTATGAAATCTTTTTTTTTTTTTATTTACCGCCAGTTTAATTCAAGTAGCATATGATATGATATATATAGAAATTAATCTGTGGTTTATTGGTTGACGATCATTTGAAATCATTTATTGTTGACAGCGTTCTTATTTCTTGTACTCCCAAGTCACAGCCAGCTTCTTAAATCAGATCCAATCTCAGCCAGCATTTAATGTTATTTATATATTTATTTTACTCTATACTTTATTGCTATTTATTAAAAAAAAAAAAAAAGTGTGTCCAGGTTAATACTAAAGTTATGGGGGTTCAAGGCACTTCCAAATTCACTAAATTGCAGGAAGGTACACAATTGTGTGTGTGTGTGTGTGTGTGTGTGTGTGTGTTTTCCCACTTCATTTAATGCAGTTTTGCTTCAGATTATGGCATTGCCGATTTTCTTATTTTTAATTAACACAGTTGTTTTTGTGGGGTATTTTATTATATGTGAAATCACTGTAGAATATAAAGTGCCCCTCCATAACTAAATTGGGCCCCCTTGGTGCCCCCCTGTGTGCTATACTCTAGAATTGCCACTGTCTGAGATGTAGGTCCCATATTTTATTTTACACACATACTTACACACATGTTTCCTTAGGCTGAGGGAGAGCAATTCCTATATTGTGCTTGCCACAAATACATGTTTCTTCAGGCTGCTAGGTAGAGCAAAGTATGATGTTGCCTGCGGTGCGTTACTTGTTCAGTGTTGTTGCCCATGGGCCAGCAAAGGTTGGGGACCACTGATGTACAGTAATTTCATGTGATATCGCACCGCGGGGTCGGGTGGGGGGTCGTCACAGCCTGAAGCATTTCCAAAGTGGGTCCTAGCAAAAAAAGTTTGAGAACCGTTGCCATAAAAGATAAGGTGAACTGTACATATTAACTTTATTATAAATCATGTTTACATTTTTTTTTTTAAAGAACACAATACATAGTTAATGCTATTATTCATGTCCCTTTTTTAGTCAACTGGTAGTCTGCCATGCAAGAAACTATTTCTGTCCTTCAATGTTGCTGGTGTATGTCTTTTCAAAAGGAGCTGTACAAAGTGACTTGTCACCCTGATGTGTGTGTAATAGCTGGTCTGCACTGCAAATACAAAGAATTCATAACATTTGGCAAATGGATGCACTGAATGTCCTGAAATCTGATTTATAATTTCAGAAAGCAACTGTATGTTTCTTTCTGACATTTCCACAAAGTGAATTAAATAAGTTACTAGTAAAAGATATTATAGAGCAATCCACCGAACATAATTACAGCAAAAAATAACAATGTCCAACACCATTTATATGCATGATGCTTGTTCCGTCATGACAGGTCTTCTATTACAGACAAGTCTTCTATTACCTTTGCTTTTGTTGTATAATTCTCACTGCGTAAAGAGAGAGAGAAAAGTTGCTAGACTGTCATTAGCCTTTATGATACCCCACTGTGGATGAAATGCGCTGCAAAGAAGATATAGTGGAGGCGGTCATATGTATGTTCATATTTCTCTTTATATCTGGAGAATCACATGCAATTATCATGGAACATGGTATTGACATTATGTAGCTGAGGATATTGAGAGTATCAGATTCTGGAGATATACTGGGTGTCTTTCTGTCTCCTCCTGTATGTCACGCTTTCATTTTAGCAGGAGAATTGCTTATCAAATTGTAATTTAAAAATGTATTTTTCTTTTCATACTGTTCTTATATGTCATGGTTTGTAGCTCAATTTTGAAAGTATTGTCATGGAGGTATGTTACTGATATAATTTTTTTTGTTCCCAAAACTAAACCGTTGACCATATTTAAAAGTATAATTATCCCTATCGGTACAATGATGAGATGAATAAAGATATTGTAAACACACGTTTCTGTACAGTACCAGTCATTCCTCATATTCCTAAAATGTACGTATTTGGCTTGGCACTGAAGCAGAGCTCTGCTCCAGTTAGAGATGTGCTTCACACAAAGCCATGTGGTGACAGTAATAGCCATAGCATTGCTATGTATATTATTTACAATGCGCTTGCCTTCTAATGGATTTCCACTGCACACTTTGGTGATAAGTAGCTACAATCCATGAAAAGAAGTTAAAGCCTTCAATTGTGGTGTATCCTGTTTTGCGTACAATGCTGTGAATGTTATACCAAAGAAATGATACTGTAATGGACTAAGATAACTGCTACTTGTGCTATCTTGAATAGTACACGCTGTGTTGTGTTTTTTTTCTGTTCAGTAAAGCGATATGCAATATATTTTACTCTTTACGGAGGCCGTGTGGTCCAGTGGTTGAAGAAACGGGCTTTCAGACGTTGTTGTAAGTGACTCTGCTGCTGATGCATAGGTCACACACCCTAGTCTCGTATCTTGTAAAGCTCTTTGTGATGGTGGTCCACTATGAAAGGCGCTATATAAAAATAAAGATTATTATTATTATTTACACATTGGCAGGTTGACAGTGTCACAGTATGCAGTGGATGTGATTTTCAGATTGTAAAATGCACCCAATAAACTACACCAGAATTTTAGTATACAATGCTCATTTCAGGTTTAATACATTCTCCAATATTTAACTAAATGTAAGAAGCAAAATGGAATAATTATAAAGTCAAAAGGGTAAAGTACAAATCAAAAGGAGGTTGTGAGGAGATTGTATAAGGCACTGGTGAGACCACAACTAGAATACAGCGTTCAATTCTGGTCCCCACATTACAGAAATAATATTGTAGTCTTGGAGAGAGTCCCGCGAAGAGCAATCAGACTAGTTTTAGGGCTTAAAAGAATGAGGTACAAAGATTGAGGGAACTGAATCTCTTTAGAAGAAATGAGGGGGAACTTAGTCATGCCTAGCAATGTTGCTGGTACTGAATCGTTGGGATCCTTTAGACCCAACTTGACAACATTTTTAGATTAACCAGTGTCTAGGAACCGGTCAAGCTCATTTGTATATTTTTTTATGTACTTATGTAGACACATTGCATCCATTGAGAAAAGAAACTGATGGGTGACTGAGGTCTCATTCTGTCAGTGTGACAGTTTTGAAATATATATTTCCATAGCATGTGCTTTCAAAACAGATTATCCTCTTTAAATGAGGCATTGGTCTTGTTTGATTGTATCAAACTGCAAACCAGCACTTTGGAGGACACTGTGCAAATCTTTCACTGAAGGAAAAGTTAAATCACGTGTAAAAAAAAAAAAGTGAAGTATAACAAATGCTGGCACACTGTTGTGTACAGAAGGCAACAGTGAGATTGTTTGAATATTATTATCCAAAGAGAACTTCCAGGAAAGATGTGCTTTGAATATTTAATAAACCTGTTTTTTTTTGTTTTTTAAAAAAATTAGATTCATCCAGAAGCTACTGTTTCCATGGGAACTGGTTAAAATACATTTCAGGTGGATAGAAGTTACATTCGTCATTTGGCTTGTTTCTCTGTCCAAGATTAGTGCTAAGCAGGGTCTGTAGAGGGACCCTATTTAACAAGGGCACATGTCAAAGGTTTCATACTCATTCAGAATACTGGGCTCTTGTGATGGAGAACTTGAAGGCTGAGCTTAAACACTGTGGTTCCCTTTCAAGTACGAAATGTAACCATTACTGCATGGGTATTTACCTCTTAAAGACCCGGAACCTGAATAAGATATATCAAAGCTGCTCGCAGATCCTGTGATGCAGTCATGGCCCGTCTCCTCTCACTGCAGGCAGTACTTCTGCCCAGGGTGACAACCTTGGTGGCAGACCTCCAAGGAGAGTTCCCAGCGCCTCAGAGTGGAGGCTTCACCTCGGGGTGGTGAGCCTCATTTGGGAGAGGTTTGGGAGAGCAGAGATCAACCCACTGTCCCCTCTGGTTCTTTTTTTTATGTCAACCAGTCTGTGGAATTGGAGGCTTTCCATCCACCTCCTTTCCAGTCTGACAGGGAGCAGTGGCTCCATACACTCTGCCCAGTGCGGGCCCTGGCATACTACATTGACAGGACGAAAATTTGGAGGCAGTCCAAACAATTTTTTGTCTGCTATGGGGCTAATTCCCATGGTCGAGCCCTGTCAAAACAGAGGCTCTCCAAATGGATAGCAGACACAGTCAGGGCTGCCGATGAGCTGGCCAACTTGCGCCCTCCTAAAAAGCTCACTGACTTGCCCCCTATTGAAAAGCTCACTTGGTAGGGCCCTAATAATAACCTAATATTTCCATTTCAGTATGCTGGCTCCCTCAATTACATAAGATGAATGTTGCTTGTACAGTAGTAGGCAGCTCTATAAGTAGATCTTGCCGCAATGCAGAGAAGGTACATTTGGCAGCAGATGTACTGTTTGCACACATTTTTGTTCTATACGTACATTTTAAATGTGGCATATGGTAGTTTCTTGAGAGATTGACTGTCATTTTAGCTGTAAGAAATGGATAAACACCTTTTAACATTCTCAGGTTTTTGGAAAAAAGTGTTGTGAGGGTATATAATAGCCATTCACACCAGGTTAATGTCTAATTTGTGCAGAATCAGCACATACACACATTAAGCAATGGGCATTAAGAAGTCCTTCACATGTTATCAGTTGGGATTGGAGTCCACATCATCTAGTGATACATAATTATGTGAGTCAAAATGCATTTCAACATCGAACACATCTAGATAAAATGGTAGTGGTTGTTGTTGTTGCTTTGTTTATTTGGCAGACGCTTTTATCCAAGGCAGCTTACATGTGTTACAGGGCAATAAAGGGTTACAATGCAAGCTTAATATTTAAATAGTGTAGTTTACAGTAAGTGCAAATGATACAACTCAAATACAATATGAACTAGGATGCAACAAGTTATGTCTACAATGACATAGTAGTGCAATAGTGCAAGGAATTTATTATGTTTATTTTAGTAATTCTATAACACTGTTTGAGTGTTTAATAGTTGTGGATGTTGCATATCTCATGGTTTATATCGGAGAACCCCCCCCCCCATCCATGGAATTATTGTCTTGTAATTCCTTGTCCATCTGTTATTCTATCTATATACAGTCAGTACTCGGATATCCGTTACACAGATACATGTCAGTCGTGTTTTACCACCCTTGTATTAAGAATAAAATCAATGCCCATGATATATATGTGTATATATATATATAATGATTTCCATTACATGAGAGTAGATGTTAAAACTTCATGCTGATTTGAACTTGGCTCTCGCCAAGATAAGCACCAACTAAGACGTAGCTTCACAGTAAACTAATGTGATCCATATGTGTCTCCATCCATTTGCACTTCCTTCCATATGATGATGTAGATATCCTTCTGTCTGGTGTTGATGGCTGAAGTGTAATGCTGGCTCCAGGGATCAGCTTATTTTGCCTCCCTAGCGCATCAGCACACACAGCGGCTGCGATGCTGGCTCGGGATCAACCATAGTGCGGTCTCCCCAGCGCATCAGCATGACAACCGTCTGGATTGAGCTAAGTAGGGTACATCTCTGGGGTCTTCAAGTGGGCACCTTCCATCCTCGGTGTTTCGATCGACTAGCCCACGACACCTCAAGAGGGCTCGACGGTGATTCTGGCGTCCCAGCATCACCCCTTCCATCACCCACTCAACTCAGCCCAGCTTACTTACCTGTACATCAGCCTTTCTTTCTTTCTATTGTGCTTGAGATCCCCAGCCAGAATCTTTCCGTCTCAACCACAGCCAGTTGCTGCTCCTCTCTGCTGCTTCAGATAAGTTCTTCACTGTCGCGACGCAACTCTTGGCCATTGAATCCGACATCTCTGAGAAACCGGGTTGTAGAGTGTGCCACAAATCCTCGACATCCCACTTCCACTGGGTAAACCCAGACTCTCCATCCTCGCTGTTCCGCTTCAGTGGCTAGTTGAGCATACCGCAGTTTCTTCCTCTCATACGCCTCATCTACAGCATCCTCCCATGGCACTGTTAACTCTACCAGGTGAACAAGGCGTGCTGATCCAGACCACAAGACAATATCTGGTCGAAGGTTTGTGGTGGCAATCTCAGGTGGAAAAATACGCCGTTGACCAACATCTGCCAGCATTTTCCAGTCTCTAGCAGCTTCCGTCCTGGGCGAGGATTGGTTTTAACACCTTTTCTTGGTGGTTGCTCTCCTGGGCGGAGGAATGTTGTCTTTTGTGTGTAATGTTTTGATGGAACAGGTGGCAACTTATTGGTCATGTTACGCTTGTAACAAGTTAATTTACTTACCCATCACACGCGACTTCCGACTCCGTCACCAGTATTCTGATACAAAGCCCATCTCTTCAATGTTACAATGTACTTGTTTATCCGTGACAGCCTGCGTTTTTTTTTTCTCGCAAGCCAATCAGTCTGTCTTTATTGTGCAGTTACACAGCGCTTCCTCCAATTTCATGTGACGAAAATGCCGCAAAAACATGAGACAAGCTACAGTAATGTAAAGGTTAATCATTAAACAGTTTTACATACTGTGATGCATTTTTTTTTAAATCTGTGATCTTTAGTTGCTTTTGTGCATTTTCATTTGCTAGTGAACTGTGACATTAGGGCCTTATCGAGCTCTATATTCTGCAACTTTGAATACTGACTTTGGATACTGTTTTAATTCTGGAAACTGGTGGTGATGTAATCTTTTACTAAATTGCATTGCCTTTTACGTAGTTCTGTGCATGGATAACATTTTCATTTAATCTTGCCGTTGGGTCGTTAATTGGGAATTTTACATACTGCTACAATACGTACCGGATTTAAAAGTATGTACTGTCCACGTGTCGTCTCTTTTGGCAAGTGATATGTTCAGAATCATATTGTTTTGAAATAAAATACTACTTCTGTTGAAAATATAGTACTATACCAACAAAACCAACTACAGTACATCTAAATGGAAGCTTACTTATTATTAAACAGAGTCCTTTCAGCTATGTATTTTTGACATTGTATCTTTTTTTGTGTTCCCTAAAAAAAGACAAGGGTTGGAACGGGCCAAAATGAAATAATCAGATATGCGCCACACTCGTTTTAACTGTCATTTTATAGGGTCCGAAATGTGAGTGCTGAAACTAAGCTACTGCAGAGCAATGGTACCTGCAGCTGATGATGATTGGCAGTAAGGGCTTACTGTAGCTGACGCCCCTAATAGTTACTGCATTAGGAAGGTATCCATCCTTGAGAAAACATTAACAAGTCTTAGAAAGCAGGTTCATTCAACACTCTTTTTTTTTTTTTTTTTTACTATTTCTGTCCTTCAATGTTGCTGGTGTATGTCTTTTCAAAAGGAGCTGTACAAAGTGACTTGTCACCCTGATGTGTGTGTAATAGCTGGTCTGCACTACAAATACAAAGAATTCATAACATTTTCATTTTTAGAATACAAGGAAGTACAGAAAACTGATTTCTATTTTGTAAAGTACAAATATCTACTAGAATTGAGGATTATAGCAGAAAATTTAGTTCCTTGAGGCTAAAAATGACAGACAAAGTTAAATTCCCAGAAACCACATGGACGGGGCATAATGCCCCCTTTTTTCTAACCTAAGGGTAATCTTTTAAACATTAAACAGCCTCAATGTAACATCTCTTGATTTGAATCTAGATTATATAACCAAACATTCTTCCCAATTTTGATTGCTTTCTAAATCCCACTCTCCCCATCTTTGTATCTTCTGCAAATTATACAAGCTTACTAATTACCCCAGTTTAAGTTATTTATGTAGAAAGTCGGTATGACCCTAAAGTTATTTCCTCGTTTCCTGTTTTAAACCAAGCGTGTGTCCAAATGCATATGCTATCTTGAATTCCCACTGATTTGAGTTTAAGGATTAGTCTTTCATGCAGCACTTTGTCTTCTGAAAGTCCAGATACATTATGTCCTACGCAGTGTTGTTTTACCTCACAGTACATTTTAAGAAGCTCAAGAGGTTAGTCAGATAGGATCAGCCTGTTCTCAATCCATATTGGCTGTCTCCTAAAATGATTATATAAATAACCCTCCAATTTACCCCTGTATACACTTTACAATGGCCTAGATAACTTCCTTTGTTTCTTTTGAGCAGCAGGCATGCTCTGGACATCTTCACTGGTGTATGCAGTGTGTGATGGTGAACGTCACACAGACTGTTGTGCATTGCTAAATACCAGTCATGTTCTCCTTTTCATTTAGCCTTTGTTTTATCTTTGGGAGGATAGGGATTAATAAAGTAATGGACCAACTGATTTGCTGCTCCCTGGACAATAAAAGAGAGACACTGTTAGTGCCTGCACAATAGTATATATTATTGTTAAGGCCCTGTGAAAATCGCGATTTCACGGGCTGTTCGGAAATCGTGAAATTAAGAAATAAAAATAATTTCATAATTATTTGTATTTCATACAAAAAATTTTTTAAAAATCACATTAACAAAACTGTACAGCTCTGCTATGTGCCTGTGTGTAATATTTGCAAAAGTCCACTTATTCAGTTTTGACCTGACAGAGCCGTTTGTTTGCGCAAATATCCCTTTTGAAAAATTGGACAACCAAAAGTTAAGGAAATTCTTCAGACAGAGTGTAGCAAATGATGGAGTTATGGTATTGAAATAAATCTTATACATTTTGTTAGAAGTCCATAAGAATGTGGAATTTGATATATTTTTGCATGTCTAATGCTTTGTATCCTGTGCAAGCCCTTCTCAACACTGCAGTTAAATCTCAACTAGTTCTCTGATTTTATTGATTTAAAGTAAGTCATTAAATTATTCATTTCGTCTACAGATTCTGAGCTGGTTTGTGAGAGGACGTTGAAGTACTTCTTGGGAATTGCGGGAAGGAAGTGGGTTGTCGGTTATCAATGTGAGTATGTAGGAACTGTAATCCACTGTAATTCTCCGCTGTGCTGCAATCCTAATTGAACTCCTATCACCAGGATGTGCACTTAAAGGAAATTGCAGGTCAAATACATCCTAAAGAGATACTTCTGAAATACAGAACAGCCTACAGAATACATTGATACCTTTGCTGTGTCCTGTGTTGTCCATATGGCAGTGTTATATTTTTTAACATATTGCAAACTCTTTTTTTTAATTTTTTTTATTCAAACATCATGAGTCATAAATCAAATGTTGTTTCTCCAGCGAATGCCCCCACAAAAAAAAGGTAATTCTTTGATTTATCAAGACATTCAGGAATATGTTTAAAAAAAATATTGCTGCTATATGGACAACATAGGATACACTAAATGCTAGCTTGAAGTGTGTATTTTATAATAAATAGTTGCTGTATTTAATGCATTAAAAAAAGAACATTGCTGCGGTCATTAATCTTCATATTCTGTTTATTAGGGATTGTGGAATGCTTTAAACAACGACAAGTACTTGATGAGGTGGGTGATTTGTTTGATAATTGCTTTACTAAATTAATATTGCATTTTCCTATACATTTAATATTATTAATCTTGCAGTTAAAGAATCTGATTTTCTCAAACCCCTGGTTTTATAAAAGCAGAGTTGACTATCAGAAGTCTACCAATAACCTGGCAAAACAAACATTAAATAACAGAAATTCTGTTAACATATATACCTGGTTTGCTGTGGAACTTGAATACAAGTATTGCATGTATTTATTACAATAGTGTTTCTTAATACAAAAATTATGCTAATTAAAAACATGAAGTGATATAGGACTTAAATTGACGTTTAAAATTATGCTTAATACTTTTGAATGAGCATTTTTGGAGTTTTGCAAAAAAAATGCTGAAAAATAATGGTAGACATCTATTTCTTGCAACTTTTTTTCTTCATCCACAAAAGCTAAACTTTTGCTACAAAAGATTTTTCCTGTAATTTATTTGTTTTTGAGAAATTTCTAGAAATTATAAATTTCCATGTGGGTATGTAAACTTTTGACTACGTGTGTGTGTGTGAGTGTGTGTATATCTGTAAGCAATAAGGCACGACAGAGTGTGGGGTATGCTCTAACATCCACACGAGTGGCTTTAACCGCCCGGGGCGTGTGGATATTCGAGTATATCCCACACCATGAAGTGCCTTATTGTGCTTATAAAATGGATCAACTAACTAAATTAAAACAAAAAAGTAATTATTAAATATCCTTCCGCCTCTGACCTAAAAATAGTCCCCTAAAACCAAAAATGTATTAATTAAAACATGTATTATTATTATTATTATTATTATTATTATTATTATTATTATTATTATTAAATAAACATTGAACTGATTAAAAACAAGAAGCACTATTTATAGATGTTAAATTGAACACTGCCATTGAAATTGCAGCTTTGAAGATTTAAAGGCCCTATTCTGAACAGTAGGTGGAGCTGCAGCAAGCGATTTCGAGCAACATCTCGCAGACCTTCTTTGCCACGTCTGACCATATTTAGTTGCACAAGCAGTGTCAGATGACAATGTTGGGCAATATTATTATTATTATTATTATTATTATTATTATTATTATTATTATTATTATTATTTTTAAATCATCCTTTGTGATCCGGGAGTAGTGACAGGAGGTATCCATGCCAGATTTGCGATACCGTTTCCAGTGGCAACAAAGATGTTTGTATTTTGCAATACTCGGACAGTGGCATAAAAAGGACACCTGATGCCCAGACAGTGGACTTCTGTGGGTTTTTTTTTTCTTTTTCTATGGCTAGAAGCTGTGCTTCGGTAAGTTCGATGCCTAGCAATATTACTTTTTTTATCACCACTTATAAGTGTTGGTGTCTGATTCAGATTCATCCAAAATCTCATCGAGTTTGGTTTCCTAAAAGATCAAAATTGATATACCTCGTCATTCATCTTTATTGCAAATTTAAATATGGCTACCATTTTTTTCCAAATTATATGTTAAATGTGGTTAGTCATGTTTATTAATATAAATTTAAATATGGCTACCGTTTTTTTTTGTTTGTTTTTTTCAAAATTCTAGTGGCGTATGGATATCTACAAGTGATTCACCCCTGTTTGACAAAATGTTACAACCCATGGGAATATGCTGTAATATTCACACCCCCATGTGACCTGTTTTGATCAATCAGGATAGAGTATTTAAAAGACCTATTTTATAAATGTGTGTGTCTGTGTGTGTGTGTGTATGTATGTATGTATGTATGTATGTATGTATGTATGTATGTATGTATGTATGTATGTATTAGCAATAATAAAAAGCAGTGGAGATTTTGTTGCAGAATCTTAACAATTTCAAAAGGAAGCTTATGGTTTATTTGACCCAGGGGGCAAACTATTTCTTCTGTCTTCTGCTGCTGCTGAAAAGCAATAAAGTAATAATAGTTTTTCATCCTCTGTGTATGGCAGGCTGAGTTCGAGGTGAGGGGAGATATCATCAATGGAAGGAATCACAAAGGACCCAGGAGAGCTCGCACAAACATGGATGGAAAGGTAGGGATGAAAGATTGTTAATAAAGTTAGGATTTAATATGCCTTGCTGAAAATAATCCCTACCTCATTATCAACGACTAACAGTTAGAAATACTTCAATCATACATGTTTCATACTTACGAACAAGAGGAGGCCATTCGGCCCATCTAAGAGCACCCGGTTCCTAGTAGCTGATTTGAAATCAAATCTTTGTCAAATTGGGTCTTAAAAAAATCACAGTGATTCAGCATTAACAACATGAGTAGGTAACCCATTCCAGCCCCTCACCACTCTCTGTGTGAAGACATGTCTCCTACCCTCCGTTTAAGTCTATCTCCACTGTGTCCTCTGGTCCTCGTTTCTATACTGTGCTTAGGTTAGGGTTAACTTCAAACATGTCCATCCTAATTCTTCTTTGCTAAATAGAGCTAGTTCTTTTTTAATGTTTTCTATTTCAAATGTTTGTCATTCAAGCATTCAGAATTCTAAAAGGTATTGACAATGTCGACCCAGGGGACTTTTTCGATCTGAAAAAAGAAACAAGGACCAGGGGTCACAAATGGAGATTAGATAAAGCGGCATTCAGAACAGAAAATAGGAGGCACATTTTTACTCAGAGAATTGTGAGGGTCTGGAACCAACTCCCCAGTAATGTTGTTGAAGCTGACACCCTGGGATCCTTCAATAAGCTGCTTGATAAGATTCTGGGATCAATAAGCTACTAACAACCAAACGAGCAAGATGGGCCGAATGGCCTCCTCTCGTTTGTAAACTTTCTTATGAACTTATGTTCATATTACATTTATTTTAGTATTTATAAATGTAGTACTATTGAGTGTTATTTGGATGAATCACCAGACATCATAAAAAAAAAAAATAAAAAAAAGTATTTCATTTTGTCAATGAGCAATCTCTATACGTACATGTCCTGCTTGCTTTTTAAAATATGATATATCCAGAGAACAGCTTATCCCATTTTAATAGCATTATTTAGCACAGAGAAGTGAGTCTGTTATAATCTGGGGCTAAACGTAGTTGTTTGTATGTATATATGGCTTTGTTAATTTTTAAAATGTGAATCCTGTGGATTTAAGTTGTGGTCTACTTTGTTATAATGCTGCTACAGTAGCAGTGGCAGGGTTGTATTTTTATATTACTCATTTTTAGAACAAGGGTGTGTGCTTTAACATTCATGTGACCCTGAAGCTGCTTGACGATAATGTATCCAAGACCAAGAAAGAACCGTACAGTAGTCTTATGACAAACTTGGGTCACCTCTAATTTGCTGTGTGAGTAAATAATTCCCCAGTGGCGCTCTGTTATACCTCCAGAATGTTTGCTGGTCAGTAACATGAGAAGGTGATTAATTGGCTGTTAGTTAAAAAGCCACAATAGCAAAAGTCAGAGCTGTCAGAGTGATAAAAAAAGTTGATGGCCATGACTTGTACCAACAGCATGTACAGGATAGTATAGAATAAGAATCGGCAAGTTCTGTGACAATTTGATAAGCGATTATCCAGATACAGTCACAAATAAAAGTATTGACAGCCTCTACTTAATATAAGATAATTCAAGAAAACATGTTAAATACAAGCATTTAGTGAACCAATTGATATGACAAAGACCAAAATACACCATTTCTGGTAGTATAACAAGCAATATTTATTTTTAAAAAAAAAAAAAAAAAAAAAAAACAGCACTTGTCATTTCTGATGTTTGTTCATGACAAAAATATTTGCACCTTTACATTAAAAGTCTGTAAAAATGTAATATATAAAAGTATATTCATTGATTTGAACACCACTACACATGAAACATATCCCTCAGCGGCAGCATGTATAAAAAAAAAATGTGACCAAGAATGGAACCCTGGGGAACACCACAGGTAATTGTAGATAATCCTGATGCTTAATCTCCCCAGGAAACACAATTCCATCTATTAGTAAGATTTGACTTAAACCAGTTTATTACAGTTCCAGACAACCCTACCCAGCTTT
The DNA here is from genome assembly GCA_030684275.1 of Acipenser oxyrinchus oxyrinchus. Taxonomy (NCBI): domain Eukaryota; kingdom Metazoa; phylum Chordata; class Actinopteri; order Acipenseriformes; family Acipenseridae; genus Acipenser; species Acipenser oxyrinchus. The sequence goes on from CM060266.1 coordinate 10,871,377, forward strand.
TAAGACAATCCATTAAAATGGTATCATCAACAGTATCAAATGCTGCACTTCGGTCAAATAAAACCAGAATGGAAATAGAACCAGAATCTGCATGTACCAGTGCAGTCTCTGTACTATGAGCAGGTTGAAAATCTGATTGGAACTTTTCAAGAAATTTACCGTTATCAAGAAACATTAAGTTGATTTGGCTACTACTGTCTCCAAGATCTTAGCTATAAAAGGTAAATTAGATATAGGTCTAAAATTGCTCAAAGCTATAGGATCTAAATTTGAGTAACAGCTTAACCATGGCAGTTTTAAAAGCTGTTGATACCGTTCAGTTGACAAAGATCTGTTAATAATTTCTAAAATGAAGTCATAGAGATCACTAAAAATGCCTTTGAGGATTTCCGTTGGAATTGGATCTAAAAAACAAGTGGAAGAGTTAATCTGCATCACTAACTTAATTCAGATCTACTATTGTAATGATGGGAAATGATTCCATGAAATAAGTCATTGGTCTAATTGGCACATTAAGATCAGAACCATCCTGAAAAATGTGATCCCTAATATTAATTAAGAAATGCTTCACAGTTAGCTGATGTGGCTAAGTGACATTGTCATCATTTTTCCTTTCACCGACCTGAGAGAGAGAGCTACGAACAGATAAGTGTTGAATAAAATACTTCTATCTGCTTTTTCGTGTGTGTATTACACTATTAGTGTGATTAATTTACATGTTATAGTAATTACTTTCACGTATTGTACAATCAGCCGTGGTTTTTCGTTAAGACCCTCAGCGGCCTTCTGCACTGTGTGAAGCCAGGCAGCCCCGCTGCCCCTTCCCTGGGATCAAACACCTTAAGTCAGCTACTTGTGTTCTCTTTTAAGCTGCTAGCTTCAGTCGAAGCGTAAAAATGAAAAATGTTTTTTGTTATAAAAACTATGTTAAAGTGACGGTAATTGTCTGTCTTAGGGCTGTGTTGCGTTAAGCCGGAAGCTATGCAGCTGGGCATCCCTGTATATCGCTTTTTGCGTAACTGTAGGTCACTGATCTACCACCATTCTTAGTGAATGAGGTTACCGCAACAGTAGTGTACCGTACCATACCGTGTGCACTGTACAGTTTGCACCGTACCGTGTGTACTGTACCGTGTGAAAGGTGCATTATGCACTGTGCCGTGTGTACCTTGCTCTGTGCACCATACCATACCGTTTGCACCGTACTGTGTGTACCGTACCGTGTGTACCGTGCATTGTGCACCATGCCGTGCCGCTTGCACTGTATCATATGTACCGTGCATTGCGCACCGCGCCGCACTGTACAGTGCATTGAGCAGCATACTGTACCGTTGCACCATACCATTGTACAGGGCGTTGTGCACCGTACAGTGCACCGTGCAGTGGATACCGTACCGCTTGTACCATACTGTGAGTACCGTGCGCCATGCAGGCACCGTACCCTGACCCGTGCACTGTACCGTACCATTGGCACGTGTGTGTACCGTGCATTGTGCACCATACCGTACCGTCTCCACCACACAGTAGGTACCGTACAAGCACCGTGCTCCGAGTACCATACCGATTGCAACTGTACAGTGTGTACCGTGCATTGTGCACCGCACCATACCGTGTGTGCTGTGCCATGTTTCTGTACAAAGAATTTTCTTTACAGTACTGTACTATTGCCTAGGCACCATGCAGGTACTTAAAAGTACCCAAGGCTAAGTACCATCCCTGGTCTACTATCCGCGGATCTGGTGCAGTGACTTGCCACTGTTGAGGCATTACAGTATTTTTGTCGGAGCAGTGTGCGCTGGTCAACAGTCTTTTCTGGTTACTAGTACTATACGCTATACTGCTGTAGTAATTACAGCTCAGCGGTTGTTTGAATTGTACACCACTGCTGCTACATTATGCCAGGGTTTCAGTCTTGCGATATGTGCAAGACTGGTCTCCCCACGGAGGACAGGCACGGCAGATGTGCTGCCTGTTTAGGTCTGGAGCATGCTAAGGAAGCACTCGCCAAATGCGAATCCTGCGAGTATTTTGTGTGTCTTTTTCTAAGCGCACACTGGACAAGTAAGTTAAACTTAATACTACTACTAATAATAAGAATAATAATAATGTAATATCAGAATTAACTACCAATATATTTCTGATATTAACTTTTTATGAAGTGCTCACTACACAAACGTTTGGAATGGGTCCAGTCTTTTTCATTTTTTGTTTCCATTTTAATTGCTGAAATCCATTTTGCCCTCCTATCTGGATCAGCAAGAATCCTGTAGAAGGATAATCCATATTTCTGTCCTATTCTTTTTGCCTGCCAACATGGTGTCTCAGGAGCCGGTGACTGATCAAACACATCCGTGAGATAAGCAAGCATTGCAAGCCACTGAATCTTGTAGAAGTCCAGCATAAAGAAATCTTTGTTTCTCCTGAAAAACCACTGCTTCTCATCTCCGCTCAAACAAATGTGTCAAAACCTTCCTACGGGAAAGCTATCATACTTCAGTATGATACAAGAATTGCTGATGTTCAGTTGGTTACACTTTGATGGTTCACCACTTTTTACAGCCTCATCAAGCACCTTGTGAAGATCAGCAGTAATATTCTTAGCAGCTAAAGCTTCACGGTGTATTGAACAATGAGTCCAAGTAGCATTGCTTGCAACATGCTGAATTCGAGTCACCAGACCACTGTTTTTTCGAGTCATACACCAATACACCTCTCCCAGTCCAGCCCAGCAACTGCCTCAGAAAAAGTGTCATTAATGCTTTCCACAGTAGCTCGACCTGAAAGTGGACAACAAACAATACATCCTCCTGCACAGATCTGTCAGAAATGTATCTTAAAAAAGCTAAGCGCTGTGCAGCTCCTGACACATCAGTTGATTTCCCTTTTCATTCGCCGTATGTTACCCAAGGTGAGGTTGGTTTAGAAGAAACTGTATGAGTTCTAACCGGGGCCCACTGTATCAAAAGTATTTGATAAAAGACAATTCTAACTATCAACTAACCTATCAAGTGAAAGAGCAGCATTGAGTGGCAAGAGCCTGGATGCAGTTGATGAATTTATTTTGCGAGTTTTTTAATGTGACGCGCTGCACTCTTAGGCCCATACGCCTAAACGATGGCTGCACTTTCCGGCCATTAAAAAAAAATTTACTGGGCAGCATTTAACACGTGATTTATAAAAATACGGGCTGGTTATTTTAAAGCCCAGTAATGGTTTTAGATGTGATTTACCGTCACGGATTGCTACCGACATGTCTTGTCAGAGGTTGTCGAAATATCAAGACGTCAGGTAAAAAAAAAAAATCACACATTTATAGTGCTCGGTTTATTTTAAATGCATACATCATTGTGCTGAAATACCATTAATGTATTCTCTGTACACATTTACATTATGTACAAATATACAGTACTGCAAAAGTTTTAGGCAGGTGTGAAAAAATGCTGTAAAGTAAGAATGCTTTCAAAAATAGACATGTTAATAGATTATATTTATCAATTAACTAAATGCAAAGTGAGTGAACAGAAGAAAAATCTTAATCAAATCCATATTTGGTGTGACCACCCTTTGCCTTCAAAACAGCATCAATTCTTCTAGGTACACTTGCACAAAGTCAGGGATTTTGTAGGCATATAGTCAGGTGTATGATTAAACAATTATACCAAACAGGTGCTAATGATCATCAATTCAATATGTAGGTTGAAACACAATCATTAACTGAAACAGAAACAGCTGTGTAGGAGGAATAAAACTGGGTGAGGAACAGCCAAACTCAGCTAACAAGGTGAGGTTGCTGAAGACAGTTTACTGTCAAAAGTCATACACCATGGCAAGACTGAGCACAGGAACAAGACACAAGGTAGTTATACTGCATCAGCAAGGTCTCTCCCAGGCAGAAATTTCAAGGCAGACAGGGGTTTCCAGATGTGCTGTCCAAGCTCTTTTGAAGAAGCACAAAGAAACGGGCAACGTTGAGGACCGTAGACGCAGTGGTCGGCCAAGGAAACTTACTGCAGCAGATGAAAGACACATCATGCTTACTTCCTTTCGCAATCGGAAGATGTCCAGCAGTGCCATCAGCTCAGAACTGGCAGAAAACAGTGGGACCCTGGTACACCCATCTACTGTCCGGAGAAGTCTGGTCAGAAGTGGCCTTCATGGAAGACTTGCGGCCAAAAGCCATACCTCGGCGTGGAAACAAGGCCAAGCGACTCAATTACGCACGAAAACACAGGAACTGGGGTGCAGAAAAATGGCAGCAGGTGCTCTGGACTGATGAGTCAAAATTTGAAATATTTGGCTGTAGCAGAAGGCAGTTTGTTCGCCAAGGGGTGGAGAGCGGTACACGAATGAGTGTCTGCAGGCAACAGTGAAGCATGGTGGAGGTTCCTTGCAAGTTTGGGGCTGCATTTCTGCAAATGGAGTTGGGGATTTGGTCAGAATTAATGGTCTCCTCAATGCTGAGAAGTACAGGCAGATACTTATCCATCATGCAATACCATCAGGGAGGCATCTGATTGGCCCCAAATTTATTCTGCAGCATGACAACGACCCCAAACATACAGCGAAAGTCATTAAGAACTATCTTCAGCGTAAAGAAGAACAAGGAGTCCTGGAAGTGATGGTATGGCCCCACAGAGCCCTGATCTCAACATCATCGAGTCTGTCTGGGATTACATGAAGAGAGAGAAGCAACTGAGGCTGCCTAAATCCACAGAAGAACTGTGGTTAGTTCTCCAAGATGTTTGGGCCAACCTACCTGCCGAGTTCCTTCAAAAACTGTGTGCAAGTGTACCTAGAAGAATTGATGCTTGATGCTGTTTTGAAGGCAAAGGGTGGTCACACCAAATATGGATTTGATTTAGATTTTTCTTCTGTTCACTCACTTTGCATTTAGTTAATTGATAAATATAATTTATTAACATGTCTATTTTTGAAAGCATTCTTAGTTTACAGCATTTTTTCACACCTACCTAAAACTTTTGCACAGTACTGTACATCTGCACATTAACTAATTATAAAGTCGAATGAAACCTGCTGAATAATGTTACGTTAACATATTTCTCTAAAAGTAAAAGCAAAATGTTCGTTAATGTTACAAAACAAGAACGAAACTTGCAAGTGTGTATAAACGTTTTGGATTCTGTGTTATTGATTTACAGTTTACAACATTTATTATATACAATTTAAATAAGAGTGGTGTAAATTCTAAACTGGTGGAATAGCAGTTTCTATTACACTGTATATATTGTAACGATCCGGGATTTATACTGTTACATGACTGATCTACCCTGTGTGTGTGTGTGGAACAAAAACAGTGCTCACAGAGCGAAAATAAAAGTTTAAACAAAACACAAACAATAGGTCAGGCTAGGCAGTTGCTGTCACTGTTCCGATTTTACTTTCGTTTAATCCACTCTCTCTGCTCTCGTTCTCTCCTCTGAACCCCCACACTGACTGCAGAGAGCTGCAGGCTTTTATTTATTATGGCCGAGGGGTTAACTATCAATTATCTCATTACCTATCGGCCACAATCTGCACAAGTTTTTTAAATACTACTGGCAGAGGACAAGCGGACGACCTTGCCTCTGCCAGAACACATTTAAATGAAAATAAACAAAACATACGGCTACGCCGTCATATTTATGAATAAATTAATCATAAAACTCAACAATAATAATAATACTAATACAACAAAACAAATACAAAATAATAAATTGCACAGGGGCAGAGGGGTACCCCGTTCTAAAAATAAATAAGACATGTATGACAGGGCTAGGCCCTGCCCCCTTTTCATGGCAGGGCTCCTCACCCTGCCACAATACTATATAGTACCTTACATATATGGCACACATTTTGCAGATTTTTTTTTTTTTTCACATTTTCATAGAAAACTTTGCAGTGTACGGGTGGCTAAGTAAAACACAGGCTACCTGCTACTTTTGTTTTCTGTTGGTATGAGTCAAACTTTATTTTCTTTGCAAAAAGCAATTACAGAATTCAAATTCAGAATATTATAGTCCACATCTTGCCCTTTTCCAACCAATCGATCGCAGTTAGTTTAAACTAGAGTATGAGTTTATGCGCCCTCCTTTTTAATCATGTTCTTATTTTTAGTAGGCTACTTATGTCTGTTCTTGGCTTTATTTTCATCACTAAATTGGTTATGATGGGAGACACATCAGGCATATCAGAATGTAGAGCATAACAGTGTCTGTATAGCAAGGGACTCCTGTACTGAAAAGCTGCTGGACACGAGTGAGAGGTTAAGAAAACCTGCATTCATTCCCCCAGTAACTCGCAGTATTAAAAGAAGACGTACTTGTGAACACAGATCAGCTGTTTGGAAATACAAGGTTCTGTGCCTGAAAAAATATGGCAGGAGATAGCTGATCCAATTAATGCGGTTGGTACTATAAAAAGGGAGATCATAGACTGCAAGAAGTGCTGGCAAGATGAACGTCGGATTGTAAATGTTGTTGTGGTTGTTGTTGTTGTTGTGGTTTGTTGTTGTTGTTGTTGTGGTTTTTTGTTGTTTTTTTTAAATGCGGGGTCTTACTCTTCTAGGTCATCTTCCAAGATGTCTCCCTTGATGAACAACCCATTTAAGCATACCGAAGCCTGCCATTTTCACCACTTGAATAGGATACAAACCCGACTTTTATGTTTTCTAACCAGAAAGTAGACTATCCTGTTCAGATGAGTTAACAATGCAATTTAATGTATGCGTTACAAATAGCAAAATACTTAAATGACTTAATTGTTGGATAATTAAGCATAAAAGTTAGATAAAGGAGAAGTTTTATGCATATGGAATTTAGTCTGTATAGGCAACTTAAGGGCTATTCACACTATAGCGTTTATTCGCTGCTTTTTCTAGGGTAAAAAATCAAACCTATGGAATTGAATCCTACCTTTCACACTTAAGCATAATTGCTGCTGCTGCAAAAAAAAAAAAGCTAGATTTGCTGCGGAAAAAATATCAAAACAGGTTCGATTTTTGGACGAAAAATGCAGTGATCACCACCCTGTCCTGCTAAATTTGTATATAATCTGAAGGCAATATGGATCAGGTGCAAGCTGCTGCATGGTTATTGTTCTGAGAAAGAAAGAGAAGAATGTGGATTCACCCTATAAATGAGCAATATCTGTATCTATCTGTATTATTATTATTATTATTATTATTATTATTATTATTATTATTATTATTATTATTATTATTATTATTATTATTTAGCAGACGCCCTTATCCAGGGTGACTTAAAATTGTTAGATCTATCTATATATCAATCAGTCTTTATTTTATTTAGCACCTTTCATAGTGGACCACCATCACAAAGCGCTTTTACAAGATGCAGTAACAAGAAGACAATCCATAATACTTTAAATACAGAGAAATGCATAATACATGATATACAGTAAAAAAAAAAATCAATGCATAATACAATAAATACAGTGGAAAGTGCATAATACATGTTTTTTACATCTGGTAAGGATGCTGACAGTGGCATTCTGAACTAGCTGCAGTCGGTTTATGGTGCGTGCCAGGAGATCACCATATAGAGAGTTGCAGTAGTCGAGTCGAGAGGAGACAAATGCATGACAAAGTATCTCTGCATCTGGGAGGGAAAGGTAGGGACGGACTTTGGAGATGTTTCGAAGATGATAGAAGGAAGATTTGACCACGGAGGAGATGTGGGCATCAAAGGGGAGGTTGCTGTTGAGAAGTACACCAAGGCTTTGTACTGTGGGGCAGCAGACAGTTTCCGAGGTTCAGGGAAAGCTATATTTAGATTCTCAAGTTGAGTTTTAGATCCTACTAGAAGGAGTTTATATATATATATATATATATATATATATATATATATATATATATATATATATATACAGTACTGTGCAAAAGTTTTAGGCAGGTGTGAAAAAATGCTGTAAAGTAAGAATGCTTTCAAAAATAGACATGTTAATAGATTATATTTATCAATTAACTAACTAAATGCAAAGTGAGTGAACAGAAGAAAAATCTAAATCAAATCCATATTTGATGTGACCACCCTTTGCCTTCAAAACAGCATCAATTCTTCTAGGTACACTTGCACAAAGTCAGGGATTTTGTAGGCATATAGTCAGGTGTATGATTAAACAATTATACCAAACAGGTGCTAATGATCATCAATTCAATATGTAGGTTGAAACACAATCATTAACTGAAACAGAAACAGCTGTGTAGGAGGAATAAAACTGGGTGAGGAACAGCCAAACTCAGCTAACAAGGTGAGGTTGCTGAAGACAGTTTACTGTCAAAAGTCATACACCATGGCAAGACTGAGCACAGCAAGACACAAGGTAGTTATACTGCATCAGCAAGGTCTCTCCCAGGCAGAAATTTCAAGGCAGACAGGGGTTTCCAGATGTGCTGTCCAAGCTGTTTTGAAGAAGCACAAAGAAACGGGCAACATTGAGGACGGTTGACGCAGTGGTCGGCCAAGGAAACTTACTGCAGCAGATGAAAGACACATCATGCTTACTTCCCTTTGCAATCGAAAGATGTCCAGCAGTGCCATCAGCTCAGAACTGGCAGAAAACAATGGGACCCTGGTACACCCATCTACTGTCCGGAGAAGTCTGGTCAGAAGTGGCCTCCATGGAAGACTTGCGGCCAAAAAGCCATACCTCCAACGTGGAAACAAGGCCAAGCAACTCAACTATGCACGAAAACACAGGAACTGGGGTGCAGAAAAATGGCAGCAGGTGCTCTGGACTGATGAGTCAAAATTTGAAATATTTGGCTGTAGCAGAAGGCAGTTTGTTCGCCGAAGGGCTGGAGAGCGTACACGAATGAGTGTCTGCAGGCAACAGTGAAGCATGGTGGAGGTTCCTTGCAAGTTTGGGGCTGCATTTCTGCAAATGGAGTTGGGGATTTGGTCAGAATTAATGGTCTCCTCAATGCTGAGAAGTACAGGCAGATACTTATCCATCATGCAATACCATCAGAGAGGCATCTGATTGGCCCCAAATTTATTCTGCAGCATGACAACGATCCCAAACATACAGCGAAAGTCATTAAGAACTATCTTCAGCGTAAAGAAGAACAAAGAGTCCTGGAAGTGATGGTATGGCCCCCACAGAGACCTGATCTCAACATCATCGAGTCTGTCTGGGATTACATGAAGAGAGAGAAGCAACTGAGGCTGCCTAAATCCACAGAAGAACTGTGGTTAGTTCTCCAAGATGTTTGGGCCAACCTACCTGCCGAGTTCCTTCAAAAACTGTGTGCAAGTGTACCTAGAAGAATTGATGCTTGATGCTGTTTTGAAGGCAAAGGGTGGTCACACCAAATATGGATTTGATTTAGATTTTTCTTCTGTTCACTCACTTTGCATTTAGTTAATTGATAAATTAAAAAATTTACGCAGTTTAATGTCTCAATGTACTCTGAAATTAAAGCATAGAACAAATAAACAATTGGAGATAAAAAAAGAAATCATGGAATCGTTTTGTTTAACAGAATTTAATCTAAATTTTTGACTCATCAAAGTAGCCACCTTTTGCAGATATAACAGCCGAACACACTCGTGGCATTCTTTCTACAATGGAAATTATTGTTCAGAAAGTTCTTCCCAACACTGTTGCAGAAGTTCCCACAAATGTGTTGCACTTAGGTTGCTTTGCTTTCACCCTTCTGTCCAGTTCATCCCAAACCAGCTCGATGGGGTTTAAGTCTGGAGACTGTGCTGGCCATTCCATGATTTGAAGCCTACCGTCTTGTTCTTTTCTTCTAAGGTAGTTCTGACATAGCCTGGAGGTATGTTTTGGGTCATTATCTTGCTGTAGGATGAACCCCTGACCAACTAGGCGTATACCAGAGGGTATTGCATGGCGCTGCAAAATGCTGTGGTAGCCGTTTTGGTTCAGGGTGCCACTCACTCTGTGCAAGTCGCCGACTCTGGATCCAGCAAAGGAGCCCCAGACCATCACGCTTCTTCCTCCATGTTTGACAGTTGGTGTCACACACCGAGGAACCATCCTTTCACCTACTCGACGGTGTACAAAAACCCTGCGTGATGAACTGAAGATTTCAAATTTTGATTCATCGGTCCATAGACCTTCTTCCAGTCTTCAGTAGTCCACTGGCGGTGCTTCATGGCCCAGGCAAGCCTCTTTTTCTTATTTTGCCATCTCAGCAATGGCTTTCTTACTGCCACTCGACTTGTCAAACCTGCAGCTCGAAGTCTTCTCTTCACAGTTGAAACTGAGACTTGCTTACTTCGACCAGTGTTAAGCTGTGCTTGAAGCTGTTGTCCTGTGAGCCGCCTATCACGCAAGTTGAACTTGAAACTTGTCTTCTGATTCTGTTGTGGCTTTGGGTCTGCCAGACCTCTTCCTGTCAGAGTTTCCTCCAGTTTCAAGTGCCTTTTGATGGTGTAGGAAACTGTACTCACTGACACCTTGGCTTTCTTTGCAATTTCTCTAAAGGAAAGACCTACACTTTTAAGGGTTATAGTGGTCTGTCTGTCTTCCTTTGTTAATTGCCTTTTTCTCGCCATTATGATAGCAATATACTACTTCCTGCAGTACAATACTGTCCAAATAATGCTTAAGAGGGTGTAGTAACACAGTCTGTTCCAACACTGCTTTTATACAGACAGAGGGTTTGTAAGTAATCAACAAAAGTTGGGACACCTGTAGGAATTGTTAGCATCAACTTTCAAGGCTTAATTTACTTCAATTGCTGCAGAACAGCTGTAAGTTGTTAACCCATTACTTGTTCCCTGAAAAGGCCTTTTGTATATCTCTGAAATGTACATTATTTTTCAGTTTTGGTAACCTAAACTTTTTTTTAACCTCTGGCAGTTTACCGCTTACCTTTGTACCATTTCTGGTAGTGTGTATAACTGGTAGTGTGTGTATATATATATATATATATATATATATATATATATATATATATATATATATATATATATATATATATATATATATGACAACGAGGTAAGCAGACAGCCAACGTTTTATCCCCTGATGTGTTGGCACTGAACTCTGCTGAGGAAAAAAAAGGGGCGTGAAGGACTGCTGTACTGTAAGTGGTTCATCTTGGGTTGTCTGTTGGGACTGTACTATAAAATAACATTTGCTTACTAAGGTGGGTGTACATTAGTTTGTATTACATGCTGGATTGAGGTTGCAGTCTCTTCGGGGGTGTCATGTACATAGGCAGAGTTGCGCGTTCTTTCTTTATTTTATGAGCAGGGGTAGAAAAAAAATACCTTTACATTTCTTTATTGAGAGCGGTGCTTATTCGAAGTAATACGGTGTGTGTGTGTGTGTGTGTATATATTATATATACTGTATTGTGTTTTTGGTAACAAATAATCTCAAACAATGTTATTGGCAAAAAATAAGAAGTACAGACAGGCCTACCAAACACCTTCACAACTATAGCATACAGCTGTAGGATGGGTATCTCAACTGTGTGGAATATATTTAAAAATGGGCCACGTTATCTCATGGTATTTACTTTGTAGAAGCTACACCCAGACATTTAACAAAAACATCAAAACTGTGTTTTTATTTTAACATGCCAAACAGTGCTTACCTGGAATTCCAATTTCCTCACTTAGATGTTCCCATAATTTCTGTTTGTATTCTTTATCAAGATATTTCTTGTGCTGCTTATCATAAGGAACAGGATATTCTGCACTGCTATAATCAGACGTTCCCTCATCTTGCCTGTGATATTTGGCGTGCAAGTCTGAATACAAAAATAGCAGCAAAATGCCCTTTAATCTCAAAAATAATAGCCAAATTATCAGATATAGTAGGGTCTAATATTGACAATTTTTGAACATCTAAGCTATGAGAAATAACTATAGCAGGGGTTCTCAAACTGGGGGTCGCAGGAGATTTGGTGGATTTTTTTTTTTTTTTTTACCTTTATGCACATCAACTTACAAAAAACAGCACATCCTCCCTATACTACTATTAAATTGTGAAAGGTGAACGGTGAGTCTCTTTAGAATTGGGTATGATAATTATGTGGTCCTTTCCTTGACATTTCCAACAATTATTCTGGTAAACATAAAAAAGAGAAGTTAATCAGTGAAGCAAAGAAGAGTTTGAGTGACCATTTTACTCCATTGATAAATCTTTTAAGCTTTTAATGGAAGGTCCAGTTATTTATATCTAAATACAGGCTATCATTAATATATTAGAATGCTATAGTGTTATAGTGACTGAACTAAGTTTGACCTTCTTCACTGTTCATACAAAATCCAGTTAAAACAGGTTTTAAGACAACCTCTGCTTTTTGCCAATTTCAGAGTTGATTAATATGAAACACTATTGTAAGCATTTTCCCATATTCATTATTTCGAACCAATATCTAACTTAACATATTAACACGTCCTACGCTTTCCATTCGCATCTCTTCCTGACAGGTTCTAATTATTTTCTGTTATAGAAAATGATTATTGTAATATAAACTTCTATCTCCTGTTATCCGAAAGGTATTTTGTTTGTTAATATTAACGAGATCGCTCATTATAGAGAGGATCTTAGCTTTTAAATCGCTGACCATCAAAAAATCGTCGCTTCATTGGCCAACACCAATGAGTCATCTTCAACGCTGCCTGAGAACGAGGTTACAACATTAGTTGTATTCCTTCGGCAAGTTTACTGTTAGAGTTACAGTTTATACTTTAAATGATTTTATAACATGTAGTTCTAATTCAGATATGTCAATATAAACTGCAATTCTATTTTACTTCATTAATATACACAGAAGGCAGGAGGTTCATTTTTAATTAGGCACCTGCTTAGCAGCAAATGCAACCTTGAATATTAAAACTTAGGACTGCTCATACATTTACTTCATGTTATTATATTTATTTAAATACTTTTTGTTTTTCTTGCTATAATCAAACCTAGTGTGATTTACTTCTAGCATATTAATTGTGCTCCACAGATTCTGCCATTCTGCTCTCGCTGGATCAGAATGTTTTGAGGCTCTGAGTCTAATTAAAAAAGATGCTTTTGCCTGATAAGGGAGGTCAGTCTGACCTTCAATGCAATGAACTTCTCCACACAGGCCTTACATAGATCTGCTAATAATATTTTCTACTACTTTTAAATTCTTTAAAACACATTACAGTTATTACAATATTTGTTGCAGTTTCACAAATGTTCAATTTGTTTCCCAAAGATCAGCCTGCTTCCAGTAGCTGTGACAGTCTTGGGTCAGTTTCTGTTCTCGGGTGTGGGTGACAAGCCTGATACCTGCAAAAACTTAAATCTTGTTAGCTGGGCTCCCATGTCTGCATTCTCATTCCCATCATCAGTGGGCAAACACATTTGAACTGAATCTGGGTCCATCAAAGAACCGCACACCCTTGCAACCGCAGCCTTCCATGCAAAAGGATCTAATGACTTGTAGCACAAAAGGGACATGCCAGAACCGTCTGTGACATTGTGCAAATGGGTTTTGAGGTTTAAGTCGCTTTAATTAATTAATTAATTAATTAATTAATTATTGGATAGAACACTACATTTTGTGTTTAGATAGTTGCAAGAGTAGTACAAATGTAAATAAAAAACTATGTTAAAACTTTCTTGAGGTGTTGTTACTTTTATATTTATTTTTTATAAAGTTTATAATATTTCAGTCCAGGTTTGATGGCACTTACTGTTCATTTCTAATATTTAAATCCAGAATAAATAGAATTCCAAAAAAAAAAAAATTAGTATTGTTGTTGTGTTTGTTAATTTCTAAATGTCATGTGTTTACAATTCTGGATTCCCAAATTCTGGATTTAACAGCAAAAATTAGGGCATTAGCTTGCCAGACCCTAAGAACCTTCTAATTTCTAGGGCTAGCAGCCCCTCACCTTAAAAAAAAAAAAAAAAAAAAAAAACTGCTACTATTTTCTACTTTCATAAGTTGGCATCTCTGTTGTTAATAATTCTGGACTTAAAACGAGGGGGAAAAAAACTGTAGGGCTATATACCGTGGTTACAATAATCATGCTCAATTTAAAATGCAGGCAGTCGTGGAAAACTATTGTCTTGTGCCAAAAGATGAGGGGGTTAATTACTCCAATAAATGTGAGAATCTGTGGCTGAAATTCCCCTCTAAACTTACAATACAGTGCTGAAGTATAGCTGATCTCCATCAGTCAACCAGCAAAGCTGACCGCTGGGTAACAGTATCATAGAATTTCCACATACACAAAGAACATGTAAACCTTTCAGTGTAGCTGTATTTTATTTTAACCTGCTCCTATGTTCTATACCAGCAATAACACTACTTTACCAGGATAGTGATTTTCACCTAATAATAACATGTGCTGGTGTGTGAGTACAGCCGTAATTAAAAGAAAAAGGTAGTGTGAAGCCTTTTTTGTGTGTGCTATTTTGTTTGTTTTTTTTGTTACAGGTAAACAGCTTAGCTGTCCTGTTTTTAGTTTAGGTTCTGGTTTTGTTTAGTTAGTGCTCATAAGAGAGCTAGGTGTTTGTTTTGTGTATTTTTGTTTTTGTGTTTTGATTAAAAATAGCGCAACCGCGCCTTAAAAATCCATTTCTGTGCCTGGGTCAGTGTTTTTAAAGGGGCAACGAACCGCGGTGAGGGGCGAATCTTTCACACTAGTTAAGTTAATTTCTAATGATATTTAAAAAACATTTTACAATATAAATGATGATACTATTGTGACAATCATTACACCATAAATGAAAACTATTGTTTCATCTCTACCTGCAAATATGTATGTCAAAATCAAATGAGATTTTGTGTTTTTGTTTTTAAAAGTAAAAAAAAAAATGTAGCATTCAATTGCAGCTCTGTTCTGGTAGAACAGAAATATACAACTCTTAAATACTAACATAAACTATAGTGGAGACTCCCAGACTTCAACCTCTAGTATTAATATAAAAATAAATAACAATAAGGGGCTCCTGAGCGGCACATCCCAGTAAAGGCGCTCCGCGTGGAATGCAGGATGTGCCCTGTAATCTGGAAGTTGCCGGTTTGAGTCCAGGCTATTCCTTTGCCGACCGAGGACGGGAGCTCCCAGGGGGTGGCGCACAATTGGCCGAGTGCCGCTCGGGGGGAGGGTTAGGTCGGCCAGGGTGTCCTCGGATCACCGCACACCAGCGACCCCTCTGGTCTGGCCGGTTGCCTGTGGGCTTGCGGGTAAGCTGCCCAGGGCTGCATGGTTCTCCAAAGCTGTAGCTCTGGGTGGCTGCATGGTGAGTAGGCAGTGTGTAAAGAAGCAGGCGGCTGACGGCACAGGACAGCATGTGTTCGTCTTCACCCCTCCCGAGTTAGGGAGAAAACAATAAAAATAATTGGCGACCACTAAATTAAAAAAAATAAATAACAATAAATAACGCTGCAGTTAAAGCCGTACTCATATGTGCATTTTGTTAACTGGCTAGAAGCACCTTGATATCAGTATTTTACTTGTTTGACCGTGTCACTTGAAGCTGCGAAATGAGATTTGTGAGCTACAGTTTTCTACAGGAAACATCTTGTTACAGAAATGTGTTCTGGAAGGTAATAAACATTGAAACTAAATCTGTCATAAATAAACATTAATGTGCCTGCCAGGACCTGTTTAGATGAATAAACATTAATGTGCCTGTCAGGTCCTATGTAAATGAATCAATGTTATCTGCAGGGAAGTATTCCAATTCTGTTCAGACCTAACCATCAAAAAATGATTGAAATGTTCAAAATATTACATTCTAAAATTAATTGCATAACAATTTTTTCAATAAAATACAGTACACTTGCTATATCTTTATTGAAAAAAAAAAACATATTTATGTAACTATTGAAGATCCTCTTCCTTGTAGTAAACAAATAATGCAAGCTCTGTTCAGCAATCTAAAATATATGTTGGCTTTTGAGACCAAATGTGCAAAACAAGCTACAAAATGTATTAAGTTTAAGAAATTGTAATGATACACATTCTATTTAAGAAACATGGGCCTCTCTGTAAAATGAGCACATGAAAATCACTTATTCTGGTATCTGCAATGACATCTATACCATCCTCACTGCACAATAGGGTGCAGACAACCCACTTCCCTTCCAGAGATTTCTTTGGAACTAGGTTAATACCTGCCTACCTAATTTAATGTGATAATATATTGTTGTTGTTGTTGTTATTATTACTATTGTTAGTAGTAGTAGTATTTAATTATTAGTAGTATGTAATTATTTAGCAGATGCTTTACCTAGGGTTTCTCAAATGCACATGTTACTTTTTATGTATTATTATTGTTGTTTATATCTGCCTGTGTTTTTAACTGTAAAATACTCAATAGTGCTAAATTAAATATAACAAAAATAAATTGACAAATGTTGAAATGAGTTTTGATTCATATACTAATATCACTGGATGACTTTTAATGAACCAGTTCATTTTATTTTTTTCATGCCATGGTTTGCATTAACCCAATGATACCCTGGCCTAATCTGGTTTTACTTGAAGAACAATTATTCACATAAATGGCAACATCTGGGCAACAAACCTATAAAATGCTACAGACATGCAAAGTACAGTATTGCATCATTGCAATAATGTGGAATTGAAAAGCCAATCTAAAACATTTCAAATAGTCACAAACAGTACCAGAATGAAAATTAAATGATATGTTCACATAAGGGACCTGCTGTCAGCCACTGTGTATGTTTAGAAGGGCAAACATAAGTACTATAGCCAGGTTTTCTATTAGGGTAAGCGATATTTCCTCATACGTTCGGGAAAAGAACTAACATTTTTTGGGAAGCAGCAAAGTGAATAGAAATCTGTGCCAACATTTTAACAGGTCATTACATTTCTGCTCTTTCAGCTGCTGTTGAGTGACTATGAGATTTGCTGCTATGGCACATTCACTGATATGAGCAAAGGTAAGTTTTCTAACTATGGGAAGAACAAATAACTGGGTTTTATTGATTATAAATACAAAACTTAGTGCCTACTAAATATCACTGAAGCAAAGCTATGTGATTTGAGGGAAATGTGTCTGATTTATTTGTATGCCTTAAACTACAGCAACATAATGACATACCAATTTTACAGTCCATAGAAAATGTGTACCCAGATACACAGAATGAATATGAACTCTCTTCCTTGGAGACTGCTGTATTGTGTCAATGGCAATGGCAACTTTGCAAGAGTACAGGCTTTTAGGGCCAAGACTGGTCAAAGTGTGCATGTGACAATAATATCCCACGCACTCCACAAATCTGGCCTGTATGGTAGGGTGGCAAGAAGGAAGCCATTACTCAAGAAAGCCCTCCTTGAATCCTGTTTTGAAGTATGCAAAAAACACAGGCTCCCTTGAGAAAGATATGTACAACATATAGAAACGTTGGGCAGCTATATATAGATATATATATATAGATATGTATATGTATATGTGTGTGTATATGTGTCTATATATATATATATATATATATATATGTATATGTGTGTATATATATATATATATATATATATATATATATATATATATATATATATATATATATATATACACACACATACACACTGCTGACTCCAGTGCAAAAGTCTTAGACATGTTGCATTTTTCTACTCAGATGCATTATGCATTATCAACAATTTACTGAAAGCCTCCACTAGTGTTTTCTGCTATTATAACAATCTTGACTTGCATAAAGAAGGAAAAACTTTGAATGAAAAAGCTTGCATCACTCGATTTTCAAGGTGTGGTATTCGAAGCACAACCAACAAGTACAGAGAAACGTCATCTGTAATTGACAAACCCAGGACTGGAAGACCCAAAAAGCTGCCTAACAATGATGAGCAATACTTGAAGATTGAAGCACGGGTGTCGTTGTCCATCAAATCAACAGTACGAAGGTCACTCTTGAAATCAGAACTTAAAGGATGTGTTGCAGTAAGAATACCTCTGTTACGAAAGGGGAACAAGACTAAAAGGCTAACATATGCTCAAGAACACAGAAATTGGACTATGGAACAATGGTCATAGGTGCTTTGGACTGTTGATGGATGGACAACGACACCTGTGCTTTTTTATTTTTACAATTTAATCGTGCACAATTACATTTTTATATTAAATAAAATCAACCAACAGAAGATCTGCATTTTCTCTGTGGCTGTACAAACATAAGTGAGTGGAGGTGGAACATAAACAGTTGAAGGTCTTGTGAGTTTAACCAATGGGAAAGTCAAAGATCTGTCCTGGTTTTGCAGCTGTCCAATCATTAGTGAGCAGAGGCGAGACATAAATATGCTAGGTTAAGTGGTGTAAGAATAGTTGAATTTCAAGTGATATTGCTAATTAGAAAACGATTGTATATGAACAGCCAATCAGGTTCCAGATCTAGCGGGCTTCTTTTTGCATAGATGCCTGCTGAAATGAAGTGCTTAAATGTGAATTCAATTTTAAATCAATCTGCGCATAAATAAAGGCTTTCCCTTTAATATTCTAATCTACAAGTAATCTGATAACATAAAAAGCTACTTAAACATTGATACTTTCTGACGCTGGTCTAGAGACAAGGGAAATCATGTTTATGACAAGACACTGTAATGAAGGTTCAATTTGCAGCTACTGGACAGCAAATCAACAGGAAAGACACAATTGGTCCACAATTCTGTCATCAGCTGGATTCAAACAACACCCTGCCTCAAAACCAGCCAATCAAACTGCCAGCCGTTTCAGTTCTTTCCGCACCAGCCAATCCACTCCCTGCCAACTTGAATGACGCCCCGCCTCCAGCAACAAGTTTTGAGTCCGACTCTATACTACACGGACTATTCAACATTCCTACAGTTAATTTATCTGGCAATGTCATAATAATAATAAAAAACGTTTTCTCTATGTGTGTCATTTTTCTATTCTAATTACGTTAGGGACTATTTTCCTTAGCGGAAGGTTTCCCAGGGAAATAGCATAAGTTCAAGGTAAGTATAGGTTTTAAAGATTTGTTTTTTTTTTAAAGAGAAAATAAAGAAATAAATCGTTTTCGAATAGCGATAGAGCTCTCTCGATGCGGGCTCTACTGTGTGGTAGATGACCTTGACTTTCGTTAGCGCCCACGCCTACGTCTTGGGGTGCATAACTCCAGGCGCAGTCATCTACCACACTGTAGAGCCTGCATCGACGGGCTCTATCGCTTATTAATATTATTGATAATTATATTATAATTATATTGAGAACTTCGAGGTAATACAAATTAATTACAAATTTTAAAAAAAACGGAGACATCGTAGTCGATTTGGTTACGAATCAATTTTCAAGAAGAACTTTCTTGGAAAAATTGGAGATTTAAAAAAAAAAAAGCATTATACTGCTGGAACTGTCTTTTGTTCAGTACAGAAAAGGAGATATGCAGCAATGGCTACAATAATCTAGGATGCATATCGAAATCAGCACAAAAACATTAGCGTTCCCAAAGTCACTTGTGAGCCACTGTAACACTCAAAACTTTTGAACAAACCTGGATTGATGTTCAATTGGATGAGCAGACGCGTAGGGATACTATACATCGCAATGAGCAAGTAAGAAAAAATCGTGAGGTCCTTAAACACTTGATTGATTCTGTTGTTTACCTTGGGAAGCAATAACTGGCATTCAGAGGGCACCAATTCCTCAAATAGAGGTAATTATGTGGAATTACTTTGTTTGATTTCTGACTGCGACAGCATGTTAAGCAATCGTTTGTCAGTAGCCACAGTGTTCTCGGGTACCACTAACAAGATTTAGAATGAATAAAAACAGAGCTACAGGAAGCCAAGTACATAGCTGTAATGGTAGATTAAACAACCAACGATGGAATAGCAGTTCAGCTTCTTGTGTTTTCAGGTATGTGACTGACAGTGGCCTGAACGAACGGTTTTTCTGTGAAAATGTGTTACATTTACTAACAAAAATAATAATACAGATGCTTTTAAAAATACCAAATTTCCATTGGGCTTTTTTTTTATTATTATTTATTTATTTATTTTTTAATAAAGATTCTATTGATTTTTGCGTTTTTGATTCTTTGATCGACAATTAAACAGTGAGTAATGTTTTTTTTTCATTGTACAATGCCCCCTTTTTCACATTTATTTTATTTGAAGTGTTTATTCAAGTTAAAAACTAATGTTATTACTTTATGAAAACGTGTCTATGGCCACTTTGTTTATTGCGAAGACATAACAATGGCACCACTTAAGATTTAACTACTCTATTGCTTTCTTTGTTTTGTAGTTAATTCATGAGGGTAAAGTAAGGCCTTTTTTCACTTTAGTACAGTGTTACATATAATGGCTTTGATAAAGTTATGAAAATGAACGAATATCTAAATCTAGAATGAAATATCTGAACATGAAAATTCCATGTTCATCCCAGCACTAAAGAAGAATGAACTTGGTGTTACAGAACACTCTGTGATCACAAGAAACACATTACATTGCCTTTGCTGTGTCCCCTGTTGTCCATATCGCAGTGTTATATTTATAAACATATTGCAAACATTTTTTTATCGCATATCATGGGTCATAAATCAACTGGGAGAAAAAATGATCTTGTAAGGATTGCAGTGTGTCCAGATCACTCTCCCTTCTGCAACAGTGATGTTCTGTCCCCACAATGCACACTCATTTCAATCCTATTACAGGAGGGAGAAGGAACCGGATACTCTACGGTGTGTCTCCTGGTCAGTGTAAAAGATGAAAAAAAGTAATTCTGTTTATTTACCTATGATGTGTGAATTAAAATCTAAACTATGTTGAATATGTTTTTATAAAATTACTGTAATATGGAGAACATGCGATACAGACAATGTAAAGGAATGTGTTTGCAGGGGGTTCTGTAATAGTTAAGGCTTTAGTGGTACAATTTGTAGAATAAAGATTATCCAGAACTGGTGCAAGCTTAAGGGGCTGAGTGACCTAACTCTTTCATTTTTAATTTACATCCATGTTCATCAGGGGAAAGAAACTTCAGCCTTGAATTATAAGATGTTAGCTAATAAATGCAAGAAACAAATTGCCTGTAAGATATATAGATGCATTTATTTGCATAGAATTAAAATGTTATGCCAGTTATATTAATTTATGGTAATCCATATTCCAAGTGGATTGAATATCTGTCATGTAGTGTATTATCCTGTCTGAAATTAGAACTATTGCCTGTAGCATTCAAAATCATTTTGTATTGTATTACTAATAGAACAGGAAAGTTTGAACAAAGGAAACCGTTATATTCAAAGTACAACTAAATTAAGGTGGCATTACTTTGTAAAGCAAATGTTAATTCAGTGCAAACCAAATATACAAAGTAGATTTGATTTTCACAACAATGGCTAGGACATGTACCTTTTGCCGCCTTTTAAAAATGCTTCCCGTACCGCCATTAAAATTACAGATGTTGTACATTTGTCCATTACTGCACTGTCTTGACTTGTAGTCAAAATCATTTAAAATATATATATATTTTTTTTTCATCCATTCCTAGCCTCCTATAGATTTGGATTGCGTTTGGCTATAATCCAATAAACTCTCACTTTTATACAAATATCATTAACCTTTCAGGTACTGTGTGATTATGCAATTATGAGCATGCTGATTCTGTTCTGCCACTTTGTCTTAGGACATTCAAGCTTCAATATCACTAATCTCTTACAACTGCATAGAGGGTACAGAATACTAAAAGACAGATCGTTTCCTTTGGTTGAATCATCGTTGTTCCTTATTAGGGTTGGGCTAGGGGTTCCCACCTTTTCTACTACTTATTCATAAATCTCTGTCTCTTGCCTGCTGGACTATTGTTTTATCTGTATTGATAATGAACAGATTGCAACTGGCTCAGAATATAGAACCGAGAAGCTTGGGTAAAACTGTAAGAAACTAAGTAAAGTAGATTAGTTTCGACTAGTGCCTCCTTCAGTGTAAGTTTGTCTGCTTGACTTTCTTATAGTTTTAGGGCTTTAGTATGATATCAGGTTGGGTTGGTTCGTTTGCAGGTTAATGTGAAATATCCAAAAGAACTCAGTAACTGACTGTGCCACGACTGATCTGGGGTCAATTGGGCAAGCAAACAAACTCACTGTGCTAGTTTTACAGCAGTGTGAAACATAATGAAACCGAGTTATTTTGTAATGAAACTGCACCAGCAATCAAACAGAAGAAAGCAGCAAAAGATGCATACTACTGTGTTGGAAGAATGCTATATCCATACAGTGTTTTTTTTTTTTTTTTTTTTATAATATCACAGTATTACTGTATTGCTTTGAAAAACAATTTCATATCGGTTAAATACTTTATCTTTAATGCATATTAAGTTTCTTCTTATCCTAATAAATGCAATAATACAAACTCCCTAAGAAATATTTATCTTTAGGACTTTGAGAAAATAGTGGGGAAAAAAATACAAATATCTGGGAGATGCCAACATAGATATTAATGTTTTAATGCAACTCTAAATAATGTCACTGGAGTTTAGGTGTTAAAATTGTGTATATTCAGTTAAATAAGTTTAAGGACATGTTCAATGTTCAAAATGGAAAGTTACAAGAATAAACAAAAGTATACAGAGTCTGGTTAATATAAAGAAATCTACATGAATCGACAGTACCCTAGTAATAGATAGCAGAAGAAAAGGAAAATATAAGCTATTGAACATGGTAAGTCACTGTTTGAAACATTCATTTCTTGTTGTTCTGCAAATCAAGTACAGTACGTGTTGTGTACTATATTCTGACCCCCTCCACCACCACCACCACCATATTGCATAAATGGATCTAGAAAATGAATGAGTTGGTTTGCAGAAATTGGGTGTGAAATGTACACACTGTCAGATCACAAAAATAAGAAAACGAGCCAGTTAAATCAACCGAGTTCCCTTCCAGACTGAGTTTGGTTGCAGTCTTAAAACAGATGAACTGCAGTCTTTTTCATTTGAACATGACGGTGTGATAGAATGCAAGTGAACCAAATGTGAAAGGGCCCTCAGCTTCTGATTGAGCATTAAGTTATCGCCAAACATTCTATTCCATTTCCATTCTACTTCTCTGTTTTAAACCAAGATTTATGGGACTCTTCTGTTTTGTTTTTTTTAAAGATACGATATCCCAGTTTTTAAAATTCCAAATTAAAGGTGTATATCTCCTTTGTTTGCTCTCATATTAATAAGACCAAAAAAAAAGTTCATCATTTATGGGGCAAGTGTAACACTGGTCATATTGTAATTCTCAAGTCTGCCGAGACAAAGGGTTTTGCATTAGAAAATCTTTAACCAGCGTAATGTTTGACCGATGATGGAACTCACATAGGAGGCTGCGTAGTCCAGTGGTTAAAGAAACAGGCTTGTAACCAGGAGGTCCCCGGTTCAAATCCCACCTCAGCCACTGACTCATTGTGTGACCCTGAGCAAGTCGCTTCACCTCCTTGTTTCGGGTGAGACATAATTGTAAGTGACTGCAGGTAATGCATAGTTCACACACCCTAGTCTCTGTAAGTCGCCTTGGTGTCTGCTAAATAAACAAATAATTATAATTGTTCCTACTTTAGTGTATATATATCCTAAATAAAACAAAAAACCTTTCATGGACTGCAATGCAATGTCTATAAAGAAAGTGATTGTCTCTCAATTTATGCCAACCAGCCGGGAATGTTCCAACAAACCTTTACCCTTATGATTCAGAACTTGGTCACACACCTTGTGGTTTTTCTTAATGATCCGTAATACTCAAGTTTTCCAAGATTCAATTAATTTTATTTCTTTTATTGAAAAACTTAAAATGAAAAAAAAATTGAAAAACATTTCTGATCAACTTTTAGTTTTCATCAGGTGGTGATAATCAAAAACCGCAAGGTCTGTGACCAAGTTCACTCCACAGTCTTGAATCATAAGGGTAAAGGTTTGTTGAACATTCCCGCTGGTTGGCATAAATTGAGAGACAATCACTTTTATATATATATATATATATATATATATATATATATATATATATATATATATATATATATATATATATATATATATATTAGTGCCGTTTTCTTACTTTTATGTCAATATAGTGTTTTAAACTGTAAACCATTTATAGGATTTCAGATTTTATTTCTTCATTTTTCTCTCTCAGGTCAGTTGGAGTGGATGGTCGAGCTTTGTGGAGCCACAGTCATTAAAGAGCCTTGCTTATTCACATACAGCCCTGTAAGTAAATATCAACCAAAGTGGAAGAGACTTACACTTTCTACAAACCATTGATATTCCGTACTGTCGTAAAAAAAAAAAAGAAAAAAAAAAGGGTACAGTACATTCAAATTAGTTTGGATAGCAACAATATTCTTACTGATTTTTTTTTTTTGAGAAAATGTAAACATTTGTGGAATAAACAAGATTGTCATGAAAAACCATTATGTTCCATATAGCGCCCCCTAGCGTGAAAAACACATGATGGCTGATTAATAAATGGCACATCGCATAACCCTCAATCGTGCTGCAAACTGATTTAGCATCACTGCGGTTTCCACTGTATTCTCTCATGTTCCCTACGATAAGAAAAAATAAAAGTAACATTACAGGGTTTTTTGTCCTTCAAATTAAATACTTAATTACAATTTGCCCCTTGATAAAATTGTTTGACACACCTTACCTACAGCACCACAACAAAAGATGCTGTATAGAGAAATAAAGCTTTCCATTTGTCTATGCTTCACACTCTGTATCTCACAAACAAAGTTGGTCATGGAGGTTCCACAGGTCAATGAAGTGATAACAAGGATTGCAGGAAACCTTTGACCTGCAGGTCAAGGCCATGAATACTGAGCCACTACTTCCATTTATACAGGAGTGCCACTAGTAAGAAATGATAGATACTTTAAGTTACAGAGTAAGGTACAAATTTGCTTTCTATTGTGAATTGGAGTAAAATGTAAATGGAAGTACATCATAAAAGGTAGGAGAAGATGATTAGGTTTGGACAAATACACTGTTAAGTAGATATTCCTATTCATTTTAAAGAAAATCTAAATAGAAGTAGGTTGTGTTCGCCATCTTAAGGTGCAGTATCATGCTGTCTATAAGGTATTGGCTGCAGATAATGTGATCTATAATTCTACTTATGATTGTGGTACCTTTAGTGATGTGGTTAGTAGTTTTAAACAAATATAAATAATACTTTAAAGTAAGTGCCAGGAATCTTACACCCTGCTTAATTCCAAATCAATTCATGATGTCTTTGTTCTTAAAATTGTTGCCCTTTTAAATTACAGAATATGAAGTCCAATCGATACAAGTGTTAGGTCCTTCGCTGGTGTGTTTAAATACTTTTAAAGACAAAAATACACTGGGCACTTGCATAGACTGCTCGTTATGAAGATACTAATACACATGCTTTTCTGCATATTTGAATCTTTGTCATATAAGAGAAATTATATTCAAAACTGTTTTATAAATAAGTGTGGATGTGGCACAAGCTGATGGTGTCATTCTGCGTGATCTGAGACTATCCTTCGGAGGAGATCCTATTGTAGTCCACCCCCAAGTCTCTAAGTCACTTTGGATAAAAGCGTCTGCTAAATGGCTAAATAATAATCAGCCTGCCTTGTGTGTGCTTGCGACTGACTGGATGATATATATCAATTTAGCTTCAGCACAAAACTACATATGTATGTGTGTTTTAATTCTTTGATTTTGTTCTGTGTGCAACTACAAGCTAACTTTTTCAGCACATGTTTATGATACGTCGGAATCTTGGATATAATCTTAGTTATTGGATCAGTATGAAGTTCAGACCATTCAGATACCTTTCACGTTGATGTCCTTTTTGTCTTTTCTTAAATCCAGGACCGTAGTCCAGTGGTCATTGTACAGCCTGATTCAGGAGGGAAAGAAATTGACTACAAAGGTGAGGCCAAAAGTTTTGCACATTCCATCGCAGCTCTGTTACTTATCATGTTATGCAATGGTAACACCTAAAGTGGCAGGAATTTGGATATAGTTAAAATGTTATACCCTAATGAATTGTTACATGGAATTGTGTTATTTACATGCATGTTATTGATTGCAAATGGGTGCTTGCAGTGCTCCATTGGTATTCAGTATACAGTCAGAAGCCATCAAACTCCCAGCCCTAGTTATACAGGTGATGTTCCATATTTCTAAAAAGTAAGTGTTTTTCACTGTCACCTTAGAAACACATTGAATTAAACAAGTTTTAAAAAGACATTTCAATTCCGGAAATATGGTGCAACAGATCATAAACAAATCGGTGGAAGGCATTGAAGAAAATGTATATTCAAAATTACTTGGTTCTGGTGGTCCAGTAATCACCATGCTGATAGATATTAGCTGTGGAATACTGTGGTTTTTATTTTCAGTTTTTTTAGTTTTTATCCTGGTTTATCATGTGGTGCATTACAATAAATACTGTCTGGGTACTTCTCACCCCCAGAAAAGTGTAATGATTCCATTGAAGAGGCTGGGGAGGTTCTACGCACAATATTTCTAATGTCTCTTTTGGGATGTATTCCAACAGCACTCCAGCGGCAATACAATGCAAGTGTGGTGACAAGGGAATGGATCCTGGACAGTGTTGCCTGCTACAGCTGCCACAGCTTGGACTCCTATCTGGCTGAGCCCCTCCACTGAATTCTGCTAAAAGAGCTGAAGCTAAAATACTGAAAATGGAACTGCACTGTTGTAGCCATACAGAAGATGTTAGTTTGTATTGTTTTTTAAAGAATTAAATCATTATCTACTGTTACTTTTATTGTGCAGTCTAAATTATTATTTGGCTTCTAAAAATGTCCACTAAAGTTCTGTTTTAAGTCCTGTTGCCATGGCAGTATCTTTTTTTCTTGGCTGTTCGGGAACTGAAAGCATACAGGTTTTAAACAAGATGAGCGTTGGGAAGAAAAATGGTCATGTTTGAATTTTCTTTCAAAATGTAAGCCAAATGTTTTACAATTTTAATTAGCTAGAAAACAAAAGTATAAAATACCATATTTTTTTGCAATCGTAAATAATAAATAATCTTTCATGAGTAAAATAAACCCAATACCATCACATTACCCATTAAAAAAGGAGAGCAACACTGTACAGTATGTGTGTTATTTATTGCAGACATCATTTATAAATTCTGTTATATAAACAAATCCATTTCAAGGTGTGTATTCAAAAGTACAGTATTGTATTAAATTACTGTATACTAATGTAAAAATGAAACTAAACTTCATACCATTTCAATAAATTAGTGCAGATATTTGCATATTTCCTGGGGTGTAATAATTTTAGGAGTCATACATTCTCCTCCCTCCTGGACATGTTTTCAGCATGTTTCACAGACCCTGGTTAGCTCTAGTCTTGCATAATCTTACCTAAATTAACAGTAACTAGTCCACTATTGGTGCTAATCTGGGTCTGTGGAACTAGCTAAATATCCCTGACAGCCCAACCCTTCTGTTAGCATGGGGGATTTCAATATTGGCCTTGAAGATGACTGCAGGTAAATCTTGCCTCTTTAATGCTTTGCTACCCACAAATTCCTTTAGCTCATTTCCTCATACACAACAGATTTAAATATAACAATGATCTATTACAATATTGATCTCTCTCGTGTCAGAGCAGGTGTACATACTATTCCTACCACAAAGCTAAAGTTACTACGTTGTGCCTTTATCATTGTATAAGACATGTCATCTTACGTTGTGCCTTTGTCATTGTATAAAACATGTCATTGTATGCAGTCCAGGGAAGAGAACTGTGGAGCCAACCTGACAAAGAGACATCATACACATAATTGAATAATTTATTGTAAAGCACAAAAAGGAAGATTATACTCAGGAATTGCTATAAATGTAAACAGTGCAAGTTTTCTTTAATCTCAAGAGCTAACTTACTGAGCAACTTGCAGGCAAACAAGTTATGGTCTATGAGGAGTATTGTTTTCTGTACAGCGTTCAGTTTCCCAGCGTTCAGTTTCATTGTTAAGGGTTTGCAGCCAACTTCCCTGGAGAAAAGGTCTGCTAATTTAGAAGTGAAAATCGATCATTTTAAATGTAATTTTCCTGGCTGGCCTGTGTCTAGATTCTCAGTGTGCTGTTCTTGGCCCTGTGCTGTGCATAACTTAGTGTGTAGTAAATGAAATGGACATTTTGCTGCAGTACATTATCTGTGTTGTCCTCGAGACATTTTAGCTGGGTACTGTTTGTTGTTTAACAGCAGCCCGTGGCCCTTGCTCTGGTGTTAAAGTACATATAGCTAAAAAAATAAGTCCAGTAAATAATTTCTAATATGCATTACCATCACTTCATAGATTTTACATTTTCCTCTCTGCAAGATATTTTAAACGTGTGTTTGATTTTGAATTGTATTTTTTTCATAGCATTTGTAAACAATAAAACTGGTGAATGTCTTTCACACTTTTCCGTGATGCACTGCTGCTAAATGTTGTTTCTTTTTATGACTGATGTGGACTATGTAGACTATATAAAAAACACAACCTTCCAGAGAATACAATTTTATTTTGCATGGATGTAAAATCCTTGTACCCAAGTGTCCCTCGTAAAGAAACTTTAGAAGCTTGTCAAAAAGCACTAGATAATAGACTAGATAAATCAATACCAACAGCAGAAGTACTGAACATGATCAACGTAGTTTTAGAAAACAGTTATTTTACATTTGTTGATAAGAATTCCAAACAAAACGATGGTACAGCAATAGGATCTAAATTAGGAATGCATTTTGCCAGTACATACATGGGAACATGGGAAGAACAATTACTTAGAAAATCGGAAAGAGAACCTTTAGAATACATTCGGTTTGTAGATGATATTTTTGGGGTTTGGACACATGGAGAAGAGTCTATCTTCCAGTTTCATAAAATAGCAAATGAAATACACAGTAATATTAAGGTGGACCTTCGATGGTCAAGGAAAGAAATAGAATTTTTAGATACCATAGTAAAACTTGAAGAAGGTTCAATTGAGACTGACCTCTTCTGTAAACCTACTGACATGCACCAGTATTTACACATGTCCTCTGCACATCCGATACACACTAAAAGGGCAATCCCAAAGGGTCTAGGAATAAGAATACTAAGAATATGCTCAAAAGAAAGTGACTATGTAAAACAAAGAAATGTATTAAAACAAATCTTAAAAAAAGAGGATACAAAGAAAGAATTATAGAGACGGAGTTAAGAAAAGTGGATAAACTAAAAGAGATGATCTACTAGATTATAAAACTAGAGATAAAAGGTCAAAAGAGTCCCATTAGTAATGACTTACTCTAAACTTTTGCCCAATATTTCTAAGATAGTTTGGAAACACTTATGGATTCTACATAATTCAGAAAAATTAAAAAAGTATTTCTTAAGGCCCCAGTTGTAGCATTCAAAAGAGAAGCTAATTTAGGTGATATTTTAGTTCACAGTAAACATAAAAGAATAATTGACAAAATAGGTTCTACTGAACATGTGCACCAGTAGATGTAAAGTGTGTAAATACATAGATAAAAGTAAAAATATAATTAAACATAAGAACACCACATATCCACTAAAAACTAATACCTACTGTAAAAATAGCAATGTTGTTTATGGAATAGCCTGTGAAAAATGTGATGAAATCAAATATGTTGGAGAAACTGGAACTACTTTATATAAACGAATTCAGAACCACCTTTCATTAATTAGAAATAAAAAATGAATGAACCAATAGTACAGCACTTCACCAGTCAAGGACATGACATAAATGATGTAAAGTTTGTAGTATTAGAACAGCTAAAATTAGACAATGCAACACATAGAAGAATAAAAGAAAGTAAATGGATAAATAGACTGAATACAATTATGCCAGCGGGACTCAACAGAAAAGAATGAACTAATTAACTTCAATAGATATATAACATTTAAATAAATAAACAAAGTTTGTTCAAAAATTGTGCATGCTGATGCGCTGGGGAGGCCAAATCTAGACTGATCCTCAGAGCCAGCATTGCATGATATAATAAAAATATAAATTTATATAAAATAATGTTTATTAGAATTAATACAGATTCTAAGATAGAAGTAAAATGATGTCACAATATATAGAACAGCATTACATCATGTAAGAATAAATCATAGATTTGAATGTAAACAATAACAAGTAGTTGTCATGCCGTCAAAAACCTATAAATACCTCCAATGTTTTGATTCAAACACAGGCTCCCTTGAGAAAGATATGTGCAACATATCGAAACGTTGGGCAGCTGGCTCTTTGAGCTAAAATATATATATATATATATATATATATATATATATATATATATATATATATATATATATATATATATATGGTAAGATTTACTAAAATTATTTTGTTGGTACTGTGTGCTTTACCAGTTTTTAGACATTCATCAAGCTGAAATGTGACTGGTAATGCCTATTTGAATATTGACCCATTTCATATTAACAAGAACTCGCAACAGTACACAGAGTACAAGACACACAAACGGTAGGTCATAAAAAAAAATTCTCTTAGGCTATAACCTTTCCTCATGATCACAATCCAAGAAACAGAAGTGCCTTTCCCTGCCAGAGGACTGGTAGATGTTCCCTCAAAAAAGAAGCAGGGCTTGTGTAGTGTTTCTGAGTCTGATTTTCTTCTTGACTTCAGGATCAGTAGCTGTAATTTCCTTTCCTGTCAGAAGGTTGCTGTAAGTGCATTATCTTCCTGTAGTCAGTCACTGCTGTTACAGATAACACATGAAGTGATTTTTTCACTGAGCAGCGCTGTTATACATGCCAGAAGGGTATTCAGCCTCTGAACTTGGTGGTTTGCCAAACATGATCACTGATATAAACCTGGCATTACTTCATGACTTCCAGTGTGATCTCATACTGCGCACTATGTGTCTTTCTGTTCCGTTCCAATCTGCAAAATATGTTTTCCATTTTACCTGAGAAAGCCCTGCATTGTTTATTGTAATCAGTAGGTTGTACATATTAGAAACAGTATACCAATGATGTGATAGTAAAATGGACTATTTCAAGATTCCTATTGCAAACTTGTATCTAATAGCACACTTGGATGCAGTGCATCAGTGGACCTCCCAATACAAACTGCAGGCCACGTACGGACCTTAAGAACACAATTTTGTGCTGTACAAATCCAATCAGTCACCGAAGCAACACTTGTCATCTACAACATGGCACCCTACTAGGCTGGAGAAACACTACTGATGCTGTTTTATAATTAAGCACCAGTAAAATCCGGAACAAGTAATGATCAAACATTTAAAAACTCCTGACATACATGACACTTCTAAAGGAGTAATTTGTGTGGAAAGCTGTACTTATGATTTTTGGAATTATTATTTATTTCTTAGCAGACACCCTTATCCAGGGTTGACTTACAATTGTTACAAGATATCACATTATTTTTTCATACAATTACATTATTTTTTTACATACAATTACCCATTTATATAGTTGGGTTTTTACTGGAGCAATCTAGGTAAAGTACCTTGCTCAAAAGGGTACAGCAGCAGTGTCCCCCACCTGGGATTGAACCCACGACCCTCTGGTCAAGAGTCCAGAGCCCTAACCACTACTCCACACTGCTGCTCATAAAGATGATTGTCGTATCTCCCTGTAGTCCAAATTACTGTGTAGTTACTGTACACACGTGGCACTCCAGAATGTTCTTTTATGAAGACCACTGCAGTATATAGTATATGAAAAACAGAATATTATAAGAACATTTATGAACAAGAGGTATCCTACCCTCTGTCGTAAGTCTATCTCCACTAAGTTTCCAACTGTTTCCTCTGATCCTGGTCAGGGTTAACTTTGTTACTACTTTTCTTTAAGCCCTGGTATTAGTCTGGTTGCTCTTCGTTAGACTCACCAGGGCCGCAATGTTCATTGGGCCAGAATTGAACACGGTGTCGTCTCTCCAGTGCATGGTACAGTTTGTACAGTATGTGCTTTACTGTATCTTGAACACTGTAATCTATACAATTGACATGGGCTGTTATTTTTTTGTAGACTTCTTAAAGGTCTAGGAAAGAAAATGTTTTTTTCCCAGTGATTCCGGTTACACAGGGTTCTAAATTGTATATGCACATTTTAAAATCTAGACTGAAAGCTTACTACTTTGAAATTACATTTTGTTTAGATGTCCTTCGCCCACATTTTAATATTTTGTTTATTGAATAATATTTTTTTTATTGAGTGTTTTATTTATATCTTTTGTAACAAAAGTGTTGCTCTTGTGGAGGAGGATAAAAAGTTGCAAGAAATCTATATTTTTTGCAAAACTCCAAAAATGCTCATTCAAAAGTATTCATACCCTTTGATAGTATTGTCTACAAGGTGCTAGAAATTTCAATACAGTACAACGTTGCATATCCGACCCCCTGTGGACTGGTGTATAAGCGGTTATTTGAAAAAGTCGGATTTGCGAACATCTATAGAAAAAGCATTTACACATCCATAAATAGGTTAGTGAACAAAAACAACACGCAAACTGCTTTAAACATGGGGACATTTTTTGCTTTAAAAGTAAGCAAATGTAAATGAGATTAATTAGGCTACAAATACACAGTGTTGCTATGCGGTTTGCTATAAGCCATCACCATGCAAAGCTTAAAAAAAAATACAAAACAAACGGTAAATGTACAGTAACCTGCAACTGATGGCTTCTTTCTTAACTAGAAGTCCCTGCCCCCCTGGTTCTGCTTTCTTAATATCTCTGTCACGGTACTTTGTGCTCTTTCTTGCTATTGCCAACAGCCGATAAGCAGCTCGGTTTGAATATTGCTTTGGCTATTTTAAACAAACGGCCGGTAAGCATTGCGTTTATGAAGCTTGCTTTGTTTAATTCAAATGCATTTCAAAGCTACAACAACACGCTGCCAATATCTGCAAGCGTGCGCTCCATCATATAAACACATTGCACAAAAAAAAAGCTTTATCGACTGGTGTATTGAAACGTCACTGCTACATGCAGCCCGCCTCTCTTAAAGGGGAACTCACGAATAGGCTGATTGCTATAACGCTTTCTTTCTGTTTCCATCACGGAAACTGCATTTGCTGCCAATGCTATTATTCTCTAGCCTACTTTTAATATTTATTTATTTATTTATTTATTTATTTATTTATTTATTTAGCGAGGTAGTTAATTGATCAGGGCGGTTATGTGATGGTCGGATATGCGACGTTCCACTGTATGATAATGCAGAACCTAATTCTAGAAAAGTCTAGAAAATGATGGATTGTAGGTGAACATTAGAGAGTATAAAAGGGTTAGGCATAGGATGATTGCTGTCATTACCAATAAGTCAATATGGGAAAAAGTAAAGAGCTATCTGGAGACCTTAGGCAGAAAATTATTTATTGTCATAAAGCTGGAGAAGGATACAAGAAGATTTCCAAGCATTTGAATATCCCAATTTCAACTATTGTTTCTATTATCAAGAAGTACAAGACTCATGGTACTGTCACAACGCTCCCTCGGTCTGGAAGAAAGAAGGTTCTTTCACCAAGAACAAGTGGAAGAATTGTGAGGAAGGTTAATAACAATCCGAGATTGACTGCCAAAGATATTCAAAGTGAATTGGCTGCAAGTGGGACTGGGGTTTACATTTCAACCATGGGTCGAGTATTGCATGGTGAGGTCTCAATTGTCGCAGGCCAAGGAAAAAGACACTTAGGAAAACATCAAAGGACAATCGCTTAAAGTTTGCAAAACGGCATTTGAATGATGGATATGAGTTCTGGTCAAAGGTTTAATGGCATGATGAAACAAAAATCGAGCTATTTGGTCACGCTGATAGTCATTTAGAGAAAGTCTGGTGAGGAGTACCAAGTAAAGAACACCATACCTACTGTCAAGCATGGAGGTGTTCATTTCCTTCTATTAGGTTTTTTTCCTCTAATTGCATATATATACAGTATATATATATATATATATATATATATATATATATATATATATATATATATATATATATATATACAGCTCTGGAAAAAATTAAGAGACCACTGCAAAATTATCAGTTTCTCTGGTTTTACTATTTATAGGTATGTGTTTGGGTAAAATGAACGTTTTTGTTTTATTCTATAAACTACTGACAACATTTCTCCCAAATTCCAAATAAAAATATTGTCATTTAGAGCATTTATTTGCAGAAAATGACAACTGGTCAAAATAACAAAAAGATGCAGTGTTGTCAGACCTCGAATAATGCAAAAAATAAGTTCATATTCATTTTAAACAACACAATACTAATGTTTTAACTTAGGAAGAGTTCAGAAATCAATATTTGGTGGAATAACCCTGATTTTCAAGCACAGCTTTCATGCGTCTTGGCATGCTCTCCACCAGTCTTTCACATTGATGTTGGGTGACTTTATGCCACTCCTGGCGCAAAAATTCAAGCAACTTGGCTTTGTTTGATGGCTTGTGACCATCCATCTTCCTCTTGATCATATTCCAGAGGTTTTCAATGGGGTTCAGGTCTGGAGATTGGGCTGGCCATGACAGAGTCTTGATCTGGTGGTCCTCCATCCACACCTTGATTGACCTGGCTGTGTGGCATGGAGCATTGTCCTGCTGGAAAAACCAATCCTCAGAGTTGAGGAACATTGTCAGAGCAGAAGGAATCAAGTTTTCTTCCAGGACAACCTTGTACTTGGCTTGATTCATGCCAAAGCTGCCCGATTCCAGCCTTGCTGAAGCACCCCCAGATCATCACCAATCCTCCACCACATTTCACAGTGGGTGCGAGACACTGTGGCTTGTAGGCCTCTCCAGGTCTCCGTCTAACCATTAGACAACCAGGTGTTGGGCAAAGCTGAAAATTGGACTCATCTGGGGGTGCTTCAGCAAGGCTGGAATCGGGCAGATTTGTCTTTGTGAAGGACGCATGAATCAAGCCAAGTACAAGGTTGTCCTGGAAGAAAACTTACTTCCTTCTGCTCTGACAATGTTCCCCAACTCTGAGGATTGGTTTTTCCAGCAGGACAATGCTTCATGTCACACAGCCAGGTCAATCAAGGTGTGGATGGAGGACCACCAGATCAAGACCCTGTCATGGCCAGCCCAATCTCCAGACCTGAACCCCATTGAAAACCTCTGGAATGTGATCAAGAGGAAGATGGATGGTCACAAGCCATCAAACAAAGCCGAAGCTGCTTGAATTTTGCGCCAGGAGTGGCATAAAGTCACCCAACATCAATGTGAAAGACTGGTGGAGAGCATGCCAAGACGCATGAAAGCTGTGCTTGAAAATCAGGGTTATTCCACCAAATATTGATTTCTGAACTCTTCCTAAGTTAAAACATTAGTGTTGTGTTGTTTAAAAAGGAATATGAACTTATTTTCTTTGCATTATTCGAGGTCTGACAACACTGCATCTTTTTTGTTATTTTGACCAGTTGTCATTTTCTGCAAATAAATGCTCTAAATGACAATATTTTTATTTGGAATTTGGGAGAAATGTTATCAGTAGTTTATAGAATAAAACAAAAATGTTCATTTTACCCAAACACATACCTATAAATAGTAAAACCAGAGAAACTGATAATTTTGCAGTGGTCTCTTAATTTTTTCCAGAGCTGTATATATACAGTACTGTGCAAAAGTTTTAGGCAGGTGTGAAAAAATGCTGTAAAGTAAGAATTCTTTCAAAAAAAATATGTTAGTAGATTATATTTATCAATTAACTAAATGCAAAGTGAGTGAACAGAAGAAAAATCTAAATCAAATCCATATTTGGTGTGACCACCCTTTGCCTTCAAAACAGCATCAATTCTTCTAGGTACACTTGCACAAAGTCAGGGATTTTGTAGGCATATATTCAGGTGTATGATTAAACAATTATACCAAACAGGTGCTAATGATCATCAATTCAATATGTAGGTTGAAACACAATCATTAACTGAAACAGAAACAGCTGTGTAGGAGGAATAAAACTGGGTGAGGAACAGCCAAACTCAGCTAACAAGGTGAGGTTGCTGAAGACAGTTTACTGTCAAAAGTCATACACCATGGCAAGACTGAGCACAGCAACAAGACACAAGGTAGTTATACTGCATCAGCAAGGTCTCTCCCAGGCAGAAATTTCAAGGCAGACAGGGGTTTCCAGATGTGCTGTCCAAGCTCTTTGAAGAAGCACAAAGAAACGGGCAACGTTGAGGACCGTGAGCGCAGTGGTCGGCCAAGGAAACTTACTGCAGCAGATGAAAGACACATCATGCTTACTTCCCTTCGCAATCGGAAGATGTCCAGCAGTGCCATCAGCTCAGAACTGGCAGAAAACAGTGGGACCCTGGTACACCCATCTACTGTCCGGAGAAGTCTGGTCAGAAGTGGCCTTCATGGAAGACATGCGGCCAAAAAGCCATACCTCCGACGTGGAAACAAGGCCAAGCGACTCAATTACGCACGAAAACACAGGAACTGGGGTGCAGAAAAATGGCAGCAGGTGCTCTAGACTGATGAGTCAAAATTTGAAATATTTGGCTGTAGCAGAAGGCAGTTTGTTCGCCAAGGGGTGGAGAGCGGTACACGAATGAGTGTCTGCAGGCAACAGTGAAGCATGGTGGAGGTTCCTTGCAAGTTTGGGGCTGCATTTCTGCAAATGGAGTTGGGGATTTGGTCAGAATTAATGGTCTCCTCAATGCTGAGAAGTACAGGCAGATACTTATCCATCATGCAATACCATCAGGGAGGCATCTGATTGGCCCCAAATTTATTCTGCAGCATGACAACGACCCCAAACATACAGCGAAAGTCATTAAGAACTATCTTCAGCGTAAAGAAGAACAAGGAGTCCTGGAAGTGATGGTATGGCCCCCACAGAGCCCTGATCTCAACATCATCGAGTCTGTCTGGGATTACATGAAGAGAGAGAAGCAACTGAGGCTGCCTAAATCCACAGAAGAACTGTGGTTAGTTCTCCAAGATGTTTGGGCCAACCTACCTGCCGAGTTCCTTCAAAAACTGTGTGCAAGTGTACCTAGAAGAATTGTTTTGAAGGCAAAGGGTGGTCACACCAAATATTGATTTGATGTAGATTTTTCTTCTGTTCACTTACTTTGCATTTTGTTAATTGATAAATATAAACTATTAACATGTCTTTTTTTGAAAGCATTCTTACTTTACAGCATTCACACCTGCCTAAAACTTTTGCACAGTACTGTATATATATATATATATATATATATATATATATATATATATATATACATACAGTGCTGTGAAAAAAGTATTGCCCCCTGTCTGATTTTCTGCATTTTTGCACATTTTTCACATTGTATTTGGTCAGATTTTTTTGTGGGTTGTAGTAGTATACAGAGGGAGTCTGAGAGAAAAAATGACACCAGAGTTTGGTGCTTCTTTCATTTGTTTGGTGTGCAAGGTAATCAAACATGCAATCTTCAGGTGTGAAAAAGTTATTGCCCCCCCTAGTTAACTCAACCCAATAAAAGGGATAATTAGGGTCAGCTGTTTGAGTACTTTGGTTAACAACCAGGCCTGATTTGGGCCAGCCCTGCCCAATATTAATCTGACTAACTTTGGACCTTACCATCAGAGTGAAGTTGTCAGCACACAGGTTCTAGAGGCACATCATGCCACGAACAAAAGGAATTCCTGAAGACTTCCGGAAGAAAGTTGTTGATGCCTATGAGTCTGGAAAGGGTTACAAAGCCATTTCTAAGGCTCTGGGGCTCCACCGAACCAGTCAGAGCCATATTGTCCAAATGGAGAAAGTTCGGGACAGTAGTGAATCTTCCCAGGAGTGGCCGTCCTGCCAAAATCTCTCCAAGAGCAAGGCCAGGAAGTCACAAAGAACCCTAGAACAACATCCAGGGATCTGCAGGCCTCTCTTGCCTCGGCTAAGGTCAGTGTTCATGACTCCACCATCAGAAAAACACTTGGCAAAAATGGGATTCATAGCAGTGTAGCAAGGCGGAAACCATTGCTCACTAAGAAGAACATGAATGCTCGTCTCAAGTTTGCCAAAAAGCACCTGGATGATCCTCAAGAGTTCTGGAACAATGTTCTATGGACAGGTGAGTCAAAAGTGGAATTTTTTGGCCGACATGGGCCCCATTATGTCTGGTGAAAACCAAACACTGCATTCCACAGTAAGAACCTCATAGCAACGGTCAAGCATGATGGTGGTAGTGTCATGGTTTGGGGATGCTTTGCTGCGCCAGGACCTGGACGCCTTGCCATCACTGAAGGAACCATGAATTCTGCTCTGTATCAGAGAATTCTACAGGAGAATGTCAGGCCATCTGTCTGTGAGCTGAAGCTGAAGCGCAGCTGGGTCATGCAGCAAGACAATGATCCGAAACACACAAGCAAGTCTACATCAGAATGGTTGAAGAACAAGAAATTTAAAGTTTTGGAATGGCCTAGTCAAAGTCCAGACCTAAACCCCATTGAGATGTTGTGGCAGGACCTGAAACGAGCAGTTCATACTCGAAAACCCACAAATGTCACTGAGTTGAAGCAGTTCTGCATGGAGGAGTGGGCCCAAATTCCCCCACCGCGCTGTGAGAGACTAATCAATAACTACAGGAAGCTTTTGGTTGCAGTTATTGCTGCTAAAGGTGGCGTAACCAGTTATTGAGTCTAAGGGGACGATTACTTTTTCACACAGGGGCATTGGGTGTTGCATAACTTTCTTTAATAAATAAATGAAATATATTTCAAATTTGTGTGTTATTTGTTCACTCAGGGTCCCTTTTATCTAATATTAGGTTTTGGGTGAAGATCTGATAACATTCAGTATGTAAAAATGCAGAAAATCAGACAGGGGGCAAATACTTATTCACGGCACTGTATATATATACACAAGCACTCTCAGGGCTTAAAGGGCTCCCAGTGTGGTGTGATGATGTTTAAAGTGCAGTGAGAAAGTCACATTTTTCTGGTGCACAACAGTTGTGGAAAGAGCATTTGAAAAATGTTCCTAGAACTGCTTTTCCTTAAGAATTGTATTGACTTGGACTGGATTTTTTTCTTATGTCTGATAGATGTAAGTCAATTATTGATTGCACTGTTCTAATATAGGCTCACTCTGTCAGGGGAAACTATCCCTTATTGAAAAGTCAAGTTTAAATATTGTGTTATTATTTCTTATTTATTACATAAAATAATAATACCTGAAAGTGTAGTATCCGTATGGTAAGAAAAAGATTTCTGTCTGTAAATGGATTTATATGTTATGTACTGCAAACAGAAATCTCAAACCGTCACTTTAGATTTTTTTTACTTTCCTTTTTCTTAAAGAGTAAGTAGTGGGGTTCCGAAAAATGGTGTTATGCGTCCCCACGTGTTGCTACAACTGTTTAAATAACGTACCTGTCATATTTCTTTTCATTGTTAGCATCTTCTTTTCTTTTTACGCATAATTTTAAAATCTGTTTCAAAGCTCTTTTCAAAGTGGCCGCTCTTGTGCACTGGGGTTTGAGAGCTGTCCTCTACACTACATAACCGATCTTGGGAACCGTACTCGAAACCATTCTAATTAATCCAGCTCAAAGCGTCCACACTCAAGTGCTGTTTTATGTTTAGTCAGGCTTAATGCATCCAAACACCATTAAAATAGTTTGGTTACAGTTCCTAGCAGCGCAATGAACAGTGGAAATGAATACGATAGTATCCCACCATGCACTGTATTTTATTTTAAAATAATGTGTTATGCTTCATATTAATAGAGGTGCATATTGCTAAAAAGAAATAAAATAAGTATTTTGGAAAAAGTAAATGCATTCATTATACAATGTATTTCAGACATTCATTCAGATAACAGGAACATCTGCAGTATACAAAATATCCAAACAGCGATAGGGAGCGCACAAACCTTAGAAAGTCCATTAGGAAGCACAGTAATTATTTTTTTTTTTTTTACGTTAGGAAATCTAAGCGCAGCATTTGACATAAACTAGGTGAGTTTTACTCTACTTATAAGTGCAGTGAGGAAGTTAATGTCACTATAAACATGATTATGCACAAAGGTAGTCTGAAACAATTCAAACCAACAAATAGATCACAATTCTTGTTTCTGTAGGGCAATCAGTGATATGATATATCTATCTGTAACACTGAAGGTAAAACAAGCTAAGAGAGTTGTAGATTTAAATAAACAATGTCAGAATAATCAATGATAGGTAGTATTTATATATACCAAGTCTGTACCACTAGCTTTATCCATCCCTCGTGTGTAAAACAATAGCCATTAGCAGTTGATTTCACTGAACACATTGTAGACTGGACTCCCTTCCAGTTTTAGATCCTCACTGGGGCATTCCATCACTGACCTGTTCTGATTTTCAACTCATTTCTGTGCATACGTTAGACTGGGCACTACTCCAGGTCTTCATTGGGACATTCTATGCCTGACTGGCATGCATATAAAGCACATTATAGCTTCATATTGTGCATTGTAAGTTGTGCTAATTTTAAGCAAAGATTAGGCACAGTGAACTGAGAATAATGAACCT
Source organism: Acipenser oxyrinchus oxyrinchus (assembly GCA_030684275.1). Taxonomy (NCBI): domain Eukaryota; kingdom Metazoa; phylum Chordata; class Actinopteri; order Acipenseriformes; family Acipenseridae; genus Acipenser; species Acipenser oxyrinchus. The sequence continues at coordinate 10,911,857 of CM060266.1, forward strand.
TGCAATGTTTTCAGTAAAGTACCCTTATTTATCAACCTGGTGTTTAGATGAACATGTAATATGTTAGAAAATAGGAAATAGATTTTAATATTTTTTTTATGTTTAGCATGATTATTCTCAGCTGCAATTTGTGTTTGCAGGAGCTTTGGCAATTTGACAGGCACAACAGACTTCAATCTGAAATGTTATTTGAATGCATGGAACATTGTTACATGCTACATGCAGCTCCAGACTTTTGCAGACTGTAATCAGTTAAGACCGTGTTTAAATGATTGATATTTTTAGGGCACTGTAATCTGTGTCATACTGAAATGTATTGTCTAGTGTATGTTTCATGTTTTCTTGCGTTCCCAAATTATATTTCATCAATGCTTTGAGGGGAGAGACAGTTACAAAGACAAACGTTTTGACAAAGTATTGTCCAATGAAATAAATATTTTACACCCCTTTCATAGATTTATGAAATAAAAGCGTGTTTTTTGCAGCTGCTGTTATCATGGATTTGATAGCGGGCTTCAGCTTGTACGGACTAGTAGGGTCCAGGTTAGCGAGAGGCAACTAGACTGCATTGTAATGTGGTTCAAAAAAGTCATGAATCATTATTTATTTTGTGAATACTTTCATGAATATCTTTGTCTTAGCAGAAATGAATGATGCTGGTAGTTTTGGTGCTATATCCGACTTTCATTCAGCTTACAGTACTGATCTGTGGTTTAACACTGCAAGACTTCCACTGCATATCCGTATAGACTTTTAAAAAAATGATTATCTATAATTCATAAACTAAAAACACTTGATGTTTATGTCATGTCACAATAGTAGAACTAACAAAACAAAGTCAATGAATAGTAGCTTCAATGAGCATTATGACACGGTGGTTTTCATAGCGTTTGAAGCCACGCCTGGAAACTGTGATAGAAAAGCAGAGGACAACTTCACCTTCCCTGTCATTGCCCCCGAACCTCCACCTCCACCTCCCTTTGCTTATCTACAGGCTCCGTATTGGCTTTTTATCAACCTCTGAGAAGATAATGACACCCCGGACTGAATAATAATCTTCAGTAACAAGACTGCCAGGAACAGCCACGGGACCTGTGATACATTCCAATAAAGTGCACACTCTGAAACCGCCTTCATCTGAAATGACTGTGTTGCCTTGTCTTGTTCCTTTATTCTCAGGTGTTTTTTGTTTGCTTGGTTTACATATTTATTAGGTGTAGTCATTTATTAATACAGGATGAACAGGGCATACATTTAGAAGCACATTATTACCTACAGCCCAATGCAGAAATCATGGAAAAAGGATTCTTACAGGACATGTGGTCAGCCCTGAGAGGGAGTACAATACCTCATGAGGAAGGGATTATAGTTGAGGGAGATAGAATGTGAAAAGCGAGAATGGCTATGAAAGGAAAAAAGCATATGTTCTTTTATAATCTAGAAATACTAAAAGAAACTTCCATTCAATGACAAACGTTTGTCATTGTATTGATATTAGTTATGGATGTTGTTTAATAATCCTGCTAGGCAAAGCCCATGAAATTAGGCAGTTTGATGATGTGTGTGCTATTTTAGGACTGCCCTACAAACATTATTAAATTCATTAGACACGCTTTATTACAGTATGTATTCACTGATTTTGTCTTAGGGTGACTATTTGACACGCCACTGCAAATGTATTATCTGGTCTATATTGTTTACCTCTTTGTGCTTGACATGAACTTAGATGGCAGTATTTTCTCTATTCTAGCATTTTGAACAATATATACAAATATACTTGTTCTAGATAAATAACTCTTCTGTCACTTACAGTTGGCCTATCTTAGAGAGGGATCAATTATCTATGTTTTTGTAGATTTAATTTTTACTCTGAATAAATTAACTATAAAAGGAGATCTTGTCCAATTAAGCGTCCCAGACAAAAACCTATAAGATATGGACTCCACGGTATTTTACCATTCTTCATTTCTCCAAGTCAAGTTCGATCACAGGTATTTAATCTGTCAGCAGTTTCACAAAGCTGCCACCGCTGCACTGTCAAGCCTCAGATATTTGAGGTACTGACCTCATATTTACAAGGTTAAACACTGCATGCAGAACATGTGATCATGACATCGACCTCTTGATGAATATAGCTGCCATTCTGAGGTCATGTGTTTTAGTTGTTTTTTGTTTTTGTTATCTGCACTCTTTGAGACCTAGAGCAATCTGAACTTCTCCTCGGTTAATTCAGAATCCACCAAGCTGTTGTCTATGTTTCTATAACAAATGAATATAGAATTAAAGTATATTATATCTGTGAATAGTAACTCGTGACTGATTTTATTGGATGAATGTGACGCACTTTTGCCAAGGTCATCTTGGAAACAGAATAAATAATTCTTCCACTGAAGAGTGAGTTTTGCCCAGAATAGATGTGTGATGATGTGTGAATGACAGACTTTACTATACACCACAGTGAAAACCCAAAGCCTGCAGCTATTCACAGCAGAGAAAGTAATTAAAAAAAGTAATCAAGAAACGAAGTAAAAATCTAATTTGTTGAATGATAAATTACACAATGTGGCCGAAGATATCTTCTTACAAGCCAACAGAAGCCCCCCTCAGTTGAGGTCACATCCAAGGGCAGGGGACGGGGACTATTAACCACCTGGAGGGAGAGGCTGTGTTGCTGCAAACAAGGTGGAGGACAAAGAACTGAGACTAGGAGAGACTGGCAAGTCTTGAAGGGGAACAACAAATAAGATTTTGCTGGAAGTTTAAAGGTGTCATGTGGTTTGATGACTGGGATTTGAAGCCTTTCACCTGCTGGTGTGCACATCATCACACAAACCAAGAGAGATTAATGAATGGTTTGAGACATGTCAGTGGGGCAATGTGGGGAATCTGTAGTGTGCACTGCCTTTGAATAAACAGTTGACTTCTGTTCACGAATAAAAAGAAAAAGTCTAGGTAACACTTTACATTAAGTATCTCTAATTACTGTGTATTTACATAGTAGTAGCTTAGTAAATACATGTGTACTTTCACACAATTACAATGCTATTATGTATAGTTACAATGTACTTAATGTGTACATCTTTTTGCACTATTGCACCCTAACCAAGTTTACATACCCCAAAGGAAATGTATAATTTCTAGATATTTCTCAAAAACAAATAATTATAGGAAAAAAAAAATTGTAGCAAAAGTTTTGCTTTTGTGGATGAGGAAAAAAGTTACAAGAAATAGATGTGTACAGTTATTTATTTCAGCAATTCATACCCTGACAAAGAACATGAAATTAATAGCAACTTGAAGCACCTTTAGCAATAATAACCTATTTGTCAATGAGCTTTTGGCATGATTATTGATTTTTGACCATTCTTCAACGCAAAATTGTTCCAGTTCATTCAAATTCTGAGGACTTCTCTTGTGCACAGCCTTCAACTCATACCAAAGATTCTCAATCGGATTTAGATCGGGACTTTGACTAGGGAATTCCATAACTTTGATTTTATTCTTCTTTAACCAGGTTGATCACAGCTGCCTAAATAGATAGATTTGTTTTTGATAACACATAACTACCTCATTATCTTTTCTCATGTTCCTATTATTATTATTATTATTATTATTATTATTATTATTATTATTATTATTATATTTTAATATAGAATTGTCTTATTTATCACAATAGATTATTTATTACACTATTATTTCTTAGGGCATATTATTGAAATATTATTTTAGTGATTTTCTTATTCTAAACTATTATGCTACAAAGACTACCTTTCTGTGCTTTACGAGGTGGCTGCAACTGCTCTATCTCATCCTCACTGTTATCTGCAGGGGCTTGGTAGGTAGGGTCTGCAATATGATCATCCTCATCGCTACTGCAATTATCGCACCCGCTTTCATCATTGACTGGCACAGCATATTTATGTGCCCTCACCTTTGACCCATAAAACATATGGGGTAGCATGTTGAAACTGCAAACAAAATATGACTATCATCATGACCTTAAAAAAGTACCTTTCTTACAACCTACTCATACCTACCAAATATATATCTTATTTGAATATATGTACTAGGGCTGTCAATCAATTGCAGTTACAATGCAATAAACACTTCATTAAAAATAAAGTTTATCGCAGGTTATTCCAGGCAACACACAAGCAAATAATTATGGAAAAAAATATATAGGGAGGTACATGAGGGTTTTGTTAAAACAGAATTTAAACATAAAAACTATTAAATAGTACAAAAACAAATACGAAAACATATTGTAAAATATTTTTTAAAAAATAACATAAATATAGCATAGTGCTGTTCGGGGGGTGTATAGCTGGGGATCTGTAATTAGTCTCCAATTTCCTATTTAACCACTTCAACACCATTGCATACGCACGTGCGTCAAATGAAAACCCACTTACAGTACCATGCCATATGTGCGTACGTCAAGTTTCCCATTCTAGTCTGTGATCGGTTTCTCAGTCTAGCGTTTCAGGTTTCATTCCCTAAGGTAGTACTGTGGAATGTGCAATGAAAGTTGGGGGAGGGTCAGGTGACATTTGTATCCAATTACGTGTCGTGTAGAGATTCCAATCTACGTGTGGGCGTTTAGAAGACTGAGATATATTGCGGGAAGCCATTCAACTTTTACAAGTGTGTATATATATATATATATATATATATATATATATATATATATATATATATATATATAGTTTTTAAATTATTTTTTTGTTTGTTTGTTTTACTATTAGTTTTACTTGTTTAGTTGTAATTTATATAGTTTTTAGCGAAAGCTAAAGAAGCAACGTATGTGGAGAGTGACAACGGGAGTGATGAAGATTTCGAAGTTGGTTCGGAGGATTTCGATACCAGCGACAGTGATGCTGACTTATCACTCAGCGATGATGATGAAGAGGATGTGGAGCCATGAACAGCGGGGGACTGGGTGTTTATTACTGATCCCTACGATGATGCCCATCCTCCATCATTTGATTTTGCACCTGTTTACACAGATGTGCACCCTGCCGTGGAACTTGAGAGTTTGTGTTCTCCATTGGAGTGCTTTTTGGCTTTTGTTCCCGAAAAGCTAATCACTTACCTTTGTGACTGTACAAACAAAACAGCATGCAGCTACTTTACAGGTAAGCCAGCTTTAAACGGAAAGGCGTTTGATTTGAAATGGCAGTGCTGTGACGAAATACTATCAAAACACAGTACTGGGTACAAGGCAATGAAGCATGAATCTAGGCAGCCAGATCCATCACAATACCTGCACAAAGTAGCCCAGTACACGCATTTGTGACTATCCCTCCAACACAAGGGAAGCAGAGACTGCAAAAAAGGTGCAGGGTCTGCTACAAAAATGAAAACAAAAGAAAGGACACAAGAAAAATGTGCAGTGGTTGCGAAGGCAACCCCGGGTTCTGTTGTATTGAACATTTCAATAAATGGCACAGAGCAAGTCGATAATGGCACATGTTTTGATGTTGTTTGATTTTTATGTGATAATTACTGTTTACTGATTATTATTGTTATTAGCGTTATCAGCAGGGTTTTTGTTTTCATTGTTCAAACAAAAAATAAAAAATAAAATAAAAAAGCTTATTTTTATCTCTATATTGAACATGGGTATGTAGTACACAGGAGCATAAAGGGTTAATGAAAAACACAGTTTAGGTCATTTATTTGTGTTTTATTCATCATATGTTAACATTTTATAGCAATTACAGGTTTGAAAACATTATTATTATTATTTTCAAAATCTGGTACCTGGGAAGGGGTTTCATTTTTACATCTAGAGTTGGTTAAGCCCTGTTCACCTGCACTCCCGCTATCTAGTGTTTTCGTTGTAGCAAACGCAGACGCCAACATTTCGTGCTTCAGCTTAAACATCTTCGCTGCAATATCTAAACTTCGTTGCCTCACTCCTTTCACTGCAGGTCACTTCTCTGCACAGTGCTGCCAAGATATTTTCCTACCTGCTCCGGTGATTCTTCTCATCATTCAGCTTCTCTACTTGGCTGCAGCAGCTTCAACGTTAGTCTTTCCTGCTCCATCCAGTCTCCAGCCCCGCAACAGCGCTGTCCAAAGCGCAGCTCCATTACTCAACTTTCTCTGCATCTTCATTGAAAAGACTGGCCCTCCGTTAAACTTTCAAAGCTCCACCGACATCGACATTCCCTCGTCAGTGATTGCCTTGCCTTAGCTCTATTTAAATCTACCACAAAGCTTTGTCTGCTGAATCTCTCTTTACTACTCGACTGCAATTAGGCGCCCCTCCCCTGCTCCCCACTCAGCTCCCACTCCCACAGAGCCAGCACAATCTACCGTTCTATCAGAAGATCCTGTCTTGGACCTCCACCAGGTACGTTCAGAGTTTTATAGACCTCTCCAGCCCATTACAAACTCTATTCAACCAGTGGTGTCTCGTGACTTAAAATACCTCAACGACACTGCTGTACTGCAACTCTTCCACCGGAGCCTCACAGACCATGGTTTCCACCACAACGCCCTCATCGAGTGTCTACGGGGAGTGGTACGTTGCCATGATGACCAGGAAGCTTCATCAGGCAATGCAAGCCTGTGCCTCAGTACTGCAATCTTCTGGCTCCTGCTGCTGCCCTTTGCAACGCGAAAGAGAGTTCAACTCGCCGAATTGTGACATCTAAATACTGCAGGCTCGCCTTGTAGACCAATGTTAACTTATTTATATACATCACTGACTGTTATACAACATGTCTTGAAATGTTTATTATTCAAACTAAAAAGAATAAGCAAATGTTTTATACATAGATAAGGATTTTAATCACAATAACCAAATACATTCTACCCTGCTTCACTGAAGCCAATGGTCTCAATTCCAATCACAAGCTCTAGACGGCAGAATAACACCACAAGCTCTCCATAATTTAATCTGGTTTGCTATCGCTGCGAATCTCGCACACTCCAACCTTTCCATTCCTGCAGTTCGATGTCACTCCGAAGGATTCTCAGTCCCTCCTGCCACAACATTTTGCCTACCTATATTAACTTACATTCTTCAATTTCAACTCTCCAACCACCCCTTTGAGGACCTGGTCATGAAGCCACGCACTTATCGGCTTTCTGAGATGCTCGGAGTCCACCGTCACTTTAACTTCCAGCTTCAGAATGGGACGCAAAGGGTGCTGAGCTTCCTCAGCAGTCGATTCTTATATTCATTCAGCTCCAGCTGCCTCCTCAGCTTTCAGTTCCAGCACTCCCCCTGCCTCTACTTTCAGTATCTAAGTTACGTCAGCCGGTCCAGCCTGCTTCTGCCCTGTGAACTGTCAATCGAATGGAGTCATTGACATGATGTGTTCTGCAATATATAAAGTCTGCATTTCCCCATTTTTCAACAGTTTAATGGGCAAGATAGTAGGTCTGAAAAACCTTGATAGTGACAGGAGCTGCTGTATACTGCAGAGAAACAGACCTTGATGGAATTAGAGGCAACAGTTAATCTGAACAATCTAAGCATCTTGCCATGTTGAGTGGGTGCCTTCTTGGATGCCCTTGTTGGTCATGTAACAGACTATGAACAGTGCTGTGGTGCTTTATGGAAGGAATTCCGCTATTCTAAATCTGTCAAGTTGCAACTGTTAGCTAAGAACAAAACTAAATTGAACAAGGAAAAAAAGTACATCAAATGACAGCATGAAAACTGTAGCAATGTCATTGCGGATGTATTAAAAAAAAGGTCCCGCCTACTTCCTTCCCCACCATCCTCCAGACTCCCCAGTTTCACCAGCTGCTATTCGACTGAATCCTACTCTCAGTAACCTCCTTCAATCTGCTCAGCATTACATGTCTGCAGCCCTCGCCCCTTCTTCAAGAGCTTCCTATACTACAGCCTGGTCGGCGTCTTCAATTTTCCGCACCCAGAACCGGATTCATCCTATTCCTTCAATCAAAATTGGATCCTGGCTTTCATCAGCCACGTTAGGGATTCTCTCCATCTTACCTTAGTATCTATTAAATCTTACATTTCTGAGATCCAATATCATTACTGTATCTTGTCTAGCAGTGTGGAGTAGTGGTTAGGGTTCTGGACTCTTGACCGGAGGGTCGTGGGTTCAATCCCAGGTGGGGGACATTGCTGTTGTACCCTTGAGCAAGGTACCTCACCTAGATTGCTCCAGTTAAAACCCAACTGTATAAATGGGTAATTGTATGTAAAAATAATGTGATAATGTAACAATTGTAAGTCACCCTGGATAAGGGTGTCTGCTAAGAACTAAATAATAATGTCCATGCCTTCTCCCTCCATTCTCTCCATACCAGCAGTTCACCTGACCCTCCATGGGATTCTTAAGAGCCTCCCCTCTGCATCACACTCACCCTCTTCGGAAAGGCTGCTTCTCCCCTACCAAGATCTACTTATGGAGACTATCTGCCTCTCAGCTTTCTTCGGTCCTCTCAGCAGCTCTGAATTCACTATTTCTTCTGCTTCTAGTTTCCCTGCGGCGGGCATTCATTTCTGTGACCTTTCTTCTATTATAGACGCCTTCATCATTCGGCTACGTACCTCCAAGACGGATTAATTTTGGCATGGTTAGTTCATTCAGTCGACAAGTATCAAGTCCCCTATCTCCTTTCTTTTCAATGTCAAGGTATCTCCCCAGCAGGAACCCCCCCCCCAGGCGTTCTATTAATTGATTCCTCTCGCTCTATCATCACTCGTCACTGGTTCTCAACTGACCTCTCCACCCTCATCTCCAGAGCAGCCCTCCCTCCTCGGCTCTACACCCCCATTCATTCTGTATAGGCAGAGCAACCTCTGCCGCAAGGGCCAGAATCAATCACAGCCTGATCAAGAATATGGGGAGCTGGTCTGCGGTGGATTCTTACAGTCATTATTTCTCCTCTGGTATAGTTGCAGCCCATGCTAAAATTTCTAGTATACCCGGAGTGGGGGCTTGCTGTCCGCCGGGGCCACCAGAGGTTTTCCCCTAATCAGCCTCAAGGGTTTTTTTCCTCTCCACTGAGCAGCAGGTATACACATAGTCACACCTACTAATAATTCCTAACCCCTCTGTTTGTCCTGCTTGTCCTTCTAGCCTTTTGTATATGTTATGCGTTGGCATGTGCCTTTTGTTATTGTCTCACGGCATAGGTGTTTCGCGGAGAGTCGGGGGTCCATACTTTGGGGGGCAAGTGATCACACTTCCCCGACCTCAGGTCCAGCATCCGCCTACCTTCCTTCTAATAGGGGGGGGTTCTCATCGCCATAAGTGAGAGCGGACCCCCAGCCACACTCTATCCTATCGCAGCTCATGTGCTTATCTTACCTCACCCAGTGACGCTCTGTTCTATCCATCCCTCTCTTTGGGACATGGACATGGAAAAAATAGGAATGTTTAAATTCTGCAAAAACACCAGTTCCATTGAGAAACTACATCCTTTGTAAATATTTAATTAAAACTGTCACTTGTATCTTCTTGAGCTCTTGTCCTTTGATCTATTCTGGAGTTCAAACCAACGTATTCTCTTTTTTCAGGTCATATCAAAGCCATTTTCCTGTAAGTGCTTCAAAGACAACAGTTATCATTCAAAAGTCATTCACAGAGTCACAAGCCTGGAGGAGTCATTTATGTAAAGCAAAAGAAATTATCCTTACAATTTCTGCTTGCTTTTTGTTGCTGAGCACGAATGAATGCCAGTGATTTCCCTGGTGATAATGTGTTTGCTTGTGTGCTCTTCCTGAAACATGCCTACCCTGCAGAATCTAACTGAGGCAGCAGAGATTCCAACCTGAACAAATGCAATTATTATTATTTTTTTTTAAATGACCTATTTAATTTCTCAGTAATTCTTAAACAATTGTTGTTTTATACAAGTACAGTATTGAAAAAAAAGTGTTTATTATGTAGTACAATACACTGGCTTACATATTAATCACATAAAACACAGATTAAATAAGATGCCATTAGCCTATTATTGAAAAATAATCTTTTTTTTTACAGAAGTACATCTCCATTACAATAAATACCTAACTTCCCAAAATAACACTCAAATAATAAATGATATGTTTTGCAGATTTGTTTGTCTTCTCTGATTGAAACACCCCCCTCAATATCTGACCATAAGGGTAGATATAGGGCTCTAATGGACCCAGTATATGATGTAAAATAATTGCCCGTCTCTCTCTGCCTGCCTGCCGGCCACACCCCCCTGCAGCACGGCCTGTCATTTTACACTCTGACTCAGACTCACTGCCGCTCACGCATTTAAAATTTAAACTTTTTGGACGACACGTGTATCAGTTAATCACTTATTACTTTCTTAAACTAACCACATACATGGACATTATTACTGGTAGGATATTACTGAAGGCTTTTCTGATGGCCCTACCTGAAATATTAAACTTCTTTCCCAGGCAGAATGGCAATCTATGGGATTGTATAATGATGCTACTTGGAGCTAGCATCTCTCTCACTTGTGGCAGCGCCGCGATTATAATCCCTGTCATACTCCCTGCCAGCCACCTCAGAAGACCCTGTACTCCCCCCATGAGTTCTTTTTATAACATGGAGTGTTAGAATTCTGCATGCTGATTGGTCCATCAGTGTTCCAAGCCGTTACAATATCCAGCTGTGGCAGGATAGCAGCAGAGGGAAGACTCAGAGACAGAAAATGCAGTGAAACAAAAATATTTTAATTGACAAAAACCACAAAATAAAAAGGCACGAGGGACAAACAAAAGGTATAAACACCAAACAAAGGCTTTCAAACAAAACACATCAAATTAAACAAGTATTTCTACAGACAAAGAGACATCAAATTAAACAAGTATTTCTACAGACAAACAGACAAAGTTTTGTTCAAAGAGACACTCTGTGTCTCTTTGATCAAAACCACTCCAAACCGCACTCCCAGACAAAGGGTTTCACATGCCTTTTAAGTCTGTGGCTGGAGCCCAATTAACAATTAACCACTTAAGGCTCCAGCCACATTCTCACGTAATTTGCAGGGAGGAATTTAACCCCCTCCCTGCCAATCCAAAACAAACAACAATTCTAATAAAACATAATCAAAACAACAAAATAATAACAACACAAATTATAGGGGCGAGCTGGCACCCCATCACATTCCTCCCCTTGTGCAGCACACTTGGCCCCAACGGCCACCTCCCCCTTAGTCCCAAAGTCCTGGAAGAGGGAAAGCAAGTGGTCCATGGGGGCGGCCATGGTGGGAGGTCCTTCTTCTCCCATTACTGAGGGAGGGTCAGTCCATAGCCCGGTGCCCTCTTGGCGGGACCGAGACCTGGCGAAAGGGGACCCAGGCGCATTGGATGGGGTGTCGGGAGCGCAGGCAGGCAACCGGTCAGCTGCAGCCCCAGGTAGAGGTGCGAGCCCAGGTGACAGTGCAGCGACATCTGGGCAACCAGGGGGAGCGGAGCAGGAGACCAGGCGACCTCCTGTGCCTGGTGGTGCTGCGACCTGGGAGTCAGGCCCAGCGACCAAAGGTCCAGACATGGAGCCTGAGTGTCTGGGAGCCCAGGCCGAGGGATCCAACCCCCATGCGCCGGGCTGTGGCACAGGGGTGGTGGTCAGAGCTGTGGTTGAGGTGGTCTCCTCACCTCCCCCCCTTCTTCATGGCCGGCAGCATCCCTTTGTGAGGCTCCGGCCACAGTACTTCCTGCTGCCATTCAGCGACCCCAGGAGAAGCAGGACCTTAGGGAGGCGACGGCGGCAGCGGACCCTCGGGAGGCAACTGCGGCAGCGGACCCTCGGGAGGCGAACTCGGGAGGGGAGCCCCTGGCCATGAAGGCGGCAGCGGGAGCTCCACTTCTCCCTCGTACTCTGTAACTGGTGGCTCCCAAGGCGATGCGGAGCAGCAGGCAATCCCCGGCAAAGCAGGACCCTCGACGACCCCAGGCGATGCGGAGCCGCAGGCAACCCCAGGCGATGCGGAGCAGCAGGCAACCCCAGGCGATGCGGAGCACCAGGTAACCCCAGGCGATGCGGAGCAGCAGGCAACCCCAAGCGATCCAGACGTAGTATCCCTGAGCGGAGCAGCCGTGGCATCCTTGGGCGGTGCGAGTAGTGCTGCTGACTCCTCCGGCAGCAGGGGAAAGGCTGCCCGTTCCTCCGACAGCAATGGAGGGCTGTCCTTCCATTCCTCCCACCAGAAAAAAACAGGGGGTTGAGCCTGTAACTCGTCCCCTTCCAGCTCTGGAGATGGCGGCTCCTCCTCTTCCCGCTCTGGAGACTGCAGTGTTGGATCCTCCCCTTCTGGCTCTGTAGACGGCAGCTCCACCCCCTCTGGCTCGGAGTACGGCAGTTCCACCCACTCCGGTATCTGGAATGCTGGTATCTCTGCCAGATCTTCAGCCAGGTAACGGAGCACCATGGCTGTAGTCTCATGAAGGGACGCTGGGTGGTGCTGTCTCTCCCAGGCCTCCCATTGCTCCCCATCTCGACACCACAACGCGTTGATAGCAAGTGAGAGTTCGCTGCAGAGGTCCCCCTCTGCGTCCATCAGCCATTCCCAGATTTCCTGGGACGAGGGTGAACCCTGTGGCACTGGAGCTACCGGTGTTGCCGCTAATGCCTGGGCCGGCGCATAGGGACATCTGGCCCAGTTGTGCCCGTCCTCCTCGCAGCGACCACACCAGTCAGCCGGTGGCTCCTCTGGACATGCCCGCCGGCGATGGTCCTCCTTCCCGCACCAAGAGCACCACGGGAACAAGCTGGCTGGGTCCTCCAGCTGTTGCTGTTGCAGCTTCTGCTGCTGCTTCAGCTTCTGCTGCTGCCGCTGCCTGCTCTTCTTGCCCATTTTTTTTCCCTCCAAAAACAAAACAAAAAAACTTCTGCTCTGAGTCTCCAGGGGGCGCTATCTCACTCTGACACCACCTGTGGCAGGATAGCAGCAGAGGGAAGACTCAGAGACAGAAAATCAGTGAAACAAAAATATTTTAATTTACAAAAACCACAAAGTAAAAAGGCATGAGGGCCAAACAAAGGCTTTCAAACAAAACACATCAAATTAAACAAGTATTTCTACAGACAACACTTACTCTGTGTCTTTTTGAACAAAACCACTCCGAACCACACTCCCAGACAAAGGGTTTCACATGCCTTTTATAGTCTGTGGCTGGAGCCCAATTAACAATTAACCACTTAAGGCTCCAGCCACATTCTCACATGTATTTTGCAGGGAGGAATTTAACCCCCTCCCTGCCAATCCAAAACAAATAAGAATTCTAATAAAACATAATGAAAACAACAAAATAATAACAACACAAAGTATAGGGGCGAGCTGGCACCCCATCACACCAGCACAGTGACACAATTAGGAAATACTTAGGAGCAAAGGCAAATCACTGCACCTGTGCTAACCATGTATCACTGCGCCACCAAAATCAAAGAAAACACCTGTCAAAATACCTGTTGAAGACATCACTTTTGAACTGTTTGCGTCCATGACAATTGATGAATGGTTACAAAACGAAGCTGCATCAATTTATCAAAGAACCTCTCCCAAAACTGAAGAAAAGAAAAAGTTGACCCATCACGCTGAGGTAGAAAAATGTAACATTGACGTGCTAGAAAAAAAACTCGAAATGAAATGAATACCACAAAACAAACAGATTGGGCTGTTAAATGCAATTTGACTTTAAATTAATTACAAAAGAACAGTTAACTAATATCCTTAGAGATTTTTATGGCACAATCCGAAACTGTAAAGGTGAGCAATACGCAATCAGCAGCTATGTTGGATTAAACAGACATATAAATGAACCCCCACCAAGTTTATTCTGGAGTTTAATGAGTAACACAGAAATAACAACTTCAAATAACATGTTTGTGGGTACAATGAAAAAATGGACACAAGAAGGCCGGTGTCAGGTTAATAATAATAATAATAATAACTTTTATTTTGTATAGCGCCCTTAAAAGCAGTCATCTCAGAGCGCTTCACAATTAATAGTACAACAATAAATAAACAGATTATACATAAAAAAGCAAAAGAAAAGAAAACAATCATAAAAAACATAGAAACAACTTTCTAAAAAAGTAAGTCTTTAAATTAACTTTAAAAACACTAATAGAGTTCCATAATTTGGGGGCATAGCAACAGAAGGCCCTGTCGCCCATAGAGCGCAGGCGAGCAGGCGGGACACACAGCAGTCTGAGATCAGCAGAGCGGAGGTTGCGAGTGAGAGTGTAAAAAGATAAAAGATCTGACAGATAAGTCGGAGCTCGCCCATGAAGAGCCTTATATGTCAGCATTAAAATTTTAAAATCAATTCTAACCTGAAAGGCAGCCAGTGCAAGGCCTTCAAGACAGGAGTGATGTGATCTCTTGAGCGGGACCGAGACAAAATTCTGGCTGCAGAGTTTTGAACAAATTGAATTTTAGTGAGGATGCTATTAGACACCCCAGCGAGCAGGGCGTTACAGTACATCGATCCTGAAGAAAACAAAACCATGAACCAGTTTTTCAGCTGCAGGTTGAGAAAGCATGGGACACAGTCTGGCAATATTTCTAGGTGAAAAAAAGAAACCTTGACAGTATTCAGCACATGCGATTCAAAAGTTAACCCAGGATCACACCCAAATTTTTCATCTTAGATCTGAACTCAAGCATGGTTCCATCAACAGTCAGATTTAAAGCATTGGTTTTACCTAGCTGGTGGGAGTACCTAACAGCATTACCTCAGTCTTGTCACAATTAAGGTGTAAAAAATTTTGCGACATCCAATTTATTATATCAGAGATACAGGCAGTTAGGGCAGAGGCAGCAACATTGATATCATGTTTAGAATTAATATAGATTTGAGTGTCGTCTGTGTAAAAATGATAGTGTATGCCATGAGACCTTAAAATGTGGCCGAGGGGAAACATATAAATACTAAATAAAAGGGGGCCGAGGATAGAGCCTTGCGGGACACCAGAAGTTACTGGCCCAACCTCAGAACTAAACCCACCCAGGGAGATACATTGTTGACATCCTGTTAGATATGAACTAAACCAGTTGAGGGCAGTGCCAGAGATGCCAAATAAACACTCTAATCTATCAAGTAGGATCTCATGATTTACAGTGTCAAATGCCGCACTAAGATCCAAGAGGATTAAAATTGATAAAGCACCTGAGTCAGCAGCCATTAACAGACCATTAGTGACTTTGACCAGGGCAGTCTCAGTGCTATGAAGATGCCAGAAGCCAGATTGAAAGGGTAAAAAAAGATTGTTAGCAGTGAGATGCCAGTTAATGCCTAGTGACAGCTTGTTCTAGTAGTTTAGCTAGAAAGGGCAAATTTGAGGTTTTTTCAGTTTTAAAAGCAACTCGAACCACACCAGAACTCAGGGACTCATTTATAATAATTAACACCAAGGGGCAGAGCAGCTCAAAACAGGACTGAAAAAGAACAGAGGGGATAGGATCCAGCAGACAACAGGTGGCTTTCATACGAAGGGCCAGATCTGTAAGAGAATTAAGAGTGAGAGGTGTAAAACAGGATAGAGAGGACCCCACAAAGCCAGACAGACCGAGATACTGTGCCAGAGGAGTCTGAGAAGAAATACTAATGTGTAGACGAATATTGTCAATCTTAGACTTAAAAAACTCTAAGAAACTATTGCATAGATGTGAAGCCGGTAATGTGGAGGGGCAGTTAGGCTTTAACAATCTATCAATAGTAGGGAACAAGAGTCTAGGATTGTCTTGATTATTAGAAATAATATTTGAAAAATAGCTCGATCTGGCAGCTGCCAAAGCAGCCCTATATTCAACCAGAGATTCCTTCCAGGAGTGCAGATGGACAGTAAGATCAGAATCTCGCCATCTACGCTCAATTTTACGACAGCCAGCCTTAAGAGAGCGCAGCTCCATGGTGTACCATGGAGCACGGAGGGTGTAGGAGACGCACCTAGACTTGACTGGGGCCAGGGAGTCTAAGGTATTAGCTAAAGGGCTATTGAAAGACTGCACCTTCTCATCCAATGTATTAGGAATAGGAAAGACAGAGAGTGAAGAAAGAACAGATTCAGAGAACTTAACATGATCAACAGAGTGCCAGTTTCGAAAGTTGACTGTACGCTTTGGAGTAGAGAGAGAGACAGTAAATCCTAATTCAAATAAAATAGCCAGATGATCAGATATTCCTAAATCTAAGTTACTCATGAGAGAAACTGGAGGACAGTTATTGATAATTAAATCCAGTATGTGGCCTTTGTTGTGAGTTGGAGCATGGACTGTCTGCTTAAGGCCAAAACAGTCCAAGAGGGCTAGAAAATCCCCTGCTAGGTTACAGTGATCAATGTGAATATTAAAATCACCAAGCATTACAATCTTGTCATACTTAAAGCACAACAAAGATAACAGATCAGAAAATTCACCTAGAAAGGCAGCATAGTGTTTAGGAAGTCTATAGACAGTAATATCAACCAAGGGCTGGGGAGCAGAGACTTTTAAAACCAGGCATTCGAATGAAGTGTAGTTGGGAAAGAATAGGGCTCAGGCTAAATTCTAGCTTATAGACTAAAATAAGCCCACCACCACGGCCGACAGAGCGGCATTTTTCAAACAGTCCAAAGCCAGGAGGTACAATTTGATTAAACACAAAATTATCATTTTGTTTGTGCCAGGTTTCAGTCAGGCACAGAAAGTCGAGATCCTTGTCATTAATAAAGTCGTTTAAAAGTAGTGCTTTATTATTAAGAGAGCGCGTTTTAAACAAAGCAAATCTAAGTGGACGCACAGAAACACAGTTGTTGTTGAGAGATGAATGTTCGAGACTTGACAGTAAGCGTAGGTTTTTATTGTTAATTCCAGTCCGAGAGGAGACAGTTCGCCTCTGAAGCAGGGGCCGATAAACAGACTTCAGAGAAGTCGTCATAAGACTGTGTCCAAGGCTACGATGTATATATCTTGGTCTGCGCAAAATCCCAAATTCATAACAGTTACTGTAGACAAAAGGAGCAAGAATGAAATTTTGTTTATAGTGCAGTATTAGAGAAGGAGAGTACCTTAAAACCATAGTGGAGATGACCAGGTCGAGAGAGCCAGAGATCGGAGATTCACAGTTGAAAAACAGTGAGCGACCGACCCAGCCACTGCAAGACCAGGGACTCCTCACAGCAAGGCACCGGCGACGAGGCATAGCAGAGGCCGGGTCACAGACAGAGAACAGCAGAGCTAACAACACAGCCCGCAGTGACCACCGACTAGCCTTAAGGAAACACCCAGCCAGCACCCAGCTCACCGGGCAAGCAGGAAGGAGCACCTCTCTAGGGACTGATGCAGCAGAGATAGCACTGCAGACAGGCAGGCTGCGGCAGCCAAAGGACGGGCAATCACGTCGGACAGGTAGCAGCGGTGAGCGAGACAGCCGGGCAGAGAGACAGCAGTCCGGGCAGGCAGCAGTGGAGACAGCCGGGCAGAGAGACGGCAGCCCAGGCAGGTAGCAGCGCAGACAGCCTGGCAGAGAGACGGCAATCAAGGCAGGTAACTGCGATAGACAGGGCATCCACGGACAGACAACCAGCAGGCAGGAATCAGTCAAAACGATAAAATTGGGAAAAATAAACAAAAACAAAACAAAAAAAACTACAAAAAAAAAACAAAACTAAATTGAGCGTAAAGACTACTAAAAAGGTGAAAAACAACCAAACGTGAACAAGCAGAGAAGCGGCAACCAGAAGGTGCACAACATACTCCTCACTGTTGTACAGACTTGTAATGAATTGTCACAATGCAATGTCTTGTCTAATTAAGTGTGTTTTATTTATAACAACAACTTTGCAGCTAAACTGCATAAAATAGAACTCCTGTCTTTCTGTCTCTGCTGTCGTGGCGGTTGTTACCTCTGATCTTTAGCTAACTCCCTCCCCCACTCACTGGTTACGTGCTCTTAAAGGTACAGTGAACAATTCACCCCCCCCCTTTTTTTTTTTTTTTTTTACAAATCTAAACGAATCACTGGTCGAACTACTCGGCCAGACTTGTAACTATCAGTCCATCTTGAGGTGTGTGTGTCATGGAAACCCTGCTAGAGGAAACAGTCCCTTCTGGAGTTGGCTCTGGTGTCCTTGAATCTTGGCACAGGACAGGGTTGTCACCATCGGTTTCTAGAGTGTGGGGTTCATCTAGGCGGTGGGGTGAGCCCTCTGTTTTCATTTTTTCATTAGCTGTAGGTGACGACGGATTTGTCTGAACTGGGCTCCTTGCTGGGTCTTAATGATATAAGATCTTAGAGTGGAGCTAAGTCCAGTAACAATAGCTGGAGTCATCCAAGTCTTCTGTCCATCCAGCTGCATGTGAACCACATTCCCTGCCTTCAATGGAGATAAGTTTCTTGCTGCATGGCGATGATTACAGAAGAATGCTTGACTTTGTTTGGCTTTAGCATCCCTTTTTCGAACTTCCTTCAAATTTGGCCATCTAGGATAAGGGTTTTTCATCAAGGTTGGCATAGTTGTTCTAATTTGACGTCCCATTAGAAGCTCAGCAGGACTGACCACTTATCACGATGGAGGGTGCAGATCTGAAACTCATCAACGGAAGTAATGGATCTTTGTGTTGCAGGTTCCTTTTTGCCATCTGCACTGCTCACTCAGTTTGACCATTACTCTGTGGATGATGTGGGCTGGACATAATGTGTCTGAAATCAAACTCTGCCCCAAAGTCTTAAACTCCGAGCTTGCGAATTGAGGACCGTTATGTGTCATAATTTCTTCTAGAATGCAAAAACATGTGAAGACAGTCTTTAATTTTGACACTACTTGCCTGCTGGATGTAGTTGGCAAGTGCAGTACTTCAATGAATCTTGAAAAATAATCAGTGATAACTAAGTAGGCTTATCTGTTATGCTCATATAGCTTGTGTGCAATTTTCTTCCATGGCCTCTCTGGTAGCTCTGTGAAAATGAGTGATTCCTTCTGCTGTGCTCTTTTTGTCTCACAACAGAACTCACAGGTTTGCACTTTGTTTTTTTATGTCAGTTTGGCCACCAGACTGACATTTTGTCTCTGCATGTGTTCAAACCGTGATGGCCATCATGTATTCTTTTTATGATTTCTTTCCCCAGGGCTGATGGAATGACAATGCGGTTTCCTTTTGTTATGAAGCCATCGATTTCAGACTGCTGACATCTCTCTGGAAAGTAGTCTGTAGCATCGCTGGGAATTTGTTTTATATATTCAGGCCATCCCTTCTTTATGAACTGAAGCACTGTCTGTAACTGGCTATCTGCTGCTGTGGCTGTTCTTATGCTCTCCAGCTTCTGTGGTGAAGCAGGCAGACTGCGTACTACTGCAGCAATGTGAGTTTCCACATCTTCATGGGTGTCAGCACGGTCAGAGTACTCACTGGGATTCTGGATAGAGCATCTGCAATGAACAGTGTCTTTCCTGGTGCATTCTCAGCTGTAGGTTTGAAGCACATTAAGCGCATGAGCAGTCTTTGACATCTCAGTGGAAAGTTGTCCAGATCTCTGGTATTTATTATTATTATTATTATTATTATTATTATTATTATTATTATTATTATTATTATTATTATTATTTATTTCTTAGCAGACGCCCTTATCCAGGGCGACTTACAGTTGTAAACAAAAATTTCAAGAATCACAGTACAAGTAATAATACAATTAAGAGCAACATAAATACAATGACTTTGGTTCTAGCAAGTACAAGTATGACAAAATACGATTCAATAACGGAGCAGATAACATGTTAGTGATAGTTACATCAGGATATAATTAAATACAAAATACTACAGATTAAATAACACTTGACAGATTAAAGTAGTCTAAAGTACAGGATTAAATGCAGTAAAATAGGGGGCAGATAAGAGCAAGTAAAGCGCATTTAAGGAAGAGTGATAAAGTGTCCAGAGGGAAAAGAGGAGTTCTACAGGTGCTGTCTGAAGAGGTGTGTCTTGAGGAGGCACCGGAAGGTGGTCAGGGACTGAGCAGTCCTGACATCTGTAGGAAGGTCATTCCACCACTGTGGGGCGAGGGTGGAGAAGGAGCGGGCTCTGGAGGCAGGGGAGCGTAGAGGAGGTACAGTCAGTCTTCTAGTGCAGGAGGAGCGGAGAGGTCGAGTGGGGGTGTAGGGAAAGATGAGGGTCTGGAGGGTCTCGATTTATTAGTAGCACAAGAGGCTTGTGATCAGTTACTAGCTTGAAATTGTCTAACCCATACAGGTATTTATCGAACCTCTCACACGCCCACACGCTTGCAAGGCACTCTTTCTCAATTTGAGGGTACCTCGTCTCAGCATCTGTGAGCCGTCTGGAACAATATACTACTGGTTTCCAGTCCTCTCCCTTCTGCTGAAGTAATACTCCACCAATCCCATAACTGCTGGCATCTGCAGAGACAGCCGTGGGCTTCAGCACATCATAGAATGTAAGCACTGGTGAGCTGATTAGTAGTTTTTTCAGGTATTTAATGGCCTGTTCTTGTTCATGGTCCCACATCCATGTCGTGTCTGATTTCAAGAGTTCATAGAGTGGCTGGCCAATGGTAGGGAGGTTGGTTATATACTTGCCCAAGTAGTTAATCATGCCCAGGACTCATTTCAGCTCCAGCACATTCACTGGTGAAGGTAATTCTTCTATTGCCTTTACTTTCTCTGGATCAGGTCTAACACCATTCTCATCGATCAGGTGTCCCAGAAAGTTAAGTTATTTTTGTCTCAGCGCACACTTCCCCCAATTTAGTTTCAGTCCTGCTGACTCAATGACTTGTAAAACTCTGTCAAGTCGTTTGTCATGTTCTTCTATGGAGTTTCCATATACAAGTTGTGACAAACCAAGTGGCCGTGTTATAAATGGCAAGTATGTGAGGGCGGAACTGCTAACAGGGCTCTGTCCTCTCACTGGATTGCGACCAGAGGGGGACTACAACCGCAAAATGGCCGCCCAAAAGACTACAAGCCCCAACAGCCAGAGCAATGTGCGAGGTGGCAGCCACACCCACAACAGTCATGGGGTGTGGCCGGCCAATATAAAAAGGGTCAACACAGACCAGGAGGGGAAGAGAGAGAAGTAGAAGGTGGTGAGGCATTGGGGAGTGTGCTATTACTGTTTTGTGGATTTTGAATTGATTTACTGTGTATGACCTGGACCGACTGAGAACCCTACTGGCTGTGAACTTGATTTATACGGAGAACCAGATTTGTGAACTGACCCTTGATATCCCTGACCCTGTGGGCCGTGTGTCCAACACGGCACAAGGTAATAAACTTACAAGCACCGTCTTGTTGGAACAAACTTTATTTGTGACTGTACCTTCTTGTGTGTGTCTCCCATACCGAGTGGTGTACAAGTTCGCTTACCCAGCAAGATGTTTGTCACAAAGTATATCGTCCATATACACTGCGACTCCTTCTACTCCATGTAGTGTCTCCGTCATTTTCCTCTGAAAGATCTCTTTGGTGCTTGTAATGCCAAAAGGCAGGCGGCGGAAGCAGTATCTCCTGAATGGGGTAATGAACGTAGTCAGTCTAGTGCTATCACTATGCAGGGGAACTTGCCAAAAGCCACTAGCAGCATCTAGTGAAGAGAAGACTGTTGCTCCTGACAGCTTGAAATAATCTCTTCTATGGTAGGCAATATGAATTTCTCCCTCTTCACTGATTCATTTAGCTTTTTTTAGATCCACACAAATGCAGATTTTCTGATTCTTTTTCATGACTGGCACCATAGGGGCACACCACTCTATTGGTTCTCTTATTTTCTCAATTTTGCCATTTTCCTCCATTCGTTGTAGTTCTTCTTTAACTTTTGTCAACAATGGTATAGGCATTCTGGACTGCATATGGCTGGAAACCTTCTTTCAGGGAGATTTTAACTGGTTAAGTTTCAAGCAAACCATTTTCTCCAAACACACCACAAACTTCTTCTACACTCATTAATTCCATTTCAGCAGCTGTAGAACAACTTGACAGGTTGTGTACACTTAGTCCACAAATGACAAACACCTGGAAGGGATAGTCCTTATATTTGTATTTGGAGCGTGCCTGGAACTGTCCTAAGCAATTTAATTTGTCTCCTGGGCTATTTAGCGCAATATCTGTGTGCTGCAAATTTTTTCTAGGAGAAAGTTTGGTAAAAGTCTCCTCACTCATCACAGTGGCATCAGCTCCTGTATCATTTTTTTTTTAAATTTAGTTGCTGCCAATTATTTTTTATTATTTTCTCCCAATTTAGAATGGCCAATTATTTTTTAGGCTCAGCTTACCGCTACCACCCTTGCGCTGACTCGGGAGGGCGAAGACGAACACACACTGTCCTCCGAAGCATGTGCCGTCAGCCGACTATTTTTTTTCACACTGCGGACTCACCATGCAGCCACCCAAGAGCTACAGTGTCGGAGGACAACGCAGCTCTCGGGTAGCTTACAGGCAAGCCCGCAGCCGAGGACACCCTGGCCGACCTAACCCTCCCTCCCCCCGGGCGACGCTCGGCCAGTTGTGCACTGCCCCCTGGGAGCTCCCATCCTCAGTCGGCTGTGGAATAGCCTGGACTCATCCTGTATCAATTTTACATTTTACTGGGGTGCTTCCTATTTGCAGTTGCACTGTCCAATATTCTTTGCTATTTGTAGTATTGTTGACTGAACACAGGAAATATGAGCTGCTCTCTGCTTTCCAGTAATTTCTTTAACTACTTTACTACATGCTCCCAGTGTCCTATTTTCTGGTATTTCCTACACACTGTTTTACTTGCTGGGCAGATATCTTGCTTTCTGTGTTCTCTTTTGCCACATCTACCACATTTTCTTTCAGCATATTCTGGTTTCTCTGCATTACAATGTTCCCATTTACCTCTTCCCCACGTGGAGGTTGTATGTGCGACTTCTTGTACCATGCCAGCAGCGCCCTCTTGCTGACTAACTTGCATGGTAACCTCTTCTGACTGCCGCACCATCTGTACTGTCTGTTCTAGCGTCAAATCGCTCATTAACTGCAGCTTTCTGGACAGCTCCCCACAATGATTCGTCTCGTATGTGTTCATCTTTACTTATGCCAAACTCACAATGCTCTGTAAGCTCATAAAGGGCTCTGATAAAGGCTTACACTTTTCCCCCCGGCTTTTGTACTCTCTGGTAGAAACAAGCACGCTCATGAATGACATTCCGCTTCGGAACAAAGTACTCGTCAAACTTCTGTATCACTGTTGCGTAATCATCTTTTTTAGCGTCATCCGCGAAAACAAAAGATCTGAAAATATTTTCTGATTCACTGCCCATTCCACACATCATTGAACTCAGCTGCACATCCAGTTTCCTTATTGAGTTTTGTTGCTGCCCTGAATCTGGTGAAGCATTCTTTCCATTCCGCGGGCTTACCGAAAACAAAAATTCTCCAGTGGGTTAAACTTTGGCAATTATTATTTTTTTTCATCTATTTTTTTTTTTTTAGTTCCACAATTCTGACACCATGTCAGGTTAATGAATTGACGCAAGGCAATGTTTTGTCTAATTAAACGCGTTTTATTTATAACAACAACTGTGCAGCTAAACTGCATAAAGTAGAATTCCTGTCTTTCTGTCTCTGCTGTCGTGGCAGTTGTTACCCCTGATCTTTAGCTAACTCCCTCCCCCACTCACTGATTACGTGCTCTTAAAGGTACAGTGAACAATTCACTTATGACAGCCGGGATAAAACACAACATCACCTCGCAATAACGGAAAGACATTCAAATTATTAGACATTCTGATGTCCTAAACCCTGACACAGCAACTGATCTTGTGAGTAAAGTTTGGTTTGATCCAGTTACATTTCAGAGGAAAGAAAGGAAACAGACAACTAAAAGCTGACTTTATAAAACAGATGGAAGAGCTAAGTATGCCACCATGACCTTTAATGAGGAAGAAAATGTCCAGTAATTAAATCAAAGTGTTTTTTTTTCTAGTTCATTTTATTTTACAAAGATGCTATCTTTGTGTGATCTTAGTAGCTCCAATACTATTTACTACAAGGATTTCATATTGCAATCTCTCATCCTACTATAACTTTTGCATAGACACAGTTTCAAGACAGATGTACTGTAATACTGATGCACAGACAGTTGCTGCCTATTTGAATCTTATTATCATTCAGTTCATTGGGAGAAGTGCGGTCATTAATGTTGATTTGTGTTGATTATCTAATAAATGCAGGTAGAGGTTAACTCTGTTCCTATTGTAATCTGGGGCTTGGTGATTCCTCCACGTTCCCTTTTCTTTTCTCAGAAGGTCAGGGTTTGATTAACAATAAATTGTATCTGCCAAAAGCATCATTAATGCACAATTGTCTGCATAATTGAGCCGTCAGTCTGTTCTGTTGCTAGTTTGTAATAACAAGGGGAAAAAATCCAAAATAAAAGAATCTGCACTGCTGTTGCAGTTTGTGTTACAAAGTGCTGGAAGTGTGTCTGTTGATGTGGATTTGCAGGAGTTGAACGGCATTAACATGGGCAGAGTTCTTCACACAAACAAGTCATGTGCTGATATTACTGATCACATTGCAGCAGAAATGAGAAAGAAACTGGTAAACGATATTCTGCAAAACAAAAGAAAAATGTGTTTATTAATTGAGGAATCCACCACCTTAAGTGGTAAGTCTGTTCTTGTTTTGTGCTTGCGGTCAGCAGTAGCGGGAGAAGTAAATGCTAAGATCTGCTTGAGCTTGAGGGGACCCTACACAGAGGAAGCAAACAAAGCCTGCATCCAGTTAGATTTGTTGAGGTGAACGAGCGCAGTAAAGTTGTGCAAATTAACGCAAGTCAGTTTTACAGGAGTTTGGCAGAGAATCTTAGAAATAGACTTGCAACAACAACTTTGTCAAATGTCAGTACCAAGGCACTGGAAACCCCATCAGAGGAATGCGATATAAATGTAACTGAACAAGTCAAAACGCTCTATCCTGAATCCTGGCCCAAGGAAGAAGAGCTAGATATTCAGTACGGCGACAGGGAAGTGAGACACCTATGCCAATTTTTTTTAATTGATGTAGTGGAGAGTATAAGAGGATTTCGTGAATACAAGGAATGCAAAGGTGCACATATCCCCCGTGCCTTAAAACTGCTATTGAAAGCAATTAGAACCATTGCAATATCGAAAAGTGAATGTGAGCGCGCTTTCAGCTGCATGAATGACATTTTGAGTCTTGCTGTCAGCCACCTGTCCAGCCTTGTATTTTTAAAGTTCAACCGCCCACCACTACACAAGTTCAACCCTCTGGATTATGTAAAGTCCTGGCTGATAAAGGGAAGATGAAGTGCTGATGAAACAGGTTGCCGCCGCTCTACATGCCAGCTTATGAGTCCATGTTCTTATGGAAATTATTTTGACAGACAGCCTTAAATATATTATTTATTACATGTACCGTAATTTAAATATATATATATATATATATATATATATATATATATATATATATATATATATATATATATATATATATATATAAGACAATTGCTAACAATGACAAACAAACAAAAACACTCACAAATACTTTTTTGGGTTTTCTCTGGGTCTCTCCCGGTCCTTCCAGTTTCTGTCTCCAAAAACCAAGCGAAGGAGTAGATTGCGATTCTCTGTCCACTTTTATGCTACCACGCATGACCCCTTGGTAAACGAGTGCAGCTGTCTCTACAATCTGCAGCTGCTACGTTGTTTCCCTTCCGGGTCAATACGTTCCTGCAACGGAGTATCACCTTCTTCCAGACTGACCGCCTTCCCGACCCTGGGAAAGAACTGTCAGGCCAGTCCGTCCAAAGAACTCTACTTTTGCTGCTTAGCGCCCTCCCAGGCCAGGAGGGAGATTTACAACCAAGATTCATTATATTTCTGTCACAGTCTGCTGTGTTTATTCAGCAGTAACACATTTTGTTTTAGATTGCAAGAGTTGTCCTGACTGAAACAGCATATCGGCTTTCAGTTTTTTTTAATTTTTTTTTTATGTATACCACTCAAAATCGGCTGAGGATCACAAAGTTGAATAGTGTTTGTATGAAGACAACAATGCAAAATGTGAAGTGCAGTAAATCAAAATCAACCGTTGTCATTTATTGAAAGAAATGTCAGAGCAGTCGTAGAAGTGGACACACTCAAAATGTTTTCTTGTCCAAAAATCCTCATAGTCGGTAAATATTGCGCATGCCCCCTGTCACACTAATACTGGCCTGACATCTCTCCTCATGCTTATGAGTGATTGAACCTACACAGTCATTGCCAAGCTCCCATAAATAATCTCAATGAAGCAAATAGCAGTTTCCAGAGCCAGCATTTTTATGACTGCAGTTTGGGGGAAAATAGCCCTTTCATCACTCCTGAGACTCTTTTGTGAAAGGAAAAAAATGAGTTGCTGAAATGAGTCAGTTTCTTTTACAGCTGAGCAACTTTCAACTGTAAAGTCTAGCAGATCAAAGGACACATTAAAATGAAATGAATAGCAAGTATATTTGAATGAATTATCTATTCACATAGAGCTGGGTGTTTTATCTGCTAAAGCCTAATCGCAAAGAGCAGTTGCTGAAAAGAGCCCTACTGGGAATTCTATGATTTTGCATGAATGCCTTTTTATTTTAACAGTATTATTTTAGGACCCTGAAGTGCTCAACAACCCCTACAGATTGAAAGTAGAAATATATGACTAGAAAAACATTAAAAGAATTATAATGTAGGGTTATCTCTACATCTTAATTGTGTGGTTCTATAAATTCTTTAAAAAACAAGTTTAACAGAAGATTATAATGAAAGGTTAATTTTGGGTAGACATTGAAAGCTGATGGCTCAAGTATCTAGAGTAATACAAATAATAATTCATCTAGTATATGGAATGGGTTAGTCATGTTGTTGAGGCTGAATCACTTGGATGCTTTGAGATACAATCACAAAGTTCTGGACGAGCATAGATGGGTCGAATGGTTTCTGATTCGTACAAGTTCTTAGTGAAGCTGGTCTACGTAGAAATGTGTTGTGCTCTCTCTCTCTCTCTGTGACTTCTTTGAAGGGAGTACATCAGTATTGTAGCTTAAAGCTTTATTGGGATAAAACAAAAAATACTGTTGGGACTTATTTTAATGAAGGCTTCAGTATGCTTTTGATATTGCATAACAACTATCAACAGTATAGGAGGAGAATCATGCTATGTCCTTCTACAAAGGTTACTGTGCATTTTTCCATACTTTTTGCAACATGTGTTCCTTTGTTGAACTGCCTTGCAATATGT
Organism: Acipenser oxyrinchus oxyrinchus; assembly: GCA_030684275.1. NCBI lineage: Eukaryota > Metazoa > Chordata > Actinopteri > Acipenseriformes > Acipenseridae > Acipenser > Acipenser oxyrinchus. The sequence continues at coordinate 10,939,042 of CM060266.1, forward strand.
GTGTTGCCTCTTTATCTAGTTTTATTATTCTGCTCAGCAGCTGCACTTTTTCTTACCCATTGCTGTCCAACAGGTTTACCGCAGTCTCAGCTTTTCAGAAATTATTTTGTAAACTCCCCAGCTGTTGGATTTGAGTCCCCTTGTTATCTCCTACACAGACAGTTTTGAACCGTTAACATGGAATGGCTGCTATCCATGAAACACAATGCTTTAAATTAACATAATCTTTAATTACTGCATCTTATCTAACACCCCAGTAATCGAAAAATAAAAATCCCAAAAAATCTAGCCATGAGTTATTTTACCTGCAATTTTCTCCCCAATGTCCAATTAAATTCCCTGACCTCAGCAATTTCCCACACAGGTCAGGAGAACTGAAAGTTCAGTGGGCGTCCTCCGATCACATGACCAAGACAGCTTCCTCTGAGACCCAGATACTCAAGAGTGGATGTCAGCAAGCTACAGCTCTGGGGGACAAAGGCCAGCCCTGCAGGAGAACAGTCCCTGCTGCTTTTACCTTCCTGACCCATGGGAGCACCAGAGCCGATGAAATCCTCAGCGAAGATCGTCGACTTCACACAGCCAGGACGTGAACGTGCACTCCCCTTGTCTATGACGCACCCTGCACAGCACGCGGCTGTGCTTTTACCAGGTGAGCCACTCGAGGACCCTCCACCATAATTTGTCAATGAATGTATTTTGTTTTTTAGTATTTCTAAATTTAGCATTATTGAGCTATTTTCATAAAACTTTAAGGACTGTTTTAAGAGTGTTTGTAAACATTATAAACTATTGTTTGACTGTATGCAATTTCAGAAGTGTACATAACTTTATTAACCATATAAATGTTAGATTTTTGTGAGTCTTGACTATGTAATATATGGTACTTTTAACAATTGTTGTAATCATTTAATTGACTAACTAATTGACTGAACATGTTCTCCTATGGGGGGTATCTCTCTCTCTCTCCGCTCTCTTTCTCGCTCTCCTTATCTCCTTATCTGAGGAATGTCACCAAAACCTTTCTCTGTTCATATCTGGGTTCGCGGAAGCAGCAAAACACCTGAATGACCTCACTAAAAAAGAGGTCCCACATGACAAGTTGCCAATGGCAGGACCACACTGCTGCCATGGAGGTTGTGAAAACAGTGGTAGGACAAGCAACATCCTTCATCACGCCTGACTCATCAGCACCGTTTCACTTGGAAGTGGCAGCAACTGCACGTGCCCTATCGGCTGTCCTGTCACAAGAAAGAGCTGGCAAGACGAGACTACTGCCTTTGTATCCAGAGCTACACAAGGGCCTGAATCCAAATACACAGCCTGTGAGCTACATCTAATGTCTCCTGCTGGGCTGTACAACACGTTACATGGGTGGTAGGCCTGAACCCTCTTTTATAGTACATACATCCCATACCCCTTTCTCACTGTTGCTTAACTCAAGCACCACTCAATTGTCATGCCAACGCCTTAGTAGATGGAGCCTAATGCTCATGCAAAGGGACGTGTCACCACATGAAAAATCACTTTACTCCCTGCTACTCTCATAACAGAAGGCACCCCCCACACCTGTCCCTTATCTGTCCCGCCCCTTATCAATGCCACACCTGTGTACATTGATGGCTCTAGCTATTATGTTAGAGGTACCCCTCATACTGGATTCTCGGTGGTTACCCCCACAGACACACACAGACACTCAATTAAGAGGCACTCATCCCAATTAGCAGACGCATGTGCCTTATTGTGCCTCACACTATGTTTCCGGACCACTGCAGATATTTTCAGACAGTGCGTATGCAGTCAACACTGCCAAGGCACTGCCCCTTTATGTAGCCAATGGTTTTAGGACCTCAGGAGGCGATGCACTGACTCATAGTTCATTGTGGGGTCAGGTGTGGGATCTATTCCATCGTAAGAATGTAGCCATTGGCAAGGTAAAAGCACATGCTAAAATGCAGGGTAATGAGCAGACCGATGCAGGGTCCCATTTGGGAAATTCCGCGAGGTGTACCTGTATCAGGAGCTAAAGACCAAGAGCTACCAGACCTAGTTTCATCCCAGAGACAGTACGGCCCTTATAACATTGTTATAGAATTGCATACAGCAGGCTGCCCAAAGCCACAACCCACAGAGAGGGCGCATGAGACCGACGCGTTTCCTGATCAACTTAAATGTGATGCTTTTGGTATTATAAATGTACTTTTTAGACATAAAAACAGTATAAGGAGGAGGAGGCTGTGTGGTCCAGTGGTTAAAGAAAAGGGCTTGTAACCAGGAGGTCCCCGGTTCAAATCCCACCTGAGCCACTGACTCATTGTGTGACCCTGAGCAAGTCACTTAACCTCCTTGTGCTCCGTCTTTCGGGTGAGATGTAATTGTAAGTGACTCTGCAACTGATGCATAGTTCACACACCCTAGTCTCTGTAAGTCGCCTTGGATAAAGGCATCTGCTAAATAAACAAATAATAATAATAATAATATAAGAACGTGTAAAAAATGCAAAAGTCAGCATGACACCATACTTCATACTTTTACATAGAAGTGTCAGGAGTCACAGCAGAGCAGCTTACGATTCAAATACTTCTGGAATGGCAAGAAAATGAACTGTGTGCAGTAAAGTATGGAAATATTTCGGTTTTGAGGTGGATGATGATGGAACCGTAACATTATTATTATTATTATTTGTTTATTTAGCAGACGCCTTTATCCAAGTCGACTTACAGAGACTAGGGTGTGTGAACTATGCATCAGCAACAGCTCACTGGGGTCTGTATCAGACTTCTGCTCCAAGTACTGTAGGAAAAGGTTTCCAGCTGTAGCAGCATCACAGTGAGAAATCTTTTCAGCTGACTCTTCTTCAGCAGGATCTTCACTATCAGAGTCTTCGGGATGAAGCACAGACTGTATGACTGCTGAGTCGTCTGGTAACTGATGTCCAGGGTCAGCTGCATTTTTTAGCCAATTTGCAACATCATCTTCGTCAAATTCTGTGCAACCAGGGAGCTTGTGGAGGAGATGAACAAATGAACATGCCTCTTTTTCGGCTTCCATGCTGTTATGACAGCTGCAAGTTCGCTCTCCCGAGTCTCATCGATAATTTCTGGCCACAGATTTTTCCATGATTTTTGCAAAGTTGACCTGGGGATGTCTTCCCATGCATCTGCTGACCCATATACACCATCCTTGATATTAACTTTCATCCAATGTTGCAACATGCTGCCTTTGCTCTCAGGTGCTTCATCTGGCATCAGTAGGCAATTACGAAGTTGTCATTTATAGCGTTGTTTTAGACTCTCCAGAACTCCTTGGTACATAGGCTGCACAAGAGAAGTTCCTTTTTACATTTTGCTGGGATGTTGTTTTCATTCAGATGACTCCTTACACTTGAAAAAAAACTAATCACGAAACAGAGCAGTGTCCATCCATGCTTTGCCCTGTGATTTGAAGTTAACTGACTGTTAAAGGGAGCTTGTGCGTGCCACTGGCATTAGCACATGCCAGAACAGTCAAATGTTCTTTGCTCTATTTGTAGCCAGAGGTGCTCTCCATTCCTGAAGCAAGTGTCTTAGACGGCAACATCTTCCAGTACAAACCTGTCTCATCACAATTGTAAACTTGTTCCGGTTGACAGGTTGTGCTCATCTATAATATGTTTTTTTTTTTTTTATTGTCAGCAATAACCCCCTAAACGGCAGACAGCTTTTCGTCGGTGATTGTAAGCTGTGGAATGTTGTGACGCTTTTTTAAATGGTCCAGCCATCTCTGACTAGCAGTGAAACTTTCATCCCCTCCCAAAGCTTGATTTAAGTTCTTAGCCTTCTCACAGAGCAAAGGGCCACTGATAGGTATACCTTCCCCTCTCGCCTGTATAAACAGCAACAGACAGCTTCATCAAGATTAGCGTCCTTGGCTTGTTTCATGGTCTTCCATGATGATGGCCCACTAGCAGAATTAGCTGAGTTAGTTGTACTATGTTTCAGAATCTGCTCAGCATTGCGTTTAATGTCAGATACCGTGCTCTTCCCCAGACCATAGTCATACGCAAGTTTTTGGTAAATTTATTACAACCCATTTTCGTTTGCTTTCTCAGGCAGCTGAAGCCATTTTGCAGCACTGAAAAGGCTCAACATTATTGTAATGCAAAATGAAACCGTTACAAGGAAGTACATAGGAACATTTACTGTATTTCCGGGTGTGCGCTGTTGATGGCAAGGTGGAAAGGGGGAGTTCGGATAATGGGGGTTCAACTGTATATTTTTTTGTTTTGGGAAAACTTTGATATTATCAATATCAAAATACATGCAAGATATTGATGTACAATTTTCATATCATTGACTACCACTAGTTGTATTTGCTTTATTGCTGTAGAAAACATTTTAAGGCCAGTGCAGGACTGAAGGATATTTGTTTTCTTGATATTTGTTTTTTGATGAATCCCAATGATTCAGTTGCAGCTACAGGTAGTGGACAAAAAAATGGAAACACCTGGGTAAATGAGGGACACCAAGTATATTGAAAGCAAGGGCTTCCACATAGGTGTGGCTCATGCGTTAATTAAGCAAATAACATCCCAGCATGCTTAGGGTCATGTATAAAAATGCTGGACAGGCCTGATTGCCTATAATTATGGCTAGCATGGCTGCAAGAGGAGACCTCAGTGACTTTGAAAGAGGGGTGATTGTTGGGGCGCGCTTGGCAGGAGCTTCAGTGACCAAGACAGCTCAACTTGCTGACACGAGCAACGGTGTCTAAGGTGATGTCGGCATGGAGCTCCGAGGGAAAGACATCATCAGCAAAGGGCAACAGTGGGCAGAAGCGCATACTCCAGGATCGTGATATCCGTGCATCGAAGTGCAAGGCAAAACAGACGAGCAACTGCAGATCAATTGACTGCAAATTTCAACCTGGGGCGGGAGCAGCCAGTTTCATCAAAAACAGTCAGCCGAGAACTCCACAGAGCAGGATTCCATAGTGGCCCAACGCCCTATTAAGTGACTTTACATTGGTGTTTCCATTTTTTTGTCCACTACCTGTACATGGCAATTCATTCATACCCTCATCACTCTGTGTGAAGAAGTGTCTCCTGCCTTCTGCACCAAATCTGTCTCCAGCTGTGTCATCTGGCTTATATTAACCAAAGGTTAACTTTGTTGTTTTTGGATTAAATACTTCAATCCAAGTGTTCTTGTTCTGTACACCCCTTTGGTATTTTAATCTTACATTTTTGTGACCAGCATGTAAAACTTTTAGCTGAACTACTACAATGATTATTTAATAATGCTTTCATTTATTTTAGATCTGTGCACTGTATTTGAAATAAAGATTAGCTCAGATAAATTGAGCAGCAGGTTCTGCTCTGAATGTCAATTGCCAGTGAGGCACAGAATCAAAGGCTCTTTTTTATGTGTTCTTCTCAAAGCCACCTGAAACCCCAGGTAGAATGGACTTCATCTTCATTCACTGCATGCTTGTTAAAAAGCCAATTTGTGCAATTTTTCCTTGTTTTAGGTAATGTTTCCTACTTTGCAATATTGAATGTGTCATCTTTAAACAACAGCATCTTTGAATATTTATCAGATCTTACTATGCTTAACAACAATCTGAGGACTGCAATTGTTTAAAGATGGTGCTAACATTAAAAACTGGAGGTATGAAATATTATCTTAATTACACAAGTGGGCCAATAAAGGATTTAATACATATGGAAAAATAAGGATGTGGCAAAAAATTCCCATCTTATAGAACTTTGTCCTTTACATTTCATTGTGTCCTTTACTGGTATTTAACATTGGGCTTATGGCAACCGGTATGTACCACTATACAATTTAAGCTTTATTTCCAAACATCTGCTTTAGAACACATGGCATATGTACGGCTAGCTATGGTGCAGCATGGAGTTTTAAGGCGGTAGTATGACATTAGGATGAAATACTGATATAAACATGTAAAATGTGTTGCCCAAGAAGATCTCTATACATTTTGTTGTGGTTCTGCCAAATGCGGTTCTTGAAATGACATAAGTTTAGCACACAAAACATTTAAACTTCTTTGGACACCAGAAAAAAAAAAAGTAATATCAGTATTGTCACGAAAAGTTGTATAAGTCTGTAAAATTAAGCCTGTGTGAAAGAGGTGAGACTAGTGTCAATTTAATTGAGGATTTAAATATAGTTGTCTCTTAAATGAGTGTGACGAGGCACAATCATAAACAAGTATCTGTAACCATATTGGAAACTGTTCACACTGTGATTAATACACGTGTAAAAAACATTACTCATACATTACTCATAATATTTGTCCATATAAAAAATGCATGAAATGTGAAGATAGCAAGTGTCATTTCACCTTTCCCTGGCTGAAATATTTTCATATGAATGTACTTTATTTCACCTACCATTTAAAAATGTTATTACCATCACTTAGCTACTCTGCACCCATAATGGTGGACCTACATTAAGCGTGTCACATGACAAATAAATAGGCTAGAAATATATCAGACACTGCACAAGCAAAGCTTGACGTCATATCCATGACGTTATTATTGTTATTTTTGTTTCATGTTGTTAAAATAAGAAATAAAAACATCTACTAAGCCACTCGATCACAAAAAAAGAACTATTTCCTGGGGCATTATCATAATACAGTATGTGGTACAATGGCTTCATTAAAATTAATGTATGTTAATTAACCAAGCGTATGGATTGAATACTTATACTGGACATGTTAATATGTGAAAACAGCAGGACAACACATTACTTTTGTTTCTTGCTGCTTGGCACACTAATGGTAAGGCTTAGTCTTAGCCCTGCAGAAGGTACACTAATATTGTTTCATTGCATCTATAATTACTACTTTTCTTTGACAAATAGCAACAAGAAGGCTAAAGCAAGGCCATAGGGGGTGATTAAACATAAAGGAAAGGTTCTGTGTTTTTTTTTTAGAATCTTAGCAATCCAGTTTGTTCCACAAAATATGCAAACACAGTTTTACAGAATGAATAGCAATTTTTAGACACTTTTGTGTGGATGAGCACTTACCAGCTTTGTAAAGACACAATGTTAGACATTAAAGCTTTTTTTGTGTATAATTGCCTTTGGATAGAGGGTATTGTTTTATGGTATAATCCGTACCATATTACAACAAAATGACTTGTTACACAAAGGAAAGAAACACTCTTCGGTGCACTGTAATATGGGTTAGCTATTTCAGACGGTTTCCATACTTGATATATGTTTATAAAATCTGCTATATCAACATATATGAACATGCTGGTTTTGCTACAAAATGAATTTAAATATGTAATGCTGCACTACTCCATATTATTATTATTATTATTAGTTATTATTATTATTATTATTATTATTATTATTATTATTATTATAGAAATACTAAAATAAACCAAATAATATCTTCAATTACTGATTAAAGTACACACACAAAAAAATAAAAAAATAACATAAACCCATACCTGTATATGCTCCACACGGGGATGCATGGTGACAATGTTACAGTGAAGGGTTAGATTTGTACATGCTGTATATCTGGGTGGCTTAAAAACATCCGTTCTTGGCACAACATCAGGCAGCTGGAGATTGAAGGGGAGAAGTTGTCTACCAATACCAAGTCTGCTAAAAATGTGAAAGCAGAATTTGCAATGCTAGAGCAGCAGAAAGAGCTCAGCCAACAGAATGTACAACTGCAACAGAATAGGTCTTTACTGGACAGCACTGCCTTCCAGGATCCTGGCACCTTGGCAAGAGAAACAAGCACCTGGTTACAAGGTCAGTGTAGAAAGGCAGGCACTGCTTGCATGTTCTAATGCCAATGGCTCACACACGTTACCTCCTGCCCTAGGAAAAACAAAGAACCCACGATGCTTTAAGAATATTACTGTAAATGCCCGTCCTGTCACTTACCTGACACAAAACAATGCGTTGGTGAGCGTAGCTCTTTTCAGAAGAGCTCCAGAGAGTACCATTGCTATGCAATATGTCAGGGGTGGTCAAACTTCCTGAACCTACGAGCCGCATACCCATCAAGAGCTGCAAGACACATACTGTAAAACATGAGATGTTTGCAAGCAAGACATTTTAAATACTAGCATTGATGTGCAGTACAGTAGTTGTCAGGCTATCTCTTGATGGCAGCAAAATAGGGATAAAGGAACAAGGGATAGAATACACTGTAGATGTTTTATTATTAAACCTTTATTTAACCAGGCAGGTCTCTCTATCTCCGTTCCTCTGGAATCTACCACACTCTCCCTCCTCCTCAGCTAAGAACCTCAGAGTCACCCTGGACCCCTACCTCTCTTATTCCCAGCACATCTCCACTCTGGCACGCACTTGCCGATTCTTCCTGAGCAACATACGAAGAATCCGACCCTTCCTCACCAACTACGCCACCCAGCTCCTGGTCCAGGCCCTGGTACTCTTCCGTCTAGACTACTGCAACTCCCTCCTGGTTGGCCTCCCTGCGTCCGAAACCCATCCGCTCCAGCTCATCCAGAACTCCGCTGCTCGCCGGGTGTTCTCTCTGCCTCACTTCTCCCACGCAACTCCACTCCACTGGCTCCCGATCACTGCTCGCATCCAGTTCAAGACTCTTGTACTAGCCTACAGATCCCTTGACTAGACTGCACCCAGCTACCTCCAGACCCTCATCTCTCCCTACACCCCACTCGACCTCTCCGCTCCTACTGCACTAGAAGACTGGCTCTACCTCCTCTACGCTCCCCTGCCTCCAGAGCCCCCTCCTTCTCCACCCTCGCCCCGCAGTGGTGGAATGACCTTCCTACAGATGTCAGGACTGCCCAGTCCCTGACCACCTTCCGGCGCCTCCTCAAGACTCATCTCTTCAGACAGCACCTGTAGAACTCCCTATAGGAGTCAATCAACAGTGAGTCAAGCTGACCATTAAAAACACCCTCAGAAACAAAGACAGGCAGTTTTAGCTTGAGTTGTAATTCATTCCAGTCATGAGCTGCAGCACTCTGAAATGAATTACGCCCAGCAGCAAGTGGACACTCTGGGAACATCTAAATGATTAAAAGCGTTAGATTGCAAATTATAAAAACAGACCGAGATCTTTAACACATTTCCCAGATAAAATGGCAATTTCCCAATCAGTGTTTTATATATTAGTCTATACCAATGAATCAGTCGCCTTGTGTGAAGTAAAGACCACAGTAATGAAAGCTGTAGGGAGCACCAGTGATGAATCTTATGGCAGAATGGTATAAAGCATCCAGCTTCATAAGAACAGCTTTAGAGGCCATTTTATGAACAACATCACCGTAATCAAAAATAGGAAGTACAGACATCTGGACCAGCGAATGCTTAGCTGAGCGTGTAAAGCATGACTTACTGCGGTCGAGGAGACCAAGTCTCGAACAAAGTTTAGATTGTAATTTATCAATATGGCTTTGTGGCAATGTGCCCTGCCCCTATGTGTATTTTTGTGTTTTATGTTGCATGTTGCGTGTGTTAATGTTGGTGTATTGTAGTTGGTACACGGGATATAATGTGGGTAATGAGCATGAGTGTTTAAAATGTATAATTGTATTTAGGTACGGGGATTGCACTTCACTTCACATGCATTTAAAGTATTTAATATGTGAGCACGGGGTTGCACAGAATTAGTTCACGTGCTGTGATTCAAGTGAATAATTAATTGGTAATTGAATCCCGGCACAACAATAAAACACAAATGCACCCAGGGGCAGGGAACATTGCCACATATATTTATGACTGGAGAACGGGTGTGGAGAGGCGGTAAAAGGAACTAAAATAATAAGCGTTTAGACTCACCGTGTTTGTTTGTCTGTTTGTCCAGTTTGTTTAGTGTTAATCCGTTTTGTTTGTCTATTTATTTTGGCCTCAAGTGCCGTGTCCTGTTTTCTGTTTAAACCTTTTATTTTGTTTAATAAACGTGCTGAGCGCAGCCATTGCAGCTCAGTTTCACTCATCACTACTGCCTCTGTGTATGATTCTTTCTGGTCTGACATCATCACTGCAGCTAGCCTGTGACAGGCTTTTAAAAGTTAAGGCACTATCCAGCCAAATACCCAGATATTTATAAACCTCTACTTGCTCCGGTTCAACCTTACTAAAAGTACTAATTTTGCAGACAGGATTAAGAACACAGTTAGTACGTTTCTTTCTAAATAACATAAGATTAAGCAAAAGCCGCAAATCACAGAGAGCCTTTTGAATATGGTTAAAACTCATTTGCAAATCATACACTACTGATGAAAGAGTAGCACCAACTGAATATAAAATAGTGTTGTCTGCATAGAGATGAATATACGAATTGTCTATTCCCTGAGCAATGTTATTAATATAAATTGAGAAGAGAGACGGGACTAATATAGAACCTTGTGGCACCCTCTTAGTGGCCTGTCAGATTTTACACACTGGGTTCGATTTAAAAGGTAGTTCTGAAACCAAGCTGCGGAATCACCATTAAAGCTAATGCCCTGCAACCTATTCAAAATAATTGAATGATCTACAGTATCAAAAGCCTTAGACAGATCAATAAAAATAGCTGCAAAACTCAGATTTTTGTCTAGGCCCGGTGTACAGTGTAAAACTTTAAATGTAATACACTGTACATAAATGTACAGTGTATTAAACTGGTGTTTTTCCATTATTTCTGTTTATACTGTATGTATTACACAGTTTAAATAAAATATATTCAATTATTATAAAGCAAAATATAATAACTGACCTGATTTCACCAAAAACACCACATAAAAACACACATTTTTGTAAGGATTCTTTTTGACAAGCTCTTCCCTTCAACATCTGAATGCTAGGTTTTGCATCACAGCTTCATTCTTTACCGTGCTCTTTATCACTGTAAAATGCAGCTATCATATTAATTCTGCTAGAAAGTTAAGACTGGCCAGTGAGTACAGTGAAATGTGTTGAATTTTCAACCCCTTTCCCAAATATACATTTTTGGTGAAAATCTCCATATCTTCATTTTTTGTATTAAAAAAAAAGAAAAAAAGAAATTGAGTTAGTGGTAACGTCGTGTGGAAAAAAAAGCAACATCAAACCATAGTAAAACTCCACATTCATGTTTTTTTTATTGAAGGATTAGGATTTACCATATTTATGGTGAGTTCCTGTAGTGTTTTCTTCCCATTTCCACCACTGCTTATGGGATGACGGTACAGGCAGGTATGTGCAGTATTGAAAATACATGTAATTTAAATACGTATTTTCATTACATTTGTATTTTTGTAATTTGCAATGCAAATGCTACAAAATAAATACATACACATGGTTGTAATAGCTTGTAAATGGTTGTTTTTTTCACTACAAATGTGAAACTTTTTTTGAGGGGGGGGGGGCCTGTGACAGAGAAAGAATGAATCTTGGTTATAAATCTCCCTCCCAACCTGTTTACGCTGTGTAAAGGGAACAGAATGCCCTGGACTGGATGGCCTGACAATTAATTCCCAGGGAGAGGTGGAAGTTGGCCATCTAGAAAGGGGGCAGAGCTACGGTACACCAAGTCATCGACCCAGAAGGGAAGCGATGTGTCAACGGTACAAAAGGGGATGTGGCTAAGTGATCTGTTCCTGTTGTTATGGTTAAACTTAACCAAGAAAGGAGAACTATGAATTTACTGTGAGTGTTTTGTTTGTTTTGTCATGTCTAAAATCTACTTGTTTGTTCTTATTAGGCAGCTAACACAATCCGGAGCTGTCGCTTAAGGCCAGCACCAAACCCGGACAACACTTCACCACTGTGCACTAATAAATTGTATTTCACCACAAGCACTTTTGCAGTCACTCTGGACTTGTGATCATGTGTGTGTCTTTGTGTGTTCTACTGTGTTTATTCTTTCCAACTATGTATTATTATTTTGGGACTGCAACCCGTTGTTTAGACAGTCAATACACTTTGCTGTGTATTGCCTGGGATTATTCTTTGTGGTTGCCAGACCAGGATTATAAAATAAAATCTGTTTGGATCGTGAACTTTGTTGTCTGTCTTCTGTTTCGTAATCACATCACCACTACACCTGGGCACTACAAACTACTTTGCCACAGGGACAAATTAAAAAATGGGGACCCTTATGTGTGGTCTGTATGTCACACTACATGGTGAACATGATTTTGCATCAGTCTTCACCAAACCTGTATCATACTGCTCACTGTTCACCTCCTATCAACACTTGAGATTGCATTTGTCTATAATCTGGCTATACTCTCAATTTTATACAAATATTGTAACCTTTCAGGTACTGTGCAACAATTACGTGAATACGAGAACCCTCTGTATGTGTATGAATTGGTTTTCATATAGGGCCCCACATTGTTCCAACACAAGCAGTTCTCAACCTGTTTTTTGTTCCCACTGATCAGGGCTTAACAGACGTCCATGAAGTGGCTCAACAGTTGAGATCAAAAGGTTACGAAGAAAAGATAACCAAAGAAATTGATTTCCATGTCAGTTTTACAACATTTTTTTTTATTGGAATAATAACATATTATGAAAAAGCAGCATATCTCAATGGCCTGTTAACAGTAGCACTTTAACCCTTTACAGCCAAGCGTTTTTGACATAGATGTCATTTTGTGTTTTACCGCACTGTCTTTAAAGTGCTACACAAAACTTATTTTAGACAGTAGAGTGAATTTTTTAATTTTTTTTATTTCCAGACCCTTGCCAGTACACACTTCTGCATTTTTACCCTGACAATTTTTTTTGTAAGATCATAAAATATACCAAAAAATATTTTATGACCTTACAAAAATTTAATTATTGAACTCATATTTATTATACTCAACATAACCAACTTCACCACATGGCAAAATAGTAAACAACTCCAATGAAATTGTCAATAGGTTGCATAACAATACAAACATGAATTAATTAATTAAATATCTATATATATAAATGAGCTTATATATACAAAATAGTGTCACTCCTAACTAATCATTATGCAAACACATGTACATATATAAAGGATTACAATGCATATATAAGAGACAGGCCAAGATCCCTGCAAAACAAATTCAGAGAGCTAGGAAGGAAATGAAAAGACAAGACCAAAACTGTGGTATTTTCTGGGGTACTGCCGGCACCTTGCAAAGGACCATATGGACAGCTGGAAATACAAAATCAAAATGCATGGCTGAAATCGTGGTGCACACAGGAAGGCTTCATCTTTCTTGAACACTGGAGCACAATCTACAACAAGGACTATCTATATAGGTGGGATGGACTGCACTTAAACAAAAAGGGAACCAATCTACTCAGACAAAGGATCCTTGAGGAGGTCCAGAAGCATTTAAACAAGAAAGAAAGGGGGGAGAAAACAAAAAAAACAGAAGGAAGACCACATCAAAACAAAGGCAACAACTCAGGTAAGACAGCCATTAAATGTATTTATCTTAATGCTAGAAGTCTCAGAAACAAAATGTTAGAACTTGAAGCTACTGCACTAACAAGTAACTACGATGTGATAGGTGTTACAGAAACTTAGTTGTCTGAGAGTGATGGAGACAAATACAATATTAGTGAGTATACACTGTATTGGAAAGATAGGCAGGACAGAAGAGGCGGAGGGGTAGCGCTATACATAAGAAATAATCTTGAAGCCCAGGTGTTAAATCTGGACAAAGAAATCAACACCGAATCAATATGGGTCAGAATAATGGACAAAAATTCAAAAGGCATAATAATAGGAGCATGCTATAGACCGCCAAATTCAGACGCCGAGCAAAATAATCTGTTATACAATGAGACACGGACAACATTCCCCACATGTCGACCTGTTCCTATCCAGTTTTAAATAACTTTAGCATAACAGAGGCAGAAGTGTTAAAGGGACTAGGAGCTCGTAAAATAAACAAAGCCCCTGGGCCGGATGAGATCCTCCCAATAGTACTCAAAGAAATGAGAGAAGTTATTTACAAACCGCTAACCAAGATCATGCAACAGTCTCTTATCACAGGGGTTGTACCGACAGACTGGAAAATTGCAAACGTAATACCAATCCACAAAAAGGGAGACAAAACTGAACCAGGTAACTACAGACCAATAAGCCTGACTTCTATTATATGTAAACTTATGGAAACTATAATAAGATCCAAAATGGAAAATTACCTTTTTGGGAACAATATTTGGGAAAATTACCTTTTTGGGAACGGGAGATCATGTCTAACTAACTTGCTTGATTTTTTTGAGGATTTGAGGATTGAGGTTTATTTAGATTTCCAGAAAGCTTTTGACAAAGACCTGCATGACAGATTAATTCTCAGACTGAACGCAGTAGGGATTCAAGGAAATGCATGCACATGGATTAGGGAGTGGTTAACATGTAGAAAACAGAAAGTACTGATTAGAGGAGAAACCTTAAAATAGAGCGAGGTAATCAGTGGTGTACCACAGGGATCAGTGTTAGGTCCTCTGCTATTCCTAATCTACATTAATGATTTAGATTCTGGTATAGTAAGCAAACTTGTTAAATTTGCAGACAACACAAAAATAGGAGGAATGGCAAACACTGTTGCAGCAGCAAAGGTCATTCAAAATGATCTAGACAGCATTCAGAACTGGGCAGACACATGGCAAATTACATTTTAATAGAGAAAAGTGTAAGGTACTGCACACAGGCAATAAAAATGTGCATTATAAATATCATATGGGAGATACTGAAATTGAAGAAGGAATCTATGAAAAAGACCTAGGAGTTTATGTTGACTCAGAAATGTCTTCAACTAGACAATGTGGGGAAGCTATAAAAAAGGCCAACAAGATGCTCGGATATATTGTTAAAAATTGTTGAATTTAAATCAAGGGAAGTAATGTTAAAACTTCACAATGCATTAGTAAGACCTCATCTAGAATATTTTGTTCAGTTCTGGTCACCTCATTACAAAAAGGATATTGCTGCTCTAGAAAGACTGCAAAGAAGAGCAACCAGAATTATCCCTGGTTTAAAAGGCATGACGTATGCAGACAGGCTAAAAGAATTGAATCTATTCAGTCTTGAACAAACTCAAGCTTTCAAAATCCTAAAAGGTATAGACAATGTCGACCCAAGGGACTCTTTTGACCTGAAGAAATAAACAAGGACAGGGGTCACAAATGGAGATTAGATAAAGGGGCACTCAGAACAGAAAATAGGAGGCACTTTTTTATACAGAGAATTGTGAGGGTCTGGAACCAACTCCCCAGTAATGTTGTTGAAGCTGACACTCTGGGATCCTTCAAGATGAGATTCTGGGATCAATAAGCTACAAACAACCAAACAAGCAAGATGGGCTGAATGGCCTCCTCTCGTTTGTAAACTTTCTTATGTTCCTATATATACAGTGGCTCTCAAAAGTATTCACCCCCCTTGGACTTTTCCACATTTTATTGTGTTACAACATGGAATCAAAATGGATTTAATTAGGAGTTTTTGCCACTGATCAACACAAAAAATCCATAATGTCAAAGTGAAAAATAAAATATACAAATTGTTCTAAATTAATTAGAAATATAAAACAGAAAATAATTGATTGCATAAGTATTCACCTCCTTTGCTATGACACACCTAAATAAGCTCTGGTGCAACCAGTTGTCTTTAGAAGTCACATAATTAGTTGAATGGAGTCCACCTGTGTGCAATTAAGGTGTTTCACATGATTTCAGGTTAAATACACCTGCTCTGGGAGGTCCCACAGTTGGTTAGTACACTCCCTAACAAAAACTACATCATGAAGACGAAGGAACATTCAAAGCAAATCCGGAATAATGTTCTTCAAAAGCACCAATCAGGGGGTAGGATATAAGAACATTTCCAAGGCATTGAATATCCACCGGAGCACAGTAAAGTCCATTATTAAGAAATGGAGAGAATATTGCACAACTGTGAATCTGTCTAGAAAAGGCCATCCTCAAAAACTGAGTATCCGGGCGAGAAGGGCAATAGTCAGGGAGGCCACCAAGAGGCCTATTGCATCTCTAAAGGAGTTACAGTCTTCCACGGCTGAGCTGGGAGACACTGTGCATACGGCAACAATAGCGCGGGTGCTTCACAAATCTGGCCTTTATGGGAGAGTGGCAAAAAGAAAGCCATTTTTGAAAAAAACTCACATCAAATCTCGGCTAGAGTTTGCCAGAAGGTATGTGGGAGACTCTGAGACCAAGTGGAAGAAGATTCTATGGTCTGATGAGACCAAAATAGAGCTTTTTGGCTTCAACGCTAAGCGCTATGTTAAGCGCAAGCCTAAAACCGCACATCATCCTGAAAACACCATCCCTACCGTGAAGCATGGTGGTGGCAGCATCATGCTATGGGGATGCTTCTCTGCATCAGGGCCTGGAAATCTCATTAAGATAGAGGGCAAAATGGATGCAGCAAAGTACTCAGAGAAATCCTGGAGGAAAACCTGCTGAAGTCTGCAAGATACCTGGGACTTGGGAGAAGATTCATCTTCCAGCAGGACAATGACCCCAAACATACAGCCAAAGCCACACTGGAGTGGCTTAAAAACAAAAAGGTCAATGTCCTGGAGTGGCCCAGGCAATTGAGAATATGTGGAAAGAGTTGAAAATTGCTGTTCACCAAAGGTCCCCATCCAACTTGACGGAGCTTGAGCAATTTTGCAAAGAAGAATGGGCAAAAATTGCAGTGTCCAGATGTGCAAAGCTGGTAGAGACTTATCCAAAAAGACTCATGGCTGTAATTGCTGCCAAATGTGCCTCTACCAAATATTGACTCAAGGGGGTGAATACTTATGCAATCAATTATTTTCTGTTTTGTATTTGTAATTAATTTAGAACAATTTGTAGATTTTATTTTTCACTTTGACATTATGGACTTTTTTGTGTTGATCAGTGGCAAAAACTCCTAATTAAATCCATTTTGATTCTAGGAAAAGTCCAAGGGAGGTGAATACTTTTGAGAGCCACTATATATATATATATATATATATATATATATATATATATATATATATATATATATATATATATATATATATATATATAAGTAATTCCCTTCTTTCTATATTTCATTGTTAAATTATGCGTCCATCCACAATACAGAATTAGAAGTGCAAATGAAAAATTGTCATTACGTCTACTCCTCCTTCCTACATTACATTCTATCTGCGTTTGATATGTATATGTCCTTATAATAAACTTTGTCACTATCGCACTAACATCATAAAAAAAATTTAAAATAATAAAAACGCCCGGATTCAAATAAAATAAACTGAAAGAATGAATATATACAGTAAAATACAGAGATGACTGTACATGGGATTTTATAGTTCATACATGCATATACTTCTAAAAAACGTATTTCTGAAGGTTAGAATATCACAACATGAATTACTTTCACATATGTTTTCGTTGTCCTTTGAAATAGAACGCTTTTGTTGGATCTGGGAATGTGGGTGTGTGACAGCTGCAGCACCAATCAAAGCCTCTTCAAAGCGCACTGCCTGTCAATCAAGCTGTGTAGTTAAACAGTCTGGCAGGTTCGCAAAGGGGATAGACTGTCGCTATTATTATTTGTTTATTTAGCAGACGCCTTTATCCAAGGCGACTTACATAGACTAGGGTGTGTGAACTATGCATCAGCTGCAGAGTCACTTACAATTATGTCTCACCCGAAAGATGGAGCACAAGGAGGTTAAGTGACTTGCTCAGGGTCACACAATGAGTCAGGGCTCAGGTGGGATTTGAACCGGGGATCTCCTGGTTACAAGCCCGTTTCTTTAACCACTGGACCACACAGCCTCCTATTCATAGTTTTGTGCAGTTTAATGATGTACTTACATAGCTAAGTAGGAAAACACAGTGAGAAATCGAACATGGCAGATGGAGGCTACGCAAAGACCACTAGGGGAATCGAACATGGCCGATGGTGGCTGCAAACGGGTTAATCGTTAGAGGTAATGCTCCCCCTGATCATTAACATGATATTAATACAATACACTCAGCATTTTTTGCCACGTTTAATTTAATCCTATGATATTCAATTTTAAAGTGTATGAATTTGTGGCAATCAAGTATTACAGACATGTCTTCAGTTCAGAAATGTGGGGATTGTGAACTACCAAATCTAGTATTTTACATTAGGACATGTAACATTGATCTATACAAAAAGCCATCTGGAAATGTATTCATATTGTAGATCTGAGGGTAGTGTGATTCAGAAGTGTCATTTCCCTGTTTATTCCAGGCCCAGCAGGGAAATCTGCTTTGTCATTATCCCCACGCCGTCTGCAGCAGCATAAATCTGAAACTAAATGAAAGGATTAAGTGTCCAAATTTTACAGTCTTACTTACAGTTAGCCTTTGACTGTCATCCTCCTCGGGTACCCATTCTTCTGAAGCCATTAAGTTAACTCTCTTCCATCAAAAATCGGCATCTAATAAAGTACTGAATAAAGAGCATTCAGTGTGTTCAGTAACCCTCTGAAAAAAGTGCCAAGCACAAATGATGGCTAAATAATACATTGAGGCAGTATAAAATGCACTTATAACTTTACAAGGCATTTTATAAGATGAAAATGATTATTTTTTGTTTCAGTTTGACTGCTGTATAAGTTAAATAAAAAAAAAAGTTGTATATGTTAACTATTGCTTTTTGAATTGTTACCTAGCCAAAATAGAATGTATTGATGCGATATTGTCTGAAATCACCATTTTATATACTTTTATAAACTCAAGTTACAGACAGACTGCAAATGAACAACATGGAGGCTCGCTTGCTAGTAAACAATAACTCCAGGTCTTTATTGAACTTTCTCTTTTGAGCCCTCACCTCCTTACGTTACATTCTGTTTACTGGAACTTTATGAAAATGCTTACTGTCTGTCTTAAAGTGGCAGTACTCATAGGAACATTACAATTGACATAAACCTTTTGGGAATTTTTTTTTTAGTTGTCATTGATATTCTGCTACTTCAATGAAAACAACAACAAAAAAAGTCTCAGAGTTTTTAAAAATCCTTTGTTAACCTATTAAAAAGATTTGGCATGTACAATGGACAGCTACCTAAGGCAACAACAGAAATTAGAAATGTGGGTGTCACTTTTGACCCTGATCTTTCATTTGAATCCCACATTAGGTACGTAACTTGTCTTTTTCATCTGAGAAATATTGCTAAATTAAGACGCTTTCTCTCAGCACAGGATGCTGCGAGACTGATGCATGCCTTTGTAACTTCTAGAATAGACTCTTGTAATGCCCTGTTTTCTGGTATTCCAAATTGTGTTTTGTTCAGATTGCAGCTTGTGCAAAATGCTGCTGCCAGGATCCTAATGAAAACAAGAAAGTTGATCATATTACACTGGTATTGGCATCCCTCCACTGGCTCCCAATACAATACAGGATTGGTTATAAAGCCTTAAATGGGTTAGCTCCATCCTGATAAGTGACTTATTGGTCCCTGTCAGGAAGGGAGTGGTGTGTGTAAATTACAAACTGTCCAGACAAGGTGTCCCAGTTTAAAAATCATCCGTATTTATTTAAACAAACAAAAATCCACCCCTTTACCAGCAATGGTATTGGGGGGTATACGGCGAGATCGCAATGTCAAAGTAATAACACACAATAATCCCTCAATCCACGTCCGTGCACGGAAAAGTGCTCTGTCTCTCTCTGAGTGCTTGCTGTGCTGAGTGGTGCTGTGCAGTGTTGTGTTGTGAGGTTGGTGCGTGGATGTTAATGCTGACTCGCTGGCTGCAGCTCCCTGGCTCCTAAAAAACAAAACAAAACAAAAAAACAACGCTCCGGCTTGGTTAGTCATTCAGCGCAAGGGGTCCGTCCGTACTCACGTAACTGCATTCCCCTTTGTACTACCAAACTCCTCTCTGTAATCAGCCTTGGGCCACGGTCTATCCAATCACTGTAGGCTCTGCAGCTGATAACAATGGAGTTGTTTAACAGACTTGCAGCTGCGTGCCCTCCCCAAGATGGCTGACTTCCAGTTGTCGACAGTCAGCCCATCTATAGGAAAGCGAACTAACCACCTTACAGAGCACCCTTTCTGGTCGGGAGGGAGATTTGCAGCTCAGATCCCCTCTCTCTCTAACAGAGTCCCATATGTTTCAGGTCGGCCGATCTCAGGATGCTGGGTTTCTCACTGTTGCAAAATGTTTTAAAAACAACACAGGTGGTAGAGCATTCAGCTACAGGGCCCTTAAACTGTCTCTGTAAGGGAGGCACCAGCTATGGCAGTTTTTAAAACTAGCCTGAAGACATATTTTTATAGTCTATCATATACATGATTACTACTACATACCTGTCAAATTTGAAAATACAAAATCGGGAGTGGCTAAGTATGTGAACTTGCCTCGCCCACTGAATGCATGCCTGCCACAGGACCCCCCTGGGTCCTAAACCCTGCTATGTACAGACTTTGCTGACAAGGGGGTTTAATAGTAGAATATGGGAGAAAATCTGTCCTGGGAGATGTCTGGGAAAAGGGTCCAGAATATGGAAGAGTTGACAGGTCTGCTACTACAGTAGATCCCCGTAAATCCGTGCAGTTGAGTTTACGGTTTCGGAAATCCCTGCGTTATTAATTGAAAACTCGAAAAATGCAATAAAAGAAATAAAATATAATGTCCCAACAATGGTCAAACTATATCCTGTACATAATCAGTGTTCAGAGGCAGAGAGAGCTGGTTTAAAAAAGTCACTAACCTTGCTCTGTCTTTAATATTTGTAACTGCTCTTCATATTCAGACTGCCAGGTTAAGATAGTCTTAAGTCTGCTTTCTGCTCGCTTGTCACTGGTTTCAGTACTGTAATCTGCGGATATTTTGGACGGGTTTACCTACCTTTTTTGTAAGATTTGTGCGAGGAGTGAAAATGACTTTATAAATGTAGTGGTCAAACTTTCATCTGTAAAGCCCAGCCTGAAGCTCGCAGGCAGATATGCTCTGTATTGTGAGAATCTGCACAAATCACTGATTTGGGGACATATTGTTTCTAATCTGTAACCCTTTTCATGGCCAAGAAAGTGACCTGTCCAGTGTTATGTCCAAGTAGTGCGACTTCTTTTGGGTAACTCTGGACAGAAATAGTTCTGCATATGTACCAAGGATAATAACATTATTATTATCCTTGATACTATGTTACTATACCGCACTACTTTACCACATATCATGTGATTTTCATCTTGTCACTGATCATGTGTAGGTGTTAACATTAAATCTCACGATAAGAATTTCATACTAGGAAATCATCATAGCTGAAGGGCATTAGATTGCAGAGACGGTAGAAATGGTTCAAACGTATAAAAGAAAACTTGGTGCTCGAAGCTACCATGATTATACGGAACTCGCCGAAGAGGTGCTGTCCAGTTTGAAGAAGACCTGTTGATGGACTCAATGTTCAGTGAATCTTAAAAAAAAAATGTTTTCAGGTTAACATTACTCAGTTTATATTTGTTCTCTACAGCTTTTTGAATAATGTAGTAAAAAAGTAGTTCAGGGGTTTAAAGTCCAAAATAGCCCCAGATTATGGTAACTAAAATACAGTACTGTCCATTGGTTTGCACTATACTGCACTCAATTAAATTGAATTAAATTAAATGATAACCGTCCACTTCCGCACAGATTTCTGATTTCTGCACTAATACATTTTGATAATGTACTGTATTAAATCACATGGATTATTGAAACACAAATTATTGAAACATGGATTAACGGGAGTCTACTGTATTGCCTTTTTGTTGTTTTATTGTTTTTATTTTTTATTGTACTTATGTATTTTATTGTAATTACTGAATTTGTTGGACTGCTTCTAATGCTTACTGCTCTGTACATTGTCATGTTTTGCCCATGTGAAGCTCTCTGTGGCAACTTGTTGCAAGGGCGCTATATTAAAAGGATTTGATCAATCGGTTGGTTGAATATGTATTTTTATTTGTTTAGCACATGATTTGAGTAAAAACTCATGCATTGTGAAAAAAATAAAATAAAAAAGTCTGCACACAAAGGGTCATTGATGTTTTGCTCCAGTACAACATTTGCATATTTTTCTTTCTTTAATTGAACATTATTTTTCCTTTGAATAAAAAACAGAATTTAGCAAAACATTCTTTTACAAAACAAAATGGTGCAAAGGCTTAGTGCAACTTCAAAATATACTTCAGAATATGTAAAACTTAAACGTTTGTTGGTGTTTTATTCTAAATAAATATTATCATGGAGCTGTATTGGAAGTGTGAATGTTCTTGCATTTGGGTTTTAATGAGCAAGTTCCTTGACTGAAGAAAGGCCAACAATTTACTAATAATAAGAAAGCATATTCAACCATAAACATTGGGACAATTCTCATAGAAAAAGACCTTTCTCTCACTTTGGTAGTACACAACTCAGGTTGTGTGTGGTTACATGTAGTTTTCTTTGAGCCAGAGAAATTCTCCTTCCAAATGCAAATAACACAATTAATATGAAAGCGCGGGAGGGTATATTTAAATGTCTGTGTCTGAGTTCAGGAGTGGGTAAAAGCTGGACCAAAACAAAACTACCCAGATCGTCTTAAAGATGATTGCTATGGATTAATCTTCCGTGCCGGTGTGAGCAGCAGTGTGTGCAGCAATCGTGTCAGGACATCAGGGAAGGACACTGGCTGTTTAGGGGCTGTTCTGAGTGTTTCTGTGTTGTTATGTGTTGTGTTATTGTATTACTTAGTTAGTTGTGTATTTTAAATGTTTATAATTCTTTGTTTGCTTTTATATGTCTATTGTGTCTTTTCATCTGCCATTTCTCTCTGTATGCTTATTTTTCTTTTTCTATTTTATTTTTCCTTCTTATACAATCAAGGTGGTTGTCATAGTGCATGTGTGCATGTGAATGTTTTAATTTAATATATGTTTATTATTATTATTATTATTATTATTATTATTATTATTATTATTATTATTATTATTATTATTATTTTATATTTTTAAATATAACTGGGAGAAGATTTATTTTATTTGATCTCAATATATATATTTTTTATTATATAGTCATTTTAGAATTGTGGAGATGTGGATGTTTGTGATCCGGGTTGGGTGTGTGATGAGATTGTCTTTTGGAGTGATGTTGTTTTTGGGGTTGTGAGGGTGCTGCTGTCTTGGGTTATTTGTCTGATGCTCGATCATATTCCCTTCTATAAATGTTACTTTAATTGTATTATTTTTGTTTTCTTTTTTGTGTTTGTCCAGGGACTACAAATGAAAATGAACTCATAGTTAAATTTGGGTGCAATACATGTCATGACATGTCACAAATGTAAAAAATTGTTGTCCCCGTCAAATAAATACATAAATAAGTACATCAAATTATTACTCCCTCCCCATGCATTACATACCAACAGGAATTAGCAGTC
The DNA here is from genome assembly GCA_030684275.1 of Acipenser oxyrinchus oxyrinchus. NCBI lineage: Eukaryota > Metazoa > Chordata > Actinopteri > Acipenseriformes > Acipenseridae > Acipenser > Acipenser oxyrinchus. The sequence goes on from CM060266.1 coordinate 10,962,394, forward strand.
TGAGGGCCTCATTATGAAGCGTTTCCCGTACACAAAACATGTTTGCCGTGCACAGTTCTATCCTCGTCCTATTTACTATTCCCATTTCCATGCGGAAAACAAGGATTTAGCAGAAGCAAAATGAAAGGGGCAGAATAGCGCGGCAGCATCATTTGCATTGAATTAATGATGTTTACATATGCAAAGCAGTATGTTAAACACAGAGGTGCCATACATTCATGAGCTATTCACAAATCTTTGACAAGGATTGCGCAGGCAAATGACCCAAAAATTGAATCTTCAATCCAGAGTTGTAGTCCTGAGAGCTACACATTATATACATATGCAGTGTGGAGTAGTGGTTAGGGCACTGGATTTTTAACTGAGGGTCCTGGGTTCAATACCAGGACACTGCTGCTGTACCCTTGAGCAATATATTGCTTCAGTAAAAACCCAACTGTATAAATGGGTACCAGAATTTGTATGTAAAATAACTAATTATAATTTGCTTTGGAAAAAAGCATCAGCCAAATAAATACATTTTTATTTTTATTATAAATAGGCGAGAGCACCATAGTGCTGACGAAGAACCTGCCTGAACCCACCTTTATTTCAAAAACCTTATGATAAATACCTACCTTTATTCGTAAAACCGCTCGGAACACTCAGTTCCGAAGTTCCATTTGGGATGAAAATGATGCACGTAATAAAACCAAGTAAGTATAACAATAATACTGAAAAACCTACCCAACCGACCTTTAAATACCTTTATTGATCCAAGAGTGTTAGAAGCTAATTTTAACTGTTTGACACAATGTTGCAATATTCAACACAGTTGTAATTAAACAGTTAGTAAAATTGTAACTGAACATGTATAATGTACATTATTCTGTAGGGTCTTCCTAGCTTAAACAAATTAATCTTGATGACTCTTGTAACATTGTGTCAGATAGTTGAATTGAGTTAAAATTCTGGTACCTATTTATACAGTGTTTTTACTGAAGCCAAAACATATCCCCCAACAGCGCTTTTTAATTGTTTTGTATTTTAGTTAGTTCTTTATTCACACACACACACACATATATATATATATATATATATATATATATATATATATATATATATATATATAGTGCCTTGCATAAGTATTCACCCCCCTTGGACTTTTCCACATTTTGTAGTGTTACAACCTGGAATTAAAATGGATTTAATTAGGATTTTTTGTCACTGATGTCGAAGTGGGGAAAAAAATCTACATATTTTTCAAAATTATTTACAAATAAAAACCTGAAAAGTATTGATTGCATAAGTATTCACCCCCTTTGCTGTGACACTCCTAAATAAGCTTTGGTGCAACCAATTGCCTTCAGAAGTCAAATAATTAGTTGAATGGAGTCCACCTGTGTGCAATTAAAGTGTCACATGATCTCAGATTAAATACACCTGTTTCTGGAAGGCCCCAGAGTTTGTTAGAGAGCATATCTAAACAAACAGCATTATGAAGACCAAGGAGCTATCTAAACAAGTCCGGGATAAAGTTCTGGAGAAGCACCAATCAGGGTTGGGTTACAAAAAAATATCCCAAACATCCCCCGGAGCACCGTTAAATCCATTATTAAAAAATGGAAAGAATATGGCACAACCGCAACTCTGCCTAGAGAAGGCCGTCCACCAAAACTCAGTGACCAGGTAAGGAGGGCATTAGTCAGAGAAGCAACCAAGAGGCCAATGGTGCCAAGGAGCTGGAGAGATCCACAGCTGAGATGGGAGAAACTGTCCATGGGACAACTATAACCCGGACATTCCACAAAGCTGGGCTTTATGGAAGAGTGGCGAGAAGAAAGCCATTGCTGAAATAAACCCATATCAAATCCCTTTTGGATTTTGCCAAAAGGCATGTGGGAGACACAGCAAACATGTGGAAAAAGGTTCTCTGGTCTGATGAGACCAAAATTGAACTTTTTGGCCTTAGCGCAAAACGCTATGTGTGTATGTAACAGGGCGAGCAGCCCTGTACAGTATTTGTTTATTTTATTTTAGAACGGGGTCCCCCTCCGCCTGTGTTATTTTGTGTTTGTTTGTTTATTTATTTATTGTGTTTTAGGACGGCGAAGCGCCGCGTATATTATTATTTATGTATTTATAATGGCGTAGCCGTTTATTAGAAAACTCGTGCAGAAGGTGGCCATCTCCCGAATTAATTAGGTGATTTAATTTGTTGCTAATCGGGAGATGGTCACCTGTATAAAAAGTCTGCAGCTCTCCAGCTCGGGGGGTGGAGTAGGAGCGAGAGAGAAAAAGCTTTAAGAATAAGTCCAGGAACAGTGACGGCTACAGCTCAGCCTGACCTGGACCAGTTACTGTATTTCTTTATTTTTGTGTTCGTGACTTGGTTTTTGTTTAACTGTTTATTTTGCTCGGTGAGCACAGTTTTCTCTTTTTGTTAAAACATTTGGTTTATTTCTGTTGTATATTGAATAAAGACGGCGCAAACGCCATTTCACTACCTGCAGTATCCTTTTTCCATTTCCTGCTTCTGGCCTGACGTCATCACATACGCCATCCTGTCACAGGCGCAAAGCCAACACTGCTCATCACCCTGAGAACACCATCCCCACGGTGAAGCATGGTGGTGGCAGCATCATGTTATGGGGATGCTTTTCATCGGCAGGGACTGGGAAACTGGTCAGGATTGAGGGCAAGATGAATGGAGCCAAATACAGGGAAATTCTAGAGGAAAACCTGTTTCAGTCTGCAAGAGACCTGGGACTGGGACGGAGGTTCACCTTCCAGCAGGACAATGACCCTGAACACAGCCAAAGCTACACTGGAGTGGTTTAAAAACAAGAACCTGAATGTCTTAGAATGGCCCAGTCAAATCAATCATTCTCAATCCGATTGAGAATCTGTGGCAAGACTTGAAAATTGCTGTTCACCAACGGTCCCCATCCAACTTGACAGAGCTTGAGCAATTTTGCCAAGAAGAATGGGCAAAAATTACAGGATCCAGATGTGCAAAGCTGGTAGAGACTTACCCAAAAAGACTCACAGCTGTAATTGCTGCCAAAGGTGCTTCTACCAAGTATTGACTCAGGGGGGTGAATACTTATGCAACCAACAAATGTTTTTTTTTGTTTGTTTAATTAACTTTTGTGTGACAATAAAAAATATTGTGCACCTTCAAAGTGTTACGTATGTTGTGTAAATCAAATGGTAAAAATCCCAATTAAATCCATTTTAATTCCAGGTTGTAACACTACAAAATGTGGAAAAGTCCAAGGGGGGTGTATATATATATACACACACACACACACAGTCACCTCCAAAATAATTGGCACTCTTGATAAAGATGAGCAAAAAAGGCTGTATAAAATAAACAACACAGGTAATTAGCTATATTTTATGCTCAAATATATGGGAAACCATATTCTTTTATTCTAATACAATTGCTCAGAGAAAAACTTTTTTATTAACAAGTAATACATTTTTTTCTCAAGAAGATAGGTGTCAGAATTATTGGCACCCCTAAAGATTCTTATAAATAAAATTGCATTACATCTAAAATCTGTATTACATTCTACTTCTTTAAGTTCATCTCAGTCTTAAGGAACTGTATTGTGGCCTTCCATGGCTTCCTGTTTCACTGGGGTATAAAAATGAGGTAACATGCATATAAAATCCATTTGTCATCCATCACCATGGGGAAAGGCAAAGAACTCACAAATGAAGAGACAAATGGTTGTTGACCTTCATAAATCAGGCACTGGGTACAAAACAATAGCTAAAAAACTAAATATACCACTTACCACTATGAGGGCAATAATTAAGAAGTTCAAAACCACTGGAACAGTGGTAAACTTGCCTGGTAGAGGACGCAAGTGTATCTTGCCCCCACGCACAGTGAGGCAGATGGTTTGGGAGGGAAATCCAAGGGCCACAGTTGGAGAATTACAGAACTTGGTTGCATCTTGGGGTCACCAAATCTACAATTAGACGCCACCTCCATGCCAATAGGCATTTGGAAGAGTTGCCAGAAAAACGCCTTTATTGAGAGCAACAAACGTAAGCGCCTGGAGTTTGCTAAAAGGCATTGGAACTTCGATTGGAACCGGGTGCTATGGTCAGATGTGACGAAAATAGAGCTCTTTGGCCACGCACGTCAGCGGTGGGTTTGGCGTCGAAAGAAGGATGCGTGTGCAGAAAAGAACCCCATACCTAATGTAGGCCCATCTATTATTTCTTATAATGCATGGATGCCCTTGTGATGCTAATATTAAAGAAGACGAGGTTCAGCACTATAGTTCAGTTCTTTTAAAAGTAGCGTTTCAGTGCTGTACAGATGTTCTCTGTTGTTATCCATTTCTCCAGTTTCTCTGAGATGTGAATGTACCAGCTTTACATCTTTTTATTGATGTGGGTATTGTCGAGTGATTGAAAATGAGACATTTTGTGTTTGAATTGAAACTGATAGTCTCAAGGAGTTGAATGGGTCAAAGTTCAAGTATATTTTCCTCTAGAGGAATGATCATTTTTTGATGTCACTACTGTGGTATTATGCCTTTTTTTCGAATGGCTCAGGATGCAAATATAGCCTTCACCCATGTAATTATATATATCCAGTTCAGAGACTGGCATTGCCTGTGAATATTAGTCTGTACCAGCCACATCCAAGATTTGGGTCCCACGTGTGTTTATGTATTTATTTTATTTTTTATATTGCACTTTTTTTTTTTACTTGCACATTGTTGCGTATTGATTTATACATTCTATGATTCTTTGTACTTTCTTTGTTTGAATTTGTATTGTATTTTTTGCGGTGCTGGCTGAAGAATTGACTGACAATTTTTGTAACCAAATAAATCCAGACTGAAACTGTAATAGTGTGTTTCTGCTTCCTTTTACGGAAAGTCATTTTAACACTGTCCCTATACCCGTAAATATCAAATATCCGTGATTTTCTAAATAAAGGATGGTATATTTTTGTATTGCTTTTCATTTTTCACAATCAGCTCAAATGACACCTAGCTATACCTTATGTGATGGCAGTGAAAAGTATCAAAAGAAGAATGCCAATTAAAAATACTGTGCTGAAATTAGTATGCATTCTTCAACCAAGTAACCAAAGCACAGCTAGCTTGGGAGACATTGTCCAGCTTGCAATTCCAACAGACTGTTCTTAGAAATATGCTGGATAGTCTAAACATTTAAGTTATGCAGTACCAAGTGGCTGGCTTGATGGGATCTGGCGGCCGATAAGTTTTTTTCTCAGAGGAACCTTGTAAAAACAGATGTAAGTAATCAACTGTCCACAGACATTCTGAATGGAATTCTGACTATCAAGACAGCTGTTAAAAACAGCACCAGCTTCAGATCAACGAAGCAAATGATCCAGAGTCTGCAAATGTGTCCATGTGTGACCATAAGAAGTAAATAAGACCTACAGTACAGTAAACTAACTGGAGATCATCTTGTAATGAGTATGGAGGACAGGGCTAACAATAGTCTGCAAGATAGTATCAACTGCAATGAACTAACCCTCTGCAGGTGGGTGTTAAAGATTAACTCAATGCAGTGAACACAATGTAACAGCAGTCTGCCCCCTTGAGGTGTGTACAATTGGTACAAAGTTAGCAAAGTCCAGCAATTCTTCAGACTAAGCTCAGAACTATCATATGAGCAGCAAAGCTAAATGTATTCCCCAACTAGCAGTAATTCAATTAAATGTAATGAATATAATTGTCTATAAAAAGTAAATTAGTGAAATGTTAATTGTATCTTAAAATGAATACCTTTATTGATGTATATGGAGCATTCCATTCCACATGAACATTCTGATACTAAACTGTGACAAGATTTAATGCAATACTGTCGCAAATTACAAAGGTTTTTATTAATAAAAAATAATTTATTTCTAACACTAGTTATTCTATTGCCGAGGATCTGAAAAACTATAAAAGGGCTTTGCTCAGCAGAGGCGCCTCTCGGGGTGATAGGAATAGTCCAACAGCTTAGAACTGAAAGGAGAGATAGTAAAGGGTTCCCTGACTGGTCTGGTGCTGCCCTCGCATGAGGTGAGGTACAGGCCTCTGAAGCTGGGAGCGGGAAGGCATTCCGCTGGGAACCTGCAACAGAGAGATGGGTTAGTCTGGGACTTGGGCACTGAGAGTGTAAAGCGTGCCACATCCCGAACGAAGGAAGGACAGTGCCTCACGTGGTGAGGTAGAATAGGCGCATAAGCTGCATAAGGATAGTGTGGCCGGGGGTCCCCTCTGACTCACTCAGCGAGAACCCCCTAGTGCGAGGACGAGGTAGCATGGCTGACCTGAGGTCGGGGGAGTGGATCCGCACTTACACCCCCCAAAGGATGGACCACTGGCTCCCCACAGAAACCCTCACCGTGAGACAAATAATAGAGTCGCGCCAGTTCATAACATAAAAGAAACAGCTGGAAAAGATGGGAAAGGAAGGGACATACGAGACAAACTGGAGAGGTTAAAATAGTGTTAGTGTGGTATGGTTATGTGATTACCTGCCACTCAGTGGAGAGGAAAAAAACCCTTCCTAGGCGCTCCACGTGGAGTGCAGGATGTGCCCTATAGTCTGGACGTCACAAGTTCGAGTCCAGGCTATTCCTTTGCCGACCGAGGACGGGAGCTTTCAGGGGGCCACGCTCAATTGGCCGAGTGCCGCCCAGGGAGGAGGGAGGGTTAGGTCGGCCCTTGTAGTCTGGCCGGGCGCCTGAGGGCTTGCCTGTAAGCTGCCTGAGAGCTGAGTTGTCCTCCGACGCTGTAGCTCTTGGGTGGCTGCATGGTGAGTCGCCAGTGTGAAAAAAGCGGTCGGCTGACGGCACACTCTTCGGAGGACAGCGTGTGTTCGTCTTCGCAGGGGTGGTAGAGGTGGGCTGAGCTTCAAAATAATTGGCCATTCCAAATTGGGGAGAAAATAATAAAAAATAATTGGCAACGACTAAATTTTAAAAAAAAAACCTTCCTAGAAGGGGAAAACCTGGCCCTGGCGGTCAGGTAGCCCCCACTCCGGGCATGCTAGCTAGTCATTGACGGCTATTGCTATGTTGGTAGGGGATGAATGGATGTATGAATTGACTGCTGCAGAGGACCAGGGCCCCATGTTTTTGTAGCTGCTACGATCTGAAATGATTGGGGAGAAAGCTGGTTCTGGAGACGAGAGTGGTGATGTTTTTTAATTAGACGGAGATTGATGTTGGCATCCTATGTGTTATTTAATACTGGATCGATCAGCGGTTTGCTACTATCATGTCTGCTTGGAATGGAAAAGGTGAACTCACATTCAGAGATTTGGGATTCATTTTTTTTTCAAACTTACATTTTTTATTAGTTTAGTTTGTTTACATGAGAAAACAGGGTACATATACACATGTATTTATGATATTACAGGATAGTATATATCATGTAAAATAAAATAAAAAATAAAAAAAATCAATAAAATTTAAAAAAAACTGTGAAAAGGGACGAGTCATGGGGGGCTGAGATGTAGTCTTCGCAGAACAGTGAAAGCTTGTTCCAGTTTTGAATTAATAATGCACACATTTTGATGTCCTTCTTGGATTCTGCGGGTATGCTTTTCCGAGCTTCCTGGCTTGATGCTGTAGAAAAGGAGTGAGGAGATGTGAAATGAAGGTTCTACCCTGGGGGGTGATGAGAATTGCGTTATTGAAATGGCCCAGTAAGGATAGCAGGTCCCATTTTTTCTGATAGAAATTAAGGATCCGAGGTTGCTGAATGTAAGTTATTGCGAATGTGCAATGATACATTATGAAAACATCTTTAGTTCAGTAGCAGTGAAAACTGGAAGTGTACAGGATGGGAAAGTCCAGTACGAATAGCAGTGTGAAGCCTGTTTAAAAACAACAACAAAAAAATGTAACAGAAACAACAACTCAAGCCATTTCTTTTAGTACTTGCAAGCAGTCTTAAATTAGAACTGTACTTGAAAAATGTCCCTTTCAGAAAAATAAATAAAATGAGCTGGAAAAATAGCTTTGAGAATCTAGCCCTTAATGTTGCAAAAGTATCGAAAGTAGAAGCCATAAGGTCGCTGGCCTTGATTTCTCACTACAGGTGCATGCTATGGACCATTGAGGGCGGCTGATGCCAGGTTGTAGGAAGGAACGTCAGCTGTGGGGACTGGAAGTGTTGAACCAAGATGGCGGCAATGATTGGAGTGGCGAATACTGGTCTTGAAGTAATAGAGATTGCTGCAGCGTTGGAAGCGACCTGTTTGTCCATATCATTGAGCCATGTATTAACTGAAGCAATTGAGATGAGGGGGTGAACGAGGGACTTCATGTCCTCAAAAATGTTGTTTATGAAGCTGAAGGGTGAGATCTGTTTTGGCTGCGCTCCTGGTTGCTGCGCTGGGAGGAGACGACTGACCATGACTGGAGAGGAGGGCGGTGCTGCCGGCCTGTCCTGGAGCTCTGGGCGAGTGAGTTTGCCGAAGCACACTTGAGAAGCAGGCAGCATGGTGTAGCAGATATAAAAGGTACAATAAATATTGAACAACGCCATACTATCGCTTCCAGCCGGAATGTTGTCGTGCAGAGGAAACAATAATACTTGCCGTTGAAAAAATACCCAGAGCTTTATAACAAAGGTCATCACAATTATAAGAATACAGATTTGAGACAATTTATGGGAGTCCATTTCGAAGGAACTGGGTCTGATATGTATGATTTATTGCCATATGTGTTGAAATACCGTCAAAGAAGACACTCATAATTACTACATCATGTCGATGAATATGTACCAGTCTTGATCATAGTTTTGTCAGTAGCAATTTTGAACAGTTGTATAGATCTGTCAATTTTCAAACCTGTCGCATCGCCTCTGGGTCACTTCTGGTGTGTACGGTCAAGTCGCTGAGAAACTGTCTCGTCGCCAATTAAAAAATCGCATTGTGAGTAAACCTTATGATTCAGCAAAAAGCAAACATTCCAATGCTAACATACAAATGATGGCTGATCAGATTTCAATACTAGTTGTTTTTTTAATACTTGCCCCAGGGCAGTTACCTTTCACCAAGGGAGAACAGTGACGCCCCAGGTTTGTGTATTGCCATTGCTCTGAGGCCGTGGTTCAGTTTCAATAGACAACATCAACAAGTTTTGGACACGAAGTTGATGTTGAAACCTGAAACGTGACAAAGCACAGCCTATATTCAAACAGTCTGTTTTCTCAAATTGTACTTCCAATTGTACTTGTATTATTTGCTACAAACTGCTGCAAAACTGCTGCTTTGTGTATTTATTTAAAAATTGACAAATTAAGAAACACATCTCCATGTTGTAGATCTCTCTATTGCACAATTGTTTTTTTGGCTAAATTCAGCCCTATCCTATGTGGAGAAGTTTTATTATTATTATTATTATTATTATTATTATTATTATTATTATTATTATTATTATTATTGCATTTTGTTCTAGACAGCTATTTTCAGAACAAAGAAATAGATGGACAAGCACACAGACGTGAATATATGTAGGCCTACCACTTACCTACTGGACTTGTGATCTGCTAAAGCTGTGGAATGTCTTCTTTATATGTGCTGCATGAAATTGTTGTGCTGTTAAAATATTTAAGATGCATTTTAGAGGGTGCAATTTACGGGCCCATTGTCTGGGGGATAATACAATGATTCCACACTACAGGGACCGGTTTTTCAAAACTTTTTATCTGGATAACAGTGATCCAGATTTTGTAATCCTATATTTTGTGATAGAAAATTACTTTAAAAAACGTGTAATCGTAATTATTTGTAATCTGGATAAATGTATTCCAGCAGTGACATTTTTTTTTTTTTTTTTAAACGGATCAAAATGATCCAGATAAAAATAATCTCGATCACAATATATAGGATTACAAAATGCAGATCCCTGTTATTCTGATTTAAAAAACCGGCCCATGGGGATTTTGGATTTTTACTCCCAGTGACTATTTTGTAGAGAGAGGTTATTAATTACTGCTCGATCAAACTGATCTGGTGTCCACATGGAAGAGACATTCTGAAGAGTGAACCATTTACTGTAACAGTGAGGTGGGATTAAATATGATATACTTGAAATAATGAAAGCAGTCTTTCTTAATACACTTAAACTGTAACTCTAACTACATTTTATAACCTTCCTTGTTATTGTTACATGGTTTTATTTTTTCAGTGTATTAATTTACATTGTCAGTTTCACTGTACAAATGAACATTGTATTTATGTATGGAATAATATTCAATAGAATACATACAAAACTAGCAGTTCACATGTGTCTTTTCTGTACCCTTCATAGGACTGACATTCTAATGAAAGTCATCTGCACAATTATCACCGTACACATCTAGAACAATATGTGAATTGTTTTTCTACTTTTTCTAAATTTTAAATTAAACGTGTCACTTTCTCCCCACACAATTTTAAATGCTAAATTCAAATATTGCAATTTACTGTACCTACTGATCAGGAGGACTGAAGAACAAGTAAGAAATAACCCACGACAGGCTGTGCGGCAAGATAATTCTTATCGCATGCCCTGGGTGCGTTATTTCGTTTATAAAATGGCTACTTTTTTTTTAAAATTATTATTATTATTTGTTTATTTAGCAGACGCCTTTATCCAAGGCGACTTACAGAGACTAGGGTGTGAACTATGCATCAGCTGCAAAGTCACTTACAATTATGTCTCCCCCGAAAGACAGAGCACAAGGAGGTTAAGTGACTTGCTTAGGGTCACACAATGAGTCAGTGGCTGAGGTGGGATTTGAACCGGGGACCTCCTGGTTACAAGCCCCTTTCTTTAACCACTGGACCACACAGCCTCCTATAATTTATAATTACTCAAACTAGCTTTTTTAAGGAAAAAATTAGAAATGTATTATGTATAAAACAAATAGTCCCTGAGTACATATATTTTGTACTTTTTTTTATTTGCCATAAACATTACATTGAACATTCACATTTCTAGTAACATTTATTAGATAAAATGGCTTTTAGGAATTGAAAGCAGACTGATTTCCCACATCTGAGGGAGAATTCACAGAACAGCCAAACACTTCCCTGTCAGTTTGCGCAGTGCCGCAGTCCTTCCTGTCTACGGCGAGCACAATAGAATTCTGTGCCGAGCCCGGCCTTGTGTAAAAGCCCAACGGTTGTGTCAGAAGAGAGCAGGAGAGATTTTAATTTTGTTTTAAATATGTTTCTGAAATCGGAGGGTAGTGGTGAGATGTATCTGTTGTGTCTAATTTAAACATTGCTTACTCACTAGTCAATTTTATAAGGCGATATATGGTTTAACAAGTAGGTGCCACTGCAGCATATATATTTCATGCTGGGTAAGACTTGCGTGGTAATTTCTCAAATGGTTTTTGATTAAAGTGTTACTGCTACTGCTTACTTCAGAGTTTTCTTTGTTCTGTTCTCTGAATAAATACCACAGTATATTTGCCATTTTTTCTGTAATTCTTAGTGACAGAGATGAAAAAAAACATTGTTTGTTGGGTGATTTAAATGCTGTTTCAGTTTTATGCTGACATTTAGATAACTGTTACTATTAAGGCGTAGTAACATTAATAGATCAGGTAAGTATGATGTCATAGCAGTGCGGGTTAACACAGTTATGTGATCTTGTTCAGCCAATCACAGCACTTAATTTATCCAAGCCATTTTATTAGGGGCTACATAATGTACAGTATATTTTATATAGGTTACAATTATGGAGATGGCTGATTTGTTTGTGTGTGGTTTTCCTTATTTTGCAACTTGTAAAAATTATTTTATATGTTATTATTTTGTAGATTGGCTGTAATCCTCTCTTTGAATTGTATCTTTTTGAGTTCTCAGATGAGGCCAGAAGTTGAAATGTATGTTCATTAAGAGACAGTAAAATATTATTTCCTTTTCTTGGCTGCGGTGTGAGTCACAGTGTTTCCAATTTTACACACTGTGGCAGGGTAGAGCCCTGCGTGTATATAGGGGGCAGGACAAAGCCCTGCTAATAAATGTATGGTTGTGTGCTTATTTAAAAAAAAAAAAGAATGGGTTGTTGTTATTATTATTATTATTATTATTATTATTATTATTATTATTATTATTATTAATGTATTATTTTGGGGTATATTTAAAACAATGGTTTGTGGGGATGTACTGTTATGATTTAAAATGTATTGTTTTATGTTTATTTAAAAAAATGTTTTTGTTTGTTATTGTTTGGCAGCGTGCCCCATCCAAGGCTCAGAACCATATGCAGTTCACACAGCCTGTAGAGTGCCTATCCCTTTGTTAAAGAAGAGTTACAGTACAATGAATGGAAGAAAACGGCATAATGGTACCAGACATGAAAAATAATGGAAAAGTGCGCATTTGCTTGGATCTCAAAAAGCCAAATGAAGCAGTCAAGAGGGAGAGGTTTATATTACCTACCTTAGAGGGGATTATTTCCATGCTGTCGGGAGCAACAGTTTTCTCTTCATTGGATGCAGCTAACAGCTTCGGGCAAGTTCCACTGCACCGTGAAGCGCCAGACTGACCACATTCATAACCCCATTTGGGAGATACTGTTTCTGCCTGTGACGGAAATATGAGTTCTGGTTGTAAATCTCCCTCCCGACCTGTGAGGGCGCTAAGTAGCGAAAGGGAAAGGCTTTGGACGGGTTGGCCTGACAGTTCATTTCTTGGGTCGGAAAGTGAGTCAGCCTGGAAAAGTCAAGGCTCCGTGCAGGAACGATTGACCTGGAAGGTAAACGAGGTAGCAGCTGCAGGCAATAGAGTCAGCTGTAATCATTTACCAAGGATAAAAGGGGCCAGAGAATTGTAAATCTTTTCCTTCACTTGGTTTTTATTGAGATACTGGAAGGACTGTGTGAGACGCAGAGAAAGCGTATGAGAAAATATTCGTGAGTGTTTTGTTTGTTTGTTCGTGTCTGTTTAGTAACTGTCTGTGTTTTTGTTATATAGCACTAGACGGCTAAACACCAATCCGGAGCTGTCGCCAAGGGCCAGCACAAAACCAGATCAACACTGCACTACAGTCACGATTAACATTGTTATCAAGCACTTGTTTCACCACTATAGCACGTATTATATTGCACTTCACCAAGCGCAGAGAGCACTCACTTTGGACCTGTGATCGTGTGTGTGTGTCTAATTGTGTGTGTTTAGTACTGTGCTTATTGTTTGCGGGACTGCAACCCTTTTCATTTCTGTGTAATACACATTGTTGTGTATTGCCTGTTCATTATTACTTGCTGGCTGGTCATCAGACCATTGGATTAATAATCATTAAAACAACCATTCCACCCGTACTTTGTTGTCTGTTTGTTCTTAGGATTACTGCATCCGCACCACACCTGCTATACACCTGCTACTAATTACTACTTTGCCACACTACCGCTTGCCATTTGGCATTACAAGTGCCTCCGGAGACCTTCCAGAGGAAAATGACTGAGACACTACCTGATCTACATCGAGTTGCAGTGTATATGGATGATATTCATATATATGGAACTTCCATAGAAGAACATGACAAATGACTTGACTACAAGTCATTGAGTCAGCAGGACTGAAACTAAATCAGGAGAAGTGTGCACTGAGAAAAAAAAAGAAAAAACTTCACTTTGATGAAAAGGGTGTCACACCTGATCCAGAGAAAGGCGAGGTGATTGAAGAATTGCCTTCACCAAAACGTGTCCTGGGCATGATTAACTCCTTGGGGCAAGTATATACCCAATCTATCTACAGTTGGTCAGCTGCTCTATGAACTCTTGAAATCAACCACAGCATGGACTTGGGATCATGAACAAGAACAGACCTTTCAATACCTGAAAAAACTGTTAATCACTTCACCAGTGCTAATACTATGATGTGTTGAAGCCCACTACTGTTTCTGCAGATGCTAGCATTTACGGGATCGGAGGAGTACAACAAACACTTGTATTGCTTAGAAAACTTTAAGTTAGAAACTGATCACAAGCCTCTTGTTCCAATAGCAAAGATCTGGATGCTGTTCTGCTGAGATCTCAAAGACTGCTCATGTGCTAAATGCGATTGAAGCCTACAGCTGAGTATGCACCTGGGACAACACTGGTTGTAGCAGATGCCCTATCCAGAATCCCAGTGAGTAACTCAGAAAATGTCGACACCGATGAAGATGTGGATGCTCACCTTGCTGCAGTAGTACGCAGTCTGCCTGCTTCACCACAGAAGCTGGAGTGCATAAGAACAGCCACAGCAGCGGATAGCCAGTTACAGTGCTACAGTTCATAAAGAAGGGATGGCCTGAATACATAAAGAACATCCCCAGTGATGCTAGGGAATACTTTCCAGGGAGAAGTCAGCTGTCTGAAATCGATGGCTTCATAACAAATTGACTCTAAATTGTCATTCCATCAGCCCCAAGAAAGGAGATTATAGAAAGAATACACAATGGACACCAGGGTTTGAATATATGCAGAGAGCGCGCTAAATTGTCAGTTTGGTGGATGAAAATTTGGAAAGACATAAAAACAAAGTGCAAACAAAGACCCATTGCTTACACAATAACAGGTGTCAGCCCAGCAGAGCTTTTAATGGGACGCAAAATTAGGATGGCACTGCCAACCCTAATGGGAAACCTTCATCCTAACTGGCGAAATTTAAAGAAAGTCTGACAAGATATGCTAAAGCCAAATTAAGCCAAGCATTCTTCTTTAATCGTTGCTATGCAGCCAGAAACTTATCTCCACTGAAGTCAAGGGATACTGTTCGCATTAAATTGGATGGCGAAAAAAATTGGACAACACTAGCTGTTGTTACTGGACAAAGCTCCACACCGAGATCTTACATGAATAGGACCTCACAAGGTGCCCAGTTCAGACGAAACCGTCGTCACCTACAGCTGATGAATGCAGAATGCTCACCCCACAGCCTAGACATACCCAGCATTCCAGAAAAGAACGGTGACAACCCCACCGTGAGTCATGAGTCGGACACACCAGAGCCTGTTTCAGAAGGGACTGTTTCCCTTAGCAGGGGTGCCATGACACATACACCTCACATTGGACTATCAGTTAATTGTTCACTGTGCCTTTAAGAACACGTAACCAGATTGGGTGGGGGCGTTAGTGGAAAGGTCAGAGGTTAATATCCACTGGGGAGCGGATGTTGAGATGACAGACAGAGAGATGGACTTCCATGTTAAAGCAGCACTTGTTGTAATTGTTCTAAATAAATATGGTTAAATCAAAAAGGTGCCTCGCGTCAATCCATTAACCTGACAATTACTAACAGTGGAGTACTATACAGTCTTCTACAGAGATCAAGGGCATTCTTTGATGTGCTCTTCCTGTATAGTAGGTAAACAGTATGGGAGAGGCACAGCCCTGATTTTCCATTCAAGTTTTGATGAATCCAACATCTGCTTAATTTTTTTTGCCTTGCACTCTCACCAAACTTTTCAACAGAGCCTAAGGGAACAATCTATTCCATGCTCCATCCAGCCGTGCTGTTTGCAGGGCAAGAGTCTTTTTTCTCTTAACCTGCCAGCAGCGTGTTTGCCTGACTCGGTGTCTCTTGTCAGATCAAGATGATTTTCCTCACCTGTGTTTTAATTATTCTTTTCAGTTGTTGCTGCAGTGTGTTCCATGAGGAGGGGAAAGCCTGCAAATCAGGAAGAAAGAAACTTCAATATCATATCATGCAGTAGTAAAACAACAAGGGTCAAGGGAATTGGGGAATTAAAAACCAATTGTTTTAAAGAGGTTATACGGACTGTTGCCAGTTTGAGCTACTACGTGTCTGCTAAAGTATTGTTTCTAAGCCAGTTTGCTGTATCTAACTGATGTTACAGTACCTAAGTTGACATTTTGCCTACAGGCTGTGGAATGGAAAATGGAAAAATATGAAAAGTAGAAAGATACTTACAGCTTACAGAATAACGCATACTTGCACAATATATTCAACAGTCTACAATTTGATATTAAATCTCATTCATATTTTCCTTAAATTCTCAAATTACATATATTTTCAGATTGCATGTCTATAAACTTTATACAGTATTGTGACAAAACTAAAGGTGACCTGAGCAGCGCACCCTATAATTGTCAATAGGGAATATATTTCCCAATTCTGATAAAAACTGATTTGAAAGTTGAACAGCTGTCAGTTATTGTAGATGTTTCAAAGCAGAGGATTATTGTACCGCTAAATAATAATAATGAAAATAATGATAATAATAATAATGCACCAATATCATGTTTTGGGTAGCCAAGGTGATATGGTATTACTCGTTTCTAACAAAAATAAACCAGGGGGGGCCATTATTGCATCATTATGAGAAGCAGCACAGTACTACCACACAGTCTGGCTGCAAGAGTCTCAATATCAGTGGTTCTCAAACAATTTTTTTTGGTGGCCGCACTGCAAATTTTCCTAAATATACTTAGTTAATTGTTTGAAAAATAAAGTATATGTAGACATATGCGTATGTCATTTCTGTAATAAAGCTAAATTACAACAGTCCCTCCCTACTACCTTTCACACTTGAGCGTATTCACTGCGAGAAACCCTGTGAAAAAATAAAATCGAAACAGGTTCGATTTCTGGATGAAAAACACTGCGATTTCCATAGAGTCCTTCAACATTTGGAGGCAATGTGGATCGGGTGCAGGCTGCTGCATTGCTATAGCTTCGAAGAAGAGAACAAAGTAGAAGAATGATTTGTGTATACTTGATACACGCAGCAGACAAGTAAAATACCCTGCCGGTATTTAAAATAAAATAAAAGCCGAGGTAGCCAATTTGATCTAATTTCATTAAATCACAATACTTCAAACTGCAGTTTATGTTGTTTCTGAGCTGCAGTGTTTACTGAAAGCGGATGCATTTACTTCAGTTCAAACAAGGACAGAACAACTCTGATGAGAACGAATGGCAGTTACAGTACAGTATTTGTACCATGAAAGTGAGTGGAGGGAATTTCTGTTCAACCTATTGGTAATTCTACTGATAGAAAACACAAGATATGATAGTAGGTGTTTTGCTTCAACTTTTCTCTTATTTTCTGTTTGTATTCCATATCGAGATATTTATTGTGCCACTTATAAAGAACAAGCACTGCTAGAATCAGACGTTCCAATGGATATTTGAAGAGAAAAACACTCGCGTGAATACAATAATCGCTGCAAATCGGCTGGCTTAAAAAACACAGCCAATAAATGCTGTAGTGTGATTAGCCCTTCAAAGTAGCATCTGGGGGAAGTGATTAATGTCATTGCTTGCTCTTGTGTTCGAATAATGAAGAAGGTGAAACAGAATCAGCAAGTCAATCAGGACATCAAGATAAAAAGAAGTGACTTTGTAATTAACAGTTTAATTAAGATATTGAATCGGCTCAAAACACTGTCACGTAAACAAAAATAAAAACCTAAAACTTCAAGTCCTAGTTCTTTCCGTTTCAAAATGCTGTATCTGCGTCTTTCTAGTGCCGAATTTTTCAGCAGTTTTTCTGGCACTTACTGTCTTTACAAGTTTAATAACTTTAATTCTGTCATCTACGGAGGACCTTTTGTTTCACCACGTTTTCTCTCCTTTACAACACAGCGCTGTTTTTTTTTTATTGATTATGGATAAAAGACCGCTAAAATGGCTACCGTATTCCTTTGAATTTAGGACGTACCATTTGAAACCATCATTTTCTTATAACAATAGGCCTGTGTAAGGGTGCTTAATACAGGTTTGAGTCTGTTGCTGGGTAAGAGAATTGTGGTCGCTTAATACAGTTAAATAGAAGCAAATATAATTGGGAGAAATTTAAAGTGGTCGCTAAATAAAGGTGGTCGCATGATCAGATTTGACTGTAATGATATAACCCTAGAATCCAGCCACCCCAGTATTCTTACTACAAGCTTGGTTTATGTTTTGGCGTAGCAAAAAGGGTACCCTAAATAAACTGTGGGACAAATATTCAAAGATTATGCAAATGTATGCAACTTTTATCCAAGTCTGTAAAATTCAAAAGAGTTATGGTGGAAAGAAAAACATTTAAATTAATCTAACCAGGAAATGAATCGCACCTCAGACTACACCCAACTGATGCAGTGTATTTGTAGAAAGGTTAAATTTACTGAAAAGGAGATTATAAAAGTAGCTGACAATGTGTGTTAGAAAATGAAGACATACTGTTTGGAGAGGGAAAAAACAAAAAAATTCAAGGGTGAGTGTAACAGGGGCAGGCCTGTTACTGGCTTCTCGGCACATCGTTGTCACTGCAGGATTTGCTCAGACACGCTGTGGGAGATGCGTTGCCAGGCACCCGTTTGACAGGGATGCTCGGTCGGCGGTTTGGTTTACCGAGAGTCCCTGATTGGCTAGAGGGATGTATCACAGGGAAAATAACTGCATGGCTACTGATCAAAATGTACAGGAAGTTGAACAAACATTTCTCCTGGATCTGAAGCAGCTGAGAGGAGTAGCAACTGGCTGTGGTTGAGACAGAAAGATTCTGGTTGGTGATCTCAAGCACAATAGAAAGAAAGAAATGCTGATGTACGGGTAAGCAAGCTGGGCTGAGTTGAGTGGGGGATGGCGGGGGGTGATGCTGGAATGCCAGAATCACCGTCGAGCCCTCTTGAGGTGTCGTGGGCTAGTCGACGAAACACCGAGGATGGAAAGTGCCCACTTGAAGACCCCAGAGATGTACCCTATTTTGCTCAATCCAGACGGTTGTCATGCTGATGCGCTGGGGAGACCGCACTGTGGTTGATCCCCGGAGCCAGCATCACAGACGTTGTGTGTGCTGATGTGCTAGGGTGGCAAAATAAGCTGATCCCTGGAGCTTCAGCCATCAACACCAGGCAGAAGGATATCTACATCATCAGATGGAAGGAAACGCAAATGGATGGAGACACAGATGGATTACATTAGTTTACTGTAAAGCTACATCTTAGTTGGTGCTTGTCTTTGTGAGAGCCGAGTTCAGATCAGCATGAAGTTTTAACATCTACTCTATGTAATGGAAATCTGGAATCTAACAGACATCTTAGCTACTATCAGAATGTGTGCTTGCTATTGCCTACTGCCTGTGCCGATGGATGTGCCTTTCATGTAGATAGCAAACTATACTGATGCACAATGAAAACGCAACAGTCTAAGTTTTACATCAATAGCTCATTGGGCACATACATAATGTTATTTACATGTTAAATAGTGAGCAGATAGGTTTGTTGATTGTTTGAGTTGTATTGTTCCTTGGGATAACAAAATACTGAGCTCAAGTCATAGTCAAGTCATAGTCATAGTCATAGTTCATAAAAACGCCAGTTGCTCAGTGTTTGGTATTTGAGTTGAGTTAAAATTGCCAAAATGAGTGGATTAAGAATCTGTATAAATAGCCATTCGAAAAGACTTTTTAAATTATTTATGATTTTAATTAACGCAAGAACAGCGAAAGATACGACCATGCCCCGCTTGAGTAATGAAGATCGCCTGGTTGCTATCGGCATGATTGAAGGTAGCCCGTCGGTGAGAGAAGTTCCCTGGAGAATGAGATGTTCTGCTTCAACATACTACTCCACAGAAACCAAGAAACCGGCTCTGTGATGGACAGGCCACGTCCTGGAAGGCAGAGGGTCACCCTATCAAACCAGGACCATTATGCTGACTGTTGCGTTGTTCAAGCCAACCAGTAGGGCAGTGGAAGTGTGATGATGTGGGGAGGAGTCTCCTTTAACACAAGAATGCCTTTGGTGCAAGCCAAAGTGCAGGCCGTTCCTGCAAGCCAATCCGGAAGTGTCGATTTTCCAGCAGAACAATGCAAGACCACAGTGCTAGGATTGCAATTGCACGACTTCAAGAAAACAGTGTCGAAGTCTGCTGTGGCCAGCTTTTTCTCATGACCTGAGTCAAATAGACATCCGTGGGACCAAATCGCCAGTGCCATCCACAGGAGACAACTGCGACCAGCCAACCTTTGCCAGCTGGCTGCAGCTGCACAGGATGAGTGGCGGAACATCCCTCTTCTCTATTCAGACGCTGATCAGGTCTATGCGTCAACTCAGCCAGGATTGTGTTATGCTCATACCCGATACTAACTTTGTAATGTTTTCATTTTGACAGTGTGTCACGTTTCATACTGAAAAATTATCTTGATTCTTTGATCTGTATCTTTGTTCACATTCAATGTGATTTTGTTTGATATCTATGTTTAAAATCTTTGATTAAATCCATTAGACCTGAGTGTTGTGTTTCTTTTGTGCATCAGTATACATTCAGGTGGACAGCATCTAGATCTTCCAGTAGTGGCACAGAAACTGTTAGAGGGTTTATTGCTTCAAACAAGCATTTATTGCAGAATAGATTGTGGCCATCACAAAGAAGTCTTTAGAAAATATGTTGTGTGTAAAAAGTATTGTACAAATTTGAAGACTGTTGGACACATACAAGGCTGTATTAAATAAAACAATTGTTCTTTTGTTTTTATTATTTGTTTATTTAGCAGACACCTTTATCCAAGGCGACTTACAGAAACTAGGGTGTGTGAACTATGTATCAGCTGCAGAGTCACTTACAATTACGTCTCACCCGAAACGGAGCACAAAGAGGTTACATGACTTGCTCAGGGTCACACAATGAGTCAGTGGCTGAGGTGGGATTTGAACCGGGGACCTCCTGGTTACAAGCCCTTTTCTTTAACCACTGGACCACACAGCCTCCTGCAGACAGGCTAAAAGAATTGAATCTGTTCAGTCTTGAACAAAGAAGACTACAAGGTGATCTGATCCAAGCATTCAAAATTCTAAAAGGTATTGACAATGTCGACTCAGGGGACTTTTTTGACCTGAAAAAAGAAACCAGGACCAGGGGTCACACATGGAGATTAGATAAAGGGGCATTCAGAGCATGAAATTGGAGGCACTTTTTTACACAGAGAATTGTGAGTGGAACCAACTCCCCAGTAATATTGTTGAAACTGACACCCTGGGATCTGCATTAGAGCAGCAATATCCTTTTTGTAACGTGACCAGAACTGAACACAATATTCTAGGTGAGGTCTTACTAATGCATTGTAAAGTTTTAACATTATTTAAATTCAACACTTTTCACAATATATCCAAGCATCTTGTTGGCCTTTTTTATAGCTTCCCCACATTGTTTAGATGAAGACATTTCTGAGTCAACATAAACTCCTAGGTCTTTTTCATAGATTCCCTCTTCAATTTCAGTATCTCCCATATATTTATAATGCACATTTTATTGCCTGCGTGCAGTACCTTACACTTTTCTCTAATCAATGTCATGTGCCATGTGTCTGCCCAGTTTTGAATGCTGTCTAGATCATTTTGAATGACCTTTGCTGCTGCAACAGTGTTTGCCACTCCTCCTATTTTTGTGTGATCTGCAAATTTAACAAGTTTGCTTACTATACAAGAATCTAAATCATTAATGTAGATTAGGAATAGCAGAGGACCTAATACTGATCCCTGTGGTACTCCACTGGTTACCTTGCTCCATTTTGAGGTTTCTCCTCTAATCAGTACTTTCTGTTTTCTGCATGTTAACCACTCCCTAATCCATGTGCATGCATTTCCTTGAATCCCTACTGCATTTAGTTTGAGTAGTAATCTTTTATGCGGGACTTTGTCAAAAGCTTTCTGGAAATCTAAATAAACCATGTCGTATGCTTTGCAATTATCCATTGTCGATGTTGCATCCTCAAAAAATCAAGCAGGTTAGTTAGACACAATCTCCCTTTCCTAAAACCATGCTGACTGTCTCCCAGGATACTGTTACCATATAGGTAATTTTCCATTTTGGATCTTATTATAGATTTCATAAGTTATATATTAAATCTAAGTGTGGTTTTTGGCTGGTTTAAAAAAAAACACAATTTGGCTGATTACTTCAAAATTTTGGTGGCTGCACTTGATTAACTTCCCCCAGCTAAGTCAGAGACTCAGGAAAAACATGGACACACATTCCAGCCCACCGGCACCAAATCATAGCTTATATTACACACATTTTTCCCCCCAGGGCACATTTACAATGTTACCTCCAGGACACAAAGTGCCATACTAAGCCAGATGCAAGGGCAGTCATTCATTCCAATCTCCGGGTCTCTGCACTGACCGATATACAAAGCAGCTTTAAACCCATGTTAATGTCCGCTAGTATGCACGTTTGCTGTCTTCTTTGTAGGTATTTTTACTAAAAAAATTGTACCCGTTCCCAATACCACTTGAAAGTCCTGGTAATGTATTGGAATTATGTAAATGGAAAGTCCTTTTGAAGGGAACCGGAGGAGATGGCAGTGCCCTTGGGAGAATGGCAGCAAACAACATAAGATGGGAAATAATAATAACAGTATACCTATACACTTAACTCAGTTAACAAGAATAAAAGTATAACGAAACGGCCAAGCACTTTCTTAACACTAAAGGTCATGTTACACTGGCAACTTTTTTGGGCAATCGTTGTCGGCAACTGTTACCAGCAACAATTGCCTCAATTTTTGTATTGAAATGTGTCAGGTTTCTGTTATCTGAGAAAAGCAGATAGCAGCGCCATCTAGTGGCCGATTTGAATGTCAACGTCCAATCAGCACATTGAAACGAGGTCATGTGACTGCACCGGTTTCCAGCCAGGGAAAAAGAAAAAAAAAGGTGGTTCACTCGGTTGGATCTCTGCGAGTTACGTGGACAGTTAATACTGAAAACCTACTCATCGACTTGTTGTCAGGTAAGCTATATTATGATTATAATGTATAGTAAGTAGCACTGGTACCGATTGGCTCCATTTTTCAGGGTCAACTAGCCATAGTCATATACCACCATACCAAACTGTGAGCGATTTCGTGCAGCGGTTTTCGTTTTATGGGCTGTTAAAGTCCTTGGCAGACAATAAGAAATAACAACCTTGATAATCCTATCATAAGAGAGGTCAAAGGTCACGGGCAATGACTGTTTTTAATAGAACACATATGGGTTCCTATATGTGTTCCATTGTAACAGTGGCCCTATCTGCATTCTATAAGGAGTTATCGACTACTTTCACTTTTGACCTCTGATGTCATAAACATGGCCGCCATTGACGGTTTCGGAGGAGATGAGTTTTGGAAATTACCAAAATTTTGCAAAAATCCAACATGGCTGCCAAACCATGTGACCTACGTGCTCCATTTTGCTTCAGTATCAACTTCCCATAGATATCTACCAATGTTCCAAACAGCGAGTCTCTACGTGCAACGGTTTTCATTTTATGGGCTGTTAAAGATTTATCATTGCGGCGGAAGGAAAGAAAATAATAATAATAATAATAATCTCTTGAAGAACAATAGGCTTCCAGCCATTCTGCTTGGAAGCCTAATAATATCAATTAATACCAATAATTATAAACAGAACATAAGACAAACAGAGCAAAATCAAAGTATACTAAATTTGGACACTTTAGCCTAATTGCATAACATAAACAAGCAGAAAATAAAATGTATGCATATGCTACATATTATCTAAGCTAAAATGGCACTATTTTGCCAGCTGACTGTCGGTAGTTAAAAATGAGTGTATTTTCATCTAATTGGTTTCTTGGGTATGGCTTCATAAGGTTGGGTTTGAGTCCAAAAGCCTCATCTGCAACAATCACAAATGGTACTTTTGCATCCCTTCCAGGCAGGTTTTTTGATGCTGGGATATTGAGTGTGTTGTGAGCAAGAGCTTTGTTCAAGCCACATTTTGCTCACACACCCCCCCATCACTTACTCTTCCATTTGTTCCAATGTCAATGTAAATAGATTTTAAATCAGCATCAACAAGTGCCATTAAAATCAATGAGTCTGTTCCCTTAGAATTGGTGGTTTGATGGTTATGTGTTTTCCATCCAAGGCACTGACACATTGTGGAAAATTCCAGATGTCCTTAAACTTTTTTGCCACAGCTATCCATTCCTCCACCGAAGAAGGAACTTTTAGGGCTCTCATGTAAAGCACGGGATGTCTCAATCACAATGCGAGAGATGCTATGTCAGCTGACCCTAAAAGTGTATTGCTCATACCAATCCTAGTTGCTCATACCAATCCAGTTGCTGGCAACAGTTGCTGGCAATGATTGCCACAAAGAATATCTTTGTTCACTGAGTTTTATTCCACACGATAGCTCAAAAGGTTGCATTCTCCTAACAAACCAGACTGCCCTTTTACGCCAGAATAAAAGATACTATAAATACACACCTAACCCTTTTTTTTCTCTTAATTAGGGAAACGGTTTGATTTACAGACAATAGAGAACAAGTACAGAGATCGAGTAACTTTAAAATGTGATGCTTTAGTTTCAGCTTTTTTTAAATTTAATTTATCTTAAATTAGTAATTAATGAAATTAGTCTTATCCATACAGAACACGATCACGATTAAGTGCAGCAGGCAGCAAATTTCTTATGCTGCTGTGATGTAGCCAATGCAACACGCTGCCTCTTTTTTAAAGAATTAAACTCTTCTGCACAGTTGTGTTTGTTTAACTTAGCCACTTTTACATTACATCTTTACCCATCTGACCTTTTTATACATCAGACCTTTTGTAGATACCACATCTTTATATGGTGGACCCTTTTAGGCTAACTTTGCCATTTTCTAGATGTAAAATGTTTTTGACAGATATACAAAACTCAAACTTTTATTATGTTATTCATGTGTTTGGAACCTGCAGTCAAGACTGGTATCACATTGAATGTCACAATAGCTTTGGCAGTCACCATTGTAGAACCGCATTTCTTAAAGTCAAATGAAGAATAAATATCTAATGGAAACGAAATCTGGATAATGTGGAAGGTGGAAAACAGTTTTTTACTGTTTATTTACTAGGGGTGTGCAGCGAACCCACTACTTATACTCGTACTCAGAAATCAATACTCGTACCAGCACTTGTACTCGCTAACCAATACTCGTACCAACACCCGCGCGCGCTAATCAATACTCGTACCAACACCCGCGCGCGCTAATCAATACTCGTACCAACACACCAACACTCGCGCTCGCTAATCAATACTCGTACCAACACTCTCGCTCGCTAATCAATACTTGTACCAACACTCGCGCTCGCTAATCAATACTCGTACCAACACTTGCGCCGCTAATCAATACTTGTACCAACACTCACGCCGCTAATCAATACTGTACCAACACTCGCGCCGCTAATCAATACTGTACCAACACTCACGCCGCTAATCAATACTGTACCAACACTCGCGCTAATCAATACTGTACCAACACTCGCGCCGCTAATCAATACTGTACCAACACCCGCACGCGCTAATCAATACTCGTACCAACACTCGCACTCAGATTTTGTCATCGGAAGTGGGTGGAGCTAAAACAGTTAATCTCTGGCCTGGATTTTCATCCACAGTGACCAGACAGGTTTAATGTTTATTTAACAAGGGCGCCAATGCAGTAAACTAAGAAAATTAACCTTGACTCTCCATTGCCTTTTCAATTCTTTACTCCACGTGTGCTTTATAAATGAAACGTGTTCTAACAGGATCCTTTTTCTCAACCAAAAGTACAATCTCATGTACTGTGTCAAAAGTGACATATCTGTTGTCTGTAGTACTGTTTTAGGCAGGTATGTGAACATTTCAAGCTATATAAAAGTGTAGTCATTTTTAATAAAACAAGGGTCCACCCTAGCTAAGTTATTTGGAGTGATACGAAACAACACACTAAGGTCCAATACAATTCAAGTATTGTGGTAGTTTTGTCCCTTGCAAAAAAAAAAAAAAGTGCTAATGACTTGAAGCGATGTTGTTTATATAAATATTTACAGTAAGCTGAGAAGCAGCATCCTATAAATATTAGATTGTATTACCTGCAGAGAAGAATTGAAGTTGTACATTGAACCACGATGGGACCTTAAATGATGAATTAGCCATGACAGTTCATAATTTATTCATAAAAGCACCGGAGTTCAGTCAGATTATTTTTTGTGTCTATCAAGTATAGCAGGTTGTCTCTAAATTCATGAAGTGTTTCGTACCGCCAACTCTAAATTCAACTCCCCTCCCATTTCTAAGTGCAATTTCAGATACTAAACAGCTCAGGAGTAGATCACAGGGAATACACATTGAAGCCCAATACAACCATACATGAATACCAACACATCCAAATAAACAGTAACCTTCAAAGTCATGTTTGCATCCCCACTGGTTGCATGCTGATTTTTTCCTTTTTTGAAACACGTCTTTTTTTCTGCTTCTTCTGTATTCCCAGAGTTGTACTCACATAGGTAGAGGCTAACGCCAAGGAGTTCATAAATAGTTGATTTGTTGGGTTTCAGAAATAAAATATTATGACGCACAACTAAAGTATGACCATTTAACTCTTTGCATCGTATCTAGCACATAAAAAATTAAAAACAACAAAAATATTCACTGACGGAACAATTAAAACTACAATCCCCCCAAACAATGATGTTATTATTACACCAAATGTTTTTATATTTTTAATCTGTAATTTTGAATTGATAAATCTGTGTCACATTTGTTACCTGCACCACTTCAGGCATGGAAGGCCTCTGACGATTGGGAGACAGACTGCTGCCATCAGCATCACGGGCATGTGTTTTCCATCACGGCCATCAGGATGTTTTTTTAAGTGGTCTCTTCAATTCAACTAGCATGTTTGTTGTGCCACATTTTTGGATGGCTTCTATTATTTTTCATTGTTTGATGAACAGATACCAACATTACAACTGGTGTAGGTGGAAGACTATTTACTATAATAAATAAATACATAAATTCAAACTAATTTTTAACCAGTATAATATTTTTTGCAGATGTGGCTGGGCAGTGCTTTCCTGTGATTTATGCAATAATATATCTTTAAGCCAATACATTGTACAGACACCCATTTGATGTAGCATTCAGTTTGATTATGCTAATGATGATGTTGCTGTGACAGATGGGGAGGCATATTGTCTGAAAGCCTGGATAAAATGGATTGAAAGCAGTATAACTCTTTTTATGCTGTCTTAATACATTTAAAATATAAAAAACAAATATATATCTCTTAATAAATTCAATGACAAACATTTCAACTGAAAGTTTCCATTTGTTTGCTCCCCGATTTTCTCCCCAGTTTAGAATATCTAATTACATCCTCTCACCGCATCAGCAGCAGCAATTCCACACAGAAGCTCAGGAGAACTAAAGGTCGGTGGGCATCCTCCTGTCCCATTACCAAGCCAATTGCCTCTTAACACCCAGGAACCTGAGAGCAGATACTGGCAAGCTACCGACCTCTGGAAGACAAAGGCCAGCCCTGGAGGTGCCTGCTAGAGCTCATCGTGCTACGGCAGATCCTACTGCCAGACACAGTCACTGCTGGTTTCACCTACCTGACCCGCACAAGCGTTAGAGCCAATTAAATGGTCCCTCTGGAATCCCCAGCAAAGACCAGTGACTATGTGCCATCAGGATGTGAACCTGTGCTCCCCTGACTGTATGACGCACTCTGCACACCACACGGCTGTGCTTTTACCAGGTAAGCCACTCGGGGACCTCTGACAGATGGTTCAGTCAGGAACTCAGTTCAGTAGCTCAAGCGATAGATTATTTATTAAAACATTGACAAGACAACACTACTACATTATATATATTTTTTCACTACATTCTTTGGCTGTTGGCCTTGCCTTTCAGGGTATCTCTGCCCATAAATTAGCTTGCAGATAAGTGGAGGATGACCTTTGGTAGCCATGCGAAGGGGCAGGTAGCTGCCATTCCCCAAAATAACAAAGCTATTTCTAAACGCAATACCAGAGAAATGATTATATTTTACATATTATTGCATACCGATACTATCTCAGTCAGAACACTTTAGCCACCCAAGCAGCCGACACTGCCCCCTGGGCCAAGTGAGAAAAACAATGCAGATTGTTGATCCCTGAGTGAGCATTGGCCCAGGAAAATCTGTGCATGGTCCTAGAGCATTACTACAACCTTAGTGTAGTGAGTAATAAAGGCGGGGCAACAGTACAGTTGCTTCCCACAAAGAACAAAACAAAGAAAAAAAGCCAAATAATAGTATGATAAATGTATGCCTGGCTCAGGGCACGTTAGTTAAGTACAGCCTATGGGGTTGCTCCCTGGGTTTAGGAGGTATAGTGACAGTGCTGATTGTTGATCCCCGAGTGGAGCAATGGCCCAGGAAATTGACTGCGACCTCAGAGGCTTGAAGATCGAAGGGGGGCAATGGAATGATTTCAAGGAAAGGATGAAGAAAGATTGAAGATGTGAAGATTTGTTTTCAAGTGATTCGAGACGGTTGTCCATTTTTTCTATGCTTGGAATCATCCGTGGTTGCACATTGAGATGGTGATTTGATCGGATGTTGGAAACACCTAAAATATGCTTGATGTTTGCGTGATTTGATCTGAGGTTAAAGTTAGCACCCTGTCAGAACTAGTGCTTTGCTTAATTTCTTAACATGTTTCCACTCACTTGCTCTGACTTGGAGGAACTATACCACTTCTAAAATTCTAAACAAAGTTTTGAGTGGCCCTATATGTCCAAGTGACAGAGATTGAATGGTGCTTGGTGTTAGATCTCCCTCTCGACCTGTGAGGGCACTGTGTAACGGGAACAGGGTACCCTTAACTAAATGGCACGACAATTTATTCGGTAGGGTAGGTGGAAGTTGGTCATTTAGGAAAGGGGCGCAGCTACGGTATCCAAACTCAATGACCCAGACGTTAAACGGTGTGGCATCTGAGGATTGGAGGAGCGGATGCGCTCGTTAAACTAGGGGTCATGAGCGAGGATATAAATAGGGGTCATAGCTGACGTGATCTGTTCCTTGGTAAATGGTTAGAAACAACCTACAAGGAACCTGTGCTACCGTACTGTAAACCGTGAGTTTGTTTTGTCTGTTAGTGTTTGTTATAACTGTTTGTTTGTTTTAAACTAGATTTCCTATAACACGATCCGGAGCTGTAGCAGAAGCCAGCATAAACCCGGACATCACGTTCACCCCTGCATTTCACAGAGAACTGTAATACACCACTTGCACTTATTTCACTATCACTAAGAACTGTGTTTAGTGTTGGTGTGTGATACTGGACTTTTTGGTTGCGGGTCAATCCCGGGGATTTACAAATACCGAGTGATACACGCCACTGTATCACTCCATCACTATTATTTACAGGCGTTTGCATTAAGGCTCTGGTCATTGTAATTTATCAATAAACACCCTTGCACCTGTTAGTAATTGTCCGTGTGATTTGTACCTGCATTGCACTCACCTGTATCCACTCACCACTTTGCCACAGTCCACTTATGGGATTGTTATGGTAATACTGCAAAAGGCTTCTCACAGTTGTTGTGGAATGTAATGTTTAAATCCTCCATACGTGACAGGAATAGTTCGATAACAGTCAATAATGTCTGCCGGTCTTCTTCAGCTCAAGACTTGATCCTTTCCACTATTCCAAATCTTCCATTAGTGCCTCAGAAAGTAGTGTGTAAGGCTCCGGCTCATCCCTTTCACATCAATCACTGCTAAATCCTTAGAAACAAGCTGTGAGTTAGTACGAGTGTGGTCTCTGCATTGCGATGATGTGAAGAAACAACTCTAACTATTTAAATTAAACACCTGGAAGCATACAGAACATGCAAAAGACCAGATGCAGGTTGTCCCAAACTTCATTAATAGGGATTGAGATGCCATAATGAGACAGCAGTGGTTCATGCAAGAGAGATGTATTGTGAAATATATATTTATAGTTAACCGGTGAAAATAACCACAGAAATCAGGAAATGTATAAAGTAACCAGTAACTGTAAAAAATAAATATGTGAAAAACTAAATACTGAAAATATTGACTTAGTGAAGGGCACTTATTCAGTACATTTTAGTACAATTAACAAGTATGCAATGTGCTATCTGTCTAGCTTGCCTCTGTACCACATTTGACCAGTTGTTCAGCTTTTGCTAGACCTTTTACTGTAACCTCAGTCTGCTCTGAAAACTCCAGTCTCTAAACCGGCTGAAGCCACAGTAAAATATGTGATACAGTGCACTCCATTTATAAATAGTCATATAGTGATCAAAACCACTAGGATCAAATCATTCCTATACTAACCATGCTAAAATACTCTGCTTGTAAGAATCAAGCAATCTGCTTATAAGAATAATTTCGGGGCAAACTGACTGCAGTACGGTACTGCATCAAGTGCAATTACGTGTACAGCCAATAAAGCTGTTTTTGAGTTTGAATTTGATCACATCTCACATGATTAGGCACATACACAGCGTGTGCAGTATAATCTCTGGTCCACAGTGTCATTTTAATTCAAAGGCCATTACACATAGCACCGCATGGCAGTTAAACTAGGCTCCCTCACGAGATGATCACTTCCCAAGTATCAAATCATCCGGGACGGACGTGGTTCTTATAAATGGAGTGCACTGCATTGGGTCGACCAATCTTGACTTTGTCAGCATGCTGAATGCAAGAATCTAGATGAAACACAGGGAACGAAAACAGCTGTGTTCATTGAGCTTGTGTATAACTGTACAAAGAAAAATAACTGTATCAGATACAGACTTACATTCTGTTGCTTTTGCAGTACTTCGAGAATTTCCCTCCGACACAGAGAGGTTGGGTGAGGGAGTGTTCTCTCCCTCTCTCTGAGTTGTTGGGAGGCGGGCTTTGTGGGGGTACCTGACCTATAAAAACTGTGCTTTGTTATTCGCAGCCCCTGCATCAGTTATAACAGTGACAGTCCTGGTCATGAGGGTTTGGAGAAACCATGAAAAAGGACATGCAAACGAGGCTGAGGAAGACAGCCAACCCGGAGAAGAAAATAAATAAAATAATCTGTATTCATGTACCTGTATATTAGGACGTGTGTAGTTTAACGGGGAAACTCTGGGCAACCCCATATAGTAGGGGAATAACAAAGCGCAGGCTGAAGACACGAGCCGTGCAGGTAGCGATGGTGGGGGAACTGCAGGCTGAAGACCCGAGCCTGCGGGAGCGATGGTGGGGAACTGCAGGCTGAAGACCCGAGCCATGCGGGAGCGATGGTGGGGAACTGCAGGCTGAAGACCCGAGCCATGCGGGGAGCGATGGTGGGGAACTGCAGGCTGAAGACCCGAGCCATGCGGGAGCGATGGTGGGGAACTGCAGGCTGAAGACCCGAGCCATGCGGGAGCGATGGTGGGGAACTGCAGGCTGAAGACCCGAGCCATGCGGGTAGCGATGGTGGGGAACTGCAGGCTGAAGACCCGAGCCATGCGGGGAGCGATGGTGGGGAACTGCAGGCTGAAGACCCGAGCCATGCGGGTAGCGATGGTGGGGGAACTGCAGGCTGAAGACCCGAGCCGTGCGGGTAGCGATGGTGGGGGAACTGCAGGCTGAAGACCTGAGCCGTGTGGGTAGCGATGGTGGGGGAACACTGCAAGAGCAGTAGCTTTTATTTTGTAGTTTTGTTAGTGTTTTATTTTTCGTTTTACTTTCACCCTTTTGTTTGTACTATTATTTTGAGCACTTGCGTGTGCACCACGAGTGAACGGCCAACCTTTTACCGTTGCTGGTATTTGGCTGTGCTTTGGAGCCAGTGTTACAGTGCCACCTTGTGGCATAAATAAAGTGGCGTTTCCAACTATATTTCTGTCTTGTGTTCCAGTGAATTCCCACACCCTTCCACACTCTGTAATACACAATACATATTGTGATGCTCTTCCCCTGTTTGGATCAATTAATCTACAGCTAAACTAAAACAGGAAGTTTTTGGTCTGTGTTGGTCAAATGTGCATGCAATCCTAAATGTTAGAGCTTTTTTAATGAGGTGTGTTTTCCTCACACATTGTGCTGACACCACCTTCACTATTCTGTCATTTCATATTGGGTTATGTCCTATTTTCCCTACTCACAGCATCTTGTGCATCCTCCTCTTCTTGAGTTTCCTCTTCTGAAGACCAGACAT
The DNA here is from genome assembly GCA_030684275.1 of Acipenser oxyrinchus oxyrinchus. Lineage (NCBI taxonomy): Eukaryota > Metazoa > Chordata > Actinopteri > Acipenseriformes > Acipenseridae > Acipenser > Acipenser oxyrinchus. The sequence continues at coordinate 10,994,339 of CM060266.1, forward strand.
TAGCCATTCATTTCTGATGCCCTTTCCCAAGTTTGTTGCTAGGGGGTTTGAAATATTTCCCCTTTGACACTGTCCCTTATGGCAGCTGAAAATATATACTGTAGATATTTAGATTGACCAAAAATGAAATGCTGCATTTGTATTAACAACACATAAATGACCTGATATCAAAAACAACAATCTAAAATAGTTCAGTCACGCTGCCGGATACCTATAGATGCTAAATTTCCCAGTAGGCTGATAAAAGACGCTGTCATTCATGCTTATACTGAGGTTTTAGTCTGGTCAGGTTAGACTACAAAAACAATTTTTAAAACAGTTTTTGGTTGGAACAAAAATCTGGACTGTTGAAAGCCTTTAGGATGGAGTTGAACATCCTGATATCATATACAGACAAAATCATCTACCTAAAAGGGCAGTGTCAAACAAGCCTCCTAACTATATAATTTATAGAATTGTATAATTATTGATTCTGTTTGTTTAGTCTTTCTTGTTACACTTTAATTAAATACAATTTTGTTTAGAGACAGGTTCAATTGTATATTTTTGTATAATTTTGCAATTTCAAATGCTTGAGATGGAGATTGCTTTTTGTTTTATAAGCCATTGTTCTTACATCTATATGCCACCAGTGATGGGTGCAGTAGTGGCAGTGAAGAAGCCGTGATTTTGAGGACAACCTGCATAACAATACTGAGGCTGATAAACAGTCTACAGTAGGTACTGTGCCAAAAAATATAATTTTTGTTCTAAACGTTTTATTCAATTTTTGTACCTGGAAGATATATGATTTTTCAACATTGCAGGTGTATATACATGTTGGTAATAGAAACCTGGTTAGGTTTTGATAAATGTAGCAGTTGGACAAAAGTCCATTACAAAACCATAGCATTACATAATTAGTTCACTAAGATTTTAAAACCTCAAATGATAAATCATGGTGTAAAGTATCCAATAGCTATCTAGTGTGTGATTTATTAATTTAGACTAGCAATTAGTTTTAGGAAGGACAGGATGTTTTTGTCCATGCACATGATGGCAAGACTACTTTTAAAAGGTACTGGTACACCATACATTAATGAATACAAAATAAGCCTTCAAAAATAACACCAAAAACAAAGAAGCTGAAAATACTAAAAGCTGTGTACCCTCTACATGTATCACTCAGTCATGTACTGTAATATGACACTTAAGTTAAACCAGGGTGTGGCAGGATGGCTTGCAGTGGTGAGGTGTGGTGACATCACGGACCAGGAAGTAACAGAACCAAAACAATGGATGGGCAGGTGAAACTGAACGCAACGGCGTTCAGCTGATTTTATTAATAAACAAAACAAAATAAAAGATTTAAACAAACAACAAAACAGAAACCAAAGGGCACGAGGTCGCAGCACACATGGCCTTTTCGGCCACCTCCCCCCTTAGTCCCTAAAGTCCCGGCTAGCAGTCCCGGCCCGGGAACAGGGGAAGCAAGGTGTCTCCGGGGGCGGCCACGGCGGGATGTCCTCCTCCCACCCCAACAACTGTAACGTCCCAGTGGACCACGCACAGGCCGGCTCCTCCGCCAAGGAAATTTTGGGGTGGTCTCCAGACCTGCCTCCCTTCTTCATGGCCGGCAGCTCCCTCCGTGGGGCTCCGCCACCCTTTCTCCTGCAGCGAAATTGCTGCGGGGAGCTGGTCTCCTGACCCCCCTCCCTTCTTCATGGCTGGCAGCTGCCCTTCATGGGGCTCCAGCCACAGTATTTCCTGCCAAAGTGAGGCTGGGGAGCTGGTCTTCTGACCCCCCCCCCCTTCTTCGTGGCTGGCAGCTGCCCTTCATGGGGCTCCAGCCACAGTATTTCCTGCCGAAAGTGCGGCTGGGGAGCTGGTCTCCTGACCTCCCCCTTCTTTGTGGCGGCAGCTCCCTTCATGGGGTTACAGACACAGTATTTCCTGCCGCATGGCAGGACTGTTAGCGACCCCAGGCAAAACAGGACCCTCGGGAGGTGACGGCAGCAGCAGCGGACCCTCGGGAGGCGACGGCAGCAGCAGTGGACCCTCGGGAGGCGACGGCAGCAGCAGCGGACCCTCCGGAGGCGAACTCGGGAGGGGAGCCCCTGGCCATGGAGGCGGCAACGGGAGCTCCACTTCTTCCTCGTACCCTGTAACTGGTGACTCTCCACGCGATGCGGAGCAACAGGCAGCCCTAGGCGATGCGGAGCAACAGTCAGCCCCAGGCGATGCGGAGCAGGCATCCTTGAGCGATGCGGAGCAACAGTCAGCCCCAGGCGATGCGGAGCAGGCATCCTTGGGCGGTGCGAAGCAGGCATCCTTGAGCGGTGCGAAGCAGGCATCCTTGGGCGGTGCGAAGCAGGGTAGGAGCAGTCCTTCCCATGACGGTGGCTGTGGAAACAGCAGGTATTCACCCTCTGCTGGTGGAGGTGGAGATGGAACCAGCAGGTATTCACCCTCTGCTGGTGGAGGTGGGAGGGGCAAGCAGTCCTCCCACGGCGGTTGAGGCGGAACCAGCAGGTATTCACCCTCTGCTGGTGGAGGTGGGAGAGGCAAGCAGTCTTCCCACGGCGGTTGAGGCGGAACTAGCAGGTATTCACCCTCTGCTGGTGGAGGTGGGAGCGGCAAGCAGTCCTCCCACGGCGGTTGAGGCGGAACCAGCAGGAATTCACCCTCTGCTGGTGGAGCTGGGAGCAGTAAGCAGTCCTCCCACGGCGCTTGAGATGGAACCAGCAGGCATTCACCCTCTGCTGGTGGAGGTGGCGGAGGCAGAGGCAGCTCCTGCTGCCCCTCTGGCCGCTGGATGCACGGGCTCCCCCTCTGGGCGCTGGATGCACGGGCTCCCCCTCTGGGCTCTGGATGCACGGGCTCCCCTTCTGGGCTGGATGCTTGCGCCCCCTTCTGGGCTGGATGCTTGCGCTCCCCTTCTGGGCTGGGTGCTCGCTCCCCCTTCTGGGCTGGGTGCTCAGCACCCCCTTCTGGGCGCTGGGTGCTCGCGCCCCTTCTGGGCACTGGGTGCTCGCGCTTCCCCCTTCTGGGCGCTGGGTGCTCGCACTCCACCTCTTCGTATTGCGTGGGGCAAATGGCCAACGTGTGCCCATATGCCCCACAGCCAGGGCACAACTCCGCCATGAGATTCACAATATACACCTCCCAGCCATCCTTCTGCTGTTGCTGTGGTTGCATTTTTTTTTCCCCCAATACAAACAGAAACCACTATTCGAAAAAAACAAAAAAAAGCGTCCTTTGCTTTCCTGGTCCGGCTGTTGGAGGCGTTGTTTGTCCCACCGAGGACACCATATGTGGCAGGATGGCTTGCAGTGGTGAGGTGTGGTGACGTCACGGACCAGGAAGTAACAGAACCAAAACAATGGATGGGCGGGTGAAACTGAACGCAACGGCGTTCAGCTGATTTTATTAATAAACAAAACAAAATAAAAGATTTAAACAAACAACAAAACAGAAACCAAAGGGCACGAGGGCCAAACGAATAAACAGAAACAAGTATATCTTATTATAGCAATTGTTCGTTATATTCTCCTCTCTCTCTCTATCTCTTTCTCTCTCCGCTCCCCGTACTCTCCTCTCTACACTCAACCCCGCAGCACGGACAGCTGCAGGTTCTTATACTCTGGCCGAGGGGTTAACTAGCTGTTAATTATCTTATTACCCCTCGGCCACAGTCTGCACAAGTTTAGTAAGGATGTGTGACTGTAAGCTAGTTAAATAATCAGTAGCTGATCAGCTATGCATTCTCACGAAGTATTTTTTAAAAATACAAAAACAATAACAAATACGCGGTGCTTTTAACTGCGCCGCAAACAAAATACAAATAATAATAAATAAATATATAGGGGCGGGACACTCTGCCACACAGGGTTAGACTCCTACAGAAAATAGTGAGTGGACTCTATAGGTTTAAGCAATGTTGAGCAGTGATGCACATTTTCCTACCCGCAAGGGGTTTTGTGACCCGAGGCCCCAGTGTGGTCCTGGGGAACCTTTCACATTCACAGTGCCAGTGAAGTCAATTTTACACCTAAAAAGATGAAGACATTGATCTATAGATATTATTTGGGGAGCCAGGTCCATGAAAAATCATACTGTTAGTTGGATGGGATAATCTTTATTTGCATTTAAATAATGATTTTATGTGGAGGCTGGAACTAAGTTTCAGGCTACCAATAATTGGAATAATAATTAGAATTAATAGCGGAGCATATGCTGTCACTGTTGGGTAGATTTTCTATGGAAGGTTCCCAGCCCAGAATAAAGAGACTCTCACTCTCTAAACTAGGAGGGCTATCCTTGCCTGTTCTTGAGAAATATTATTTGGCTGCAAGGCTATCAGTGCAATACTGCATTTTAAAAAATATTAATGCGGAATGTACCCACCACATGAAACCATTTGGGAAAATAATCTCACCATACACATCCCCTGGTCCCACAAAAAAGTGTTTAAACATTTAAAATAAATTGTATTTTGCATACACTAATTGTCTGGTATAATGTTTCCATTTGTTTAGGATTAGACAATAATTATTTAAAATTGGAGAACAAAGTTATTTCGTCCACAAAATAGACGAAATAGGACATCTCAGGATGGCACACTGTTATCCTTTGACACGCACAGTCAAGCACAATACAATACAATACAATAGAAAAGGCACTCCGTTCTTTCAAGTCCTCAAAATCACCACAATACAGCCTGCACACTAATAGTATACATCCAATTGAAGAAATAGTATTGCTGCATGCCAAGCCAGATAGAATCTTCTGTAAAGTCTTCACTATTCTAATATCTAATAACAAAATATTTAAAACACAAAATAAAGCACGATTAACATGTTTAAAGAGGATCAGAGCAGGACGGTTGGAAACATGTTAATACTATCAGAGTGTCTTCATGTAAACTAATTGGTTTTTAACGTCTTTCTAAACATAATAAAAGACCACAAATTAAATAAATCCACATCACAAGTGAGATTCAACACTGATTCAGCTCCTCAATCACCATCTGCTGCCGTGCTGAAGAGCTAACGGGACCGGACTACACTTCTGCATTACTTGAATCTTAAAGGTGCACAAGACATCTACTATTAAGTTACATTATATGTATTAGTCTAACATTTAAACCTACATGTAATATGTTGAAGGTTTATGTGTTGCTCAAGTGAGATTATAAATGCTTTTATTTTATAGAAACCGAAAGTTACTTTAGCCTGCTGTATTTGAGTGCTTTTTTTAATTTCCGAAAATAAATGCTTTTACAAAATCATAATAAAAATTTTAAAAAATCACCTTAGAAGTACACAAAAAATAAAAATATAAAAATAACTTAATCAAAGCACCTATACAACACACAATAAAGCACAAAGCCATCGTATTAAGTTGTATGCATAAAATTTAAAAAAGAAAGAAAAAAATAAAAAATCAGACAAAATATAGCCAATCACAAAAAAAAAAAAAACACGACAATTTGTATGCAATAAAATAAAGAACGGAAGGCTTTATATTATAGCCTATAGTAAAACAGATGTGCAGTGTCTTTGTAAACATGGATATGCTATTAAACAAATTTGGCTTTGTATTATGCGCTTTCACAATTATTTTCAGCATATCGAGAGATCTTGCTCGGAATGCAGGGAGCAGTGCCTGTTTGGAGCAAATGCTATTTTTCATCGAATCTGTTTGGATAGTGTTTGTCATTTTTGGAAGGGAAAAAACAAGATCAGCTGTTATACTAATTTTCACTTAGTTTATTTTAGAAATGTTGAACAGAATCAACCCATGTTATTATTATGTGATAACATTCTTTAAAAAAAAATTAAATGAACTCGTCCTCTACCAGCTGTCACGTCAATTTCAGTTCCGAGTGCAGTTTGTCAATTTCAGTAGAACTCGAGTTGCTGTTTCGCTAGAGTGCACACGCAGACGCAATAAAAGCAAAAGTTGCGTCGGGAACATTAAAGGATGAAGTATTTGGGAGAAATAAAATAGGCAACTATTCAAGATAAATAACAGCGTAGATGGAGTGTAAAAAATGGTGTTTCACCAAAAAAGTGAGTGGACGGCGTCCACCTGCGTCCACCCCCCAGTCTAACTCTGAGTTAAACCCTAAATGATAAGTATTAAGAAATATTACACTATGCAGTAACTGCTGTAGAGAGGGAGTTTTGTTTCAAGATATCCTAGAAAAGGGATGTTGTTATAAAAAATTGTATAACAAAAACAACTGTGCTATGAAAAAATGATACAAAAAGGTCTAAGTCAAACAATGCACAATAGGGGCTTGTGGCAAAGTGGTAAGTGAATACAGGTGAGTGCAGTGCAGAGCGGATACAAAACAGACAATTTCCAGGTGCAAGGGTGTTTATTGATTTAATTAACAATGTCCGGAGCCTTATGGCAAACACCTGTAAATAATAATGTTGGAGTGATACAGCGGCATGTATCACTCAGTATTTGTAATTCCCCGGGTTTGACCTGTAACCAAAAGTCCAGTTTTACACACCAACACTAAACACAAAAGGCTTTATGCGGGTTTATGCTGGCTTTCGCTACAGCTCCAGATAGTGCAACTGGTAGTCTATTAAAAAACACACGACAGTTAACAAAACACTAACAAACACAAGACAAAACTCACGGTTCACGAAACAGCACACAGACTCCTTGTAGGTTTTCAGCACTAACCATTTGCCAAGGAACAGATCACGTATGCTAAGTCCCCTATTTATATCCTCGCTCATTACCCCTAGGTTAAAAAGCGCATCCGCTCCTCCAATCCTCGGATGCCACGCCGTTTACTGTCTGGGTCATTGAGTTTGGATACCGTAGCTGCGTCCCTTTCCTAAATGACCAACTTACACCTACCCTACGGAATAAATTGTCATGCCATTTTGTTAAGGGGACTCTGTTCCCATTACACAGTGCCCTCACAGGTCGAGAGGGAAATCTAACACCAAGCACCATTCAATCTCTGTCACATATCCCACCGCTCAGAGTGGAGCCGAAGGAACACTCGGCTAAATCTACCTTTCCCATTACTCCACCCTCCCGGGAAAAATAATCCGCATTTTGGTGGTCTTTCCCCACATGGTGTACTATATGGTACATGAAGGGCTGCAATGCCAGATACCACCGAGTTATCCGGGCATTGCTGTCCTTCATTGTGCTTAACCACTTGAGTGGGGCGTGGTCAGTGACGAGATCAAATGAGTGGCCCAGCAGGTAGTATCTCAAAGAGTGAGTAGCCCATTTGATGGCCAAACACTCTTTTTCGACAACGGAGTAGCAGCGCTCCCGAGGGAGCATCTTTTTACTTATATACAGAATGGGATGTTCTATTCCGTCTACCATTTGGGACAGGACTGCACCCAAACCGACATCCGACGCATCAGTGTGGAGGATGAATCTCTTGGTGAAGTCTGGAGTGATAAAGAGCGGGGGCCTGGCAAAGTCTCTGCTTAACAATATCAAACGCCTCCTAACATTCTTCTGACCACTAAATTGAATTTGGTGCGCTCTTCCTGGTGAGGTCAACTAAGGGATTAACCACTGTGGCATACTCGGGGATAAAGCAGGGTAATAATCGGCTAACCCCAGTAGAGACCTTACCTGAGCCTTGGTTTTGGGGATTGCTGCGTCCACCAAGGCCTGGACCTTGGTGACAACGGGTTTCACCCTGCCATTCCCCATTATAAATCCCAAGTATCGTGTCTCTTTTTTGGCAAACACACATTTCCGCAAGTTAGCTGTCAGCTGGGCTGCTCTTAGAGACTGAAGGATGGCTATGATCCTAGCCAAATGCTCTCACCAGGTGGAGCTGTAAATCACCACATCATCAATATACGCTGCCGCATATTCACGATGTGGATGTAAAACCTGGTCCATCAGTCTCTGGAAGGCAGCGGGCGCACCATGTATCCCAAACGGCATGGTTGTGAAATAAAACAGCCCCTCTGGTGTTGAGAATGTGGTTTTTTTTCTAGAACTACGAGTTAACGGGATCTGTCAATATCCCTTCTTCAGATCCAGAGTGGAAATAAACCTTGCTGTCCCCAGTCTATCTAGAACCTCGTCAACCCGACGCATGGGATACGCATCAAACTTGGCAATAGCGTTTACCTTGCGGAAATCAATGCAGAAGCGATTGGTGCCGTCCTTTTTGGCCACTATCACAATTGGACTGCACCACTCGCTCCTGGAAGGCTCAATCACCCCAAGTTCGAGCATGTCCCATACCTCTTTGCGAACACCACCTCGTCGACTTTCTGGCATCCGATAAGGTCTCTCTCGCACTGTGACACCTGGGGGAGAGACAATGGCATATTCAATAACGTTAGTTCTACCGGGCACGTCAGAAAAAACATTGTTGAATTCCTCAATTAACTTACGCAGCTCCTGTTGCTGATCAGGAAGTAACTGTTTCCCAAAATGTCCTTTGTGCTAGAGGTCTCTAGCTCGGGGTCCAAATCATCCTCTATATTGCCTGGGGCTATAAATAAGGCCTCCCTTGCCTGCCAGGGCTTTAATAAATTTATATGATAAATGTATTTTTCATTACGGCGATCGGGCTGTCTAATTTCATAATTCACCTTTCCTATAGCCCGAATCACTTCATATGGCCCCTGCCATTTAGCACATAGTTTTGATTCTGAGGAGGGAAGCAGCAGCATTATCTTGTCTCCAGGTCGAAAGGTTTGAATTGATGCATTTTGATTGTAATGCTGCTGTTGTCGGTGTTGAGCCGATTTGAGATTGTCCTGGCCAAACGACCGACCAAATCTAGGCGATCTCTAAGTAGGAGCACATGCTGCACTACATTTTTGGACGAGCCTTTGTGCTCTTCCCACCCCTCTCTCAACAGATCGAGAATGCCGCGAGGCTGTCGGCCGTACAAGAGCTCGAAGAGGGAGAACCCTGTCAAACTCTGCGGCACCTCTCTCATTGCAAAAAGGAGGTAGGGGAGAAGTGATGTCCAATGTTTTTGCTCCTGATTCACAAATCGTCTCAGCATCGCCTTGATTAAGGTCTGATTAAAACGTTCCACCAAACCGTCCATCTGTGGATGATAAACAGACATCCTGAATGGACGTATTTTTAATATTTTGTATACTTGCTGTAACGTATTAGACAAGAAGTTAGTTCCATGATCAGTCAAGATCTCCTTGGGGATCCCTACTCTAGCCATAATCTGCATTAGCTCTTTGGCTATCGCAGCGGCACTACTGGACCTCAATGGAACTGCCTCCGGGTATCGTGTTGCGTAATCTACCGCCAGTAATATATGCGTATACCTGGAGTCAGAAGGTAGCAAATGGCCGACTATGTCCATTGCAATGCGTTCAAAGGGGTGAAAATAATCGGTAGTGGGACCAAAGGGGCCGGGTGCACTCGACCCGGCGCTACTCGCTGGCAGTTGGGGCATGTGGCTACGTATTTCGACATATCTTTATGAAGTCCTACCCAATAAAATCGAGCCAATATTCTCTCCCTTGTCTTGTCAGCTCCGAGGTGCCCCGCAAAAGGGATATCATGCGCCAGCCTCATGACCTCCAGTCGACAAGATGGGGGAACCAATAATTGTGTTACAGGCTGTCCTGTGCCCGTGGCAAGGTTTACCCTATACAGTAATTGCCCCTTGATAATGAAATGTGGAAATACTAGCGACCCAGCGCCTTCAACATCCTTACCTTCAATAGACCGGACCTGTCCCCAAGTGTCCACTAGTGAGGGGTCGTTATTTTGGCCCCACACTATGTCCACGCTTGAGTGCCACAAGTCTGGTATATTGAGAGGTGCGTGAGTAACATCTGCCCTTGATGGCCCAGTAACCTCGCCCTCTTGGTCAAACTGCGTTCTGACCCCCTTTGACTGGCGTTTGTTACCATTGTAGCAGGCTCCCACCAGCCCCCAGCCTTGTCTCATTAATGCTCCCTCCCATTTCCGCATCCTTCTCTCTTTATTTGTTTTTCTCGGGTGGAACAGAGGAGAAAACATTTCAGTTTGAAAGGGAAACACATTACCAATCATTTATCTTTCGTCTTTCTCTGCCACGTTTACGTGTGCGGTCGGGACTGCCATTAATTTCACCAATTCTCTATAGTTTGGCCAGTCTCGACCCAGAATAATTGGGTGTGGTAACCTTTCCGCCACCCCCACTATCAGGTGACGTTTTATCGGACCAACCGATAAATATACTTTGACTGTGGGGTATGTTGCCATGTCTCCATGGATACAGAAGATAGCCACCTGACCTTGTGGCTGCCACAACACACTGCCCAAGAGAGACGTTCTAATTTAGGTCTGACCACACCCTGTGTCCACTAATGCATGGGTTTTCACATTTCCCAAAATTACATTAACAATACAAGGCCCCTCCCGACCATTTCCCCTCGCTTACCCGCTTATGATGCCAGATTGTATCAGATGGGCATGACTTGGCCTGATGACCCGGCTGGTGGCACCTAAAACAGGTAGAGGGAAAGGAGGGCACAGAGGTTAAAAATCTGTCCCGCTGCTGGTATGGCAACAGGGCGGGGGCAGCACCTCTAACCCAGCTGGGGGCCAATCTTGGTCTCCATGGAGGGGAGGCAAGGTTGCCCATTGGGGCCGATGGTCTAGAAGGTCGTTGAGCCGGTTACGGTGGTGGGGGTGGAGGTGCAGGTGGAGGTCAGTCAGCCTTGGTCTATCAAAACTGCAGTATACTGTAATACAGTTTAATACAATAGCACCAGATCTCAGTACAAACCAATAATCATGCAGTATACATAGTATTGTGCTCTTAATATTTGTAGCAATTGAACTGATTTCTGTTCAGTTTTCAAGTAGCCTAGAATAACATGTAGATGAATGCAGTTTCAAAATCGGTTCTAGAATTAAGCATGTTACACATAATAATAATAATAATAATAATAATAATAATAACCAATTTTTCAGAAATATTTATACACTTAAACAGAAATTACACTTAAGAGGATTTGTGACTCCCATTCATTACATAAAATAAGCGGGTTGGTGATTCCCAGTCATTACATAAGATATTATTTTATCTGGCACTTATCATTATCAGCATAGTCCTTTAGTATCATCTCTTAGCTTAACCATTTAGCTGTCACTCACTGAAGTTTTTTTTACAGGAACAAAACATCTACAGAGTCTATTTAACACGCGAAACATGCTGTGATAATTATTTATAATATTTATGAACTGTGTAATTTATGGCGGACACTGATGTGGATTTTTACCTTCAGATTCATGTGCAACAATGTTCGTTCAAATATACAGATAGTTTCTCCGCACCAGGCCCGGAGGAAGGCCTAGGCAAATTAAGGGGGCAAAAAAATGAAAGCAAGGAATTTGCATTCTGTGCTAAGCACCGTTCCCGTGACGTTTAGCACCATGGTAACTGGCATCGCACTGAAGAATCCTATCCAAACATGCTCTTTCACATGGAATGGAGTGATCAATAGTAAATTGCATTCGTTCTATCTATTATGCAGTTCTATAGTGAAAATTGCTTTATGGAGACGCAAATTTTAAAGTAACCCGCAAGACAGCCATTGATTTTCACCTTCAGAACAAGAATTTAGTAAGTTTGTAGCACTGTTGCTACATACAGTGCCTTGCATAAGTATTCACCCCCCTTGGACTTTTCCACATTTTGTAGTGTTACAACCTGGAATTAAAATGGATTTAATTAGGATTTTTTGTCACTGATCTACACAAAATAGTCCATAATGTCGAAGTGGGGAAAAAATCTACATATTTTTCAAAATTATTTACAAATAAAAAACTGAAAAGTCTTGATTGCATAAGTATTCACCCCCTTTGCTGTGACACCGATAAATAAGCTGGTGCAACCAATTGCCTTCAGAAGTCACATAATTAGTTGAATGGACTCCGCCTGTGTGCAATTAAAGTGTCACATGATCTCAGATTAAATACACCTGTTTCTGGAAGGCCCCAGAGTTTGTTAGAGAGCATATCTAAACAAACAGCATCATGACCAAGGAGCTATCAAAACAAGTCCGGGATAAAGTTCTGGAGAAGCACCAATCAGGGTTGGGTTATAAAAAAATATCCCAAAATATGAACATCCCCTGGAGCACCGTTAAATCCATTATTAAAAAATGGAAAGAATATGGCACAACCGCGACTCTGCCTGGAGAAGGCCGTCCACCAAAACTCAGTGACCAGGTAAGGAGGGCATTAGTCAGAGAAGTAACCAAGAGGCCAATGGTAACTCTGAATGAGCTGGAGAGATCCACAGCTGAGATGGGAGAAACTGTCCATGGGACAACTATAACCCGGATGCTCCACAAAGCTGGGCTTTATGGAAGAGTGGCGAGAAGAAACCCATTGCTGAAAAAAACCATATCAAATCCCGTTTGGATTTTGCCAAAAGGCATGTGGGAGACACAGCAAACATGTGGAAAAAGGTTCTCTGGTCTGATGAGAGCAAAATTGAACTTTTTGGCCTTAGCGCAAAACACTATGTGTGGCGCAAAGCCAACACTGCTCATCACCCTGAGAACACCCCACGGTGAAGCATGGTGGTGGCAGCATCATGTTATGGGGATGCTTTTCATCGGCAGGGACTGGGAAAATGGCCAGGATTGAGGGCAAGATGGATGGAGCCAAATACAGGGAAATTCTAGAGGAAAACCTGTTTCAGTCTGAAAGAGACCTGGGACTGGGGGGAGGTTCACCTTCCAGCAGGACAATGACCCTAAACACACAGCCAAAGCTACACTGGAGTGGATTAAAAACAAGAACCTGAATGTCTTAGAATGGCCCAGTCAAAGCCCAGACCTCAATCCGATTGAGAATCTGTGGCAAGACTTGAGAATTACTGTTCACAACGGTCCCCATCCATCTTGACAAAGCTTGAGCAATTTTGCCAAGAAGAATGGGCAAAAATTGCAGGATCCAGATGTGCAAAGCTGGTAGAGACTTACCCAAAAAGACTCACAGCTGTAATTGCTGCCAAAGGTGCTTCTACCAAGTATTGACTCAGGGGGGTGAATACTTAAGCAACCAACAAATGTCCTTTTTTTTGTTAAATTAACTTTTGTGTCACAATAAAAAATATTTTGCACCTTCAAAGTGTTAAGTATGTTGTGTAAATCAAATGGTAAAAATCCCAATTAAATCCATTTTAATTCCAGGTTGCAACACTACAAAATGTGGAAAAGTCCAAGGGGGGTGAATACTTATGCAAGGCGCTGTATGTGGGTGTGATTTCCACCCACCTGTCTCTTTAAGTAAAGGCAGTAGCCTGGCCAGGCCAACCTATAAAAACTACATTTCCCAGTATCCATTTCTTTCTTGCTCTCATCCCATTGGTCAATTTCAAATTTTCATCCACCAATCCTCTCACACAGTCAATCTTCACCTTTTTCTTATTTCTCTGATTGTGGGGGTGTGTGTGTGTTTTTTTTTTCTTCTGTAGTTAGCACCCTGGTGGGAGAGTCTGTCTACCTTTTGTAACCTAATCTTTATACTGTTAGATACTATTCTTTAGCCTTTGTTTTTCTTGTTGTCTTTAGTTTATTGTCTAGTTACAGTTTTTTGCTTAATTAGGTAGGGTAGTTTATTTTGTGTCTTTTGCTGGAGGGTGTGTCTGTTCTGGACTGTTTGCCACCTCAGTTTTCATCAAGCCTCCATTTCATTGCTCTCAATGTTTTCCATCTCATGAAGTCATCTACATCATCATTCATGTTCATCGCAAGTAATTAACTGGACTTCAGTACCAGTTTGGTGAGCTCTTTCCATTGATCCCCAAGTCCATCCTCCTGTTTTTCATTGCAAACTTGTCGAGTACTTATAGGTCTCGGTTTTATAACAACCGTTTTAAAGCATGATTCGCACGGGACTCAAAACCAGGTGTCCTCAGAGCTGGTCAAAAGCAGAAGGCGTCTAGTAACCTCTCAGTGGATTCGTTTTTATCAGGAAAAGTCGGTCAATTCAAAATGAAGTATGATGTTGTGGCCAGAGAATTAATTGTTTACAAACCAATCAGGTTTAAATAACTAACTTCTTTTCCAAAAGCTACAATGACCATTTCGTCCTTTGAGTGATATGTATTTCCATACATATCTTCAAATGCACCATTGAAAGCATTCATGTTTTAAGGGTCTCCAATTATGTTTTGTATTTTCGCCCGTCCCCAATTTGGTTATGCCCAATCATTGTGTTTTACTGAACTGTAGAATCTTAGGACAGATCTATCAATTGTAATATTATATTATGGTTTATTGTGAAGGCTGGTATTGCTTTGAGGCAAATACACCAGAAATGCTATATCAATTGTAACATAACACTGACATGGTCGATTCACACAGGAGTAAAAAGACACAGAACGCCTGTATTTTAAATTTTACAGAAGGTCCCGATGTCTTGTAAAATAATCAGAGATAAAAGCTAGTATTAGCTGAGGCCATAATTTCTATATTAATCTGCAACGTGTTCTTCAAAAACCTAAAACCACCCCCTTAGCTACGCCACTGGCTGATCAGTTCAAGTTTACAAGTAATTTACTTATTCCTGGACATATACAGTGTTTTATAAGCCATGCAACATGAACAGGAGTTTGCTGTACAGAAAGGATTAATGCTGCCTTGTCTAGGATAATCCTTTAATCAAAAGAGATGCTTAGTTTTTTTTTTAAAAGCAAAAAACAACAACTTTAGAACCTTGGTTTTATCACTTTAATATGGACATTTCATTTGACAAAGTTTTTTAAATTGGACATGTGGACTAAAACTCCAATCAGCTTAAAAGCAAGCATACTATTTCTTCAAATCCTTAATGCATACACTTTTGTAGAAATGTCCATTATTTATTAATGACATTGCTTACTGGTTTAATTTCTTAACACCATTTAATGTATTGATTTAATTAATGCTAATCATGTATTTTTCAAGAATGCCTATTTGATTCAACATCATGTGATGCAAACAACCCTGTTCATGAAAGTTCAAACATCACAAAAGGACAGTTACTTGCAATGTTGATGGCCCATACACTTAAACATCATGTGTCTGGTCTAGCATTAGAAGACTTGCTGGAGACAATGAATGCAATTGCCCCAGGCTGTGTGCCCAAAACTATGTGTTTTTTTGGTACAACTTTCTTTAAATTAGTGCACAGTGCCAAAATACATTATTGCCCAGAATCTAGAATGCGGAATCCACCAGACGAGTGTGCCAAGTGCAATAACATAGTAAATCGGAAGCAAAGTCTACAGAATAGTAACTTCCAGTTATCCCTACCAAAAAACATATCCTTGAGCAGCCCAACATTCAGCATACACAGCATATACAATTTGAATTCTGATGACATTGTAAGCAACATTGATACAGGAGTTGTCTTTCAAATGTGATGGTACTCCAGTATTCAAATCCTCTTCTTATTCATCATGACCTATTCTGTGTACCATTAATGAGCTCCCATTGGAAGAGAGGTGATAATTCTTCATACATTGTAATCTGGATGCAAGAAGCCTCGTGTTATAGCAGTGTTATATTGATGGTATAGAATGACAGGATCAGTGTGGTGAACAATAGAACAAAGTGTGCCCCCTGATCTGTGTGTCTCATGCAGTCACACATGCTATTGTTCAACATTTTAAACAGTATAATGGTGCTTATGGCTGTGGATTTTGTTGAAAAAAGGAGAAGTTGTAGCTAGAGGAAATGGTTCTACATGTGTATATTTGCTTGAAAATGAAATGGCACACTTCAGAGCAAAAGATGAAACAATGTGTTACGCAAAGAAAGCTTTTGCTCAAGGTAATGGTCAATCTGAAAGGGGAGGTGCTATTCTCCTTCTGTTGCTTCCTATATTTTACATTATCAAGGGTTTTGTACCTGATTATATGCACTCTGTATGCTTAGGTGTGGTTAGGCAATTTACTAATTTGTGGTTTGATACAAAGAATGCAAATCACGATTTCCATATATCAAGAGATATGAAAGTCATTGATCTGCAACTACAAAACCACAGATGTAAAATATTTCTGTTTATTTTTTGTACATTAATTTGATATAAGTAAATAGTACAGAGGACACAATGTGACACAAGCTAATTGGCATTACAGCCTTGCATATTAGCTTGAGTTCATTATGGAGGTAGATATGGTGAGTGGGGAGACCAACAGTGGTGTAACAATGAAATGTCCAGATTGCAATGCAGAACCAGGACAAATGTTGTATGTATCTAACAGCTTATACCAGAAATATTCACTAACAGCACATAAAAAAATGATTTCCATTACATGAGTAGGTGTTAAAAATTCATGCTGATATTGGACTCAGCTCTTGCCAAGATAAGCACCAACTAAGACATAGCTTCTTTTACTGTAAACTAATGTGATCCATCTGCATTTTCTTCCATCTGATGATGTAGATATCCTTCTGCCTGCAGTTGATGGCTGAAGTGTAATGCTGGCTCCAGGGATCAACCACAGTGCGGCCTCCCTCGCTCATCAGCATGACAACAGTCTCGACTGAGCTGAGTAGGGTACTTCTCTGGGGTCTTCAAGTGGTCAACTTCCATCCTTGGTGTTTCACTTACTAGCCACGACACCTTAAGAGGACTCGACAGTGATTCTGGCGTCCCAGCATCACCTCCGTCCCCCGCTCAGCTTACTTACCTTCCTTTCTTTCTACGATGCTTGAGGTCCCCAACCAGAATCTTTTCTCAACCAGAGCCAGTTGCTGCTCCTCTCTGCTGCTTCAGATAAGTTCTTCACTATGCGTCACAACTCTTAACCACTGAATCCGATGTCTCTGAGAAACCAGGTTGTGGAGTGTGCCACAAATCCTTGACAACCCACCTCCACTGGGTAAACATGGACTCTCCATCCTTGCTGTTCTGCTTCCAGTTGTCCTAGACGAGTTTTGGTTTTAATACCTTTTCTTGGTGTTTGCTTGCCTAGACGGAGGAATGTTGTTCTTTGTGTGTCAGTGACCGAAATATAATGAATCTTGGTTGTACATCTCCCAGGGCCGGGAAGTTGGTCAGTCTGGAAGAACGCAAGACTCTGTTGCTGGAACATATTGACCCAGAAGGGAAACGACGTAGCAGCTACAGATTGTAGAGACAGCTGCACTCATTTACCAAGGGGTCATACATGATAGCATAAAAGGGGACGGAGAATCTCAATCTACTCCTTCGATTGGTTTGAGAGAGTGAAACTGGAAGGACCGGGAGAAATACAAAAAATAGAAAAAGTATTTGTGAGTGTTTTTTGTTTGTTTTGTTATTAATTGTCTTTTGTTTGTGAATCACTAGACGGCTAACATGTATCCGGAGCGTAAATCCTATCCTTATCCTTTTATAAATTGTTATCACCCACCATGAGCAATACTGCACGCACCCGGACTGGTGACCGTGTTCAGTATTATTGTGGGGCAGAAGGTGCGTTTATTATTTGGGCTGCAACCCATTATTATTGTTACCTCCGTGCTTTACACATTGGTGTGTATTGCCAGGTTTTATTGTTTGGTTGCCAGACCGGGATTAAAAATAAGACACCTTTTTCAAAACGGTTGACAGTTTCCTGGTTGTGATTATTTCTGCACTGCATCACCTCTGCACCTGTTCTCACTAAGCAGCCACTTTGCCACAATCATATATTGCTGGAATTGGTGGCAACCTGTTGGTCATGCTGCTCTTGTCTTCCAATACTAAGGCCAAACATAGTCCTTGGCTAAGACCCACCTTACATCCTGTCAAAATGTGTCTTAATGTAGCTGGCGATGAACATAAAGGACACCACGGATCCTCTCCTACCCATGGATTAAGGTTCTGTGGTGATGGGAGAACATTGTATGTTGACCTGATGAGGAAACTGATCCTGCTCTGTTCCACTGTCCATAGGACACGCCAGCCGAGTCATCGTGTGACTACCAATGTCAGTTCCAATCGAACCTTGGCGCACTTAAACTCCTTACACCTGATACACAGTAAGTGGCCACAGAAGTCTTGGCAGTAGACCAAACGGAAAGCACCAGAGTTTAAGTTTGCATAGCAAAGCGCTGCTGTCTATGCTCTTCAACCGTTGCACTGCTTGTTGTCTCACTTCTCCCACACGAACCGTGTCCTTTAGGTCGCCATCATACCATCTCCTAAGACTTTTCACAGGCTTCTCAGACACTGTTGGTATTGCCTCACCATTAATGTTGAACCTTTTATCCACTACTTTACCTTTAATTATAGAGATGCTCCTTGATTTAGTGGGCTTGAATTGCATTCATGCCTATTCAATGTTTTTGATTAGTTTGCCCAATAACCGATTAGTGCAGACTACTGTTACAGTCATGATTGTCATGTCATCCATGTATGCTCTAATTGGTGTCAGTTGCATTCCAGAAGCCAAGCGTTCTCCTCCCACTACACATTTTGACACCCCAATAACTACTTCCACTGCCATGGTAAAAGCCAGTGGAGAAATGGTGCATCCTGCCATTATTCCAATTTCTAGACATTGCCATGTAGTGGCAATGTCTGACATGACAATCATGACTACAACAATCATGACATGACAATCATGACTACAACAGTAGCCTGCACTAATCGGTTATTGGGCAAACTAATCAATAACATTGAATAGGCATGAATGCAATTGAAGCCCACTAAGTAAAGGAGCAGTTTGATAATTAAAGGTAAAGTAGTGGATAAGGGGTTGTACATTAATGGTGAGGCAATACCAACAGTGTCTGAGAAGCCTGTGAAAAGTCTTGGAAGATGGTATGGGACCTAAAGGACACCATTTGTGTGGGAGAAGTGATACAACAAGCAGTGCAAGGGTTGAAAAGCATAGACAGCAGTGCTTTACTAGGCATATTTAAACACTGGTGCTTTCAGTTTGGTCTACTGCCAAGACTTCTGTGGTCACTCACTGTGTATGAGGTTTCCTTGACAACAGTAGAGAAGCTGGAAGTGTCAATCAGTTCACACGTCAGGAAATGGTTGAGTTCCACGCTACCTCAGCAGAGTGGGACTGTATGGTAAAGGGATACTGTAGCTGCCAGTCTCAGCTCTGAGGAGTTTGTGTGCCAAGGTTCGATTGGAAATAACATTGGTAGAGTCACACGACAAATGTGTGAGGGAGGCAGAATGGAAGAGGAGGCCATGGTCTCAGTTCAGCTCCTCCTATATGGCAAAAAGCAGCCCCAGATCAATGGAGGAAGCTGGTAGTCAACGAGGTGCAAAAGCAGGAGGAGAGGATGAGGTGCATAAAGGCCATTTCCCAGACCAAGCACAGAGAATGGATGAGATGGGAGAGTGTGGAACAACGCAAGATTGGCTGGAGAAATCTATGGACAGTGAAACAGGGCAGGATCCGTTTCCTCATCAGGTCAACATATGATGTTCTCCCATTGCCACAAAACCTTAATCTATGGGTAGGAGAGGATACGTGGTGTCCCTTGTGTTCATCGCCAGCTACATTGACACAGTTTGACAGGATGTAAGGTGGGTCTTCGCCAAGGATGGTCTGCTTGGCATCATGACCAGGTGCTCCAATGTTTGGCCTTAGCATTGGAAGACAGGCGTAGCATGACCAACAGATTGCCAGCAATATACGACACACACGGAACAACATTCCTCCATCCAGGGGAGCAATCTCCAAGAAAAGGTATTTAAACCAAAACTCATCTAGGACAACTGGAAGCTGCGAGACTGGAAAATGCTGGCAGATGTTGGACAACGGCTTATTTTCGCACCTGAGAGTGCCACCACTAACCTTCGACCTTGATATTGCCTTGTGGTCTGGATCAGTTATCTGAAGCAGCAGAGAGGAGCAGCAACTGGCTCTGGTTGAGACGAAAAGATTCTGGGGACCTCAAGCATTGTAGAAAGAAAGCAACGTCGATGTAAAGCTGAGTTGAGACTGGCAGCTACAGTATCCCTTTACCATACAGTCCCACTCTGCTGAGGTAGTGTGGAACTCTTAACCATTTCCTGACGTATGAAGGTAAGTAAGCTGAGCTTAGCTGAGTGGGGGACGGAGGGGGGTGATGCTGGGACACCAGAATGCAAATTTAACGAGTTTGCTTACTATACAAGAATCTAAATCATTAATGTAGATTAGGAATAGCAAAGGATCTAATACTGATCCCTGTGGTACACCACCTGGTTACCTCGCTCCATTTTGAGGTTTCTCCTCTAATCAGTACTTTCTGTTTTCTACATGTTAACCACTCCCTAATCCATGTGCATACATTTCCTTGAATCCCTACTGCGTTCAGTTTGAGAATTAATCTTTTATGCAGGACTTTGTCAAAAGCTTTCTGGAAATCTAAATAAACCACGTTGTATGCTTTGCAATTATCCATTTTCAATGTTGCATCCTCAAAAAAGTCCAGGAGTTTAGTTAGACACGATCTCCCTTTCCTAAAACCATGCTGACTGTCTCCCAGGATATTGTTACCATATAGGTAATTTTCCATTTTGGATCTTATTATAGTTTCCATAAGTTTACATATAATAGAAGTCAGGCTTATTGGTCTGTAGTTACCTGGATCGGTTTTGTCTCCCTTTTTGTGGATCGGTATTATGTTTGCTATTTTCCAGTCTGTTGGTACAACCCCTGTGTCAAGAGACTGTTGCATGATCTTGGTTAGCGGTTTGTAAATAACTTCTTTCATTTCTTTGAGTACTATTGGGAGGATCTCATCCAGCCCAGGGGATTTGTTTATTTTAAGAACTCCTAGTCCCTTTAACACTTCTGCCTCTGTTATGCTAAAGTTATTTAAAATTGGATAGAAACAGGTCGACATGTGGGGCATGTTGTTCGTGTCCTCCTTTGTAAAAACCTGTGAAAAGTAATCATTTAATATATTTGCTATTTTTTTTTTCCTTCATCTATGATTTTGCCATTTGTGTCTCTTGGACATTTAACCTCCTCTTTGAATGTTCTCTTGCTGTTATAATATTGGAAAAACATTTTGGAATTGGTTTTAGCCCCCTTAGCAATATTGATTTCTATCTCTCTCTTGGCCTTTCTAACTTCCTTTTTGACTTGTGTTTGCAGTTCCAAGTACTCTTTCTGTGTACTTTGTCTTTGGTCCCTTTTTAAACGCTCTGTAAAGTGCCTTTTTTTGCTGAATATTTTTTTTAATTGATCTATTAAACCATTTTGGCCATTTTGTTTTAGATTTAGATTGGTCTACTTTTGGGATGTAATTGTTTTAGGCCTCTAGTACTACATTTTTAAAAAAACAGCCATCCTTTTTCTGTGGATGTTTTCTCTATTTTACTCCAATCCTACTTCTGTTAGTCTCTGTTTCATACCTTTTCTAAAATTGTAAACCTTAGCTTTAGTCATTACTTTTGGGGTTTTAAAAATACTTCAAATGAGACCATGTTGTGGTCTGAGTTTGCCAATGGCTCTCTGACCTCTGTTTTAGTTATTCTGTCTTCATTATTTGAAAAGACTAAATCAAGGCATGCCTCCCCTCTAGTCGGTGCCTTGACAAATTGCGTTAGGAAGCAGTCATTTGTCATTTCCACCATTTCAATTTTGTCCGTCGTGCCCCCCATCGGGTTATCCCATTTTATATGGGGGAAGTTGAAATCCCCCATTAGTATGGCTTCTCCTTTTCTACACGCATTTCGAATGTTGTTGTATAACAGATTATTTTGCTCAGCGTCTGACTTTGGCGGCCTATAACATGCTCCTATTATTATGCCCTTTGAATTTGTGTCCATTATTCTGACCCATATTGATTCTGCATTGTTTTCTTTGTCATGATTTAACACCTGGGCTTCAAGACTAATTCTTATGTATAGCGCTACCCCTCCCCCTATTCTGTCCTGCCTGTCTTTCCTATATAGTGTGTACCTGTGACACGCTGAATGGTGTGGTGCAGTAGAAAGTGAATGTCCAGACTGAATTCTCCCAATAACAAAAAGGTTTTAATAATTAATAATAATAATAATAATAATAATAATAATAATAATAAATAATAATAAGCCCCAGTACCAGCGATGGTAATGGGGCAAAACTCAGCGTCCTGCTAAAACAAAAGTAAACAAAACACACTCCAATAACCACAGTCCTCCGTGCACGAAAATGTGCTCTTCTCTTTCAGGGTTCGTGGTGTGTGCGCTGTGCTGTGAAGTGCTGTGCGATGAGGGCGTGCTCTGGGGTATGTGCTGGCTCGCTGGCTACAGCCTCCCGTCCTCCTGCTCCTCTGCTAACACACAAAAACAAAACACGTAATCACAAAACAAAAACATCGGCTCCGGCCGATCGCTTTTAACTCAGCGCAAGGGAGGTTTTGGCGTAGCTGCTTCCCCTTTGTACCCAGCAAACTCCTCCCTGCAGTCAACGCGTCGCCTGGTTTCTCCAATAGAGGGCTGCCCGCAGCTGACTGCAATGGAATCGTCCTGAGTACTTGCAGCTACGCGCCCTCCTAATATGGTTACCTTCCGGTTTCCAGCTACCACCGAGGTAGTAGATCTAGGAGGCAGCTTACCTTCCCCTTACACAGCGCCCTTTCTAATCGGGAGGGAGATTTACAGCATCGATCCTTTCTCTCGCTATCACATATCTCACCCCTCAGAGTGATGCCGAAGGAACACTCGGCCAACTCTACATTCCCCAATGGTCCCCCCTCCCTTGAAAAAAATCTGCATTTTGATGCTCCTTACCCGCACGATGTTTCACTGTATAGTGGAAGGGTTGCAGCGCCAGATACCACCGAGTTATCCGAGCGTTATTGTCCTTCATCGTATGTAACCACCTTAAAGGAGCATGATCAGTGATAAGAGAGAAAGAACGCCCCAACAAGTAATAGCGAAGAGCGTGAGTAGCCCATTTGATGGCTAAACACTCCTTCTCAATGACGGAGTAGTTAATCTCCCTAGGAGCCATTTTTTGCTCAGATAAATAATAGGGTGTTCTACCCGTCAACTTGTTGGGACAGGACCGCCCCAGACCAATGTGGGAGGCATCGGTCTGCAGGATGAACTCTTTGCTGAAATCTGGTGAAATCAGAGCAGGAGCTTGACAGAGTCGCTTCTTGATCAAATCAAATGCCTCCTGACACTGCCCTGTCCATTTAACTATTTTGGAGCAGCCTTTGGGTGAGTTCTACCAGGGGTTAACTATGGTGGCATACTCGGGGATAAATCGGCGGTAATAGCCGGCTAACCCCAGTAGCGATCTCACCTGTGACTTGGTTCTCGGGATCGCCGTCTCCACCAGCGCCTGGACTTTGGAGGCGATCGGCCTCACCCGGCCATTACCCATAATGTAGCCAAGATATTGGGTCTCCTGTTTGCCAAATGCACACTTGCCCAGCTTGGCTGTTAGCCCCGCCTCCCTCAGAGACTGGAGGGCGGCTGAAACTCTAACAATGTGCTCCTTCCAGGTGGAGCTAAAATCACCACATCATCAATGTAGGCGGCATACTGATGATGGGGAGCTAAGACCTGGTCCATCAGTCTCTGAAAGGTGGCAGGAGCTCCATGCAACCCGAAGGGCATGGTCGGAAATGGAACAAGCCATCTGGGGTAGAGAAAGCAGTTTTCTCTTTCGAGCTCTGAGTCAGTGGAATCTGCCAGTATCCCTTCGTCAGGTCCAAGGTCGAAATCAACAGCGCCTTACCCAGTCGGTCGAGGAGCTCATCCACCGGGGCATTGGATATGCATCGAACTTGGAGATGACATTAACCTTTCGAAAGTCCACGCAGAACCGAGTGGAGCCGTCCTTCTTGCCCACCATCACGATAGGACTGCACCACTCGCTCCGGGAAGGTTCAATGACTCCGAGCTCAAGCATATCCTCCACCTCCTTGCGAATAGGAACCCTGCGACTCTCTGGGATCCGATGCGGTCTCTCCCGGACCCTGACCCTGGTGGAGTAATAATAGCGTGAGAAATAACATTAGTCCTGCCGGGCAAGTCAGAGAAAACATCATTAAACCTTTCCACTAACTGGTAGAGCTCTCGTTTCTGATCCGGAGTAACTGTTCCCCATTGGAATATGAGTTGTAGCTGGTGGATTGACAGTAGGACCAAAATCCTCTTCCAAACTGTCACCAGCTACAAATAGGGCCTCCCTTTCATTCCAGGGTTTTAGCAAATTGATATGATAAATTTCGGTTTTATTTCGCGATCGGGTTGTCTAATTTCATAATTTACTTTACCAATTTCCCGAACCACCTCATATGGCCCCTGCCACTTAGCATACAACTTAGATTCCGATGTGGGAAGTAGCAACAGTACTTTATCACCTGGCGAAAAGTCCGAATACGTGCTTGTTTATTGTACTGTTGCTCCTGGCGATGCTGAGCTAGTTTTAGGTTCTCCTCGCCAAGCGACCAACCAATGCTAGGCGGTCTCTTAACATAATTACATATTTGACTATGTTTTTAGAGGTTTTGTTTGCTCCTCCCACCCTTCTTTCACAAGATCAAGGATACCTCGTGGTTGCCTCCCATACAGCAGCTCAAAGGGAGAGAACCGGTCGAACTCTGAGGCACCTCTCTCACTGCAAACATTAGGTAAGGGAGGAGTTTAGCCCAATGTTTTTGCTCTTGGTTGACAAACCGCTTCAGCATCTGTTTCAAGGTCTGATTAAAGCGTTCCACCAAACCGTCCGTCTGCGGGTGATAAGCGGAGGTTCGGATCGACTTAATTTGCATCAATTTGTATAATTCTTTCAAACATTGTGACATGAAGTTCGTTCCGTGATCAGTGAGGATTTCTTTTGGAATCCCTACTCTCGATATAATATTCACTAACTCTTTAGCAATGGCTGCGGCACTAGTGGATCTCAATGGTACTGCCTCTGGATATCTGGTCGCGTAGTCCACCACTACTAAAATGTGCGTATATCCAGAGTCAGACTGGCTCAATGGACCCACTATGTCCATAGCGATGCGCTCAAAGGGAACTGAGATCAGGGGCAGTGGGACCAGCGGGGCGGGCGAACCCGCCCGGCGCTACTTGCTGGCATTCGGGCATTCCGCTACATATCGCGCCACCTCACTAAACACTCCCATCCAATAAAATCGAGCCAATATTCGTTCCCGAGTCTTATCGATACCTAAATGGCCCGAACAGGGGACATCGTGAGCCAACCGCATGATCTCACGTCGAAAAGACTGGGGAGCAGTAATTGTGTTACAATCTGACTTGTGCTCGTGGCTTGGGATACTCTATACAGTAAATGCCCGACAATAATGTGGTGGGGATATGTAAGCGACGGCTATCCTCTACATCCTTCCCTCGATAGACCGAACCTGCCCCCAGATGTGGGCCAGCGAAGGATCGTTCTTTTGTTCCAATGCTAGGTCCACATCTCGGTCCCAGAATTTCGGGATATCGGCGGAGCTAAAGTAGCTTCAGCACTGGGGCCTCAGTAACCTGCCCCGCAGGTCACACTGGGTCCCAACCCCTTTCCCTTACATTTGACTGATCCTGAGGCTTCCCCACCAAACCCCAACCTTGTTTCATTAATGTTCCCTCCCATTTTTCAACCCTTCGCTCTTTTTTGTTTTTGGGCGAAATCGAGAGTGGAACAAGTCGGTGTGCAGCGGGAAGATATTACCAATAGTTTCCCCGCTGCTCCCATGGTCTTACCGGAGACTGGCTTTACCGTTTTATTAATCATGCTGTCAAAATGCGGCCAGTCTCGACCTAAAATAACTGGATATGGCAGCTTCTCTGCCACAGCCACGATTACACGGCGGGCATGACATCCAACTGTCAAATCTAATTTGGTGAGGGGTAGTCCTTGTTATCCCCATGAATACAGGAAATGACCACGACCCTCGTGACCACCAAGGTACCCCCTTTAATAGAGCTCGTCTAATTAAAGTCTGCCCACATCCTGAGTCCACTAATGCGTGGGTGCTCACCTCACCAACCCGTACATTAACAACACAAGGCCCCTCCCAATCATTACCCCTGGTCTTACCTGATGCTGTCAGGGCGTAATGGGAGGTCACCCCACACTCCATGGCCGCTGGACAATTCACGCCAGGTGACCGACCTCCTGGCACCGGTAACATGTGGGGCGAAAGGGTGCCCACGGAGCCTGCGTGTCCCGTTGCCGGTTTGGCAGCGGGAGGGGTACTCTGCTCTTACCCGCTGGGGGTCGCCCTCGCTCTCCACTGTGTTGGAGGGAGGCCGCCCATGGGGTGACGTTGCAGTGCTGGTCCGTGGGTAGTGGGGGTGATGCGTGGTGGTGGTGTTGCCGCTCGCGGTCTATTGGAGGCAGGAGCAGGTGGGGCAACCACTGGAGCAGCAGGTAGAGCGTCCTCGAACCCTTCAGCCAATCTGACCGCTGCCTCCAGCGTGGTGGGACGGTGGCGACTGACCCAGTTCCTCGTGTCTGGCCCCAGCACCGTCACGAATTGCTCAATGGCAATGAGCTCGGTGACCTGCTCTGCGCTATTGGTGCGGGGCAGAGCCACCGGGTCACGTGGTCCACCAGCTGTTGTGCCACCACGCGGGTCGCAGTCCTGGGGGTCGCTGGTATTCCCGGAACCGGCGACGGTGGGTTTCCTCCGTGATGTCGAGTCGCTGGAGAATGGCCTGCCTCACTCTATCATAATTGAGGGCATCTTCATTGGTTAAGGCTTGGTAGGCTGCCTGGGCCTCCCCAATCAAATTGGGCCCCAACTGGGTAGCCCACCAATCCCGAGGCCATTGCGCTGCCGTTGCCTGCCTCTCAAAGGCTACCAAATAGGCCTCAGGATCATCCTCCAGCGACATCTTTACCACCCTTATCTTCGGTAAGGGTGGCGTTGGTTCTGTCGCCGGTCCCCCCCGATTGGCTTCCAGGAACATGGCATGCATCCGCTCCATCATGGTTGCCATTCCCTCCTGGTGTCTTCGCTCCTGCGCCTCCAATATTGCTCCTAATGCGGCGGCATCCATCCCGAGTCCCTCTTCTGATCACCAACTGTGACACGCTGAATGGTGTGGTGCAGTAGAAAGTGAATGTCCAGACTGAATTCTCCCAATAACAAAAAGGTTTTAATAATTAATAATAATAATAATAATAATAATAATAATAATAATAATAATAAGCCCCAGTACCAGCGATGGTAATGGGGCAAAACTCAGCGTCCTGCTAAAACAAAAGTAAACAAAACACACTCCAATAACCACAGTCCTCCGTGCACGAAAATGTGCTCTTCTCTTTCAGGGTTCGTGGTGTGTGCGCTGTGCTGTGAAGTGCTGTGCGATGAGGGGCGTGCTCTGGGGTATGTGCTGGCTCGCTGGCTACAGCCTCCCGTCCTCCTGCTCCTCTGCTAACACACAAAAACAAAACACGTAATCACAAAACAAAAACATCGGCTCCGGCCGATCGCTTTTAACTCAGCGCAAGGGAGGTTTTGGCGTAGCTGCTTCCCCTTTGTACCCAGCAAACTCCTCCCTGCAGTCAACGCGTCGCCTGGTTTCTCCAATAGAGGGCTGCCCGCAGCTGACTGCAATGGAATCGTCCTGAGTACTTGCAGCTCACGCCCCTCCTAATATGGTTACCTTCCGGTTTCCAGCTACCACCGAGGTAGTAGATCTAGGAGGCAGCTTACCTTCCCCTTACACAGCGCCCTTTCTAATCGGGAGGAGATTTACAGCATCGATCCTTTCTCTCGCTATCACATATCTCACCCCTCAGAGTGATGCCGAAGGAACACTCGGCCAACTCTACATTCCCCAATGGTCCCCCTCCCTTGAAAAAAATCTGCATTTTGATGCTCCTTACCCGCACGATGTTTCACTGTATAGTGGAAGGGTTGCAGCGCCAGATACCACCGAGTTATCCGAGCGTTATTGTCCTTCATCGTATGTAACCACCTTAAAGGAGCATGATCAGTGATAAGAGAGAAAGAACGCCCCAACAAGTAATAGCGAAGAGCGTGAGTAGCCCATTTGATGGCTAAACACTCCTTCTCAATGACGGAGTAGTTAATCTCCCTAGGAGCCATTTTTTGCTCAGATAAATAATAGGGTGTTCTACCCGTCAACTTGTTGGGACAGGACCACCCCCAGACCAATGTGGGAGGCATCGGTCTGCAGGATGAACTCTTTGCTGAAATCTGGTGAAATCAGAGCAGGAGCTTGACAGAGTCGCTTCTTGATCAAATCAAATGCCTCCTGACACTGCCCTGTCCATTTAACTATTTTTGGAGCAGCCTTTCGGGTGAGTTCTACCAGGGGTTAACTATGGTGGCATACTCGGGGATAAATCGGCGGTAATAGCCGGCTAACCCCAGTAGCGATCTCACCTGTGACTTGGTTCTCGGGATCGCCGTCTCCACCAGCGCCTGGACTTTGGAGGCGATCGGCCTCACCCGGCCATTACCCATAATGTAGCCAAGATATTGGGTCTCCTGTTTGCCAAATGCACACTTGCCCAGCTTGGCTGTTAGCCCCGCCTCCCTCAGAGACTGGAGGACGGCTGAAACTCTAACAATGTGCTCCTTCCAGGTGGAGCTAAAATCACCACATCATCAATGTAGGCGGCATACTGATGATGGGGAGCTAAGACCTGGTCCATCAGTCTCTGAAAGGTGGCAGGAGCTCCATGCAACCCGAAGGGCATGGTCGGAAATGGAACAAGCCATCTGGGGTAGAGAAAGCAGTTTTCTCTTTCGAGCTCTGAGTCAGTGGAATCTGCCAGTATCCCTTCGTCAGGTCCAAGGTCGAAATCAACAGCGCCTTACCCAGTCGGTCGAGGAGCTCATCCACCGGGGCATTGGATATGCATCGAACTTGGAGATGACATTAACCTTCGAAAGTCCACGCAGAACCGAGTGGAGCCGTCCTTCTTGCCCACCATCACGATAGGACTGCACCACTCGCTCCGGGAAGGTTCAATGACTCGAGCTCAAGCATATCCTCCACCTCCTTGCGAATAGGAACCCTGCGACTCTCTGGGATCCGATGCGGTCTCTCCCGGACCCTGACCCTGGTGGAGTAATAATAGCGTGAGAAATAACATTAGTCCTGCCGGGCAAGTCAGAGAAAACATCATTAAACCTTTCCACTAACTGGTAGAGCTCTCGTTTCTGATCCGAAGTAACTGTTCCCCCATTGGAATATGAGTTGTAGCTGGTGGATTGACAGTAGGACCAAAATCCTCTTCCAAACTGTCACCAGCTACAAATAGGGCCTCCCTTTCATTCCAGGGTTTTAGCAAATTGATATGATAAATTTCGGTTTTATTTCGCGATCGGGTTGTCTAATTTCATAATTTACTTTACCAATTTCCCGAACCACCTCATATGGCCCCTGCCACTTAGCATACAACTTAGATTCCGATGTGGGAAGTAGCAACAGTACTTTATCACCTGGCGAAAAGTCCGAATACGTGCTTGTTTATTGTACTGTTGCTCCTGGCGATGCTGAGCTAGTTTTAGGTTCTCCTGCGCAAGCGACCAACCAATGCTAGGCGGTCTCTTAACATAATTACATATTTGACTATGTTTTTAGAGGTTTTTGTTTGCTCCTCCCACCCTTCTTTCACAAGATCAAGGATACCTCGTGGTTGCCTCCCATACAGCAGCTCAAAGGGAGAGAACCCGGTCGAACTCTGAGGCACCTCTCTCACTGCAAACATTAGGTAAGGGAGGAGTTTAGCCCAATGTTTTTGCTCTTGGTTGACAAACCGCTTCAGCATCTGTTTCAAGGTCTGATTAAAGCGTTCCACCAAACCGTCCGTCTGCGGGTGATAAGCGGAGGTTCGGATCGACTTAATTTGCATCAATTTGTATAATTCTTTCAAACATTGTGACATGAAGTTCGTTCCGTGATCAGTGAGGATTTCTTTTGGAATCCCTACTCTCGATATAATATTCACTAACTCTTTAGCAATGGCTGCGGCACTAGTGGATCTCAATGGTACTGCCTCTGGATATCTGGTCGCGTAGTCCACCACTACTAAAATGTGCGTATATCCAGAGTCAGACTGGCTCAATGGACCCACTATGTCCATAGCGATGCGCTCAAAGGGAACTGAGATCAGGGGCAGTGGGACCAGCGGGGCGGGCGAACCCGCCCGCGCTACTTGCTGGCATTCCGGCATTCCGCTACATATCGCGCCACCTCACTAAACACTCCCATCCAATAAAATCGAGCCAATATTCGTTCCCGAGTCTTATCGATACCTAAATGGCCCGAACAGGGGACATCGTGAGCCAACCGCATGATCTCACGTCGAAAAGACTGGGGAGCGAGTAATTGTGTTACAATCTGACTTGTGCTCGTGGCTTGGGATACTCTATACAGTAAATGCCCGACAATAATGTGGTGGGGATATGTAAGCGACGGCTATCCTCTACATCCTTCCCTCGATAGACCGAACCTGCCCCCAGATGTGGGCCAGCGAAGGATCGTTCTTTTGTTCCAATGCTAGGTCCACATCTCGGTCCCAGAATTTCGGGATATCGGCGGAGCTAAAGTAGCTTCAGCACTGGGGCCTCAGTAACCTGCCCCGCAGGTCACACTGGGTCCCAACCCCTTTCCCTTACATTTGACTGATCCTGAGGCTTCCCCACCAAACCCCAACCTTGTTTCATTAATGTTCCCTCCCATTTTTCAACCCTTCGCTCTTTTTGTTTTTTGGGCGAAATCGAGAGTGGAACAAGTCGGTGTGCAGCGGGAAGATATTACCAATAGTTTCCCCGCTGCTCCCATGGTCTTACCGGAGACTGGCTTTACCGTTTTATTAATCATGCTGTCAAAATGCGGCCAGTCTCGACCTAAAATAACTGGATATGGCAGCTTCTCTGCCACAGCCACGATTACACGGCGGGCATGACATCCAACTGTCAAATCTAATTTGGTGAGGGGTAGTCCTTGTTATCCCCATGAATACAGGAAATGACCACGACCCCTCGTGACCACCAAGGTACCCCCTTTAATAGAGCTCGTCTAATTAAAGTCTGCCCACATCCTGAGTCCACTAATGCGTGGGTGCTCACCTCACCAACCCGTACATTAACAACACAAGGCCCCTCCCAATCATTACCCCTGGTCTTACCTGATGCTGTCAGGGCGTAATGGGAGGTCACCCCACACTCCATGGCCGCTGGACAATTCCGCCAGGTGACCGACCTCCTGGCACCGGTAACATGTGGGGCGAAAGGGTGCCCACGGAGCCTGCGTGTCCCGTTGCCGGTTTGGCAGCGGGGAGGGGTACTCTGCTCTTACCCGCTGGGGTCGCCCTCGCTCTCCACTGTGTTGGAGGGAGGCCGCCCATGGGGTGACGTTGCAGTGCTGGTCCGTGGGTAGTGGGGGTGATGCGTGGTGGTGGTGTTGCCGCTCGCGGTCTATTGGAGGCAGGAGCAGGTGGGGCAACCACTGGAGCAGCAGGTAGGCGTCCTCGAACCCTTCAGCCAATCTGACCGCTGCCTCCAGCGTGGTGGGACGGTGGCGACTGACCCAGTTCCTCGTGTCTGGCCCCAGCACCGTCACGAATTGCTCAATGGCAATGAGCTCGGTGACCTGCTCTGCGCTATTGGTGCGGGGCAGAGCCACCGGGTCACGTGGTCCACCAGCTGTTGTGCCACCACGCGGGTCGCAGTCCTGGGGGTCGCTGGTATTCCCGGAACCGGCGACGGTGGGTTTCCTCCGTGATGTCGAGTCGCTGGAGAATGGCCTGCCTCACTCTATCATAATTGAGGGCATCTTCATTGGTTAAGGCTTGGTAGGCTGCCTGGGCCTCCCCAATCAAATTGGGCCCCAACTGGGTAGCCCACCAATCCCGAGGCCATTGCGCTGCCGTTGCCTGCCTCTCAAAGGCTACCAAATAGGCCTCAGGATCATCCTCCAGCGACATCTTTACCACCCTTATCTTCGGTAAGGGTGGCGTTGGTTCTGTCGCCGGTCCCCGATTGGCTTCCAGGAACATGGCATGCATCCGCTCCATCATGGTTGCCATTCCCTCCTGGTGTCTTCGCTCCTGCGCCTCCAATATTGCTTCTAATGCGGCGGCATCCATCCCGAGTCCCTCTTCTGATCACCAACTGTGACACGCTGAATGGTGTGGTGCAGTAGAAAGTGAATGTCCAGACTGAATTCTCCCAATAACAAAAAGGTTTTAATAATTAATAATAATAATAATAATAATAATAATAATAATAAATAATAATAAGCCCCAGTACCAGCGATGGTAATGGGGCAAAACTCAGCGTCCTGCTAAAACAAAAGTAAACAAAACACACTCCAATAACCACAGTCCTCCGTGCACGAAAATGTGCTCTTCTCTTTCAGGGTTCGTGGTGTGTGCGCTGTGCTGTGAAGTGCTGTGCGATGAGGGGAGTGCTCTGGGGTATGTGCTGGCTCGCTGGCTACAGCCTCCCGTCCTCCTGCTCCTCTGCTAACACACAAAAACAAAACACGTAATCACAAAAACAAAAACATCGGCTCCGGCCGATCGCTTTTAACTCAGCGCAAGGGAGGTTTTGGCGTAGCTGCTTCCCCTTTGTACCCAGCAAACTCCTCCCTGCAGTCAACGCGTCGCCTGGTTTCTCCAATAGAGGGCTGCCCCGCAGCTGACTGCAATGGAATCGTCCTGAGTACTTGCAGCTACGCGCCCCTCCTAATATGGTTACCTTCCGGTTTCCAGCTACCACCGAGGTAGTAGATCTAGGAGGCAGCTTACCTTCCCCCTTACACAGCGCCCTTTCTAATCGGGAGGGAGATTTACAGCATCGATCCTTTCTCTTGCTATCACAGTACCCAATAATATTATATTCGTCTCCACCACTCTCAGACAACCAAGTTTCTGTAACACCTATCACATCGTAGTTACTTGTTAGTGCAGTAGCTTCAAGTTCTAACATTTTGTTTCTGAGAGTTCTAGCATTTAAATAAATACATTTAATAGTTGTCTCACCTGAGTTGTTGCCCTTGTTTTGATGTGGTCTCCCTTCTGCTTTTTTTGTTTTCTCCCCCCTTCCTTTATAGTTTAAATGCTTCAGGACCTCCTCAAGGATCCTTTCTCCGAGTAGATTAGATTGGTTCCCTTTCTGTGTAAGTGCAGTCCGTCCCATCTATATAGATAGTCCTTGTTGTAGAATGTGCTCCAATGTTCAAGAAAGGTGAAGCCTTCCTGTGTGCACCACGATTTCAGCCATGCATATCGTCCTTTGCAAGGTGCCGGCAGTATCCCAGAAAATACCACAGTGTTGGTCTTGCCTTTTAATTTCCTTCCTAGCTCTCTGAATTTGTTTTGCAGGGATCTTGGTCTGTCTCTTCCAATGTTGTTGTACCAATATGGATGACTACTACCGGGTCGTCTCCTGTTCGTTCTAGGAGCCTGTCCACATTCTCAGTGATGTGCTTGTTGTAGTAAGGGGGTTCAAACTGCGAACTGAACTTGCTGTGTTTCTCAATATGGAGTCCCTAACAATCATGACCTCCCTTTTTGCTGCCTGGCCAGCACTGTTTATAGGGTCCTGGATGTTGTTTCTTTCATTCTCTTGATGTTGGTTTTGGTCATCTAAATGTTGAAGTGGCTCAGATTTGTTGGATGTCTGGATTTCTGGTGGTTGTGTTTGACAAAGTTTCTTTTTTCCCCTGCTTCTGCCTATCTGAACCCAGCTGTTTCGACTCTCTTCCATCTCCCTGGTGGCTTTCAGTCTGTTAGGGGTGCAGACTTCCATGAATTGTGGGTGTGTCAGCTCCTCAAGCTCCTGTTGCTGTCATTTCCTCCAGCTCCTTTTCTAGCAGGCTTAATTGCTGAAGCAAGTTCTGGATCGTGCGGCACTTTACACAAACTTGATTGAGCTCTGTTGGGTTTTCTCGGATTTCTCACATCAGCAGTTGTCGCAGATTACTAGCTTGAAGACCATCTTCCTTTTTTTTTTTCTTTTTTTTTCTGGAAGTTTAGTTTAGCTTCTGCAGCTGTCAACCTGCTTTCAAACTGCTTCTAACTGTGTTGTACTTGTCCACTCGTACTTCTCACACAATGTCGCTTCCACACGCTGCACGATGTCGCTTCCACACGCTATTGGACAGTAATATTTTCCACACAATATTACTGCCCATTTTCATCATGACACAGCACAAATGAGTCTGCCCTTCACAAGATCTGCAACAGTATCAGGTGACAGTGCAGTTTTTTTGTTTTTATTTTAATCGTCCTGTGTTTTCCGTGGAAGTGACAGGAGGTATCCATATCAGGTTAGCGCTACTGCTTCACAGTGGCAAGAAAGACGTTATTTGCATTATGGAATGCCCGGTCACTTATCAAACTGACTTTGTGGTTTATGGCTGGACATCGTGGAGAACTACTGGGCCTGTGTTAAACAATAAAAAAATAAAAAAAAAATACAGGGCACAGCAGGAGAGATGATACCATCGTACCGGGGCAAATTTATGCGGAGAGAAAGTTACAAATTGTGAAGATGCTTTTAATAAATGCTCTGCATCACAGATCACACAGCTGTGCAGGCGAGGCAGGAGATGTAACCGACCGAAGAAGGAGTACAGACATACAGTAGACCAGGGGCAGCGGCAAAAAAACATCCATTTAACCACAAAAGGCTCTTTTTAAGAGCGACCCAAATCTTTCTTTTTTCTTTTTTTTTTTTTTTTAAAGTTATGCATTTTCAGAATGGGATAAGGAAATGCTGTAGTTCTGGCAGAGTTCAGAGAGAAGGGGCAGAGCGATCAGAATGGGGAGTTTTGAATTGATTTGAATACTTACTTTTGCTTTTTTCGCTACTTGAATTAGCATCAATGATGTCTGATTTCAGACTCATTCAAAATCTCCCCTACACTTCGGTTTCCCAAAAGGTCAACATTTACATAAATCTGCTTAGTTATTTTTATTACGATAAAATGGCTGCCGTTTTTTTTCAAAATTTTAGTGGTGTATGGATAGCTACCAGTGATTTGCCCCTTTTTAAAATAAGTGCCGACCCATGGTGATATGCTGTAATATCAACGTGTCCATGTATCCTGTTTTGACCAATCAGGATAGAGTATTTAAAATACCCATTTTATAAGTATAAACCACGACGGGCTGTGTGGTTCCCATGAGATGTATGCACCCCTGGATGGTGATTAGGCCCGCAGCGAAGCCAAGGGCCTTTAACCACCCAGAAGTGTGTATATTTCATGGGAATTGCATGGCCCGAAGTGGTTTGTATCGCTTAGAAAACAGCTACTTCAAAGTTAATTGTCATTTGGGGGGGACAAAAAATAATTTAAAACATTTTTTAAATAAAAAATATATATATACACTTTCATTGTGTACATCTGCAGTGTTATATAGTCCAAATGACAAAACATTTAATTTGTATTCAATAATTCGCTTTAAGTTTTACTTGTTAAAAATAAATTGAACATTTCCATTTATTGTGAATTTCTGTAATGAAAGTGGCATTTCATAAGTGGCATCTCGGATTAGAGGTGAGTTTGGTGATTAACTTTAACTTCGCTGTTTTCTGTTTTGCAGTGTTAGAGTCCAGTAGCTTAGCAAACTGATTTCAGATCAATGTTCTACAGACATTATTTCCCAAGATGCAGCCTGGCTTCTGAAAGTAGGTGCAGGGCACCGCTGTAACAAGCAGTGGTTTGTACAGCATTGCGAGAGACTGGCTTTGTTGCTTAGTTTAGGCATCATTTCGCCAAGCATATGTATTCCCATCGGTTCACAGGTGTACCAATAGGGTCTAGTGTTCAGGATTTGCTGAGGAGCTCCGAGTGGATGCAGGTAAAAGGCTGTTACATCGGGAGAGCATTTTGACCAATATTTTTTAAAGTTCTGCACCGGACAGCTGGGGTCTCAGTGTTAAACTGAAGACTGAATACTGGTCAGCAGCTGAACTTCTTGCACTGGCATTAAATTTCCTTAATGGATTTATTTCCTTAAAATGAATGTCCATATGTTTTTCTTTAAGCCAGTCATTAAGGACATTAGCAGCCCATGCTGTAGTTTTTGTGTGTTGTTTTCAATCTTTGTTTTCTTCTATTTCATTTAGCTGTTCCTCATCTACTGTAATGTGTATACTCTTGACAGTTGCTGGTGCACGTATTCAGGTGGGTAAGTTGGTGTTGTACCAGTTATTTGGAGTTTCATCTACCAAATATATTAAAGGAAATAGGTGGAATGTCACTAATTTTTGGTAGTGGTTTTGTAACTAACAAATAAAATGGCAGTTTGTCATGGAATTTAAAATGTAGTGGTGCGTAGTGATTTATTCAGTGTGAAGCGGCTCATTAGTATGCAAGTCATGGTATACGCTATATATACGCACGGTCATGTGGTGCTGTTTAACCAATCAGAGGTTGTTATTTTTCCGAGCCGTGTTATAACAAAGGATACAGGAATCAGAGAATGGGTGTGACAGTTATATGCAGCATTTTATAATAAAGCCAATCTGTTACAGCTCTGAACAACAGCTAAATGAGACTGACGGATTAATGAGAGATGGTGTAATCGGGTGATGGTCCGAGCTTATATGGAAAAAAACTATATGCTGCATATAAGTTTAATATAGTAGTTTTATATATGTATCAATATATGATCTTTATATGCCTCAAAATACAATTATGGCCACTTTCATATATGTTAACATATATGAAATTAGATAGTTTGATATATGTTTCTTATATTAAATATATATGCTTTTTATATGAGCCATATAAAGAACGTATATTATATTATGTAAAATTGGATATGTTACATACGTCATATATGCAACACATACTAAACAATGGTTGTTTGTATATACACTTTATATTGTTGATATATGAATTTAGTATTACACACATGAAACATGAAATTTAAGTTTGTATATGAATCTCTATATTGGTTGTCAATAAAAATATCAGTATATAATTAAATAGCATATATATATATATATATATATATATATATATATATATATATATATATATATATATATACGTTTTTGCAACAATACTATATGTGCACTGTATATTACAAAATAGTTGCTGTACTGACTGTTAAAAAGGGATAGAAGGCAATATGGTACTGGAAATGGCCTTTATTTCAAAGTTTTACAACTGCAAATTAAAAAACACAATTAAAGTAACATTTATACTGAAGTGTTTTTAAGTAATCACATATTATTCCCCATTATACAGTTGTGGACAATAGCTGGCACACCCTTATTGCAAATAATGTGGCGATAGCAATCTGACTAACAAAATGAGAATCAACAAAATATTAAACAAAGTGACATTGTGACAAAAGTATATTTTTTGAAAACTTGTCATATACACATTTGTTCCATTCATAATAAGAAAACAATATATTAGTCAATTTGCACAATTTGCTCTTGAGTCTGTAAATATATCTCTGCATCATTTCCAGATATCTTAAAATGCAATGATAATTTGGCTTGCCATACTCAGAGATGTGATCCTGCATGTTATAAAAGTTTAATGGTGCGTTTACACTGGCCGTTTTTAGGACAACTTAGGGCCATCTCTAAATGGCTTCTCTTCCAATAGTGGTATACTCAAAATAGTAAGGTTTGATAAAAATTTAAAAAGTAATATTCCAAGAACAACAACAAGCAACCTAACTTGACAAAAACATATAGAATCATGTTGGAAAAGCTTATGCTTAAACAATGGTGTACATTATACCATATATTGTTTTTTGTGTGTGTGCAAATAACAGATTGAAATTATTTATCAA
This sequence comes from Acipenser oxyrinchus oxyrinchus, assembly GCA_030684275.1. NCBI lineage: Eukaryota > Metazoa > Chordata > Actinopteri > Acipenseriformes > Acipenseridae > Acipenser > Acipenser oxyrinchus. Next base: position 11,031,987 of record CM060266.1, read on the forward strand.
ACATGTTATACACAAACTCCTTATACCTTAAATGCCATTTGCAAAACACAAATAGGAACTGTAACATGTAATCAGAACTGGAATTATTTGGATTCCTATTAAATCAAGGCTACTTTATGACATACTCATTCAGTGCTCACATCTCCCTCACTTTGAGTCCATGTATGCTGTAGTTTTTGTTTACTTTTATTGCGAAGTTCAGCCAACTTGCCATTGATTGCTGAGCCAATAACAGCCTGTGGGGTATTAGGCCACTTCTGCAAAGTTGCTCCTTAAAAAGGAAACATATCACAATTAAAACCCACAATTAATACATCAAATGTTACGTTTTTGTAGAAATCAATGTTTTAATAGGTTTTTAAAAGACAATTATGAAATAGGTAACATTGTAAAGAACATATTGTCCATAAATATCAATGCCACTAGTACAATATAGCAACCCATATTAGAGAGAAAGAAGCATTTTAATGGAGCAGACTCTAAAATGCCATTTATAAATATTAAAAAAAGATTAATTAACAAAATCTTACTGTAGATGGCATCAATCTTTGTTGCATCTAATGCAGGTCTGTGCTCTGTGGTGTCTTTGCTCCTCCCTCTCAAGTTACTTTTCAGCAAAACATCCAAAGGGAATAGATTCACAAGAAGAGTGCGCACAAATGATGTTGCTGTGTGTGAATTGTTGGCTAAAGCCCACACAAGTTTGTCACAGAACACCCCAGTACCTGGATATATTTCTACCTGTAAAAAATAAAATAGAGGTGATTTAGACCAAACCCAAAACTTTTAAAGTTAGGAGTATCTTATTCCTATTCATAAATCAAAGAAATATCAGCATTGTTTTATACCTTGTCAAGAACCTGTGTTGGGGTTCCGGTCTTGATTGAATTTCCTGATTTTGGTGTAGTTGGAGGATCCACTTCTGGAGTTGATGAGCCTGATATTGTTCATGGATCTATGCAAAATCTCTTTTATTTCGGTCAAAAACATAGGCATTTCTTTAAAAAAAACACACACACACAAATATTATACAGAAGCTTTAGCAGAATGGACATACAACTGTACAGTTTAAAGCAGGAAATATAAAGGACATAAATACTCTTAATATAAAAATTAGATAATGTTTTAATCTGATTTTTTTTTTGCGACAGTGCCTATAGCTCAATTGTTTGAGTAATCTTACTTTAAGACATTTCAATGTTTTATTTCCAGAAAAAAGTTTTACCTTTTCAAAGATAATAAGAATTTGCAAACTTTAAAAACCGAAAATATCACACAATCCAAAACAGCATAGTTGATAACAAACTCTGCAAACTTCCTTTCTAAAATCCTACATCAAACTACAGAAAAATAAAATTGAGAAAAGTATTTTTGAACACAGAACCAACTCACAGCAGACACCCAATCGCTGCTATAATACAAAATGTTTTAACATGCCTTTGAAGAGCATTTCCTTAAGATTTTGATTCTCTTCCTTAAGATCCTGATTTTCTTTCTGGAGCTGTACACTCTTCAAATGGTCTACTTCAACATCTCGTGTTTCAGCAGTGGAACCTGACTTGTATTTCTGTAAGCACTGTTTTGCCATGCTGGTCTCTGAAGATGTTTTCTTAACCTACATAAATAAATAACACTTAAAATGTTTTGATATTAAATCCACCCAGAAAACTTGTGTTTAAACAAATCTCGATACGATTACACACTTAAATGACATATGGGCAGGGGCTACTGCTTACCGGTTCTGTATCAGAACCATCTGAAGAAGACTCATATCTCTTAGGCGTTTTAAGCGGCCTCTTCAGGCGTTTCTCCAGATCCTTCTTTTCAACGCACTCCTGCATCTTCTTTGCAATGGCGAATCTATTATCTAATAAAACAAATTAATAAATGTACCCTTTCTTTTCAACAACAACACAAAAAACGTAAACTTGGTGTTTTACTTACTATGAACAAAAGAACAGCCAGCGTGCAAAGGCCATCCCTGTTTCTGTTTTTTCCCCTGGCACCATTCTACGATCGCTTCAGCTTGGCCTTCTTCAATAGGATTTCCATCCTCGTCAAAATCTTCATCATTGTAATTGCGAACAGCATCCGTACTGACTTCGCTGAATTTGCCTTTATCAGCTCCAGCTTTCCACTGAACCAAGGCAAACCTCCTCATTCTGACACACTTCAGCACAACGAAAATACAGTAAAAGAAAATATAACCATTATCGCCAAAACACAGCTTTTCATATACAGTACCACCGGTACGTTATACCAAAGTATTCAACAACAATTTAGCATCCGATTCAAGTAATGCTGTGTAATATTATCACTGTATAGCTTATTTTGGTATTGTTTTTAAAACAATGTGATGGATAAGCAAATACATATATCTCCACATTATTACCGTATGCCACCACTGAGTGACAAAGAATAGACCTGCGTTCAGCAAAACGTAATTGCCTTTAATTTTAGGGGTTTTTTTGCACTCGAATTTTCTGTCACTTTAAAAATGTTAAAAATTAATTATGCACGTCCTTCCATGCCTGTCACAATAATATTAATATTTGATTTATGTACATGTAATGTACTGTACTTACGTGTTACCAAACGTAAAGTTCTGTGACAGTGACCATATGACCGCGCGCTGAAATTCTGAAATCAGTCTCCGCCCTGCTGTAATATTACGACTCAGTAATTGGCCAGCTACATGATTGACACGTAGTTACTCCAATAAAATATTTATATTAACTGATGGCGGGTTCGAAACAATCATCTTTTCTAGTCATTTTTCTGCTATTGCAATATTTTGTAAATGATTCGGCATTAAAAGAATAACAATAATAATAATTTTAAAAAAATGGAACGGCATCTAATGAAAAGGAAAAGGTACCTTTTACCGCAAGAAGATGAGGATATTTCCGAAAACAAGCGTGTCCCTTCTGAACAAAAACCCGTTGGAAAAAGATGTAAGTATGTTTCATAATGAAATATTGAGATAGTAAAGTAAATATACAATTAATATAATATTAACTGTTTATGTATTCTGATTTTACAGTAAAACAATGGAATATTTTCAAACAATGTGCGAGGAACAGACTAATCAACAAATCGAAGATGAAAAGGTTTGTAAAATTTATTTCTGTAATCTGTTGCTTTGCAGACCACAGTATGGAATTCATTAAATACATTTGAAAGTAATCAGTGATATAATTTTGACGTATTTTCAAATTTTGCTTCACATATCTTTTTCATGTTAAATTGCAAACGAGGATTACCATTAGTGTTATAAAACACGTTTACAGTTATTTTTCCAAAGTGTTTCTTTTTTTCATTATTAGACTACAGATGGTTCTGAAGAACGTGTGTTAGAAAGTGCAAATTATCTTCAGCAGGTATGTACAGTATTTCAAATACGGACTAATATCCTGGACTTTTTGTTTTGTTTTAAGCTTTGGGATCTGGTCGTGATACATTTATTTGATCGTTTTTATTTTATTTTTATGTAACAATGTAAATACGCACACATCCTTGCCTTAAATATGTCTTACATTATGTAATATGGTTAAACACAATAATGTTAATTCTACAGAAAGAAATGCAATCGGATCAGTCTCTGTTCAGTGATTCAACAGAATTTCAGACGGAACAAGTAAATGAGGTATGCAGAAGTACATGTGTTTTCTCAACACTATATATGTGTGAGTTAGGTAAATATGTATGTGTATATATCTATACCTATGTATGTTTTTCAGTGTGGACTTAAGCATAGAGATAGAGAGATATACTTACATGTAACGTTTGTTTGTGTCTGTATGTGTTTTAAATAATAATAGTACATTTCATTTATTGCCACAGGTAGAAAATGAAAACACAGAACATGTAGGTGACTCTTCCTTACAAATGACAGAAGACAAGAGTCGTCTTGCGATACTATCTTTTGTTTTGAGACATGGATTAACACACGTTGCTGTAAATGATCTGCTAAAGCTTATTCAAATGCATTGTGAAGATAAATCGTCAGTGCCATCAACCAAATATTTTTTTGAGAAGCCTTTGCTTGAAGTTGTTGATGTGCTTCAGTTTCATCATTATTGTATTCACTGTGATCAATATCTAGGTGTGCTTGATTCATCACGGAAAACAACTACCTGTAGTTTTTGTTCAGCACCTGTTAATATTTGTGAAAATATGAAAAATGGATATTTTTTTATATATGTACCTTTGGAAAGTCAGCTAAGAGACATTTTAGAAAACCACGGAGTTCATAGTGTGTGTTTTGAACCTAAAATTCGGAATAACACAATAACGGATTTTGTTGATGGTGACTTGTATAAAGCATTTAGAGGTACATCCCCTAATGACGACATGCTTACACTTACATTTAACTGTGATGGTGTCCCGGTGTTCAAATCGTCTAAATTCAACATGTGGCCAATACTGTGTTCTGTCAATGAATTGCCACCTAATATAAGAAGCAAACATGTGCTTCTATGTGGCTTGTGGTTTGGAATGGAAAAACCTAAAATGTATTCATTTCTAGAACCCTTTGTCAATGAATGCATACAGCTTTCAAAGACAGGATTAAACTGGCAAGATCCAAGGGATGATTCTTTGAAAAACATAAAGGTTTATACATTATGTGGTGTGTGTGATTCTGTGGCAAAACCGCTGGTTCAGAATTTTAAGCAGTTTAATGGAAAATATGGATGTAGTTTATGTCTCCATCCTGGAGAACAAGTAAAAAAAGGGCGTGGAACTGTGAGAGTTTATCCTCATACATCTGAAATTCCTGAAGAAAGAGAGCACACTACAACTGTGGCATTGAGTGAAATAGCAGTTAGAGAAGGTACAGACATCCTCGGAGTAAAGGGCCCTCTCCCTTATAAATATGCCCAAATTTGATTTAATTCATGGCATGGTACCAGATTATATGCACTGTGTGCTTTTAGGTGTATGCCGTCAGTTAGCAACGTTATGGTTTGAATCCAAATACCACAGTCAACCATGGTATGTTGGTAATTGCATGAGGAAGTTGACAAATTTTTACTATCTATTCAGCCACCAAGTTCAATATCAAGAACACCACGCTCCATCACATTACGTAAATATTGGAAAGCACATGAGTGGCAAACATGGCTGTTATACTACAGCTTACCTTTACTGAAAGATATGTTACCCACTGCCTATTACTCTCATTGGGCACTGCTAGTGGAGGGAATAAGTGTTTTGTTGTCATCCAATTTAAGTAGAGAGGAAATAACACATGCAAATGAAGCACTTGTTTACTTTGTTGCATGTGTAGAAGACCTTTATGGTAAAGAGCACATGAGCTTTAATATACATATGCTTCTGCATCTGGCGAAATCTGTGACAAATTGGGGCCCTCTTTGGTGCCATTCAGCCTTTGTATTTGAAAATTGTAATGGTAAATTGTTAGATTTGGTAAAAAACAGTAAAGCTGTGCCTTTGCAAGTGTGCAAAAACTTTTTAATGTTGAGAGCTTTGCCGCAGATTGCAAAGCCACACTTAAGGAATGCTTCAGCTGAATTCCAGCTGTTCTTTTCAAGAATGACATCCACAGATCACCATATCCATAGTGTTGAAAAATACAACGGTGTCACAGCACTTGGTGCCTAAAATTAGAATAATTTCTGAAAAACACTATATTTGTCTGCACACTGCTTTAAGCACTGTTGACAGCAGTACAATAGTTAAGTATTATGAAAGAATTGTTGTAAATGAGGAAGTGATTCACTCCCAGAAATATACTCGATCTGTAAAAAGAAATAATTGCATTGTAATGCTAAAGGATAAAAGTGCGTTCAAGATTTCAATTTTTATAGCATTGATGACTGACAAGGGACAAGAACAATGTTATGCAATTGGTAGACGTGGATATTGTACAAATCAAACACTTGTCAAAAGAACCACAGTCAAGACTACTCTGAGTTACAGGAAGAGTGTACGCTTTCCTTTGACTTACCCACTAGTTGCTGTAGACTGTCAAACCATTGTTGGAAAATGCATGGTAATCACATGTAGAAAATCAAATGACATTTTGTGTCAAATGATTAAAATATATGATTCCAAGTAAGAAAAAGATACAAATGCAAATACTGTACCAATTACAGATGTAATAATTGGTGATACATGAGTGGACTATGCTGGTCAGATCATGTTATATAGAACATTGATCTTCTACCTTGGATGGTACTCTGACCTCTTCAATTTCTGTCTTTGTTTTGTCCCAATAACCCATTTTAGTGACAATTTATCTTTCAGTCAAGCCTTTACATCTCAAAGTATAAGTGGCAGCATGTGTTTTAAGGCTGATTTGCTTACCTTTGATCAAGCTGGGCTGAGTTGAGTGGGGGACGGAGGGGGGTGATGCTGGGACGCCAGAATCACCGTCGAGCCCTCTTGAGGTGTCGTGGGCTAGTCGACGAAACACCGAGGATGGAAGGTGCCCACTTGAAGACCCCAGAGATGTACCCTATTTAGCTCAGTCCAGACGGTTGTCATGCTGATGCGCTGGGGAGACCGCACTATGGTTGATTCCCGGAGCCAGCATCGCAGCCGTTGTGTGTGCTGATGCGCTAGGGAGGCAAAATAAGCTGATCCCTGGAGCCAGCATTACACTTCAGCCATCAACACCAGACAGAAGGATATCTACATCATCATATGGAAGGAAGCGCAAATGGATGGAGACACATATGGATCACATTAGTTTACTGTGAAGCTACGTCTTAGTTGGTGCTTATCTTGGCGAGAGCCAAGTTCAAATCAGCATGAAGTTTTAACATCTACTCTCATGTAATGGAAATCATGAAGATCTGGATACGTCCAGTGACTGCTGTGAATAGTGCAGCTGGCAACAAGGGAAAGACCTCGTGACAGCCTGGAGAGACAGCTGACTGGAGGAAAGAGACCCCATTGGGGCTGGCAAGGGTTAGCTACCCTTGTCGGCAGTATCCAGCTCTGTGTTTACAGGATGCTGGAGACACCCGCCTAAGGCTTCAAAGAAATTAAAGAGAAAAATACCCCTAGAGTCTGCGAGAGCGGGGGCGGAAGATGACTCAACGTTGGACAACACGGTTAAGGACTTAGGAGCGAAAGCGGATATGAGTATGGAGAGTACTTCACAAAAGACTAGTTCAAGATCTGCAGTTAGCAAAGACATGGAACTCCAGGTTTGTGTCTGCGGCTGGAGCAAGGCGACAACGGTCAGGGTTTGAAGATTCATCAAGGAGAATGAAATGCTTGAGGGAGAAGGGACAAGGGCCTCGCATTGATCAGTACTTCTTACGAAGTCAGTCAAGTCAGTCGAATGAAATCCAGCGACAGGAAGCAAACCACAGTTCGCAGGATATCAGCACCCCTGTCATAGATGTGAGGAGGACTTGCATGGACACAGTTAGTGATGAACCTAATGATCCTTGTGAACCCGGTCAGACAAACCAGCGTAGAGAGAAAAGAACCTCAACGGGCACAAGCCTGGAGTTAAATGGCCAAGAGCTTGTGAGAAACTGCATGGGACACAGTAAACACAGATCTCTGCTTTGCATTGGAAAGGTTAAGTGGAACAGTTGAAAAGAAATTGGATAAATTTGGGGACATCATCTATGCATATGGAAGCGAGAGGTTTGGAGTTGAAAAAGGAAGGAAAAAGTACAAACTATTCCTGGAAAGTCTAGACAGCAGCAGGAGATTGAGCAGCTTAGTTCGAGAAAGGAGACAGCTGAGGAAGCAATGGAGAAGAGCAGAAGAAAGTCAGAAGGAGGGACTCAATCTCTTACAAAGGGTCATAAAAGATAAGCTTGCAACATTGCAGAGCTGAGCACCTACGGAAACGCTACAAAAAGAAGGAGCGTCGCGAGAACTAACTTTATAAAGACCCATTCAAATTTGTAAAGAAGTTATTCACCAGTGAGAAGAATGCCGCACTAAAAGCATCTAAGTTTGAGCTGGAGAGATATTTGGAGGAAGCATACAGATTCAAAAGGCAGGAGCCTATGTCAATTCCTTCAGACATCCCACCTATCAATCCACCAGAATACCAAATGGAGGACTGTGCACCTAAGTGGAAAGAAGAAGAGCAAGCTGTGAAAAAGCAAGGGCTTCATCATCTCCAGGGCCTAATGGAGTTCCGTACAGAGTGTACAAGAGTGCTTCAGGAGTTCTACGAATCCTGTGGAAACTGATGAAAGTAGCATGGAAAAAACAGGTTGTACCAAGAGCATGGCGCGAGCAGGTGGAGTCTTTATACCTAAAGAAAAAGATTCTAGCAGCATCTGTCAGTTTAAGCCCTATTTCCTATTAAACGTAGAAGGCAAGATTTTCTTCAGCATTATTGCTCAGAGATTGTCAACTTACCTATTAAAGAACTGCTTCATTGACACTTCAATACAAAAGCGGGCATTCCAGGTTTCCCAGGATGCTTAGAACACATCAATGTGATCTGGCAACAAATTCAATCAGCTAAAAGGAGAGGAAGGAGCTCCATGTGACATTCCTGGATTTGGCTAATGCATATGGTTCAGTGCCACATGAACTTCTTTGGGCAGCATTTGATTTTTTCAGTGTACCAATGACAATAACAAATCTAGTGAAAGCCTACTTTGGAGATTTGCAATTTAGTTTTCAACTTCAGAATTCAGCACTACATGGCAATGCCTAGAAGTTGGAATAATGGCAGGATGCACCATTTCTCCACTGGCTTTTACCATGGCAATGGAAGTAATCATTAGGGCATCAAAATGGGTAGTGGGAGGAGGCTTGGCTTCTGGAATACGACTACCACCAATTCGAGCATACATGGATGACATGACAACCATGACTACAACAGTAGCCTGCACTAATCGGTTATTGGGCAAATTAACCAATAACATTGAATGGGCACGAATGCAATTCAAGCCCACTAAATCAAGGAGCATCTCTATAATTAAAGGTAAAGTAGTAGATAAAACGTTCTTCATTAATGGTGAGGCAATACCAACAGTGTCTGAGAAGCCAGTGAAGAGCCTTGGGAGATGGTACGACGGGGATCTAAAGGACACAGTTCGTGTGGGAGAAGTTAGACAACAAGCTGTGGAAGGGTTGAAGAGCATAGACAGCAGCTTTACCAGGCAAACTAAAACTCTGGTGCTTTCAGTCTGGCCTACTGCCAAGGTTGCTGTGGCCACTGACTGTGTACGAGGTTTCTTTGACAACAGTAGAGAAGCTGGAAGCTTTAATCAGTTCACACATCAGGAAATGGTTGGGAGTTCCACGCTGCCTCAGCAGAGTGGGACTTTATGGTAAAGGAATACTGCAGCTACCTGTCTCGCTCTAACCGAGGAGTTTAAGTGCGCCAAGGTCCGACTGGAAATGACATTAGTAGAGTCACGCGACAAATGCGTAAGGGAGGCAGCACCTGTGTTGAAAACTGGAAGAAAGTGGGTGGCAAAGAAAGCTGTGGAGGATGCAAAGGCTGCCCTTCGAATTGTTGATATCATGGGGCAAGTTCAGCATGGAAGAGGGGTCTTGGTCTCAGTTCAGCTCCTCCTACATGGCACAAGGCAGCCCCAGCGCACGGAGGAAGCTTGTAGTCAACGAGGTGCAAAAGCAGGAGGAGAGGATGAGGTGTATAAAGGCCATTTCCCAGGGCAAGCAGGGAGAATGGATGAGATGGGAGAGTGTGGAACAACGCAAGATTGGCTGGCAAGACCTATGGTCAATGGAACAGAGCAGGATCAGTTTCCTTATAAGGTCAACATATGATGTTCTCCCATCACCACAGAACCTAAACCTCTGGGTAGGAGAGGATCCCTCATGTCCTTTGTGTTCATCACCTGCAACATTAAGGCACATTTTGACAGGATGTAAGGTGGCTCTTAGCCAAGGACGGTTTACTTGGCGCCATGACCAGGTGCTGCGATGTTTGGCCTTAGCATTGGAAGACAAGCGTAACATGACCAATAAGTTGCCACCTGTTCCATCAAAACATTACACACAAAAGACAACATTCCTCCGCCCAGGAGAGCAACCACCAAGAAAAGGTGTTAAAACCAATCCTCGCCCAGGACAACTGGAAGCTGCTAGAGACTGGAAAATGCTGGCAGATGTTGGTCAGCGGCTTATTTTTCCACCTGAGATTGCCACCACAAACCTTCGACCAGATATTGTCTTGTGGTCTGGATCAGCACGCCTTGTTCACCTGGTAGAGTTAACAGTGCCATAGGAGGATGCTGTAGATGAGGCGTATGAGAGGAAGAAACTGCGGTATGCTCAACTAGCCACTGAAGCGGAACAGCGAGGATGGAGAGTCTGGGTTTACCCAATGGAAGTGGGATGTCGAGGATTTGTGGCACACTCTACAACCCGGTTTATCAGAGATGTCGGATTCAATGGCCAAGAGTTGCGTCGCACAGTGAAGAACTTATCTGAAGCAGCAGAGAGGAGCAGCAACTGGCTGTGGTTGAGACGGAAAGATTCTGGCTGGGGATCTCAAGCACAATAGAAAGAAAGAAAGGCTGATGTACAGGTAAGTAAGCTGGGCTGAGTTGAGTGGGGGACGGAGGGGTGATGCTGGGACGCCAGAATCACCGTCGAGCCCTCTTGAGGTGTCGTGGGCTGGTCGGCCGAAACACAGAGGATGGAAGGTGCCCACTTGAAGACCCCAGAGATGTACCCTATTTAGCTCAGTCCAGGCGGTTGTCATGCTGATGCGCTGGGGAGACCGCACTATGGTTGATCCCGGAGCCAGCATCGCAGCCGTTGTGTGTGCTGATGCGCTAGGGAGGCAAAATAAGCTGATCCCTGGAGCCAGCATTACACTTCAGCCATCAACACCAGACAGAAGGATATCTACATCATCATATGGAAGGAAGCGCAAATGGATGGAGACACATATAGATCACATTAGTTTACTGTGAAGCTACGTCTTAGTTGGTGCTTATCTTGGCGAGAGCCAAGTTCAAATCAGCATGAAGTTTTAACATCTACTCTCATGTAATGGAAATCTGCCCATAAAGACTACAATCAGCATCCTCTTTCAGGTGTGACTTTTGTGAGAATCAGAATGAACTGCTGCAGCTGCTTATATACCACTCTGTAATATGTGGCATAATATGATTGTGTATTTTTATTGAACAGGTGCATTATAGCTAGTTCCAGGTTTGTTTTACAAGGTTGCTTATCATAACTATTTTGATGAAAGCAAAATGTAAAAACATGTTTTTACATTTAGGTAATACATGTAATATAACTTTCAACATGTTCAAATTCTCCCATCATCTGTCTTAGTGTATGTGTAAAGGAATGTTTGTTGTGTAAAAAAAAGACATTTTAAACTGGGTTAAATTCAAAGTTTTCAAGGTTGTCAAGGTCTTCGGACAACACCACCCCCCTCCCCCCCTAAATATATGTTGGAATTATTTTAGTCAGAATTCTAAACATTGAGTTCAGATAAAAATGCTATACTGTATGTGCAGTTTTACAGAGTCCATACCATCCTTTTAATTGTTATAGCATGTTAAAATTCTTAAATATTTTGGGTGGTATAATAATGTATTGTACAAAACAAAAAAAAAAGTGTATGTGTATTGTAAATTTCCACAACATTACTTTTAATTCAAGGTGTTTATTTTATAATAGACTGGCTTTTGTCTTTATTTGTCTGAAAGTAAACAAAGATGTTGTTCCATAAATGAAATCTATCTATCTATATCAATTTATCTGTCTGTCTGACTATCATTACATCTATTGTTTCAGGTGACAAACATACTAGTTACATCTAAGTAGTTTTGCATTTCCTTTAAAATATAATTCTTACCATTTAAAGAAGCGATTTCATTTTAGTATTGGTTATAATTTAAAAGACTTTCACATATGATCATGTCATATTTTATGTATCAATATTTGTAGTGCCAAATTGAATCCCTATATTTTGCATGCAATGTGAATTTTGTCCATGCTAACTTAATACACACCAAATATATCAATTAAACAATAAGAAATGTTGTACCTGAATAGGAGTTCAGTTAAATGCGCAGACATACAAAATTTCATAGGTATCTTATATGCAGACATTTACCATATGTGTGTCCTTATATATCCCTGGCAATACACATATAAGTACAATATAAGCCTTATATGATACACATATGTTTTATAATAGCCATTCAGAAACTTATATGAAACATATATATTTTTTTCCATATGGGTACCCCCATCCACAATCACATTATTCTCTCAGGAACAGGTATTTAGAACGCAGGAAACAGCCACGTGGTAGTTTTCACAGGTACTGTATTGATTTGTGGTACTGGATACTGCACATAACTGACTAACCAGCAGGTTGTACATACAATTACATTTTCATAGACAAGCTCACAAATGACCACCTAATCCCCTCCTAAGGAAAGCCCCGCCTACTCCTAACAGGATCAATTATTCAACAATCACATGCACCTAGAATGATTTTATACAAAAATAAACTATTTGATTTTCATTCCATTTACAATAAACATTCATATATGTTACATGACACGTTTCTTCTCATCTATATGTATTTGTTTAACCTGCATGAATACCATCTTTGTTTACAAACACGATTGTTAAACTAGTCTATTGTTTAGTCATTATTATTATCATTGTCATTATTATTCTCTAGTCCCTAACCATTACAAGTAAAGATTGAAAACCAGCATTACCCTTCTCTTGGAAGGCCACCGGACACATGGCTACAACAAACCCTTGTCCCACATGTATAGCTACGGCAAGGAAGCGCCCTAATCTAAATACAGCAAAGCACCGTCATATATTTAAACACACTTGACCAACAGCATGATACATAATAAACGACTGCTCTATCGCCATTAGAACAACAATAACAATAATAAACACAATAACATGCATTTGAATAATACAGTGAGGGTCTCACCCTCACAGATGGGTAAATAGTTGCTGACTGTAATGTATGCACTACCAGCAGCCATTATTCCTGTAATCTAATTCTTGCAATTAATATGATAAATTAAAGCAAAAGATCTGTGCATTTCTTTTAAATAAAACATCTGACAATTATGTACAGGGTGGGAAGAAAACAAATTACAACAATAACATATTCTGCACAGTTGTAAAATGGTTTGTTTATATTTGAGTACATTTTTTCATACAGAATAAAAGCTAACTTTATGATTTCCTGATTGCTGTGGTTATTTTATAAATGTACTGGGTATTTTCATAATTAACCGATTTTACAAAGTAATCGCTATATTGTAAAAGCAAGGAACAATTTTTTTGTTTATAAATTGAGCATGATTATATGACACTACAGATTTATGTAATACATTCTAAATCATCTGCCCAATTAAGACAGCCTATCAACAATAAGTACTACCCTTTACTGAAGTTATTGCTATATTAATATTCAATAATGTATAACATTCATTAAGGAAGTGATTAATGCAATATTTGTGTGGATGGGTACCTAATCCCAGGTGAGCTACATTAACACTGAATGCCCGTTCTGGTGAATCCACTAATGTTACTGGCTACCATCTGCAGAGCGGTATTTGGGGACTGGCCAAATACATTACAAACATTTGCCTGGCACACTTATGCAACTCACTTCAGCACAATGAGAGCTAATGATAAGCTGTGTTCCACACACTCATTATCAATGTAGTGTGAAGACAATCTGTTAGTAGAGGAGCTGTGAGAAGCTCCCCAGGGTGTAATTGTTTTTCCAAATGCGATAAAAGCTATAAATTACAGCCCTGTTTTCAATTATTTGTTATTTAGCTGCCACATTTGAAGTACATTATTGATTCAGGCTAACAATTATAGCACATGTGTATAATTATAAATGTCATACAATAAACAAAAAAGCAGTAGTCCTGATACAGATATAAATGTATTTGATTTTTTAAATAAAAAAATATATGGATTCTCTTGAATAATTTGAATGTCTTATCAGGAGATAGAGGCTGTGTGTGAAACAGCCCAGGCATGAGTATCTCACTTCAGTGAAGCACCCAGTGCCTGAGAGTAGAGGCTTCTGTCACCAGCAGTTAGCACCTAGCAATTAATTAGGTGCTTATGAGGTGAAAGTGTCTCTGTGACATAGTATACGCATTTGATAGCGTGGCAGCGGCGGTTTAAGATTATTCACGTCAACGCATATTTTGGAAACAATTTCAACAGGAATAAAAATTAAATTTTAAAATTAACTAAACAGAGAATCATTAAATCTTATTGTTTGAGTTTAGTATCGCTTTTGTTACGGGCTTCAGATCAGGGTCCGCAGGGCTGTATAGAAAGATAAATGAAGAGAACACACATGACTTGTTGTTTTCTTTCTTTTGCTGGTTTATCTATATAAGCGTGAGGGTCTCCCTTCCTATTGTTTATACCAGCTATTCTCAATCTTCAGGCGGTCGGTGGAAAGGTTACATAATTGCAGAAAAGAAGAGGTAGCACAGTTTATACATCCCATTACAAACCCAAAATTTGAGACCTTAACTCAGCTACAGAAGCAGGAAGAAAATGCATACTGGTACATGAAGAATATCTCCAAGTTTAAAAAAAAAAGCCTATACTCTGTCATATATATATATATATATATATATATATATATATATATATATATATATATATATATATATATATATATATATATATAGTTTTGGAGTGTAACATTTTTTTTCTTTCTTTTTTTCGTGACCAATTATTTTTTTCCCCTCCAATTTGGAATGTTCAATTGTTTATTTTTTTCTCCTCACCGCAGCAAATCCCCCCCCACAGCACAGACGTTCTTGGGGCATGCAAGTGTCCTGCTGTCTCACAAGCCTAAAGCCAGAATTGCTTTTAGGCTGAGCAATCCCGGAGAACAGAGATCAGCCCTGCTTTTTATCCACTGTGAATGTGCTCCGTGTCTGGCCAGTAGGGTTCGCTGTTGCACAATGAGGAAAAGCAATCCCTGCCAGTTTGCCATCCTTCACCCCGGGAGCGTCAGAGCCAATGTGACGCCTCCCTCGGGGACCCCAGCAAAGTTCAGACTGGACATGAACTGGCCCCATCTGAGCTGTCCCAGCGGCAGCGCTTTAACTGGATGAGACACTCGGGAGACCCCTAAAATGTATTCTTTAATAGGGAGTTTTCGTGTATTGCGCTCATGTGCACTCAACACAGCAGCTTGTAAAGCAAGGGATAGCACATGACAGGGCGTCCATTGTGTTGCATTAACATACGGCTGTAGTTGGCTGTAGCCTTCAACCAACAAAGTTGCATATATATATATACATATATATATCTATATTATATACACACATTCATTTTTAAGGTTTGTAGGCCCTTTTTAATAGACACAAAAGTAGGCACTTGGGTGCCGTTTTTATTATTTACAGAAAATAAGACAACTGAAAACAAAACAAAAACCTAACACACATACTAACTAAAACTTTTCACAATCCCTAAACTAACAAACCAGATAGCTAAGCTGTTTACCAGTCACCAAAGATAAACGGTACAACACAAACAAAGTTTACTCACTACCTTTTTTACACCACACAGGTCTTTTCATAATGACAGGCTCTCTCACTCTCGTGGTTTGTGGGATTGTGGGAGGGGCTTGTTGTGAGGAGTTTGTGTAAGCTGGAGAAACGTAAGGAAAAAGTTTTCTATTGTAAAGTATTTTTGAAGAAAATTGTTTTGGTGTGGGTGGACTGGCTTAGCCCCGGTAATGGGGTCCCAGTCAGGGGGAGCGGCAGGTTTGACTCGCTGGCACGGCTGTCGATGTGATCCTGACAGCACCATGTCAGTGGAGGATTGCCTGCTTGCAGTGAATGCGATGGTTGGAGTAAATAAGATAAGATCTGTATCACATATGAATAAAGAATTAGTTCATTTTCTTAGCGAAACTTTGGCCAAAAATACATTGGTTCAAGAAGGGTTTGTAGTGAAAGGGAACCTGGTAACTGTGTCCCTGTTAGCAACCCCAATAACCAAAATTACCATATCTAATATACCACCATTTTTAAAAAATGAATTATTTGAAAAAGAACTTAAGACATGGGAAGTTAATGTCTCCAATTCATTTTGTTCTGTTGGGTTGGAAGGATCCCAAATTAAAACATGTATTATCTTTTAGAAGACACGTCTTTGTGTTGTTAAATAACCTGAATTATGAGATTGATGGGGCTTGGACATTCAATGTGGAAGGTAGCAAGTGTGTTGTTTGTGAGTACGAATACAATGAAGTGCTTTAAATGTGGAGTTAGCGGGCATCAAAGAAAAAACTGCCCGGTAACAGAAACTAGAGGAGGACAGGAGGAACAGGGTGAGATTGGCGGGGAGGCTGTCAGGAGTGATCGGGGAGAGCAGGAGGAAGAGCCGCCGCAGCTAGAGCTGTCTGAAGCGGGTGAGCAGACCGGGCCAGCTGTTCAGGCAGCAGAAAACAATGACAAAAATACTGCTGTCAAATACTGCTGTCAGTTTATTGTGGTTGAAAAAAAAGGAAAAAACTTAGTAAAGATGGTGGACAAGGTGAGAGCATTTCGGAGCAGAGCGGTCTCCTCAGTTCAAGGGCTGGCTCAACACACTCCTTCTGAAGAGGATGGTGGTGGGGTTAGGCCCGGGTCTAGTAGGAGACTGAGGTCCGAGATGGGGGAAGTTGAAACCGGTGGTGCGGGGGCTCCTGGCACGGACCCGGGGGGAATGACGGAAGCTCAGGGTCTCAATCTGGGGTTAAGGCGCCCCCTAGTTCGGAGGGAGAGGAGCACAGCATTGAGTCACTACTTGGCGCTGTTTTAAATCCATCTCTGCCTGGCTCGCTGAGATCAGTAATAGTGGAATCAGAGGTAAACATTCTGGAAACTGCTGTAGTAGCGGCAGAGAGAGATGGTGAAGAGGAGAGTGAAGAGGTGATGGGCAGAAGAAGGCAATGTCTCAAACTCTTCGCTTTATGTCGACATTCCTGACAGCCAAACTACCAAGAAAAAATTGTACTCGGCAAATCAGATAAGTGAGTTTCTGGATGTCACTAAAGGTAGGAGAGGAATTGATTTAGAACAAACGTTTCCGGATTTAAAATTGTTTTTGAATTCAGCAAACATAGCTCTAAGAAAAGCTACATTTAAAAGAAATAGATAAACAGAAATGGTTTAGATTTAAGAAAAAAAAAGCAAAATGTAAGGAAAACGCTTAAATCAGAATAATTAATATATCATTTCCCTAATGGATAAGCTATATAAAAACTGTATTGTTTCTTTTTTCTTGGTGGTTTTAAACTTTATCTGTCATGGAAGGAATTAATTTAATCTCTTTTAATATAAATGGTTGTAGACAAAACTTTAAAAGGGCACAAGTTTTTGGAGTTTTAGAACAGAAGTGTGTGGGAGTGCCTTTGTTGCAAGAAACACACACAGATTCAGATACACAGGATGGCTGGCTGAATGGAGAGGGAGGTGTGTGATGAGCCATGGCTCTTATAATAGTGTGGGGGTAGCGGTGCTCTTTCGACCTGGAATGGACATTAATATTTTAGAAGTTAAAGAGATAATTAGAGGGCGAATGATAAAAGTAAGAGCTGAAAAAGGTGGGAGTATTTGTTATTAGTAATGTTTATGCTCCTAATATTGGGAGATAGGATTTTGTTCTTGAACATTAAGGGAAAATCTTCTAATCTTCTAACTGATGGTGATATTCTAATAGTAGAGGGTGATTTTAATTGTACAGTTGATTGTAATATTGATCGGAATAGTTTTGAGCCTCATCTCCCTTCAGCGACAGAGTTGGCTGCTCTTTTAATATCCAATGACTTGGTTGACGCCTGGAGGTATCTGCATCCCACCACTCGTCAGTACACATGGTCACATATCTCTCAGCATGTAGTAAGAGTTAGGTTAGATAGGATGGATATATATATAATATATACACCAGTGTCATTTAAATAAATGTGTTAAATCAACAATAATACCAAATAGTTTATCTGATCATCATTGTTTATTAATAACAGTAATTAAAAATAGGGAAATACATAGTGCATCATATTGGCATTTAAATGTTAAATTATTACAAAATGTTCAATTCACAAAACAATTTCATGATTTTTGGAAAAAAAGGAAAGAACAAAAAAATCAATTAAAAAACTTAAGGCAGTGGTGGGATATTGGGAAGACACAAATCAAGTTATTTTGTCAGCAGTATATTGCAGACACAAACAGGTCATTGAATACAGTCATGAGAGAGCTAGAGAGAGAGATCCTCCAGTTAGAAACTGAGCAGAGCACAGCAACAAAAGAGAGCCTAGGGGAACAGAGAGAAGCCTTTAGCAGCCTGCTGGAGGAGAGAGTGCGGGGGGCGCTGGTTAGATCCAGGTTTATCAAGTTAAGAGACATGGATGCCCCTACTAATTTATTTTTCGGATTGGAGAAGAAGAGAGCCAACAGTAAGAGGCTGCACTGTGTCCGGCTGCCGTGTAAAAAGGAGATGACTGGCCAGGAGGAGGTCAGGGAGGCGGCAGTGCGTTTCTATGAGGAACTGTTTTCCAACGAAGCATGTGACAAGAAGGATATCAACATGCTATTCGAGGGCTTGAGCCAGGAGGAGCAGCAGAGTTTGGATATAAAACTGTGTTTCCAGGAGTTAAAGGATGCTGTTAAGAAGCTGGCAAAAGCACCTGGGATAGATGAATTGCTGGCGGAGTTCTATCAACACTTTTGGAAAGATCTGGGGTGTGACCTGTTTCTGGTGTTACAAGAAAGCCTGCAGGATAGGGAGTTACCGCTCAGCTGTCGGAGCGCTGTAATTTGTGTTTAAACAAAAACTGGAGACCAGTGTCACTTGTGCTCTGACCTAAATATATTTTCGAAATGTTTGGCAATGAGATTGAAGAGCTCTATGGACAAGATTATTCATCCAGATCAGACTTATTGTATACCCAGGAGTATTATCTTTGATAATATTTTTTTAATAAGAGATTTTTTGTCATTTGCAAAAACTGGACATTTTAATGTGGGTTTGGTTTCCTTAGATCAGGAAAAAGTCTTTGATCGCTTTGACAATTGCTATCTTTTTAAAAGTCTGGAAGTCTTTGGGTATGGCCCTCGGTTTATTAATTGCATTAAACTTTTATATAGTAATGTTTTTAGTGTTTTAAAAATAAACGGCGGGTTAAGCAGACCCTTCCCAGTGTACAGGGGGATCAGGCAGGGCTGCTCCCTGTCTGAAATGTTGTATTCCATCTCTATTGAGCCCCTGCTGGCTCGGTTGAGCAGCAGGCTGGGGGGCTGGTTAGTGCCTGATTTATCCCCGCCAACAAGAGCGAGAGTGTTGGCCTATGCTGATGATGTTACAGTGTTTATGAGTAATGACATAGACGTTCAAGACCTGCAGCAGGGTTTGAACACATTTCAGAGAGCATCATCGGCGCGTATAAATTGGGCTAAAAGCGACACTTTTTTTATCAGGGAGTTGGCAGGACGGTGGTCCTCCTGTGTTGCCCCAGGTACTGAAATGGAGTAGGACAGGGATGAAGGTGCTGGGAGTGTACCTCGGCACAGATTACTATACTGAGCAGAATTGGGAGGACCTGGTGGAGAAGGTGAAGGGCCGACTTGATCAGTGTCGAGGGCTGCTACCTCAGCTGTCGTATAGAGGGAGGGTCCTGGTCATAAACAACCTAGCTGCCTCAATGCTGTGGCACAGGTTAGTGTGTCTGGACCCCCCAATAAACTTAATAGACAGAATACAGAAGCTCTTTGGAGTTTTTCTGGGGAGGGAAGCACTGGTTGCACTGGTTGAGGCCAGCTATTATAGGGCAAGGATTGGTTGACATTGCCAGCAGGGTGGCAGCCTTCAAAATGCAGGCTTTGCAGAGACTGCTGTACACTGGGGAGGCAGCCCACTGGAAGAGGTTAGCCTGCCTCTTTTATAACAAAGTGGAGGGGTTCGGAATTGGTATTCATTTGTTTTTAATTAACCACCTAACTTTGGACAGTTTTGGTTTACCCCCTTTTTTATTTGAGTGTTCTAAAGGTGTGGGGAGCTCTGCGAGTGGAAAGGGAGGAGAATGACTGTTCATAAAGAAAAGCCACTATTGTTTAATCCTTTCATCACAGTGCAGTGCCTTCAGTCCCTAGCACTGCAGGAGAGCTTTCAAAGGCAGGTATTACTAAACTAGGGCAGCTGTTGGTTCCTGGACTCTCTCGTTGGCTCAGTGCAGCGGAACTGAAAGACAGGCTGGGTTGGTGCTGTGAGAGGCAGGCAGAGAAAGTACTGAGGGGTGTGAAGGGCTGTCTGTCTGCAGGGCTCAGAGAAGCCGTGGAAGATGAGGCAGACTCTGAGTTCCCAGAGCTGCTGGTATCTCCTTTAGAGAGAGAGGAGCAAGAACAGGGGGAGGAGGAAAGAGGAAAGATTCTAAAAGTATAGAAAGTGAAACACCTGTTTTAAAAGTGTAGAAAGTAAAGCAATGTACAAATTGTGCATAAAAGAGCTTTAAGGAGGATGGCAGATTCCAGATGGAGAGCTCTCCTGTCAATAGGAGAGGAGGGGAATCCAGAATGGAGGGTACTGTACAAACATCCTCTGGATAAGAGTAGGAGATCTACAGTGGAGACTCATACATGGAGTATTAGCCACAGGAAGGCTTCTTCATAAAATAGATCTGAATATCCGCTCGGACTGTGTTTTCTGTACACGGGAAGAAACCCTATTTCATACATACAGTGAGTGTGAGAGGCTAGACCCTCTATTTAATCTCTTAAGTAAGCTGTTACAGAGGCTGGGAGTTAATTACACAATAATGATTATTTTTGGAGTCCCCTATAGGAGGAGTCTCAATCTCGGAAAAACAAGCTCACTCAGGTGGGCATGCTGTTCAAAGTGATGGTGGGGAGCAGGCTCAAGGTGGATTACACCTGTTTTAAATTGGTCCATGACATGGAAGGCTTCCGCATGAAGTGGTGTGTCGTTTGGCTTTTAAAGTTTTAAGGGTTTTAGTGCTGATGCACTGGGAAGGCTTAGGCTTGTCTCTGGAGCCAGTGAAATTACTCTTATTTATTGTGGTTCTTTTACATTTCTGTAACTTGTAAGAAGTGATCTGTCAAAGGATTGTTAAAAGTCAGAAACTCTCTCTCTCTCTCTCTCTCTCTCTCTCCATCCACACAGACTGGAGACTGCCCAGAGCAAACTTTTTGCCTAGTTATTACAAGCAGGTGGCACCAATTAAACTATAAACCTGGTATCAATCAATTAACTAAACTAATTACACCTGTGGCTGTGCAACCACAGCCACAAACACATTTCTGTGTCAGGGGCAGAAATTAACTCTATCCCCGCCAAACCCCAACACATTTCTTCCAGGCAGGGATCCGCCCTGCCACAAATTATAAACCTAACAATTTTATTACATATCCCTCTTTGGAGAAATAAAAGCCCCTCAAACACGGTTCTGTTTGTTGTAACCATTAAACTGGAGGTTTAACGTTTCCATTTATTGTCATTAATTAAAATGAATGAAGCCTCGGTGCCGGTCTCAATCGCTCCATAAACAGAGCTGACATAACCCGCAATGTTAACCTTGTTAGTGACCAAGCATTTAAAAATACCAATCATGTATTTTTGTTGATAATGAAAAGATACAGAAAAGGAGGCAAAGACAAAGTTCGCTATCCACGCATTACTACCACTGACCTAGAGAAGCTAATGCAACAATACATGAATGTCATTATTAAATACTTGGTCATTAACAGGCTATCATTGCGATTTTATAGCAGCACTGTTTACGGATTGAGACCAGCACAGAGGCTAACAATAACATAACAAAGCTAGAAACTGAGTATTCTTGACCAGCTGAATTGCACACTGAAGAATAGAATTCTTACTAGACCATTTACATTTTCAGGACAAACTGTTTTTAAGCCGATTTTACCTTTTATTTATGTTTCATTCAATCAATAAAAACACCAGCTGCCAAGCATTTTAGTTTTCTTCGATTTTCATCAAGTTTTTGACTTATTAGATCTTTGTGTCTCTTGCTTTTTTATTTTTATTTATTTATTTTTTCCCTGAACAATGGTTTTGCTGCTTGTAATTCTAGCCACTTGTCTACTGACTGTCATGTCTCCGAAAAAATCAAATGCAACAAACGGAATGCCGGGTGATTCTCACCAAATCTTGTCTGTTTGTGTTTTTCATGTGCAAAAATGAAAGACTTTTTCCACCAACAATTTATGTTAAATGCTTGGAACAAAGTCTCAAGTATATTATGCAAGTACATTTTATAATTCAAATACTTTCATTTTGTATTTTTTTTTAACATTATATGTGATTAAGCAAAACAAAATCTCATTACCGTAACCAATTCATTTTTACATTAAAAAACATATTTATTTGGCAATTTTGTGATAATTGCTTAGAACAAGTTATTTTCTTAAACTTATCAACAATTATTCATGTATTTTTAAATAAATATAAAAAATATCCACACTTTTGTCTCATTACCGTAATATGACAGATTTATCAGATGTCTTCTTTTGTTTTACTTGTTTAATTATGGATATTAAAATACACATATACTGATGTAAAGGAAATCATTTGTATAATACATTTTCCTTGCCAATTTCATATGTTTTTAAAACATATACCTCTATTTTAAAAATAATAGCCTGTTGCGGTAATGATATAAATGTGACGGAGGATGAGATGATATATTACGGTAATGAGTTCAATATACATTTGACTATTTTAGGAATTTTAATAAATTATTCAGTGATATTACACATGACTGTGTAATATGGCAAATAGATAAGAGCGCTGTGTGATATGTGAGATTTATTATTTACATATACACACATATACACACAGTGCCATGAAAAAGTATTTGCCCCCTGTCTGATTTTCTGCATTATTGCATATTTTTGACACTGAATGTTATCAGATCTTCAACCAAAACCTAATATTAGATAAAAGGGACCCTGAGTGAACAAATAACACAAAGATTTGATACATATTTCATTTATTTATGCAACACCCAATGCCCCAGTGTGAAAAAGTAAATCGCCCCCTTAGACTCAATAACTGGTTACGCCACCTTTAGCAGCAATAACTGCAACCAATCGCTTCCTGTAGTTATTGATTAGTCTCTCACAGCGCGGTGGGGGAATTTTGGCCCACTCCTCCATGCAGAACTGCTTCAACTCAGTGACATTTGTGGGTTTTCGAGCATTAATTGCTCGTTTCAGGTCCTGCCACAACATCTCAATGGGGTTTAGGTCTGGACTTTGACTAGGCCATTCCAAAACTTTAAATTTTTTGTTCTTCTACCATTCTGATGTAGACTTGCTTGTGTGTTTCTGATCATTGTCTTCATGACCCAGCTGTGCTTCAGCTTCAGCTCACGGACGGATGGCCTGACATTCTCCTGTAGAATTCTCTGATACAGAGCAGAATTCATGGTTCCTTCAATGATGGCAAGGCGTCCAGGTCCTGATGCAGCAAAGCATCCCCAAACCATGACACTACCACCACCATGCTTGACCGTTGGTATGAGGTTCTTACTGTGGAATGCAGTGCTTGGTTTTCGCCAGACATAATGGAGGCCATGTCGGCCAAAAAGTTCCACTTTTGACTCATCTGTCCACAGAACATTGTTCCAAAACTCTTGAGGATCATCCAGGTGCTTTTTGGCAAACTTGAGACGAGCATTCATGTTCTTCTTTAGTGAGCAATCCCATTTTTGCCCAGTGTCTTTCTGATGGTGGAGTCATGAACACTGACCTTAGCTGAGGCGAGAGAGGCCTGCAGATCCCTGGATGTTGTTCAAGGGTTCTTTGTGACTTCCTGGACGATTTTATGCCTTGCTCTTGGAGAGATTTTGGCAGGATGGCCGCTCCTGGGAAGATTCACTACTGTCCCAAACTTTATCCATTTGGACAATATGGCTCTGACTGTGGTTCGGTGGAGCCCCAGAGCCTTAGAAATGGCTTTGTAACCCTTTCCAGACTGATAGGCATCAACAACTTTTTTCCAGAGGTCTTCAGGAATTTATTTTGTTCGTGGCATGATGTGCACTAGAACCCATGTGCTGACAACTTCACTCTGATGGTGAGGGCCAAAGGTAGTCAGATTTATATTGGGCAGGGCTGGCCCAAATCAGGCCTGGTTGTTACCCAAAGTACTCAAACAGCTGACCCCAATTATCCCTTTAATTGAGTTGAGTTAACTAGGGGGGGGCAGTAACTTTTTCACACCTGAAGATTGCATGTTTTTTTTTTTTTTTTTTAAATTTATTTCTTAGCAGACGCCCTTATCCAGGGCGACTTACAGTTGTTACAAGATATCACATTATTTTTACATACAATTACCCATTTATACAGTTGGGTTTTAACTGGAGCAATCTAGGTAAAGTACCTTGCTCAAGGGTACAACAGCAGTGTCCCCGACCGGGGATTGAACCCACGACCCTCCGGTCAAGAGTCCAGAGCCCTAACCACTACTCCACACTGCTGCCCTTGTTTGATTACCTTGCACACCAAATAAATGAAAGAAGCACCAAACTGGTGTCATTTTTTTCTCTCAGACTCCCTCTATATATTACTACAACACACAAAAAAATCTGACCAAATACAATGTGAAATACTTCTTCACTGCACTGTATATATAGAGACTGATATGAAAACCTTTATCTTTAAATAGAAAATGTCTTCCTTTCTGAAACTACCTTTCTCTTTCCTTTATTCTGTATTCCTCTAAAAGCTCAGCACTACTGTAGATCTTTCCTCTGTGCTTCTGAACCCTTGCTCGTGCAGCTGCTCTCTTTCTTACACTGTCTGTCAATCTAAACAAAACAATGTTTTTAATAACTAAATTTAAAAAACCTAAAAAAATAAATAATTCACCAATAATCTATGATGCGATGTATATATAATACTATAAATACAACTGTTTTGTTTAATATGCCTTATAGTTACCATTACCGTAATTCTACCTCTCATTACTGTAACAGGTCTCATAACTGACATGGTAATGAGAAATGAGTGTAACGGTAATGAGAAGGCCTACCTTAATTCTGTAAATAAAATGTGTCAGCCACTTTGACTTTGACAAATTTTTACTTTGAAACCTCAGGCATTTTT
This sequence comes from Acipenser oxyrinchus oxyrinchus, assembly GCA_030684275.1. Lineage (NCBI taxonomy): Eukaryota > Metazoa > Chordata > Actinopteri > Acipenseriformes > Acipenseridae > Acipenser > Acipenser oxyrinchus. The sequence goes on from CM060266.1 coordinate 11,057,093, forward strand.
ATGGCTTTTTTTATAGCCAGTTAATTTTTTTCTTAAATCTAATTAATTTCTTATATTTTACAAATTACAGTAATGAGATTCAAAACTGTTAAACATAGGATATACCAAGGTAAACTGTGAATTTAAAAGAAAAAGACAGAGCACATGTTCTCACGTTGTGTCCCTCTTGAAGCTTTCCTCCTTGCTGGTGCATCATGGGTAAATAAAACTTGATTTAAATACTTCCTGGATTCTCTGGAGAAACTTGAACAATTGTTACGGCAATGAGACAAATTGCTTCGGACACGTAGTTTTTCTCCAAAAAAAATCAGTAATTTTAAAGTGTACTTTTTTAACCCAAAGATTATAGTAAATTATGAACAATTCTGAACAAGATACATATTTATGTCAGTGACATTTCTTATTTTTTTCATGAACAAATGCTTAATAAATATATTAAAAAAAACTTCGAACGCATTACGGTAATGAGATTTAAAGTGGAAAAAGTGTTAAAAATGTGAAAAATGAGAAAAAACAATACATTTTTATTTACTAATAGCAAAGAATTGTCCTTCTCCTTTGCAATGATTATATTTTTTTGTTACAATTATGCATTCTTAAAAAGATATCCACCACGGACATGGTTTTACAGCCAGTTGGTGAGAATCACCCTGCCACTCATTTTTTAAAACTTTAAAAGACCTCTCACAACAATGTGTATTAATAATTTATTAATTGAACTGTGCTTCAGCAAAAATAAGTGAACTCCTCTCCAAAAACAAAGGATTGATTGATGATCAAGTATTCAATCAAGACCCAGCCACATTCCACACCAGCAGGGCCTCTGATTTGCAGCAGATTCAAATTCCAAAATCAACACATCACCCTTGTACAACTTTGTGAGCCAGGGCCAATAAGAAATGTATGTTTTGTAAATGAGTATTTATATGACAATAGTGGATGTTAAAGGGTACATAAGGACATTTTTGTTTTATTGTTACATGTTCCCATGTGTTGCTACAACTGTTTACGTAAGGTGTCTGTATTGTTTTAATTTTATTTTATTTTTTTTAAAATTTTGACCACTTTTTTAAACTTTTTTAAATTGCATTCCCTGCCTCAAGATGGCTTCCCATGTACCCGCATGGGCCTCTCAGAACTACATTTCCCATCATCCTCCTGCTCACTGGTAAATCCATCTCGGTTACATATGTGAGCAGGAGGATGATGAGAAATATAGTTCTGAGAGGTCCATGTGGGTACATGGGAAGCCATCTTGAGGCAGGGAATGCAATTTAAAAGTTTTAAAAAGTGGTCAAAATTTAAAAAAAAAAACACACACACAACTTACGTAAACAGTTGTAGCAACACATGGGAACATGTAACACTATAAAATAAAAAGGTCCTTATGTACCCTTTAAATTGGTATAAACAAAGAGATCTGGTGTGCAATGGCCTTAATCAATGTAGTTAATGTTAAAAGTAGGCTTGCTATTTTTCGATATTAATCGGTAAAGCTTGTTAAATGTAGAATTCCCAAAAAAATATCAGTTAAAGAAATAAATTTATATACAATAAATGTTGGTAAAACCACTCGCTATTTTTTTATTTTCTTACCAAAAATAATCATTTAGAAATCTCTAGTTTGTGTAGTTTTTATACTTGCTATCTGTCCCGTCTCCATTCCGCTCTGAATGGCTGGGAGTCGCTATCAGTCATCTCAGTGGTCTGTTAGTACTGTAGATTCACCTTGATCTCATTGACTGAAGCAGTGTAGAATGCTCTCATTTGCTAGCTACAGCGCCTACTTTGAAATTAGCGGGTTAAGGTGTATGTAAGCTTTTGCTGTAGGTACACGGTGACAGTTACTAGTTTGATTTGAAAATGGGGCGCAAGAGAAAAACACTTAATGAATATTGTGCAGAATACCCTGCCCGACGGCTCCTGCCCGAAGTCTCCGCAGCAGGATGAAGCGGGCCCGTCTGCCTTGCCTGTGACTCTGTGTCCTGTTGTGCTAAAGTAGGAGAGGGGGATCTCAGACTCCGAATAATAAGTTAGTTCTGTTAAACTATCTAATGTTTTGTTATGTGCATATTATTTTTATGCTATAAAGGTCTGTGTAATACACTTTTGTATGCTGCGTTTACTACGGTTTATTTGAGACCATTTTTAAACGTATAGCTCAGCTGTGACCAAATGTTATTTCAATTAGAATGTTGGTAACCATGGTTTTGTTGCATGTTGAATATGATGAAGGGGTTTTGCTAAATGAAACGTTTTTCAATAGCATAAAAAGCCGCTTTTTTTAAAGCATAAAGGTCGATTTCACCCATTCTCTGCTTGAAAATAAAGCTAGAAAAAAACGTTAAATTCTTTCTAAAGTAAACGTCGATATTAATCGTCGATTTGGCAAAAAAAAAAAATAGTAGCAAGCCTAGTTATACGCAATAGTAAATACTGCAATAGCTTATGCAGCTACAGCAAACACAGTACAAATCAATCTATTTTATTCAATACTGCAGTAAATAAAGTATGATTTTTTTATAACAAAAAATAAATGAAAGCTCATTTCAAACACTGCATTACCATCTATATTATTTCCAAGAGTGCAGTTAGCAGTAACTTAAACATTCCAGAAGGCTGGGAATAGCAGAATCAGTCATTAGAAAATCCCCTTTGCCCCTGCCAGAAGTGCTGTATAGTCACTTAATGAGAGGTACTTGAGCAATTGTGCAAAATGTGGCATAATGAGTTTGCATTATATCGAGTATGCAATCTTCTAAATCCTTCTAAACACATGCTTTCATAACCATTGAATGCAAAAAGCATATTTGAGACATAGAGAAATCTGTGTCTCTGATGTTGGCTTAAGGACATGCACAGAAGAAGCTACCAAAATATTTAAAATCTGTGCTGCCGCCTTTGAGGTGACATTGTAACCCTGGAGAGAGAGTCCAACCAGACTAATCCCAGGGCTTAAAATAATGGGGTACAAAAAGATTGAAATTCTGATCCCCATGATAGTCTACAAATGGAGCTAAAATTCAGAACTTTAGTTATATAAAATCCAGTCAAATGTTTAGTACAGTACATTTTCTAAATAGTGGTAGTAAATCTATGTAGGCTGCCCTACACGCCCACATTTCCCACTACATAAGATTTCTAATTTCAAATAACATGGCTACATTGGTATAAAAATCTAGAATGGAAACATAGTGATGTCCAGATCTGCAAATGTAAACTTCAAAAATATACATTTGCCATTCCCCTAATACAAGTATAAGATCTCTCCCACCTTTGGACGCATTAACAGTCTGTGTTTTGGGTCACTTAAATAACTATACATGTGGAGTAAATATAAAGGTATATTTGGTCAGACCTCATACAGAACTTTATTCATGGTTTCCAGTTGGCACAGGGATCTATCTGAACAAGTCTACCTTAACTGTGCATTTATGAGAACTGGTAAAAAAAAAAAAAAAAATCACACAGCAGTACAAAATATGAACTCCATCTACTCCTTTTTCCAATCCTTTCTCCTTTTATTTCTCTCGCTTTGCAATTTTGTGTATGAAGGGTCGGAAAAATTGGTAAACTGCAACTACGTTCAGTACAATGGATGTTATTACCTAACTATTGAAGCAAGACGAAAAAGTTATTGCCAATCTAAAAACAGCCTAAAATATTAAATGAATTTAAAATAGTTTTTAAATGAAGTTCAAAATGTATCTGCCTTCATTTAAAAAAAAATATACAGTTCAGTAGTTCAGGAAACCCGACACAGAATATGAGTTTTAAAGATTTTATTTATGATAATGCAAATGCTAAGAATGTGAGGTATGTGAAGGTTGACTGAAAAACAATTGCTGAAAAACCTGCTAGGTTTGAGGGACCACTACCTGGCCATTTGGATGAGGCAGGGCACCCCCAAAAGATCCGAGCAGGTCCCAATGTCGCAGGGTAGATTTAAGTATTGAATTCTTTTTAAGGACGTTGACATCAGTTCTGATAAATGATGATATGCTTCTGATGACCACCGACCGAGTTGTTTGAGGTGATCTGGAATTCTGCAGCGGGAGGCTGATGAAGCTGCTCCTATTGAAAGAATGCCCTGAGTAGTTCTCTGCTGGAAACCCCGATCTTAACAGGATCTGGCTGATGTAAAAGATAAACCAGTGGCCGGTGACGATAGTTCTATTTTCGTTTACAAACTGAACTGGAAGCACCTTGCGACAGACGAATTTGATGAAAGAGAGGGATTCGTAAGGACTTAATTAATTAATTTACTCTGAAATAATAAATCAAGGAGCGTTTCCTTTCTTGATAGGTTTTGCTCTTTTTTTTTTTTTTAAAAGGTCAGAGTATCGTTTGACGGAATAGATACACTACCGGTCAAAAGTTTTAGAACACCTCCATTTTTCCAGTTTTTATTGAAATTTACGCAGTTTAATGTCTCAATGTACTCTGAAATTAAAGCATAGAACAAATAAACAATTGGAGATAAAAAAAGAAATCATGAAATCGTTTTGTTTAACAAAATTTAATCTAAATTTTTGACTCATCAAAGTAGCCACCTTTTGCAGATATAACAGCCGAACACACTCGTGGCATTCTTTCTACAATGGAAATCAAATATTGTTCGGAAAGTTCTTCCCAACACTGTTGCAGAAGTTCCCACAAATGTGTTGCACTTGTAGGTTGCACTTGCTTTCACCCTTCTGTCCAGTTCATCCCAAACCAGCTCGATGGGGTTTAAGTCTGGAGACTGTGCTGGCCATTCCATGATTTGAAGCCTACCGTCTTGTTCTTTTCTTCTAAGGTAGTTCTGACATAGCCTGGAGGTATGTTTTGGGTCATTATCTTGCTGTAAGATGAACCCCTGACCAACTAGGTGTATACCAGAGGGTATTGCATGGCGCTGCAAAATGCTGTGGTAGCCGTTTTGGTTCAGGGTGCCACTCGCTCTGTGTAAGTCGCCGACTCTGGATCCAGCAAAAGAGCCCCAGACCATCACGCTTCCTCCTCCATGTTTGACAGTTGGTGTCACACACCGAGGAACCATCCTTTCGCCTACTCGACGGCGTACAAAAACCCTGCGTGATGAACCGAAGATTTCAAATTTTGATTCATCGGTCCATAAGACCTTCCAGTCTTCAGTAGTCCACTGGTGGTGCTTCATGGCCCAGGCAAGCCTCTTTTTCTTATTTTGCCATCTTAGCAATGGCTTTCTTACCGCCACTGTCAAACCTGCAGCTCGAAGTCTTAAATTTCAATAAAAACTGGAAAAATGGGGGTGTTCTAAAACTTTTGACCGGTAGTGTAAGTCGTTGCTGCATGGGTGAAATGAGAGAGTTGAACTGACAAGAGGAAGCAGTGAATTCTGAACATCGTAAGAACCCGAAGAAAGCCAGGAGAAATAAAGCTTAGATAGTTTTATCTAAAATGTTAGAATAATAACCGGAATGAAGAGTGTGTATGCAGCTGTGGAAGGGTAGAACAGAGCCCTGCACATAGAGAGGGGGCAGGGCTAAGACCTGCATGTAAATTAAATGTGTTGCATTTATTGTGTTATGATTTATGATATATTTATTTTTAGAACGGGTGAATTTGTGGGTGTATTTAAAGAATGGTTTGCATGTTTTGGTATGATTTGAATATACAGTGCCGTGAAAAAGTATTTGCCCCCTGTCTGATTTTTCGCATTGTATTTGGTCTGATTTTTTTTGTTGGTTGTTGTAGTATATAGAGGGAGAGAAAAAATGACACCAAACTTTGATGATGCTTACATTTGTTTGGTGTGCAAGGTAATCAAACATGCAATCTTCAGGTGTGAAAGTTATTGCCACCCCTAGTTAACTCAACCCAATTAAAGGGATTAATTAGGGTCAGCTGTTTGAGTACTTTGGTTAACAACCAGGCCTGATTTGGGCCAGCCCTGCCCAATATAAATCTGACTAACTTTGGCCCTTACCATCAGAGTGAAATTGTCAGCACACAGGTTCTAGAGGCACATCATGCCACGAAAAAAAGGAATTCCTGAAGACCTCCAGAGAAAAGTTGTTGATGCCTATCAGTCTGGAAAGGGTTACAAAGCCATTTCTAAGGCTCTGGGGCTCCACCGAACCACAGTCAGAGCCATATTGTCCAAATGGAGAAAGTTTGGGACAGTAGTGAATCTTCCCAGGAGGGGCCGTCCTGCCAAAATCTCTCCAAGAGCAAGGTGTAAAATCGTCCAGGAAGTCACAAAGAACCCTAGAACAACATCCAGGGATCTGCAGGCCTCTCTCGCCTCGGCTAAGGTCAGTGTTCATGACTCCACCATCAGAAAGACAATGGGCAAAAATGGGATTCATGGCAGAGTAGCAAGGCGGAAACCTTTGCTCACAAAGAAGAACATGAATGCTCGTCTCAAGTTTGCCAAAAAGCACCTGGATGATCCTCAAGAGTTCTGGAACAATGTTCTATGGACAGGTGAGTCAAAAGTGGAACTTTTTGGCCGACATGGGCACCGTTATGTCTGGCGAAAACCAAACACTGCATTACACAGTAAGAACCTCATACCAACGGTCAAGCATGGCGGTGGTAGTGTCATGGTTTGGGGATGCTTTGCTGCATCAGGACCTGGACGCCTTGCCATCACTGAAGGAACCATGAATTCTGCTCTGTATCAGAGAATTCTACAGGAGAATGTCAGGCCATCCGTCCGTGAGCTGAAGCTGAAGCACAGCTGGGTCATGCAGCAAGACAATAATCCGAAGCACGCAAGCAAGTCTACATCAGAATGGTTGAAGAACAAGAAATTTAAAGTTTTGGAATGGCCTAGTCAAAATCCAGACCTAAACCCCATTGAGATGTTGTGGCAGGACCTGAAACGAGCAGTTCATGCTCAAAAACCCACAAATGACACTGAGTTGAAGCAGTTCTGCATGGAGGAGTGGGCCAAAATTCTTCCACGGCGCTGTGAGAGACTAATCAATAACTACAGGAAGCTTTTGGTTGCAGTTATTGCTGCTAAAGGTGGCGTAACCAGTTATTGAGTCTAAGGGGACGATTACTTTTTCACACAGGGGCATTGGGTGTTGCTTAACTTTCTTTAATAAATAAATTAAATATGTATGTATAGGTTTTGGTTGAAGATCTTTTTCACGGCACTGTAGTTTGTTTGTTTATGGTTTAAATGTGGTCTGGCAGAGGTGGTGTTAGCAGCTCGTCTCTGGCATGGTCGGCAATCAGTGATTATTGACTGTCAGCCATGCAAACAAAAACTCTTGTGCAGAATGTGACCATCTCTGGATTGATTAATTTATTGTTAATCCGAAGATGGTCACATGTATAAAAACCCAGAAGCTTTTGCTGGTCGAGGTGGGTGTTCGGAGGAGGAATGTGTGTGTATGAAAGATGGGAGACAAAATGAAAGTAAAAAGTATAGGATCAGTGAAGGCAACTGCCCAGCCTGACCTAGATTTTGTGTTTGTGTTATGTGTTCGTGATTTATTTTTTGTTTTAAACCTTTTTATTTCATGTTGTGAGCAGTGTTTTTGGTTAAATATTTATTATTTTTTTTCTGAATAAAAACGCGACACAGTGCTTTCACCCGAGTACCTGCCTGTGTGTCGGCTTTCTGGTCTGGGAATGTCATCACTCGGCCAACCTGTCACAGCAGCGAATAAATATATCTATTGTAATGGGCAAACGAGGCTTAGCTGTGAAAGCTTCAGTACGTTTGAACCCTTTGAGAACTAAAGAAATTTGAGAATCAGTGAGAGCATGGCTGGGGGAACCAAATATTAATTTGTGAAAGAATCGAATGCCTGATGTGACCACTTTAATGGAAGAAGCTCGTTTTGTGAGTTTGAGGTAGGCTAAAAAAAGATGCAGTGACTGAAACAGCAAATGAAGGAAGTTGTATGGAACTTTTTAAAACTATTCCAGGCTGACCAGTATGTTTGTAGCATGTGCTGAGTAAGACAGAGAGATCCCCTTATCTCAACAATCTCTCTCTCTCTCTCTCTCTCTCTCTCTCTCTCTCTCTCTCTCTCTCTCTCTCTCTCTCTCTATCATTATTTACAGAAATCTTAGGTCTGAAAAGGGAGGAATCTGGGATGGATATAGATCCGCTTCTGGAGCCAAGAGTCTGAATTTCTGAAATTGAAAACGAGAAAGTGCATCAGCAATCTGGTTCATGTAGCCTGGAATGTGATATGCTCTTAATATGAATTGATGGCAAACTGATAACCAAGTGATTTCTTCTGAAAATGTTCATGATACAGAGGGTGAACAGCCTTTGTTTATAATTTAAACAGTAGCTAAATTGTCTGAGTGGATGAGGATATCTTTTTTTAGCCCAGGAAGACCCCCAAAGCAATACAGCTACTGCAACTAGGTAAATTTCATACAATGCAGAAGACTGTTCGGAATTAGGAATACATTTAAACTCTTCGGGCCAAGAAGCAGCAAACCATTTTCCATTAAAGTACCCTCTGAAACCATGAGAAGAAGCAGCGTCGGTAGACAGCTGTGAATCTTCAGGTCGTAGAGGCATTCGTTATAGAAAAAAGTTATTCCATTCCACTGAGTTAGAAGGAGTTTCCATAGGGGTAATTCTATACGACAAAAATAATCAATGGTAAAAGAATGAAAGAGAAAATTGACCGGTGAGGCAAGCTGAAGAAGATATGAAATAAATGCAGGACCCTGTGGAATAATTCTCATTGCGTAATTAAGGTGACCGAGAAGAGACAGAAGTTTGCGTTTTAGAGCATGTTTCTCTGGAAAGAAAAGAAGAAATTAAAATAACGATGTGATCTATTTTTCTTTAGGGAGAGATGCTTTAAAGAAATTAGATTATAGCGTGATTCCCAAGAACTCTATAGATGTGGAAGTACCTGTTGTTGGAAAATACAGACTTGAGAATACATAGACTCTGCACGGGGGTGGGAGGGCATAATGAAAATCAACAAGCAAAAAATAATCTAAGAGATGAAGCAGGAAAGGAGTGTGATATTTGTTTAACAAGATCCAGCAAAGAGCTTCTGATATGGTGTTGAATATTTTGGAACTACTTCTGCATCCAAACGTTAAACATACTGAAAAAAATGTATTATGCCACTGAACTCTGACAAGGTGCCATAGGAAAGGATCTATTGGCATAATTTTTGAAAGCGTCTGAAATATCTGCTTTTGCAAGCCGTGCATTTTGACCTGCTATTTTGATGAGGGAAATGGCATGGTCAGTGGTTGCGTACTGGTGAGAACAATCTTTGTGAGGGATTAAACTGTTGATGCTGGGAGTAGAGGAATTGTGAGGAGTGGATAGGTCAATTATAAGTCTTTTCTTTCCTATGCGTCGCTATACCTAGTGAGTTAATATGGTAAGTAGAAAAGGAGGTGTGTCAAAGGGACTGATCATGTAGTTGTTATCCAGCTCTTTCTGCAGTAAAGAATCTACTGCTGCAGGATCAGAAATAGCAGATTGCAGATTATTGTCTTTTTCTTTTTTTCTTTTTTTTTTTTTAAAGGGGTCCAATGCCCAAATTTGAATTATGAGATGAATGTCTGTCAATCAAAGTATTATTATTATTATTATTATTATTATTATTATTATTATTATTATTATTATTATGTTTTAGAGTTTCTAGCTTTTTAAAAAGGGAAGGAAAGCAAAACTTTGAAAAGATAAAAACAAATGTAATGGTAAAGATTTTAAAATGTGTACTATTGGGTATTACCTTGGTACAGTCATTGACCTTGTCTGTACGGAAGCATTGGCCTTCCCACTGTGGTCAAGTACCAGACAGCAATACCCCTAGTCGGTTCTTTGGCTTTATTATTATGGGTTTGTGACAAATGATTCTTGGTAATAAATCTCCCTCTCGACCTGTGAGGGCGTTAAGCAGCGACGATAGAGTTCCCTGGACGGGCTGGGCTGACAGTTCTTTCCCAGGGTTCAAGGGAAGTCGGCCAGCTGCAAAGTGGGCAGGACTCCGTTGCAATAACGCATTGACCTGGAAGGGAAACGACATGGCAGCCACAGATTGGAGGGGTGGTTGCACTCATTTACCAAGGGGGCATGTGAGATGGCATAAAAGGGGATGGAAAAACGCAATCTGTTCCTTTTTCGCTTTGGTTTGAGTTTTAAACCTGTAAAGGCTGTGAGAGACCCCGTGAGAAATTACGTACTGTGAGCTTTTGTTTGTTTGTCTAATTGTCTTGTATTGTGAATTACTACACGGCTAACACGATTCCGGAGCTGTCGACGAGGGCCAGCACAAAACCGGAATAGCACTTCACCACTAATAAAATGAACTTGTATCACCCACCACGAGCACTACTGCATGCACCCAGGACTGGTGACCATGTTGGTATTATTCTGGGACGGATAATTGTGTTTATTGTTTGGGACTGTAACCCGCTGTTATTTACTCCATGCAATACACATTGTTGTGTATTGCCGGGGTCTTATTATTTGGTCGCCAGACCTGGATACAATAAAACCTGTTTCCAACTGGATTATAACTCTGTCTGTTTAATCACACATTGCATCACTCCTGTACCTTTATCCACTAACCACTCTGCCACAGGGTTTAACAGATGTACTGCATGTATGGCACACATTTCTATTTGGCAGGTCTAGTAACTCAATGTATTGTTTTCACTGTTTCCATATTCATTTTCTTTACACTTTTGTAACAGTTCTCTCCTCCATATTGGTGAGTGCCTCTGACCTGAGCCATTTTAGAGTCAATTGGATTAAAAGATTCCTATCAGTTGCACCAACAATTTACACTTGTACTGAGCCCCCTTAGAGCCTGTATGTGCATGCAAAACCCCTGAATGTGACCTAAGATATCTCTACAGGGGCAAAAAAGTTAATAGATGTACATTGCGGTACCCCGCGGTTACAAATGGTTGAAAGATCCCTTATTACACTATTGTTTTCTTTCTGATTAGCTACAATCTGATGGCCTCTACATATATGCATTATAAATTAGATATATATAGAAACTACAGGGTTTTTTTTTTTAACTGGATGTTAGTTTTTAATGATTTATACCCGATTTTTGCCGATTATTCAATATTATCCTGGTACTATTTGCTAGGAAATACACAATCATTTGATTAAAATGCCATTTTATTTTGACATTGACATTGTAATAAGCAGCCCTACACTGTATCCTAGGATACAGCAAATGTTTAGACATCAGAGGATCAAATAATGTTTAACTGTGGTTCTCTGTCTCTTCACAAACACACGATCACCTGATTATGTTGGCCAATCAAAGTATGACTATTGTGGCAATTGCTGGGCATAGTAACTATTAGTTTGATCAAAAACTAAATTGAAATACTTACACGAAAATATAATATTTTTAGTGGATGAGGGATGGGGAGAAAACATAAATCAGTTTATGAATATTCAAAAGAAAATGAATATTTCGAAGTATACAAAAAGCAAAAATAGCAGAAGTGGGTCAAATGAGGCAGAGGATGCATAGCATTGCAAATACTGCTGCATTGAGGTACATGTTCGTGCTGACAAAAGAACATACTGAAAAATAAGCGACACATTAAACTAAAACAAGAAAGTGAACTGAGAGACAAGCAATCCATTTATGCAGCTTTTACACACGCTTTAATAATGAGTTTGTCAGAGCGCTGTGCTTTGCTGGACTGCCACTGTTTATTGCAGAGAGGTATTGTGACGGGGTGGCACAAGGGATGAGGCCCAGAGACAGACTGCAGTTCAAACAAAATACTTTTATTAAATAGAAAACACAAAATAAAGAGGCACGAGGGCCAAACAAAAGTTTTTGTTTTTTTTAAAACACAAACAATAAACACAAAGTGAAAATTACAACAAAAAATTTTTTTCCAGGCTGAGCTTTGCCTTCACTGGACTACAAAATTTCAAAAACCAGCACACAAAGAAAAATCACCCTTGCTTCCTCAGCTACCTCTCCCTAATGAGGAGCTGAGGCCTCCTTTTATGTCAGGTGGCTGGGTGCTGATTGATTACTAATTACTCCCACCTGACACAATAAACCTGGGCAGGGAGGGGAATTTAACCCCATCCCTGTCAATATTTACAAGGGCAGAGCCTTGCTCTGCCACAGGTATGTATTGGTGATTTTGTGTAACAGTACTGTCCCATCAGCTAAAACACTGCCTAATGCTGACAATCTTAATCGTAAATATTTGACAGAAAATGGTGATGCTTTAGTTGGTAAACTTACATGGAATACATTGATAGAAATGTCCAGTGTGATTTTTGACGTGTCTTATAATGGCTTGCACCACTCAATTCTGTCAATTTTATTTTATTTTATTTTTAGGGCTCCCCAGTGGCGCATCCAGTAAAAGCACTCGCTAGAGTGCAGTATGCGCTCTATAGCCTGGACGTCGCCGGATCGAGTCCAGGCTATTCCACAGCCGACCGTGGACGGGAGCTCCCAGGGGGCAGCGCTCAATTGGCCGAGCGTCGTCCGGGGGGAGGGAGGGTTAGGTAGGCCAGGGTGTCCTCGGCTCATCGCGCACCAGCGACCCCTGTAGTCTGGCCGGGCGCTTGCGGGCTTGCCTGTAGCTCTGAGGCGGCTGCACGGTGAGTCTGCAGAGTGTAAAGAAGCGGGCGGCTGACGGCACATGCTTCGGAGGACAGCATGTGTTCATCTTCGCCCCTCCCGAGTCAGCGCAGGTGTGGTAGCGGTGAGCTGAGCCAAAACAAAAACTAATTGGCAACGACTAAATTTAAAAAAAAAAAAATTATGATTTCAAGGCGAATAAACCTGACTTGTTTTGTGCTGAAGTCATGTTCATACCTTCTGTAGATACTGTTTCCGTCAGCACAACGATTGCCCAAACGTTTGCAAAGTAGTGTGGCTTGTACTTGCACAGATTCTGCTTTATTATACATGGCAGGGACATTAAATCAGAAAGGAGAACTGCTACACATCATATTCCACATGTAAAATGTGTATACTGAGATTTTTTCCCCCAGATTTTTACCGATGTTTCAATTCAAAACAATTTTTTACCAATTTTATCCATATTTTAATATATGTAAAAAAAAATTTATGATAAAAACCGAAAACGCGGAACACTACATATAAGACCAGTGTACTTTTCATGCTTGCCTCTTATCAGTGGTTATCAAGATAATTGTTCAGGACCGTGTGCATCAGTGAAACTGCATAGAAAAGATTATTCCATTTTCCATTTAAATTAACACAGGATTGGTCTCATGGCATTGCTAAAACATCGGTTTCAGGTGAGTGTGTTCTTCATCGTTTTACCAAGGAGACAGCTGAGTGCCACTGACACTGGGGCCGTTATTCACAACGTGCCTCTGTGAGCCAACTCTCACACTACAAGTGGCTGTGCGCTACTCTCAAGTACTGTAGGTCACATTTAGGATAGCTCACCACTAGGTTAGCATTCTGTTTGCCCTTTTGGTTGCTTTGCCTGAACTGTGTGATTGCTGACAGCAATGAATCTATTACACCACCAGGGTCTCCTGCTTGGTGTGCCTGTTCTAATGGGAGGCTGTGTGGTCCAGTGGTTAAAGAAAAGGAGGTCCCCGGTTCAAATCCCACCTCAGCCACTGACTCATTGTGTGACCCTGAGCAAGTCACTTAACCTCCTTGTAAATGACTCTGCAGCTGATGCATAGTTCACACACCCTAGTCTCTGTAAGTTGCCTTGGATAAAGGCGTCTGCTAAATGAACAAATAATAATGAATCTATTACAACACCAGAGTCTTCTGCTTTGTGTGCCTGTTCTAGTCCCCCCCCACCAACCACCCACCCATTTGATATTTGGATCTTATATTTTTGTGACAAAGGAGCATAGCCTTCTGTCATCTTAAATTATGGCTACCGCTAATAATAGCCAAATTAATTAAAATCTATCATAGTATTCATTTGTTCTCTTAAAACATCTAATCACATGTTCTACTTCGACCAGAGCTATGCAACACTATGCTATGTGACAAAAGAGGAGATGGAAATATTCCATCTTTTGGAGTGCCGAAGCACTGTTTGTTTAGGAAAGTCTAAACCCTAGCATCTGAAGCAATCTGGGGTTCTTTGTGTTTTTTTTTTTTTTACCAGGGACTGCATTAGTTTCACTGGAGAACACTGAAAGTACTACCGTTTTTCCTGTGGGAGGTTTCAGGGATAACAGATATCTAAGATTTATAACTTGAGCTCTCAACGGATATCTTTAGCAAAAGGTGTGTTTTATTCAAGATGAATTAGAATCAACTGGTTAATGGAAAAGGGCATTTGAAGCAAGTCCCAAGACTTGTTGGGTCTGAATATTTTAAACTTTCACACTCTATCTCTATCTTTTATTTTTAACCTGTTTTCTTCATACTATAGAATATGCTCCATAGTTCAGGGGAGCTTAAGTCCAGTGGGTGTTGTCTGGTTCCACACCAAGCTAATCGCCTCTTTACATCAAGGGGCTACCGCCCCCTGCAGGTGGCTGCTTGAACTTATTGTAGCTCGGTGAGATGACCATTTTGCCTCCCTAACCCAAAATGGAGCTCCAATGCAACACTTACTAAAGAATCCCCTCAGAGCACCAGCAACTTTGCCCAGCCAGGGTGCTCCCCTGACTGTATGACTCACTCTGCATACTGCAAGGTAATGCCTTTACCAGGTGAGCTGCAAGGTGAACATCATTTGTTATCTTCAATATAAAATAAATGTACATTCTTTATAAAGTTCAGCTGAAATTTCTTGGTAAATATTAATTTAAAAAAAAATATTTGAGCATCTAACAGTCTTAGTGATCGACCTGACTTCTTGCTGTTTCCAAGGCTGGATTCACAACAGCTAAATCCAGATCTGTCTTCTGTAAAATCATATTTAATTGAGTCAGAATAGCATCCTAGCTGAGCATCGACATCACAGCTGCAAACTCAAATGATGCAATGTTTATCAAAATTCCACTGCTTTTTGGATGTTTCTGCTAGTCTAACATCATGGCAAGAGGCCCCTAGAAGCTATAGACTGCTTCAAATGCTATATAGAATGCAAGCCATCGTACCCCATGGACCTGCAACACCCCCTGGACAGCGGATGCACAGAATGGGTTTAAAGAAAGACACATATTGGGATTATTTTACAATATAGCCATTCTAACCAACTTAATATTGGGTCGACAGGGAGGGGGTTACATTTCTCACTCTCAAAACACATGGGAATGTGACTGGAGCCGGAAATTGAATAAATGATTAATGCTTAATAAGGCTCCAGCCACAGGTGTATAAAGAGGGTGATCACGGGTGTTGAAAGAGAATTAATGTTGGTGTTAGAGGTGAAGGTGTGTGTTGTTCTGTGCTGTGCCGTGCCATCCTGTGCTTACGTTGGTGAGTTTTTGTAGAACCA
The DNA here is from genome assembly GCA_030684275.1 of Acipenser oxyrinchus oxyrinchus. NCBI lineage: Eukaryota > Metazoa > Chordata > Actinopteri > Acipenseriformes > Acipenseridae > Acipenser > Acipenser oxyrinchus. Next base: position 11,072,462 of record CM060266.1, read on the forward strand.
TTTGTTTTGGCACTTGTGTCGTTTGTTGTGTTAAATGTGTTTTGTCTAGTGTTTGTACCATTTTATTTGTGTATTTAAAGTGTACATTAGGGTTAAACTGCAAGCTTTCTGTGTCTGAGTCTTTCTCCCTGCCAAGTAACATCTGGGACACAAGGCTACCCTGTAACAAGCGTCTTGCATTTCGTGATCTGTATGTGGCATTTCCTCCTATACACATTTTTCCCAAACTCTGCACTCCATGAAACCCCCAAAATTGGTATCCTTTGGAGAAGGAGTGTCCTCTTTTGGGAGTATAGTTTGAAGAGCTTTTATGATTGTTATTTGTTGCCTGTGAGCATTTCCTTCATTGTAGATTCTGCGTCATTTTCAAGAACAGCATTTTGGTGCTCCTCTGATTTTACAAATCCTAAAGTTTTGACATCCACAAGAAGGGTTTTTCTTTTTCTTAGCAAGACAAATCTGACTAATCATGTTATTGCTGCCCTCACAGGTCAGCCTATTGCGATTCTGCAAGCAGCTGTGGTGAAAATGGTGCTTGTATTTTTATAGGATTCAGATTCAATGGTTGTCACAACATGAGCTGAGTTAGCATTATCAGAATCAGTATCACTACCAGTACAAGTCTCATCATAAGCATCTTTATTTTTTGGTACTGAAATATAAATATTTATCAGATAGTACAGAACACAGCATCGTAGATATACTCATATTTACAACAAATTTGCACCTACAATAGATGCTGGTGACTGACAATAATCTGCCATGGTAAAATGTTATAAGAACACTTAACTGGGGGATTTGTTCAGCTGAAAAAAAGACTGCTAATAATTTATTTTAGAATCAGAAGGCCCTCCCAAAGGCTTGCAGCTTTTGTAAACCGTGAACTAAACAACCCATGCTAAACAAATTAAAATCACTTTTAATATGCATGTATTTTCCCTATGCAGATACACTGTTGTTTTGTGCTGAATGGAATTCCCTAGCAGATGCAGGCATTTTTAATAAAGTTCAAGGGATTCATTTGTCAACGGTCTAGAAAGCAGCAGACAGGTATTGTTAAATTGCTTCTATGAATTAACCATTTAATAAATAGAAATAATGAGATATGTAATGTTTTCATACAGGAAGGTTCTGGTTTGCAGATTGGACACAGGAGGATAGCACAGAGAGAGAGAGAAAAACCAGCATGGTTTTAGGAAAGGGAGATCGTGTATAACTAACCTGCTTGATTTTTTTGAGGATGCAGCATCGACAATGGATCATTGCAAAGCATACTACATGGTTTATTTAGATTTCCAAAAAGCTTTTGACAAAGTCCCTCATGGATTAATTCTCAAACTGAGCGCAGTAGGGATTCAAGGAAATGCATGCACATGGATTAAGGAGTGGTTAACATGTTGAAAACAGAAAGTACAGATTAGAGGAGAAACCTCAAAATGGAGCGAGGTAACCAGTGGTGTACCACAGGGATCAGTATTAGGTCCTCTGCTATTCCTAATCTACATTAATGATTTAGATTCTGGTATAGAAAGGAAACTTGTTAAATTTGCAGACAACACAAAAATAGGAGGGGTGGCAAACACTTTTGCAGCAGCAAAGGTCATTCAAAATGATCTAGACAGCATTCAGAACTGGGCAGACACATGGCAAATGCCATTTAATAGAGAAAAGTGTAAGGTACTGCAAACAGGCAACAAAAATGTGCATTATAAATATCATATGAGAGATACTGAAATTGAAGAAGGAATCTATGAAAAAGACCTAGGAGTTTACTCGGAAATGTCTTCATCTAGACAATGTGGGGAAGCCATAAAAAAGGCCAACAAGATGCTCGGATATATTGTGAAAAGTGTTGAATTTAAATCAAGGGAAGTAATGTTAAAACTTTCCAAGACCTCATCTGGAATATTGTGTTCAATGCTGGTCACCTCGTTTCAAAAAGGATATTGCTGCTCTAGAAAGAGTGCAAAGAAGAGCAACCAGAATTATCCCGGGTTCAAAAGGCATGTCGTATGCAGACAGGCTAAAAGAACTGAATCTGTTCAGTCTTAAACAAAGAAGACTACGCGGTGATCTGATTCAAGCATTCAAGATTCTAAAAGGTATTGACAATGTCGACCCAGGGGACTTTTTTGACCTGAAAAAAAAGAAACAAGGACCAGGGGTCACAAATGCAGATTAGATAAAGGGGCATTCAGAACAGAAAATAGGAGGCACTTTTTTACACAGAGAATTGTGAGGGTCTGGAACCAACTCCCCAGTAATGTTGTTGAAGCTGACACTCTGGGATCCTTCAAGAAGCTGCTTGATGAGATTCTGGGATCAATAAGCTACTAACAACCAAACGAGCAAGATGGGCCGAATGGCCTCATCTCGTTTGTAAACGTTCTTATGTTCTTATGAGAGAAGATGCAGTTTCTTTGGCAGAAAAGGGACTAAATTTGCAGCAGTAATCAGCAATAAAATGTATTTTTTTGTGAATTGAGAATCTACTGTGTAATGTAATACCTATACGTGCTGTGTGGAAATTAAATTACAAAGACAATAATATAATTTATTCACAAAAAAGTTTTTGAAAGTAAAAGATTCTACTCTGAATATCACCATGAGTCTCTGCTTTCACTTTCAATATGATATTAGATCAAACACTGGCAAAGTGAAAATAAAAACCCTAGAGCTTCCCTGTAGCCTGGAAGATGGAAGTTATTCACAATATTTCCATACTGTCCCAGTTTAAGGATGAAACTACATTTTAAGAGCAGCGGGTAGACTGGAACACAATGGAAAGGGTGAATAACATTGGCTACGTTACAAAGACTTTTAGCAAGCCGGAATGACATGTTCTCTTCCGAAAATGCACGGAAATGTTAATGTATTTGAATGTCACACTTACATTTTTGCATACAGTACATCTGGGGAACCCTCTAAACGGACCCAGTGTGAACACAGCCTTAGACACCTCTACACATCCCCATAATCTGATCAATAACTTATGCTAAATAATGTTAAAACAAAGTTTCATAACAATTGGATAAGCGGTTCCCCAGTGCATTTTCGGCAGAGAGCATGTAGAGGTGTGGAAGCAAATTGAATAAACAGTCCAGCAAGGGTGATTTGTAAAATGAAGAGGTTTTATTAATTATTTATAAAAATAATAAAGAAAGTTTATACAGGGATCCTGGAAGGAATCGGTATGAATGTCTCCCTCCAAGAAAAGAGTCCTTTACCAGACAATCGTTTGTCTGGTTTTAAACTCCCCCAGGGTTATTCTGCAACATCCAAACACTTGTAATTAAATACAGATTGTTTTACCTTCCTCCCACACGTCTCCTCCTCGTGTTTCAAGAACCCACCTTGACTAAAGCAAACTTGCCCCTTTATATGCCCCGCCACTGCTGTCAGTGGAACAACAATCCCGTTGGGACACGTATTCTTTTTTTTTTGTGAACTATTATTTTTATTAATTTTCCTTTCTTTTCCCCACCCCTTGGGAAGAGGGAAATTGGGGAGAAAATACAGATCAAAAAATATCACAACAATACAGAAATACAACATATCAGGACAAAAACAAGAATATTACAACAAGGTACAATAAAATATTAAAAGTAAAAAAATCAAAGAAAGAATATACGTTAATTAATTGAATGAAAATTATCCTAAGGGGAAATGCCATAATATGCACTTGATCTTACTCAAACAACTGTGCCTCTTTATCGGCAGCAGTATCCTATGCTGCCATCATATTAGTGGTGGCTAAGTGTAGCTGAGTTGTATATCTTTTCAAAAGAATGAAAAATTGAAAGTGGATGACACAGGGGTGTGGTCTGAGATTAATATATTTTGAATCTCTGTAGATTTCACAAACTGCAAAATATTACAGGATACTTCTGCAATTACCTTGTAATGTTTGTTTTAAAAACGAGCAACATCACTTGAAACCAAATGAGCTTCCTGCAAACATGCAATATCAACCTTTTTTCTTAAGAGATCTAAGCACTGTGCTCTTTTTACAGGATGATTGGCCCCTAGTAAATTTTAGGAATTAATGACAACACTACCCATGGTCAAAAATAGAGCTAAAGATCAGGGAGAATGATCGTAAAAGACGTAGCATTCAAAGAGCAAGAAAATATGACATGGAGTAAGACCCCCGATTCGGCACTCATCATATAGCAATATCCTATAGAACAGCAGCATAGTAATGACAAAAACTCAGCAAACTAAACAGAGATGGGAACATGGTTACAAAAAATCAAGGTGATAAAGAGAGCCATAGAGGGAGAACAATACATATCAGAAAGCTCAAGCCACAATTAACATCTGTACTCCCTCTCGCTCGCAGATTCCGCTCCCTACCTACCCCCAATCCCAAAATCTCAGCCTCCTCTTCCCTACTTCCACCTCCCTAGCCTCTCTCCCCACCCCCCAATACAACAATTGTCAAAAACATAGTAAATTAAACTGAGAAGGCAGTGTTGTTAAAAAAAATAGAATGATAAAGAAAAAAGCCAGAGGGAGCACACTGCATATCAGAAATCTCAGACCACAGTTAACATATGTACTCCCTCTCACTCGCTGGTTCCGCTCCCCATCTACCCCTAAATCCACAAATCCAAGCCTCCCCTTCCCTCTTTCCACCTCCACATAGAGGAAGTAATATAAAAAACCTCCTGTTTAAGAGCATTGAGGATAGTAGCTGTTTCGGTTATGTTTCCAATCACAGGCCGCAAAGCCGTGTCAGTTGCTTCCTGAACTGATCCACGGAAAATGAGTGCAACCTCGGCCAGGCGGACGTCCCAATCCTCAGGGCCCAGTAACCTCTTCATACGCTTTCCCTCCGGTGTGGATACAGGGGAAGCAACGGGTCCCTTGCATTTAGTACCCATTCTAAAATGGTGATTAGACAATTTTTATATAAAAAATATAAACAGCGTAAGTTGTTCAATTATAAATTAAATAGCGGAGTGGCGACAGGAGCTCTATCAGCAAGCAGCCATCCCAACAGTAAGGTCACGTGATCTCGGGACAAGAATTCTTAATCTCACATGACTAGAGTGACTGGGATCTCTGTACTCACCTTGCCTTTCCTTCACCAAGATGGCTCCACCCTTTAAGGTGACTTGCATCACGGTTACATGACTCTAGAAAGAGTACAAAGAAGAGCGACCAGAATTATTTCTGGTTTAAAAGGCATGTCATGTGCAGACAGGCTAAAATAATTTAATTTATTCAGTCTTGAATAAAGAAGACTACACAGCGATCTGATTCAAGCCTTCAGAATTCTAAATGGTATTGACAATGTCAACCCAGGTGACTTTTTCGACCTGAAAAAATAAACAATGATCAGGGGTCACAAATGGAGATTAGATAAAGGGGCATTCAGAACAGAAAATAGGAGGCACTTTTTTTACACAGAGAATTGTGGGAGTCTGGAACCAACTCCCCAGTAATGTTGTTGAAGATGACACCTTGAAGAAGCTGCTTGATGAGATTCTGGGATCAATAAGCTACTAACAACCAAACGAGCAAGATGGGCCGAATGGCCTCCTCTTGTTTGTAACCTTTCTTATGTGCTTATGTTCTTACCTCCGTGCCTCCTACTGCCAGCAGGCTGAATCACAGACCGAAACCCCCTTAGCTCATCACAAGGACCATCTCAACATTGCTTGCATTTTTATAATGTTATAATTTGAATACATTTTTAAACTTCAGTGTAGTGGTTTACTACACTGCAAATGGGAAATACACGTGACTGTAATGCCACAGTCTAGGGTTTACCTAAAGAGACACGTCCCAATGAAGTTGGGGGAGTGACGAGGGTGTGGTTTCAGCTGAGAAACTGTTGTGATTGGATACAAACTGAGAGCTTGCAGCGTGGTAGTGATGGGGCGCATAGTTTTTAATTATGGAGGGAGCATTGAACAAGACAAGGAGAATGTAATTATAAAAATATTGTATTACTTCATAATTAATTATATAAGTATTACTTCATTTTTACCTCAGATTTTATCTAATATATTGGATTGTTATGATGACATTTTCTTTTTTTCTTTTATAATATTTTAATAGATGTATATGTGTTTTTCTATTGAAGTATTTTACAATTTCAATATTAATGTTATTAATACTTCAAACTTATGTAACAAATCAAAAGTTATATATGTACCATTATCATCCTAAACTGAACTTTATACCTTAATTTGTATCAGTTCTATACAAGGGGTGTTCAAAAAGTTTTGAGAATGACATACATACATACATAAAAAACACATGCATAAATGAAAACCACTTTATAATATTTTTCAACATAATCAACTTGAAGAATGCACGGTTTTATATCGTCCCCGCAGCTTTATGATCACCTCCAAATGCTTTTATTAAAACATTTTGAACACACCTCATAACTAGATAGATAGATACACTTTTTGTTATTGTTGTTGCATCATTAGCGTTGAAGAAACCTGTAGCATGAGGCCGGGTGTAACTGTTGGCCAGAAAAGCACGACTTGCCTGAATCAATGCAACTTGAAACAATGCGTTAGGAATAGCTTAAGATTTAAGAACTCAGAAGCCCCTATACAAAAACTACAGTAAAAAAATCTTAGATAATAAAATGCCACCATAACAATCAAACATATTAATAGTATTTGTATAATTATATATTCTCCCGGTCTACTCTCTTGCCTTCCTCTCCCTCCATGCATCAAAAACTCTGTGCCCAATCACTGCAGCCTCACAGCCTCCCAATTTGTATCCAATCACAGCAGTCTCTTGGTTTAAACCACACCCTTGTCACTCTCCCTGCTTCATTAGGGTGTGTCTCTTCTGGAATACGGGTAGGAAAAAAATGATGCGTTCCAGAATCGTTTCGTAAGGATTTTGTAACATTCAGTACTGAAAGGGTGCATCCACACGGCAGGCGCTACTACTCTCTGGAGAAGTGAATGAGCATGCGTACTATCACAGACTATTCTGATCTGTTCTTCCTTTGCTATAAGAAACTAGTTCCTTTTGAGTGGAAGGCATCTGTTGCGTTGGTGCATGGCTCTTCAATGGAACCAGATTCAGCTGTGATGTATTTACCTGCTTATGATATAGATGACATGATAGGTTGGAAATCCAGTGACATGAAAAACAGTGAGTACTGGCCTACTGTGTTTTGGGTGGAGGGAATACCTCATAAAATTGCCCATTGTGATCAAATTGAAATGGATGAAAGAAACAATTATCTCACTAGAACCATTGTAACAGGTGGGAGATCTGTGCTGACTCTTCTGGTGCGTTCATAGTGCTGCAGGAAGAGGGCAGCAGCCTTGCAATATCTGCCAGCCAGTCATGGCAGTGACACAGAGAGGTGGGAGAGAGGGTGTATGGGCTTTCCCTCTCTCTGAGTGGCTGAGAGACGGGCCTTGGGGGGATTGCTGGCCCTATAAAATAACATTCTGTTGTTCCCTCACCTCTGCCCCTGTAAGATGAAACAACAAGCTAGCGGAAGCTCTGCTCCAGGACCGAGAACGACCGGAAAAAGAAAAACAAAAGAACCCAAAGAGAAGAAAATAAAAAATATCGATAGCAGGGAAACCTTGGGCAGACCCCATAAGTATATAGCAAGCAGGCTGAGGGAGCCGTGAAGTGTAGGACGGAGACCCGGGCCGTGCGGGTAGCGACGGTCGGGGTAACGCTGCTGAGTGCAGCACCTTTCCTTTGTAGTTTTTGATTAGTGTGTTTTTTATTTTTTATTTTTTATTTCGCCTTTTGTTATTATTAGTTCAGAGCACCTGTGAATGCGCCAGCGTGTCTGTTTACCTGTGGTTATTTCTGTGGACCTGTCTACCATCGCTGGTATTCAGGCTATGGACAACAGCACCCTCTGCTGGCTAAAATAAATCACTTGGGAAAAAAAAGAAAGAAATAAAACTGGGCACCTGTGCTGTGTTTCCAAGTACACTCCTCTGGCTCCCGTGTCAGTGAATACCCACACCCTTCCACAACCATTGTTTCTGGTGAGTCACTGATGATGGGGTCAAAACCCTGTCCGACCTGCAGCCGCGTGGTCAAACATTGCCGGATTCTATTTGAATGTAGTAGCCCTGAAGGGATATCATTCTCACATTTAAATGTTGATCCAGACCATGTGAGAATAATCAAGTGTGTTGGTTGTGAAACTGGTCACTTGGTTAGATGGGCTCATTTGTGGAAACTGGAGCGTAAGGAAGGTGTGCCTGCCAACTGTGTTCAGGTGTCTTCCAGGTACCAAGTAAAGGCTATTGTGACCCATACCTGTGATGCGAAAAGATGGTCTTTACAGAGCCACTCAGAGCTGGACAAGAATCTTGAATCTTGCTGGAACCGAGCTGATCTGCTTGACATGAACTGGATGTTGTAAACAGATTGTTAAAACACACTGTTCAAGATAATGTTATGATATACTCTTTATTAAGCTTATAAGTAATAGTGTAGGACTGTATTCCTTTTTGAATATTCTAGTATAACAGTAGAAAACTATTATTGGATCTGTGTAAGTCTGTGTGGAGGGAATTCACTGAGTTGATGTCGTGGTGACTGGGAAACACACATGCCTTTGCCTGCCTAGAGCAAAGCAGCATTAACTATTCGGAGATGAGGGGAAATGAGTCTTGGCATTTAAAGCAGTATTTGTTGGTCAAGCGCTGTCTTCAATTCAAGGTTTTTGCTCTGTATAAACTTCATAGTAAAAGGAAACAGAATTAATGGTCTAAATGTCCATTACCTCATTATGTTATCTATAAAATTAAGGAGAGTTTGGTAGCGGGAATTAGGATGTAGACATCGTATTATCAGTAGAGATATTGTTATGAGTAATCTTGACTTCATGCAATGAATTTGGGAAAATTCTTACAGTAGCTACTTATTAAAGCGGGCCCCCCTCGAGTCCTTATCTATATGTTGTCAAAGACTGTTGAAGCAGGGGATTTTTAGCTAGAGAGGAGCCAAGTTTGTTAAAACACATTTGTACATGAAAAGAAACCAGCCTACTGAGAACACCACTGAAAAGTGCATTTTTACTGTTAAGAAGGAAATATATTTTAGGCCAAAGTTGGAATAATTCAACAGAGCTGGTGTTATATATTAAAAACATCTCTCTATGTAGACTTGTATCTTAATAAGCAATAAAGAACTCTGTGGTACCAGAAAATATGTCATCAGTCTGAGGATTACCTCACATATTGCAGGGATTAGAAAGGTAGAGGATATGAGATCATATACAATTAATTTTTGAGGAGTTGCCAGGACTTTTTAAATATATTATTCACTTAAAGATAAGAGCTGCCAAAACAGACCAAATGTTTAGATGTAATTGTGTCTTCTAATGCACAAAGCAGAGGAAAAGTTCTATAAAAGCCGAGGCAAGACTCCAGTAAAGTATCATTCAACTTGGTAACACAAGCTGTTTGGTCCGTTCTCTCAGGATCTCTGAAAAGCTGGTTGCTGTTTGGTTGTATTCAGAAGTCTCTGCCTTCGAAGACAGCTCTTGTCTATACTTATATAATACACAAAACTTCCATATACTGGGAGGTAAGCATAATCTTGAATTTATATCTCACTTACATTGAAGCACGGCTATAGGGATAGGAATTATATTTTAGCTTTAGAGAGTGACATATTAGATGCTTTAGGATTTTTAGAGGTGGGTGTTTATTAGCATTTTGCATGTTGTAAGGGAATAATTGCATAGAACCATTCCTGTACCTGTTTGTCGCCACTCTGTACTACCTTGTAAATTCCTGTCCCCCTTCCTTAATTACACCAACTGAGCTGACTCCAGCTTATCGGTTGATCAGGGCGAACCCACCTTTCCACCTAACCTTTATTGTACTACCTTGTAAATACCTGTCCCCCTCTCTTTGTTACACCAACTGAGTTGGCTCTAGCTTATTGGTTGAAAGGAAACCACCCTTTCTCTCTGTAAAGGTATAATAACTGTATGCTAACTCTGTATAGCAGAACACTGCTCGGGTTTCCTAACACTGATGTGTTGAGCTGTTCTCGTTTGTGCAAACTAATAAAGCTTTATATCTCTGAATACCTGGTGCAGTTGGCTCTTTTAGTTGCGGACCTGAAAAGTTCCACGACAATGTCTAGCCAAAGGGCAAAATATGTTATAACCATAATTGTTTGAAGTATTAATGCTGTTAAGTTTGCAGAAGGTACTGGACCTCCCAGATCGTCTATTAGCTGGGATCTGACATGGTCTGTAACCACTCGATCCATTTTAAGCATTTAATAAACCAAAGGAGTACTGATAATGCTCTGAATCGTTGAAACTTCAAATTGAAGGGTCTATGTGATTATTCTTGATTAAAGGATGTATAAAGCATCACACTGTAAGCCAGTACACGACGTATGCATTTTAGGGTTAGAACCTTCCATATATCTCCATGTTAGCCTCCCCTGTGTTCTCTGATCAAGAACCAAAGTAGTGCTTGAAGTGACAGCACTTTGTAAGGTGAAGACGTCTGACACCATGGTGTAATGATGACATCATCGAGCGTCATCATTTAAAAATACTACCTTCTTCACTGCTTGCAGTGGACATTGATGAAGAGGATCAGAAAACTTTTGGAAAGGTAAGCAACACATATTCATCTTATTTTACTTTTCCTATGTTCATGCAATATGTATTTGTACAGGCAGCAGTGTGGAGTAGTGGTTAGGGCTCTGGACTCTTGCTTCGATCCCAGGTGGGGGACACTGCTGCTGTACCCTTGAGCAAGATACTTTACCTAGATTGCTCCATTAAAAACCTAACTGTATAAATGGGTAACTGTAAGTAAGAATTATATGTAAAACATAATGTAATTGTATGTAAAAATAATATGATATCTTGTAACAATTGTAAGTCGCCCTGGATAAGGGTGTCTGCTAATAAATACATAATAATAATAATAATAATAATAATAATAATAATAATAATAATAATAATAATAATAATAATATTTAATGCTACCTCTTAGTTAATCATGGGATTGAATCATTCCAGATCATGTCCTCACCATGGTTACACTAGCAAATATTCCAGCTGTGCCAAGATCGAACCCCAACATTTGAAGGGATAAGAGGACATGTTCCGGAACGTGGCTGGTAACGTTTACACTGGCAAAATATTCCGGAATACGCACCTACTGAGAGGCTTTGTTAAAAGGAATTATGCTGACACTAAAAAAATTCTATCAAATTAAAAAAATGTACAGTATTGCATTTACAGGCTACCGGGCTGTATAATGTAACCTTTTGTGATAAAATGTATTATTTAAATATGGGCTGTTTATTTAATATGGGCTCTTTTTATTTAAAAAACATGAAATACCAGTGTAAGAAACAACTACAGCACAAAGCAGTACTGTATACAAATGTGAATATTTATTTTAAAACATACACACAGGTATGTGTTGTTTGTAAAAGACTGTAAGACAAATAAGCAATGCAAATTACGGGAATTTTTGTTGATGTAATATTGTAATAGTATTCCAATGTAACTGTTCATAAATACATTACTCCTTCAAGAAAAATGTATTCCCAAATGTTTGAATAGCACTGCTGTCGTACTGCTTTATTACTTTAATAAAAAGCATTAACCTTGCTGGTAATGGCTTGCTGGCAATGACTCAAATGCACAAAGCTGATAAATAATTAAGAGGATCCTTTTTCTTTTTGCATTTTCCCAGCGGTAATAAGATCCCAATTCAGCAATAAGTTTAAGTGCTGCTCTTAATGAACAACAGATGTATCGGGTGAAAGGCTTTATAAATAGCTAGAAGCAGCAATGATGAAGAAACCAACAGGAGATATATCTTCAGTGAGCTATTGTGCTGCAACCAGGGTAACTGTTAGTGGTGGACAATGCTGCCAGTTTGTCGTTGGATACGATACTAAGTGATACTATTGATGATACAATTCTTATGATTTACGATTCTGATATATATTATTGTTTATTTAGCACACGCTTTTATCCAAGGCAACTTACAGAGACTAGGGTGTGTGAACTATGCATCAGCTGCAGAGTCACTTACAACTACGTCTCACCTGAAAGACGGAGCACAAGGAGGTGAAGTGACTTGCTCACGGTCACACAATGAGTCAATAGTTGAGGTGGAATTTGAACCGGGGACCTCCTGGTTACAAGCCCTTTTCTTTAACCACTGGACCACACAGCCTCCTTATATAACGCCTCTGAAAATCAAATGATCATAATTGGTCCTACCCAATAACCTAAAATCCAGCTTGTGACTGGCAATTGGACACTACTATGCCTTCCAGGTATGTTAAATTATTTCCCTGTAATATTAAGGGTTTTTCATGGTGCAGTCCAGAGCAGATTGTTCTCAATAATAATAAATAACCCATGAAACAGCAAATCACTCATATAGTAAACTTCCTAGTTAGCCCAGCAAGAGTGTAACAGATCATTACAATGTCTCACAGAATCAAGAGTGTAACAGATCATTACAATGTCTCACAGAATCAAGAGTGTAACAGATTATTACAATGTCTCACAGAATCAAGAGTGTAACAGATCATTACAATGTCTCACAGAATCAAGAGTGTAACAGATCATTACAATGACTCACAGAATCAAGAGTGTAACAGATTATTACAATGACTCACAGAATCAAGAGTGTAACAGATTATTACAATGACTCACAGAATCAAGAGTGTAACAGATCATTACAATGACTCACAGAATCAAGAGTGTAACAGATTATTACAATGACTCACAGAATCAAGAGTGTAACAGATTATTACAATGACTCACAGAATCAAGCAACATGTTGTTTTATTTACAAAATCATTCACATCTTGTGATTAACAATTTCCACAAAAGAAGGTACCGCCTGATCATATGTTTGCAAAGTTTACATGCACTTTGAAAATCTTTAGGAAACAACTCAAATCTGCTTTATAAAGCTGCAGCTTGAAGAAAATAATTATTGGATGTATTATTGGATGTCATTTTCTAAGGGTGCAACATAAAAAATAAAAAAAATCTTTATCTTTATATAGCGTCTTTCATAGTGGACCACCTATCTTGCTTTACAAGATACGAGACTAGGATGTGCGAACGATGCATCAGCAGCAGAGTCACTTACAACAATGTCTCACCCGAAAGACGGAGCACAAGGAGGTTAAGTGACTTGCTTAAGGTCACACAATGAGTCAGTGGCTGAACTGGGATTTGAACCATAGACTGCCTGGTTACAAGGCCTGTATCTTTAACCACTAGACCACACAGCCTCCTGGGAAAATCATGTTATAGGAGTTTGAAAAACTTTAACATCCCACTTCATTTTTGTTTTGTATCTAGGTACGCTACTTTGTTGTAATCAATAAAGCTATTTTGCTGTTACAGGGTTACTGAAATAGTCCTGACAACATTCTATATTACTTTCCTCCTGTTGCCAACAAGTCACTTTTGAACTACAAACGTCTATCAAACATATCTTGCTTCAATGCTATGAGGTGCCATTCAGGGAAAAATGAATTGTATAATGGTTCATTTATATTTAAGATGGTTCATTTCTAAACAAGATGATACCTTTATAAACGCAATGGTTAATTTCTAAACAAGATGGTCCATGCCTTATTTTTGTGATGGTTGAGACTTGAGGCACTGTGAAGGCCAGCCTTGAGGTATGTTTGCTGCATCTCAGATTATAAACATTTTAATGAATGTATACAAGCCATTTCTGAGGATTTGTTTTTCTTTTTGTAAAAATGTTTGAAAAATATTTGTATGTGTTTGTAAAAGTCATTCTGTTAAATACCAAATGGCACTGTGAACGGTAGCCTCTTGAGGTCCTTTTGCTGGCTGATGGTACTGTAATCATGTTCTAATTATATTTAAGATGGTTAATTTATAAACACAATGGTTAATGTATATTTAAGATTGTTAATTTATAAACAAGATGGTTCATTTCTTATTTTTGTGATGGTTGAGACTTGGGCATGGACCGAGGCGACCAGGTACAATATATAAATCTTTCAAAACATGGAGAGAAACATTTTTGGGAAGTCTAATTTTGCATAGGTGTTAATGTAAAACTACATATCAATTAATCCATAAAAATACATTTACATATTTTTTTCTTTGCATGTCTAAAAAATATCATTTGAATTAGTACACCCAATAGCTTGGTAACAATGTGCATACCAGCAGTGGTCAGATACAACCTGCAGTCAGGGCCCAGTCAGGAATTTGGGGGCCCGGGACAAGTCCTTTGAAAAGGGCCCCCCTCTCAATCCAGCACACACGCATTGACAGGATTTGCCCTATAAACACCCTTCCAGTTTGTTTCTCATGTTAAGAAAACCTCAATTGAAGAAGATAGAGGTTCAGATTTAATACATATATATACTGTAAACATTCATCATATGTTCCATATATACAGCTACTGCCAAGAGTTTTGCATAATTAGAATTTTAGGATTGACATAATGTAAAAAAATAATTATATGAACATCTAGATATTTTATTTATCATGTAGGAGGCTGTTTATGAATATTCTAATAGCGTGGCGCTAGTAAAGGGCTACGCTTGTTAGGCAACATCTGATGATATTTTGCCTCTCAAAATCTTTTATTTTCTCTGGCCACATACCTGTTCTTTTAGAACCACAAGTCACTGGTAACATTTTAGAACTGTCGCTGAGTTGTCTTATTTTTCCCATGATGAGTGACTGTCAGATTCCAACAGGGAGATAAAGCTGCATCTTTGTCCAGGCAGTTAGACCTACTGTTAAATTCTCCTTGTGAAAGGATGTCATTTTTGGCTTGATTTGCAGGATTTAAAAAATACTTTAGAAGCTGCTCGTTTCTCGGTTCTGATTCCTTTTTTTCTCTCCCTTTTCTCCTTCTGATTTGGAGAATCAGATTTATGGTGATACATTTTTGAAAAGCCTCCAATAATACCTGACATTTTGTGCAGTTCATACATGACCCGTACGGGAGTTCCCTCGCACACACACTGTAACAAACCTGTTCTGCGCAAACTGTTATTATTATCACTGTTCAGCCAAAACAAAAACAAAAAGGTTTTAAGTTTAGGGTATGATTTTAATGCAGACAAAATCATACCGTAGAGTTAGAAACAAGTGAACAAATATTGTCAGAACTTTAGATAACAAGTGTTTTGACAATATTACATCATTTGCTATTTGAACATTTACTGAATGCTTACTGGTAAAGGCACTTGGTTATTCTTGAGATTTACCGGTAAATGTCCGAAGTAAAGCACTATCGTGTTTATTTACTTGGTAAATGTCGACATTTACCTGCAAATCTTGAGATTTGCCAATATTCAATGAATCGTATGAATCCTTACATGTATTTTCCAATGTAAACCGTGAACCAACATGTAAAAACTCAATAGTAGGTGCAGGGTAAAATCCCAAAGTTGGTACAGTATCACTCACTATTGCAAAGATCAAAATATCCTCCAGATTAATGCCACAAACTCCCACTATAGAAAATGCCTTAACATGAGTGAGTGAGAAATTGGGACAGGAACTTCATCATTGAATAGCATGTGGTACAGGAACCTCACCATTGAATAGCATGTGGTACACGAACCTCACCATTGAATAGCATGTGGTATAGGAACCTCACCATTGAATAGCATGTGGTACAGGAACCTCACCATTGAATAGCATGTGGTACAGGAACCTCACCATTGAATAGCATGTGACACAGGAACTTCACCACTGAATAGCATGTGGCACAGGAACTTCATCATTGAATAGCATGTGGCACAGGAACTTCATCATTGAATAGCATGTGGTACAGGAACTTCATTATTGAATAGCATGTGATACAGGAACGTCATCATTGAATAGCATGTGGTACAGGAACTTCATTATTGAATAGCATGTGGTACAGGAACTTCACCATTGAATAGCATGTGGTACAGGAACTTCACCATTGAATAGCATGTGGCACAGGAACTTCACCATTGAATAGCATGTGACACAGGAACTTCACCACTGAATAGCATGTGGCACAGGAACTTCATCATTGAATAGCATGTGGCACAGGAACTTCATCATTGAATAGCATGTGGTACAGGAACTTCATTATTGAATAGCATGTGGTACAGGAACGTCATCATTGAATAGCATGTGGTACAGGAACTTCATTATTGAATAGCATGTGGTACAGGAACTTCACCATTGAATAGCATGTAGTACAGGAACCTCACCATTGAATAGCATGTGGTACAGAAACTTAACGAATAGCATGCGGTACAGGAACTTCATTATTGAATAGCATGTGGTACAGGAACCTCACCATTGAATAGCATGTGGTACAGAAACTTAACGAATAGCATGCGGTACAGGAACTTCATTATTGAATAACATGTGGTACAGGAACTTCATTATTGAATAGCATGTGGTACAGGAACTTCACCATTGAATAGCATGTGGCACAGGAACTTCACCATTGAATAGCATGTGGCAGAGGAACTTCACCATTGAATAGCATGTGGTACAGGAACTTCATTATTGAATAGCATGTGGTACAGGAACTTCATTATTGAATAGCATGTGGTACAGGAACCTCACCAGCGATGGGTTTCTTTGATCAGTTTCTGTAAAGACAACTCAGATAGTTCAACTTGTTATTTCCTGCATTCTGAGTTTCCAGGCTGCTTATTTCATCAATCCTTAATTTAAATATATATGAATATATATATTTAACTGCATGAAATATGCTGCATGCAATTCTTTCACTCACATTATTTGAATTCACAGTAATAAAAAGTCAATATTTCACTAAGTATTGGAAAAATATACATTCACTTCTTCAAAGATACTGGATTTTCTGATGGCTGTATATGATATCTGTCAGTTATTGATATAGCAATAATTTCCTCATTAAATACTGTTTTAAATATAAGAACAGAAGAAATGCAGCAACTGTGCAAAGAATATGAGCTAGAATCCTCAAGAACATTCTTTTCTGGCAGAATAAACACAGTTTTCATTCCATATATTTTATGCAGCTGCATCCATTGTTTGTGGAGCTCTTAATGTTGGATGTACTAGTTTGTTGTGACAGGCCATAAGTCAAAAGTAAGATTGAAGGCAAATGGAAAGTCTAATTCTCAGCAGAGCATAAACAAATATTAAATATAATGAGACCATTATTTTCTCCCTAAAATGTACTGTCCCCTCATACAGTACCAAGGAAACAATTTTGTTAAATTGAAACTTCAGCTTAGTTGTATTACAGAAATGAGAAGACACCCCCCTAATCAAATACATAATCAAACTATATATATACAGTGCCTATAGAAAGTCTACACCCCCTTTCAAAATGTTTACCTTTTGTTGCCTTATAATCTGGAATTAAAATGCATTAAAATATATTTTTTTCATTTATCTACATATCCTACCCCACAACTTCCAAGTGAAAAAAATATTCTAGAAATTTGTAGAAAATTAATAAAAAATAAAAACTGAAATAGCTTGGTTGGATAAGTGTCCACCACCCTTGTAATAGCAATCCTAAATGAGCTCAGGTGTAACCAATCGCCTTCAAAATCACACACCAAGTTAAGTGGCCTCCACCTGTGTTTAATTGTAGTGATTCACATGATTTCAGGATAAATTCAGCAGTTCCTGTAGCAAAGACACAACCATGAGCACCAAGGCGCTTTCAAAAGAACTCCGGGACAAAGTTGTTGAAAGGCACAGATCAGGGGATGGGTATAAACAAATATCAAAGGCCTTGAATATCCCTTGGAGCACGGTCAAGACGACTATTAAGAAGTGGAAGGTGTATGGCACCACCAAGACCCTGCCTAGATCAGGCCGTTTCTCCAAACTGGATGACTGATCAAGAAGGAGACTGATCAGAGAGGCTACCAAGAACTTTGCAAGAGCTACAGGCTTTTATGGCCAAGACTGGTCAAAGTGTGCATGTGACAACAATATCCCAAGCACTCCACAAATCTGGCCTGTATGGTAGGGTGGCAAGAAGGAAGCCATTACTCAAGAAAGCCCACCTTGAATCCTGTTTGAAGTATGCAAAAAAACACTCAGGAGATTCAGTAGCCATGTGGCAAAAAGTTTTGTGGTCTGACGAAGCTAAAATTGACCTTTTTTGGCCTAAATGCAAAGCGTTATGTTTGGCGCAAACCCGACACAGCGCATCACCCAAAGAACACCATCCCTACTGTGAAGCATGGTGGTTATGGGGATGTTTCTCAGGGACTGGGGCACTTGTCAGGATAGAAGGGAAAATTAATGGAGCAAAGCACAGAGAAGTCCTTGAGGAAAACCTGCTGCCCTCTGCAAGAAAGCTGAAACTGCGACAGAAGTTCACCTTTCAGCATGACAATGACCCAAAGCACACAGCCAAAGCTACACTGGAGTGGCTAAGGAACAAAAAGGTAAATGTCTTTGAGTGGCCCAGTCAGAGCCCCGACCTAAATCCAATCGAAAATTGTAAGTCGCCCTGGATAAGGGCGTCTGCTAAGAAATAAATAATAATAATAATAATAATAATAATAATTTGTGGCATGACTTGAAGATTGCAGGGGTGTACTTTAATAATTCGACCACAAGGTGGCACTGCGCTGCTGGCTCACTTGGATACCATTAATGGTAAACAAGGGGCCAATGCTTGTGCATGTGCACACACATGCACAAGCAGGTGTGTCAAAATAATAATACAAACAAAAGGCAAAAGCAAAAAGGGAAAATAAAACACAGTAACCAAACTACAAATAAAAGTTGCTGCTTTTGCAGTGTTCCCCCACCGTCGCTACCCGTACGGCTCGGGTCTTCAGCCTGCACCCTGCTATTCTTTTAACTATACATTATGGGGTTGCCCAGGGTTTCCCCGATAACTAATCCAGTCCGTCTGGTCTTTTCCCATGGCTGTCTTAGTTGTCTGTCTCTACTTCCTGCTCCAGACACTGGTGTTTCTTTTTTTTCTTTTGTAGGTTCAGGTCCACCGTTTCCCATTGGGGCAGACCTGAGGAATAGTAGAGCATTATTTTTATAGGTTGAGCACCCCTCAAGGCCCGCCTCCCAACCACTCGGAGAGAGAGAGAGAGAGAGAGAGAGAGAGAGAGAGAGAGAGAGAGAGAGAGCCCTCACCCAACCTCTAGGTGTCACTGCTATGATTGACAGGCAGACTCTTCACGGCTCCCGAGCTCCTCCTGCAGGATCATGCACACATGAGAGAGCCAGCACAGATCTCGCCCAGTTACAATATATATATATATATACTGTATGTATACCCTCTTTCATCTGTGGCCTTTATCGCTCATCGTTTGTTTGGTCCCCCTCCTCCCCTGCCTCCACTGTGCAGCATGCCTTGGGGGAAGGTGGCCTCAGGTGCCACTGGCATTAGTTTTAATCTAATTCATATATTTAATTTATTATAGTTTTGCCAGAATAGCGGTGGCTAACGAACTCCAATGTGCAAGGCCATGGGCCAAATTCAAATAACATAATAATTTACAGGCATGTTTATCTGTCAATTAAATAAATCATTAATTTCATTCCATTGGTGGTCTCCTTTCTGAAATAGTAATTACCGAGAAAGTATACAAAAAAGTTTCAGCCATTAGGCCTTAATATGAAAAAATGACAAGTTTTTAAAATAACTATATAACAGCTTTTACTGTAAACACTTACAAAATAACTTCAAATTGGTGTAAATGTTTGTGGATTTGGTCATGTTTGTGGAGTTGGCCTGTATTGGTACCCCTCCATTTAGTAATGTTACGTCATTTAAGGTTACTCCAGGATCGTGATATCCGTGCAAAGCAAAACAGGCGAGCAACTGCAGATCAACTGACTGCAAATTTCAACCTGGGGCGCGAGCAGCAAGTTTAATCAAAAACGGTCAGCCGAGAACTCGCACAGAGCGGGATACCATAGTGGCCCAACGCCCTATTAAGTGACTTTACATTGGTGTTTCCATTTTTTTGTCCATTACCTGTATATTTACCTTTCACATGTGTACATACCTGCACCTATGACTATCACCTGCAAGTGTAAAGGCATTTGTAACCTTTTTTTTTAAATCGATTAATTACTTTGATCAGTGATAAAATAATTGGACGTTATCAAAAAAATGGTGCATGAAAAAATGTATCTTGAAAAATGGCAGTGGGTACTTACTGAAGGCATTCCCAATATTTCACAATATCTCAGAATGAAGAAAAATGACATTTGCTCATTGGTGCTTTCCTTTCACAGCAATACTACATGTTTATCATATCATCTTAGCCTCAAGTAAGTCAGTATTTCTTTCAAACAGTATCAGAAAATGTATATTGAAAAACACGTTTGTCTGAAAAACTATCTGGCTTAGTGATTTAATTAGTGTATATAGTTAGTGTTTGCTGTTAGGTGTGATAAAACTTAAGTTGAAGAAAACTAAAGAAATCTACAAAGCTGGACAGATTTTTTAACTTTTAAATGTTACTTTCTTGTACTCAAAAAATGCAATTAATGAATCGTTAAACTTGCAAACAAGCGTGACTCAAATAAATAAATTCATCTTGACATTCCAAACAATCAGACAGGCATATTCCTCCTTGTTTTACTTTAACCCATGCTCAGCACCATTGATCAAAAAGAAAAAGAAAATCCTCACTTTAATTATCACTCCCTCCCCTTCCAATGAAATGTTCTAATTAAAAAAGAGCCAGATGTGAGCCCTCCCAAGCCATAAAACACAAACAGTAATTCCATTTGAATTACTCACTTTGGCTAACTTCTAATTACAATGTCCTATTGTAAGTGACTCTGCATATAATGCACAGTTCATAGCCTACCTCTGTAAAAGTGCTTTGTGATGGTGGTCCACTATGAAAGCACTATTTAAAAATAAAGATATTCTATATTATACATGTAAGCAAATATATTTTAAATTGTCAAATTACATGTATGTAAATATATGTGTATTAAACATTAGCTGGCATTAAGAAACATTTGTAGTAAAAAGCATTGTTAATACTGTGTATTTCTTGTAATTGTCTTGCAATACAATTTCATATCACTAGCAAATATGTGTAATTCATCAGTTAATCAATCACGTAGATTGGATCATTTATCGATTTTTTGGGGATATGCACAAAAGGTTAAAATTATTAAAAAATAATTTCAGGATGTCTTGGACAATTCTACCCATTTTAATAAGACTAATTTGCAAGATAAATGATTAAGTAGGCTAAATACAAGCGGATATACCATTGTTAATGTGAAAGTAGGAAGATGTTTAATGAAGCAGTAATAATGTTCAGCCAGAACATGGGCAATCGAAGGTTGAAGTTTGACAACACCAGTTTGTAGGTGTTGCTGAATCCTTTTTTTTTTAATTGGTCATTAGGCCTGCCACTACAAACATTTCAATGTTACTTTAATTATGTTAAATTATAAAACAACCTGCTAAATTAATGGTCTATAAATGTTTACTGTCTTTAGCCTCTGACCGGCACAGGGGTTGACAACAGAATGGGATGCTGTGGCATGGAGCTTCAGACGAAGGATTCAGTTGATCAGCAGAGCCAGGCTTGTAGGACACTTGAGCACTCTGAGGATCCACAAGTTGAATGGCAATACTTTTTGTTTAAGAATGAGATGATGGTGTGCGTAGTTACATCTTTATATAACAAGATTGCAGCTTGTAACTTTGATGCAGTCCGAAGTCTTTTGTTGTATTATGTTCCCTTTTTTCATGTAGAGGCGCTGTGTGACATTGCCAAGTTCTCATGAAAGACACATATGAATAACATAAATGTTTGAATCAGATCACCGCGTAGTCTTCATTGTTCAAGACTGAATAGATTAAATTCTTTTAGCCTGTCTGCATACGACATGTCTTTTAAACCCAGGATAATTCTGGTTGCTCTTCTTTGCACTCTTTCTAGAGCAGCAATATCCTTTTTGTAACGAGGTGACCAGAACTGAACACAATATTCTAGGTGAGGTCTTACTAATGCATTGTAAAGTTTTAACATTACTTCCCTTGATTTAAATTCAACACTTCTCACAATATATCCGAGCATCTTGTTGGCCTTTTTTATGGCTTCCCCACATTGTCTAGATGAAGACATTTCTGAGTCAACATAAACTCCTAGGTCTTTTTCATAGATCCCTTCTTCAATTTCACTATATCCCATATGATATTTATAATGCACATTTTTATTGCCTGCATGCAATACTTTACACTTTTCTCTATTAAATGTCATTTGCCATGAGTCTGCCCAGTTCTGAATGCTGTCTAGATCATTTTGAATGACCTTTGCTGCTGCAGCAGTGTTTGCCACTTCTCCTATTTTTATGTCGTCTGCAAATTTAACAAGCTTGCTTACTATACCAGAATCTAAATCATTAATGTAGATTAGGAATAGCAGAGGGCCTAATACTGATCCCTGTGGTACACCACTAGTTACCTCGCTCCATTTTGAGGTTTCTCCTCTAATCAGTACTTTCTGTTTTCTATATGTTAACCACTCCCTAATCCATGTGCATGCATTTCCTTGAATCCCTACTGCGTTCAGTTTGAGAATTAATCTTTTATGTAGGACTTCAGATTCACTAAAACCCTTTGCAAATCGCTCTTTGCACATTTATAATAATAAAAACTTTACACAGCTGGGTATACCACTTGCGTTACTTTTACTTCACTTCTATACCTGTCATGAGGCTGGTGCTCCACTCGGTAAGGGTTTGACAGACCTCTGACTACCTCCCGAGAGGCCCTCTGGAGGTCTGCCATCTTGTTTTGTATGTGCTTGATTGATGGGTGGGTATTTTATGCTTATTACAGTTTAACAATCAAGACTGGGACCATTCTGATAGATCTGAACTCAGCAATATGTCGTAAGATTATTTCTGGTCTAGTTCATCAGACACACAGCCAAAATAACATGTAAAACCTACTCGGGCTACACTTGAGGGAGATGAACAAAATGGTGACACGGCCACGATCTTGCAGAAAACACAGACTTGCTTGCTGATATGATAAGAAAATCTCAGAGATCCTATATATCAGCAATGCTGGATAATACATTATCTAATGTAGTCGCCCCAGGTTGAGATGTCAAACAAGAGGGACTCACTTATAGAGAGGGTAACTGAAACTGAACGATGTATCTCCTCAATGGAAGCCGGCAGCGCAGCATCCAGACCACTGGACACATCAATGCAAATTGATAAATGCATATTTCAACTGTTCTAAATTATATGGTATAGCTTATACCAGGGGTCCCCAATCTGTCAATCGCAAGCTATTGGTCGATCTCAGAGCCTTACAGAGTAGATGGCAAAACATTTCCATATTTTAAAATGTAGCTTTATTTTACCATTTACTTTCTGAAATTAAAAAGAATAGCAAATTACTAAAATTCGTTGAGAAAAAAAAAAAAACACCCCGGAAGTTTATATTGTAAAGCGGTTGAAGGTGAAAGTCATAAATGAATAGAGTAATTTTGGCAAGGTGGTTTGCAGTGTGCAGGTGTAGATGTGATGCAGTGCTCAGTAATAACAAACACAGTTTACGGTGAAAAACAGCTCTTTATTTGTGCTGGGTTGCTTGTTTGGCAACCTTAAATAATAATACCTGGCTCTACACAACAATCACAAGTCCAATAGGGGGTACTCCTAGTGCAAGTGGTGATTTAATACAATAATCGGTGACAACAGTAGTGCAGTGTAGTCCGGGTTTGATGCTGGCTTAGCGCGGCAGCTCCCGGATATTTAGCCATCTAGAATAACAAATAACAGTTAAATACACAGATAAGACAACACTAAACACTCACAAACAAAAAAGTACCGTATGTCCTTTACAGGTCTTTCCGTAACCATAACAAAAGGAATATATTGATTTGCCACATCCCCTGATATACCCTCAGTCATGCCCCCTTTGGTAGCGAGTGCAATCACGTGTCCTCCAATCCTGGACTGACACATCGTCTCATTAAGGCGATGACTTCTGGTATTGTGACTCCGCCTTCTTTCTGGATGTCCGACTTCCGACTGACCCTGGAATGAACTGCCAAACCATCCAGTCCAGTGCACTCTGTTCCTGTTATACATCACCCTCACAGGTCGGGAGGGAGATTGTTGACTAGGGTTCATTCGCTCTGTCACAGTCATCCATTCAGACTGAGTCACAAGTCGTACTGTATTTCTACAAATAGCAGATTTTTTGATTTGAGAATAAACCAGCATTTTTATTGTGTTTTACTGCTACCAATGTTTCATTTCATTAAAGAAAAAGGTGGTACAATGAGTGAAGGTAGCTTTCATGGAGCTCAGTAACTCACCGGATAGAATCAATGTCAGAAGATGTCTCTTTTCAGATAAGAAATTACTTTCAAAATTGTGTTTTTTTTTCTCTCTTCAGTTTGATGAATCGATCTGTATTGTTGACACATCCCAGCTGAGTGTATTCATTTGGATGGTTTTTGATGATTGTTGTGTAAAGGAGGAACTACTGACAATACTGCAGAAGGAAAAAACGAGCACAGGATATTTACGCTGCCTTTAAAAAATAAATTTTGAAACGTAAAATACCAATGAGTAAACTCGCCTCCATTACAACAGATGGTGCACCTGCTATGATTGGTTCCATCAATGGGTTTGTCTCGAAGTGCAAAAGGGAACCGGATATCCCACCGTTCCTGAATTATCACTACATCATACACCAACAGACCCTGTGTGGAAAGGTTTTGAACATTAACAATGTTATGGACTTTGTTGTTAAAGCTGTAAATTCAATTCGTTCAAGGCCACTTCAGAGAAGACTGTTTAAATCTTTACTTGTCAAAATTAATGCACAGTAGGGTGACCTACTGCTGCACACAGAAGTGAGGTGGTTAAGTAGGGGGAAAGTACTGCAATGATTCAGGGGTCTTCTGTCACAAAGATTTTCTTAGAATCTAGAAATTAACATTACCACCAACCTGATGGCAATACTGAATAAACACAGAACTTCAGGGAACACAGAAAGACATTCCTGAAATGTTAAGTTCAGTGAAAACCTTCCAAGAGAAATTTAAACTGTGGATAACACAACTTCAAAAAAAGACCTGAAACAGTTTCCAATATCATATCCTTTTCCATTCATGATGATGTTGATATTGGTGAAATTGCAGAAAAAATTGTTTCAGTGTGTGGCAAAGTGGTAAGTGGTACGTGCAGGTGCAGTGCAGTAATCCAACAAGAAACGACAGACAAACAAAGTACAGGTGAAAAGGTTTCTGTTTTTTTCAATCCAGGTGTCTGATGACCAAACAGAGACAAACAATGATGGCTGGCAATACACAGCGATGTGTATATTGCACATTAAATAATGATGGGTTGCAGTCCTGTTTACAATAAACAATTATCCCACAAGAACAAAAATCCCAAAACAAATACCCAAACACAAACACGGCCACCTCTCCCAGTGAGTGCTGTAGTGCTGGTCGTGCATTTGCAATGTCATTTTAGTGAACAGTCAGTGCGTTGTTGTCTGGGTTTTGTGCTGGCCGTGGGCGACAGCTCCGGATCGTGTTTAGCCGTCTAGTCTAATACTACACAAGACAAACAAGACGATATAGACAGACTGACAAAAAACAAACAAAGCACTCACGTTCTCTTTAAACACAGAAATACAGGTCCTTTTGGTTCAGTTTCAAAAACCACAACAAAGGAACAGATTACGATTCTCTGTCCCCCTTATATGCTGTCACGCATGACCCCTTGGTAAACGAATACCGTTGCCTTTACAATCTGTGGCTGCTCATTGTTTCCCTTCCGTGTCAATACGTTCTTGCAACAGAGTCTCGCCTTTTTCCAGACTTACCGACTTCCCGACCCGGGGAAAGAACTGTCAGGCCAGCCCGTCCAAAGAAAGTCCTCGCTGCTTAGCGCCCTCACAGGTCGGGAGGGAGATTTACAACCAAGATTCATTATATTTCAGTCACACAGTGACAAGGTGGATCTTGAAAATGAAAACCATTCAAAATGACATCCAACTAAAATGCAGATCTTCAGGTGCTCATTTTTGGGCACTGGTCAGTACATCGAAATACCCAGAGATAAAGAAGGTTGCTCTCGTGCAAAAGCATTTTTTGTTCCACTTACCTTGGTGAGTCTGCATTTTCAAGAATGAAAATTGTTAAATCAAAATACAGATCAACAATGACAGACACTCACCTGAATGATTGCATGAGTTCTCCCAAGTACACCCTGAACTTCAACAAACTGGCTGATGACATGCAGTGCCAGCCCTCTCACTAAATAATTTAAAAAGTTGTGGGTTAGGTCCTTCATGAAATGTGAATTTTAAAATATAAAAGTCCTGAGATATTTAGAAAAGTTGCTACATTGTAGTCATCTTAAATTGATTTAAAACCAACTTATAACATATTTACCTTCACTTGCAACAATGTTACAAATATGATCTATTAAATCAGACTAGTCACAAACCTACGACTTTTATAACAATAGGCTACAGTATAATTATTAGAGGCAGTGATTTTTAATTTTTTAATTTTCATTATTTTTATGTCAGAAAACCAAATTAAATCTTGACAATAAAAACATTGTCTTCTAGTATATTATTGTACAAATAACTGTGGAGAAATCAGTAATACAAGGATTTGTTTTATAAAAGCATCCCAGAGACAAATGGTTTGTTATAAAAAAAAACATTTTTCTAGAAGCATCCTTGAAGTGGAAAACAACTTGTGATTTGGTGGAATATTGATGGAAGTGAGAGAGAAAGGGAGGGTGACAGAATTGCAGCTCCTGAGAGCCAGTGAATGCTGACAGCAGAAAGGCTTGCCAGCACTCAGCAGGTACCGCATTAGCGATTCTGTACCACTGTAAATATATGCTGTCGCTATTACTACTACCTTTATTAAATGTAGTTTCCAGTTGTTGCTGTGATATTGTTAACTTTGTTATCTTTGAACATTTCTTCCTTATCCATTGATTTGAGTAAGTGATTTGAATCCAGTGGCAGCTTGTCAGAGGAGGCACAGCTTACTCAAATTTTGAAATAAATACACTTTATTAAATTATTTGTATGTAATATGCAATATAACAAAAAATACGTAGTTTTAATGCAAAGGCAGCTGTCTGATCCAAATTCTCCACTCAGTCACTGCTGTACGTTCAGAGGAGGCAGATGTGCTCATGTCTACTCTGTAGTTATGATTAGCACATCTACAAGCCAAGCATATTCTTCCATTTCTTCAGCTGGCTTGCATGGAACGCAGAGTAAAGACGTCTAAGAAAACTGCAAAGGGTGAGATGCCTCCCCTCCCCTTTTGCCTGTTTTACACTGGCTCTCAAAAGTATCCCCCCTCCTTGGACTGTCTCAATGATATACACTGGCTCTCAAAAGTATTCACCCCCCTTGGACTTTTCCACATTTTATTGTGTTACAACATGGAATCAAAATGGATTTAATTAGGAATTTTTGCCACTGATCAACACAAAAAAGTCCATAATGTCAAAGTGAAAAATAAAATCTACAAATTGTTCTAAATTAATTACAAATACAAAACAGAAAATAATTGATTGCATAAGTATTCACCCCCTTGAGTCAATATTTGGTAGAGACACCTTTGGCAGCAATTACAGCCATGAGTCTATTTGGATAAGTCTCTACCAGCTTTGCACATCTGGACACTGCAATTTTTGCCTATTCTTCTTTGCAAAATTGCTCAAGCTCCGTCAAGTTAGATGGGGACCTTTGGTGAACAGCAATTTTCAACTCTTTCCACATATTCTCAATTGGATTGAGGTCCGGGCTTTGACTGGGCCACTCCAGGTCATTGACCTTTTTGTTTTTAAACCACTCTAGTGTAGCTTTGGCTGTATGTTTGGGGTCATTGTCCTGCTGGAAGATGAATCTTCTCCCAAGTCCCAGGTCTCTTGCAGACTTCAGCAGGTTTTCCTCCAGGATTTCTCTGTACTTTGCTGCATCCATTTTGCCCTCTATCTTCATGAGCTTTCCAGGCCCTGACGCAGAGAAGCATCTCCATAGCATGATGCTGCCACCACCATGCTTCACAGTAGGGATGGTGTTCTCAGGATAATGTGCGGTGTTAGGCTTGCGCCAAACAGCGCTTAGCGTTGAGGCCAAAAAGCTCTATTTTGGTCTCATCAGACCATAGAATCTTCTTCCACTTGATCTCAGAGTCTCCCACATGCCTTCTTGCAAACTCTAGCCTAGATTTTTTCAACAATGGCTTTCTTTTTGCCACTCTCCCATGAAGGCCAGTTTTGTGAAGCACCCGGGCTATCGTTGCTATATGCACAGTCTCCCAGCTCAGCCGTGGAAGACTGTAACTCCTTTAGAGTTGCCATAGGCCTCTTGGTGGCCTCCCTGACTAGTGCCCTTCTCGCCCGGATACTCAGTTTTTGAGGACGGCCTGTTCTAGACAGATTCACAGTTGTGCCATATTCTCTCCATTTCTTAATAATGGACTTTACAGTGCTCCGGGGGATATTCAATGCCTTGGAAATGTTCTTATATCCTACCCCTGATTGGTGCTTTTGAAGAACCTTATTCCGGATTTGCTTTGAATGTTCCTTCGTCTTCATGATGTAGTTTTTGTTAGAAAATGTACTAACCAACTGTGGATCCTCCCAGAAACAGGTATATTTAACCTGAAATCATGTGAAACACCTTAATTGCACACAGGTGGACTCCATTCAACTAATTATGTGACTTCTAAAGACAATTGGTTGCACCAGAGCTTATTTAGGTGTGTCATAGCAAAGGGGGTGAATACTTATGCAATCAATTATTTTCTGTTTTATGTTTGTAATTAATTTAGAACAATTTGTAGATTTTATTTTACACTTTGACATTATGGACTTTTTTGTGTTGTTCAGTGGCAAAAACTCCTAATTAAATCCATTTTGATTCCATGTTGTAACACAATAAAATGTGGAAAAGTCCAAGGTGGGTGAATACTTTTGAAAGCCACTGTATCCAATTACTGGACGTGTACCAGACTTATGAAAATCAGGCTGTAAGTATCGAATATAAACCAATGAACATGAACAGCTACATAAGCATCACATCCCTGTGAATGTCAAAAGTAGAATATGTAGCAGTTTTAAAACATGCTTACACAGATAATCACGAATAAACTAAAATAAAATCGGGTTGGCTCGCAATGAGCAAAATATCGCTCAATCTCTCAATTGATGCATGAAAATAACCGTTTTATTTGGCAAACTAATAGCAACATTTGCATACGGAGAAAATGTGTTAGAAAAATAAATCCATTGATTTTTATGTATAACATTGCCTAATCATTTATGTCCAACTAAATGCATATTAAATTGGACGAAGCTGGACCGAAATAAAATCTTACAAGCCCTGCTGCACCGTTCCATCTCTTTTAAAAAATGGTGGCCAAAGTTCAGGATCAGCTGATCCCCAGCTTCAGTACAGACCTCAGGGTTAAACTGCTCATTGCTACTTGGTGTATGGATAATGGTATGTAATGAGCATATCAAAGAACGTTTTCAAAGAAAAACATATTTAAAAAGATCATATTAAGTTACTCTTTCAGCACTGAAGAGTGCGATATACCGGCGTAGTGTCAATTATATTTCTATAGAACTGTCACAAGATGGCTTTGTGGTGACATCAGACCAGGAAGAGATTGACAACAATACTGTGGGTGAAGCGCTGGTGAGCGAATTTATTATAAAAAATATTTAAAACCAACAAAAACACTTTACAAAACAAAATGGTACGATGGCCAAAACAAACAGACAATAAAACAAATAAAACACACTTGCACGTATTCACTATCACTAAGAACTTTGTTTGTGTTTTGTGTTTAGTGTTGGTGTGTAAAACTAGGCTTTTGGTTACAGGTCAAACCCAGGGAATTACAAATACTGAGTGATACATGCCGCTGTATCACTCCAACATTATTATTTACAGGTGTTTGCCATAAGGCTCTGGACATTGTTAATTAAATCAATAAACACCCTTGCACCTGGAAATCATTGTCTGTCTGTTTAGTATCCACTCTGCACTGCATTCACCTATATTCACTCACCACTTTGCCACACGTGGTTGTCAGAAGAGGGATGGACTACACAGCACTGTCGGCGCTGCTGAAGCAGCTGGACAGGAAAGACAGAGAGAGGAGAGGTACACGGCGCAAATTGAGAGGGTCACGGGCTGGGAGCACAGACTGCAGCGGTACCCGTCATGACGGCCCCAAAGGCGAGGACTCATAAGATGACGGTGGAGGATGACCCAGAAGCCTCCTTGGTGGCATTTGAGCGGTTGGCTAACACCGCGTCATGGCCCAGAGAGTTCTGGGCAAGCCAATTGGGATCCTGCCTGAGTGGAGAGGCACAGGCAGCTTACCAGGCTATGTCGGATGATGCCGCCGCTCAATATGACCTGGTGAAGCTAGACATCCTCCGCCGTCTAAATATTACAGAAGAAACCCACCGAGTGAGGCTCAGGGAGTACAAGAGGTCCCCGAATACACGCCCCCAGGGTGGTGGCGCAACAGCTCTGAGACCACATGGTACACTGGCTCACCCCGGCACTGAAAACAAGTGTGCAGATGGGTGAGGCCATTGTTATCGAGCAGTTTTGCCATGTGGTCGGCGCCGAGACCCAGGCGTGGATACGGCGCCACAACCCCAACACCCTGGACCAGGCAGTAAAACTCGCAGAGGACTTTGAGGACTCCCTGGTGTCAGCCCAGTCCGGGCTACTCACCACTCCAACACCGCGGAGCATCCGAGCGCCACCCCCTCTCTCTGCACCTCCACCCCCACCACTGGGCCCGGCTCAATGACCTAGACCGCCGGCCCCAATGGGCAACCTTGCCTCCCCTCCATGGAGACCAAGGTTGACCCCCAGCTGGGGTAGAGGTGCTGCCCCCGCCCCGTTGCCATACCAGCAGCGGGTCAGATACCTAACCTCTGTGCCCTCCTTTCCCCCTACCTGTTTTAGGTGCCACCAGCTGGGTCATCAGGCCAAGTCATGCCCATCTGCGATGGAGTGTGACGTGGCCGCATGCAATCTGGCATCATAAGCGGGTAAGCGAGGGGAAAATGGTCGGGAGGGGCCTTGTATTGTTAATGTAATTTGGGGAAATGTGAAAACCCATGCATTAGTGGACACAGGGTGTGGTCAGACCTTAATTAGAACGTCTCTCTTGGGCGGTGTGTTATGGCAGCCACAAGGTCAGGTGGCTATCTCCTGTATCCATGGAGACACAGCAACATACCCCGCAGTCAAAGTATATTTATCGGTCGGTCCGATAAAACGTGACCTGATAGTGGGGGTGGTGGAAAGGTTACCACACCCAATTATTCTGGGTCGAGACTGGCCAAACTATAGAGATTTGGTGAAACTAATGGCAATCCCGACCGCACACGTAAACGTGGCAGAGAAAGACGAAAGGGAAATGATTGGTAATGTGTTTCCCTTTTAAACTGAAATGTTTTCTCTTCTGTTCCGCCCGAGAAAAAAAAATAAAGAGAGAAGGATGCAGAAATGGGAGGCGGCGTTAATGAGATAAGGCTGGGAGCAGTTGGGAGCCTGCTACAATGGTAACAAACGCCAGTCAAAGGGGGTCGGAACGCAGTGTGACCAAGGGCGAGGTTACTGGGCCATCAGGGGAAGATATTACACCCTCCCCTCTCAATATACCGGACATGTGGCACTCAAGCGTGGACATAGTGTGGGGCCAAAATAATGACCCCTCACTAGTGGACACTTGGGGACAGGTCCGGTCTATTGAAGGTAACGATGTTGAAGGCGCTGGGTCGCTAGTATTTCCACATTTCATTATCAAGGGGCAATTACTGTATAGGGTAAACCTTGCCACGTGCACAGGACAGCCTGTAACACAATTATTGGTTCCCCCATCTTGTCGACTGGAGGTGATGAGGCTGGCGCATGATATCCCTTTTGCGGGGCACCTTGGAGCTGACAAGACAAAGGAGTGAATATTGACTCGATTTTATTGGGTAGGACTTCATAAAGATGTGTCGAAATATGTAGCCACATGCCCAGACTGCCAGCGAGTAGCGCCGGGTCGAGTGCGCCCCGCCCCTTTGGTCCCACTGCCGATTATTTCCACCCCCTTTGAACGCATTGCAATGGACATAGTCGGCCCTTTGCTACCTTCTGACTCCGGGTATACGCATATATTAGTGGTGGTAGATTACGCAACATGATACCCGGAGGCAGTTCCATTGAGGTCCACTAGTGCCACTGCGGATAGCCAAAGAGCTAGTGCAGATTATGGGTAGAGTAGGGATCCCCAAGGAGATCTTGACTGATCATGGAACTAACTTCTTGTCTAATACATTACAGCAAGTATACAAAATATAAAAAATACGTCCCATCGGGACGTCTGTTTATCATCCACAGACGGATGGTTTGGTGGAACGTTTTAATCAGACCTTGAAGGTGATGCTGAGATGATTTGTGAATCAGGAGCAAAAACATTGAGCATCACTTCTCCCCTACCTCCTTTTTGCAGTGAGAGAGGTGTCACAGAGTTCGACAGGGTTCTCCCCCTTCGAGTTCTTGTACGGCCGACAGCCTCACGGCATTCTTGATCTGTTGAGAGAGGGGTGGGAGGAGCACAAAGGCTCATCCAAAAATGTAGTGCAGCATGTGCTCCTACTTAGAGATCGCCTAGATTTGGTCGGTCGTTTGGCCCAGGACAATTTCAAATCGTCTCAGCACCGACAACAGCAGCATTACAATCAAAATGCATTCATTCGAACCTTTCGACCTGGAGACAAGGTAATGCTGCTGCTTCCCTCCTCAGAATTAAAACTATGTGCTAAATGGCAGGGGCCATATGAAGTGATTCAGGCTATAGGAAAGGTGAATTATGAAATTAGACAGCCCGATCGCTGTAATGAAAAATACATTTATCATATAAATTTATTAAAGCCCTGGCAGGCAAGGGAGGCCTTATTTATAACCCCAGGCAATACAGAGGATGATTTGAGCCCCAAGCTAGAGACCTCTAGCACAAAGGACATTTCGATGGGGGAACAGTTACTTCCTGATCAGCAACAGCAGCTGCGTATGTTAATTGAGGAATTCAACAACGTTTTTTTCTGACGTGCCTGGTAGAACTAACCTTGTTGAATATGCATTTGTCTCTCCCCCAGGTGTCACAGTGCGAGAGAGACCTTATCGGATCCCAGAAAGTCGATGAGGTGGCGTTTGCAAAGAGGTATGGGACATGCTCGAACTTGGGGTGATTGAGCCTTCCAGGAGCGAGTGGTGCAATCCAATTGTGATAGTGGCCAAAAAGGACGACGCCAACCGCTTCTGCGTTGATTTCCACAAGGTAAACGCTATTGCCAGGTTTGATGCGTATCCCATGCCTCGGGTTGACGAGGTTCAAGATATACTGGGGACGGCAAGGTTTATTTCCACTCTGGATCTGACGAAGGGATATTGGCAGATCCCGTTAACTCGTAGTTCTAGAGAGAAAAACGCATTTTCAACACCAGAGGGGCTGTTTCATTTCACAACCAAGCCGTTTGGGCTACATGGTGCGCCCGCTGCCTTCCAGAGACTGATGGACCAGGTTTGGTCATTTAGGAAAGGGGCGCAGCTACGGTATCCAAACTCAATGACCCAGACGGTAAACGGTGTGGCATCCGAGGATTGGAGGAGAAGATGCGCTCGTTAAACTAGGGGTCATGAGCAAGGATATAAATAGGGGACTTAGCATACGTGATCTGTTCCTTGGTAAATGGTTAGTGCTGAAAACCTACAAGGAGTCTGTGCTGTTTCGTGAACCGTGAGTTTTGTCTTGTGTTTGCTAGTGTTTTGTTAACTGTCGTCTGTTTTTTAATAGACTACCAGTTGCACAATCCGGAGATGTAGCGAAAGCCAGCATAAACCCGGACATCACTTTCACCCCTGCATTTCACTGTGAACTGTATTACACCACTTGCACTTATTCACTATCACTAGGAACTGTGTTTGTGTTTTGTGTTTAGTGTTGGTGTGTAAAAGTGGACTTTTGGTTACGGGTCAAAACCGAGGAATTACAAATACCGAGTGATACACGCCGCTGTATCACTCCAACATTATTATTTAAAGGTGTTTGCCATAAGGCTCTGGAAATTGTTAATTAAATCAATAAACACCCTTGCACCTGGAAATCATTGTCTGTCTGTTTTGTATCCGCTCTGCACTGCACTCAGCTGTATTCACTCACCACTTTGCCACAAACACAAATAGACACAAAATACGCACAGGGGCGGGGTGTATCCCGATACAAGCACTCAATGCAAAGATATGCAGTACCTGACGCGGAAAAGAATAGTTAGCAGAAATTAAACAAACGGTTCTAATTATTGTCCAAACAGTAGTCTAATTGTATAACTATGCTTTGTTTTAATACTAGTCAATGAATCCCAGCAGACAGGTTTTCTGCAAAAATCATTAAATTAAGTTTAACCTTTTAAACATGTAACATGCTTTATTTTTATTATTATTATTATTATTATTATTATTATTATTATTATTATTATTATTATTATTATTAAAGTATTAGCAATTACAATGGACAGTATCTAAATACCACTAAATATCAATGTACTTTTTTTATTTACATATTCAGAATTGTGTTAACTTAAGCAGTTTGAAGAAATTGGGGTAATCTGAAGCTGTCACGGTGGATCTTAAATTTTCTAATCCTGCAACCAGTCCGCATGATTCAATATCTGTGCATGCAATTTGTATTTCTAATTTCGCTAAACTTGCATTGAGTCTTAATCTTCCCATATATTTCCAACACCTTATCAACTATTAATGTTCACAGGCTAGAATGCCATCTACACTTCTGGGAAGTGCTGGCAAAAAAGTGGCAGGCACCCCTTTTGCTTATTATTTTGTGGTTCAGAGGGAAGGTGCTCTCACTCACCGCAGCTTGAGTAACAAAGTCGCTGAGTTTTAAGGTCTTCCTCGGTCGCCGAACAGGTTCGTCTTTGTCCCCCGTGACAGAAATACAATGATTCTTGGTTGTAAATCTCCCTCCTGACCTGTGTGGGTGCAAAGCAGCGAGAACAGAGTTTTTTTCTTTACCAGGGTTCAAGGGAATTCGGCCAGCCAGGAAGGGGGCGAGATTCTGTTGCAATAACGCATTGACCCGGAAGGGAAACAACGTGGCAGACGCAGATTGGAGAGGTGGTTGCACTCGTTTACCAAGGGGTCATGTGTTACAGCATAAAAGGGGACGAAGAATCGCAAACTGTGATTGTTTTGTTTTGTCTTGTAATTCTCTTGTCTTGTCTTGTGCATTACTAGACAGCTAACACAGATCCAGAGCTGTCGCCAAAGGCCAGCACTAAGCCGGACACCATTGTCACAAATATAAACTTGTATCACCCACCACGAGCACTACTGCACGCACCCAGGACTGGTGACCATGTCTGTATTATTGTGGGGTGGATATTGTTTATTATTTGGGACTGTCTTTCCAGTGTTATTTACCCCGTGCTGTACACATTGGTGTGTATTGCCGGGGAATTATTGTTTGGTCGTCAGACCTGGAAAATAAAATGAAAACATTTCCAAACCAGATTACAATTATCTCTGTCTGCTTCTTTAACGCACTGCATCACTCCTGCACCTGTTTCCACTCAGCCACTTTGCCACACACCCTCAGTCATTACTCCTACATTTATCATATTGCAGGATATCTACCCGACGCTGTTACATGATTTCTCATGTTTTCCAAAGTTGTGGTGGCCGTGCTAGTAACTACTTTTGCTGCTGTGGAGAGCGAGGCCTTTTCAGACTGTAGTGCCTGTGAACGTCATGAATTAATGACAGCAGGTTATCAAAAACAACAACACAGATGATCAAATCTTTTTTTTGTACCTAGTGCAGCAAACCACTTGCCTCACCAAAATTACGATTACTTCCAGGCTGACAGAGCTTGATTATGCATTGGATGATAACCTTGAAATTAAACTTGCATGCATTGACATTTCTCCTCCTGCACACCCAACTCGTATCACTCAGGACTGTCAATTCAGCAGGCTTTACTCCTAGTGTACGCTGTACATCAAAGATCGAAAGTTGATCTTGTTTAAAATACTGCCCTTCATCAGCAATCAGGCAATAAAATCAATGTAGGAGGAGCTCGTTTTGAACTTCATGGCTTCTCAAGTTAAATGTACCGTGCAGTTTCCGTTGAAATTGCTCTTCTGTTTTCTGTTTTCTGACGTTTGCTTTTCATAATGACCCCTAAAGGCCAATCCCTGTCATGAAAAGATGGAAATCAGTCATTTTTGAGTGTATTATCTGTTTTCCTAAATAGTCATCTTGTGAGAGTTTGAGAGATGACACACAACTGAGCCCGATTTACTTGCTGCCTGGTAGTTTTTCCGCTACTCATACATTCCAAGTGAACCTTACAGTTGGAATGACTGTTGAGCTTTTCATTTATCTTTTTCCAATCTCGCAACCCCTTTTCTCTAAAAGTGTTATCCTTGTATTCAGAAGAACAACAACAAATTCTACAGCGATAGCAAAATACAGCATTGGCAGGTACACTGTACTCAATAAAGGGATACCGACAGGGGTGTAGTGCTGGGGGGTCGCAGGGGAGCAACGCACTTCCCTTGAGCAAGGAAAGCAACGCTTCCGTACTTCACGTGTAGAATATTGAACTGTTTTGCTCCTATTAATGGAGATATACATGTGTAACCCATACAAATAAGCAAAGAATACAATAACTGTAAGAAACCCTTGAGAGATAAATAATGAAAAAGTTTGGATATAGCCTGGTCTGGAACAACAGGTATGAATAATGTAGAGAGGTGAGGTGTCAGTGTTTTACAATTATAATTGGAACAGTTCTTATTTTTAGACCCATATATAAGAAATAATGTAGATAAAATAAGCTAAACATGTATTTATTATTATTTATTTCTTAGCAGACATCCTTATCCAGGGCGAGTTACAATCATTACAATATATCACATTATTTTTTATATACAATTACCCATTGATACAGTTGGGTTTTTACTGGAGCAATCTAGGTAAAGTACCTTGCTTAAGGGTACAGCAGCAGTGTCCCCCACCTGGGATTGAACCCACAACCCTCCGGTCAAGAGTCCAGAGCCCTAACCACTACTCCACACTGCTGCCCATTTAAGATAAAACTAAATCGCAACAAGGAAATAAAGGGTACCTGTGGCCTTACACATCTTTTTTTGCAAACGGATGCACTTCAAAACCTCAATCTCATTCGCTCGCGGCTGCAATAGGACAGTGAGACGAGCGGATTCTGGACCAAACCATTCCATATACGAGAACGGGGAGTAGGGGACTGTTACACATAGGATTAATAATAATAATAATAATAATAATAATAATAATAATAATAATAATAATAATGACTGCGTTTTAATCATGTGTGTATTAGTGTTTAAAACTGGTTGTGAAAATATGTACAGTATTTGTGTATTTATTTATCTTTAATATACATATCTGTAAGTCTAGTTGCTTTACAATAATTCCTCAATACCTGATTGTCTGAATTTGTAATCAGTTGGTACACCTGTTAGCCCTTTCAAATACCATAACTACTAGTGATAAACTGCGGTTCTGTTGAGTGTATGGGGAAACGGGGACTGCATGCTTAGATTTTGCTCCGAACACAAAATACAGTCGGAAAATCCCTCACTGATGGTTAGAAAAGCTTTGATATTCAGGGCCTTTGTGTCACACACTGGATGAAAAACTCTAGTTTCCACAGTAAAGAGCAAGCACGGTACATGTTATTTAAATGAAATGTAAGGTGGCATGGGGCATGCTATTTAAATGAAATGTAAGGTGGCATGGTGCATGCTATTTAAATGAAATGTAGGAAGGCAAGGGGCATGCTATTTAAATGAAATGTAGGAAGGCATGGGGCATGCTATTTAAATGAAATGTAAAAAGACATTTTGGCATGCTATTTAAATTAAATGCAAAAAGGCATGGTGCATGCTATTTAAATGAAATGTAAAAATGCATGGTGCATGCTATTTAAATGAAATGCAGGAAGGCATGGGGCATGCTATTTAAATGAACTTTAACAAGGCAGGGCTCTTACATCCCGTGTCCCCATTGACTTCCAAGATATTCCGCCTGGAACATTATGGTGTGCCAATTAATTGATTCACACGGGTGAACTGTGATATTTTTCTTGACAATACGATTCTCAATACTAGTGACCCCTGTATCGATGAACTTTAATAACATTGTCTGCTAACATAAACATGAGCATGCATTAATTTGTGTCTACATTGATAATTAGAGAATGTTATTTATTATCATGTACTCTAGCAGCCTCACCTACCTTCTATATGAGTCACCTCATCTACTGTCTATAAGAGTCACGCTGTGTGTAAAATGTGTAATGCTCGAATTCGCACGGCACCAGACTGGGACTAAAATGGTTGCAAATGTAAGACAAAAATGTTGCCTCTCCCTTTAAAAGCAGGTGTCAATATTTATGAATGTGCTATGATGTCGGTCTTAATAAACTGAAGTCCGAGAAGTATGGTAACTAATACTAATAATATCAATTTCATCGAACACAAATGCTTGTAAGCGCAGATAGGTGCTGTATTAATACCAGCAGAATATGATAACCCCAGTTTCATGCAACAGTTGTGACGGTGATCAAACGTGTTCGAGTGTTGTGTAAACATTTAGTATTTAATATTGTAAATAGCAGAACCAACTCACTGCAATTTAAGCTTGTTTTTACTGAAAAAACAAACGGTATCATGTAATCAATCATAAGAGCTATCTGTGTTACATGCTGTCAGATCAGGACTCCACTGACACGGGGCATTGGAGATGCAGCATGCTTTTGCTATTTCCCATGTTACACTGTACAAAATTAATAATAATAATTGTTTATTTAGCAGACGCCTTTATCCAATGCGACTTACAGAGACTAGGGTGTGTGAACTATACATTAGCTGCAGAGTCACTTACAATTACGTCTCACCCGAAAAACGGAGCACACGGAGGTTAAGTGACTAGCTCAGGGTCACACAATGAGTCAGTGGCTGAGGTGGGATTTGAACCGGGGATCTCCTGATTACAAGCCCTTTTCTTTAACCAGTGGACCACACAGCCTCCTGTGTATCGTATCGTATCATGAAGACACAACCCTAGTGGGACATTTAAATGTGATGATAAGTGGAGGACATTAATATAGGAGTTACATGAAGTGTGTTTGACAGATATATATATATATATATATATATATATATATATATATATATATATATATATATATATATATATATATATATATATATATATATATATACTTATATACTTATGTGGAACACTTGTCAATGCTTGTTACTACATCAGTCAATAGTTAAATACCACTTGAGAGAATTACCCACGCACAAGTGTACATTATTCCGACTGAGCATAGAGAAAGAGCCTAGGTAAATAAATGTATGCGGCGCTACTGGAAAGACAGGCTTTTGCCACGCTGCATGACCGTGATGAGACAAATGTGTGGAAACGATTGTGCAGTTTTCACTCTGTGAATAGCTCAGGCAGAAGCCTTTTTCATTGGAAGTATCATCTTGTGGGCGGGGACACCAATGATGTCGCTCAAACTCAAGCTTGAACAGGAGTCAGAGATGCTATAGTAGTGGGGACGAGAGGTTTTAATGTTCTCATGCCGCTCGCGTCTCTTTCACATATACGCGTAGATATCACAGACTGTAACTAATTGTGGATTGTAAATGAAGAATATACATCACAACATTAGGCACAGACTTATCACAATGGAAAGCCAGATGACCCGCTGTAAGGTTGTTGTGGTTGGGGATACTCAGTGCGGAAAAACTGCGTTGTTACATGTATTTGCAAAGGACTGCTATCCAGAGGTAAGGAGGACATGTCATACACTAAGTGTCTTTAAGAAGTTTAACATTTTAAGAACCAGGGCGCTCTTGTAATTGAGATGCGCATTATTAATGAGAATTTCCTACATTTTGAATAAATACAAAAATAACATATTTTAGCCGGGCTGTACTTACCATCAGTGAAGTATGGTGTAATTAACTTAAAGGAATTTAGCCGACAGTAATTTATTAGCGATTAATTTATAATAATCATAAAATTGTGTTAGCCTATTGTAAACATTATTGCCAGTAATGCAGCAATGCCCAGGCACCTTAAAGAAAACAAATACACCTGCTTTTTTTAAAGTGCGTAATAACGTATAGCACAAAATCGAGCAACATATTGTGGATTTTAAAATACATGTCTGACATGTACTGGTTACTTTTTATTTTAATAACATTTGTAATGTTATTAGTAAAACATGTTAGTAACTTAAAATGCTGTTGTTTTTTAGAATTATGTTGCTACCGTGTTTGAGAACTACACTGCAAGTTTTGAAATTGAAAAACAGAGGATTGAGCTGAACATGTGGGATACCTCAGGTAGGGATGCATCGGATTTGTGTCATATCAGCTGAGTAAATATGTGTATGTTATAATGAACGCTATTAGGCAGTGTGCGTGTGTTGCCTAATGGCATTGACATCCATGCCCCCTAAAACCTGTAAATTACAGGGTCCCTGGTGTCCCGAATCAAACATCAGACAGATGGCGGGGTTGCGTGTTGGGTCCTAGTGCCCGTAGTGTCTGTTTAAGCAGAGGTGTGTGTTTTTATTAAATGTGTAATCTATTAGTCACAGCTACGGTGACTTTTTCTTGCTGTTCACCATACCAAACTAGAATGCAGAAAAATAAACCACAGGCTGTATTATCAAACATGGGAATTTGGCAGAGAATTGGTTCTCCAGTCTAATGTGGAATTCAGATGAAATGTACAGTGATTCTCAATGTAGTATTGGAGTTTAAACCACATGTGGGTAAGAACCTCAGAGAAAAACTATAGTTCATAGGCAGAATAACTGAGTCAGAAGAGTTAAGTAATTGCCAATTTTTTTTTCAAGAAATAATGAAAAGAATCCTATTGGTGGTTAACAGTAAAAAAAAACAGAATAAACAAATCTTGTGGTTAAAGAAAAGGGCTTGTAACCAGGAGGTCCCCGGTTCAAATCCCACCTCAGCCAATGACTCATTGTGTGACCCTGAGCAAGTCACTTAACCTCCTTGTACTCCGTCTTTTGGGTGAGACGTAGTTGTAAGTGACTCTGCAGCTGATGCATAGTTCACACACCCTAGTCTCTGTAAGTCGCCTTGGATAAAGGTGTCTGCTAAATAAACAAATAATAAAATAATAATAATAGAATTAAAATATTAAAGAATTAAAATATTATTCCTTGACTCGTGTCAGATTATACACCTTCTGACGCCCAGAAAACATGCCCCGCTCATGAAAAAAAGAGCTCACTTTTGCTTTATTATTGCTTCTTGGACAGGGTAATATAATTTCTTGATGTATTTCATGGTATGATGTCTGAGTAATCTTAAAAAAATAACGACAACTTATTGTTGGTAGTGTTTATTTTATATTTGCATTTTTATATTATGTACGTTTAAACTTCTGACCAAACAACATTGACAAGGAGTATTATTGGCCTCCGAAAAAAAAAAGGTCTTGTTATTTGGTATTTCAGGTTGCAATGTCACAGCTTTATAAGCATATAAATGAAATGTTGAGCACAGGAGTTCAGATGAATGGTCTGTACTAAGATTTGGTGCATTCTTCAACCCTGTGCTGGACCTGCACCCTGTCTAGGTTCAGATAGGGTCGATTAAATCAGTAAAAGTTATTCATGTTTTAGAAAGTGTTCAAATCTTAATTTTTATCATGACATTGCATGTTTCTCCGTATCACTTTACTCTATTCCTAGAAATACAAAAAGAAAACATAATTCAATGACAGAAGTATCAACTGAAAGTCTTTTTTAATGTCTTATATTCTACTATTATAGCAGAGTTTTTGAAAATGTCTGTCAAATTATTTTGCTGGGTCTACACTATTTTTGCCTGTTTTGTTTTTGTCATATAACATGAGGATGATTATGCTCACTGTCAGCTTTTATTAATAAAACAGTTTCAAATGTTGAACCAGAATATGCATTTGCCCTTTAATAGATTGAAAACTGATGACAACACTGGCATCGGAAGCATCCCAAGTCCTTTTAATTTGTACAAAGGCAGATTGTGATGTTTTGCCAATTCACTGCATGAATATGGAGGATGCCTGTTTGTGTTTATTGCAGTAGCCTGCTGTTGGATTGTGGGTCAAATGCTCACAGTTTTGTTTGTTTTTGTTTTTTTTCTAATGAAAGATCAACCCTTGCCTGGGGTGTGTTAGTTGAGCAAGACAAACCCACGATAATGACTCTATAATTAGTACTGTAGGGGAATGGTACTGTAACTACTGGGAGTTACAGTGTAGCAGTGCTTAGTTGCTAGGGTTATGTAACTGCAGGGCTATGCAAGGAACAAAATGCTAGAAAAATCTACTTGTCCTTCTTAAAAATCTACTTTTTGTGTGTTTTGTGTGATGGGGAGGTAGCAAGTAGAATATAACTTGTAGGATTTTGGTTTTATTTAACAGTGAACACAATCAATCAATTAGTGATTAACAGGGGTGGATCTAGCTTTGTAGCTTGAGTGGTTCACTAAATTCTTCAAGATACACAAAAGGTTCCCTGTGACCTCACCTCAACAAATTTATAACATACTTAAAGGGAATGTTCCTTTCAGTACAGGTTGAAACACATTTGCTAGTAAATTTAAGTAACATACAGTGGCTCTCAAAAATATTCCCCCCCACCTTGGACTTTTCCACATTTTATTGTGTTACAACATGGAATCAAAATGGATTTAATTAGGAGTTTTTGCACTGATCAGCACAAAAAAAGTCCATAATGTCAAAGTGAAAAATAAAATCTACAAATTGTTCTAAATTAATTACAAATATAAAACAGAAAATAATTGATTGCATAACTATTCACCCCCTTTGCTATGACACACCTAAATAAGCTCTGGTGAAGCCAATTGTCTTTAGAAGTCACATAATTAGTTGAATGGAGTCCATCTATGTGCAATTAAGGTGTTTTACATGATTTCAAGTTAAATACACCTGTCTCTGTGAGGTCCCACAGTTGGTTAGTACATTTCCTAACAAAAACTAGATCATGAAGACGAAGGAACAAAGCAAAGCAAATCCGGAATAAGGTTCTTCAAAAGCACCAATCAGGGGAAGGATATAAGAACATTTCCAAGGGATTGAATATCCCCTGGAGCACAGTAAAGTCCATTATTAAGAAATTGAGAGAATATGGCACAACTGTGAATCTGTCTAGAACAGGCCGTCCTCAAAAACTGAGTATCCGGGCTAGAAGGGCACTAGTCAGGGAGGCCACCAAGAGGCCTATGGCAACTCTAAAGGAGTTACAGTCTTCCACGGCTGAGCTGGGAGACACTGTGCACACAGCAACAATAGCCCGGGTGCTTCACAAAACAGGCCTTTATTGGAGAGTGGCAAAGAAAGCCATTGTTGAAAAAAACTCACATCTCGGCTAGAGTTTGGCAGAAGGCATGTGGGAGACTCTCTGAGACCAAGTGGAAGAAGATTCTATCGTCTGATGAGACCAAAATAGAGCTTTTTGTCCTCAACGCTAAGTGCTATGTTTGGCGCAAGCCTAACACCGCACATCATCCTGAGAACACCATCCCTACCGTGAAGCATGGTGGTGGCAGCATCATGCTATGGTGATGCTTCTCTGCATCAGGGCCTGGAAAGCTCGTGAAGATAGAGGGCAAAATGGATGCAGCAAAGTTCAGAGAAATCCTGGAGGAAAACCTGCTGAAGTCTGCAAGAGACCTGGGACTTGGGAGAAGATTCATTTTCCAGCAGGACAATGACCCCAAACATACAGCCAAAGCTACACTAGAGTGGTTTAAAAACAAAAAGGTCAATGTCCTGGAGTGGCCCAGTCAAAGC
This sequence comes from Acipenser oxyrinchus oxyrinchus, assembly GCA_030684275.1. Lineage (NCBI taxonomy): Eukaryota > Metazoa > Chordata > Actinopteri > Acipenseriformes > Acipenseridae > Acipenser > Acipenser oxyrinchus. The sequence continues at coordinate 11,116,459 of CM060266.1, forward strand.
CCGGACCTCAATCCAATTGAGAATATGTGGAAAGAGTTGAAAATTGCTGTTCACCAAAGGTCCCCATCCAACTTGACGGAGCTTGAGCAATTTTGCAAAGAAGAATGGGCAAAAATTGCAGTGTCCAGATGTGCAAAGCTGGTAGAGACTTATCCAAATAGACTCATGGCTGTAATTGCTGCCAAAGGTGCCTCTACCAAATATTGACTCAAGGGGTTGAATACTTATGCAATCAAATATTTTCTGTTTTGTATTTGTAATTAATTTAGAACAATTTGTGGATTTTATTTTTCACTTTGACATTATGGACTTTTTTGTGTTGATCAGTGGCAAAAATTCCTAATTAAATCCATTTTGATTCCATGTTGTAACACAATAAAATGTGGAAAAGTCCAAGGGGGGTGAATACTTTTGAGAGCCACTGTACTAAGAGTACAACTATAATAAGCAATACTTGGAGTTATTCAAATATAAAAATAGCTTCTGCCTGTTTTTCCCCACTCTTTCTCCTAAAAGCTGAATTCAGCTCCTGATGTACAGGTTTTAGTTTGTTGCATCACAGATACTAAATCATTACCAACTACAGTGCTCCACCTTTATAAGGCAACCCATTATGCTGCAGAACAGGTTAAAAGGCGGTACGGTCATGGCTGCCATTTGCCCTATAATGCCATTACACTAACACTGGTATTCTCGTTTTAGAAGGCAGAACACAAATAGCACAGTCTCTTAACTATGGCTCCCGGCTACAGTGTTATAAAGGGGGGGCACAGTATTACTGCTGCTTTGTGGAATTCTGATTTTTCTTGACGTTCTTTCAGTTTTGTAACTGCTGAACCCCAGATTCTTAAAGGACTTGTATATAACCTGTCAAGTTTCTCTGCATTTTTTAACTGATTTTCTATCAAAATGCACTCAATAGTTACAGTTGGCTCCATCAAATTCTGCAAAGACAAAATATTTTTTTCTTTTGTTTATTTCTATTCTATTTTTTAAACAGTGTACAACATTTTACAGCTGTTTTTCCTCATCTAACATCTTGTCCCATGATGGTGATCATGGTTTCATACCCTGATGGCTTTTTTTTTTTTGGGAGGGCAACATTCTTTCCCTGCACTACTCTCACTGAAAAATAAATACATACATTAATTAATACAGACACATTGACATGAGATTTACAGTCTGTATTTTATTTTAAAATAAAATATTGTACATATAATCTAATTTCATTAAATCAATAAATCAATATTATCAATCTTCATGTTTTAATAGTTTCACAAACCGAATTGTGTATGTCCAATAAATAGCTAATATGGCTTCTGTTCAAATCTAGTAAAAACATAAATAAATAAATAAATAAATAAATAAATAAATAAATAAATAAAAATGTATACAGCATTTAAATAAAAATATGTACATATGGCAAGTGGTAAACTAGGTTAGCAACACTAAAATCGAAAGAAAAAAAATCATCAGATTTTTTTGCCAGGGAAAGTTTGTCTTGAAATGCTTCTAAACAGTAAACTATGGTTTTTATTTTAAACATATTCCCAACAAGTACGCACATGACCACAAACAGACTGAGAATTTTATAAATGACACAGTACAATTTTTTTCTAATCTGCGAATACCTTAGTGACTGTTTTTTTTTTTTTTTAACTACTAGATTGCTGCATTTAAATGTCAGGTTCATGTATTAAGATGATTTCAGTGTTACTGTAACTTCAATTAACTGACAGTATGGGTTTGGTTTAGACTCATGATAATAAGAATTACTGTAAGATACATTTTTTGCTGGTCCCTTAATGCATATTGAGAGCTGACTGTATCCACAATGATTTTCTCATTTAGCCTTAACCCAGAGCTGCCAACCTAAAAAAGTCATACCGATGACCAGGGAGTTACTGTTCTAATAAAACAAAGACTGAACATTAAAATGCAATTGGTTTACCAATACTACCTAGTTGACTGAATAGTAGCAAAACCATTAAAAAAGAGATAAGGTAATTTAACCAGACTGCAAAAGACACAACTTTAGTATATCTGTGCCCATTAAACATGTGTCATGACCAAAGAAAATGCCCAAGTAGTCAAACTTGGTAAAAGCGTTGAAGGGATACTTAATGTCTGTAATTAGTGTATATGCAGGCACTAGGACCCTGCTGCCAGGCCTGCCAGTGCCCCCAGGACTACCTGCTGTCCCTCAGAGCACAGTTCCCAGGCCACGGGGCATTGTAACTCCACAAAGAGTTTCAAGACAAATTCCTGTATCAATAGAACAGGCAGAGACAGAAAGAACGAGTGGTGTGGAAATCAGAGCCCACTGTCTTAGAGATCTCTTTTCCCACTGCAGAGAGTTCAGGCCAGCTCCTGGATGGGTTGGGTTTAGCAAGAAACAAACCAGGCTAGAAGAAGAACAAAAGCACCCCTTCTCATGAAAACAAGACTGGATACATATGGTTAGCCCCTGCGTTACTCAGACACAAAACTGATACAAACACGCCTAAATTACTGAGAATGTGGCATTTTAATGCTGCAAACATCACTGTGACCAGGAAAGTGCTGTTGATGTTTATAGAAAACGGAGATGCATAAATTCATATAAAAAGGAAAGAAAAGTTGGGCAACCTTTGCATGTGAGCAAGACTAAATCTTTTCCTGTTTTCAATGTCTGCTTGCATTCTTGTTTGTGCTATTTATAGAAAAAAGCTGCAGCTGGTATCCATGAACAACTTTAGGACTGACTTGTCCAATAAACAATCAGAGATTTGTTTAAATCTCTGGGTAGAGATAATTTTACATTTTATTTTTCACAAATTGTTTTATTACAGATACACATTAATAAAATAACTCAAATAAAAACAAAGTATACATCATGTATTAACTTTATACATATTTATTAAGCATAATCTTTTTTTATTTTATTATTTTGACAAACAGACCTAGCACAGAAAAATTATTTAGTTCCCATAATTTCTCAATAGCGACAGTAACGGTAATGTACGTGAAATCCCCCGTTATTTTTAATTAACTGCCTATTTACAGTAAATACTGCCCATGCCCTAAAAAAAATACAATAAGATATCAAATCAAATCAAATCAGTATGAAGGATATTAAATCAACAAGCACAAAACAATTTCTTATTTCAGAATGTTGTACAATTCAGCATTAACTCAAAAAGCAGCTTTACTGGAAGAAAATTTGGATATTTTATGCATGTATTTATAAGGAGCGTCAATCTAGCACAAATATTCAAATTAAGAATTAAACGCAAGCATACAACAGAACTCTACGTTTTCTTTTTTCTTGGTTTGTCGTCTGTCACTTACAATCAGTGAATACTTTGAAAAAAAACAAACAAAAAAAACACTTTCAGTCAACGGAAACCACAGAGTACATGAATCAAGAAATCACGGTATTGGATAAGCTGGCATTCTGGTGCCTGAGCACAAACAGCCTACAGAGCCATCAATTATTGTTAACTACATCTTTCACACTGTCACTTAGTTTCATGTACCACAAAACAAAATAATTTATTTCCATTTCTTCCATTATTCCTTCAACATATTTTTATCCACTGATGCCCGAGTTGCTATCTCCAGTGGATTAAAAAGTTGGCCAAGAAAAGTCAGGAGAAATTCTTTGCAGCTGTGTCTCTTCTCTTTCATCACAATTTTAATTCCCAAACAACTCGCTCCAAATTATACATCTGCGCAAGTGCTGCTTCTGTTTCCCTTCAGACCGTGTCTATGGTAATGGCTGAGCCTTGACAACTACGATTGCAAGTATTTATTTAAAGTCTTTTTTTGTATATTATTATTATTTATTTCTTACCAGACGCCCTTACCCAGGGCGACTTAGTCATAAACAAAAAATAGATTTCAAGAATCACAGTACAAGCTCCCACTTAAAAATGCCGTTCTATGTTTGCTTTATAATGATTTTTCTTTTTATTTTGTTTTATATTTGCATTTCATTTCATTTTGTTTTATATGTTGCATTTCGTTTTATTTTGTATTTGCGAAACACAGGTCGTTACCTATGAGCATACTTACAGTCAACAACCTAGTCCGATTTTTGATCTACTGAAATGGAATTTAGTGCCAGTTGTACAAATATGAATGTAATCAAAAACAGTAGTGATGGGCAAATTTATTTAAAAAAATACCCTATATTTAAATATACCCTCCCATATTTTAATATTAATTAGGTCATTTGAATTTAAGGTTAATTTCTCTCCCTAAAAGAAAGCAACATGTAAACCCAAATTGCCCAAAAGGTCCTACCAAAATAGTGTGACATTTTTATTTTTGCATGTAAACAAAGCCAATAAAACGTATACCTTAGATTTAAAACTAATTTTATTCCAAGTACTATGCCTCAGTAAGATGATATAATTGCAGTTGGATTATGGATCTCTCTCTTTCGTTTGCTTTAATACAGTTTACAGTTGGATGAATCACAATTGCGGTCTAAACATGTCTTAACTTGACCATTCATCTGTAATGAAAATTTACCTGTGCCCAGTTTGCAGAACTAATGAATTAGCAAGATATAACTATGGTGCATATCATTACCAGCTTTGTTACAGTAATGCTTTGTAATACTGGGGTAAAGCTTTGTCAATATATCCTTTAGGGGTAGATTTATGATCTGCACTATTGCCCTGTTCTATGAGGCAAGACTTGGGAGGACCCAACTTGTGTTGACATTTAAAAACATGTTTAATTGAATGTCATCATAGAGCATAAAAATAAAGTCTGTCCTGTATTTCTGTCCTGTCTCTCTCCCTTAGTAGATGCAGAATGCTTGATTTAAAAATAACCTTTATTTCCTGGTCAGAAAAGTTGCTCCCCTACTTCTATTCTTTGTGAATGCAAACTGTATGAAGCTGGTGAAGTTAACCTGCATCAGTACTTGGTTTCAGTATGTAACAGCCCATATTACAATAAAATGGATTTTTCATTTACCATGGATTTTCTTGGTGTAAATCATTATTTTCACATGCTTGAGGGAACACATTTTGGGGGAAAATTGGTAAATACCAACCTGTAGCTTTTGTAAAACCCAAGAATTAAAGTAAAAACAGAGAATGAAGGCCTTGTTGACAAATTGGATGCAATTCATTGTCTCTAGGTTGTGGACAGGCGGGCATGTTTACATGGTTGCAGGGTAACGGCATTGTGATTGAAAGCAACAGCTAAATGACTTACTTGCCTGAGATCGGAGATGGTAAACAGAGTAAATAAGCCCCACTGCTAAGTAAACATTGTGGCAGGCTGTGTTTGTGGTGAAGACTCCCAAAGCCTTGTGGGGGAAAGCCTCCTCTCTCTGATAACAGCCAGCCCTCTTCAGTGAGAGCGCCGAAGAATGTTGATGAGATTGAGGGCTGAATAACAGGCTGTGGTGCAGCCCGACCTCTGGACCCTTTTCAAATGGTTATGCTGAAACAAAGAACCGTGGAAATTACATTTGTATGTACTTTATGTTTTATATATATATATATATATATATATATATATATATATATATATATATATATATATATATATATATATATTATAATATATTATTACAACATCCTTTTAAAATTCACATGAATTAGATATTCTGTTTATATTAGATGGAAAAGTGTGTTTTTCTGTAGATTACTTATACCATAATTTAAGTATCAGAATCTTGGTATATACTGTATTGTACTTTGGTGTCTCTGTCATAAAACGTATATAAGAAATCAGCCAAACTAATTTCTTGTTTTGACGTTCTAACTTTTCACACAATTGGTGCATACTGTGGGAATAAACTAAGAAATGAACAATACATATAAATACAGGTAAGACTCGTGCAGCATTTCTAGACTTATCGTATAACAGTTTGTGACACAGCATTGGTACCTGGAATTAGGGGCCCTATTTGGCAACGTGCAGCAGTGTGGAGTAGTGGTTAGGGCTCTGGACTCTTGACCGGAGGGTTGTGGGTTCAATCCCAGGTTGGGGACACTGCTGCTGTACCCTTGAGCAAGGTACTTTACCTAGATTGCTCCAGTAAAAACCCAACTTATAAATTGGTAATTGTATGTAAAAATAATGTGTAAAAAATAATGTAATTGTATGTAAAAATAATGTGATATCTTGTAACAATTGTAAGTTGTCCTGGATAAGGGTGTCTGCTAAGAAATAAATAATAATAATATTGGTGCTATGTAATATGGTAGTTTGAAAAATAATGCTAATCTAAAAAACTAAATGGCCAGTCACGCAACTCATAAATGACATACAGTGTGATTTCATTTGATTTGTCGTGCATGCTGGAGAGTTTTAATAACTTGAAAATAGTGCCCTGTGTAATTCATGTAAAACATTTTTAGTCAAAGTATTAAAATCACCACCCTTGTGAAACGCGTTGCCAGCTTCAGAATTACAGGCCTGACCTCCTGATCCTAAATATGGCCTCAGCTGACCAGAGGGCAGGGGCCTGGTTGCCCAGCAGCTGTCTTTTATGAAGTCAGCTGCATATTGATGAGCTGACCGCAAGCCTTCTGATTTATTTAGGAGATGAAGAGAGATAGTGTTTCAGCACATTGAGGTATGAGACCATGCTCTCCCCTACAACCGAATGGAATCAATATACCTCTGGTTTTACAAAGATAAGATAGTCTGGGCAGCTTTATTGAACGGAACCCAATGTAATGTCCAATCGGGTTTTTGAACATTGATGGGGTTTCACTTCATTGTTTAAAAACATGTAAAGAAACTAAAATTCAATGACAAACATTATGACTGGAAGTCTTCAAAAAAACCTTCTAGTTGAAACTATTGAATTTTTGCTTATTTTACTATTTCTCACTATTGAGTGTTTTAATAGTTACGGATCATTTAATTGTCGACAAATGATTAACAAATGACCTCATGTGCCAAAGAAGTATGAGAATGAACTATTATTAAGTCATGACAGGGTGGGCACTGTAGTCGTATTGTTTCCTGGTTCAAGACGTGTCTTAGGCAGAGTTACCTCATATCTCCTAAACATAGGACTGAAACAGCGTTCCAGTTCCAAGGTGCTTTCCTTTGCTTTAAATAAAGGCGTTGCCATTTATTTAAAAAAAAAAAAAAAAAGTTTCGTACATTTCCTTTGGCTCTGATTTGAGCTCTAGCCTTTTGGCATTTAGCATTGGCACTGGTTCTGCTAAATTAAGGTTCAATACTGGATGTCTAGTTTTCCCAGACATCCCTCCGGATGCCTGTCACCGGGATAGTTGCCATGTTGTTCCTTTTGCCCTTTTTTTCCACCCGGCGGTTTTAGTTCTCTTCCCCCTCCCTTTGCAGGGCAAGGGAAGCACAATGGCGTTGCTGTTGCAAACTGATTCTTATGGAAATGCTAAAACTTGTTTTTCTCATCTGTACCCAAGTGAAAGGGCATTCTGTGGGACACTCCATCCCCATTTTCTCATATTCCTGCCTTCACATCACCAGTATTTACTGTTTTAATTCACAGTGTATTTTTAAATTACGTTCCAATGTTAAACTCTAGGTCACGAAAGCTGATTTTGTCGTGCAACTTTAAAAACACTTGGAAGCTGTTTTGAAAGTTACTATCAGTGACCCAGTGAATATAATGGAAGTTTTCTGTACTTCCGTCACACTTGATTTTACTGTTAGCTGGAGAATGGCTTATCCAGATGATGACACTTGGTAAGAACATTGTACAATAATTTAAAGAGAATATTGGGATAGGCACAAATGGGACAATAAAACTATGTTGTTGGTAATTATTTTTTATTTTTTATCTATAAATTGAACTCTGTTTAATCTTTCATGTACATGACTACATGCATTTGATAGAACATACTTCTTCCTGACATAAAGGGGGCACATTTCTTCAGGTAAGGTTGACCCTTATTGACTATTTTAGCAGCATTAATAAACATTCACACCCACAAAACTCCATCACCATGGACTATCATTAGTGTATGTTCTGAGGGTTAATATAGAATAAAAAAAATATTATGTTTTTTTAGATACTAAAATAAGTGACGTGATTGGAGATATTGGGGGTGAAACTACATTGTGGTTTGTAGTGTCTAATGGAGCCTATCCCAGTATTCTCAATACAGCTTTTAGGAAATGTCCAAAGTGCCCTTATACACTAATACAGACAAAGCTGTGCAGTGTGACTGGTCTCAAATGTGTCAAGTTGGGTCTTAAAGGATCCCAATGATTCAGCATCAACAACATGACTAGATAACCCATTACATACTCTCAACACTGGGGGTTATTTTCAAAAAGTGTCATTTTCATGTGTAAGTGGGAGTTACCATGCATGAAGGAATCTGTTACCCAGTCACATACATAAGAACATAAGAACATAAGAAAGTTTGCAAACGAGAGTAGGCCATTCAGCCCATCTTGCTCGTTTGGTTGTTAGTAGCTTATTGATCCCAGAATCTCATCAAGCAGCTTCTTGAAGGATCCCAGAGTGTCAGCTTCAACAACATTACTGGGGAGAAACTTAAAAATGCAGTTGTTGTCTTTTTTCCAATGAAAAGAGAAACTTAACAATTGAAAGAACAATTAAAAAGAAATATTACTGTGAGTACTTTACAGTGAACATGTTATAGTTGTGTGTTATCCACAAAGGGCCGAGGTTCAGGGAAATCTATTAGAAGTTTGTCTTGCTGTTCATATCAGATCCGATACAGGTCAGAATGGAGAGGGAGCTAAGATAGAGAGATAGTACTGTGGTACTTTGCGGCAATTCTTCCTATATTTATTGCAAAGTAAAATGATTGATCAGAAATGAATGGAGCTGTCTTTCATTGCCTATGGTTACATACTGATTTAAAACACTGGGAGATGTGTGCAGACTGTGAAGTACACGCCCTGCAACCAGATTTCAACAACAACCAAAAGGGAAGCTGGTTTTTATAACAATTAAAAGTAGGTCTGCAACCAAAACTCACTAAGGGCATTAGAAAAAAAATTAAAAAATTATAAATGAAAAATGGCAGGCTTTTCTTTGGTATAACTAAATTCGATTGGCGAGTAAGGGTGATGCTGCCCTCTTTGTTCTCTTCGATGCAGCCACATAATAAAGTCATGCCTTATTTAAACAAAGAAATCTGATATTTAATAATTAAAAAACATCTTTTATATATTCTGTAATTATATACACCTTCATATGAGATGGTGTAAATTTGCAGGTTTTGAAAGTAACTGTGTAGTTATTTAAAAGAATAACGTTACTTGAGAAATGTCCATGAAAGTAAAAATGCATTACGTAACCGCTTCTAAAGTGTATACATTTACACAGTAAACCATCACATAACCTTACAAATTACTCTCTCTCTCTCAAATAGAAAAATTGCATAAAGTTACTCAAAAGCACTCTCAATGGTAAGCACCTTTATGTTCCTTTGAAAATAACTCTCTCTGCGTGAAGTAGTGTCTCCTACCCTCTATCCTAAGTCTATCTCCACTTAATTTCCCATCTGTTTCCTCTGTCCCCTGGTTCTGTGTTCCACCTAAAGTACTGGATCGAGTTCCTTTCAGGTGTGCTTGATTTTTGCCTTATGCTTGTTATTGATTGGCTAGCTCTGTTCAATTTGTGGCAGCACCCAGTTTAAACTCACTTTAAAATCACAACATGAAAGGGACTGTGTAATCCTTTGCAAGTGTAAAGCACTTTATATGTTTTACAGCGTTTCTACCAAACCCAGGGTACTCTGTGGTATTCTATAATCCTCTCAAAGTTCCATTGCAGGTGGTGTTCACTGAACATTAACCATAATCGGTTGCTGTCCTCAGGTATGAAGTAGACAAGGCTGTGAAGTGGACCCGCCCTGGCAACACCCTCAGGAAGAATGTTACTGCCCAACATTTCTTTATTAATTAATGTTAGACAGATGGCATGAGCCAGAGTAATCAAGAATTGACTGGTGCATGCTGTTTTCTGTTTCAGCCATTGAAACCTATGGAGACATAATGGTTTCCAAAACTTTATATTGTCACCTTAACGATATAATTAAAACATTGTCTGAAGGCCAAAACACCTTCATTCAGTGTGGTAAACTTAAAAAAAATAAGCCATATTGCCAACTCTTTACACAAATGCTGCCTGCTTCCTTATGCAAGCATCATTGGAAACCACTCTGGAAATAAACTCAAAGCACTCAATGTTACTCCCAAAACATCTTAACATTTTCACATATGGCAACAATATTCATCTTATTGCAATGGCAATTTAGTGTACTATAAAATAAATAAAACTTTGAGTCAGTAAAATACAACATATAGTGCATCTTGGGGATTTTTGGACAAGGAGTAAATGTGTAACAAACACAATCCTCACACAATGTCATATAACCAGTATTTAGTAACAGAAATATAAATAAACTACTCTGAAAAATATATAAATCTCCAAAGCAGCAGGATTGCACAATAGAACCAAAGAAAAATGCAGTGCAAGTCAGGATTGTTTACAACAAACTGTAATAGACAGGACATTAAATCAAATGGCAGCAACAGGATTCTAACAGTAGACGAGATAAGCCATGACTGTTACAATTATAAACACAGTATCAAGCATTGATTAAGAAACATTTTACACCAAACAGTATTTGCATAGATCAAAACTTTTAACAATGAATAACTTTATAGACATTATAGCACAGACCAAAGTAATTGCCAAGACATCTGTTTAAATCAGCCAATGTTAGAGTAAAGATTTATCCTATGAATAACTTTTAAATTATATTGTACTGATTTCAAAAGTTCAACAAATAATCCATTAGGAAGCCAAATGTCCTCCTTAAAGAAAAAAGAATGTCCAGAAAACACAACAAAAACAAATAACTCAAAAGTGTACGAACTGTCTGAGGTCCGTTTTGGTGCCAGCTCAAACACCAAAAATACACAAAATCAAAATGTAATTCTGAATGAGGTGCTTGTTTAACCCTGATACAATATAATAAATAAGCAACCAATTAAAGGAATAATGGTAATAATCCCAGTCAGAAAACAGCACAGTCAATCCAGCAGTATCCCTCCGCAACAGGGGATCTCCCCCAGCTCTTCCTTGGTCCTGTCGCGCTTGGAGCTCCAGTCAGGAAATGAAAACAAAAGAGAGATTTCGCGAAAATAATTGGATTAGACGCTGCCGCTGCACTCAGTGTAAAAAGAATAATTGTATTGCGTGAATAATTGAATTTGATCAGGTTTTTAGATAACTTGGTACTTTCAGACTGGAAAAAGGTAGATTAGCATAACAGTTTCTAACAACACAAACGAGTAGGACTTCTCTGGCTCTTCTTAACTGACCAGCAAACTTTCCCTCAAAAACACCACTCTGCTTCAAAAAAACTCACCACTCTGCTTCAAAAAACACCACTCTGCTTCAAAAAACACCACTCTGCTTCAAAAAAATCACCACTCTGCTTCAAAAAACACCACTCTGCTTCAAAAAAAATCACCACTCTGCTTCAAAAAACACCACTCTGCTTCAAAAACACCACTCTGCTTCAAAAAAAACACCACTCTGCTTCAAAAACACCACTCTGCTTCAAAAACATCACTCTGCTTCAAAAACACCACTCTGCTTCAAAAACACCACTCTGCTTCCAAAAACACCACTCTGCTTCAAAAACACCACTCTGCTTCCAAAAACACCACTCTGCTTCAAAATAAAAATCATCACTCTGCTTCAAAAACACCACTCTGCTTCAAAAAACACCACTCTGCTTCAAAAAACACCACTCTGCTTCAAAAAACACCACTCTGCTTCAAAAAACACCACTCTGCTTCAAAAAAAAATCACCACTCTGCTTCAAAAAAAAATCACCACTCTGCTTCAAAAAAAAAAAACACCACTCTGCTTCAAAAAAAACACCACTCTGCTTCAAAAAACACACACCAAAAAACACACACACCCTCTAAGGAAGTAATCGTCGTATGTAAAGAGCTCACAATTAAGGAACTTAAAGCAGTAATGAAAATGATTAAGCCTAATAAGCACTTTGCCAATTAGAAAACACCTGAAACTAATTAGGATTTCAATGTGAAAGTTAAGGAAAGGATCACTCTGATAAACAGAGAGAGAAACCATTGCAGAGGTGACCCATTAAAGAAATAAAACAATATATTGACACTAAATTGATACAGCTTCACCTAATTTTACTTTATGAATCAAAAAAAGCCCACATTATCAACTAGGACAAGATTGCTTATTTAGCAATTGAATAACAAAATACTTTAACCTGGCCAGGTATTCTGATACTCAACTAAGAGCAGCAGACAGCAAATTACTTATGCTGCGTCAATGTAGCCGATGCTAGCAGGCAGCAGGTTTTCCTCAAGGCCTTCTCTGTACTTTGCTCCATTCATTTTCCCTTCTGTCCTGACAAGTTCCTCAGTCCCTGCCGATGAGAAACATAACATGATGCTGCCACCACCATGCTTCACAGTAGGGATGGTGTTCTTTGGGTGATGCGTTGTGTTGGGTTTGCGCCAAACATAACGCTTTGCATTTAGGCCAAAAAGGTCAATTTTAGTTTCGTCAGACCACAAAACTTTTTGCCACATGGCTACAGAATCTCCTGAGTGTTTTTTTGCATACTTCAAACAGGATTCAAGGTGGGCTTTCTTGAGTAATGGCTTCCTTCTTATCACCCTACAATACAGGCCAGATTTGTGGAGTGCTTGGGATATTGTTGTCACATGCACACTTTGACCAGTCTTAGCCATAAAAGCCTGTAGCTATTGCAAAGTTGCCATTGGCCTCTTGGTAGCCTCTCTGATCAGTCTCCTTCTTGCTCGGTCATCCAGTTTGGAGGGCCTGATCTAGGCAGGGTCTTGGTGGTGCCATACACCTTCCACTTCTTAATAATCATCTTGACCGTGCTCCAAGGGATCTTCAAGGCCTTTGATTTTTTTTATACCCATCCCCTGATCTGTGCCTTTCAACAACTTTGTCCCGGAGTTCTTTTGAAAGCGCCTTGGTACTAATGGTTGAGTCTTTGCTTTGCAATGCACTACCCAGCAGAGGGAACCTACAGGAACTGCTGAATTTATCCTGAAATCATGTGAATCACTACAATTTAACACAGGTGGAGGCCACTTAACTTGGTGTGTGATTTTGAAGGCGATTGGTTACACCTGAGCTAATTTAGGATTGCTATTGCAAGGGGGGTGGACACCTCTCCAACCAAGCTATTTCAGATTTTATTTTTAATTAATTTTCTACAAATTTCTAGAATATTTTTTTCACTTGGAAGTTGTGGGGTAGGATGTGTAGATAAATGAAAAAAAACTATTTTAATGCATTTTAATTCCAGGCTATAAGGCAATAAAAGGTGAACATTTTGAAAGGGGGTGTAGACTTTCTGTAGGCACTGTAGACATAAAATCTGCATTTCCCAGGATCTAAAGGTTATGTAAATTTATCCAGCAGACATCCTGCCCTTCCTTTCACTGTGATTGAGGTCCACTGGGATCTGGAAGACTCTTCCTGACCTGCAGTGCACCACACATGATGCAGGCATTACAGAGGCTGCATCTGACCATGGACTATTGGAAGATTTTTCATCAACTTTTAGTATTGCAGAAGGGGCTCTCAAAAACAAATGAAACAGAAAATCAATACTATCCTGGTCTTGGGTTGTCGCACTGGATATTGATTTCCCAGCGCTTCCTGTAACATTATCTCCAGCAGTCTCCCGTGGTTATATTAGGCACTCAGGAAACCTCTTGAGGACATTTCCTTTTTGACATGAGCACTTTATAATTTTGGGGTAGAATTGCTTTCCAGTTTAATAAATAATACATGATTGACAGGTGGTGCACATCTTGACTGCCCTTAACGTGCATTACCCTCCAGTAAGCACTGGGTCATGGTAGAGACCACTATCTGGTTTGATAAGCATCATCACATAAATTAAAACCTTTGTTGCCTCAGCACCTCTGTCTACATTGTCTGTCAGCACTAAATGACAGTGTGGACACCACATCAGCATCAACAATAGGGCAACATTGCACTGATGCAAATCCTAGCCACTAATGGAGGGCTAAACTCTCTGATATAATAAAGGTGTGGTTGTTCTATCTTAATTCAGGATTTCTTCATTTGGCATGGACCAAAGTCTAACCTGAACACAACTGAGGCACTGTGGGATGTGCAAGAAGAACGTATGAAATAATGCAACAGTTTTCCAAGCTGGTGCTGACACAGGGTGTCCCAAAAGAAGGTTGTGTATATATTGACTTTTTTATATATACAGTTGTAGTCAAAAGTTTACATACCCCAATGGAAATTTATAATTTCTAGAAGTTTCTCGAAAACAAAGTATAGGAAAAATCTTTTGTAGCAAAAGTTTTGCTTTTCTGGATGAGGAAAAAAAGTTACATGAAATAGATGTCTACAATTACTTATTTCAGCATTTTTTTTGCAAAACTCCAAAAATGCTAATTCAAAAGTATTCATACCCTGACAAGGAAAAGGAAATTAATAGCTACTTGAGGCACCTTTAGCAATAATAACCTCTTTAAACGATTAGGATATTTGTCAATAAGCTTTTGGATTTTTTTTTATTTATTTCTTAGCAGATGCCCTTATCCAGGGCGACTTACACTTGTTACAAGATATCACATTATTTTTACTACAATTACATTATTTTTTACATACAATTACCCATTTATATAGTTGGGTTTTTACTGGAGCAATCTAGGTAAAGTACCTTGCTCAAGGATACAGCAACAGTATCCCCCCACCTGGGATTGAACCCTCGATCCTCCGGTCAAGAGTCCAGAGCCCTAACTACTACTCCACACTGATTCCGAGGACTTCTCTTGTGCACAGCCTTCTTCAACTCATACCAAAGATTCACCAGACTTTCTCCAAACGTAACGACTATCAGCGTGACCATATAGTTCGATTTTTGTTTCATCACTCCACAAAACCTTTGACCAGAACTAATATCCATCATTCAAATGCCGTTTTGCAAACTTTAAGCGATTGTCTTTGTGATGTTTTCCTAAGCTTTGTCCTTGGCCTGCGACCACTGAGACCTTCACCATGCAATACTCGACCTATGGTTGAAATGGAAACCCCAGTCCCACTTGCAGCCATTTCACTTTAAATATCTTTGGCAGTCAATCTTGGACTGTTATTAACCGTCCTCACAATTCTTCTACATGTTCTTGGTGAAAGAACCTTCTTTCTTCCAGACCGAGGGAGCGTTGTGACAATACCATGAGTCTTGTACTTCTTGATAATAGAAACAATATTTGAAATTGGGATACTCAAATACTTGGAAATCTTCTTGTATCTTTCTGCAGCTTTAAGACAATAAATAATTTTCTGCCTAAGGTCTTCAGATAGCTCTTTACTTTTTTTCCCATATTGACTTATTGGTAATGACATCCTATGCCTAACCCTTTTATACTCTCTAAGAATGACTTTTCTAGAATTAGGTTCTGCATTATCATATTGAAACGTCTAGCACCTTGTAAACAACACTATCATAGCATCAAAGGGTATGAATACTTTCGAATTAGCATTTTTGTAGTTTTGCAAAAGAATTGTGAAATAAATAATTATAGACATCTATTTTTTGTTTAACTTTTTTTCCTCATCCACAAAAACAAAACTTTTGCTACCAAAGATTTTTCCTAAAATTCTTTGTTTTCGAAACATTTCCATTGGGGTATGTAAACTTTTGACTACGTGTGTGTGTGTGTGTGTGTGTGTGTGTGTGTGTGTGTGTGTGTGTATATAATTGTAATGAAGTTGCCCCTTTTGTAGTGATTTAAGGTGGCCACCCTCACCAACACCATCTTCTTTCTTTAAATAATAAAGGATGGATAGAAACACTGTTGCGTGTGTTTATTTATTTGATTTTTTACACAAACTTAAACAAAACAAAACCTAATCCACCTCGGGTTCCTAACTAAACAATTAGAGCCTTGTCTAATTTGGGGACAGGCTAAACCTGTTTACCCCAACCAAAACAAACACAAGTTCTTCATTGGTTTAATCACAGCTTCTTTCTTTCTTCTCTCTCTTTTTCTTTCTCTTTTTCCAACGCTCCCTCAGCCACACATTTCCCCCATTGTGTTTTTGAAGGTCAAACAATAATTCAATTAACCTACATCGTTACACAATTCATTATACAATTTAGGAGGCCTTCACCAACATGGCCTCCTAATACCTTCACCTTTAGCAAGATGGAGTGCACCTTTCCTAAGCCCAGGGTCCTAAAGTCTCCAAATTCCGGTTAGAAATGTACACTTCATCACACATTATATATATATATATATATATGCTACCTAGGACTGGAACACCATGCCAGTACAGAAGGTCAAAATATTACAACTTCCAACAAAACATAATTAAAAACTAAACTATATTGCTTAGCACTTCTTTTTCCTTTCAACAGTATAAGAACATTGAAGGAGTTACCAGCAGCTTATGCACAAGGATCATCTTTTCTGGAGTGAATCCTGGATTAATTTGCACACATCTGAAAATAAACCTGTTAAAGTGGACTAAACAAAAGCAAGCTCCAGGGATCACGAGACGCTGAGCTGTGAATTTGTCTCCCTGAACCTGTAGAAAAGCTTTCTTCTTGACATCCAGTGTCGATGAAAGGAAAGAAACCCAATTGTAAAAAAGCAAGAACAGTGTCAGGTAGATATACATAAACATTGAACCCATCACGGAACCAGAATTAGAATTGTAAATGAGAAACTAATATATAAAAGAGGCTTGGCTACCTATGTACTGTAGCTGGAAAACAGTGTTGCCTGTTATTGGTTTGGGTAACTGTCACTGATTTATATTTATTATGAGCATCTGGTTGAATCCAGGGGGCAGGGAGCTGTGTGGATTGAGTACAAATAATCATTTCAGAACTTGTTCCAAAATACAAAATAAAATGTATGCAAACTATACAAGCTCTCAGCTGTATAGTGGCTGCCAGATTATGCAAGTGCTATTGAATAAAGGTGTAGTAACTAAAACTCACATATAGATTTAGATGGGAATCAGAACTCTGTAGTAACTGGGGAGATTTATGACTGTGTGTTGTGTCAGAAACAGCACTGCCAAATCAAGGTTCCTAGTAGCTGATTGATCTCAGAACTTTGTCATGTTGTTAAGGATCTAAGTGATTCCATCTCATACCCTCACCATTCCGTGTGAAAAAGTATCTCCTTCCCGCTGTCCTAAGTCTGTCTCCAGTTTGTTTCCAACTGTCCTCTGGTCCTGATTTCTGTGCTGCACTAAATGTATTGGTTAAGGTTAACTATGTCAACTCCTTTTAAGGCTTCAGTTATGACCCCCTAATTTTTTTGTTCCAGGGTTATACTAAGGGTTGTACTTCCTAGATATTTTATTAAGTAGACTGGTGGAAAAATATCCTCAGATGAGCCACTGCAGGTACTTTGCGGCTCCGTAATTGAATTAGGTGTGTGCCGATACTCGCAATTTCCTTTAAGAAATGTGAAGTTGTTAGGTATTAATTAGAGTAAAAGCTGTTAATTACTGGTTGTCACATCCCAGTTGCTTCAGACAGTACAGAGTGTGTGACAAATGCACTCTCAGCTTGATTAGACGTACCCACCAAACACTTATAAATCGTGTTTATTTTTTTTCTCTTTTCTTAGTTACCTTTTAAAATGCTTAATCTCTGCAGTGAATTGTGGGATTGCTCATTTGTATATATCATTTTGGGCTGGGGGTTGGGAGGGGTTAGGGGAGGAGAAACATTTAGCTAACGGACAAAATTAAGTTAATAGAAGTACTGATATATTTAAATATATATATTTATTTAATACAGATCTCAAAGCTATAACAACAAGGTTTATTAAACATTCATCTCCTGCATGATGCCTAAACATGCATAACTATTATTATTATTATTATTATTATTATTATTATTATTATTATTATTATTATTATTATTATTATTATTATTAAATGTCGACTATTGTAGTCTATATTCTGTTTTGTACGTGCCCTGAATGAGAGGAAAATTCACTTCCAATTGGCTTTTAAAATGCTCAATGCAGAAGTTAATTGCCATTGATTGGTATTCAATTGTAAAGGTGAGGGAAGTGCAGCTTTTCTGGTTTTGAAATCAACATATTTAATAAATAGGCACACCCCTAATTTGAAACTTGCTTGCATTGAACCTGGTTGCATCTCACAAGATTTAAACTTTATAAAAACAGGAGCCCATATGTAGGCAGATCAAGGCAGCATGTTTTGTAACGAGACCACCCTTATTTCATGACAAGTCCTCTTGTTACATTAGGAGAGGCAGTAAAGTGTTCTGAAATGGTTATAAGAGAATCCTTTTGTTGCGATATATACTTTTAAATAGAAATAATATACTTGGATTTGTGGGGCATCTGGTACTACATTTATCTCTGACTATCAGAGTCTGTAATGTGTTTATGGGAGCTTGCTGCACGGCAGATTAAGTTGAGCCTGCATCCTACCAGTAAACCAGACCAGTCCATTTAAACCAGTCTTGAACTGCTTGCCTTTTAAGCCAGTGGATCATGGAATTGCTCTTGCCCTTGAAAAAGCTAGCTTCTCATTGGACCTCGGCTCTCCCAGGGTTAATAGTTCTGCTTGGGGGTACAGGGGCTGCAGCACAAAGTCCAAAAAGCAGCTGCGCTTAGGGAACGAGCTCCAAATAAAAGCTTTGGCACTCAAAGTGAGAATTCCCCTCTTTCCATTGCAAACTGACCCCCTCTCTTTTTTCTGATTACCATGTGCATTAATGCTATTCATTGGGTCCTGAGCACAAAGACAGTTTGACAGTACACTGGGTTGCTAGGACACAGTGGGCAGCTATGAGCTTCTGCACTAAAACGAGGGAAGAAAACCTCTAAAAACAACAAGTCACAAACTTGATTTATTTAGTTTGTTTTTTTTCATTTGGATACCTTTGTACTTTATAGAAGTTTCCATTTAAGTCCAATGACTACATCAGTTTCATTCTTCACCATGGCACTGAAGTTTAGCCTACAGTAGGTAATGCCATATGAGGGACGTCAAAAAAATAAAAAATAGAACCTGGGCTACTTCACTCACTCAACTTTCTTTCTTGATTGGCACAACATTAGACAATTTAAAGAGCTACTTGGTAATGTTAGAGAGAATTTATCATGCATGACTACTTCAAATAATAGAATTAAACAAAAAAAAGTCGCTTACATTCCTGTAGGTGTTAGTGCTTTAATTTACACAGTGTGTGTGTGTGACGCGGGGGAGGAGGGTAGCAATCCCTTTTTTATGTTCTGTTTTAAACAATGCATTTATGTTATGTGGTCCTGAGCTACATTTAAAGGGAGTGTGTGATGAAAACACATTTGCTAATGAACTCAGTTTAATGTTTTATCCAGATCCCAAGAGTGTTTCTTGCAATCTCGACTAGCAATTGAAATGTCAAAATGATGACATCTCACAATCCTGACATAACTAATATAAAATGTCCTCTGATCATTTATCTAGTTATTTGAACATAGCAAATCATTTTTCCCCATGTGTTAATGAGCCAATGTACCATTACCGCTCTGTTACTGCATTATAACAAAATATAATATTATGTCACAGTATTCCACATTTTAAATCTGCATTTAATGCAACAGGCCAACAGTAGTGTATTCATTACAATAAATATAGTTACATAATTTAACACATTTTTGCACAGAAAACTATAATAAAACAATATGAAACATGGGATTGGATTTAAGTGTCTTATAAAGTATTTCACACTACAAATGCAGTTCATTTCATCAGAGTGACACTACTAGAATGAGGTGTTGGCAATGTCAGTATATTACACTGTCCCAGTCTAGGATGAGGTGTTGGTAATGTCAGTATATTACACTGTCCCAGTCGAGGATGAGGTGTTGGAAATGTCAGTATATTACACTGTCCCAGTCGAGGATGAGGTGTTGGTAATGTCAGTATATTACACTGTCCCAGTCGAGGATGAGGTGTTGGTAATGTCAGTATATTACACTGTCCCAGTCGAGGATGAGGTGTTGGTAATGTCAGTATATTACACTGTCCCAGTCGAGGATGAGGTGTTGGTAATGTCAGTATATTACACTGTCCCAGTCGAGGATGAGGTGTTGGTAATGTCAGTATATTACACTGTCCCAGTCTAGGATGAGGTGTTGGTAATGTCAGTATATTACACTGTCCCAGTCTAGGATGAGGTGTTGGTAATGTCAGTATATTACACTGTCCCAGTCTAGGATGAGGTGTTGGTAATGTCAGTATATTACACTGTCCCAGTCGAGGATGAGGTGTTGGTAATGTCAGTATATTACACTGTCCCAGTCGAGGATGAGGTGTTGGTAATGTCAGTATATTACACTGTCCCAGTCGAGGATGAGGTGTTGGTAATGTCAGTATATTACACTGTCCCAGTCGAGGATGAGGTGTTGGTAATGTCAGTATATTACACTGTCCCAGTCTAGGATGAGGTGTTGGTAATGTCAGTATATTACACTGTCCCAGTCTAGGATGAGGTGTTGGTAATGTCAGTATATTACAGTGTCCCAGTCGAGGATGAGGTGTTGGTAATGTCAGTATATTACACTGTCCCAGTCGAGGATGAGGTGTTGGTAATGTCAGTATATTACACTGTCCCAGTCGAGGATGAGGTGTTGGTAATGTCAGTATATTACAGTGTCCCAGTCTAGAATGAGGTGTTGGTAATGTCAGTATATTACACTGTCCCTGTCTAGAATGAGGTGTTGGTAATGACAGTATATTACACTGTCCCAGTCTAGGATGAGGTGTTGGTAATGACAGTATATTACACTGTCCCAGTCTAGAATGAGGCGTTGGTAATGTCCGTATATTACACTGTCCCAGTCTAGGATGAGGTGTTGGTAATGTCAGTATATTACACTGTCCCAGTCGAGGATGAGGTGTTGGTAATGTCAGTATATTACACTGTCCCAGTCGAGGATGAGGTGTTGGTAATGTCAGTATATTACACTGTCCCAGTCGAGGATGAGGTGTTGGTAATGTCAGTATATTACACTGTCCCAGTCGAGGATGAGGTGTTGGTAATGTCAGTATATTACACTGTCCCAGTCTAGGATGAGGTGTTGGTAATGTCAGTATATTACACTGTCCCAGTCTAGGATGAGGTGTTGGTAATGTCAGTATATTACAGTGTCCCAGTCGAGGATGAGGTGTTGGTAATGTCAGTATATTACAGTGTCCCAGTCTAGAATGAGGTGTTGGTAATGTCAGTATATTACACTGTCCCAGTCGAGGATGAGGTGTTGGTAATGTCAGTATATTACACTGTCCCAGTCGAGGATGAGGTGTTGGTAATGTCAGTATATTACACTGTCCCAGTCGAGGATGAGGTGTTGGTAATGTCAGTATATTACACTGTCCCAGTCGAGGATGAGGTGTTGGTAATGTCAGTATATTACACTGTCCCAGTCGAGGATGAGGTGTTGGTAATGTCAGTATATTACACTGTCCCAGTCGAGGATGAGGTGTTGGTAATGTCAGTATATTACACTGTCCCAGTCTAGGATGAGGTGTTGGTAATGTCAGTATATTACACTGTCCCAGTCGAGGATGAGGTGTTGGTAATGTCAGTATATTACACTGTCCCAGTCTAGGATGAGGTGTTGGTAATGTCAGTATATTACACTGTCCCAGTCGAGGATGAGGTGTTGGTAATGTCAGTTTATTACACTGTCCCAGTCGAGGATGAGGTGTTGGTAATGTCAGTATATTACACTGTCCCAGTCGAGGATGAGGTGTTGGTAATGTCAGTATATTACACTGTCCCAGTCGAGGATGAGGTGTTGGTAATGTCAGTATATTACACTGTCCCAGTCTAGGATGAGGTGTTGGTAATGTCAGTATATTACACTGTCCCAGTCTAGGATGAGGTGTTGGTAATGTCAGTATATTACACTGTCCCAGTCTAGGATGAGGTGTTGGTAATGTCAGTATATTACACTGTCCCAGTCGAGGATGAGGTGTTGGTAATGTCAGTATATTACACTGTCCCAGTCGAGGATGAGGTGTTGGTAATGTCAGTATATTACACTGTTCCAGTCTAGGATGAGGTGTTGGTAATGTCAGTATATTACACTGTCCCAGTCTAGGATGAGGTGTTGGTAATGTCAGTATATTACACTGTCCCAGTCGAGGATGAGGTGTTGGTAATGTCAGTATTACGATGTAATATACTATAAACTATGCATTTTTCTTTTACATCAATCTTTATTGTTTTTTTTAAATTAGAAACAAAACATTAGAAATAAAACAACAATAAATATTTCAACAATGTAAGTTGTTCGAATTAATATATAGGGAGACCATAGATACATATTTAAAAGTAAAAAAAAAATAATTACATGTATAATTTCATTTAACTATGTACAATACATTCAATAAATACAATAATGTTTTCACTGTACAACCCAAAAACTAAATGTTATAGAGACCCCTATTATAATATAATTCATACTTCATTCATAAATTAATGAATAAAACTACTAGTTTATCTAACAATGACACATCTGAGTCATTAATTGGCCTAACATTTTTTGGTTTCAACACAAAAAGTTCCACACACTGAAAAATTACGAAGATAGTTACAAAGATTTGTACTTTTTTAGTGTGTGGAACTTTCTGAAGCAGTCATATGGACACATTGGGACGTTAGTCTGGACAGAATGACTGTGTGTGCTTCCGGCTGCCTGGTCTACTCCTGTCTGAGCAAACAATACAATCAGGACGATAGTGGGGCTCTTCAAACCGAGCAGGGAAATGCCTCTCAGTGAGCCTAGAAACAGCCTGATTTTTTTTTTTTTTTTCTGCTTTCCTACCCCTTTCCCACGGCACTCGGTCTGACCAGCTGCCTGCTATGCCCTTCACTCACAGACACTGAAAACTTTACTTCAACTAATTTAACAGTAAGCATTTACAAGTTCTCATTAACAACGATGTACATCTAAAAAGAATGACATACGATAATATTTATACTATCTTATTAACAGAAGCTGTTTGGAATGAAAACCAGCATACACGGGTGCCCTAGGAGCAGGATTAAGAACCACTGATTTAGAGGACAGATCTCAAACCTCAGTGCACTAGAGCAGCCATTTTGAAAAGGGTGTTAACAATGAAAAGAAAAATTACAGGTTCATTATTTAAGCCTTTGTTGCAACACATGGGGACGCCATGACACTATTTTTTGGAACCCCGCTACTTGCTCTTTATGGTTATACTATCACTGCAAAGCAAGCTCGGGTTTGCCTTGCATACCCTGCTGGTGAGCTTCATTTACATTCACTTACCATTGCTTCACAAACTGTTCTTTATTTCTTGTTTTCTGTTTTGGTTTTCTAAAATTTAACATGACAGTGTTAGTTAAAAGTTTTTAACTTGACTGCAAATAATATTGCTTCTTGCACCAATTGTTAGCTTGGGTTTAAAATAGTTTGGATTACTGCTACTGTTGGACCAGCCACTCCAAAGTCCCAAAGTCCCAGCTACAGAAGCGGTGAGCTCTACCAGCAGTAGCAAAATGCTAACGTGCACCAGTAGAAAAGGCAAGTAACCACAAATCTTTACTGTTAACATTTCTGCTCTATTCCAGGTTCAGCATATTATGACAACGTCCGCCCACTGGCGTATCCGGACTCGGATGCCGTTCTAATCTGTTTTGATGTCAGCCGTCCAGAGACCCTTGACAGTGTACTAAAGAAGGTCAGTGAATGCTCAGGCTTTATTGATACAACATATTTAAACCATACCGTTCACTTTCCAAGTTTTATTCCATAAGAATGAAATGGAATTGTTCATACATGAAAAGACACTCTATGGATTTGATATTATTTTTTTCCTTTTTTAAATGTAGTGGATGGAGAGGAAACAGAGTTACTTACTGTATGAAAAGTTTGGCTTAGTTTGACAGTTTGCAATAGTTATACAACTAAGAAGGGAGACACAGCGACTTCAACATAGCCAATGGCAGCTACCCAAGCACCACTAGAGGAATCCAACATAGCCAATGGCAGCTGCAAAGGGGTCGATAAAATGTTTTGCTGTAAATCACACCAGCGTATTTTTTCAGTAAACAAAATTCTGGTACAGGGTAATCACAGGTGGACGTTTCACTGTCAAAAATCTTAGGATTACCATGAATCCAGTTAGCAAAATAAGTAAAATGTTATTAGCATTACTTAAATACGGTATGCACTGAAACAACCTGTGCTTTACAAAGTAGCCACTTGGTATTTCAGTACAAATGTCTTCAGCATGGATATTTCCACTTGAGTGAGTGGGCTGACATTTGCAATGTTTGTAGTGTGAAATTAAACCACTGGCACATGGCCTTGCAACAGGGTCCACAGGCCAGTCTCTAAGCAATTTAGCATGTCATGAAACACCATGAAGCACTGGGGCTAATGACAGATCCTCCAGTCACTTGTGCATGACGTTTTAACTTTACAGAAAAGAAGCACAATTGAATTCCCTGTGACCTGCAGTTGGCATCTGAGCCTTGCTAATCGGAGATAACTGGTTAGTTCCTCTCAATGTGGAAAAGAGCACTTCACTCTCTCAGTTGTCTTGAAACCTTTTGAAGTTCTCGACCTAACTCAAGCTTTTAGAAAAGTCGATTGAGTCAGTCCCCAATAAAGACACAAGCCAAGTCTAGGACAGGCTTTGTAATTAAACAAAAATAAACTATGCAAGTATGTTTAAAAAAAATGCAGCAGTCAAACCTCTATTTTACAGGCATTCTAAACGTTCATCAGAATTCATTTTTGTCAGCTTGACCATTTTTTTATGTCCCATAATAAAAATTGCTTGAATTGTTGTTAATGGCAGTTCTAGTGATTCCACACTTCCGCATCCATTGTCTTTTCAACTACCCCGGT
Organism: Acipenser oxyrinchus oxyrinchus; assembly: GCA_030684275.1. Lineage (NCBI taxonomy): Eukaryota > Metazoa > Chordata > Actinopteri > Acipenseriformes > Acipenseridae > Acipenser > Acipenser oxyrinchus. Next base: position 11,141,398 of record CM060266.1, read on the forward strand.
GTCCTAGGAAATAAGTTGATCAAGCTCTAGAATTTAAAGGGGAGGTTCCATTGTTTCTAATGTCTACGAGCTTAGGCTGGGAAATAAGTGGATCGAGCCCAGGAAATAAGTAGATAGAGCCTAGGAAATAAGTTGATCGGATATTGTGACACGCTGAATGGTGTGGTGCAGTAGAAAGTGAATGTCCAGACTGAATTCTCCCAATAACAAAAAGGTTTTAATAATTAACAAACAAAAAGATCATAAAATAAATCCACTTGGAAAAATAATTATTAATAATAATAATAATAATAATAATAATAATAATAATAATAAGCCCCAGTACCAGCGATGGTAATGGGGCAAAACTCAACAGCGTCCAGCTAAAACAAAAGTAAACAAAACACACTCCAATAACCACAGTCCTCCGTGCATGAAAATGTGCTCTTCTCTTTCAGGGTTTGTGGTGCGTGCGCTGTGCTGTGAAGTGCTGTGCTATGAGGGGCGTGCTCTGGGGTATGTGCTGGCTCGCTGGCTACAGCCTCCCGTCCTCCTGCTCCTCTGTTAACACACAAACACAAAACTCAGCGCAAGGGGAGGTTTTGACATAGCTGCTTCCCCTTTGTACCCAGCAAACTCCTCCCTGCAGTCAACGCGTCGCCATGGTTTCTCCAATAGAGGGCTGACCCGCAGCTGACTGCAATGGAATCGTCCTGAGTACTTGCAGCTACGCGCCTCTCCTAATATGGTCACCTTCCGTTTCCACCTACCACCGAGGTGGCAGATCTAGGAGGCAGCTTACCTTCCCCCTTACACAGCGCCCTTTCTAATCGGGAGGGAGATTTACAGCATCGATCCTTTCTCTCTCTATCACAGATATATTAACAAATTATATTATATTACATTTGACAGTATGACGCTAGATAAAGGAATGTGAATATCGCTGTAATATATATTAGCAACAAATACATAATTTAAAATGAAATTTGTAAGTAGCCTGTGATATTAATGTGTATTTCTGTTTGTGTAACAAACGTTAACTAGCAAAATGTGTTACATATTTAATGTTATTTTGCATTTCTGGAGGTGTTCTGGTTTTGTATGGACAGGTATGCAAGCGATTTTCCAAAAGTTAAAGCATGAGTTTGTCATGGAAAAAATTGAGCTCCATGCTATGATTACTAACTAGGCCATGGTGCACATAAATCACATGATGTACTTGAAAAATGTTGCTTATACAGAATTATTATTTTGTATTATGCGCTTTGTTGTTTCATTTATTTTTTACATACAGTACTTTGTACAATTAGGACAGAACATGAACAGGACACTGGTTATCATCAGGCATGTATTTCAGTTACAAGTTTGGGAAGAAACAATACATTAATTAGTTAAAAACTAAAGAGTTAACATCTTTGCTAAACCGTGGTAAATACCTGTAATTCATTACCAACCAAGATAGCTATTGTAAAAAAAAGAGATCATACAGTATATGTAGGCTACTGTATATCAGCATGGTTGTAAATTCCTGTAGTGCAACAGCCATGTAAGACGTATAACGAGCAATCATATCTACCTAGGCATACGTTTTTTCATTTCTATATTTGTCCTATCTACAGAGGATTTGACAGGGTCCTTTTTTAACAAGGTACAAATCTTATCCCTTAGTAATACTATATATTGCTGCAAGGAATACAATTGTCAGGTTTACGAAGAATATGGCATTTATGTTCATGTATTATGTGCAAACTACATGAGAGATTTTTTTTTTAATTCCTAACCTGAGAACACAATACAATACTTTTCTAAAAAAAACTTTCGTCTGGCTATTTGTGGTTCATTTTCTTCACCCTATCCTAATTTAAAAACCACAACCCTAAACCTAGAACCTTTTTTAAATAAACATAATTGTATGTGTAACAATAAATGTTGATGCTTAACATGCAGACAAAACAATGTACTGTATATATACTTTTTTTTTTAACTGGCAGTGGTAGGCCTACGTTTTGCCACGTCTAAACTGTAAGTTACAGCTACAGTATATTTATATTAAAATGTAAAAATACAACCTTGTCATACTAATATTATGGATGCAGCATGTCATTAGATTGTATTGCTGAAACATTTTAATTTTTATTAGATTGACATTTTGATGTGTAAAATCATTTAATATATAAATAAATCTCTGTGATCACACATAAACTACATCTGATTGACAACGATGTTAAAGAAACATAAATACAGGGGTTTAAAACAATTTACCATATAAAGAGTCGTCGATCACACATTTTAAAGTTCGTATGATAAGACAGTGGCACGAACACACACCAACATGCACAGTTTTGCAAATAAAATGGTCAGATAAAAATAATAAGCCAAGCAATGAACCTCCCCTTTAATCAAACTGTTGCCCCACCTTACTTTTGCCTACTTTTGTATTGCTGCGCTTCCACGATCAACTTATTTCCCAGTCAACTTATTTCCTACAACACCGGTATTAAGGAATTGTTGCTACATGGGAATAGCAGCAGCAATGACGTGTGTTGTGCTTGGGGGGGGGGGGGTCACCAACATTTCAAAAGAGGCCCAAACACCTCACACATTCCATAGATTCATTGTTGTAAGATCTACGATTATAGTAGCCACTGCAGAATAATAATAATAATAATAATAATAATAATAATAATAATAATAATAATAATAATAATAATAATAATAATGAAGATAAACAGGGTCGGAGGGATGCCTCAGCTGACTGGCAACTTGAAAATACATTCCAGATATTTAGGAAGCAAGATGAGGCGGAACTGAGGAATTACAAACCAATCAGCCTCACCTTCATAGCATGTAAAGTCATGCAATCAATTATAAGGGGTAAATTAGACGATTATTTATATATTTTAACTTTCTGATATAGCCACGCACCAGTGTAAATGCACTGTGATGCATTACTTATATATTTTTTGTCATTCCTGTAATGAGGTTTGTAGTATTATATGCTCCTGTGTATAACCAACAAGAAGCTCTTGGTGTGTTGAATGTAAAAATGTGGTAGTGAAACGTAGCAACAAGAGGTTATATCATGTAAAGATGTGGCACTGACCTTGAAGGTTAAATACACTGCTGCAAGTATCTTTCTCAATGAACAACAGTGACAGTAATTCTGTGACACACTGGCTCGTCCAATCCAAAGTGCACTTGTTCAGATTTTAGTCACCTCAAACTATGGGGCAAATATTCAAAGGTCTTGTGAATTTTCTCATCTTTCTTGCAACTCTGCATGCGTTGCGAATGTTTTGCGTAAAATCGCAAGCAGCGTGCCCTCTAAGCTTTTCAAATACTGAGAAACTTGCCGTTTTGACTGAGAGTAAATTATCCGTGAGAAACCTCCAGCCATGCATTAACCCTTTAATATATTTTTGCTGCATTATACAATTTTGAAACAATATTCCAACACAAGTATCTCAACAATTTTACAATTTACTTTACATTTAAACAAGACATTTATCGTGGCTCTGCCTCTGATTTTGAATCATCCTCACATCCTATGCAGCCCTGTCGGTTGTTATCATAGATATAGACTGCATGCTTAACTGGTGGTCTGCATAAAATTGCTTCATACTACTGCATAAAACACTGGTGTCTGCACTGCCTTCAGTTGGAACCATCTTTAGGGCTACTAATTGTTCCATTCTTGGGAATACCAAATTCTGTTTTTCAAAAATGGCTAATTCCATTGTTCACCGTTTTTATCAACGTATTAATAATTAAATATGGCATTTGAACATAAATATGATGTTGGTAGTTAAAATAAGTAAATTTAATAAATTCATTGTTTTTTCTTTTTCAATCAGACTCTTGTTGCTGTAATAGTAAGTAAAGCACCTGAATACACTTCAGACCTGTCATTGTGTTTATAGACATCACTCGGCTCACTGCTTAAAATAAGCAGGAAAACCTAAGAATTATATTACAATAGTGCAGAAAACCAAATGTCCAGAGCAGTTGTGAGAATCATATTTACAGTCTTCCACTAACACAGTAGTTCAGTCTACAAATAAAGGTGTTTTGAAAAGACCGTTAAGCTTATTGCTGGCATTTACAACAACAATAAAAAATATGAAACAGTTTAGTAACAGTCCAGCAATGTCATGTGACAGTAATCCTATGTACAGGACTCCACAAATTAAGCTTAGCGTTTTACTGGCATTACAATAATAACCAGGATAAAATATGAAACACTGATAAAGGTGTGTTGACTGACTCGTTGCTGTAAAACAGGTTCATTGCTGTGTATTACCCGATTGTAATTTAAATAGTGCCCCTTTTAATGTAAACTTATAATTAATCCTCTCAATTTTTTCTTTCCTAATTCTGCAGTGTTATTTGCAAGATTTAAAAAGAGGTGTGTCTCCAGACAGAATGTCTTTATGAAACCAACGGTGTGCAGTGTAGTGACTACATCCAGTGATCAATTTCCTTTAAGGATTGTATAGCTAGAAAAATAGTTTTGACCTCATTTCTTCGTCGACAGAAAACATCATTTAATTATGCCATGGCCATGGTTTAAAATTGCTAATTATAGCTTCATTAAAGGCAGGTAGCGTGGAAAGAAATAAACTAAACAATAATGAAATACGCAATTAATTGAGCTTACTTGCATCGGGAAAGCTCCACCTTGAGCGCAGTACGTAGGTCTTAGTTTTTCAGCACACAATGCCGTGCTTTGCCATTGTTGCCGTCTTATTTGCTTTCTTATTCTCTACGTGTTTACGACTGGCATTATGATTAGTATTGAATCGTACATGATCACATGAGTTACAGCAAAACTTTAAGAATACTATCGCACCATCCTCATATAGATAATCAGATTTCTTTTAGCTTTGTCTTACTGAAACATTGCTTTTTTTTCTTTGTTAGTGCAGCCTTGTGGCAAAGTGCCCACCCCTTTATATTTATTTATGTATGTTGTATTATTATTATTATTATTATTATTATTATTATTATTATTATTATTATTATTATTGTTATTGTTGTAGTTTTATGCAGGCGGACGAAGCCGTCCGTCTTAGTTATTATTTTGAGATGACGGCGAAAAGCCGTCTTTGTTTGTTTGTTTGTTTCGTTTAATTAATTATTTAAAAACCCCGTAGCGGTGACCATCTCCCGAGTTAATTAATTGACTAATTGTTGCTAATCGGGAGATGGTCACCTGTATAAAAACGTGCAGCTTTTCTGCACTCGAGGAGAGAGTGTTCAGGGAGTAAGGAACGGGAATTAAGAGGAGAAGAGAAAAGCGAAAACAACTGCTATTGTGCTGGAATCACCAGCACAATATTTGTTAGCACAATTGTTTGTTTGTTTGTTTTGTTTGGCCAACGTGCCCCTTTGTTTCCGTCTTTTGTTTAAATATTTTGTTTTATTATTTAATAAACGCGCTGAGCGCCGGTTGCGCTACAGTTTGCCCAGCACTTCTTTGTTTATGATTTACTCCTTCCTGGTCTGTGACGTCACTGCAACCACTCTGCCACAAGCCTCCATGTTGAGTTTCTCCGTTCTCCGTTCTCCGTTCTCCGTTCTCGGTTCTCCTCTCGCTCTCTCGCTCTCCGGTACTCTCCTCTGTACCCCCACCCCGAGTGCAGAGAGCTGCAGGCTTATTTACAGGTGACCATCTCCTAATTTAGCTACAATTAAACAATTAATTAACTCGGGAGATGGTCACCGTCAATAATAAATTGCATAGGGGCGGGGGGGTACCCCGTTCTATAAATAAATAAATACATATACAGGGCTCTTCGCCCTGTTACACCGTCAAAGTGTGAGTATTGTGATTTTTATTTATGTTTAGAGGAGTATTTATACTTCTAAATAATGCAGGAAGATTGTGCTTCACTGATTTTAGTATTCAATTATACAACGAGTTAAAAACTGCAAAGTTCATGAGCAGCACCGAGCAGCACCGAGCAGCACTCTCTGTAGAGGAAGAATTGTCAGACGCCTGCTTTGCCCGCCCTGTACCAGTAGATTCGCTGGTGCCCGAGCGAGCTCTGCTCTAATGTGACGTGCATTTTTACAGAGAGACATCAGAGAATCAGCTGCAAGACAGACACAAATATACTTATGTTAATACTTTGTAAGAATGGTCTCAAAATAATAGGTTTACCTTGAGAGGCTGGAGTCTCGATTGAGGTTGATATTTATGATAATAGCTTGCAAAAGTTAGTAAACTGATTGCAAAGGTTGTTGCCAGTTACTGAGAAAAATGCACGCATTTTAGCCTTTAGAGGGAACGCTGATCGCAAGTGAGTGAAATCTAAAAGAGTTGCGTAGAAACTGCAATTATCGCAGCGCTGCAGAATTTAATAAATTAACATGAATTAACACAGGAAATCAACCGCAACTCTCCCGAGGTATATAACCATCGAGACTTTTTGCAAAATGAAGACGCATTATTTGGGCTAGCCCCAGCACCGCTTCAGCTATGAAAGTTAAAAATCATGGGGTTTCCATGCGGGTCAATTTACACGTGAAATGGCGATGTGCGTGCACGTTTGGGAGAATTACTCAGGTAAATCAGGTTTGTGGCTGAAAAAAACAGCCAAAGAGAGGGATAGGGTAAATCTCATTTACTCGTGGAAATTATGAAACACACGGGAAAACCACGCCCAGTTTCGCATGGAAACCCGCATTTCATGTGTAAATGTTAATGAGCGTGTTTTTCCTTAACTATAAATATTGCAAGGGATCAGGTCAGTTGTTACTGTGGATTCCAAGACGGCAGAAAGTAGTGGCTGATGGGCGATTTTATGGTTAGCAGTGGAGTGGTTCACCTTAATGCTAATGCAGGCAGTCTTTTTTTATTATTGTTTTTTGCTGTGTCTGGTCTGTCATGTTGTATATATCTTGTGGGTTTACAGTTCTGTATAAAACCACTTACCACGAACTGCGTTATGCATTTGTTATAGTATTAAAGCAGCTGTTTGAGAATACCCTTGCTGTAAAAACTGCGCTAAAGTTAAACACGAAGAGCAAGTGAGCTGCTTAACTGAATTAATTACCGTCCTGTTTTTGATCCCAGCTATGTCTAAAGACAACGCGCGTCTGCCCTCCACGTTAATAAATATAGTTTGTGAACTGGATGTCATGAGCCAGCTCGATCACCCAAAACAGCGCAACAACATCCAAGTTGTTGATGCCCTCTCAGAACTGACCAAATAAAATTGCAAATGAACGTATTGATTGTGTTTTATTTGTTTGCATCATTAATATTTAACACAGCAGTAAATCAAGCACAACTTAAAAGAAAGGAGAGCATCTCTGACAGCACGAGCCTCCTCAAATTGCTGCTGTCCAATTGAAACTGGCGGCTGAGGTAACCTTCACAGTTGCCAAGTCTGCTTATAATAAATTTTAACAAATTTTTATTGTCGCGGGTTGTAATTTGCATAAACACCCATACTCTAACATGGGTTGCGCTTGTTTTGGGCTTGTTGTGAAAGGCAGTGCCGCTTTTTTTTCTCGTGAGACTGTAACCTTCCCCGTCTGTCTCACAGGTAGCCACTGATAATTTTGTTGTTGACAAGAGTTTGTGCAGGCTGCAGGCAGTGGCAATTTTGGGAACGAATTAATGCACTTCAGTGTGTCTCATCAATATCTGCCACCACCCTTTCAAGTGCCCACTACCCGTATTTGCCCAAGCGTGATCTTGAATTCTTCCTCAGCAGCTGTCAGCCGTCCGGACGGGTAGGGTTTCTAATCTAGGGTAGTATACGCAGCATCACCTGATCCCCTATATGCTGTATTGCCTGAATGAAAGGATATATATATATATATATATATATATATATATATATATATATATATATATATATATATATATATATATATATAGTTAAGTTCACACAGAAACATTATTTATTCTTTATAAAACTTAATGCAAAAGAGAAATAAAAAAAACTTGGTCTACGATACTTGCAGTTGGGTTTGTATGGGGGTGTGTTTACAACCAGTTGGATTTGTGTGGGGATGTGTTTACGCTACAACCTAACTCGCTTCCAATTTCTTATTCTTAATATGATTGGCTGCAAAGACAAAAGGGCTAACCAGTGGTTGGATAATGTTTTGTTGGGTGAGTTTTATTGTGCACAGTTTCCTAGTAACTGTAATATTACTTGTGTAATAGAAAATAAAAAAAAGGACTCATCGTTAATATCCGAGTCACGGAGCCCGAATGTCCGAGTCCTAGTCTGAGTCACACAAGGTCGAGTCTTTTGCAGCCGTGGCTCAAGTCCCGGACTCGAGTCCTACAAGTCTGATATATACATACTGCCAGGAAAATATTAAATCATGTCAATTGATTTTGTCTCCTTTTTTTCTTTTTTTCTTTTTTTTTGTTAAAGTGGTTTGCACAGGTGTTAAACAAATTACTTATTCTGTCAAATAACGAGGTCTTTGTTTTTCATTTATTCAAATGCACTATTTTGATTTTATTTATTTATAAAATACATTTCTTACTTTCTGTGTGAAAAGTAATATATGTGGTCAAATGGCACATGATCAATATACATGTAGTGCAAACATTGATGTAGAGAATCTGTAAATGTCTTGAAAAGGGGCAGCTTTGTAGTGCATTCTGGGGTGTGAAATATCACGCGCCTTTCCTTTCTCAAATACACAGGACTGCATTTCATAATCTCTTCTTAAGTCTGCCTTATCCTTGAGCTGCCTGTCCTCTGTTTTCAACCAGATCGATTTTGCAAGTTCCATGCATTGCAGATGCTGGAATACATGATTCTACTTGCTGCAGAGTCAGTAGGATCCTATAGAACAGACTAGATAAAGTTCTGGGAGCAGTCGGCTACTAAGAATCGGATGAGCATTGCCAGATGATATTATGGACCCCTATTAAACTATTGCAACTTGAGGTAGTATACTAAGTCAGGCCATCTTGAAAAGATCCCAGCATTCTCACAGTAAATGTGGCGTGTGGCTGGAATCCAAAGATGTCCCATAGACACAGCCAAGCCACTGCTTTTATCGGTTTATCTGGTCTGCAAGGGGCTAGCTGGAGTTGATGATATTTCCTGCTGTGTTAATCTCCTTTCAACAGCTGAGGCCACATTAGGCAAGTAAACAACAGTTAGGGGGTCACTTCTAATTAGGCACTTAATCACTTTACTCCTGTATCAAAAAAAATGTTCCTTTGAAATTAGCAGCTCCAATGGGCACAGAAGCACATAAAATGACATTGCACCAGAGACTGCTTACTAAAGAGTCCACAATGCACCTGACTGGACTTCCTGACAAATGAATACTCACAGGCTGACCTGTGGAGTGTAAATTACCTTGCTGTAAATCATGATGCAGTCAGTGTCAACATTTTAAAATAGTAATTTCTATATTAAAAGAAAAGTGTATTATGCATTGCTTAGTACTATAGTAAATGTGAAATAATGTATCACTTATCACTGTTATAACACATTTATTTTTGGAAAAAATAAGGTATATAAATGATGGACATTTGCCAAAAGGTTTTTTTCTTTTTCTTTTAATCACTCGAGCATATGCACTTAATCACCTAATTAGTGAGACAGTTGATTGGACACTGGATATGGAGTGATTTCAGCTGTTGAATTGCAAGCAATAAAGAAAATCACATAAAAAAAACAATATGCCACGTCTGTCAAGAGAGCAGCGCCTTCGTGCAATCGGGATGTTGGAGGCTGGACTAGGGCAACGTACTGTGGCTCGCCATCTTGGGTGCTCACAGCCAGCAATTTCAAACCTGGTGAGACTGTATAACCAGACACACTCTGTCAATGACAGGCCATGAACTGGGAGACCAAGAGTCACAACACCTGTCCAAGATTGACAGATCATTTTGCAGCATCTTCGTGATGTCAGTTGTTATAAAAACTCACTGCACCTGCTCTAAAACAGAGTTTGTCATTTTTCGATCTAGTGAATTGTATCAAAATGTAAGTGATACGTTTCTTTTGATGCTCAAATATAAGTGATAAGTTTCTTTTGATGCTCAGTGTATGTATATATATACACAGTGGCATGAAAAAGTATTTGCCCCCTGTCTGATTTTCTGCATTTTTGCATATTTTTGACACTGAATGTTATCAGATCTGCAACCAAAACCTAATATTAGATAAAAGGGACCCTGAGTGAACAAATAACACAAAAATGTGATACATATTTCATTTATTTATTAAAGAAATTTATGCAACACCCAATGCCCCCGTGTGAAAAAGTAATCGCCCTCTTAGACGCAATAACTGGTTACGCCACCTTTAGCAGCAACAACTGCAACCAAACGCTTCCTGTAGTTATTGATTAGTCTCTCACAGCGCCGTGGAGGAATTTTGGACCACTCCTCCATGCAGAACTGCTTCAAGTCAGTGACATTTGTGGGTTTTCGAGCATGAACTGCTCGTTTCAGGTCCTGCCACAACATCTCAATGGGGTTTAGGTCTCCTTTGACTAGGCCATTCCAAAACGTTAAATTTCTTGTTCTTCAACCATTCTGATGTAGACTTGCTTGTGTGTTTCGGATCATTGTCTTGCTGCATGACCCAGCTGCGCTTCAGCTTCAGCTCACGGACGGATGTCCTGACATTCTCCTGTAGAATTCTCTGATACAGAGCAGAATTCATGGTTCCTTCAATGATGGCAAGGCATCCAGGTCCTGATGCAGCAAAGCATCCCCAAACCATGACACTACCATCACCATGCTTGACCGTTGGTATGAAGTTCTTACTATGGAATGCAGTGTTTGGTTTTCGCCAGACATAACGGGGCCCATGTCGGCTAAAAAGTTCCACTTTTGACTCATCTGTCCATAGAATATTGTTCCAGATCTCTTGAGGATCATCCAGGTGCTTTTTGGCAAACTTGGTGGAGTCATGAACACTGACCTTAGCCGAGGCGAGAGAGGCCTGCAGATCCCTGGATGTTGTTCTAGGGTTCTTGGTGACTTCCTGGACGATTTTACGCCTTGCTCTTGAAGAGATTTTGGCAGGACAGCCACTCCTAGGTAGATTCACTACTGTCCCAAACTTTCTCCATTTGGACAATTTGGCTCTGACTGGTTCGGTGGAGCCCCAGAGCCTTAGAAATGGCTTTGTAACCCTTTCCAGACTGACGGGCATCAACAATTTTTTTTCCGGAGGTCTTCAGGAATTTCTTTTGCTCGTGGCGTGCCCCTAGAACCTGTGTGCTGACAACTTCACTCTGATGGTAAGGGCCAAAGTTAGTCATGTTTATATTGGGCAGGGCTGGCCCAAATCAGGCCTGGTTGTTAACCAAAGTACTCAAACAGCTGACCCTAATTATCCCTTTAATTGGGTTGAGTTAACTAGGGGGGGGGCAATAAATTTTTCACACCTGAAGATTGCATGTTTGATTACCTTGCACACCAAACAAATGAAAGAAGCATCAAACTTTGGTGTCATTTTTCTCTGAGACTCCCTCTATATACTACTACAACCCACAAAAAAATCTGACCAAATACAATGTGAAAAATGTGCAAAAATGCAGAAAATCAGACAGGAGGCAAATACTTTTTCACGGCACTGAATATATATATATATATATATATATATATATATATATATATATATATATATATATATATATATATATATAATTAATTTTAATATACCAGTATTTATTGTAAAGTCCTCGCCCATCGTTTAATGGGTGCGTTTAGTTTACTGCAGTTAGTTCCCAGTTACAATTGTTTTTTGTTTTTTTTTAAGTGGCAGCCTTAGTGGTGACTCACTCCATTTAAAAAAGCATTATTAAATCTTAAACAGAGGTGTCGGCGTTCTCCTTTTCTATTCAGGCACATGATATGACACATATGCAAGTCACACTTGATACTGATATAATTGTCCAGCTGTGATAAAACTCCCATTTGGACATTCTTTAGTACAAGTTACTGCGAGTATCCACATGTGGGTTTATAAGAAGGCATCCGCCTGTATCGTTTGACACATTTTTACATATTTGGCATAATGGAGGCATGTCATGCTCATAAAATTCCCATTGTCATTTTAGTTTGCTATTGAAATCTATCAACTTACTGTACTGCTACTGTAGTTTATATAATAGAAATATAACTTGCATTGATAAATATATATTGAAAAAAAAGTTCCTACTACTTACTGTTTGATTTTCTAGAATTATTGTTTTGGCAATATAGTCTAGAAGGGCCACTGCTCACTTGCACACTTTAGAGTTTTGCATACAGCTCTTGTCCTATTTTGATGAAACAGCAAAGGCTTGGTTTACATGCACCTGAAAATCGACTCTACAGTCCTGGCAGTGTGATGTTGTCACACAAATACATCGTGAAACAGCAAAAGGACGTCCTTTTGGCAGCGCGATTTTAAGGGCAGGGTAAATCACTTTCTCATGAGAAAAATAGTTGTAAAAACCCATGTAAACCGGAGCAGGAATCGTGCTTGTGGCTCACAAGGTTTCAGCAGTCAAGATCCCATTCTTTTGACTTATTATCACGTAGTCTACAGCAGAAAGGCCGTACAAAACATAGACACCCCCCCAACACACACACACTCACACACACACACACACACACACACACACACACACACACACACACACACACTCTACATTTATAGAATACTTCAACACTAGAAACGCCGCGGTTATACTCATACCTACAACCGCCGGTACATTTTAAACACCATCAATATTAAAATGAAAGCCAAACTATTGGATAAAACTCAAAAGTTTTATTCAAGCACATCATATCAAACATCTGCACAGTCGAAACGCTGTATTTAAATGAACAATTAAACATAAAAGAGTTTATTTTTTAACTTACCACATATAAAGCACTACTTAAAAATATGAAAAACTATAATAAAATAAACATTTGCTGCTGCAGCATGAAACAGGCATATATATATATATATATATATATATATATATATATATATATATATATATATAAATGGAATATTGTAGGTTATATTCAAAATAAAATCATGTATTGTAAAAGGCGGTTCTAGTGTTAATAATTAAATGTAACTTTTACTTTTAGATGTTCCACAAACACACCCACACAAATATAAATTTTAAGTTGTAAAACTTGTAGAAATTATATTTTATATAATTGTGTGTGCGTGTGTGTGTGTGTGTGTGTGTGTTGGTAAGGTAACCAGACAAACAAGTAAGTAGCTAATGCGTGGCGTAATTCAGAATGTGCGCGACAACACGTAAATTAATTTCTCTTGTTAAATGTTTTTATCTTCATGGCAACGCAGAGTCGTTCTTTTATCGTTCTTTTATCTTCATGGCAACGCAGAGTCGTTCTTTTCCTACTTAGTAAGCAGACACAGACATTTAAATATCCCCTCCCCTAAATTACTATGAATTGAGTAATCTGCATTGGTACGGCCCATTCTTTTTCCAGGACTGCATAGCAACGCATTTCCTGAAAAGTATGGCAAACAGGTTGTGAGGAAAACTGTCATGACATGTGCATGTAAACACCGCCAAATTTGCTCGCAGACACCTGCAGGCCTGGCCTTTGTCCTCGAGGCGTCAATATCTCGCCGACGTCGTCTGTGGAGCTCTTCTGTGTAAGGAGGAGATTGTCTTGGTTGTGGGATCATCATTGGACATTTTAAATTGGAGAGGAAATCACTGCTTCCATTAAAAGTACTATTTTTTTATTATTATTATTTACGGTTTCCATGTTTATCTGAAAGGGAAAGTCTAATTAAATATTTGATATATAATTCAAGTACAGTGGTATACAACAGTCTGCGTATAACATAAGTATAATGATTTGTAAAATGTTGTATATCTTTCTTTTCTCCTGCAGTGGCAGAGTGAGACCCAAGAGTTCTGTCCCAATGCCAAGGTGGTTTTGGTCGGGTGCAAACTGGACATGAGAACAGACCTGAGCACTCTGCTGGAGCTCTCCAAACAGAGGCTAATCCCCGTCACGCACGAACAGGTGACAATACAGCAAACAATGCATGGAATTGAACCTTGGGACTTCATCTCGGGCATTTGTTGCCCATTTTACCCCAATAGGCCATTTGTTTACTAAATACGTGTCTGCTGTTAAGATATCAAAAATCTATTTTGCATGAGCAAGCCACAGTTTTACGTAACACCAAATGACTAATGACACCAAATGTTCAATAAATGTGTTTCAAATAAATGTCACAAATAGGCAAAACATTTAAAAAGTGCATTCCTTTAAGCCCTGGAATTAGTTTGGGTGCTCTATATTGGTGTCTCTGCAAAGCAACAATGTCTTTTTGGTAATGTGGTGACCACAATGAACACAGTATTCGAATTGAACAAGAAAGCTTCCAGTGTTGTTATAATGATTATTACTTGTCTATTACACAGATGTCTTTGGTTATCTAAAACAATTTGAAAAAGCACTTCAGAAAAAAGTAGGCTTGTTAATCAAGAAGAAAACTTAACATTGAAACTTTTATGACAGTTTCCTCCAAAACCAATAGTGGGAAATCAGTAGTTCATAAAATTCACCGTGAATTTCAATAGCTTTTATGTCTAGCACTTGGAAGTGCATTGCACATTTCAAAAGTCAAGTGGCCATAAATATGGATCGCTTAGAACTGAATGCTTTCCTATATAGAAATAGAAAGAGGGTTGGTCAGCTTAATGGAAATTTTTACAGACCACGAGCTAGCAAACTAAGAGAGAACTTGGAAAGGTCAGCACATTCCTGAAAAGGCTCAACACTTACAAAACCAACCTAATCTGCCTTGTTTTAAAGCCCCTTCGAAAGGGCTCAGGCCATTATTACTGCTTCTGTGGTGTTTCATGCTGTGCTTGAGCTACCCGTAGTGGACAGAGCAACAGACAGAGGTTAAATTGATGTGAAGCACGCATTTCATGCTTTTATTTTTCACAGTGTGAGCTGACATTTTGGCTTGTCACTCTAACCACCCTTCTTCCTTTATTTCGAATTCCCAGGGAAGCACGTTGGCGAGACAGATTGGAGCGGTTGCTTACATGGAATGCTCCTCCAAAGTATCTGAGAACAGTGTTCGGGATGTCTTCCATGTAACAACGCTGGCTTCAGTCAACAAGATGCACAAACACTTGAAACGCAGCAACTCTAAGCGAGGACTGAAGCGGGTGTCCCAAATGCCGGGCCGGACAGATTTGTTGGAAAATACAGAAATGAGGAAGGACCGTGCCAAAAGCTGCTCTATAATGTGAAGGAACAGGGAGCTGTAAATGATCTGTATTTATTATTTGTTTTGCAGCCAAACTGGCATAAAGGAAGAAAAGAAGAAAGGCTGTTGGTTGAGCCTGTGTTTTTTTTGGTGGTGGTGTGTTCTTTTTTTGTTTTGTTTTTTTGGGGGGTTGTTTTTTTGTGGTTTTTTTTAACCAGGGTTTTTCTTCATCCACTAGGCCTCAAATGAAGTGTCTAGTCTCGTATGTGAGTCAATAGTGCAGTGGAGCAGGGCCATTAACCACACTAAACCACACCTTAAAGTGGAGATGACTTGAATGACTGTTACAATGCTGGTTGCTTGTGAAAAGAAGAAAGTTTATACAAGTGAGGAATGTCTGTGAACTGGTGGAGCAAAGAAGAGATGATGTGAACTTCTTTCTGTTGCCTTTTGTTTTCCAAACCAGTAAATGAACTTCAGCTAAGGATATTACTGTCAATTTCAAGTGTTTGTATATTAAAAACAAAAAAGCATATGACTGTACAGGAGTGAGCAGTTGGTGAAGGAAGCTTGTCAAGCTGTTTAAAAGTGTTCTGAATCTTATTACATTGGACACGATTTACTTTGTTATTGGATCAGTCACATAGATAACAGGCTTGATCCAAATACATAAAACCAACTTAGTTTTTGCTGTCATTTTGGAAAAGGGAAAGAAAAAATATATCATGGGCTGGTCATTGTTGTTTTTTGAAGTTCTTGGTTGAGTGCCTTTCGTTTTGAAACCATTTGTATTGTTTGTTTGTTTTTTGTTTTATTTATTTAAGAG
This sequence comes from Acipenser oxyrinchus oxyrinchus, assembly GCA_030684275.1. Taxonomy (NCBI): domain Eukaryota; kingdom Metazoa; phylum Chordata; class Actinopteri; order Acipenseriformes; family Acipenseridae; genus Acipenser; species Acipenser oxyrinchus. The sequence continues at coordinate 11,157,403 of CM060266.1, forward strand.
TGACATGATTGTTTAAATGGTTATATGCATGTTAAAATAACATAAAGGAAGCTTAAGTGTTAAAAGTTTACCAGGTATACTGCCGGCCTTTTACTGAGGTATTTCACCTGAGTGCATCCAAATCCTTAAAGACAAAGCTGTCAGAGCCAGCCCTGATGTCAGATGAGAAACTGTTTTGCTAAATTAATCATGGAGAATGTATTTTGACACCCCAGTAAATCTGTTAAGCCTAAATTTGCTTTTATAATCTGTTTTTATGGAGAATCCACAACCCAAACAAGCCACAAGCCAAATTTGTATTACGGTAGGTTTGAATGGCCAATCCCCCTAATAACAATGGCCAGGCCTTTTATGTGTCTGTATTTCATCCTGCATACAATACATACATAATTGTTCTGTACTGTGCAAATATAGAAGCAGGTCATTTTGTCAGTATATGGCAACTTTAAATACAATAACAATGCATCCCTTGAGCAGGGATGGGCAGCTCTCACCTTCCAGAAAAGGTATTTGTTTGAGTGATGTTAATTGTTTCATGGAACCGATTAGACCACCTTACAGGTTCTAAAGCAATTAACTACTTCATTGTACCTGTTAAACCTAGGCCTGAATTAAATAAATAAGTTTATGGTCCTGCCATAGCAATAAGGAGGCTGTGTGGTCCGGTGGTTAAAGAAAAGGGCTTGTAACCAGGACATCTCCTGTAACCTGGTTCAAATCCTGGCTCACTTGCTGTGTGACCTTGAGCAAGTCACTTAACCTCCTTGTGCTCTGTCTTTCGGGTGATTTGACTCTACAGCTGATGCAAACTTCACACACCCTAGTCTATAAGTCGCCTTTGATAAAGGCGTCTGCTTCTGGCAGAGAGAGAAGCCTTGAGCAGGCATCATGCCAGGGTCACACCTCTGCCAGCACAACACGCACATCACAGGATACAAAGCATGCAAAACATGCCGTTTACAGGTTTGTCATAGTTTGTATTCTTTGGAGACCGTGGGAAAGGTTTGGCAAGGTATGTAATAGCATGCCTGAGAAGTTTCTCACTCAGAAGAAATGTTCCTGTGGTGCAAAAACAGATTCACATCTAGAAAAATATTGCACATTTTGTAAGGGAAGCCAAGTAGAAATAAGACATTGCTAATTGCTAATTGGATACAATTAGTTTGTGAATATCATAAACATGCTCCCTTCTTTATGTATTATTTTTTTTATCCTGAATCAAAGCAAACGTCAATCTGTCCAGCTTTTTAACCCCTTTCAAACAGTTTCATATCTGCTCTAATGACTCTTCAGTGGCCCCACATTTGATGATTTGACCAAACTAGTTTCATCCAGCTAATGAATTGCTGATAAAAACTAGCTCCCAGTAAACAATATATTTTCTGTTTTGTTGAAACAACATTCCCTAAACTGATGATTTTGTCAAGCAGAACTTGCCATTGACTGTTTACTTTTGTGACCCAGAATGGAAAATTGTTTTTCTGACGTCATTGCACTGTATTTTTCAACATTTTGGAAATGCATATTTAAAGCATCTGCGTCTGGAGGGGGTAGGTCAATGCTGTTTTGGCTTGATTTTAGGAACAAATCGAAAAGATAGTCATCTTACTGAGACAAAAGTAAACATTCATTTTATTGAATTAAGGCCTACAACAGCATTGCTATTGTGGTGTGTTAGGCATTAGTGGGTTTTTCTAGAATCTGTAATGGTCCCTTCATCAAACGTTAGTTGTTGTTATGAACCCTGGAAAACTACTGATTCATGACTTGTGACCAGCCCTTGGTATCCTACTACTTATTTAATCTGTCATTGCCTTTAGTGTATTACCAGGATGCCTTTCTGTGAACAAACTGCTTAACTTTGATTTTCGCCATACTATGCATAGAGGTTTATTTTCTGTATCAAATGTTCCAGATTGCTAAATTTACAGTGTTGAATAAATTATCTGAATGAAATGATTTGAAAAACCCTTGTCTTTGTCAGTAATTTAAATTAGTGGTACACATAATTCAATGTAAACAATATCCTTTACAGTGTCTTGTCCCTATTTCTACGTGATGGGAACGTCTGAATTAATTAGTCCGTCCATGGGGGCTTCTGAGTGGTACATCCAGTAAAGGCTCTCTGCGTGGAGTGCAGGATGCGCCCTACAGCCTGGAGGTCGCCAGTTTGAGTCCAGGCTATTCCTCTGCCAATTGTGGACGGAAGTTCCCAGGGGGCGGCGCACAATTGCCCAAACGCTGCCCGGGGTGCTTAGGTCGACCAGTGTGTCCTCGGCTCACCGCGCACCAGCGACCCCTGTAGACTGGCCGGGCGCCTGCGGGCTTGCCTGTAAGCTGCCAGAGCGGCTTTGTCCTCCAACGCTGTAGCTCTGGGTTGGCTGTAGGACAGGCCTGCAGAGTGAATAGAAGTGGTCAGCTGATGGCACATGTTTCGGAGGACAGCGTGTGTTCATCTTCGCCGCTCCCAAAAAAAATGTCAGTCCATGGTGAAATTTGTAAGGCCTGAATTGAAATGTGTTTACAACACCACGTGTGACAGGCTAGCTGCAGGGATGACTTCAGGCCAGAAAGAAACACACAGACAGACGGTACTGGGCTTGAAACTGAGACGCAATGGCTGCGCTTAGTGCGTTTAATAAACAAACAAAAGGTTTCAAACAAAGCAGAAGACAGGACACGGCACTTGAGGCCAAAATAAATAGACAAACAAAACGGACAAACACTTAACAAACGGTGGACGGACAGACACACAAACACGGTGAGTAGAATAAACAAACAAGTATGGTGCCTCTTACACGCAATAGCAATTGTTATGCTTTCACTTTCTTTCTCCTCCTCTCTCCCGTTCACTACTCACCGAACACCCAACCCCGAGTGAGTGAAATGTGCATCTATATATACTGTTGTGCCGGGATTCAATTACTAATTAATTATTCACTTGAATCCCAGCATGTGAATTAATTATGTGCAACCTTGTGCTCGCATATTAATTACTTTAAAATGCACGTGAAGTGATGTGCAATCCTCGTGCCTAAATACAATTATACATTTTAAATAACTTGTGCTGCACACACCCATTTATATCCCGTGTACCAACTACAATACACCAACATTAACACACACAACATATAACACACAAATGCACACAGGGGCGGGGCACATTGCCACAGGTGAGTATATACTTATTCTTTGGGAGGTAATTATAGCTATAGTTATGATTTCAACTTAGTTTCCATGTTAAACCATTTTTCAACCATTAATACCACAGCAATGATAGGAGGTAGTGATGTCCATTGGATCATTGAAATCTTTAAATAGGATTAGTATTTTAATAGATAAAAGGGAGATCAATTTATTACAATGTCCTGTGTACAATACAAATTACAATGTCATTTTTCAATAGACCTGGAGACAAAAATTGAATAGAGACAGCTATAGTACTCAGTGCCGAGGTAGCGGTCATGAGTACATTCAAGTGTCCGCAGCCCCAGCAAGAAAGATCACTCTCTCCAATGTGCCCCCATTCCTCAAGACCGAGCTGCTAGAGAGAGAGCTGGCCAGCTACGGACAGATCCTGCTGGGGAGCAGGAGGATTCCGCTGGGCTGTAAGGCTCCCCATATCGTTTCATTCCGCAGACAGCTTGTGACACGATGGTCGAGTGGTGACGTCACAGACCAGGAAATTGACACACACAAGGTAATGTGGGTGAGTTGCAACTGCGCTCTTCTTTCTTTATTAAATCAAATGAAATATTTCAACAAAAACTTACAAATACAAAAGGCACAATGGTCAAAACATTATCTATATATATACTGTATATATATTAAAACAAAAGAAAGTCTGGTTGGGCTTACGCTCACTTCTCAAATCGACCCACCAACCGTGATTTATAGATTGAAGTCCAAAAGACCAATTGGTCACTGTGGAAGGGTGTAGGTATTCACTGACACGGGAGACAGAAGGGTGTACTTTAAACACTGCACAGGTGCCCAATATTATTGATTTACTTTTTTTTTGTACTTGGTGGATTTGTTTTAGCCCACAGAGGTCGCTGTTGCCTGTGGCCTGAATACCAGCGATGGTAAAACAGGTCCACAGAAATACCCACAGGTACACAGGCACTCTGGGGCATTCACAGGTGCTCTGTAATAATAATAACAAAAGGCAACATCAAAAAGAGAAAATAAACGGCATGAGTGACGGTACAAAAGGGGCCATTACCAAGTGATCTGTTCCTCTCCTTTCCGATAAAGGATAACCAAAAATGTACCGCGAGTGTTAAGTGTTTGTTTGTTTTGTCGTGTCTAATTATAATTGTTTGTTGTTATTAGACGGCTAACACGTACTGGGAGCTGTCGCTAAAGGCCAGCACCAACCCGGACAACACTTCACAACTGTACATGAATAAATTGTATTTCACCACTTGCACGTTAGCACTCACTCTGGACTTGTGAGCGTGTGTGTGTCTTTGTGTGTGTTTATACTGTGTTTATTATTTCAGGACTGTAACCCATTGTTTAAAACAGTGCAGTACACATTGCTGTGTATTGTCTGGGATTATTATTTACGGTCGCAACGACCCGGATTACAAACAAAATAAAGATCTGATTGGACCAGGAACTTTGTTGTCTGTCTTCTGTTACGTATCACATCACCTCTACACCTGCACACTGCAAACCACTTTGCCACAATGACAAAACTCCAGCTTCCACTAAACGAGTCAATTCTGCTTCCATTTTTGGTCTGATTGCATATTGTACTGGCCATGGATGACCAAACTTTGGTCTATGTTCTGGCTTCAGGGACACATTTGCTTTAATGCCCCTGTGACAGGGATGGCTGAGTGGTGACATCAGGCCAGATGCAGGAACAAACACAGGCTAGGTACTGCGGTGCAAAAAGGCGCTGCGGCGCCGTTTATTTTAACACAAAAATAACATTAAAATGTTTTACAAAAACAATGCTCACAGAGCAAAACAAAAAAGCAAACAAAAACAAATCACGAACACTAAACAATACCTCGGTCAGGCTGGGCAATCGCCTTCACTGATCCTATATAGTATCTGTATTTTTAGTTTAGTTTCGTTTTGTTTTCTCTGTTCTCTCGCTCCAGTTCCTCCTCTCGAACACCCACAACACTCCATCTGGAACAGGGAACACAGCAGGTTTTTTATATTGGTGACCATCTCCCGATTAGCAACAAATTAACCAATTAATTAAATCGGGAAATGGCCACCTTCTACACGAGTTTCTCTGTGGATTGGGCTTCCCCATCCACGCTGCCAAACAAAACAAAAACACACAGCTTTTGTGCCATCATTATATATAAAATAATACAAATTAGACACAGGGGCGGAGTGGCACCCCGTTCTAAAATAAACATAAACAATACATTTCTTTTAAATAATAAACACAATACATTTTAAATCACAAACAATAAAATGCAACGCATTTAAACAGCAGGGCTTCGCCCTACCCCATTTCATATGTGCAGGGCTTTTCTACCACCCTGCTACATATCCCATCCCTTGTGCACAGCACACCTGGCCCCAACGGCCACCTGCCCCCTTAGTCTCAAAGTCCCGGTCAATTTTCTGGTCCAAGAACAGGGGCACCGATTGGTCCATGGGTGGCGGCATAGTGGGAGGTCCTCCTCCCAACTCAACACTAACCATGGCCAGGCTGACCGTGCACAGTCTGGCTCCTCCAGCCAAGGCAATCCCAGCAGCCAAACTGCTGCTGGTGGAGGGGGTCTCTGGACCTCCGCCCCCTTCTCTGTAGCCAGTAGCTCCCTATTTTGGGGCGCTGGCCACGGTCTCCCCACAGCAAAACGGCTGATGGGGATGATGGTCTCCAGACCTTCCCCACCCCCCCACCCTCCTTCCTTGTAGCCGGCAGCTCACTCTTCTGGGGCTCCGGCCACCGAATTTCCAGCAATGTCCTATAGTATCCGCCATCTTTTCCCTGTCTGAACTAGCCTCTTGATTCATGTAAAATTTCTGCAATCACATTTTTTTTTTTTTTGGCTCAGTATAAAAGTTCTTGTTGCCAATTTATGTTATGTCCCCTAGGCCTGTCAATATCATAAACTAGGCACACTTACATAGAGCAGGTTTTACTGTACTTTCAAAAACTCAATTCAATAAAACTGAACAAAGTAAGTTAAACTTAATGTTGTATTTATATCACTGGCAGGGGGTGTGCATTCTCTGTCTAGAGCATGAATAAATATGACAATAAATATCTTGAAATATCTTTACAGCAAATACTTTTCGTAGCTGAAGTACATCCAATACATTTGTGGCACAGCTGCACCGATTTGTGATTTTTAAAAATGTTTTAATTTCGCAATATTCCACATTAATGATTGTCAGGTACCAGTAGTTATATTAGATCTATCAATTTTGACAGATGGTGACCTTTATCATCAGACCATCTGGTCCTTCAAGAAACAAACCCAAAATAAAGCCTACTCCTTTTGCAGGACTAACTGAACTTATGCTGGCTATAGACTCAATTTCCCAAACTTATTACAGGGCATATAAGCTATTCCCCTGTAAAACACTCATTATTGTAAATAGTTTTCTTATAAGCAAGCACACTTTTTTCCCCCCTTTCTGTATTACAGATCTACTCACAAACATGCAGCTCTCCCCCAGGTCACAAAAGCTGAACTGTGGAAAATGAGCTGGGTTTTGATTTAGTCCAGCTGAATTGCCTTTAGTCATGCTAACCCTGATTTCCTTCTGCACATTCTCATAATTGAGTTCAAAACCTGGAACGCATGTTTGATGGGAAACCTAAAACTCTGTGAAACAGTGCCCTCTAGTGTCCAATCCACTGTTGCTGCAAAACACCACAAAACTGTATTAATCTCTTCATAAGCACTGCTGTTCAAAAGTCTAAGACATGTTACATTTTTCTACTCTGACGCATTATGAGCATCAACAATTTACTCAAAGCCTCCACTAGTGTTTTCTACTATTATAACAACCTTGACTTGCATAAAGAAGGAAATACATTGATGTGAGGTATTTCATTCACTTGATTTTCAAGGTGTGGTATCCGAAGCAAAATCAACAAGTACAGAGAAACATCATCTGTATTTGACAAACCCAGGACTGGAAGACCCAAAAAGCCTTCTGCCAGTTCTGTTGTCAATTCAACGCTTGTCTTCTTTTTATTCCTTAAGGATATTATCTTCAAGTATTGCTCATCCTTGTTAGACAGCTTTTTGGGTCTTGCAGTCCTGGGTTTGTTAATTACAGATGATGTTTCTCTGTACTTGTTGATTATGCTTCGGATACCACATCTTGAAAATCAAGTGATGCAAGCTATTTCACCCAATGTTTTTCCTTCTCATGCAAGTCAAGGTTGTTATAATAGTAGAAAACACTAGTGGAGGCTTTGAGTAAATTGTTGATGCTCATAATGACTCACAGTAGAAAAATGCAACATGACTTTTGCACAGCAGTGTGTATATATATATATATATATATATATATATATATATATCCTAGACACTTCACTTTAGTGTTTGTTTTTCCTACCCTGAAAAACAAACACTAAAGACATTAACTAATAGTACATTTAATTCAAATACTGTAAAATACAAAAGTTTACCTGTGACTTTTAGGCAATTACAATAGATAAATAAAGGAATACATACGTTACACCCTGAAACAAAACAAATAAAGAAAATAACTATAAATATATTTAATTTAAATACTTTAAAACAAAAAAGTTTACCTGTGACTTTTAGGCAATTCAAACACATATAAAATGAATTAATAAACACATTTATGACTAACACAGACATTTAAGAAAATAAACTTCTATAGTTTAATATTTTCTACTGCCTTAAATACTTAATATTCTTCTAAAGAATTAGGCCTATCATTTTTCAAACTACTGAATTTGAACTACAACAAGGCGCTTTAGAGTCAGAGCCAGCCTGGAATGGTTGAGGAACTGCAGAGAATCATGGGGTTTCCATGCAGGTCAATTTACACGTGAAATGGCGATGTGCGTGCACATTTGGGAGAATTACTTGGGTAAATCAAGTTTGTGGCCTAAAAAAAACGGCCAAAGAGAGAGATAGGGTAAATCATTTACTTGTTTAAATGACGACAAACACGGGAAAGTCCACACCCAGTTTCGCATGGAAACCCGCATTTCATGTCTAAATGTTAATGAGCGTGTTTATCCTTAACTATAAATATTGGCGATATTATGGGCGATTTTATGGTTAGCAGTGGTGTTGTTCACCTTAATGCAGACGGCTTGTTTTATTATTGTTTTTTTGCTGTGTCTGGACTGTCATGTTGTATATCTCTTGTGGGTTTACAGTTCTGTATAAAACCACTTACCATGAACTGCGTTATGCCCTTGTTATAGGTTTAAAGCAGCTGTTTGAGAATACCCTTGCTGTAAAAACTATGCTAAAGTTAAACACGAAGAGCAAGTGAGCTGCTTAAATGTCTAACTGAATTAATTCCTGTCCTTTTTTTTATCCCAGCTATGTCCAAAGACAATGCGTGTCTGCCCTCCACGTTAATAAATATAGTTGGGGAACTGGATATCATAAGCCCGCTCGATCGCACAAAACAGTTCAACAACATTATTATTATTATTATTATTATTTATTTCTTGGCAGACACCCTTATCCAGGGCAACTTACAATTGTTACAAGATATCACATTATTTTTACATACAAGTACCCATTGATACAGTTGGGTTTTTACTGGAGCAATCTAGGTAAAGTACCTTGCTGAAGGGTACAGCAGCAGTGTCCCCCACCTGGGATTTAACCCATGACCCTCCAGTCAAGAGTCCAGAGCCCTAACCACTACTCCACACTGCTGCCCACTACTCCATTCCAGACTGCAGACATGTTGCAGCTTCCTCCGGCAAGACTAAAATAAAAGCGCTACTCGCTTTGTATTTGTACAGTCCTTCCACACAGGTACCTTTGACTGGAATATTGAAGTCTGTTCTGGTCACCAACACTGTCGCCCTTTCAATCTCTTTTGTCCCCATATTTCTGCACAACGAAACATGGCTACTCTTGACTCTGTTCCATTGATATACACACTGCTAAAATAGCTGTACAAACTGTACTCAGCTAATGGTGAAACAAACCGGCAACACCACTCGGTAGCTCAGAGTTGCTGCTATAATTAATAATTTTCATCATTATCTCTATTTTCTAATTGCTTGCATGCTTTTTAAAACCCCCTAGATTCCCGCGGACAGGTCACCTGACTATTGACCACCGGGATCATGGGAGCTGAAGTTTCTTTAAATATATAATACCACTCTACCACTGTAAAACACTTCTCTTCAGTTTTGAGCTCAGGGGCAAGATATCAGAATCGGCAAGTTTCTGATACCTTCCTCGTGTGCTCATCACGGACGGTCTGTTACTATATATATATATATATATATATATATATATATATATATATATATATATATATATATATATATATATATATACAGTACCAGTCAAAAGTTTGAGTACACCTGCTTGAAAACAGGTTTTTCGTGATTATCTATGCTTTTAACTGTATAAACTTGTCTATAAACACTTAATATTTCATTATATGATACGTGTACTTATATAAGCCGATAATCATAAGTGAATTGCATTCAAAAAATTTATTTTTAAATGAAAATGTAAATCTTGTCAATTTCAATGAAATGGTCACCCAAAGCAAGGGGATTTCAGTCTGAAGCCCAAGTCAGTTAAAAGTCTGAAATGTGTATAACACGGTGTTAGAACACTGGCCTAAGTATAAAAGTGTCTTTGTTAGATTTTCTCCGAATTAACTAGCATGTTACCTAATTAACCTTTTGTCACCAATTATTGTTAACAGGTGAGGGTCCATGATTACTATAAATATAGGTAGCATGGGCACAAGTTTGTCATTTCTGAATGTAAGGGAGCAGAAAATGGCAAAATACGCTCAGTTAAGCAAAGAAAAAAGTCTGTAATTACTTTAAGAAATGAAGGTCAATCTTTAAGACAAATCGTAAGAACTTTGCAAGTGTCTGTAACTGCTGTGCCAAGACCATTAAACGATTTGAAGAAACTGGCACTCATGAGGACCGAACAAGGACAGGCAGTCCAAGGGTGACCTCAGAATCAGAGAACAAGTTAATTCGAGTCACAAGTCTGCGAAACCGGCGATTAACTGCCCCTGAAATACAAGCTCAGCTAAATGCTACTAGAAGTACAGATGTTTCAACATCAACTGTTCAGAGGAGATTGCGTGAAGCTGGCCTAACTTAACAATGGTTTCTTTGCAGCAAGAATTGCTGCAAAGAAACCATTGTTGAGAGTGCAGAATAAGAGAAAGAGACTTGCCTGGGCCAAAAAACACAGGGAGGAAGTCGGTCTTATGGACTGATGACTCAAAATTTGAAATATTTGGGTCCAACCGCCGAGTATTTGTAAGACGCAGAGAGGGTGAGTGCATGAGTTCTGCATGTGTGGTTCCCACTGTCAAGCATGGAGGAGGCAGTGTCGTGGTCTGGAGTTGCTTTGCTGGTGACAGAGTTATCTTTACCAAGTCCATGGCAAGCTCAACCAGCATGGCTATCATAGCATACTTCAGAGGCATGCCATTCCATCAGGATTACGGCTAATTGGGCAGTCCTTCATTCTTCAGCAAGATAATGACCCGAAACACACCTCAAAGTTATGCAAGAACTATCTGGCGAAGAAAGAAAGTGAAGGACAACTCAATCTAATGACATGGCCTGCCCAGTCTCCAGACCTCAATCCCATAGAACTTGTATGGGACGAACTGGACAGAAGAGTCAAAGCAAAGCTACCCACAAGTGCCCTACATCTCTGGTAACTGCTGCAGAAGAGCTGGGAAGACATGTCGGGTGATTTCCTGCTGAAACTTGTTTACCGACTGCCTCGTGTTTGTGAGGCTATTATTAAGGCAAAGGGTGGCTATTTTGAACATTGCCTTGTTACTCCTTATGTTTTGCTTTGTATATTGTAACATGTGTTTTCATTTTCAGGTATTTACAGAAACGTATATGACGTAAAACATTGTCAATTATGAAAAAAACCTAGTTTCCAGCAAGTGTACTCAAACTTTTGACTGGTACTGTATATATATATATATTAATATATATTAATGTGATATCTTGTAACAATTGTAAGTCGCCATGGATAAGGGCGTTGGCTAAGAAATAAATAATAATATATATATATATATATATATATATATACACAGTGCCGTGAAAAAGTATTTGCCCGCTGTCTGATTTTCTGCATTTTGCATATTTTTGACACTGAATGTTATCAGATATTCAACCAAAACCTAATATTAGATAAAAGGGACCCTGAGTGAACAAATAAGACAAAAATTTGATACATATTTCATTTATTTATTAAAGAAAGTTATGAAAAAGTAATCGCCCCCTTAGACTCAATAACTGGTTACGCCACCTCTAGCAGCAATAACTGCAACCAAACGCTTCCTGTAGTTATTGATTAGTCTCTCACAGCGCCGTGGAGGAATTTTGGCCACTCCTCCATGCAGAGCTGCTTCAACTCAGTGACATTTGTTGGTTTTCGAGCATGAACCGCTCGTTTCAGGTCCTGCCACAACATCTCAATGGTCTGGACTTTGACTAGGCCATTCCAAAACTTTAAATTTCTTGTTCTTCAACCTTTCTGATGTAGACTTGCTTGTGTGTTTCGGATCATTGTCTTGTTGCATGACCCAGCTGCAGCTTCAGCTCACAGGTCCTGATGCAGCAAACCATCCCCAAACCATGACACTACCACCACCATGCTTGACCGTTGGTATGAGGTTCTTACTGTAGAATGCAGTGTTTGGTTTTCGCCAGACATAACGGGGCCCATGTCAGCCAAAAAGTTCTACTTTTAACTCATCTGTCCATAGAACATTGTTCCAGAACTCTTGAGGATCATCCAGGTGCTTTTTGGCAAACTTGAGACGAGCATTCATGTTCTTCTTAGTGAGCAATGGTTTCCGCCTTGCTACTCTGCCATGAATCCCATTTTTGCCCAGTGTCTTTCTGATGGTGGAGTCATGCACACTGACCTTAGCTGAGGCGAGAGAGGCCTGCAGATCCCTGGATGTTGTTCTAGGGTTCTTTGTGACTTCCTGGACGATTTTACGCCTTGTTCTTGGAGAGATTTTGGCAGGACGGCCACTCCTGGGAAGATTCACTACTGTCCCAAACTTTCTCCATTTGGACAATATGGCTCTGACTGGTTCGGTGGAGCTTGTCAGATTTATATTGGGCAGGGCTGGCCCAAATCAGGCCTGGTTGTTAACCAAAGTACTCAAACAGCTGACCCTAATTATCCCTTTAATTGGGTTGAGGTAACTAGGGGGGGCAATAACTTTTTCACACCTGAAGATTGCATGTTTGATTACCTTGCACACCAAACAAATGAAAGAAGCACCAAACTTTAATAAGTGGGGAGGCCAAACAACAAAACCTATATGTGTACTTTTTATTATACACAATAAAGCGTTGCATGTTTCAAAAGGTACTTCGTAATTTAATAAGAAATGTAATACAGTACTATAGTATACGCATCACATAAGGCAGGGGTCCCCAACCTGTCGATCGCGAGCTACTGGTCGATCACAAAGCCTTACAGAGTAGATCATGAAACATTTAAAAAAAAAACGGTAAAATACATCATATTTATTTTAAAATGTATGCTTTAATTTTACTATTTACTATCTCAAGTTAGAAACAATAGAAATTACAAAAATTACTAAAATAAACAACAACAACTTTTTTGCCTTATTTCCAGACAGACAGACCGGAAGTTCTTGGTTTAGTTCTGTAAAGTGGCCGAAGGTGAAGTCTTGACGAAAATTAATAATGTCATCCAGAGTGAGAAGTTGCACATAGCCTCGAATGTATTAAACACAGAAATTTTCTCTGCAAATGGTATATTTTTTATCTGAGAATACATTGGAAGAATAAGCCTTTTTGTTAACCGCTACCAACGTTTATGCTGTATGTAAAAATAACGTGATATCTTGTAACAATTGTAAGTCGCCCTGGATAAGGGTGTCTGCTAATAAATAAATAATAATAATAATAATTGTTGGGTTTTTTGTTTAAATAATAGGCACAATGAGAGAAAGGCCGTCTACTTCAAACCTTCATTTTCATATTGAGTGGAAGGAGAAGTATTTTTTTACCGCAGTGAATGACAAATGCGTTTGTTTAATTTGCAATGCACACTTGGCTCTGGCAAAAAAGGGAAATGTTGAAAGACACTTTAAAACGATTCATAAAAACTACGACGAAGACTTTCCAATTAAAACGGAGCTCAGAAAAAAAGGTAAGCGAACTTAAATCACCATTAAAGGCTCAGCAGTCAATGTTCACCAAGCAAACCACCAAATCCAAGGCAGCAACAATTGCTTCATTTCGTGTCAGTAATTTGATAGAAAAACTAAATAAACCATTCAAAGAGGGCAAGTCTTTTAAAGAAGCTTTTCTTGAAGCAGCAGATGCATTGTTTGACAGTTTCAAAAACAAATTGGAAATAATATCCGCTATCAAGGATGTTCAGCTTTCGGGGAATTCAGTATCTCGCCGGATTGAATCAATGTCAGAAGACGTCTCATTTCAGTAAAAAAAAATGGGATTGAAAATTGTGTTTTTTTTCTCTTCGGTTGATGTTGTTGACACATCCCAGCTGGGTGTATTCATTAGAATGGTTTTCGATGATTGCGTGTAAAGGAGGAACTACTGACAATAATTTCGTTGAAGGAAAAAACTAGAGGACAGGATTTTATGCTGCCTTTAAAAAATACATTATGGAACATAAAATACCAACATGTAAACTTGATTTGTTCGATCAATGGGTTTGTCTCGCTCTGCAAAAGGGTCCCTGATTTTCCCCCGTTCCTGAATTATCCCTGCATAATACACCAACAAGCTCTGTGTGGAAAGGTTCTGAACATGAACGATGTTATGAACTTTGTTGTTAAAGTTGTAAATTCAATTTGTTCAAGACCACTGCAGAGAAGTATGGTGACCTACTACTGCACACAGACGTGAGATGGTTAAGCAGGGGGAAGGTTCTGCAACGATTCAGAGATCTTTTGCCACAAATAAAGATTTTTTTAGAATCTAGAAATAAACACCACCACCAACTTAATGACAAGCTGTGGCTTTTAGAACTGGCTTTTCTGATTGACCTGACGGCAAAACTGAACAAATTAAACATGGAACTTCAGGGAACACAGAAAGACATTACTGAAATGATAAGCTCAGTGAAAACCTTCCAAGAAAAATTGAAACTGTGGATAACAGAACTTCAAAAAAAGTACCTGAAACATTTTCCAAGCATGAGTGAAGTAGAAAAACAGAAGGGAACAGAAGGTAACCTTTCATCTTTTGAAAAATACACCTCTCACTTCAAAAGAATTCAAGCAGAATTTGAAAGACGCTTTGCGGATTTCAAACATATGGAGCCGGTAGCCACCTTCATACCCTTTCCATTCGTGACGGTTAATGTCGGTGAAATTGCAGAAAAAAATTGGGCCAGTGTTTAACCTTGACAAGGCAGATCTTGAAAATGAAATAACAACCATTCAAAACGACATCCAACTAAAATGCAGAGCTTCAGATGCTACTTTTTGGGCACTGGTCAGTACCTCAAAATACTCAGAAATAAAGAAGGTTGTACTGTGTGTAAAATCATTTTTTGGCTCCACTTACCTCTGTGAATCTGCATTTTCAAGCATGAAAATAGTAAAATCAAAATCTAGATCAACAATGACTGATGCTCACCTGAATGACTGCATGAGACATGCTCTCACCAAGTACACACCAAACTTGAACAAACTGGCTGATGAGGTGCAATGCCAGGCCTATCACTAATGGGAAGTTTCAGTTACATTCATTATTTTTTTTATTAGATCCTATAGGTAGATCGCGAGACTTTGGGTAAATCTAAAGTATCCTTATCAGAAAAATGTTGGGGACCCCTGACATAAGGCAACAACTGAATATAACAAAAACACTGTGGACTGAATTGATTGATGAATCCTGAGTCATGTCATTTGTAGAAAATATATTTTTACCGCACATGGAAGATTTTTTAAATTACTGTAGCCCACATAAATCCACTGGGATTTGATCAGCACTGGGAAGATGAAGAGCCAGTTTGAAAAACCAAACTGCGAATACTCGCAATCAACCATGTTGTTTTTCATACCATGAGCAATTAAAAAGGCAATTTTGTTTTGGTCCTCCCTGTTGAAGAAGGTCCAATTTAGGCTTTGGCTGACCTTTATTGTTATTTTTTATTTTTATTTTTTCTTCAATTGAAAGCGAGGAAAATGGCATATGAATTTTAAAAAAAATCTACAACGTTTTAAAAAATATACTACGTACTGTACGGAAATTGAAACTTAAGGGAGTAGCCACACGTGACCCATAACCGGCCTGGCAACAGATATGTCAAGATGAAGTCTAATTATGGGTGGTATACCTCTTTTCCACTTGTGGCCGGGCTAGGGCTGGTCGGCCCCAGCCGGCCCAGCCAACAGAATTGTGTTTCTGTGTTTTTTTATTAAACAAAGCTTATCCCGGAAGTTTCTTTCCTGCATCATCGGGTCACTGTGGAATTCTGGCAAATTGTGTTCCTTTTTAAAACATTTAAATTATTTTTTAAACCGTTCACAAAACACACAAAAAATGGACGCTGCTATTGAAAATACTTTTGTCGCTATTTTCTTTTTCATGCTTTACAAATTTATACACAATATTCTCCAGCCCCAGTTGGCAGCACCCAAAAGAAGACAGACTGAAAGTGAATTGGAAGATAGTGATGATCATTTCATTCAAGGTAGCAAGCCCATATGGTAAGTTTTTATGATACTTTACTTTCAGTTTGTGTCTTCATTCCAAAATTTAAAACGTAAAAGATTCCATAGAAAAACAAAAACTGTACCCACCTGCTAATAGCAAATTACAAACTTGAACTCACAGTTGTTTTGTTTGTTAAATAATCATAACAATAGTTTTTATGCATCTTTATTGTTTCGCTGTGTTGAACACACTGCTTAATTAAGCAAACGCTCCAACCCCTCGGCTCACTAGGGGCTGTCTACAAATAATCAGCTTGTTACATTAACGTTAGGGACTGTCTGATAATATGTTACATTCCTATAACATCACAACAAGTGGCAGTCCTTTTTTTTTTTTTTAGGCTTCTTCTACTCACAAACAAAACCACAACCGAGTAGGCTTTATTTTTTACATGGTGTAATTCGCCTACTGGTTTCACAATGTTGTTACCTGGCATTATACTGAAAAATATTATTAGTTCTATGCCTGACTAGAATTTATTTATTTATTTATATTTTTTTTTTGGGGATAAATGGTCACAATGTGGATTATTAATTTGTTGCAATGTGGTGCAGACCAAGATCATCAGACTGGTGGGACTGTATAGCCAGTGGGACTTTCAGTGATTCTGAATGGGTTGAGAATTTCTGGATGTCAAAAGGAACATTTGATTGTTCAATTTCCGCTTAAGCAGGGCTCGATCAGTTGTTGAAAATTCTTTTGGTAGTCTTAAGGGAAGATGGAGGTGTCTGCTAAAGAGAAAAGCCTTGCATTGTCAACACAAATGGTTGTAAGTTGTTGTGTACTGGATAACATCTGTGAACAAGGGGGAAGAGAAGTATTATGAGGACTGGTCAGCATTGACACTGTCAGAGCAGCTTGTGCAACCAGTGACCATCATGCCAGAAAACAGACATGCTGCAGATGACGTACGCCAAGCCCTGTCTGCACATTTTGTGATGGTGAATTAAGCAGATTATATTTTATAATTGTTCTACTAATAACTGCATTACCAACATTTTGTGCTTGTGTGTTGTCTTTGTTAAATGTTGTTTGTTTAAAATCATGCTGTTTACCTGAAGTGCCAATTATTATTTTATACACAGTAGTGGGAGTGCCAAGGGAAATTAAATAGAAACCAACTCAAATAGCCAAAATAAAACTTTATTCTAACAAATTTTAAAACAGATAACTTTAAATTTGCAATATAACATTAAACATATTTATAACATTAACATTTTAACTATTCACATAAAGTGACACTTTTTTTATGGTTACAATGTTATTTTATTTTGCCTGGTTTTGCCTCAATGATGATGCCAGGCTGGACAAAACCCCTGTCAGTAAAGCTGGGTTCTGATGATTTGATTCTCTTTCTTCATGCTTCTCTTGCATTTCATTCCTGTTCAGATCCATTTCATTCCTCTCCCTCCTCGCTGTTCCGCTTCAGCAGCTAGTTGAGCATACCGAAGTTTCTTCCTCTCATACGCCGTTAACCAACATCTGCCAGCATTTTCCGGTCTAGCAGCTTCCAGTTGTCCTGGGCGAGGCTTGGTTTTAACACCTTTTTTTGGTGGTTGCTCTCCTGGACAGAGGAATATTGTCTTTTGTGTGTAATGCTTTGATGGAACTGGTGGCAACTTATTGGTCATGTTATGTTTATCTTCCAATGCTAAGGCCAAACATCGCAGCACCTGGTCATGGCGCCAAGTAAACCATCCTTGGCTAAGACCCATCTTACTACATCCTGTCAAAATGTGCCTTAATGTTGCAGATGACACAGATGACATGAGGGATCCTCACCCACCCAGAGGTTTAGGTTCTGTGGTGATGGGAGAACATCATATGTTGACCTGACGAGGAAACTGATCCTGCTCTGTTCCATTGTCCTTAGGTCTTGCCAGCCGATCTTGCGTTGTTCCACACTCTCCCATCTCATCCATTCTCCCTGCTTGGCCTGGGAAACGGCCTTTACACACCTCATCCTCTCCTCCTGCTTTTGCACCTCGTTGACTACCAGCTTCCGCCGTTGAGCTGGGGTTGCCTCATGCCATATAGGAGGAGCTGAACTGAGACCAAGACCCCCTCTTCCATGCTGAACTTGCCCCATAATATCACAGATTCGAAGGGCAGCCTTTGCATCTTCCACAGCTTTCTTTGCCGCCCACTTTCTTCCAGTTTTCAACACAGGTGCTGCCTCCCTTACGCATTTGTCATGTGAATCTACTAATGTCATTTCCAGTCGGACCGTGGCGTTGTAGTCATGGTTGCCATGTCATCCATATATGCTCGAATTGGTGGTAGTCGCATTCCAAAAGCCAAGTGCTCTCCTCCCACTACCCATTTTGATGCCCTAATAATTACTTCCATTGCCATGGTAAAAGCCAGTGGAGAAATGGTGCATCCTGCCATTATTCCAACTTCTAGGCATTGCCATGTAGTGGTGAATTCTGAAGTTGAAAAACTAAATTGCAAATCTACAAAGTATGCTTTCACTAAATTTGTTATTGACATTGGTACACTGAAAAAATCAAATGCTGCCCAAAGAAGTTCAAGTGGCACTGAACCATATGCATTAGCCAAATCCAAGAATGTCACATGGAGCTCCTTCCTCTCCTTTTTAGCTGATTGAATTTGTTGACAGATCACGCTGATGTGTTCAAAGCATCCTGGGAAACCTGGAATGCCTGCTTTTTGTACTGAAGTGTCAATAAAGCAGTTATTTAATAGGTAAGTTGACAATCTCTGCGCAATAATGCTGAAGAAAATCTTGCCTTCTACATTTAATAGGGAAATAGGGCGAAACTGACTGATGCTTGTAGAATCTTTTCTTTTGGTACAAAGACTCCACCTGCTCGGCGCCATGCTCATGGTACAGCCTGTTTTCTCCATGCCACTTTCATCAATTTCCACAGGATTCATACAACTCCAGAAGCACTCTTGAATACTCTGTATGGAACTCCATTAGGCCCTGGAGATGATGAAGACCTTGCTTTTTTCACAGCTTGCTCTGCTTCTTTCCCCTTAGGTGCACAGTCCTCCGTTTTTTATTCTGGTGGATTGATAGGTGGGATGTCTGAAGGAATTGACATAAGCTTCTGCCTTTTTGAATGTGTATGTGTTTCCTCCAAATATCACTCCAGCGCAAACTTAGATGATTTTAGTGTGCCATTTTTCTCACTGGTGAATAACTTCTTTACAAATTTGAATGGATCTTTAGAAAGTTAGTTCTTGCACACTCCTTCTTTTTGTAGCATTTCCGTAGGTGCTCAGCTCTGTGCAATGTTGCAAGCTTATCTTTCATGACCCTTTGTAACAGATTGAGTCTCTCCTTCTGACTTTGTTCTGCTCTTCTCCATTGCCTCCTTTCTCTAAGTGTTCAGTCTCCTGCTGCCGTCTAGACTTTCCAGGTATAGTTTGTACTTTTTCTTCCTTTTTTCAACTCCAAACCTCTCGCTTCCATATGCGTAGATGATGTCCCAAAATTTATCGAGCTTCGTTTCAACTGTTCCACCTACCTCTATGGGATGCTGTTGGTCTTCCGCACAGCAATGAAGCTCCTGATGAGGTGCCAGCATCCTCCTGCTGGTCTAAGCATGGGAAGAGCTGGCAGAGAACTGTGGGTGTTCTGGAGAGGGTGAGTGTCTCCAGTTGACAAGGTCTGTCAATTGTAGGTCTTCTAAATAATGTTGCAGCATTCATTTTATGATTTCAGTATTTTATATAAAGAAGCCTATATATAAATTGTTCAGGGGAACCTGTTACAGATTGTTTTCCTGGTAAATGAAAGCATTTAAATAATGTTTTTACACATTCTCTGAAATAATATTGAATACAACATTTACTAACACAGGGATGATTAAATAAAGGTCAGTAATTTATTTATTTATTATTTATTTATTTTTAATAAACATCCCAATGCACATACTTAATAGAATGACTAATTTAATTTTAGATGATTAAAGTAACGCAATGGGTTGATTGTTAATAATTGCTTTAGTTAAGGAGAGTGTGAATTTGTGTGGAAGATGTTTTGGAGTGCACAATGATCCCTACTGTGTTCACCTTTTAGTAAAAACCTCGTTCTTTTCAGTCAGAATGGACTGATATTTTTCTGTGGAGAAATCGGGACTTCTGCTGTTTAATCTGCAGTGAACGCCTGGCTTAAAAAAAACCCAGAAGTTACAACGACATCTAAAGACAAAACGATGCAGCAGCAGAAATCTCATTAGAGAAGTAAGTAGGCAATAATCAATTTAAATTTGTCTTTTTTTAAATATGCTTATGTATTAAAGTACATATATTGTGTGTTTAAATTGTACGATTGGCTCTTTGCGGACTGTTTGCTCTAAGATTTCATTCCGTTTGGCTCTTTTGCACAAAAAGGTTGCCAACCCCTGGGGTAAGTGTTTAGCAAGCGCTTGTGGCAAAGTTGTAATTGGTAGCAGGTGTATAGCAGGTGCGGTGCAGTAATTCCAAGAACACACAGACAACAAAGTATGGGTGAAATGGTTGTTTTAATGATTATAAATCCAATGGTCTGATGACCAGCCAGTAAATAATAATGAGCTGGCAATACACAACAATGTGTATTGCACAGTAATGAAAAAAGGTTTGCAGTCCCACAAACAATAAGCACAGTACAAAACCAACACACACAATTAGACACACACACGATCACAGGTCTAAAGTGAGTGCTCTCAGTGCTTGTGGTGAAGTACAATATAATACGTGCTATACTTGTGAACAAGTGCTGATAACAATGTTAATCGTGACGGTAGTGCAGTGGTGATCTGGTTTTGTGCTGGCCCTTGGCGATTGCTCTGGATTGGTGTTTAGCCGTCTAGTGCTATTTAACAAAAACACAGACAGTTACTAAACAGACAAAACAAACAAAACACTCACAAACTCCTTTCTCTATTTTTAATTTGGGGAAATCTCCCGGTCCTTCTAGTTTCGTCATCTCTCTGAAACCCAAGCGAAGGAAAAGATTTACAATTCTCCGGCCCCTTTTATGCGATTATGCATGACCCCTTGATTGCAGCTGATTCTATTGCCTGCAGCTGCTACCTCGTTTACCTTCCAGGTCAGTACATTCCTGCAACGGAGCCTTTTTCCAGGCTGACTGACTTCCCGACCCAGGGAATGAACTGTCAGGCCAACCTGTCCAAAGCCTTTCCCTTTCGCTACTTAGCGCCCTCACAGGTTGAGAGGGAGATTTACAACCAGAACTCATTATATGACTATGGGGGAATAGTTACAGTTTTTCGCAGGACAAGAGAAAGGAATGTAGCACGAGTAATATATACCTGTACAAATTGTATTACAATGCTGTGGCATCGTGGCATCCTCCAGAAAGCCACTACTGCTATTGACAACACCATTCAGCTCATTCACTGGCCGGCACCCCAAAATTCTGTCCATTTCTTCATAAAACGTTAAAGTTTTAGGGCTGTTCCCGCTCCGATTATTGCTGTCTTCAATGTTCCTGTACACAGCACACAGTTTTTTTTTATTATTTTGTCCTGGCATTGTTTTGGAGTTTGTGAGAATCTGTTATCTTTAAGAATAGTTGCAATTTCTGATAACAAAAATTTAGTTTCTTAATTTTCCCACACTACAAACGGCAGCCATTGGAAAGGGTTAAACGGTTTCTGTTTCCTTGGCTACAAACGCAAGCTCCCATGTGATGACGAACTTCCTCTGTTTGCTGTCTGGCTAAGTAGGGTACAACAAAGCAAAGGGAGCCAGGAAGGCTGACCGCAACCAGCCAGGGCCACTGTGGCCAGCAGTGGAAACACACATTTTACGGTTGAGGCAGGCCATGGCCGGCAGTGGAAACGAGTCAGTAGAGGCTAGCCGCAAGTTTGCATTGTGTAGCCAATACAAATACAGTAAAACTTGACAGACAGAGGGTGATGGCAGGTGGAAGACACACAGAATCCCACCCATTTTGAGACTACATGTTAGCCAATAGCAATACAGTAGACCTTGGAAAGCATGACGTAAGGTAAGCTTTTTTTTTACTTTTACAAAATTACACGTAGACTTAGCCTCCATAGCCTCTTATGACAAGCCGCCACTGATTATATATAAAAATAAATAAATGTGCCGACTTATTAACAAACAAAAAAGAGCGGTGTCATTTCCAGCAAAGATTAAGCCTAATATCAGGAAAATAAAAAGGGATTTCCATTAATATCCATTTCAAGGGGTGGGTCATAGTGAAATATCGCAGGAGTTTCACTGAAAATTGCCTGCTTATTAACTCTAATACCAGGCCTGGCTGTTGAAAATTGCACTGCAGATCTTTTACAGCAGTATTCAAAAGTTTGGAAACAACAAATGATGTACAACAAGACTAGGACTGGGGATTACTTACTAAATACCCTGGTATCTCTGAATAGATCATTGTGTCCTCTTTTAAAATATTCAAAATATTTTAATGAGCAAGACATCTCACAAGTAGAATGGTCCTCCGAAATGTTCTCCTTTTTCTAGGAAAGTAGTTCAACTGAGGATGGGGAGTTTGTTGCTGGAAAACTTCACTCTGACACTAAATATCTTGATATCCCTAAATGCTAAAGATTTTTATTGAGCCATCAGTCTCACAAGTTCAGTTGGTACCCTAAATATTATTTATTTACTAACAATGCTGAATGACTGGGTGAAGCATTTGTTCTCTATTTTACCTTGTGATAGGGGAGACCTGTGCTGGCTATTGGGCGCATGCATGATCCTGAAAGGGGTTGTCGGGAGCCCCGTAGCATTCAGCTTCACCATTCCATCCGTTCATTGCCTTTGTTTACTTCTGGTCCGTGACATCACTACCCACACGTCCCTGCAACAACAGCTCGGTCACAGTAACATTTTGATTTAATTTTGCTGTTGGGTTGTTAATGGGATATTGTGGCAAGCTGGCCTGAGCAGTGACGTCAGACCCAGAAGAAACAGCACTGCGAGTGAAAGGAATGGAAATCCACAGCAGATTGGGCAATGAATGCACTGCGGCGCTTTTAATAATAAGCAACTGGTGAACAAATAAAAGGTTTGAACAAACGAGAAAACACTTTGACACAAAACAAAACAGCGCGGTGGCCAAAACAGACAGACAAACACACTGGAGTCCTCTCGCACGAGTAGCATTTGTTATTGTTATTATTGTTCTATTATTTTCTCTCCTCTCTCTCCTGTTCTCCACTCATGAACACACAACCCAGAGTAAGTGCTTCATGCCTCTATATATACTGTTGTGCCAGGATTCAATTACTAATTAATTATTTACTTGAATCCCAGCACGTGAACTAATTTGTGCAATCCCAGTGCCTGAATACAACTATATATTTTAACAACATTCGTGCTAAATATCCCACATTATATCCCGTGCACTTATACATACACCAACAATAACACACTACATACAACAGATAACACATAAAATACGGACAGAAATTTTACACAATGCTACAATACGTACCAGATTTATAAGTATGTACAGTATTACAGTCCATGTGTTGTCTCTTTTCGCAAGTGATATTTTCAGAATCATATCTTTCTGAATTAAATTACTTCTTCTGTTGAAAATATAGTACTGTACCAACTACAGTACATCTAAATGGAAGCCTACTTATTTTAAAACAGTCAGTTCAACTATGTATTTTTTACATTGAATCTTTTTTGTGTTCCCTGAAAAAATGGACAAGGGTTGTAACGGGCCAAAATGAAAAAAAATCAGATATGCGTCACACTTGTTTAACCGTCATTTTATAGGGTTGAATATGCTGACTGTATTTCACTTGTACTGTATTTAAATGCATTGTTGGGGAACTATATTTATCAAGTGAATTAGTATTTACTCTTGCTGTATTGGAGAGAATGTTAACCTGTTACCTCACAATGATTTTTTGTTTTGGTTAAGGGTGTTTTGTGTGTTAATTGTAATTCCTTGATCTTATACATGTCATTAAATAAAAATTATTATGATGAGGTCTTAATTAACATGAATGAATATTCAGATTATTTAATGGATAACTAATAGATTGTCTTTATTTAGTCGGTGATCTAATATAGTATTCATTCAGGTTGATTAACACACTGAAATTATGAACTATTTGATTAGTCAAATTAATTAATTGTTTAAATTGATTATCAAACAAACTAACGTGATTTGCCCCACACTATAAAAGCCTGTCGTACTTGTACTGTGTTGGTAAAAACACCATTGGAAAAATTGTGCAAAAACCGTGTGATGCTATCTATCAAGATCTTCATGAGGACTATTGAAGGTTGGTATCTGTATGTATGTATGTGTAGCAGGATAGCGACAAGAATGAGACTCAGAAGCTAGAAACTTTTTTTAGCCTCTGTTGGCGCACGTTTAATATACAAACAAACAAAATACGGGAACAAATAAACAAGGCACAGGGGCCAAAATAACAGGTTTAAACAATGAAATACTGATGTCAGGCTGGACATTCACCTTCACTGACCAAAACAGAATACACACAGCACACAGCACACAGCACACAGCACACAGCTAGACTCATCTAAAAACACCTTTTAAAGGATTTTCCTTTATATAGCATGTTGATGGAGCATAATTAACCATCAATCATTCAATTAAGGCTCCAGCCACATTCAGTTCATGTATTCTGGCAGGGAGAGAGTATTCTGCCAACCCCATATTTACCCACTATTTACATCAAGGGCTTTCGCCATGCCACAGTATGTATATCTGTATGTAACATCTTACAGAATACTTAAACTGGTGTTATATCCATGCTGTATGATTCATTTATTAATAGCGTTATAATTAAATTAGACCAAATCAAGTTTTTATTTTAAATGAAAGGGAAATATAATAAATGTTTTTGCTGACATCATAAGCATTTGGACGACACAGTATATGTTTTCCCCTCATTGTGTATAAAAACGTGATTTGGTATAACTGAATTATAACGTTATCAATAAATGAATCATACAGCATGATTATAGCAGTAGTTTCTTTAAAACAAAACAATACGATCCCACAACCCTCCAGTGACCTTTGACGCATGGCATGAATTTCCAAGGTTGGCCAGGTTTGGAAAAAAGCACTCAAACACTCTTTTGATTTTGACGACAAGCCGTGGGCAGCCAAAGCCTGTAACACCAGGCAGTGTAAACGAGGCAGCAATCAGTGCTGCTCCAACAGCACATTTAGTACATATTCATACAACAACCCTGGCCAGTACTGGCAGCAAGAGCAGCAGCAGCAGCAGCATAGCCAACACCTTTTCTTCTTCATCATCTCTAATAAGATCTGATTCTTCACGGTCGTGGAAGTCTAACTGCTCTGCTATGACAACCAGCCTCCACAGCAATCCTGGTACCTCCAGAAGCAGCCAAGAGACTGAGGCCTGGCCAATAGTGAAGGCCTTGCATGCAAAAATGCCACCCCAGAGCAGCCAAAATCCCAGAACTGATTGGGAAAAAGATATGGCCCCTTAATCTATTGTTGAAAACAAAGGTTTTAATGCTCTGCTGGATTAATTTGATCCCTGATACACCCTCATTTTAGTTGAAAATTGGTGCCTGAGCAATTTCAGAGCGTGGGGAGGGTGGGGGGGATTATACATGACATTTGGCCCAGAAAGCACAATACTCATGCATACCTGTGTGTGACAGGGCACTGGTGTGAATACAGGAGGACGCAGAGAGATGCTGCTGCTGCTGTTGCAAGGCACAGGCTTACAACGGCACTGCTAACATCGAGCACTCCGCCTATAACATCCTGGAGTATCTGAGGCACAAAATACATGAGTGGTGCATGGCAACTGGAGAAACACTGACTGTGGCTTATTTAGTCACAGACAATTGTGCCAATATGGTCAAGGCTGCGGCTGACAGCAGGTTTTTTGTCTTCACAAAATCCCTGGAAGCTGCCAGACAGGAAACTAATCTGCTCTCTAAAGCCCACAGCATTGCGACCAACAGACTGCATGATCTGCAGCTGCAGCTGGATCTCCTGCTCAACAATATGGGAACTGGCATGTGACCTGCTGACAGTCCTGGCCCCATTCCAGGAAATCACTGTCACTTTGTCCTGAGCTGAAGCCTCTATCTCTGAGGTTATTCCAATGGTATAGGTCCTGGGTGCTATTGTCAGGTCACTGCAGCAGGGGGAACAAAGCGACAACAAGTGAGGATGGTTGAGGCTACTGCCGTTGGTGTGGATAAAAATCGTGGTCCTGATGCTGGTGAGGGGTTATGTAGGGAAGCCAGTAATGTAGTGCGTGATCTGCATATGTATTTCAGGACAAAACATTTGTTCTGGACACTCTTTTTGACCTCTGTTACAAAAATATCTGTTTCTCAGATGATGTGGAAGCTAAATCTGATTCAGGAAGTAGAGCTGGCACTGGGAGGAGGAGGCAGTGGTGGTGTGAGTGAGGGGAGAGATGCTGTACTGAGTCTGACACTGATGGTGGCAGAAGTGGTGGTTGCAGTGATGCTTGCACCATCAGATGTATCTAAATGTTCTACTGAGCAAAAAAGAAATCCCAGCAACTCTAGGCAGTGGAAGCAGCAGTCCAACACAACATGGCTCTTCTGCTCGGGGCATGGTGGAGAAGTACTAGGCAGAAAAGGAGATTATCTGGCAGGGTGATCCTACGCTACTGTGATCACAAAAGGTATCATAATGGCCTTCGCTGGCAGATTTGGCCTTCCAATTTAGCAACGTGCAGTCTGAGAGCGTTTTCAGCACAGTGTGCAGTCTGAGAGTGTTCAGCGCAGTGTGCAGTCTGAGAGTGTTCAGCGCAGTCTGCAGTCTGAGAGTGTTCAGCACAGCGTTCATTCTGAGAGTGTTCAGCGCAGCGTGCAGTCTGAGAGTGTTCAGCGCAGCGTTCAGTCTGAGAGTGTTCAGCGCAGCGTTCAGTCTGAGAGTGTTCAGCGCAGCGTTCAGTCTGAGAGTGTTCAGCGCAGCGTGCAGTCTGAGAGTGTTCAGCACAGTCTGCAGTCTGAGAGTGTTCAGCACAGCGTGCAGTCTGAGAGTGTTCAGCGCAGCGTTCAGTCTGAGAGTGTTCAGCACAGCGTTCAGTCTGAGAGTGTTCAGCACAGTGTGCAGTCTGAGAGTGTTCAGCACAGTGTGCAGTCTGAGAGTGTTCAGCACAGCGTGCAGTCTGAGAGTGTTCAGCACAGTGTGCAGTCTGAGAGTGTTCAGCACAGAGTGCAGTCTGAGAATGTTCAGCACAGCGTGCAGTCTGAGAGAGCGTTCAGCACAGCGTGCAGTCTGAGAGAGTGTTCAGCACAGCGTGCAGTCTGAGAGTGTTCAGCGCAGTGTGCAGTCTGAGAGTGTTCAGCGCAGTCTGCAGTCTGAGAGTGTTCAGCACAGCATTCATTCTCAGAGTGTTCAGCACAGAGTGCAGTCTGAGAGTGTTCAGCACAGAGTGCAGTCTGAGAGTGTTCAGCGCAGTGTGCAGTCTGAGAGTGTTCAACGCAGTCTGCAGTCTGAGAGTATTCAGCACAGCATTCATTCTAAGAGTGTTCAGCGCAGCGTTCAGTCTGAGAGTGTTCAGCGCAGCATGCAGTCTGAGAGTGTTCAGCGCAGCGTTCAGTCTGAGAGTGTTCAGCGCAGCGTGCAGTCTGAGAGTGTTCAGCGCAGCGTGCAGTCTGAGAGTGTTCAGCGCAGCGTGCAGTCTGAGAGTGTTCAGCGCAGCGTTCAGTCTGAGAGTGTTCAGCACAGCGTTCAGTCTGAGAGTGTTCAGCACAGTGTGCAGGCTGAGAGTGTTCAACACAGTGTGCAGTCTGAGAGTGTTCAGCACAGCGTACAGTCTGAGAGTGTTCAGCACAGTGTGCAGTCTGAGAGTGTTCAGCACAGCGTGCAGTCTCAGAGTGTTCAGCGCAGCGTGCAGTCTGAGAGAGCGTTCAGCACAGCGTGCAGTCTGAGAGAGTGTTCAGCACAGCGTGCAGTCTGAGAGTGTTCAGCACAGCGTTCAGTCTGAGAGTGTTCAGCACAGCGTGCAGTCTGAGAATGTTCGCGCAGTGTGCAGTCTGAGAGAGTGTTCAGCACAGCGTGCAGTCTGAGAGTGTTCAGCACAGCGTGCAGTCTGAGAATGTTCAGCGCAGTGTGCAGTCTGAGAGTGTTCAGCGCAGTCTGCAGTCTGAGAGTGTTCACCACAGCATTCATTCTGACTGTTCAGCACAGAGTGCAGTCTGAGAGTGTTCAGCACAGCGTGCAGTCTGAGAGTGTTCAGCGCAGTGTGCAGTCTGAGAGTGTTCAGCGCAGTCTGCAGTCTGAGAGTGTTCAGCGCAGTGTGCAGTCTGAGAGTGTTCAGCGCAGTCTGCAGTCTGAGAGTGTTCAGCACAGCATTCATTCTAAGAGTGTTCAGCACAGCGTTCAGTCTGAGAGTGTTCAGCACAGCGTTTAGTCTGAGAGTGTTCAGCGCAGCGTGCAGTCTGAGAGTTCAGCACAGCGTGCAGTTTGAGAGTGTTCAGCACAGCGTGCAGTCTGAGTGTTCAACGCAGTCTGCAGTCTGAGTGTTCAGCACAGCGTGCAGTCTGAGAGTGTTCAGCGCAGCGTTCAGTCTGAGAGTGTTCAGAACAGCGTTCAGTCTGAGAGTGTTCAGCACAGTCTGCAGTCTGAGAGTGTTCAGCACAGCGTGCAGTCTGAGAGTGATCAGCACAGCGTGCAGTCTGAGAGTGTTCAGAACAGCGTTCAGTCTGAGAGTGTTCAGCACAGTCTGCAGTCTGAGAGTGTTCAGCACAGCGTGCAGTCTGAGAGTGATAAGCACAGCGTGCAGTCTGAGAGTGTTCAGCACAGTGTGCAGTCTGAGAGTGTTCAGCGCAGTCTGCAGTCTGAGAGTGTTCAGCAAAGCGTTTAGTCTGAGAGTGTTCAGCACAGCGTGCAGTCTGAGAGTGTTCAGCGCAGCGTGCAGTCTGAGTGTTCAGCACAGCGTGCAGTCTGAGAGTGTTCAGCAAAGCGTTTAGTCTGAGAGTGTTCAGCACAGCGTGCAGTCTGAGAGTGTTCAGCACAGCGTGCAGTCTGAGAGTGTTCAGCACAGCGTGCAGTCTGAGAGTGTTCAGCACAGCGTGCAGTCTGAGAGTGTTCAGCACAGTCTGCAGTCTGAGAGTGTTCAGCACAGCGTGCAGTCTGAGAGTGTTCAGCACAGCGTGCAGTCTGAGAGTGTTCAGCACAGCGTGCAGTCTGAGAGTGTTCAGCGCAGTCGTGCAGTCTGAGAGTGTTCAGCACAGCGTGCAGTCTGAGAGTGTTCAGCACAGCGTGCAGTCTGAGAGTGTTCAGCACAGCGTGCAGTCTGAGAGTGTTCAGCACAGCGTGCAGTCTGAGAGTGTTCAGCACAGCGTGCAGTCTGAGAGTGTTCAGCACAGCGTGCAGTCTGAGAGTGTTCAGCACAGCGTGCAGTCTGAGAGTGTTCAGCACAGCGTGCAGTCTGAGAGTGTTCAGCACAGTCGTGCAGTCTGAGAGTGTTCAGCACAGCGTGCAGTCTGAGAGTGTTCAGCGCAGTCTGCAGTCTGAGAGTGTTCAGCACAGCGTGCAGTCTGAGAGTGTTCAGCACAGCGTGCAGTCTGAGAGTGTTCAGCACAGCGTGCAGTCTGAGAGTGTTCAGCACAGCGTGCAGTCTGAGAGTGTTCAGCACAGCGTGCAGTCTGAGAGTGTTCAGCACAGCGTGCAGTCTGAGAGTGTTCAACACAGCGTGCAGTCTGAGAGTGTTCAGCACAGCGTGCAGTCTGAGAGTGTTCAACACAGCGTGCAGTCTGAGAGTGTTCAGCACAGCGTGCAGTCTGAGAGTGTTCAGCACAGCGTGCAGTCTGAGTGTTCAGCACAGTCTGCAGTGGCAGAGTGTTCAGCACAGCGTGCAGTCTGAGAGTGTTCAGCACAGCGTGCAGTCTGAGAGTGTTCAGCACAGCGTGCAGTCTGAGAGTGTTCAGCACAGCGTTCAGTCTGAGAGTGTTCAGCACAGCGTGCAGTCTGAGAGTGTTCAGCACAGCGTGCAGTCTGAGAGTGTTCAGCACAGCGTGCAGTCTGAGAGTGTTCAGCACAGCGTGCAGTCTGAGAGTGTTCAGCACAGCGTGCAGTCTGAGAGTGTTCAGCACAGCGTGCAGTCTGAGAGTGTTCAGCACAGCGTGCAGTCTGAGAGTGTTCAGCACAGCGTGCAGTCTGAGAGTGTTCAGCACAGCGTGCAGTCTGAGAGTGTTCAGCACAGCGTGCAGTCTGAGAGTGTTCAGCACAGCGTGCAGTCTGAGAGTGTTCAGCACAGCGTGCAGTCTGAGAGTGTTCAGCACAGCGTGCAGTCTGAGAGTGTTCAGCACAGCGTGCAGTCTGAGAGTGTTCAGCACAGCGTGCAGTCTGAGAGTGTTCAGCACAGCGTGCAGTCTGAGAGTGTTCAGCACAGCGTGCAGTCTGAGAGTGTTCAGCACAGCGTGCAGTCTGAGAGTGTTCAGCACAGCGTGCAGTCTGAGAGTGTTCAGCACAGCGTGCAGTCTGAGAGTGTTCAGCACAGCGTGCAGTCTGAGAGTGTTCAGCACAGCGTGCAGTCTGAGAGTGTTCAGCACAGCGTGCAGTCTGAGAGTGTTCAGCACAGCGTGCAGTCTGAGAGTGTTCAGCACAGCGTGCAGTCTGAGAGTGTTCAGCACAGCGTGCAGTCTGAGAGTGTTCAGCACAGCGTGCAGTCTGAGAGTGTTCAACACAGCGTGCAGTCTGAGAGTGTTCAGCACAGTCTGCAGTCAGAGTGTTCAGCACAGCGTACAGTCTGAGAGTGTTCAGCACAGTCGTGCAGTCTGAGAGTGTTCAGCACAGCGTGCAGTCTGAGAGTGTTCAGCACAGCGTGCAGTCTGAGAGTGTTCAGCACAGCGTTCAGTCTGAGAGTGTTCAGCGCAGTCTGCAGTCTGAGAGTGTTCAGCACAGCGTGCAGTCTGAGAGTGTTCAGCTCAGCGTGCAGTCTGAGAGTGTTCAGCACAGCGTGCAGTCTGAGAGTGTTCAGCACAGCGTGCAGTCTGAGAGTGTTCAGCACAGCGTGCAGTCTGAGAGTGTTCAGCACAGCGTGCAGTCTGAGAGTGTTCAGCACAGCGTGCAGTCTGAGAGTGTTCAGCGCAGTCTGCAGTCTGAGAGTGTTCACTGCAGTCTGAGAGTGTTCAGCACAGCATTCATTCTGAGAGTGTTCAGCGCAGCGTTCAGTCTGAGAGTGTTCAGCGCAGCGTTCAGTCTGAGAGTGTTCAGCGCAGCGTTCAGTCTGAGAGTGTTCAGCGCAGCGTGCAGTCTGAGAGTGTTCAGCGCAGCGTGCAGTCTGAGAGTGTTCAGCACAGCGTGCAGTCTGAGAGTGTTCAGCACAGCGTGCAGTCTGAGAGTGTTCAGCACAGCGTGCAGTCTGAGAGTGTTCAGCACAGCGTGCAGTCTGAGAGTGTTCAGCACAGCGTGCAGTCTGAGAGTGTTCAGCACAGCGTGCAGTCTGAGAGTGTTCAGCACAGCGTGCAGTCTGAGAGTGTTCAGCACAGCGTGCAGTCTGAGAGTGTTCAGCACAGCGTGCAGTCTGAGAGTGTTCAGCACAGCGTGCAGTCTGAGAGTGTTCAGCACAGCGTGCAGTCTGAGAGTGTTCAGCACAGCGTGCAGTCTGAGAGTGTTCAGCACAGCGTGCAGTCTGAGAGTGTTCAGCACAGCGTGCAGTCTGAGAGTGTTCAGCACAGCGTGCAGTCTGAGAGTGTTCAGCACAGCGTGCAGTCTGAGAGTGTTCAGCACAGCGTGCAGTCTGAGAGTGTTCAGCACAGCGTGCAGTCTGAGAGTGTTCAGCACAGCGTGCAGTCTGAGAGTGTTCAGCACAGTCGTGCAGTCTGAGAGTGTTCAGCACAGCGTGCAGTCTGAGAGTGTTCAGCACAGCGTGCAGTCTGAGAGTGTTCAGCACAGCGTGCAGTCTGAGAGTGTTCAGCACAGCGTGCAGTCTGAGAGTGTTCAGCACAGCGTGCAGTCTGAGAGTGTTCAGCACAGCGTGCAGTCTGAGAGTGTTCAGCACAGCGTGCAGTCTGAGAGTGTTCAGCACAGCGTGCAGTCTGAGAGTGTTCAGCACAGCGTGCAGTCTGAGAGTGTTCAGCACAGCGTGCAGTCTGAGAGTGTTCAGCACAGCGTGCAGTCTGAGAGTGTTCAGCACAGCGTGCAGTCTGAGAGTGTTCAGCACAGCGTGCAGTCTGAGAGTGTTCAGCACAGCGTGCAGTCTGAGAGTGTTCAGCACAGCGTGCAGTCTGAGAGTGTTCAGCACAGCGTGCAGTCTGAGAGTGTTCAGCACAGCGTGCAGTCTGAGAGTGTTCAGCACAGCGTGCAGTCTGAGAGTGTTCAGCACAGCGTGCAGTCTGAGAGTGTTCAGCACAGCGTGCAGTCTGAGAGTGTTCAGCACAGCGTGCAGTCTGAGAGTGTTCAGCACAGCGTGCAGTCTGAGAGTGTTCAGCACAGCGTGCAGTCTGAGAGTGTTCAGCACAGCGTGCAGTCTGAGAGTGTTCAGCACAGCGTGCAGTCTGAGAGTGTTCAGCACAGCGTGCAGTCTGAGAGTGTTCAGCACAGCGTGCAGTCTGAGAGTGTTCAGCACAGCGTGCAGTCTGAGAGTGTTCAGCACAGCGTGCAGTCTGAGAGTGTTCAGCACAGCGTGCAGTCTGAGAGTGTTCAGCACAGCGTGCAGTCTGAGAGTGTTCAGCACAGCGTGCAGTCTGAGAGTGTTCAGCACAGCGTGCAGTCTGAGAGTGTTCAGCACAGCGTGCAGTCTGAGAGTGTTCAGCACAGCGTGCAGTCTGAGAGTGTTCAGCACAGCGTGCAGTCTGAGAGTGTTCAGCACAGCGTGCAGTCTGAGAGTGTTCAGCACAGCGTGCAGTCTGAGAGTGTTCAGCACAGCGTGCAGTCTGAGAGTGTTCAGCACAGCGTGCAGTCTGAGAGTGTTCAGCACAGCGTGCAGTCTGAGAGTGTTCAGCACAGCGTGCAGTCTGAGAGTGTTCAGCACAGCGTGCAGTCTGAGAGTGTTCAGCACAGCGTGCAGTCTGAGAGTGTTCAGCACAGCGTGCAGTCTGAGAGTGTTCAGCACAGCGTGCAGTCTGAGAGTGTTCAGCACAGCGTGCAGTCTGAGAGTGTTCAGCACAGCGTGCAGTCTGAGAGTGTTCAGCACAGCGTGCAGTCTGAGAGTGTTCAGCACAGCGTGCAGTCTGAGAGTGTTCAGCACAGCGTGCAGTCTGAGAGTGTTCAGCACAGCGTGCAGTCTGAGAGTGTTCAGCACAGCGTGCAGTCTGAGAGTGTTCAGCACAGCGTGCAGTCTGAGAGTGTTCAGCACAGCGTGCAGTCTGAGAGTGTTCAGCACAGCGTGCAGTCTGAGAGTGTTCAGCACAGCGTGCAGTCTGAGAGTGTTCAGCACAGCGTGCAGTCTGAGAGTGTTCAGCACAGCGTGCAGTCTGAGAGTGTTCAGCACAGCGTGCAGTCTGAGAGTGTTCAGCACAGCGTGCAGTCTGAGAGTGTTCAGCACAGCGTGCAGTCTGAGAGTGTTCAGCACAGCGTGCAGTCTGAGAGTGTTCAGCACAGCGTGCAGTCTGAGAGTGTTCAGCACAGCGTGCAGTCTGAGAGTGTTCAGCACAGCGTGCAGTCTGAGAGTGTTCAGCACAGCGTGCAGTCTGAGAGTGTTCAGCACAGCGTGCAGTCTGAGAGTGTTCAGCACAGCGTGCAGTCTGAGAGTGTTCAGCACAGCGTGCAGTCTGAGAGTGTTCAGCACAGCGTGCAGTCTGAGAGTGTTCAGCACAGCGTGCAGTCTGAGAGTGTTCAGCACAGCGTGCAGTCTGAGAGTGTTCAGCACAGCGTGCAGTCTGAGAGTGTTCAGCACAGCGTGCAGTCTGAGAGTGTTCAGCACAGCGTGCAGTCTGAGAGTGTTCAGCACAGCGTGCAGTCTGAGAGTGTTCAGCACAGCGTGCAGTCTGAGAGTGTTCAGCACAGCGTGCAGTCTGAGAGTGTTCAGCACAGCGTGCAGTCTGAGAGTGTTCAGCACAGCGTGCAGTCTGAGAGTGTTCAGCACAGCGTGCAGTCTGAGAGTGTTCAGCACAGCGTGCAGTCTGAGAGTGTTCAGCACAGCGTGCAGTCTGAGAGTGTTCAGCACAGCGTGCAGTCTGAGAGTGTTCAGCACAGCGTGCAGTCTGAGAGTGTTCAGCACAGCGTGCAGTCTGAGAGTGTTCAGCACAGCGTGCAGTCTGAGAGTGTTCAGCACAGCGTGCAGTCTGAGAGTGTTCAGCACAGCGTGCAGTCTGAGAGTGTTCAGCACAGCGTGCAGTCTGAGAGTGTTCAGCACAGCGTGCAGTCTGAGAGTGTTCAGCACAGCGTGCAGTCTGAGAGTGTTCAGCACAGCGTGCAGTCTGAGAGTGTTCAGCACAGCGTGCAGTCTGAGAGTGTTCAGCACAGCGTGCAGTCTGAGAGTGTTCAGCACAGTCGTGCAGTCTGAGAGTGTTCAGCACAGCGTGCAGTCTGAGAGTGTTCAGCACAGCGTGCAGTCTGAGAGTGTTCAGCACAGCGTGCAGTCTGAGAGTGTTCAGCACAGCGTGCAGTCTGAGAGTGTTCAGCACAGCGTGCAGTCTGAGAGTGTTCAGCACAGCGTGCAGTCTGAGAGTGTTCAGCACAGCGTGCAGTCTGAGAGTGTTCAGCACAGCGTGCAGTCTGAGAGTGTTCAGCACAGCGTGCAGTCTGAGAGTGTTCAGCACAGCGTGCAGTCTGAGAGTGTTCAGCACAGCGTGCAGTCTGAGAGTGTTCAGCACAGCGTGCAGTCTGAGAGTGTTCAGCACAGCGTGCAGTCTGAGAGTGTTCAGCACAGCGTGCAGTCTGAGAGTGTTCAGCACAGCGTGCAGTCTGAGAGTGTTCAGCACAGCGTGCAGTCTGAGAGTGTTCAGCACAGCGTGCAGTCTGAGAGTGTTCAGCACAGCGTGCAGTCTGAGAGTGTTCAGCACAGCGTGCAGTCTGAGAGTGTTCAGCACAGCGTGCAGTCTGAGAGTGTTCAGCACAGCGTGCAGTCTGAGAGTGTTCAGCACAGCGTGCAGTCTGAGAGTGTTCAGCACAGCGTGCAGTCTGAGAGTGTTCAGCACAGCGTGCAGTCTGAGAGTGTTCAGCACAGCGTGCAGTCTGAGAGTGTTCAGCACAGCGTGCAGTCTGAGAGTGTTCAGCACAGCGTGCAGTCTGAGAGTGTTCAGCACAGCGTGCAGTCTGAGAGTGTTCAGCACAGCGTGCAGTCTGAGAGTGTTCAGCACAGCGTGCAGTCTGAGAGTGTTCAGCACAGCGTGCAGTCTGAGAGTGTTCAGCACAGCGTGCAGTCTGAGAGTGTTCAGCACAGCGTGCAGTCTGAGAGTGTTCAGCACAGCGTGCAGTCTGAGAGTGTTCAGCACAGCGTGCAGTCTGAGAGTGTTCAGCACAGCGTGCAGTCTGAGAGTGTTCAGCACAGCGTGCAGTCTGAGAGTGTTCAGCACAGCGTGCAGTCTGAGAGTGTTCAGCACAGCGTGCAGTCTGAGAGTGTTCAGCACAGCGTGCAGTCTGAGAGTGTTCAGCACAGCGTGCAGTCTGAGAGTGTTCAGCACAGCGTGCAGTCTGAGAGTGTTCAGCACAGCGTGCAGTCTGAGAGTGTTCAGCACAGCGTGCAGTCTGAGAGTGTTCAGCACAGCGTGCAGTCTGAGAGTGTTCAGCACAGCGTGCAGTCTGAGAGTGTTCAGCACAGCGTGCAGTCTGAGAGTGTTCAGCACAGCGTGCAGTCTGAGAGTGTTCAGCACAGCGTGCAGTCTGAGAGTGTTCAGCACAGCGTGCAGTCTGAGAGTGTTCAGCACAGCGTGCAGTCTGAGAGTGTTCAGCACAGCGTGCAGTCTGAGAGTGTTCAGCACAGTCGTGCAGTCTGAGAGTGTTCAGCACAGCGTGCAGTCTGAGAGTGTTCAGCACAGCGTGCAGTCTGAGAGTGTTCAGCACAGCGTGCAGTCTGAGAGTGTTCAGCACAGCGTGCAGTCTGAGAGTGTTCAGCACAGCGTGCAGTCTGAGAGTGTTCAGCACAGCGTGCAGTCTGAGAGTGTTCAGCACAGCGTGCAGTCTGAGAGTGTTCAGCACAGCGTGCAGTCTGAGAGTGTTCAGCACAGCGTGCAGTCTGAGAGTGTTCAGCACAGCGTGCAGTCTGAGAGTGTTCAGCACAGCGTGCAGTCTGAGAGTGTTCAGCACAGCGTGCAGTCTGAGAGTGTTCAGCACAGCGTGCAGTCTGAGAGTGTTCAGCACAGCGTGCAGTCTGAGAGTGTTCAGCACAGCGTGCAGTCTGAGAGTGTTCAGCACAGCGTGCAGTCTGAGAGTGTTCAGCACAGCGTGCAGTCTGAGAGTGTTCAGCACAGCGTGCAGTCTGAGAGTGTTCAGCACAGCGTGCAGTCTGAGAGTGTTCAGCACAGCGTGCAGTCTGAGAGTGTTCAGCACAGCGTGCAGTCTGAGAGTGTTCAGCACAGCGTGCAGTCTGAGAGTGTTCAGCACAGCGTGCAGTCTGAGAGTGTTCAGCACAGCGTGCAGTCTGAGAGTGTTCAGCACAGCGTGCAGTCTGAGAGTGTTCAGCACAGCGTGCAGTCTGAGAGTGTTCAGCACAGCGTGCAGTCTGAGAGTGTTCAGCACAGCGTGCAGTCTGAGAGTGTTCAGCACAGCGTGCAGTCTGAGAGTGTTCAGCACAGCGTTCAGTCTGAGAGTGTTCAGAACAGCGTTCAGTCTGAGAGTGTTCAGCACAGTATGCAGTCTGAGAGTGTTCAGCGCAGCGTGCAGTCTGAGAGTGTTCAGCACAGCGTGCAGTCTGAGAGTGTTCAGCGCAGTCTGCAGTCTGAGAGTGTTCAGCACAGTCTGCAGTCTGAGTGTTCAGCACAGTCTGCAGTCTGAGAGTGTTCAACACAGCGTGCAGTCTAAGAGTGTTCAACACAGCGTGCAGTCTGAGAGTGTTCAGCACAGCGTTCAGTCTGAGTGTTCAGCGCAGTCTGCAGTCTGAGAGTGTTCAGCACAGCGTGCAGTCTGAGAGTGTTCAGCTCAGCGTTCAGTCTGAGAGTGTTCAGCACAGCGTGCAGTCTGAGAGTGTTCAGCTCAGCGTGCAGTCTGAGAGTGTTCAGCACAGCGTGCAGTCTGAGAGTGTTCAGCACAGCGTGCAGTCTGAGAGTGTTCAGCGCAGTCTGCAGTCTGAGAGTGTTCAGCACAGCGTTCAGTCTGAGAGTGTTCAGCGCAGCGTTCAGTCTGAGAGTGTTCAGCGCAGCGTGCAGTCTGAGAGTGTTCAGCGCAGCGTGCAGTCTGAGAGTGTTCAGCGCAGCGTGCAGTCTGAGAGTGTTCAGCGCAGCGTGCAGTCTGAGAGTGTTCAGCGCAGCGTGCAGTCTGAGAGTGTTCAGCGCAGCGTGCAGTCTGAGAGTGTTCAGCGCAGCGTGCAGTCTGAGAGTGTTCAGCGCAGCGTGCAGTCTGAGAGTGTTCAGCACAGCGTGCAGTCTGAGAGTGTTCAGC
This sequence comes from Acipenser oxyrinchus oxyrinchus, assembly GCA_030684275.1. Lineage (NCBI taxonomy): Eukaryota > Metazoa > Chordata > Actinopteri > Acipenseriformes > Acipenseridae > Acipenser > Acipenser oxyrinchus. The sequence goes on from CM060266.1 coordinate 11,194,770, forward strand.
GCAGTCTGCAGTCTGAGAGTGTTCAGCGCAGTCTGCAGTCTGAGAGTGTTCAGCACAGCGTGCAGTCTGAGAGTGTTCAGCACAGCGTGCAGTCTGAGAGTGTTCAGAACAGCGTTCAGTCTGAGAGTGTTCAGAACAGCGTTCAGTCTGAGAGTGTTCAGCACAGTATGCAGTCTGAGAGTGTTCAGCACAGCGTGCAGTCTGAGAGTGTTCAGCAAAGCATTTAGTCTGAGAGTGTTCACCGCAGTCTGCAGTCTGAGAGTGTTCAGCACAGCATTCTTTCTGAGAGTGTTCAGCGCAGCGTGCAGTCTGAGAGTGTTCAGCGCAGCGTTCAGTCTGAGAGTGTTCAGCGCAGCGTGCAGTCTGAGAGTGTTCAGCGCAGCGTTCAGTCTGAGAGTGTTCAGAACAGCGTTCAGTCTGAGAGTGTTTAGCACAGTCTGCAGTCTGAGAGTGTTCAACGCAGTCTGCAGTCTGAGTGTTCAGCACAGCGTTCATTCTGACAGTGTTCAGCGCAGTGTGCAGTTTGAGAGTGTTCAGCGCAGCGTGCAGTCTGAGAGTGTGCAGTCTGAGAGTGTTCAGCGCAGTCTGCAGTCTGAGAGTGTTCAGCACAGTCTGCAGTCTGAGTGTTCAGCACAGTCTGCAGTCTGAGAGTGTTCAGCTCAGCGTTCAGTCTGAGAGTGTTCAGCACAGCGTGCAGTCTGAGAGTGTTCAGCGCAGTCTGCAGTCTGAGAGTGTTCAGCACAGCGTGCAGTCTGAGAGTGATAAGCACAGCGTGCAGTCTGAAAGTGTTCAGCACAGCGTGCAGTCTGAGAGTGTTCAGCGCAGCGTTCAGTCTGAGAGTGTTCAGCACAGCGTGCAGTCTGAGAATGGTCAGCGCAGTGTGCAGTCTGAGAGAGTGTTCAGCACAGCGTGCAGTCTGAGAGTGTTCAGCGCAGTGTGCAGTCTGAGAGTGTTCAGCGCAGTGTGCAGTCTGAGAGTGTTCAGCGCAGTCTGCAGTCTGAGAGTCTTCAGTGCAGTGGCTAATGTTCTCAGTCCACACCGCTCCTCAGTGGATCCACATTACGTGGAGCAATTAGTTATCATTAAGGAAAATTATGATTCATCAAGAGCAATCACCTTTAAAACATTGCATCATCCATACCAGCGTCTTACTGCATAATCGGCACAAGTTATTGTTCTTGTAAATAGAACTAATAGTTGTTTTGTTTGAAAACAATTAAACAGGTTCAGCCTGAAACTTCTTAAAACTCACCTTTAGCAGGGCAGAAGCCCTGTCGGTATAAGGTGCGTGTGTGTGTGTGTGTGTGTGTGATATATATATATATATATATATATATATATATATATAAATATATATACCTACAATTTTAAAAAAGAGTGAGAAGCGAGGGCGGCAAAATTTTGTTTGCCTAGGGCGGCAAAATCCTTAGGCCGCCCTGGTAACCACCAAATTGGCCAGTTAACACCCATCTTTAAGCCCCATGGTAAACCTAGCCCCCCAAAAAATGGGTATATAGTGTGCCAGCTTGATTCCCCACAGTCCAGTGTATATGACATTGTCATTCTTTTGTGGTCTTGATTGAAAGCAAGCGGGAGTCTTTCAGCAAGAACACTAACTGTGTCATAATTTTATTTGATTTCGCATTGTTGTCTTTTTTTTGGTTTCATAATATAATTGCCTTAGTTTGTTATCACACATGAGTTTTTTGGCATCATCAGGTTCGAGGGACTAAAGGGTACAGTAGGAGACTAACTTGATTATTAGTCTCCTCTTCAACATCCGTGTGAGCTTCCTTGCACATTGTGTTGTGAAAATAATGTGTAAAAAAAATAATGTAATTGTATGTACAAATATTATGATATCTTGTAACAATTGTAAGTTGCCCTGGATAAGGATGTCGGCTAAAAAATAAATAATTATAATAAAAATAATAAATGAGCTAGATAAATTCATTACTGCTGTTAATGAGATTGATTGAATCTGGTGTCTTATTTTAAGAAAATATTTAGGGAAAAGAGAAATGCCATAGTATTGAATCTCAATGAACAGTCTTAAAAATCTGTATATTCAAATTAATGCCCCTTTTGTGTTTAAATATTTAAATGGAAAGTAGGTAGAAATAGACTCGCTCTCTGCAACACTAGAGAAAAAAAAAAAAAAAAAAAAAACTCCAGAAAGCCATTAATGCAAAAACATGAAGGTTATTTTTATTTTTACATTGAATGTTCAGGACAAAGTTCAAGTGCAATTAAAAGTGCAAAATGCAAATAAGTACAGATGTTTCAATCACAACATATGACATTAGTCAAGGACACAAGAATCGTATTGACCTATTATGACATTTTGAGTATTGTATTTCTGATATGGTCTTAACCTTGTGTTTATCTTTTTGTTTTACATCTATATAAAATGAATTATGTAATGTTGCTGATTATAATTGTTGTTTCTTTGCTGTCCTGTGTTGTGCCTCTTGTTCCTGTGCTGTTGTTGTTTCTTGGTGACCCGTGTTGTGTCTCGTTTCTATGTTGTTGTTTATTTGCTGTCCTGTGTTGTGTCTCTTGTTTCTGTGGTGTTGTTTATTTGCTGTCCTGTGTTGTGTCTCTTGTTTCTGTGTTGTTGTTTCTTTGCTGTCCTGTGCTGTGTCTCTTGTTTCTGTGTTGTTGTTTCTTTGCTGTCCTGTGCTGTGTCTCTTGTTTCTGTGTTGTTGTTTCTTTGCTGTCCTGTGTTGTGTCTCTTGTTTCTGTGTTGTTGTTTCTTTGCTGTCCTGTGTCTCTTGTTTCTGTGTTGTTGTTTCTTTGCTGTCCTGTCTTGTGCCTCTTGTTTCTGTGGTGTTGTTTTTTGCTGTCCTGTCCTGTGTCTCTTGATTCTATGTTGTTGTTTCTTTGCTGTCCTGTGTTGTGTCTCTTGTTTATCTGTGTTTTTTCTTTGCTGTCCTGTGTTGTGCCTCTTGTTTCTCTGTTGTTGCTTCTTTGCTGTCCTGTGTTGTCTCGTGTTTCTGTGTTGTTGTTTCTTTGCTGTCCTGTGCTGTGTCTCTTGGTTCTATGTTGTTGTTTCTTTGCTATCCTGTGTTGTGCCTCTTTTTTCTGTGTTGATATTTCTTTGCTGTCCTGTGTCATGTCTCTTGTTTCTCTGTGTTGTGCCTCTTGTTCCTGTGTTGTTGTTTTTTGCTGTTCTGTGTTGTGCCTCTTGTTTCTTTGCTGTCCTGTGTTGTGTCTCGTGTTTCTGTGTTGATATTTCTTTGCTGCCCTGTGTCATGTCTCTTGTTTCTGTGTTGATGTTTCTTTGCTGTCCTGTGTTGTACCTCTTGTTTCCCTGTTGTTGTTTCTTTGCTGTCCTGTGTTGTGTCTCGTGTTTCTGTGCTGTTGTTTCTTGCTGACCTGTGTTGTGTCTCTTGTTTCTCTGTTGTTCTGTGTTGTGTCTCATGTTTCTGTGTTGATATTTCTTTGCTGCCCTGTGTCATGTCTCTTGTTTCTGTGTTGATGTTTCTTTGCTGTCCTGTGTTGTGCCTCTTGTTTCCCTGTTGTTGTTTCTCTGTTGTTCTGTGTTGTGTCTCTTGTTTCTGTGTTGTTGTTTATTTGCTGTCCTGTGGTGTCTCTTGTTTCTGTGTTGTTGTTTATTTGCTGTCCTGTGTTGTGTCTCTTGTTTATCTGTGTTTTTTTCTTTGCTGTCCTGTGGTGTACCTCTTGTTTCTGTGCTGTGTCTCTTGGTTCTATGTTGTTGTTTCTTTGCTGTCCTGTGCTGTGTCTCTTGGTTCAATGTTGTTGTTTCTTTGCTGTCCTGTGTTGTGTCCCTTGTTTATCTGTGTTTTTTCTTTGCTGTCCTGTGTTGTGCCTCTTGTTTCTCTGTTGTTGCTTCTTTGCTGTCCTGTGTTGTGTCTCGTGTTTCTGTGTTGTTGTTTCTTTGCTGTCCTGTGTTGTTTCTTTGCTGTCCTGTGCTGTGTATCTTGGTTCTATGTTGTTGTTTCTTTGCTGTCCTGTGTTGTGTCTCTTGTTTCTGTGTTGTTGTTTCTTTGCTGTCCTGTGTTGTTTCTTTGCTGTCCTGTGCTGTGTCTCTTGGTTCTATGTTGTTGTTTCTTTGCTGTCCTGTGTTGTGTCTCTTGTTTATCTGTGTTTTTTCTTTGCTGTCCTGTGTTGTGCCTCTTGTTTCTCTGTTGTTGCTTCTTTGCTGTCCTGTGTTGTCTCGTGTTTCTGTGTTGTTGTTTCTTTGCTGTCCTGTGTTGTTTCTTTGCTGTCCTGTGCTGTGTCTCTTGGTTCTATGTTGTTGTTTCTTTGCTGTCCTGTGTTGTGTCTCTTGTTTCTGTGTTGTTGTTTCTTTGCTGTCCTGTGCTGTGTCTCTTGGTTCTATGTTGTTGTTTCTTTGCTGTCCTGTGTTGTGTCTCTTGTTTCTGTGTTGTTGTTTCTTTGCTGTCCTGTGTTTTGTCTCTTGTTTCTGTGTTGTGTCTCTTGTTTCTGTGTTGTTGTTTCTTTGCTGTCCTGTGTTGTTTCTTTGCTGTCCTGTGCTGTGTCTCTTGGTTCTATGTTGTTGTTTCTTTGCTGTCCTGTGTTGTGTCTCTTGTTTCTGTGTTGTCTCTCGTGTTTCTCTGTGTTGTTTCTTTGCTGTCCTGTGTTGTGTCTCTTGTTTCTCTGTGTTGGTTCTTTGCTGTCCTCTGTTGTGTCTCTTGTTTCTCTGTTGTTGTTTCTTTACTTCTCTTAATTTTTCTCGTCTTTTTCAGTTTGGAGCTGCAGTTTTGATGTTCTATATCTACTGATTTTTTTAAAAAATTATTTAATATGTTATTATTTATTTATTTTATTTATTTATTTTAATTAGATTTAGCTTTCTTTTTTTGTCTGCCTCCCTCACTAGATGCAGAAGCACCAGCAGCATCTCCCACGCCCCTTCATCTTTTTGTCCTCCATCTGTTTCTTCTTGTAAAATCTTGTAACCCATCCAAACCCCTTTCCCTTCTCGCCGGCCAGATGTTGTTCTTTTACAGGCTGCACGGCGCTGACCTTCACCTCTTGGTCTCTTTCACGGAGGCTTTCCACCCCTTTGGGGTCCTCCAGACTTTGTTGTCCCCCCTCCTGGTCTCTTTCACAGTTGCTTTCCACCCCTTTGGGATTCACCAGAGTTTGCTGTCCCACCTCCTGGTCTCTTCCCTCCCCCTCCTGTTCCACAGTTTCCCCCAGCAGAACAGCACTACGATTCTCTTCCTCCGGGATGTTATCTGGAGAAGTCTCCAGGCTTCGAAGAACCAGGGTCTCCTCATTGAGCACAGTGGTTCTTATTCCGCTCTTGTTCTCCTCCTCTGCAGAAATCAACACTGCTGCTGGCAGGCTGCAGCTGGTTTGGATGGGGCTGTCTTCTGATGGCTGGGGGTGCACCCTCCTGTGCTTCCTACGCATGCAGAGTCTGCTGTCTGCACTCCGAACGTGCTGAAGCACTTTCCATTCCGCATGCTTTATTCCCTCTCCCAGCTCTTTGTCAAGGCACTGTGATGTCACACAAGCTAACCCTGCGGGACAAATCTCCTCTTTTCCATGTCTGGGGCTCAGGGATTTCTGGGCAGGCTCACCTTTCGGATTATCCTCTGTCACTTTTTTTCTTGGAATAATTTTTCAACCATCCAAACCCCTTTCCCTTCTTGGTGGCTGGCTGTTCTTCTGTTAAAGTCTCCACGGCACTCACTTTCTCCTCCTCTGCCAAACCCATCACTGCTGCTGGCAGGCTGTGTCTGGTCTTGATGTGGGTCTATTTTGATGGTCGAGGGTGCTGCACCCTCCTGCGTTTCCTTTGTATGAAGAGGCTGCCGTAGCACTGAGGCGCCCTACGTGCCACATTTAACTGAGGCAGATATTTGCCAGGGCGCTGTGATGTCACACCAGCTAACCCTATGGGAGACATCGCCTCTTTTCCCAGGCTGGGGCTCAGGGATTTCTGGTCAGGCTCGCCTTTCCATTGGTCCAGATCTTTGTCAGGGTGCTGTGATGTCATGCCAACTAACCCTGCAGGAGAAATATCTTCTTTTCCCAGGCTGGGGCTCAGGGATTTCTGGTCAGGCTCGCCTTTCCATTGGTCCTTCTGAAGCTCCCTGGTGGCTTTTTGGATGATGTCATCAACAAAATTGACAGCCACAGCCCACAGCTGTGGTGAAACTTCTTCAGCTCCGTTCATCATTTTTTAACTATTAAAAATTGGAAAAAATAGCAAAACATTGACTTCAAAGGGAACGTGATTCTTACTTTGTTAAACAAGTCATGGCAGTGACATACTATCATCAAATCTACATGGAAGTTTAATAGAACTGCCTACAGCTCTGGCCAAATGTTTAGCATCACCTACAATTTAAACATGAACCGAATTTAGATCTTTTATTTAACATTCCAAACAGAAATAGAAATCAGAAATTATTTATTTTATTTATTTATTCATTCTTTAACCAGGAAAAAAAACCCACTGAGACTGAGGCCTCTTTTACAAGAGTGTCCTGGCAAGATGACCAGAAACAGACAGTAGTGATTTCACATCCCTAAAAATACAGACAAATTCATCATACATTCAATCTGGGATGAGAAGCATTTACATTTCGATCATTCTTGGAACCTCCTTATTAAAACACGTTTAATCTTAGTCATTATTCTTCTATTATAATAATAGTGTTTAGGGAAAGCTTGGTAAGGGAACACCAGGACGCACCAATAAGGAATCATTTAGGATTAATAGGGACACTTTCTTTTTTAAATAATATCAAAAATAGCTCTTTTCTGTTTTAAGAATAATCCCACTGCTTGCAATGTGACTTCTCATGGTTTTCCATCAGTGTTTCTGTTTAGTTCCAAAGTAATGACCTCATAAATGAAAAAGAATATCCTTCATCTCCAAGAGTGACACGCAGAATAGCTCAACCAGTCAGACGTCAGTACAGCAGTGATGTCACTGTGCTGTGACAATGTCATTGCATTGTTAGGATCTAGCATTCCGGTATGGAGACATTTTAATAATCATCTGTTTTAGTCTATTCACTTTCCTTTGACTTGTATCTGACATTTGCCCATCAAGAATAATCTTTTGAATTTATATTTTTTCAAAACATCCTGGTATAGAAGTATTTTGGAATTGATATTCAGAGAATCGATATACTAAAGAACCTAATTATTTTCCAAATAATGCCACAGCAAGTGTCATTGGATTCCTCTGATCACAATAATTGTAAGTCGCCCTGGATAAGGGCATCTGCTAAGAAATAAATAATAATAATAAATAATAATAAGCTACACTGTCATCATTGTTTGCTATACCTATTCACCTGCCATCTGATTGCTCCTTTCCTTTTGACCTTAAATGAGGTCACAGTTCTGTGACATGAAACATCTCTTTTGCTGTACAATTATTATTATTTGTTTATTTAACAGATGCCTTTATCCAAGGCGACTTACAGAGATTAGGGTGTGTGAACTATGCATCAGCTGCAGAGTCACTTACAATTACGTCTCACCCGAGACAGAGCATAAGGAGGTTAAGTGACTTGCTCAGAGTCAAACAACGAGTCACTGGCTGAGGTGAGATTTGAACTGGGGACTTCCTGGTTACCAGCCCTTTTTTTTAACCACTGGACCACACAGCCTCCTAATTGATAGGGAAGGCCCATTAATATATATACAGTACTGTGCAAAAGTTTTAGGCAGGTGTGAAAAAATGCTGTAAAGTAAGAATGCTTTCAAAAATAGACATGTTAATAGATTATATTTATCAATTAACTAAATGCAAAGTAAGTGAACAGAAGAAAAATCTAAATCAAATCCATATTTGGTGTGACAACCCTTTGCCTTCAAAACAGCATCAATTCTTCTAGGTACACTTGCACAAAGTCAGGGATTTTGTAGGCATATAGTCAGGTGTATGATTAAACAATTATACCAAACAGGTGCTAATGATCATCAATTCAATATGTAGGTTGAAACACAATCATCAACTGTAACAGGGAGAGACCTGGACTGGCCGTCTGACGCATGCACGATGCTGCAGGAAGGGGGCGGCAGTCCCGTGGGGTCTGCCTGCCAGTCATGGCGGTGACACGGAGAGGTGGGGAAGAGAGTGTGTGTGCTTTCCCCCTCTCTGAGTGGCTGGGAGGCGGGCTTTAATGGGACTGTTAGCCTATAAAGTAATGCTCTGTTGTTTCCTCAGATCTGCCCCTTTAGACTGGACCAGCGAGCAAAGCGGTCTGAGTTTGACTACCAAGGACGGAGGATAACAGCCGTCCGAAAAGGAAACTTAAAGAAAATAATTTTAAAGAAAGAGAGGGAAAAGTGGGGAATTGTTGGGCAGCCCCAGTATTGTTGTGCAGTGAGTTGGAGACAGCAGAGTGTAGGACGGAGTCCCGGTCGCACGGGTAGCTTAACGACTGGGAGATCCACGCCGAAGTGCAGCACATTTATTTTGTAGTTTTTCCTTACTGTGTTTTATTTTCCCTGTTTCTTTTGCCTTCTTCGCTCTTTATAATTTGTGAGCACCTGCGAGTGCCGGACTGTACCTGAGTACCCTGCCGTGGTATTCCCCGCTGGCTCTGGATACCATAGCTGGTAGCCAGACCACGGACTACAAGCGCCTCTACGGGCTAAAAGAAGTCAGTGCACCCACCAGAGTAAAAATAAAACCAAGCACCTGTGTGGTGTTTTCAAATACCATTTCTGTCTCCCGTGTCAGTGAATACCCGCACCCTTCCACACGTGGTGTCAGAAGTGGGATTCACTGGCACTGCCCAAACAAAGCAGTGCACCCACCCACGGAGAAGAAATGGATGCCGCCCAGTTTGCGGCCATGATGGACCTCCTGCGCCAGACCCTAACTGCTGCGGTGCAGGGGACTGCTCGACCGGCAGGTCCTGACCCCAGGTTACAGAGACCCACAAAGATGACAGCCGAGGATAAACCCGAAGCCTACTTGGAGGTGTTTGAGGCCATGGCGACCTCGGCCGGGTGGGCTCAGGCACAGTGGGCCAGCTACCTCTTGCCCCAGCTGACGGGGAGGCACAGGCAGCAGCGAGAACGCTATCCCCTGAGAGGATGATGGACTACCCCGCGCTGAAAGCGGCCATCCTTAATCGCTGGGGCCACCCCAGAAGGGTATCGGCGAAAGTTCCGGGAGGAGCGGTTTTCAGCAGAGGAGCATCCCAGAACCATCGCCCACCGCTTAAAGGATTACGCCATGGGCTGGCTGAACCCGACGCGAGCACCAAAGCCAGGTTGGTGGAGGTGATCGTGGTGGAGCGCTTCCTGGAGTGCTTGGCACCGCACCTCGGCTGTGGGTGCAACGGCAGGCACCTGCCACTCTGGATCGGGCGGTCGAAGTTGGCGGAGCAGTACCAGGCAGCAGAGCCAACGCCAGCAAGACTGCCTGGAAGGAGCACAAGGGCTGTATCACCCTCCACTGGCCCCGGAGAGGGCTAAGGGACTGGGGAAGGGGTAGACAGGTATTTGGGCGGGGTGTCAGCGGAGCTCCCGCCCGGGAACTGGGGCAGGGTGGGGTTACCCACGGGCTGCTGCGGTGTCGGACCGGGTCTCGCGGACACCTTACCGCCGAGCCCCTTTGATGGCTCCAGTGTTTCCTCCCTTGTTGAAGCTGCCGGGCGAGAAACCAGCCCACCAAGGTGTTGGACGTGCAGGGAGGTGGGCCACATCGCCGGGATTGCCCCGTGATGGAATGTGACCTCAGCCGACCAGGTAAGCATGTTCAATTACCTCAGTCACTTCAGCAGACGGGTTTTGTTATTCCTGTGACCGTGGATGGTACAAAACCCAGGCGCTCCTGGATTCAGGGTGTGGTCAGTCCCTAATACAGGATAGCCTAATCTCACCGGGCATAAACAAATATTGGGACGGGTGCATATTAAATGTATTCATGGGGATATACGCCTTATCCTAAGGTTAGTATAACGGTGAAAATTGGCCAGCAGGTGACGCTGGTGCAGGTGGGGTTGTGTCCTCGATTGCCAGTACCGGTAGTTCTGGGACGGACTGTGGGCAGTTCAAGAGTTGGTTGGCTGCCCTGACAGCCCCGCCCTCCCTATTGGCTAAGAAAGAGGAAGTAATTGAGAGATCTTTCCTTTCGCGACCCGGAGTGGTTTTGTCATAAATTTAAACCCCGTGAAAACTAAACGGGAGCCGGGCTGCTAAGAATGAGGGCTGGCAGTGGAAGGGGTTTGAGAAGTTTCAGGTGGGGGCGATTGGTGAAGAGTCTGGGGAGGCCGCGGAGCCAGCGCAGGGGTCTGGTTCGCTGCCTCTGCTCAGGACCGACCTGATCCCGAGCTGGAAGCCATGGGAGCTGATTTTTGGCTCGCTCCCGTGACTTCCGACTTGAGCAAGGGCGTGACGACGTGCTGGGCAGGCTCTTTGACCAAGCAGCTGTGGTTAATGGTCGGGTGGTCGAGCCCAGACGCGCCGCCACGCACTCTCACTTTGAAATCGCCGAGACCTCCTGTACCGTGTTGACAAATTGCCCCAGACCGGGAAGTGCGCCACCAGTTGCTGATTCCTCAACCATTTAAGGAGGATTTATTGCGGCTGGCTCACGCTATTCCTTTGTCTGGTCATTTGGGCAGGGATAAGACTAAAGCAAGGCTTGTGTCACGGTTCTACTGGATGGGGCTGGATGGTGACGCCAGACGCTTTTGTGAACGCTGTGGGGAGTGTCAGAAGGCTAGTCCTAGAGCCGCCCCACGAGCCCCACTGGTGCCGCTGCCCTGGTGGAAGCTCCGCTTGAGCGTATTGGAATGGATTTGGTTGGGCCGTTGGAGAGAAGTGCGGCGGATACACACACCTATTGGTCATTCTGGATTACGCCACGCGCTATCCAGAGGCCATTCCCCTTCGCTTCTGCCTCAGCCAAATCTGTTGCCAACGAGCTTGTGAAGGTCTTTTCCCGAGTGGGGATTCCCAAAGAAATACTAACCGACCAAGGCACCAACTTTATGTCCCGACTAATCCGCTGAACATGTAAGCTTTTGGGAATTAAGACCATTAGGACCTCGGTAGTTCCATCCTCAGACCGATGGTCTTGTGGAGCGCTTTAATAAGACCCTTAAGAACATGTTGCGCAGATTTATTAATAGTGATGTGCGTTATTGGGACCAGCTGATTCCTCCCTTCTCTTTGCGATCAGAGAGGTACCCCAGGCGCCCACGGGTTTTTCGCCATTCGAGCTGCTGTATGGGCTAAGACCGCGGGTGTACTCGATCTGGTCAGAGAGATGTGGGAGGAACAGCAGGATAATTCGACTAATACAGTCCGGTATGTGTTGGACCTGCGCAAACGCCTTGAGTCTGTGGGAAAATGGGCGCATGACAATTTGCAGCAGGCTCAGCACAGACAGGAGACGCAGTACAACCGAGGAGCCCGGTTACGCACATTTCAGCCGGGGATAAAGTACTTCTATTATTACCCAGTTCTGAGTCGAAACTTCTGGCTAAGTGGCAAGGACCCTTTGAGGTTACACCGGATTGGGAATGTGGACTATGAGATCTGCCAGCCGGAGCGACGGAGGGAGAAACACATTTATCATATAAACCTCTTGAAGCCCTGGCTGCAACCGGAGGCATTGGTAGTGGCGCAGGCAGATGACGCCACAGACCTGGGACCTGATCTTTCTGTGGTGGCGAAAACAGGGTCGGTACAGATTGCAGAAAATCTGACACCAACACAGAAATGTCAGGCACGGGCACTTGTGACGGAATTTCCTGATGTGTTTTCTCCGTCCCGGGCAGACTCGAGTAGCCCACCATCACATTGAGACTGAGCCGGGCGCTGGTTCGCCAGAGGCCGCACCGCATACCTGAGCGTAAAAGGCAGGTAATAAAACGGAGATTGATGAGATGCTGAGACTGGGGGTAATAGAAGAGTCCCAAAGTGACTGGAACAGTCCGATTGTTTTAGTGGATAAGCCAGACGGGTCCACTAGGTTTTGCATTGACTTCAGGCGAAGTTAATGAGAAATCGAGGTTTGACGCTTATCCCATGCCCCGGTAGATGAGTTGCTGGAGCCGCCTTGGCACGGCTCATTTTATGACGACACTGGATTTAACGAAGGGGTACTGGCAGATACCCCTGACCTCAGAATCCCGAGAGGACGGCGTTTCGACTCCCTTCGGTTATACCAATTTAGGACCATGCCTTTTGGGTTGCACGGAGCACCAGCCACTTTCCAGCGGATGATGGATCGCATTTTGCGGCCCCATCAGCAGTACGCCGCTGCTTACATAGATGACGTGGTTATCCACAGTGAGGATTGGCCGAGTCATCTGTGTAAGGTAGCGGCGGTATTGCAATCCTTGCGGGAGGCTGGGCTCACTGCTAACCCAAAGAAATGTGCCATTGGGAAGAGTGAGTCGGAGTATTTGGGGTATCGAGTAGGGGCGGCCAGATCAGACCGCTGATTGCTAAGGTGAAAGCCTTGGCTGACTGGCCGGTCCCTACGACCAAAACCCAGGTGCGCTCTTTCCTGGGACTAGCGGGCTATTATAGGAAGTTTATTCCAAACTTCGCCACGCCGCCACGCCTTGACAGACCTCACCCGAAGGCTGCCCCAAATACGGTTCAGTGGACGGAGCCGTGCCAGAGGGCCTTTCTCGCTCTGAAGCGAAGGCTGTGTAGCAAGCCAGTGCTGTGCAGTCCTGATTTCAGCAAGGGGTTCACCCTGCAGACGGATGCGCCAGAGACAGGTCTCGGGCAGTGTTGTCTCAGGAGGTGCGGGAAGTGAGCACCCAGTCCTGTACATCAGCAGGAAGCTCCTTCCCCGTGAAAAGAACTATAGTACCATCGAGAAGGAGTGTCTCGCAGTAAAATGGGCAGTCGAGTCACTCCGTACTACCTCCTGGGCGACACTTCACCCTGGTGACAGATCATGCCCCTTAGCATGGCTTCACCGGATGAAAAATAATAATGCCAGAATCACGCGGTGGTACTTGGCCCTGCAGCCCTATGCCTTCAGGGTTGTCCACCGAGCAGGAAAGCTCCATCTAAATGCTGATTTTTTCTCTCGGAAGGCATGGGGTAGGGATTTCGAATGGACCGGTGGTGCCATTCTGAGGGGAGGATATGTAACAGGGAGAGACCTGGACTGGCCGCCTGACGATGCACGATGCTGCAGGAAGGGGGCGGCAGTCCCGTGGGGTCTGCCTGCCAGTCATGGCGGTGACACGGAGAGGTGGGGAAGAGAGTGTGTGTGCTTTCCCTCTCTGAGTGGCTGGGAGGCGGGCTTTAATGGGACTGTTAGCCTATAAAGTAATGCTCTGTTGTTTCCTCAGATCTGCCCCTTTAGACTGGACCAGCGAGCAAAGCGGTCTGAGTTTGACTACCAAGGACGGAGGATAACAGCCGTCCTAAAAGGAAACTTAAAGAAAATAATTTTAAAGAAAGAGAGGGAAAAGTGGGGAATTGTTGGGCAGCCCCAGTATTGTTGTGCAGTGAGTTGGAGACAGCAGAGTGTAGGACGGAGTCCCGGTCGCACGGGTAGCTTACGACTGGGAGATCCACGCCATGGTGCAGCACATTTATTTTGTAGTTTTTCCTTACTGTGTTTTATTTTCCCTGTTTCTTTTGCCTTCTTCGCTCTTTATAATTTGTGAGCACCTGCGAAGTGCCGGACTGTACCTGAGTACCCTGCCGTGGTATTCCCCGCTGGCTCTGGATACCATAGCTGGTAGCCAGACCACGGACCACAAGCGCCCTCTACGGGCTAAAAGAAGTCAGTGCACCCACCAGAGTAAAAATAAAACCAAGCACCTGTGTGGTGTTTTCAAATACCATTTCTGTCTCCCGTGTCAGTGAATACCCGCACCCTTCCACATCAACTGAAACAGAAACAGCTGTGTAGGAGGAATAAAACTGGGTGAGGAACAGCCAAACTCAGCTAACAAGGTGAGGTTGCTGAAGACAGTTTACTGTCAAAAGTCATACACCATGGCAAGACTGAGCACAGCAACAAGACACAAGGTAGTTATACTGCATCAGCAAGGTCTCTCCCAGGCAGACATTTCAAGGCCGACAGGGGTTTCCAGATGTGCTGTCCAAGCTGTTTTGAAGAAGCACAAAGAAACGGGCAACGTTAAGGACCGTAGACGCAGTGGTCGGCCAAGGAAACTTACTGCAGCAGATGAAAGACACATCATGCTTACTTCCCGCCAATCGGAAGATGTCCAGCAGTGCCATCAGATCAGAACTGGCAGAAAACAGTGGGACCCTGGTACACCCATCTACTGTCGGAGAAGTCTGGTCAGAAGTGGCCTTCATGGAAGACTTGCGGCCAAAAGCCATACCTCCGGCGTGGAAACAAGGCCAAGCGACTCAACTATGCGAAAACACAGGAACTGGGGTGCAGAAAAATGGCAGCAGGTGCTCTGGACTGATGAGTCAAAATTTGAAATATTTGGCTGTAGCAGAAGGCAGTTTGTTCGCCGAAGGGCTGGACAGCGATACCACGAATGAGTGTCTGCAGGCAACAGTGAAGCATGGTGGAGGTTCCTTGCAAGTTTGGGGCTGCATTTCTGCAAATGGAGTTGGGGATTTGGTCAGAATTAATGGTCTCCTCAATGCTGAGAAGTACAGGCAGATACTTATCCATCATGCAATACCATCAGGGAGGCATCTGATTGGCCCCAAATTTATTCTGCAGCATGACAACGACCCCAAACATACAGTGAAAGTCATTAAGAACTATCTTCAGCGTAAAGAAGAACAAGGAGTCCTGGAAGTGATGGTATGGCCCCCACAGAGCCCTGATCTCAACATCCTCGAGACTGTCTGGGATTACATGAAGAGAGAGAAGCAACTGAGGCTGCCTAAATCCACAGAAGAACTGTGGTTAGTTCTCCAAGATGTTTGGGCCAACCTACCTGCCGAGTTCCTTCAAAAACTGTGTGCAAGTGTACCTAGAAGAATTGATGCTTGATGTTGTTTTGAAGGCAAAGGGTGGTCACACCAAATATGGATTTGATTTAGATTTTTCTTCTGTTCACTCACTTTGCATTTAGTTAATTGATAAATATAATCTATTAACATGTCTATTTTTGAAAGCATTCTTACTTTACAGCATTTTTTCACACCTGCCTAAAACTTTTGCACAGTACTGTGTGTGTGTATATATATATATATATATATATATATATAACTGCTGTTTTCATGTACATTATAATAGCCATATAATAGCCAGAGTGCAGGGATTTCAACCAGTCAATTATTCTCACTCATAGCATCCTGGCAATGTTTGAACAGTCCCTGAATAAGCTTTATTCCAATTGGATAAACAAGTTCTAGTGAACAGTTCCACAGTATGCCAGTCACAGGATATTGATACAGATTTAAACAGAACTACAATCTTCTAACCTGCCATTCGAATGATAAGAATTCAGTGCAGCTGAGCTGAAGCTGCTTTTCTTTCTTTATTTTTACTCTTAACTGCTTAATAATAATAATAATAATAATAATAATAATAATAATAACAACAACAATCGCAACATCTTTATCTTCAAGATTAAATTAAAGCCTGAAATATACTTTTTTTTTAAAATCTTAGAATGAAACTAAGTGTCTATTATTAAATTATATTTTAAAACCAGAACAGATAAATGTGTCTTACCTCTTCACAACTCTTACTTCAACTCCTATCAATACTGGCGTTGCCAGGTATCCCAGTGTTCAGTGATGATGTCAAAGCATTGTGATACCACTTCATCTAACCAATTGCAGCCTGTAGAATTCTGATGATGTCACTGCATTATGATGTCATTTCAACCAACCAGCTGCATCCATTTTTATTTTATTATTTTTTTTTTTTTAATCACATTTTAAAATGGCTGCCGTTGTCTGGCTTGAAATGACATCACAATACGGTGACATCATCATCAGAACTGCAGATATGGAAACATTTCAAATCTCGCAAATATCATTTTGAATAAATAATTTTGCAGTTAATACAACCAGGGCTGAAAATCAGTGTTTATTTGAACAGGGGTTTAGATTGTTTGTGTGGACAGTCCTTTACTATTTAAGCTACATATTTTCCATGAAAAAAAGCAGGTTTGCTTTATAATTTATAGTCATCTTCACATTTAATTTTTGTATTTTTAAAACATTTTCCGTACAGTGCTGTGGTTTACAATGCAGCAAGATAAATTATTTTTGAAAAAAATATAAAAATGAAATGCAAAATCTGCAGAAAACATAACATTTACAACATATTGTCAATTACAATTTAAACTGTTAAACATTTACAGCCTTAAATATAACAGCAAAATCTTTACTTTCAAGATTAAATTAAAGCTTTAAAAAAATAGCTGTAACAGGGGGTCTTAGTATCTGCTACTTTAGTTGGGAGCATCCGCTGAATGATGAGAAAGAGAGAGAGACAGAGGGATGCAGTTGACAACGTCACTCAGGCGTCCAGGTTTTATTCAAAAACAAAATGTCTAGTGACAGGTGGCCACCACTAGGGTACCAGCAGTGATAGCCTTAGTGCACGAGGACATACACAGACAGAGTGTAATCAAAATAAGAGTGTCCAAAAATGCAAAACAAAATACAGTGAGAAAACAGCTCAAAACAAAAGGTTGCCAAACACTAGCTTAGCGCTGCTCCCACTAAGGAGGTCCTACTCCAGAATCTACTCTGTGACACACTAAAATAAACTGTTGTGGGATCAAAATCAACTCACCATGGCTCAGCACACAGTAGTGAGGCTGCATGCTTGCTGGAACTAGAACAAAAGACCTGGCTTTCCAGCACCTTTTTTATACCATGTGGCTGGGCTTAATTGATCATCAATTAGTCAATTAAGCCCCAGCCACATTCCACACATGGATTTGGCAGAGTTGGATTTAACCCCATCCCTGCCAAACTTAAATTCAAAACTTTACAACTTTATGTACAACTGCAAAAACCTGCCATATCTAGTGCATACTTAAATTCTATATTTTTTAAACTATATATATACACAACAATACAATACATTATTTACACATGCAGGGCTTTTGCCCTGCCACAATAGCCTTCTTTTTTATATCTTAGAGTGAAACTTTAAATGTCTATTATTAAATTATAATATATATTAAAACCAGTAACAGCAGAAACAGATAAACATGTCTTACCTCTTCGCAACTCTTACTTCAACTCCTATCAACACTGGCGTTGCCAGGTATGCCAGTGTTCAGTGATGATGTCAAAGTATTGTGATGCCACTTCATCTAACCAATTGCAGCCTGTAGACATCTGAAGATGTCACTGCATTATGATGTCATTTCAACCAACCAGCCGCAGCCATTTTGTTTTTTTTACCACGTTGCAGTTTTTTTAAATGGCTGCCGTTTGCTTGAAATGACATCACAATGCGGTGACATCATCATCATCAGAACTGCAGATATCAACATCCAAAATATCACAAATAGCGAAAATAAATAGTTTACACTGTGTTCAAATTGCACATGAAACGCATTCACTGTCAGATTTGCTGATATTTCTGGGTAAAATGTGGGCCTGTGTGTTTAAGCCTCCCTGTTTGTCCCTGGGGTGGCTCAATGGGAGGTGTTTGCAGTATGTGGGTGAGAGATGTGAGAGCGAGTCTGCTCTTTGTTTAAAGAAGGGTGCGTTGTGCACTGCCTGACAAAAAAACTGACCGAACACCAGCCCTGGGCCACACTGCTTCTAGGATGTTTAAATGAAATTGACACAGTAGATCCCACTGGTGACAAAGCCATCATAACGCAAAAGAATGCAGCCCCAGTGTGAAAGGGTGGTTGTGTAACGTGGCATGGTTGTGTTAAATTGCAAAGTAGTTTTGTGTTGTATTGTGGAGAGCTGGATTGGGAGCGCTGGATTGGGAGCACTGCTTTCCTTTGTGGAGAGCTGGATTGGGAGCACTGCTTTCCTTTGTGGAGAGCTGGATTGGGAGCACTGCTTTCCTCCAGTTCCTATGATCCCAGTGTTTATTCTGTGTTTCTGTCCTTAGTAACAGCGCCCCTGGAAACATGCTTGAAGGAGTGCATGGAAGCCCTGGATCTCTTTCTCAACAACAAGTTTGAGGAGAGTCTGGATAAACTGCGACCCCAGTAAATGCCTTCAACACCCTGCCTGCACCATCACCAGCATCTTTAACAAGGGACACAAACCTGCACCTGCACCATCACCAGCATTTTTAACACATACACCTGCACCATCACCAGCATCTTGAACACATACAGCTGCATCATCACTGCATTTTTAACAAGGGATACACACCTGCACCATCACCAGCATCTTTAACAAGGGACACACACCTGCACCATCACCGCATCTTTAACACACACACCTGCATCATCACCGCATTTTTAACAAGGGACACACACCTGCACCATCACCAGCATCTTTAACACATACACCTGCACCATCACCGCATCTTTAACAAGGGACACACACCTGCACCATCACCAGCATCTTTAACAAGGGACACACACCTGCACCATCACCAGCATCTTTAACAAGGAACACACACCTGCACTATCACCGCATCTTTAACACATACAGCTGCACCATCACCAGCATCTTTAACAAGGGACACACACCTCTGGACAAAGGCTTTGCATCAGCATCACCCTGTAGAATTAACTAGCTTCATGAAGTCGAGTGAAACCTGCTGAATAATGTCAGGCGACACAAAAAATAGGAGGAGTGGCAAACACTGTTGCAGCAGCAAAGGTCATTCAAAATGATCTAGACAGCATTCAGAACATTTAATAGAGAAAAGTGTAAGGTACTACACGCAGGCAATAAAAATGTGCATTATAAATATCATATGGGAGATACTGAAATTGAAGAAGGAATCTATGAAAAAGACCTAGGAGTTTATGTTGACTCAGAAATGTCTTCATCTAGACAATGTGGGAAAGCTATAAAAAAGGCCAACAAGATGCTCGGATATATTGTGAAAACTGTTGCATTTAAATCAAGGGAAGTAATGTTAAAACTTTACAATGCATTAGTAAGACCTCATCTAGAATATTGTGTTCAGTTCTGGTCATCTCGTTACAAAAAGGATATTGCTGCTCTAGAAAGAGTGCAAAGAAGAGTGACCAGAATTATCCCGGGTTTAAAAGGCATGTTGTATGCAGACAGGCTAAAAGAATTGAATCTAATTAGTCTTGAACAAAGAAGACTACACGGTGATCTGATTCAAGCATTCAAAATTCTAAAAGGTATTGACAATGTCAACCCAGGGGACTTTTTCAACCTAAAAAAAGAAACATGGACCAGGTGTCACAAATGGAGATTAGATAAGGGGCATTCAAAACAGAAAATAGGAGGCACTTTTTTACACAGATAATTGTGAGGCTGGAACCAACTCCCCAGTAATGTTGTTGAAGCTGACACCCTGGGATCCTTCAAGAAGGTGTTTGAAGAGATTCTGGGATCAATAAGCTACTAACAACCAAACAAGCAAGATGGGCCGAATGGCCTCCTCTCTTTGTAAACTTTCTTATGTTACCTTAACATATTGAATTACACACCGCTTTGTACAGTTTTCCATTTACTTAACAAAAAACTGACAATTGAAAAATGTGACATTTCAAAATCTAACATGAAATACTACTGTAATGCTATTATGTCTTCCGGTAGACTTTTTTCGCCATGTAATTTTGTGGTTTCTTTGCTTATAGGATGTGAAATAAAATTATGTTCATATATATACAGTATATATATATATATATATATATATATATATATATATACAGTATATGTATATTATTTTTTTTAATTATGTCTCAATCTTAAAATTCTAGGTGATGCAAAACTTTTAGCCACAGCTGTATAAACCCAACACTCTCACTGAAATGTGCGAGTTTTGATCTCTGATCTGACTGAGAATTGCAGGGCGTCTCTGAATGGGGGAGCTGTCTGTGCTGCACCAGGATACAGTCCTGTTTACTAAGGTGACACCCAGGGCAGGAATTACCTGTCTGCTTGTACTGTGTTAAACAAGATGCAAATAAGGGTTTATCAGAAAGTCTACCTTCCTACAGCGCCGGTATACAGAACTGAGACAGCCCTGTGTATTTATTAATCCACAGAGTGGAATGGTCTGCTTTAGCACTCTTCTCTATGTTTTAGTTCATTGATCTTTATTGTCACTTGAGTTTCTTTTAGTGTGCTGTTCCCTCCGAAAACATTTCACATGTGCAAAAACTGCGAAGTCAGAAAAAAGGGACCAGCTGTATAAAGAGATCTACAGAAGGGATCGAGTTATATACAACAAAAAGGGTCTGATCTGTAAAGTTGTCATGTACAAGTGGCATAGGTAAACAAAACACACTGGGGGCAAACATTTTTAATGTAGTAACATGAATTTAAACATGAAGGAAAAGTGTTGAGAGATCTAGCATGGATTCACTTTTTCAGTTATTCAGTGCTGCGGAGTGTATTGTTTGATTAGCCACAGCGTGTATAGGTAACTAGCTCAGGTGTGTCTGATTATTAAACTCCCAGTAAAACCAGCAATCGATCACACTGCTGTGCAATGGGAGTCTTTTTGCCATCCCGCTGTGCCACGCTAGCATCGCCTCTCTTCTTCCTCGTGACAGCATGTACCTCGCACTCATCTATGCTACCATCGTGGAAATGAGAGCCATGATGACGTTTGAGCACGATGACATCATTAATGCAGGCAGCACCATGAAGAGGGTCCAGGCAGTGTGTCAGATGTGGGGCAGAGAGGGGTTCAGAGATCCCTGAGAACAAAAAGCTGTTTTCAGTCCGGATCCTCAGTCATACCAACCTACAGCTCTGTCCAAAAGTTCAGCATCACCCTCTATATAGAATGAACTCATTTTTGCTTCATGAAGTCAAATTAAACCTGCTGAATAATGTTACGTTAAGATATTGAATTACACACCGCTATGTAGTTTTCCATATATTTCACGAAAAACTGACAAAAATGTACTACTATTGTGGCTACTGGTAGACTTTAGCGATATAATTTTGTAGTTTATTTTGATGACATGATGTTAAATAAAAGATCTAGATTATGTTCATATATTATTATTTTTTTAATTATGTCTCAATCCTAAAATTCTAGGTGATGCTAAACTTTTGGCCACAGCTGTACCTGTACCATAGGCATATTGTCCAAACTGCTCCTTCAGTTTCGATGCAGTTGAAATGACCTACCTGTGTATGAGTTTTGGTTGAGATAAACTTCTCATGAAATCCCCAGTGACGGACACAGTGGAGGCGGCCGTACGTACATATACTGTGTGTCACACTTTACACTGTTCCATACATCTAGAAAACCAAAAACCGCTCCACTTGCTATTAACATCATTTAGCTTGATCATATTGTGGGGATATTTGGCAGTGTCTGTCTGTCTGTCTGTCTGTCTGTCTGTCTGTACATCTGTCTGTACATCTGTCTGTCTGTCTGTCTGTCTGTACATCTGTGTGCCTGTCTGTCACACTTCCATGTTTGCCTGTATCTTGAGCAGAGCACATGCAGTGTGTCTCAGTGATGTTGGCAATGCTGTTATGTGTGTTTTTTTTGTTCACGGACGTGTTGTTTTAATTCCAGGTTTTGGAAGAAGTTGACGGTGGTTGGCAAGATGTCCAAAACCCATGGAGAGGGTTTTACAGAAGGTTTGTAAAAGTGAAATAAAAAAGATTGTCGGCACCACTTTTATAAAAGATGACCACAATAAAATCTTTCAGGAGATGCTGTGGTTCTATAAATACACAGTAGAAACTGTCCTATCTGATCCTGTAAGATACATGTATTACACATCCTGTATCATTCACACACACTGCTACCTACTGATGGAAACTGATCAATGCATATTTTATTATGGGTCTGAAATACAAATAGAGCTCCAGACTCGGGTGAGACTACCTCATGCTGTAATGAAATCAGTTCACATTTACCAGAGGTCTGATTGTTCAAACTCCTAGCTCCCGGTCATTTCAATAATATACCTGAACCTGAAGGGTAGTTCTGAAACCCAAGCAAATTCAAGTGTGATTATTGGTGAGAGTGTGGGTTGCTTGTAGTTCTCATGGTGTGTGTGTGTGTGTGTGTGTGTGTGTGTGTGTGTGTGTGTGTGTGTGTGTGTGTGTGTGTGTGTGTGTGTGTGTGTGTGTGTGTGTGTGTGTGTGTGTGGAGAAAACACATGGCTGGGGCCATAATTGAATGATTAATGGGTAATGAGGCTCCAGGCACAGGTGTATAAAAAGGGGTGTTAGTGAATTAATGTTGGTGTTGGTGAAGGTGCGTGTTGCTGTCCTATGTTGCTGTCCTGTTTATGTCTGTGAGCTTTTTGTTTTGGCCCTTGTGCATGTTTATTTTGTAATGTGTTTTAATTTACTGTACTGTACTGT
Source organism: Acipenser oxyrinchus oxyrinchus (assembly GCA_030684275.1). NCBI lineage: Eukaryota > Metazoa > Chordata > Actinopteri > Acipenseriformes > Acipenseridae > Acipenser > Acipenser oxyrinchus. The sequence goes on from CM060266.1 coordinate 11,217,129, forward strand.
GTTAATTAAACGTGTGCAATAACGATTGAACTGCAGCTATCTTACCTCTCTCTCTGCCAGTAACATTGTGGGCCATGACGCTACCCTGTCACATTGGTGTCAGAGCGGGATAGCGCCCCTGGAGACTGCTGGACTGCAGCTGAAAAAAAGAGAAAAAATTAATTTAAAATGGAAGGCTGGTACAAACAGCAAGGGCAGTGGGAAGTCGAGGGGGCTCCGCTCTGCGGAGCTTGTATAGCGCGTGGGCACCATAGAGAAGAGTGCCCATATAAAGACCCCGGCTTCAGGGAGGCCCTCTATCGGGATGAGGTGGAGTCGGCTGTGGAATGGCTCCACCTGAAGGCTCTCCCAGTGCCGGCATGAGTGCCGAAAAAGGGGAGGAGTGGTCGGTCCCGGAGGCGAGCGAGGGAGGTGCTGCCTGTCTGAGTGCCAGAGAGGGAGGAGCGGCCTGCCCAAGAGCCAGAGGAGGAGGGCAGCTGATTTATGGGTTTTTAATAAAGTTAAAAAGTCTGTGTTCACAGTCCATGGGCTCTATTCACAAAGCTAACTCATTTAAAGTATGTTTGTAATCAAGTTTGATATTCCTGAAACTGCTCCAGGCTATTGGTGGTTTCAATAACAACAGCAGAGTTTCATAAAAACAGACTTTGAAAACAAATTCTTTAAACATATCCAGAGCTTTGTGAATAGAGCCCCCTATTGCTATTATTTAACTAGTTCACACTAATTCATACATTTGGAATCTGCTCAGCAGGACACCGAATGCATTCCCTCCAACTGTACCGATTCAGTCGGTACAACACCTTTTTTTTTTTTTTTTCTCTGCATGGTCCCGCCAGGCCACTAGAGGCATGCAGGTGCTAGCGTCACATCCCCATGGTACTACCTGCTAGACAGATCGTCAGTAGACAGCAAAGATATCGGTAGAGACAGTCCATTCAAAGATATTCTGTTATTATAGAATTTGTTGGGTTCATTTCCAAGCAAGAGCAGTAGCACTCAGAACCACTTTCATGGCTTGTTCCATTACTGCTCGGAAGAATATGTAAGGTAAGAATTCTTAACATTATTACATGCAGTGCTGGAGATTAAAAACTGACGAGATTTTAAGAAGAAAAATATTTTCACAGAGTTTTTGTAAGGCTGAAATTCTTCGGCATGGAAAAGTCTAGTTTTCTTAATTTTAGCCCATCTAATTTATCCCTTATCCCTAGGGGAACACATAATTATAATAATACTAATTTAATTTGCAGGAAATGTAATATGTTAAAGTTAACATTTTAACAATTCTCTTGAGAGGGGCATCTGGCCAGACCCCGTGGAAGCAGGTTGTTCACTACCACACTATGAGCTGCTTGCTCTCTTAATGTCACACAAGCGTACCTGTTTTCATTTCTCAAATGTTGGAGGGTATGTGAATGCTGTATTAAAATTAAGGCCAGTGCTTCATGTTCCATTGGCTCCCACATTTTACTCTAAATCATACACATCAAATCATATTGCCACAGCACCGACGAAACAATCTGCTCCAATTTGACTGGATATGACATATATCCACAATCCCTGCCAGCCAGTGCAGTGCACGAGGGTCAGCAGCCCAGAGAGAGAGAGAGAGAGAGAGAGAGAGAGAGAGAGAGAGAGAGAGAGAGAGAGAAACAGTGCAGGCACGAGAGCAAACGTCCTAGAGCTTTAAAGAATTTTCAAGGATAAATATTGTGACTTTCTAACTATTCATCAGGACACGGGACATTTGCTAGGAAATCGGGATTGTCCTGACCATATTGGGACAGTTAGCATGTATGCTAATTTGCTAATGTTTATATAGAGGTTATGTACTGAATCTTTATTGTGTCTATAATAATCTTTACAGTTTCTATAATAATTTAAATTACAATAACATTTTCCTTAATTGTAGTACTTTGTAACTGCAAGTCTAATATAATTATTTAGGCTGCTAAATAATAATAATAATAATAATAATAATAATAATAATAATAATAATAATAATAATAATAATAATAATAAAATTGTTTACTTACAGTGTCATCAAGCAGCTACTTGAAGGATCCCAGGGTGTCAGCTTCAACAACATTACTGGGGAGTTGGTTCCAGACCCTCACAATTCTCTGTGTAAAAAAATGCCTCCTATTTTCTGTTCTGAATGCCCCTTTATCTAATCTCCATTTGTGACCCCTGGTCCTTGTTTCTTTTTTCAGGTCAAAAAAGTCCCCTGGGTCGACATTGTCTATACCTTTTAGGATTTTTAATGTTTGAATCAGATCGCCGCGTAGTCTTCTTTGTTCAAGACTGAATAGATTCAATTCTTTCAGCCTGTCTGCATACGACATGCCTTTTAAACCCAGGATAATTCTGGTTGCTCTTCTTTGCACTCTTTCAAGAGCAGCAATATCCTTTTTATAACGAGGTGACCAGAACTGAACACAATATTCTAGGTGAGGTCTTACTAATGCATTGTAAAGTTTTAACATTACTTCCCTTGATTTAAATTCAACACTTCATAATATACCTGAGCAACCACTCCCTAATCCATGTGCATGCATTTCCTTGAATCCCTACTGCATTCAGTTTGAGAATTAATCTTTTCTGCAGGACTTTGTCAAAAGCTTTCTGGAAATCTAAATAAACCATGTCATAAGCTTTGCAATTATCCATTGTCGATGTTGCATCCTCAAAAAAATCAAGCAGGTTAGTTAGACATTATCTCCCTTTCCTAAAACCATGCTGACTGTCTCCCAGGATATTGTTACCATATAGGTAATTTTCCATTTTGGATCTTATTATAGTTTCCATACGTTTACATACAATAGAAGTCAGGCTTATTAGTCTGTAGTTACCTGGTTCGGTTTTGTCTCCCTTTTTGTGGATCGGTATTACGTTTGCAATTCTCCAGTGTGTTGGTACAACCCCTGTGTCAAGAGACTGTTGCATGACCTTGGTTAGCGGTTCTTTTATTTCTTTGAGTACTATTGGGAGGATGTCATCCGGCCCAGGGGATTTGTTTATTTTAAGAGCTCCTAGTTCCTTTAACACTTCTGCCTCTGTTATGCTAAAGTTATTTAAAACTGGATAGGAACAGGTTGACATGTGGGGCATGTCGTCCGTATCCTCCTTTGTAAAAACTTGTGAAAAGTAATCATTAATATATTTGCTATTTTTTTTTCTTCGTCTATGATTTTGCCATTTGTATCTCTTTGACATTTAACCTCCTCTTTGAATGTTCTCTTGCTGTTATAATATTGGAAAAGCATTTTGGAATTGGTTTTAGCCCCTGTGGCAGAGTGGTTGCAGTGACGTCACGGACCAGGAAGGAGCAAAGTATAAACAAAGAAGGGTTGGGAAAACTGAAGCGAACCGGCGCTCAGCGCGTTTATTAAATAATAAAACAAAAGATTTAAACAAAACAAAAGACAGAAACAAAAGGGCACGTTGGCCAAACAAAACAAACAAACAATTCTACTAACAAATATTGTGCTGGCGGTTCCAGCACAATAGCAGTTGTTTTAGTTTTTCTTTTACCTCTATTTCTCCTCTCCTTAACTCCCGTTCATTACTCCCTGAACACTCTCTCCCCGAGCGCAGAAAAGCTGCAGGTTTTTATACAGGTGACCATCTCTCGATTAGCAACAATTAATTATTATTATTTGTTTATTTAGAAGACGCCTTTATCCAAGGCGACTTACAGAGACTAGGGAGTGTGAACTATGCATCAGCTGCAGAGTCACTTACAATTACGTCTCACCCAAAAGACGGAGCACAAGGAGGTTAAGCGACTTGCTCAGGGTCACACAATGAGTCAGTGGCTGAGGTGGGATTTGAACCAGGGACCTCCTGGTTACAAGCCCTTTTCTTTAACCACTGGACCACACAGCCGAATCAGCCGAATCAGCCGAATCAATGAATTAACTCGGGTGATGGTCACCGTCTGCACAAGGTTTTTAAATAAATAAAACAAACGCACAGCTTTTCGCCGTCATCTCAAAATAATAACTAAGACGGACGGCTTTGTCCGCCTGCATAAAAATACAATACAACAACACTAATAATAATAATAATAATAATAATAATAATAATTACAATAACAATAATAAAACATACATAAATATAAAGGGGTGGGCACTTTGCCACAACCCCCTTAACAATGTTCATTTCTATCTCTCTCTTGGCCTTTCTAACTTCCTTTTTGACTTGTGTTTGCAGTTCCAAGTACTCTTTCTGTGTACTTTGTTTTTGGTCCCTTTTAAAAGCTCTGTAAAGTGCCTTTTTTTCAGTGAATATTTTTTTAATTGATCTATTAAACCATTTTGGCCATTTTGTTTTAGAGTTAGATTTGTCTACTTTTGGGATGTAATTGTTTTGCACCTCTAGTACTACATTTTTAAAAAACAGCCAACCTTTTTCTGTGGGTGTTTTCTCTATTTTACTCCAATCTACTTCTGTTAGTCTCTTTTTCATACCTTCATAGTTTGCTTTTCTAAAATTGTAAATCTTAGCTTTAGTCATTACTTTTTGGGTTTTAAAAATCACTTCAAATGAGACCATGTCGTGGGCACTTGAAAGGGAGGTGGCAGACACTGATGAAACGGACTGAAGTGCAGCATTAGTTTGTTCCCAAAATTGCCACTGCCTGCTGTATCCTGCACAAACTCTTGTCAACAACAAAATGAGGTGTTCAGGAATCAGTGGCTGCCTGTGAGACAGAAGGAGGAAGGTTACCTCAGCCGCTAGTTTCAATTGGACAGCAGCAATCTGAGGAGGCTTGTGCTGTCAGAGACTCTCTCCTTTCTTTTAAGTTGTGTTGGATTTAAATATTAATGATGCAAATAAATAAACACAATCAACACATTCATTTGCAATTTTATTTGGTCAGTTCTGAGTGGGCATCAACAACTTGTTGGAATATATGTTTCTTGCGCTGTTTTGAGCGATCAAGCTGTCTCATGACATCCAGTTCACCAACTATATTTATTAACGTGGAGGGTGGACACGCGTTGTCTTCAGATATAACTGGGATCATAAGGAATTAATTCAGTTACAGTGTTTTTGTGTTTAACTGTAGTTTAACTGTAGTTTTTACAGCAAGGATGTTCTCATACAGCTGCTTTAATACTATAATAAGTGTACACCGCAGTTCATAGTATATTTATAAGTGGTTTTATACATAACTGTAAACCCACTTGAGATATACAGCATGACAGGACACACAGCAAAAAACAACAATATAAAAAGCTGCCTGCATTATCATTAAGGTGAACTATACCACTGCTAACCATAAAACCGCTCACTTTCTACCGTCTTGGAACCCACAGTAACAACTGACCTGTTCCCTTGCAGTATTGAGAGCTCTGTCACATAAGGACAAACAAGTTAATTTATGTTTTCACGTGAAATGCGGGTTTCACTGGCCATGGTTTTCCCGTGTTTTTCGTCATTTACACAAGTAAATGATATTTACCCTATCCCTAGCTAATTCTGGCCACTGTACACACTGCCCATTCCAATACGCTAGTGCTGTAATTTCAGTGTGTGTAGGGGGTGAACTGAGCATGTATTCTATGAACTGTTTCTGCAGTGCCTCCTGATCTTCCCGAGGGAAACAGTTAAAGATTAAACTGTAAACATTAAAGTTTTGTGAAAATTGCTCCTTACGTATAGGGTCAATAACTTGCACATTAAACCAAAATGAATCTTCCCCCTGAAATTGCCGTGTGTCATCTAAGCGTCCTGTTGTTGCCTGCCACTTGGTAAACATTGAACAGAAAAAAGATTTGAAAGATGCTTCAAGCCTTTCACCTACGCTGAATGGTTGGGAGTTTAGCAGAGCACAGGTTTCAGGCCCATAATCGCTAAAGCCTTCAGATTTTTGTTGAAGTATGGTTTTAATTCTCATTAAACTTTTGATTGATTCAATCAGAGTGACATTTTCTATAATTTCTAACTTAAGCGGGCAAAATAAAAAACACCTCCCTTCTTCAGAACTGATCAAGTTGTACAGCCTGTGGCATATGGCTCCAGAAGCTGCGTTGCTTAGCAGGGATTTTGTAAACGGTCTCTAATATTCAACCAAACAGTTCACAGCCTCTGTAAAAGAAAAACAATGAGACATCATAAGAGATGGGATCACTTTCGTTTTTAAAATAACTTTAGAATATGTTTTGATGGAAAATAAAAAAGAATATGTTTTTGACCGATTCAGATTTTGCTGCTAATGTATTTATTTTCAAAAGGTTCTTTGGTTCTGCTGCATGTTTTTTATTTATTATTTATTTATTTATTTTGGTCCACTTCACAGTCTTGCACCAGGGCCCAGTAAATCCTAGTCATGCATTTTATGGCTTAATACTTACTCAAAGTTACGTTTACGTTTTTATTGGAATTTAATCGTATTATTATTATATTCATTTTATATTTATGATCAATATTTTTTTATCATAAATGGTTGTTTTTTGTTTGATTGATCTTTGTTTGACAAGCCTTTGCAGTAAATATAAAATACATGAAATATAATTACGATACAGATAAACACTGTACATAGAAAAAAACCTATTTACCACAAGTTGTAGTATATATATATATATATATATATATATATATATATATATATATATATATATATATATATATATATATAATTTTATATTATTTTAAAATTATTTTAAAATGACTAATGAGGTCTAACAGTGGAAGTGCATATTATGTGGCTGGTTGAAGTTCTGTCATAAACACTGTTCTTTTGAAAAGTAAGACAAATAAAGTAGAACAGCTAAGTTATCACAGCTGTAACTCAAAAGTTAACTTTTCAAATAAAAAATGTTTAAACAATAAGTTAGAAGTATAGTCTGATAATAATTTCTATAAATATTTGTGGGTAGTCATGTTGATGTTTATAGTCTTGCTGTGCTTATATATGGATCACAATCAGGGAGTTGTCATGAATACACATGCAGTTGCAGACAATAGTATTGACACCCTTAACTAATAGATCATTTAAGACGTTTCTTTTATTGAATTGATGAAATGTTTTAACTAACTCAATTAAGACTAACCTTAATTTACACAGACTTTAATTGAAAATGTGCCAATAAGTTTGTGATTGTGACGGAAATATAATGATTTCTGGTTGTAAATCTCCCTCTCGACCTGTGAGGGCACTAAGTAGCAAAAGGGAAAGGCTTTGGACAGGTTGTCCTGACAGTTCATTCCCTGGGTCGGGAGGTCAGTCACCCTGGAAGAAGGCGAGACTCCGGTGCAGGAACGTATTGACGTGGAAGGTAAACCAGGTAGCAGCTGCAGGCAATAGAGTCAGCTGAAATCGTTTACCAAGGGGTCATGCATAATCGCATAAAAGGGGCTGGAGAATTGTAAATCTTTTCTTTCGCTTTTGGTTTGGAAATAGACCCCAAAGGACCTGTGCACTGTGTATTAAAAGTATCATGAGTTTTGTTTTGTTGGTCTTGTCTATAATTGTTACTTGTGTGTTTATAGACAGCTAACACATTCTGGAGCTGTCGCTAAGGGCCAGCACTGCAACACGGAACAGCACTGCACTATTTGTCACTCTTTAAACTGTATCACCCACCACGAGCACTACAGCACGCACCCAGGACTGGTGACCGTGGTTGTATATTGTGGGAGAGATACTGTGTTTATTGTTTAGGGCTGCAATCCCTGTTACTGCTCTCCATGTTTTACGCATCGCTGTGTATAACCAGAGTTTATTATTTGGTCACCAGACCTGGATTATAACAAAAATAAAACATATATTTTTCCATACCGGATTACAAATCTCTGTCTGTTTATTCCTGCACTGCATCACCTCTGCACCTGTACATAATCAGCAACCACTTTGCCACAGTGATCCACAAATATTGTTATTTACTCCAATAGGGCAGTATGATAAATATAGATTATACAGTAGCTTCATTGTATATTGTGACAAATATTTAAGGAATGTCAAAAATTTAGTTGAAGGAATGAACAGGTCAAAAGGCATAATCTTTAGCAATGTTCATGCGTGGTCTTGCACTAAATTTGCTAACAAATGTGTCTTTGTTTAACCATTTCATGTGTCATAAAAACAGCAGTAAGTAATACACCCTCATTGTATGTGTTGCCACTTCCTACAGTGTTTGTCAGATCATTGGCATCATCCTGGAATGGAGCCTGTCATTTCTCAAAGTAGGTCTGCAGATCGGTTGTTGTTTCTGATACTTATAGTCATTTCCTTTGTTATCAGTAATACTGTATATGCATTTGTTTAATGCATATGAAGCCAAATTATATCATATGCAATAAAATAAGAATGTTTCTTCCATAACTTTGAACACTCAAAAGTACAAATTTAGAACTAGAAGAAATGTGATTGTTAACCACTACAACATAGTGTGTATGAGTCAGGCGCTTAACAAATTAAGCATACAGGATGTCAGATTTGTGTAAATGCTAGAGTAGAAGTCAGTCTAGATCTGAGCTGTCCAGCTTTGGTGCTGGTGAACCCTTAAAAGAGCACTGCATGGCAAGCAGAAACCTGAACTCAATCATTTTAGTAAGTTGTGTTCAGGTGTAAAGTAGTCAGAACCAGAAAGACATTCAGAAAATGCTTTAAAATGTAACAAACTGTTTTCTGTATTCTTCACAATAAAACAAGTATGTGATCAAATTGCATATTTCCATTGTAAAGTGCTATCCAGGACTTAATCTATAAGCAGCAGTGAATAAAAAAAAGAAAATTCTTTGATAAAAAGCCCATTCACCACATCAAGGTCCTGACCTATGGAGTGGGGTGTTAGGAGTAGGTTTAACAGAACTTTAAAAGGCCTTCTCACGTAACCCACTGGCGAGCAGCCTGTACATTGTTTTGTTTATTTTATTTTAGAGCGCGGTCCCCCTCCGCCCCTGTGTTTATTTTGTATTGTTTATTTATTTTTATTGTATTATATTTATGACGGCGAAGCGCCGGTTGTAAAACAACCGGCGCTTCGCCGTCATAAATATAATACAATAAAAATAAATAAACAATACAAAATAAACACAGGGGCGGAGGGGGACCGCGCTCTAAAATAAAATAAACAAAACAATGTACAGGGCTGCTCGCCCTGTTACACCCACATGTTACACGCACTTTTTTTTGGCACAATTTAACTTAAATTACATACAGCGAATCCGCACCACCCCAACAGGACTTTCTGGTTCACAACAAATACATTAAACAAGGTGGGTGTTATAACTGATATCTCTGCCCCGGAAATACTCAAGTCAGGCAATAATTCAGTAGCTCAGAAACAACACGATCGTACCAATTAAAAATGAAAGATTAGAAACAATCAAATTAAGTCCCAAAGCATCTACAATATTTCTCCAAATCAACAGGTCTCAATACAGAATCAGGGTCTGCTGAAAAAAAAAAAGATTAAAAGAAGTATTTTGTGTGCTCTTCAATAATAAACACTGAAGATAAAGAGCCCTATTACCAATGCTGCCCTACTGTACATACTGTATGTAAATAGCTGTAAATTATGGTAATGTTGCTTGACATGCATTACCAAATTTTAGAGTGCTATTTGTTATTTAAACAATTTCAAATGACCTATGTGTGTGTGTGTGTGTGTGTATATATATTTGGCAGGCAGGCTGTGTGAGCTCCAGCATTGCTCTGCTGCAGCAGCTCGCTTCTTTTTTTTTCATGAGCTCCTGTCATGATCACTCTTCTGCTTAGCAACAGCCTGTTCCTGACCTCGCACAATCGAACTCTTACAAGACAATAACAATCGCTAACTTACACTTCTAGCAGAAATCAAACATAAAGCTTTTTATAATAGTTGTCCTGCATAATTTCTTTTTTTAAATGGAATGCTTAATATTTTTAACCCTGTACATTGCAATATTTTAACACATTGTACTACTTTGTTATATCTATATATTTAGGACTTGATGTTTTCGGTTTTAACCGAAAATAACCGAAAAAACACCCCCGAAGACCTACGTAGAAATTATTATTATTATTATTATTATTATTATTATTATTATTATTATTATTATTATTATTATTATTATTGTTATTTTTAATAATATAGTAGCAATATATTTGTAACAATGTCAACCACGCACAACTATTTTTCTGGAAACTGGCTTTCAAAAGGAAGACATTTCTACTGGCCAATCATATTTTATTGTGGACTGCGTAATAGAATATACTGGCTAGTATGGCGTGAGTGGGGTTGGTTGAAAAAATAAACTGTAGTGTGAAAGACACGCGGGCGTCAATGGAGCGTAAAACGAAAGGTGTTAGTGATTATGTCAAAGAAAATGAGGATTTTGTGGAAGAAATGATTAAAGGAAAGGCCGAACTTGTGTGCAGATGCAGGCTTGTAATTTCTGTGCTACCGAGAAAAATGGACTGTAGAATCTCAGAGCACTTATGCAGTGCTTTGCACATCAAACAAAAAAATCCATCAACCCCATCTGGTGCGAGTAAGTAGGTTTAAGATGACTGTGAACAAGACAGTAATCAAACATTTTAATATATCAATTATGTAACAAGATTAATCAATTTGATTAATTACTCTAGTTAATATTGAAACGTATTAATAGCTTCAAATTAGTCACAAAGCGCATTAATCATAGGCATCAATTGGATTTTTTAAATTAATGTTATCAAGTACAAAACAAAAGTTAGTATTTTGCTTCAGAATCCTGGACCAGTCTTGCCTTCCAATAGTCATTTATTGTCTGTATCAGATAAAAAGGCATGGAAGAAATAACCAATCTCCCCTCACAATACAGCCTCCTCCATCACACATATCAGACTGGACTGAAAGTGATTGCAGTGACGGTGCTCTCGTGCATACGGACTGACCCAAGTTTCTAATATAGAAGCAGTTTTCTGTGGCCCCCTGTGGCAGGTAGAAGCCCTACACATGGGAAATATGTAGTTTTATTGTATATTTTTGGGTTAATTGTTGTAAATAGATTTATTTATTTAATTGTTTAACTGCTGAGACGCTCTGCCGGAGACGATTACCTGCCTGCGTGGAGCAGCAGCTGAAAGCAATCAGCTGTTCCAGCAGGCAGGTGGGCGTGTCTCAGCGGGGCGTCAGTATAAAAACATAGCGATCAGTGTGATCGGTACCTTTGATTTATAGTCTGTTGCATTGTGTTTTATTTTTTGTGTTTTTTTACAGTCTTGTACCATCATCTGTGCGCTACCATTGCTTTATGTGTTAATAAATACTGAGCGCCGTGCTGGCATGATTCACTGCACCTGTGTCTCCGTGCCTCCATTCCGGCTCTCACCTGCCTGTCTGCCTGCTTCAGTGCGGGAACAACACGCAAGAATGCCACACCCCCATTGTACCGATGACCACAGTATATATAAAATAGAGGTTTATAACCTTCAATCTCGACAGTATTTTTAATTAAGAAACCCATGTCTTTGGATGTCTTTCACTTTTTTACTTTACGTTCCCCTACGACTACTATAATGGATCAGTCCATCTATACACCCACCAGCGCTTGTAATAACAGAGGCTGAACACAAGAGGCCACTCTAATATACACAATTTAACTTGATATTTCAATTGATACACTGGTGGAACTATAATCACAACTACAAACAAAAATATACATTTATAGTTAAACCCACAAAAGAGAGTGTGGAAGGGTGGTGGGCAATTCACTGTCACACAGGAGACAGAACTGTAGTTGAATCGCCACTCCGGCACACTGATTTATTTTGGCCTGCAGAGGGCACTGTTATCCGTGGCCTGAATATCGGCAACGGTAATCATAATCACAGGGTTACCAACACAAGTAGACAGTCAGGTTGATGCTCGTACACTCGCAGGTGCTCAAAATAATAATGAAAACAAAAGGCTAAATGAAAAGGGAAAATAAAACACAGTAAAACTACAAAATAAAGGTGCAGCTTACGCAGTGGCCCCACTGCCGCTAAGCCGGTCAGCTCGGGTCTCCGTCCTACGCTCTGCTATGCACTATACACTTGGGTGGCCAAGGTTCCCCATCTAGTCACACACGTTCCCTCGGGTACGTAACAATTAATTTAATATATTATTTTCTTTCTCTAAGCTGGCTGTCTTCTTCAGCCGTGCTTGCCTGTTTTGTTCTCTCACTCCAACCACTGGTGTTCCAGCCTGGTGTTTGTTTACACTGGCCTTCTCAGCCAGCGTCTCTAGGTATTCCCAATCATGACCACCCAAATACATAACCAAGCGCAGTACTTATGGGCCGAGCAATCCCCCAAGGCCTGCCTCTCAGCAACTCAGAGAGGAAAGTAACACACCCTCTTCCCCACCTCTCCGTGTCACCGCCATGACCTACAGGCGGATCTTACGAGGCTGCCCTCTTCCTGCAGTACCCGCGTATGCGCCAGACAGTCAGCACAGACCTCCCCTGTTACAGAGAGAAAAAAAAAAAACATTTGCACCATAGAAGTGTATTAGTAGCAAGTTACAGGTCTCACAAAAACATTTTGACATGAGAGTGATCCAGTTGGTAATTGTTCTTGCTATTGAAGCTATTAGGTTACGCTCTTTTTTATTATTCCTGTTCCACGACCACTGGGCTACTCCTACTGTACCGGTATCTATTACTCAGTCTACAAACGGCTTAACAGTTTTTGACTTGCCATAGATTTACAGCCTAATTATCCTGCCTAACCTTGTTCTAATCAAACCCTGCGAATCTGGGTAAGTATGTACATGTTGTGTCGAGGGTGGGTGTGGCATGTTAGTGTGCGAAACTTTAGGGGACAATACTGAAGGAGCTTCATTAGGCAAAGATAATGGTGCCACAGGGTCAACATCTTGTGGATCTTGTGAGTGCAATACTGAAGGCACTTCACTAGGCAGAGACGAGGGTGCTAGAGAGTCAACATCTTGTTTAGATAGGTCACTGTCCTGAAAACCACAGACTGGTGCTTCGTTCATAGTTACTATCGATTCACCGACTGTTTTAGCCATTTGGTGGGGACACGGGAATGCATTTGCCAGCTTAGTGAAGTGGTCTGTCACTACTAATACATCGATATGCTTGTCGTCAGCCTCCGCAGACCATAAGTCAATGCACACCATCTCTAGAGGCACTGACGTCACTATGTTGACCAATGGTGCTCTTGCTTCCAGCTCTGGTGCTTTACTCACAATGCACCCCTTGCAGCTATGGACATAGCTCTTCACATCCTGCTCCATTGAAGACCAAAAGAACCGCTGCCTGGCCAACCACAACATGCGCTGTTGTCCCTTATGTCCTGCTTCGTCATGTAATCCTCCTAAAACAGGGAGTTTCAGTACCAAAGGTACCACATATAGAAACACCTTCTTCTTAGTCGTTAAGTTCTTTGAAACTCTATACAATATTCCAGTGCACAGAATGAATTTGTGCCAATGTCACAATAGCGTCAACACATCTTTAGCTTCCTTGGCTTGCTCTCGGCGTGACGGTCTCCTTTTTCCATTCGACATAGACACATCCTGGCATTGTTTCTCACTCAGTTCTTGGGTTGATAATGTAGGCAATGGACTTTGTTCTTGAGTCGTCTAGAATTGCAAGTGTTGAACACAAGCTATAGCTCTCTATTCGCTACATCTCTGCCAAGTCTGGTGTTGGGCCATCACTGCTGCCACTTCTGTGTTTGAAATTTGCCCATGACACGTGCCATCGGGAAAACTGCCTTCAGTGGTTGGGTAGACCAACATAGTATCTCCTGGACCGTATCATCAGTTACGCCACTTGCTTCCTCTATTAAGGCTACGTAGGGTGTTCTTGTAAGGCGGTGCAAGATTCTCGACTTGACAAATGGTTCTCTGCTAAGTGCATCTGCTACCACATTTTTACTTCCAGGAATGTACTGAATGTCAAACTATAAGGTGCCAGTCTCGACACCCATGGATGCATGAAGTTTTGGCTTTGTTAAAATATACTTGAGTGGATTATTGTCAGTCCATACGTTGAATTGGTGACCTATCAACCAATGACTGAATATGTCGCATATAGCCCACTTTATTGGTGTGCTGGGTATCTTGACTGAGCATAGTTGACTGTTTTACTTGTAAAGGCAATTGGCTGCGCTGTGTCACCATCCTTGGGCATCTGTGATAACATGGCTCCAAGACCATCCATAGACACATCTGTAGACAATCAGGGTGTGCTAGTAAGGCATTTTCTAGTAACACAGTCTTCAGTTTTTGAAGTGCCTCCTGGCATTCCATTGTCCAATCCTGAGGTGTAAGTTTCCTATTCTTCACTGAATGTTTTGCACCCTTACTTTTACTAGGTTTTTTTGTTTCCTGCGGTCAGCAATCATCAATTAAGAGCTGATAATAAACCACCATCCCCAAGAAAGAGCGAATTTTTCTTGGAGATGGAGTCAACCTATCAGACTCCATCAAGTCGACTTCTGAAATATCCACAATGGCCTTCACCTTGTCTGGGTCGCTGGATATTCCCTCCTGAGAAATAATGTGACCTAGGCAGAGACAAGGGTGCTAGAGAGTCAACATCTTGTTTAGATAGGTCACTGTCCTGAAAACTACAGACTGGTGCTTCGTTCATAGTTACTATCGATTCAGCGACTTCTCTGGTCTCCTGACTGTCTGGAATATCTGCCACCCACAACACAGTACGGTTGTCTCCTTCTTCCAAGCAACTGGGACTGCTCGAAGAGTCTTGTGGTTCCCTTCCTTCAGATTCAGATTCAATTACCTAATTATCTTCATCCTCTATTGGCAATGGTAAAACGTTCACTGGCATGATGAGATTGCGATGCACAGTTTTCAACAGACCAGTGTTCGTGTTGCAAATCACAAAGGTGTGAAGGGCAGCAATCATCAATTAAGAGCTGATAATAAACCACCATCCCCAAGAAAGAGCGAATTTTTCTTGGAGATGGAGTCAACCTATCAGACTCCATCAAGTCGACTTATGAAATATCCACAATGGCCTTCACCTTGTCTGGGTCTCTGGATATTCCCTCCTGAGAAATAATGTGACCTAAAAACTTAACTGACCGTTGCATGATGCGGCACTTCTTTGGCGCTAGTTTCAATTTACAGTCTTGAAGACACAGGAAAATCACTTCCAATCTCTCTAGTCCTTCAACTTCATCTTTGGCAAAAACAAGTAGGTCATCTATATAGCAAAGAAGTGTAAGAAAGTTCTGGTCTCCAAAAACAGACATCATCATCTGCATAGCGGGACTGTTACACAGCCGGTGTTGTAAATGCGCTGTACTTCTTAACCTCTTCAGGTAATTCAACATTGTAGTAACCTGAAGTGAGGTCCATGGTAATGAAAAAAAACATTCCCCCCCAAGTGCAGTTAATCCATCAGCTTGATGAGGGTTTCTTCCACACCAGCACCAAAGATGCATACTCACTGCAGGACTTCTGTATGATTTCTTTCTCTTCCATCTCGCTCAGAACGTCCTTTAATTTCTGATAATGAGCAGTATGCAGTCTGATACGATGTTTAAACTCCTTTACATTACCACAGTCCAAATAATTATTGGAAAAGATGCTCTCATACTGCACAATCAAATCTGTTAATTTTGATTTCCAAAGCAGCGAAATCTCACATTTGTCTAAGGGTATCCTTTTTAACCCAATTGTCTTCAATCGGCTATGTTCAGAACATGTGTTGGGTACTGCATTGCAACGCTGTTACAACCCTCAATATGTCCAACATTTTGATTATTGTTTTCGGTTGATTTCACTGAAAGACTAGCACTATCAATCTCCAAATCTTCCAAGGCCACACATGGAATAGAATGATGGAGTTCAATATATTTTATTCACCATACAATAAAGGCCTATACAGCTCTTTCACTTATGGGTTTTAAGAGACCAGTGCCCTTCAACAACTTAACATAAATGCTATTGTATTGTATTGGTAAAATATTCCTTATCTATTCCTGATAGTTTAAACTGTAGGCTGTAAATAATGTTCAAACAGTTGGATTGTGCAAATATAATGGCTACATTCAAATTCAGGCACTTAAATTTTGCCTGTCTAAATTTCCTCCGCTAAGCAATTCCTGACTTCTCCCACTTTAACTGCTGTGTCAGTGTGCTGGCAAAGTAAATAGCTGCCACATGTAAAGAGCTTTGGTATCCTATGGGATGAAAGGTGCTATATAAATCCAAAGTATTATCTTTCATTTAAATAAAGAGCTTTTTAAAACTAGGGGTACGATAATTTTGGGAGAACAAAGTGTTTGAAGACCCTGGGTCAAACACCCTCAAAAAGGTGAGAAAGGGCAATCTGTCTGGTATGGTAAAGGGGGTTCTAAACCATACAGGGTCTTGAAGTGTGGTATGCTGGCAGCATAAGCAGCTTTCTGCTTTCTGCTGGAGTTTCAGAACCCTCCATTTGTGTGAAAAAATGGACATTCCATTCCTTATCAGTGCCCACTTTGGGATGGTGGTAGAGGGCACACCAAGTTTCTTGTTGTTTTTTTTAATTTATTTTATTTTTATTTAGCATGTTCTTATGTTCAAACTCAGCTGTGGGTAGACACAAAATGCAAGACAGGTTGTTTATAATTAGGCTAGCTCTAATTATAATCTCTACCTGCCTTTAAAGCTGTAATTAACATTGTTAAACCAACTCAATTTCTTAATTACATCACGGATATCTGACGATGAAACAAGCTGAAACATGTTTCTAGCTATACATTCCTTGAACAAAACTGATGGCTTTACACTCACTGTAAGGAAGATGTAGTCACTACACTACACATCGCTTGTTTCATAAAATACATACTTTCTGCCCAGAGAAGCACATAAATGCAGAATTAGCAAGAAACAATAGGGGGGATTCATTAAGTGTTTGAATTAAAAAGGGCTCAATATAAATCTGGTGATATGGAGCAATGAACCTGCTAGAAGGGGTCTCCAATCCTGGCCGTGGAGGACCGGTGTCCTTCCTGGTTTTTGTTCCAACTGTACCCTAAATTACTTAATTGGACCAATTCAGTGCTTATTGGAAGCTTAATTGGTCAAATTAAGTAATTAAGGGTACAGTTGGAACAAAAACCAGGTGGGACACTGGCCCTCCAGGACCAGGATTGGAGACCCCTGATCAAGACAGTTATTAGGTGTCACAGGTTGATACATTTAACCTGTGGCATTCTATCAATATCAGGAATGCCTATGGATTGTTAGAAATATCAGCTACAACAAAGTATCAACGTAGGCATTAAGTAGGTCACACAGATTGAAACTTGTGTCATTCTATCACTCTTGCAGTTAACCCTTTTATGACCAGTGTAAAGGTTTCCAAGTGGGAAGGACTGTACAGTAAATGGTTGAGGGGCTCATTTTTACACGTTACTTGTACTTTGCACAAGAATGTCTGTAATCTCTGATTAGATGTAATCATTACTATGTACAATATACAATTTACTTTTTTTCCATTATATTTGCATAGTCCAACTTTTTAAACAGTATCTATAGCAGGGGTATCAAACTCCAGTCCTCGAGGGCCGCAGGGTCTTCTGGTTTTCATTCCAACTTAAGATCTCAATTAACATAATTGATCTAATTATTTGTTCAATTGGACATATTTAATATTTTTCAAGGTCTTTTACAGTTGATGGTTTACAAAATGCCCTTGAATCAATATACACCACACTGAAACATTTTGAGGCAGAGAGAAGTGTTAAATTTGTCCACTGTGGCCCTCCAGGAACTGAGTTTGTCACCCCTGATCTATAGCCTACAGCAGGGGTCTCCAACTACTGTGGCTGCTGGTTTTCGTTTCAACCAATCTCTCAATTACTTAATTGAACCAATTATTGGCTTAATTAGTCAAGATTACCAAGTGTTCTAGATCTTTAGCCACTGATTATGTAAAGACAGCTATAAAACCTGCTGGATAGGGGCTCTCCAGGACCAGGGTTGGAGACCCCTGGCCTACAGTATAAACTATCAGGAATAGATAAGGAAAATGACTAATACAATACAATAATATTTATTTGAAGTTGTTGAAGGGCACTGGTCTCTTAAACCCAGATGGTCTGATAAACCCCTAAGCATGACTATATATTGATGGACATTACATAAGCAAAAGAGATGTACTTTTTTTAGAATACCATGTTTCTTCTCAAAAATGTGTTTTAATATTAGCCTTTAATAAAGGAAAACTACTGCTTTGGTGTGTGTGCATGCAGGGGTTGCATAGTGGTGTACATGCAGGGGTTGCACGGTGGTGTGCGTGCGCAGGGGTTGCATGGTGGTGTGCGCATGCAGGGGTTGCACGGTGGTATGCACGTGCAGGGGTTGCACGGTGGTATGCACGTGCAGGGGTTGCACGGTGGTGTGCGCATGCAGGGGTTGCACGGTGGTGTGCGTGCGCAGGGGTTGCATGGTGGTGTGCGCATGCAGGGTTTGCACGGTGGTATGCACGTGCAGGGGTTGCACGGTGGTGTGCGCATGCAGGGGTTGCACTGTGGTGTGCGCATGCAGGGGTTGCATGGTGGTATGCACGTGCAGGGGTTGCACGGTGGTGCGTGCGTGCTTGGGGGTTGCATAGTGGTGTGCGTGCACAGGGGTTGCACGGTGGTGTGTGCATGCAGGGGTTGCATGGTGGTATGCACGTGCAGGGGTTGCACGGTGGTGTGCGCATGCAGGGGTTGCACTGTGGTGTGCGCATGCAGGGGTTGCACGGTGGTATGCACATGCAGGGGTTGCACGGTGGTGTGCGTGTGCTTGGGGGTTGCACAGTGGTGTGCGTGCGCAGAGGTTGCATGGTGGTGTGCGCATGCAGGGGTTGCACGGTGGTATGCACGTGCAGGGGTTGCACGGTGGTGTGCGCATGCTGGGGGGTTGCACAGTGGTGTGCGCGTGCAGGGGTTGCACCGTGGTGTGCGTGTGCAGGGGTTGCACGGTGGTGTGCGTGTGCAGGGGTTGCACGATGGTGTGTGCGTGCAGGGGGGTTGCACTGTGGTGTGTGCGTACAGGGGGGATCAATTATGTTAATTGAGAGCTTAAGTTGGAATGAAAACCAAAAGACCCTGCAGCCCTTGAGGAGTTTGACACGCCTAGACTAAAGCTTAACTTTAGAAACTTCGTTTGACTTGATCAGTGGACCTCTCCATTACAGAACATTCTTTTAACACAAGCTTTTTAGAGTGACAATATCAATTTAATGTATGTAAATAATAATAATAATAATAATAATAATAATAATAATAATAATAATAATAATAATAATAAAAGCACGGGGAAATGCATGGCTGCTTTAAGGTTGGCTCCGGTTCTCCAAAAATGAATCCACTTGCCACGATTTACTTCTCACTCTCGCGTCGTACACGAATGCTATCTATCAGAGCCCACTCTATATAGCGCACAGCTGTCAAATTCTGGGGATCCAATAAGCAGCAACGTTGTAATCACCGCTCACTTGTTTCGTAGACTTTAGTCACAAGTCTGTGTGGACGTTGTCAGTGATTTACGTTTCCCTTTTTTAAAACAATAACCTTATTAACCTTACAAAAAAATTAACAATGTCTGGAGAAGAAGCAGCTGCCCAGCAACCGAAAACTGAAGAACAAAAGCAAGACACTAAACCGGAGGAAGACAAGCAAAACGAGCAGCAGCCACCGCCTGCACAAGAGGCTGAGAAGCCCCAGGATGAAGCTTCTTACAAGTCCTTGGTGCTCTCGGGCTACGGGGGCTACGATAAGGTGAAGCTGCAGGTGAAAAAAGGAGAGCTAGTCCCGAAAGCCGGGGAAGTGCTGGTTCGGGTGAAAGCGTGTGGCTTGAATTTTGCTGACCTGATGGGCAGACAGGGATTGTATGACAGGCTTCCATCCCCGCCCGTCACCCCGGGAATGGAGTGCTCGGGGGTAGTGGAGGGTTTGGGCGAAGGAGTGACCGACAGAAAGGTAAGATTTAATTTCTCTATGTACAGAAAAAAATGCCCTATGCTGTCACTGCCGTTATTGCTTTGTGTTTTATAAGTAACAGAACAAACCGAGGACTGTTTCAATTTATTGGGACAGGAACATATATAGTACTTGGTTATGTTGCTATTTGCATTATACAACTAGTTTGTTATTGTGTAAAGCCGTATCGTGAGTAATGTGGCTAGTCTGCACTGAAACACATAGCGCTGTATACATCTAACAGATGTTTTGACTGAGATTTTATTATACATACCGTGGAGACTACTGTACTTATTTATTTAAAACATAGTTATTAATTGGAGCAAAGACTACTACTTTTTCATTTAAATATTTTAGTTGGAGCAAAAATGCATTATTAGTTAATGGCAAAAGTTCAGCTGGCATTGCCAGAAAATTACCAAGAGTTTTTAGAACCTAGTAATACCACAGTATTCAGTAGCCACCGCCCGTCGTCTGTATCGAATTTGTAGGTCGGTCTGCGCATGTCTGATTGACAGTTCCACTCGATTTGATTATTTTTAGTAAATTAAAGCTAAATGCAATCTGCAATGGAACGGTCAAAAGGCTGCATTTTCATATACGCATGTTAATAGGTTACCTTGTATTTAAGATGTTTTATTTTTAAACATACATTTTAAACGGAGCATTGGTGTTATTGTCATTGGAATAATACTATGCAATGTACGTGTAATTCAATTAAAGAAAAGAAAATGTAATTTTTTACGCTACCGTCGTTTTATCAGGACTGGTAAACCAGCAGCATCTGTAATTCTGTTTCTTTTTAAATGGTGACAAATACAGTAAAACCCGTTATCTGCCACGGATAAGTCTGGAGAACAGCACTTTTAATTACAAAGTTGTGTATTTTATATTGAAAAAAACTAGAAAGAGCAGTTTTTATTCGCAATTTGGGCGGTTGCCGTTTTAAAAGGATCTTTTAAATACGCAAGTTAAATATGTGAACATCACAGTACTGTCCCAACACCATGTGAGAAGAAATATGACAATGTGTGAGTCCAAAAATGCATAATTTTGTAGTCTAAGCACACCCATAACTGTTATTTCCAAGCTCCAGTATTGTTAACAAATGCAGCACTTGTAGGTAACGCCTTATACAGTATATCCTAATCACCGAATCTTTAATACTTCTACATCACAGGGAGAATTTGCACATCAGTTAAATGGATGCAAATCAGTGTGCTGGGTTTACAGTTCTGTAAGTGTGTGTTATTTGTAACATCTTTAAGAGCAGTATACAGTTTTAGCCTTCAAGGATCACAAGCCATTTTACAAAGGATTGTATGTGTTCTACTGTTTGTGTGATTTGCATCAAAACATGAACGATTATGCACGATGACCTGGCATTATTTGGTACAATGGGGCAGATTGACCGAGGATGGGGTTAAATCTCTCTACTTTTAACCGATCTATAGAAAAATACTATTTTAACATGAACTTAAGACAAAATACTGGTCTTTAGCAATATTATTTTGGAGAAGTATCTCATACCATGAATGCAATGTCATGTATATATAAGTGATATAACCACATTTTTAAAAAAATCAGTACAATTTTAGATACTGTGTAATATCAAAAATCCAGACCATTAGGAAATACATCCCTCAACCATATAAGGCAGGGTAGTCTCTCTTGGTCAGAGGGCTTATATTTGCTGCCCCGCCTATATTTGTGACTCCATTTTTGTTCAGTGCAGTCAATTCAAGACAAGTGCCTTTGTAACGGAATGCTATTTGTGATTCAGCCTAACCCTAAAAGATTCCCCCAATTTTCTTTTTTTAAATTGTAGATTAATACAAAATAAATACCGATTGCACTATTTACCGTTTTTTCTATTGGTGCGGTTACATCTATACACTACAGATCTGGAACGGTAATGTTTTTGTTGAGGACAAATCAAACAACCTGACTTTATACCCCCTCCTATCACAAAATATTGCATTAAACCTATTTTGGTTATTAATGTATTTTGTTTTACCCTTGCACATCTGAAAGCTACTAGCCCAACGATCAGTTCCTGAGGAATCTTCTTCCCTGTTTTCTACTCTGTCATATATCTTGCTGCACTTAATTCTTTATTAACCATGGAAACCACAAACCCATTGCCTGTAAGCCTCAGTCAGCTATTGAAAAGTAGGTTTGTAGCATACAGAGACAATTCTATAGTAATATAACTTCGTAATGCTGCCACCACAGCAATTCTATTGAATATGTACTGAAGTTCCAGATTCAGTTTGGGATGTAATCGCAGTGTAATTTTAAAGTATAAACTGATGTTTTTATTTTGTACTTAATGCATTGGAAGGGTTTTTGGCCAGCCCCGCTGCTCTGTTTCTTTTCTACAATTCAGTAACTGTTACCCCTCTCTTTCACGATGCAACAATTGTCACAATAGTAGCACAATTAACTTATTAAAACTGATTTTTAAGTAGTCTAACTGAATGCAAGAATGTCCACCTTTCTTCGCTCAGTAGTACAGTGTGCTGCAATGTTTTCTACTTGTAAGTCGCAGTACAGAGAGAGGATACAATGGAGCGTGAATTTCACTCTGTCCAGCAGAGAAAGCATTCAGGTCTCTTAGTGTGGGCTAAATTGAGTACCTCTGTCTTCCCCTAAAAGATGTTGTATAAACTACAGTAAAATAGGTGGATATGCTACCAAACAAGTGCCTTACTGAGATTGTTTTTATTATTAATGCTTACAATTTGTCCAAATGAGGGTGCTATATTTCCCCTTCCTCCCTAACCTTCTATTGCATTTTTAGAGAAGAAAATAAACTATGGTGTTTGTGAAGATAGCAGCGAGGACTTTGTTTTAAATTTAGACCATGAAGGTGGCATTAGAAAAATAAAAAGAATGAAAAAAACAAAGGAGAAAGCGGCAAGTAAGCGTTTTGCTGCACCTAAAACGGATGAAGAAGTTAATATCTTTGCAAGCAATCGATTTTCTGGAAGTACTCGCGCAAAATGTAAATGGGCTGTGAATCTGTTTGAAGTTTGGTTAAATGAAAGGAATTCAAAAGCTGACTTTAAATCTGAGATACGTGTAATTAGTGGAGATTTAGTCAATATGGATAATGCTACTTTGTCATACAGCCTTAGCTGTTTTGTGACAGAAGTAAGAAAATGTAACGGAGAGGAGTACTGTGGTAATTCACTATACAAACTTGTAATGTGTATACAGTATTTTCTAAGACTGCAGGGACGCACTTTAAGTTTGTTAAATGACCCAGAGTTTGAAAGTTTTCACAGTGTTCTTGATGGGGAAAATGAAACGTTTGTCCAAATCAGGAGTTGGTTTGCACAAGAAAGCTAAAGTTATTTCCGAAGCACAAGAAAATATATTGTACTGTGTGCTAAAATTGGAAGTCAATTGTTTAAACGGTATAAAAGTACAGCTAATTGTTATTATAATTGCTGCTTATTAAAAAGACACTCACTTTTTTGTGAATTGTGTGTGACTGTGGTTTGTTTCTGTGGATTCGTAGCTCAACGTGTGGTTTCATTTATCAACAATACATCTGCCCTGCACTCCCCTTCTCTTCAAAGCCACACTGCCACTTTAGTTAGACGATTCGTAGATAAAATCCACTGAAAGATCAAAGGGTGACGTCGCAGAAATGTTTCAATGTAAAATAAAAGGTTTAAACAGGACACGGCACTTGAGGCCAAAATAAAGACAAACAAAACGGATTAACACTAAAAAAAAAAACAGTGGACGAACAGACAAACACGGTGAGTAAAAATAAACACACAAGTATCGTGCTGGTCCTTCCAGCACGAAATAACAATGATATGCTTCGCTTTAATTTTACTTTAATTCTTACTTTCTCCTTCTCCACACCTCTTCTCCATTCACCGAACACACAACCCCGAGTGAGTGCTTTGTGCATCTATATATATTGTTGTGCCGGGATTCAATTACTAATTAATTATTCACTTGAATCCCAGCATGTGAACTAATTCTGTGCAACCCCATGCTCACATATTAAATACTTTAAATGCACACCTAAATACAGTTATACATTTTAAACACTCGTGCTCATTACCCACATTGTATCCCGTGTACCAACTACAATACACCTACATAAATATACTACATAAAAAGAAAATAAAACGCTACTTCGGGAATGACGGCTGCATTGTACTCTGAAGCATACGCATCTGCCTGCTGGCTCTGTGCCTGCATCGAGGAGCTGTGTTGTAAACACAGACGCAGTTCCATTGAACAATATTGTGTAAACTGGTACATGCAAACCTGTAAAACCAATTTTTTTTTTTCTAAAAGTAATATAAAAAGAATGACATACGTTTCATATTGGGAACATAAATTGTTCTCGTAACTGTAATTTCAGTTTGCTGTATGCATCGGAGTGCAGCTTGCCTTATTCCAATCAAAATTACTACTTTCAAATTTCCTTCTGATATATGCCCAGTTGCATTTCTGGAACAAAATGAAGGATTGCTGTCTTGTACAAATCCACAGTCATAGCAATCTGTCTCTTAGTCAGTCTACAAACAAAGAAAGGCTTGAAATATTAAAAAAAGTGTGTGCTAGGAGGAGTAGGCGTATGTTTGCTGCATTTTCAAAAAAATTTGAATATCTTGCATTTTATTAAATTAGATATGTATTGTAATGCAATGGTCAAATTGACCCACGTGGCGGTTCTAGGTAGAACTCTTTTTTATAATTTATCATTTTTGCGGTTTCTGGCTATCAAACGCCATCATGATATTTAATTCATATATTTAGGAAAAGTCAAAAACGGACACACATTATTTACAACGGAAGAGTAATTAACATTTTTAATCCAAAATGGGTCAAATTGTCCTGCATTGCGGTTCTAGTGTTCAACAAACAAGCAGGAAGCGCTGAAGCCAATCGTGTGTGTTTTCATAGGTAAAAGGCACATGGCTTGGAGTTCTTTTTTTAGCATACAGGAGATGATCAGTATTGCAAGATTTTGATTTCCATTACATGAGAGTAGATGTTAAAACTTCTTGCTGATTTGAACTCGGCTCTCGCCAAGATAAGCACCAACTAAGACGTAGCTTTACAGTAAACTAATGTGATCCATCTGTGTCTCCATCCATTTGCGCTTCCTTCCATATGATGATGTAGATATCCTTCTGTCTGGTGTTGATGGCTGAAGTGTAATGCTGGCTCCAGGGATCAGCTTATTGCCTCCCTAGTGTATCAGCACACACAACGGCTGCGATGCTGGCTCCGGGGATCAACCACTGTGCGGTCTCCCCAGCGCATCGGCATGACAACTGTCTGGATTGAGTAGGGTACATCTCTGGGGTCTTCAAGTGGGCACCTTCCATCCTCAGTGTTTCGTCGACCAGCCCACGACACCTCAAGGGGCTCGACGGTGATTCTGGCGCCCCAGCATCACCCCCTCCGCCCCCACTCAACTCAGCCCAGCTTACTTACCTGTACATCAGCGTTTCTTTCTTTCTATTGTGCTTGAGATCCCCAGCCAGAATCTTTCTGTCTCAACCCCAGCCAGTTGCTGCTCCTCTCTGCTGCTTCAGATAAATTCTTCACTGTGCGACGCAACTCTTGGCCATTGAATCCGACGTCTCTGAGAAACAGGGTTGTAGAGTGTGCCACAAATCCTCGACAACCCACCTCCACTGGGTAAACCTGGACTCTCCATCCTCGCTGTTCCGCTTCAGTGGCTAGTTGAGCATACTGCAGTTTCTTCCTCTCATACCCCTCGTCTACAGCATCCTCCCATGGCACCGTTAACTCTACCAGGTGAACAAGGCGTGCTGCTCCAGACCACAAGACAATATCTGGTCGAAGGTTAGTGGTGGCAATCTCAGGTGGAAAAATAAGCTGTTGACCAACATCTGCCAGCATTTTTCCAGTCTGTAGCAGCTTCTATTTGTCCTGGGTGAGGATTGGTTTTAACACCTTTTCTTGGTGGTTGCTCTCCTGGGCGGAGGAATGTTGTCTTTTGTGTGTAATGTTTTGATGGAACAGATAGCAACTTATTGGTCATGTTACGCTTGTCTTCCAATGCTAAAGCCAAACATCGCAGCACCTGGTCATGGCGCCAAGTAAACCGTCCTTGGCTAAGAGCCACCTTACATCCTGTCAAAATGTGCCTTAATGTTGCAGGTGATGAACACAAAGGACATGAGGGATCCTCTCCTACCCAGAGGTTTAAGTTCTGTGGTGATGGGAGAACATCATATGTTGACCTGATGAGGAAACTGATCCTGCTCTGTTCCATTGTCCATAGGTCTTGCCAGCCGATCTTACATTGTTCACAGTCTCATCCATTCTCCCTGCTTGGCCTGGGAAATGGCCTTTATGCACCTCATCCTCTCCTCCTGCTTTTGCACCTCATTGACTACCAGCTTCCTCCGTTGAGCTGGGGCTGCCTTGTGCCATGTAGGAGGAGCTGAACTGAGACCAAGACCCCCTCTTCCATGCTGAACTTGTCCCATGATATCACCAATTTGAAGGGCAGCCTTTGCGTCCTCCACAGCTTTCTTTGACGCCCACTTTCTTCCAGTTTAAGACAGGTGCTGCCTCCCTTACGCATTTGTCGCGTGACTCTACTAATGTCATTTCCAGTCTGACCTTGGCGCACTTAAACTCCTCAGTTAGAGCGGAGACTGGTAGCTGCAGTATTCCTTTACCATGAAGTCCCACTCTGCTGAGGCAGTGTGGAACTCCCAACCATTTCCTGATGTATGAACTGATTAAAGCTTCCAGCTTCTCTACTGTTGTCAAAGAAACCTCGTACATAGTCAGTGGCCACAGCAACCTCGGCAGTAGACCAAACTGAAAGCACCAGAGTTTTAGTTTGCCTGGTAAAGCACTGCTGTCTATGCTCTTCAACCCTTGCACTGCTTGTTGTCTAGCTTCTCCCACACGAACTGTGTCCTTTAGATCACCGTTGTACCATCTCCCAAGACTCTTCACTGGCTTCTCAGACACTGTTGGTATTGCCTCACCATTAATGAACGTTTTATCTACTACTTTACCTTTTAATTATGGAGATGCTCCTTGATTTAGTGGGCTTGAATTGCATTCGTGCCCATTCAATGTTGTTGGTTAATTTGCCCAATAACCGATTAGTGCAGGCTACTGTTGGATGACATGACAACCATGACTACATGTATGCTCGAATTGGTGGTAGTCGCATTCCAAAAGTCAAGTGCGCTCCTCCCACTACCCATTTTGAATCCCTAATGATTACTTCCATTGCCATGGTAAAAGCCAGTGGAGAAATGGTACATCCTGCCATTATTCCAACTTCTAGGCATTGCCATGTAGTGCTGAATTCTGAAGTTGAAAAACTAAATTGCAAATCTCCAAAGTAGGCTTTCACTAAATTTGTTATTGTCATCGGTACACTGAAAAAATCAAATGCTGCCCAAAGAAGTTCATGTGGCACTGAACCATATGCATTAGCCAAATCCAAGAATGTCACATGGAGCTCCTTCCTCTCCTTTTTAGCTGATTAAATTTGTTGCCAGATCACATTGATGTGTTCTAAGCATCCTGGGAAACCTGGAATGCCCGCTTTTTGTACTGAAGTGTCAATGAAGCAGTTATTTTAATAGGTAAGTTGACAATCTGTGAGCAATAATGCTGAAGAATCTCAAATGATTTGCCAAACCAAACCGATGCAGGCCTAAATATCATTGCAAGCGATCGGTTTCCGAGACTATTGGCCTAACTCGGACCCGTGAACTGAAAAGACTCTGACACACGGTGGGCGTGCAGATATGAGCAGTTGAAGCTGTCTGCAGTGATTGATCTTCTGGAAGAACTTGAACTCTGCTGGTGATGCTAATGTATTGGTTGAAGCAGAAGGTTTGCTTTAAAAAATATGTTCAGTCAACTTTATCACCAGTGTCCAAGTTTTGTTGAATCTCCTAGCAACTGGGCAAAATCTCAGCACCCTACAGAGCCAAAGCACAACCATTGGAACTGCTGTTTTCCCTAAACAAGCAGTGAAGTATACATTGAGCGAGTTGCGTACAGAAGGTTGAATAGATCTGGAACACAATTGCATCAAATTGTGAAGAATGTAATGTCCCTCTTATTCTACAAAAGGCACATGGCTGGGGATCTTGGAAGTGCAGAAGATGTGACTGTCATATTGAAGTAGTAATGGAAACAGGCGAGTGGGGCTGGTCTTCAGAAGAGGCCGTACGAGCGGACATTTTTCTGCGATAGACACTGCTATTGTAGAAATGGAGACGTTTCTCCCAGGAACACTTGGCAGTTGTGCAGGCAGCAACAGTGCTTCTGAATCTGACCAGTCCTTACTTTTTGTGTTTTGATGGTATCAAACCACTTCTATTGAGATACAAAAATAGCATCACTGTGGATACAACCATGCTCTCAGCTGAGATGAAGGTATGCAAGAAAATAGCAGAGAATGAGAAATGTGATAACACACATTGAAAAGGTGAAGGATGTGTCACCAAATTTAATGAAGTGTCTATGCTTAGCTCTGACTCTACCTGTCAACAGCTGCTTGTGAAAGATCATTATCTGCAGTGAAGCACATTAAAAATAATAACCATTCAACAATGGGAGATCGTTTGTCCACTCTTAGTGTACTTTACTGCAACCAAGAGCGGAGCAAACTGGATTTTGACAAAGCCATTGATGCTTTTGCCCGACACAAACATCGTCGCTTGACGTTTCATTGAATAACACCGAATTGAAGTGCTTTCCTTAGCTGTACAAGCCAGGGCCAAACTCCAAGTGTTTCCATCATTTATTTAGTATTTATCTGAAAAGTTCTTGTATTTAAAGCTCCTTCATACCACCAGCCAGTGTGTAAGTAGTTCCTGTGTTTTTATAGATGTTCAGAATTTATGTTGCATTCAGTACTGTTTTCTGGCAGTGGTGGAAGGGAGGACCTTGTCTGGTTCCGCAAAGAGCTGTCCCTTGAGTGGGTGGGTTACTGAGGATTTCATTTATTTTGTATCTGCTCATTTCTGGCAGTAACAACAAGCCATGTGTCAGATCATTATTTAAGAGTTGCTTTAATCAAACTTGCAGACCTTTTGGCTTGCCTGTTCTACGGACCGCACCACTGTCTTGGGTGGGTTGTTGGGAGGGTCAAGTTGGCCCTTTTCACAAAGAAAGCCAGCTTTTAATCGCAGACATGTAAAAGGTTTTACTAGCTTCTACAACTATACACTCCATTGGGATTTATCCAAATGTTTTTGTCCCATTCCTAAAATGTAAGCACTTTTGTTCGAAATGTGTAATACTAGTTATTGAAATGATTGTTGCATAATAAAATGTTATTCACTTTTCTGTTGAATTGTTCGGACTTTCTGTGGTTTCATTAATGAATCCACAGTTTGTTTGTTTTTTGTGGATTTGTTAATCAACAATGTACAGTACTGTGCAAAAGTTTTAGGCAGGTGTGAAAAAATGCTGTAAAGTAAGAATGCTTTCAAAAATAGACATGTTAATAGTTTAGATTTATCAATTAACAAAATGCAAAGTGAGTGAACAGAAGAAAAATCTACATCAAATCAATATTTGGTGTGACCACCCTTTGCCTTCAAAACAGCATCAATTCTTCTAGGTACACTTGCACACAGTTGTTTGAAGGAACTCGGCAGGTAGGTTGGCCCAAACATCTTGGAGAACTAACCACAGTTCTTCTGTGGATTTAGGCAGCCTCAGTTGCTTCTCTCTCTTCATGTAATCCCAGACAGACTCGATGATGTTGAGATCAGGGCTCTGTGGGGCCATACCATCACTTCCAGGACTCCTTGTTCTTCTTTACGCTGAAGATAGTTCTTAATGACTTTCGCTGTATGTTTGGGGTCGTTGTCATGCTGCAGAATAAATTTAGCCAATCAGATGCCTCCCTGATGGTATTGCATAATGGATAAGTATCTGCCTGTACTTCTCAGCATTGAGGAGACCATTAATTCTGACCAAATCCCCAACTCCATTTGCAGAAATGCAGCCTCAAACTTGCAAGGAACCTCCACCATGCTTCACTGTTGCCTGCAGACACTCATTCGTACCGCTCTCCAGCCCTTCGCCAACAAACTGCCTTCTGCTACAGCCAAATATTTCAAATTTTGACTCATCAGTCCAGAGCACCTGCTGCCATTTTTCTGCACCCCAGTTCCTGTGTTTTCGTGCATAGTTGAGTCGCTGGCCTTGTTTCCACGCCGGAGGTATGGCTTTTGGCCGCAAGTCTTCCATGAAGGCCACTTCTGACCAGACTTCTCCGACAGTAGATGGGTGTACCAGGGTCCCACTGTTTTCTGCCAGTTCTGAGCTGATGGCACTGCTGGACATCTTCCGATTGAAGGGAAGTAAGCATGATTTGTCTTTCATCTGCTGCAGTAAGTTTCCTTGGCCGACCACCGCGTCTCACGGTCCTCAACGTTGCCCGTTTCTTTGTGCTTCTTCAAAAGAGCTTGGACAGCACATCTGGAAACCCCTGTCTGCCTTGAAATTTCTGCCTGGGAGAGACCTTGCTGATGCAGTATAACTACCTTGTGTCTTGTTGCTGTGCTCAGTCTTGCCATGGTGTATGACTTTTGACAGTAAACTGTCTTCAGCAACTTCACCTTGTTAGCTGAGTTTGGCTGTTCCTCACCCAGTTTTATTCCTCCTACACAGCTGTTTCTGTTTCAGTTAATGATTGTGTTTCAACCTACATATTGAATTGATGATCATTAGCACCTGTTTGGTGTAATTGTTTAATCATACACCTGACTATATGCCTACAAAATCCCTGACTTTGTGCAAGTGTACCTAGAAGAATTGATGCTGTTTTGAAGGCAAAGGGTGGTCACACCAAATATGGATTTGATGTAGATTTTTCTTCTGTTCACTCACTTTGCATTTAGTTAATTGATAAATATAATCTATTAACATGTCTATTTTTGAAAGCATTCTTACTTTACAGCATTTTTTCACACCTGCCTAAAACGTTTGCACAGTACTGTATATCTGCCCCGCACTCCCCTTCTCTTAAAAGCCACTTTTAGTTAGAAGATTCATAGAATTGATCAAAGGGTGACTTCACAGAAATGTTTTAAGACAGGGGAGGGACATAAATTAGTTCTGAAACACCTGTCTCCAAAGTAGGGGAGGTGAAATCACTTCATTTGACCTGGGGTGGGGGGGTGGTTTCAGTTGTACACATGAATAGACATGGTGCAGTGTAATTTGTGGGATGGTGTGGTTTTGAGACTTTTAGACATGAATAGAAATGATGGGGATTAAAACATACTAACTTGGTCATTGCACAATATAAATGTGTATATACAGTTTGTATACAAGTTTACTCTTATGTATTCCAGCATTTTATCGGCCATCGTTATTTTTAGATGTTGAAATCAAATTTGAATTGAAACATTGTATTTCAACTACTATGTCCTGATTTATTATGAGACCCAGGCATTAATCCGTATTGGTCTAAAACAGATCTCCAACCCTGGTCCTGGAGAGCCCGAATCCTGCAGGTTTTCTAAATGTCTTTGTCATCAATGGTTAAAGATCTGGAACATCTGTTAATCTTGCCTAAAGCCAATAATTGGTGCAATTAAGTAACTGAGCTTGGGGAAACCAGAAGACCCTGTAGCTCTCCAGGACCAGCGTTGGAGACCCCTGTTCTAAAATGTCTTACTAAGGATAGTTGACATCATTTAATAAAAAAACAGTAGCTTTTTTTTTTAAAGATTTGATACCACAAATTAGCCCCATTTTGTATTGACTACAGCAATTGGAAACGGTAAGTGATGCATTACATGTTTTAAAAGTAAAGAATGGACGTTTTTACAGTCTGTGTTAACACTGCCCGACCTCTTATTAAACTTGCACAGTTCAAACACATATTTTGTAAAGATGTATGCCTGGGTTGCAACTATATTTAGTTATAACATTGGTTACATATTTACATATAAAATTAATATTAAGTGAGAGTAAACCACTTTCGCCCAGCTTACTTAGCTTCTGAACCAAAGTATGATTAGTAGTGCTGGGGCAAATATTCGAACAAATATTTAATGTATTTGGATACAAAAATCAGATGTTTGTATTTGCTAGAAATGACAAATACCTTGTGCTTATTTACCACCTCACCAGAAATTGTGCGACAGTTTAAAAAAACGGCAAATGAAAAAGGGCTCTGTGCGATTTAAAAATAAATAAGTAAATCAAAAATAAATACATGGGCTCCTGAGTGTCGCGTCTGGTAAAGGCACTCTGCTCATAGCCTGGACGTCGCCGGTTTGAATCTAGGCTATTGCACAGCCGACCATGGATGGGAGTTCCCAGGGAGTGACGCACAATTGGCCGAGCAACCCCCGGGGGGGTGTTTAGGTTGGCCAGGGTGTCCTCGGCTCACCGCGCACCAGCGACCCCTGTAATCTGGCCGTGCACCTGCAGGCTTGCGTGTAAGATGCCCAGAGCTGGCCAGAACTGTGTTGTCCTCTGACGCAGCCATCCCAGAGCTGCAGCATGGCGAGTCTGCAGTGTGAAAAGAAGCGGTCGGCTGATGGCACACGCTTCGGAGGACAGCGTGTGTTCGTCTTTGCCGCTCCCAAGTCAGCGCAGGGGTTGTAGCGGTGAGCTGAGCCTTTTAAAAATTATTGGATAATCTAAATTGGGGGGAAAATACAAATTGCCGATTTTACTAAATTGTTACAAAAATGTGTGAATAGATGGATAGATACAGTGCCTATAGAAAGTCTACACCCCCTTTCAAAATTTTCACCTTTTTGTTGCCTTATAGCCTGGAATTAAAATGCATTAATTTATCTACACATCCTACCCCACAACTTCCAAGTAAAAAATATTCTAGAGATTTGTAGAAAATTAATTAAAAAAATAAATAAATAAATAAATAAATAAATAAAATAAAAACTGACATAGCTTGGTTGGATAAGTGTCCACCCCCCTTGTAATAGCAATCCTAAATGAGCTCAGGTATAACCAATTGCCTTCAAAATCACACACCAAGTTAATGACAAATACCAAGGTATTTGTCATTTCTATTGTAGTGATTCACATAATTTCAGGATAAATTCAGCAGTTCCTGTAGGTTCCCTCTGCTCAGTAGTGCATTTCAAAGCAAAGACTCAACCATGAGCACCACAGTGCTTTCAAAAGATCTCCAGGACAAAGTTGTTGAAAGGCACATATCAGGGGGTGGGCATAAAATATCAAGGGCCTTGAAGATCCCTTGGAGCACGGGCAAGATGATTAAGACGTGGAAGGTGTATGGCACCACCAAGACCCTGCCTAGATCAGGCTGTTTCTCCAAACTGGATAACCGAGCAAGAAGCAGACTGATCAGAGAGGCTACCAAGAGGCCAACGGCAACTTTGCAAGAGCTACAGGCTTTTATGGCCAAGACTGGTCAAAGTGTGCATGTGACAACAATATCCCAAGCACTCCACAAATCTGGCCTCTGGTAGGGTGGCAAGAAGGAAGCGATTTACTCAAAGTCCACCTTGAATTCCTTTTCTGAAGTATGCAGAAAAACACTCTGGAGATTCTGTAGCCATGTGGCAAAAGGTTTTGTGGTCTAACGAAACTAAAATGGAACTTTTTGGCCCAAATGCAAAGCATTATGTTTGGCGCAAACCCAACACAGCGCATCACCAAAAGAACACAGTCCCTACTGTGAAGCATGGTGGTGGTGGCAGCATCATGTTATGGGGATGTTTCTCATCGGCAGGGACTGGGACACTTGTCAGGATAGAAGGGAAAATGAATGGAGCAAAGTACAGAGAAGTCCTTGAGGAAAACCTGCTAAAACCTGACAACCATAACAAAAAATGTAACATGTCTAAGACTTCTGCACAGCAGTGTGTGTATGTGTGTAGATAGATAGATAGATATTTAATATCCTTTATTTCAATCAATCAAAACAATATTAACATTACAAAACAAATAGCACAAATGTCCATACAAAACCCTCTAATACAACAATTACAAACACATTTTTAAATTATCATCTTCCACCAAACACCACCTCCCCCAATTGCCCAAATTGCCTGAAACTTTTCTAGCTGGTGCACCAATTTATAAAAAGTAAAATCAACTTTTTTAATTCTTGAGATCACCAATACTTTTAAAAATAGGTATTACCGCATCAGTTAAAACTCCATTCATTTTGTTTTTGTTTTTCCTGCTTTTCAAAATTGCCATTTTTTCCTGGCCCAGTAGAAAATTTGCCAATTGACAAAGATTTTTATTTCCTTTAGCATTCTTCACCCCAAAAATAAAAGTAGTTTGAGTAAAACTCAGACCCAATTCACTAAACAAATCATTCAATAACTCAAACAAAGGCTTTAACCGACCACAAAATAAATAACAATGAAAAACTGTTTCCCTTATCGAGCAAAACTGACATGTATCTCCTCCCCCCGGCTGAATGATGGAGAGAAAAGAGTTGGTGGCCACAATGGTATGCAATATTCTCCACTGTAGATCCCCCCCCCCCCCACTCTCTTAGGAACTGGTGATCTATACAGATTCCTCCATGCAGGGGTGATGGAGTCCTCTACCTGTAGCCTCTCTCGCCAATGTGTATCAGGCAAGTTTTTTAAATTTTGAAAATTCAACACTTTCACACACATCCGGTACATTTCTTTTTTTTGTATCTCTCCGAACTGAACCTTATATCCTTCTCCAAACTTTAGGATCTGCCCCGGGGTTTCAGTGGTCTGCCCTACTGCAGGTTCAACTTGCAGGTCCAACTCTGGCGGTTCTGTCTCCAGCTGGCTTTTTCCTATGAAAAATTAACTCATCTGCTGTAACATCTCTGCAGGCAAAACAGCTTTAAGCTGCACTAAAAACCCCTCCATCACACACACTGATCTCACACCCAGCTCACTTGCTAGTGATTCTGCAGTTTTCCAGGCTCGATTATCAAAATTAATTAAATCACCGACCTTCACTACTCCTCTGGAAATTAAAAGTAAAACAAAACTCTGATTCTAAAAGATTGCATTTTAACGCTGAATTATAAATTAGAGGCTCTTCAAGCAACCAATACAACCCTACAGACTTCAAATCTCTGTTAATTCTAAAAACCTTCCAAGCATTCAGCATCCCTCTATAAAAAACAGGCAAGACCGAGATTTAACTTTCTACCATCTAATAAGAACAGATGCCTATCAAAATTCAACCTCCCTACTAAACGAAGGAAAGCAAAAGCCACTGTTCTCCAGGGTAGTGATTCATGACAGTACAGCAGCCTCTGAAGCGACTGGAGTCTAA
The DNA here is from genome assembly GCA_030684275.1 of Acipenser oxyrinchus oxyrinchus. Lineage (NCBI taxonomy): Eukaryota > Metazoa > Chordata > Actinopteri > Acipenseriformes > Acipenseridae > Acipenser > Acipenser oxyrinchus. Next base: position 11,252,338 of record CM060266.1, read on the forward strand.
AAGCTTTTATTCTGCTTCTTATGTCCATCAGTCTGTCCTCCTTCTTCTACAGGCAAGTATAGCACCCCCTGCTTTATCCAATGCAGCCCATCCCAAAAGAAGCTCAGCAATAATCTCTGAATTTCCAACAGCAGAGATGGAGGGGGATCCCCACACATTAATCTGTGCCACAGCATTGATGTGACCAGGTTATTAATAATTAAAACTCTTCCTCTATAGGAAAGCTTAATTAGAAGCCACCGCCATTCATCCAATCGGCCTTTCACCTGATCCAGTATTCCTTCCCAGTTCTCTTTAGCCAGTCCCTGCTCTCCCAAGTGAACTCCCAAATATCTGAAAACCTCCCTGTTCCATTTAAGCCCTGATGGTAAATCCGGTGGTCTGCTGCCCTCCCACTCTCCAAATAAAAAGGCATTACTCTTGTCCCAATTTACCTGAGCTGAGGACACTCTTTCAAATACCCTCAAGCTCTCCTCTATTATCTGAATGTCTCTCTTATTTGTTACTAAAATAGCAAGATCATCAGCGTAAGCCACCACCTTAACAGGCTCCATTGTCACAGTAGGGATAGACAGAGAATATAACATTCCTGATAGAGAACAACCCTGGCGAATTCCCCTTTGAACTTTAAAAGGAGCACAAAATACACCATTTATTTTAAGTACACTAAAAATGCTACTATAGAGCAACTTAATTTTTCCCAAAAAATTGGGACCAAAGCCAAATGACCTAATAACATCAAAGATACCAGTGGTCTACCTGGTCAAAAGCCTTCTCTTGATCCAGAGAGAGAAATCCAGCTTTAAAACCAAAGAGCTTGGAGGCAACTATTAAATCCCGCACCAAAAATATATTATCAAATATTGTTCGGCCTGGTACACAGTACGTTTGGTCTGAATGCACAACAGTGCTCATTACTCCGCTTAGTCTATTTGCCAATGCCTTCGACAAGATTTTATAGTCAGTGCAAAGAATACTTCCGGGCCTCCAGTTCTTAATACACAAGTCCCCTTTCTTAGGCAGCAGTGTCAGTATTGCGCACCGGCAGCTCAGTGGCAGTTCATTTTCCACAATGCATTCCTCCATCACTTCCAAAAGGTCACCTCCCAACTCAGACCAGAAAGTTTTATAAAACTCAACAGGTATTCCATCGATTTCCGGATGTTTTGCCCGTGTTGAGCCCTTCCAGAGCTTTAGAAAGTTCCTGCAACATCAGTGCACTCTCCAGCTTCTCCTTCTCACCTTCTGGAACCTGCGTTATCCCCTGGAGGAACTGCTTGGCTTCCTCAGATCCATCCACAGCCTCTGCCGTGTACAGTTGTGAAAAGAAACCCACAGTGTGCTCCCTGATAGCCTCAGGCTCACACAGCAACTGACCATTCACTGTTCTAAGACAGTGTATTGCTTTACTCTGATCACTTTCTTTTCCAATGCAAAAATTATTGAGTTGGAGCATCCATCTGAGAAAGCTTTAAAAACCTTGAACGTACCAATGCTCCCTGTACCTGTGAGTCCAACAACTCTGCCAAACTCCCTTCTACCGATACTTGCACTTTTAACAAGCACCCTTTTAATAACCTCACTTACATTGATAGTCATACTTAAACCCCTTCGCAAATAATATGGCAACTCCAGCACTAAAATTGGTTCCATGACTAAAAATAACCTCCCCTTCCCAATCCCGAAAACCATTCAGATTTATTATTATCATCTGTATGGGTCTCCTGGAGCATGGCAACATTAACTTTCTTTTGGGTTAAATATTCAAACAGAGCTGCTCTCTTTGCACAATCTCTACCCCCATTAATATTTAAAGTTCCTATATTAAGAGTCTGCATTATAGGTTTTAAAGGAGAAATACACTGGAATTTACACACACTAATAAAAATGTACACATAAAGAAATAATGCTTGTGTAGACTTATCCATCATTACTTTTTTAGAGAGGCATGAACTTTACTTATTACATTTAACTGATCTCTTTCCCTTTGCTCCATTCCCAATACAGCTGCATTACGTCTAATTTGCTGTGCCGAATTTAAAAACAATTTTAAATCAGGGAAGTGATCAATAACTTCAATCCCTCTTTTCTCTTTAATGGAGCTTAAAAATGCCCGAATGCTTTCAGCACTATATACCCCCCTCTCGCTTGCTGACTAGCCGAGAGATCAGAGCTAACCGATGAGTCAGTATCACTGCCCCCATCTTCACTAAAATCGCCACCGCTGCCTGTTGCGCAATGCATTTGAGCGCAGTCCACTCTCTCAGATAACTCACTCACTGATTCATCAGCCTGATTGACTCCTCAGAAACAAGGCTGCGTTTTGCTGCAAAACTGTGCCTATTTTTAGCCTTTCTTTTCCCTTTGGGGAGTTTAAACTCACCCACTTCCCTCTCCCTCTCTAACACTAAAACTGCACCTTTTATTGTGTTCAAAGCTTTCCTTAATCTGTTCTCTCCCCTCACCACCCTGTCCGTCAACTACCACCCCCACCACAGGTGTTTTAGACGATTCCTGCAACTCACTTTCCCCATCTACCACACCAGACTCAACCAAACCAGGGTTGACTTTTTCCGTTCTAGTACTAACTACAACGCTGCGATCCGAAGGTCCATCAACCTGGCTCCCCGGCTCATCTACACTCTCTCTCACCTCAGTGACTTCTTCCCCCTCGCTTTCAGTTTCTCCTTCAGTCCTCTTGCAGTTCTTCGCAATATGCCCTTTACGGCCACATTTAAAACACTTCATTGTATCAGAAGAAGCAAACAGGACGTGATCGCTACCCTCCACCCGAAACCTAAAAGCTACATTCAGCTCTCCAGTCGGGTCATTCAGCAGCATATATACCCGTCTCCTGAAAGAAACTACGTGCTTTAACTCAGGGGATTTACAACCCAGAGGAATCATTGTAATGCCTGACATTATTTGACGACGACGACTTAGCTCTCTCACTAAGTTCATTTTTCAGAAAAGGCGGAATATTGGAAATTGTTATTTTCCTAGCGGGATCTGCAAGATGCAGAACAGACACTAACACTCCGTCAATAACCAAACCTTGCTGAACCATTTCGGAAACCTATTATTTCATTGCTCAGAAATACAACTACAACCTTATTCATCCGTGACGCCGACTTGATATTCTCACACCCAATTACTTTTCCAAGTTCTAGCACACATTTCTCAACCGGGACAGACACATCTAATACAATTTTTATGCCATTTCTCTGTGTCATATGTTCAAAATTGGGAACTGATCCCCTCGGGATTCCCCTGACTTTGGCCATCACGGCTGTTAAAGACCCAACTATTACCCCTTTTATTTTTTTAAACCTATAACATAAATAAAGGATGAAAACATGAAAAAAGAAAAGAACGAAAAAACAACAGGGGAGAGAACCCCTCACTCACTCTGAGCTCCACACACTGCAAGCACTCCTGACAGACAGCACAGATAGATAGATAATTTTATTTAAGCAGTAAGCATTGCACCATGCTGTAGCATTAACTGTGTATTGGCCTCTTATGCACTTGCAAAAAAAAATATTTGGAAGCCATTTAACATGTAATGGACATAAGATGCAAAGTATTATGATATCGAATATCATGATACATGGTATCGCATCGATACTCCCTAAATGAGGTATCGCAGAACACTAACTTGAACTGCTGTTTGGCATCCTTTTTGTTTTGTAGTTAATTCACTGGGGTAAAGTAAAGCTGACACAATGTATTTCCTCCTGGGATATTTTTATTACTTTAACGTGTTTTCATAGTGCAACATCTTGCTTTAAAATAAAGGCACACACAGGGGCCCTGCTCCCTGCCCCTGCTGCTATGCTATCTCTGCCTGTGTTCTGAGCAGTATAATGGCTTTTATTACTACTTGAAAAACAAACAAATATTTAAATTGAGCGAATATCCGAACATGAAAATCCTGTGTTTGTCCCAGCACTAATGATTAGAGTTTTTTTTTTGTTTTTTTTGTAATGTTTTGTGTTTTTTAAAGATCTGTCGCCCCACAAGAATAACAAATGCAACACACTGCTGAAGTTTGGGAATACAGTTCTGATTAACATTATTTTTCAATTGAAAAATAAATTGAGGAGGAGTTATTTTCATTGTAAATTGCTGTAAAGTTACTCAGATATAAGAGGATATGTATTTGTTTCATTGAAGATATGCTACACTTCGTCAACTTCAGAGTTTGCTCGGTAAACAGAAAACACTACTACGTTCTTTTGAAAGGGTCCTAAAAAAAGTGTTTGTGGTTTTGAGACCATGGACATTGTAAATGGAAACAAACCAAAAAAGTCATTCTTTATTGCGGGTGTTGGGTTGCACTGGTTCAGTTGATTGTCATTTCTGCTGGGTCCTGTAGTGGAGACGACTGTAATGACTTATACGCAATGATTTATACGCAATGACGCTGTCTGGGGACGACAACTGGGATTATTGTACCGGGCATGCAATATTGTCAAAATACTTGTCCTTTTTTGAAGTTCTGACAATGTTGACAATTCTATATTTTTTTTGGCTGAACCGTGATAAGTTTTGCGCTGAACAGGTTTGCTACAGTGTGTGCGACAGACCTCCCATACATGTCATCATGTATGCAATGCACAAAAGGTCAGGTATTAATGGAGGTTAACTGCTTTTCAAAAATGTATCGCCATAAATCTGGCTCTCCAAAATCCAGTATTGAAAAAGGAATTGGAACTGAGAAACGAGCAGCTTCCCAAGTATTTAACTCCTGCAAATCAAGCCAAAAATGACGTCTAACAGCCTGGACAAAGACTCAGCTTTATCTCTGTTTGGAATCTTAGTCACTGACCGTGGGTGGAAAAAGAATACTGATCAATCAGTTTTATCAAAAGACCTGAAATTTGTACCTACAAAAAAAATAGCTGATGAATTCACTACACTCAATGAGACCCAACAGTTTTTCTGACGATTCCATCTGCATGCTCACTTTGCACAAACTGATCAGGATGACTCCTCTTCTAACCAAACTATTTCTGACCCTGCTGTCAATGTTAATAATTTTAATAAGTAAACCCACCAAATCCTCTGGGACACCCCCCTCAGGTGAATTTCAAGCACTAGATTTTTTTATAAACAAATGTGAAAGAAATCCAACAAATCAATTTTAACATACCTACAAAACATCTTAATCAATCTAAAGAACAGACTGCGCTACGGAACTTACAAAAGCGAGATGACATTAGAATAAAACCAGCTGACAAAGGAGGAGCTGTCTGGAGTAAAGACCTTTACTTAAAAGAAGCTTGGCAACAACTCTCCGATACCATCTTCTACACTAATAATGATGACGATATCACTCCAATTAACAAGACACTTATTTCACTATTGATAACGCCATCCTAATAAACCTGTTACCAGCATCTACACGGAACCTAATTGTAGTAAACCCTCAGTTTCTATTCTAGTAGTTTCTATTTACTTGCCAAAATCCACAAACAAAACAATCCAGCTCGTCCCATAGTATCAGCCTGTTCCTGTCCCACTGAACTAATCTCCAAATGTCTATCTTCAAACCCATTGTTGAATCACTGCCTACATATGTAAAGGACTCTACATATTTTCTACAAATATTGGACAATTTCAAAGAAGACTATCACTGTGATAATCCTATTCCGTTTACAATGGACATTAAAAGCCTCTACATTGTGAAGGTTTAATAGCTTTAAAACACTTCCTTGATGAACGGAAGGTGCCCCCAAACAGTTATCCTTTTAAGACTAGCTGAACTTGTGCTCACTTTGAATTGTTTTTCTTTTAATGAAAATTTACACAAGTAAGAGGTGTCGGCATGGGAACTAAAATGGGACCATCATATGCCTGCCTTTTTGTAGGATCAGTTGAACACATTTTTGCAGCAATACAATGGTAACAGACCGAAACTCTACCTCAGATACATTGATATCTTTGGAATTTCAGCTACCTCTTCAGTCAGCATCAAATTCCCACCAAGCTTTAGAATACACATGGGACATCTGAGACCGGCACCAGTATATCATTTCTAGACATTTCCATCACAGCTGAGAATTCCACTATCAACACCACTATTCACTACTGACTCATTCAGATCTACAATATGACGCCTCACACTCAAAGGTTTGCCACGACTCAAATCCCTATTTCCAACTTAAGACTCAGACGGATTTGTAGTGATGATCAAGACTTTTTCATTAAAATTGAGGAATGTGTGTTTTTTGCAAATTTGAGATTTTCTAGACAAGATCAACAGTGCTAAATCCTGTGTTCTTGTATTTAGACAGAAAGCATGTTTTACATACCACTAAAAAAAACACAGTGAACAGAATTCCTCTAGTCCTCACTTACAACCCCACCAACAGAGTACAGAAAATTGTGCAAAGAAATTAAAATTCAACAGCACCTATTTTTAAAAATCCTCCACTAATGTCCTATAAGAGATAAGAATCTAAATGAATACATGGTCCACATAATTCGCTGTTCTGCAGAACCTTTGAAAGGCACAGTCCCATGCAACAGACCACAATGTACGACATGCAAATATATTAACTCCCAAACTGAGATCAGAGGCCCTAAATCATCACTCCACATCCACCAGCCCTTTACATGTACTAAAGGAGTAGAGTAGTGTACTGCATCATTTGCACAAAATGCAACCAATTATACATTGGGGAAACTAAGACGTTGAGCAGATCGTTTTGTGAAACATTTACGAAGCATTTGAATCAACACCTTGACATTCAAGGCAATAATCACACTGCTGAAGACATCACCATCTGTGGAATCAGTCAGTGTTTTGGTACAAATTATACTCGGAAGCAAAGAGAACGCAAGCTTATCTTCAAACTTGGAGCTTTGGAGCCTCTTGGAATGAACATTCTATTCTGACATCATCCTCAGAATTTTTGAAAATCAACAAGTTTACTGCACTGTGTTACTTTTCTTTCTACACAGTTGAAGATGGGCTTTTGCCCAAAACTTCCTGAAATTTTTTTCTTTAATTTAAACTTTTGGTGTACATTTATTTTTATTTAAATATTTCTTATCAAACCATATGTGTAATGTCAATCATTAGGGACTTTGTGAATCAAACAGGCTTACTGTATTTTAACTAAGCTGAACTTATATCTTGTTCAATGAGGTTTTCTTAACATGGAAAACAAACTAGAAGGGTGTTTACAGGGCAAATCCTGTCCATGTGTGCTTGCTGGATTAAGAGGGGGATCCTTTTCAAAGGACTTGTCCCGGCCCCAAAATTCCTGGCTGCGGCCCTGCTTGTACGAATAAATTATTGAGAAAAGGATTTTAGTCCAGCTGCAATGTCGTTAAAGTGAGGGGAAGTGTGCCCCGAGTAAACTCCGCCTATGTAAATTCTTCTGCCCCAGTATTGAAAATGACTGACTATTCTGACTTCCATTGTGTAAATCCCAAGTCCTATCTTCCATGCGGCCATGTAAGATTACAGTTTACCCACAACCCTGCAATCTACAATGCTAAAAATAACGATTTTAAACTACTGATCCAAGAAATCTTGAACAAAAGCACATTTCCCAAAGTATATGAATACAGTAGTTATGAGAAATGTTGGTGGCCTCACTGTTGTGAAGATGTGCTTTTAAAGCAACATCAATTTAAATATGTAAACCACAAGGCTGTAACTTAATGGCAAATGTGTTTACTTGTCTGGGATGTATTTCACTGTAAATAAATGCTTATTTCACAGCATTTCTCGTCTAAACAGGCATTGAGATTTCACAAATTTTAAACCTAATATTTATTAAAGTACAAAAAAAATAGCATTCCCATTTTCTCTAGTTATTACACAACAAATGTTCCTAAATATTTAATGCTTACATGAAAAACAGTAAATGCTAAATTGTAGAATATTTTTTGTTTTTAATGACCACCTTTTTAAACGTTCAACATTGTGAATTATCAAAACATAAATGTGAAAATAACACCACATGAAATAACTCCTTGTTGTACCAGACAGTGATATTTAGCAGAAGTATTTCTGACCTGGTGTGTTTCATTGAAGACATTAAAAGAAATTGTGCCACTATTGATTTCTTAATTTAAAAAAAAAATAAAATAAACAAACACAGGACAGCACCTTTTTATTTAACCCAAGAGCTATGAAAAGATAAAACCACCTTCAGATGCTTGTCATAAGTTCTATTTGTATATAAAATATTTGCAAAAGACGTGTTCCATATTTTCTGAAACCAATTTAGATGAGGAAACCCATATTTTATGTGCCATCTGATTCGGTACGAAATGCGTTGTTCAACTTGTGTAAAAATTCGAGCTGTTGCCAAATCAGTGCAGTTTTACAAATACTTCATCTCAATGTAAGCTTTGCGTTTTTGGTATCCATGAACTTTAGTGTGTGGCATCCTTTGGCGAAACACTGTTTCAGTAGTAATCTGTAACAAACCAGTTTCTAGTCAGATAATGCCCTCTAGCATTTAACAAAACGGCATATCTCATTGACTTCAGTTTTACTGTGGTGAGCCATTTTTCGACGTTTTTGGCTACCTCTGTACATATAATTTATTTACTAGTGTTTTATGCATAGAATTGTGAAAGCAAAATCTACTGAAGTTGATTTTTTAGGCAGCATGGTTGGTCACTATTTAAAACCAGTTTCCAGATTCAAGTCTGTTGTATTCCAGCAGGAGGAAAGGGGTCCTTCTGTGGTGGTTGTTCAGCCATAAGTTATTTTGTATTGGGTATGGAGGTTCAGATCCCACTGCCACTCTGCCATATGTGTCACAATTGCACAAAACACACAATGCTTTGCAAACCACTACTAACAAATCTGCAGATCGTACCATTTCCCATTTTACATCAAAGGCTGAAAAATGGTTTGTGAAATGAATTGCCATATTTGTATTGGCTTAAAATAGAGCAGTGACAGTATTGAACAAGGAGATTTAATCTGCCCTATCCTGACAAAGAACAATTTGAGATTGGTTTGTGACAAACTATTAAATATAAGTTTATTTTCCCTCCTAATGAGATTGCTTTGTTTCTTTTAAATATGTACACTTCTAATATGGTTGTGTACACTGTAAGGAGTATTAAATGAGAAACAGTGTGAGTAACCAGTTTGCATCTACGTAGTTCAGTGCAGAAATAAAGAACCCAAAAATAATGACCCAAAATGCAACTCTTTTATTTATTTTTTTATTTTTATATTTACCTTTTGAGTTTTAATACTTTTCTGGTGCTGAGTCTGCTGTACTGAAGTTTAATTTGCCATTAAATGAGGATTCGGGCTGTAATTAAGCAGATACATTATTTTGTTCTTTTAGTGAGGTAAAGCAAAGTATATGATGGTGCTCTTCATTCCTTTATTAAATCACTTACTAAATGCAGCGATACCGCATTGTGGAACAACTCGGGTACAGTGCATACATGAATAATTAGCTTAAAATATGATTTGCTGTTGATCCAATATAATAGGATGTAGGTTAAAGGAAAAAAATAGCTATTCTATATGTTTTATATGTTCTGCTTGAATGGAAACCTTCTGATTTTACTTTTAAAGAGCAGACTTGTTGGTTGGCTGATGGAGATCAGCTGTTCCATGTATTCTATAGAGATGAATCTTAGTTGCAGATGTCTGTCTAGTTTATTTGATTGGGGGGGGAGCCCTTGTGGGCACTTCGCATGTCGAACCACGACTACCAACAGACTAATTAAAAAATGCTCACAATACAGTTATCAAGATTATTTTAACCACGGCATATCAAACCATCAAAAAAGCCTTTCATCTAAAAAAAGGTGTCTGACAACCAGAATACAGAGGCTTTGGGATATTGATATCAGAATGCCAAGATGTTCTTGTGATATGAATATATTAAAGATGAACATTGGGAACCATTTAAAAATGAAAAATAAACAGATGTTTCTTATGTAAACAGTAATATTCATTAATTAAAAGAAAGTCCAATAATTAGCCAGAATTCAGCTTCATGCCAGCATTCAGGATGATGATTATGATGATAATATTATTAGTTATATAGCGCAATTCATGTACAATACAATTCAAAGCGCTTTACATACAGAAAAAAAATACAGTAAACAATAAGAGTACATTTATTAAACAGAAGTAACAATAAAACTCAGAACAAAACAAATGTTATGGAAAAGCGATATTAAAAAGGTATGTTTTTAATTGATTTGAAGATTGGAATTGAAGGTGAATCTCTAATAAAAGGGGGTAAGGAGTTCCAGAGTGTGGGTTGCATTAAAACAGAAAGCAGCCTCTCCCATCCTTTTACCATTCACCCTCGGAATACATAAAAGGCCAGCATTTGCAGATCTCAGAGTGCGTTCAGGCTGATAAGGAATTAGCATATCATTTAGATATTGTGGAGATAATCCATTCAGTGCTTTAAAAACTAGTAATAGAATTTTAAAATCAATTCTGTAATGCACAGGAAGCCAATGCAATGATGCCAACACAGGCGTAATGTGAGTCCTTTTTTTTTGTTCTAGTTAGCATTCTAGCAGCAGCATTTTGCACTAGCTGTAGGCGTGATATAGCATGACTTGTAAGTCCAGAGAATAAAGCGTTACAGTAATCTAACCTAGAAAAAATAAAAGCATGTTCTAATTTCTTTGCATCATCCAATGACAAGAATGATCTAACTTTCGCAATATTTCTTAAATGATAGAACACACTAGTAATGTTTTTTATATGTGTTCCAATGGAAAATGCAGAATCAAAAATAACCCCCAGGTTTTTCACTTCAGATTTTACCTTTGATTTTAGCATACCTAGATCAATATTTGTGAAGTCCATCTGTTGATTAGAGCCTAAAAGTAAGACCTTATCGGAATTTAACTAAGAAATTCTGAGACATCCAGCTTCTAAAAACGGCTAGACATTTGAAAAGGACATTGATAGCTGCTATGTCACCTGGTTTAACAGATATATAAATCTGTGTGTCATCTGCATAGCTGTCGAAATTCACCCCATGTTTACGAATAACCTCCCAGAGGATATCTTGTGCATTGCCTGTTGCTGTTTCCTCCTCGCCTGCATGTCTCACCTGACTCCCTCTTTCTTTCAGCTTGGTGATAAGGTGATAGTAATGAACAGGGCAGGCATGTGGCAGGAAGTGGTTACCGTGCTAACCAGCCACACCTTCCTGATGCCCGAAGGCATGACCTTTGAAGAGGCAGCGGCGATTCCAGTGAACTACATCACAGCTTACATGATGATCTTCGACTTTGGAAACCTAAGACCCAACCAAAGCATACTTATCCACATGGCAGCAGGTAAGGATATATTAAATTCAAGTGAATCGCCCAGAACTTAAGAACTCTCAAATTAAACACTCAAAACTTTCACACAACGTCAAACTGTAGTTTTTGGGGGCGGGGGGGGGGCTCATTAGCATAAACCACAAATGAAATGTCTGTCAAATGCAAAAATATTATCTTATTTGTACATTGACTCGTAATTGAAAAGTTATTGCATTAAAATCCTTTACCAAATTGACAGCAGCAGTGTTATGGTCTGTGTCATGTGTGCGGACACCTGGTATACAGGACTTTGTAAAATAACCCAACCTATATTTAGAACTTCTAACCGTGGAATTAGCCTGGGTGTTCCTTCTCTTTTTGTAATGTGTGGACCAGAATTAAATGCAATGTAATGGCCACCACGCACTACACTATATGCGATTTTACACACAACAAGCAACAGAGACAATACAACAGATTGGAAAACTGCCAGATCAATACAAATATAAAAAAAATGCTATTGACAAAACTATGATCAAGACTGATACATATTCATCAACATGATGGTAGTAATTGAGTGCTTACTTTGACGGTATTTCAACATATATGGCAATAAATCCTACATAAGACTTCTGCAGTGCCTTTAGAAATGAACTCCCATATATTACCTTTCAAATCTATTTTTTATTTTTTAATATAATTTGCGATAATCTTTGTCATAACTCCTGGGTATTTTTCCACGGCAAGTATTTTTTTCCTCTCATTTGGGATACTGCTTCACTCTGCTGGGCCACGTGCATTGAAGCTGTTCTCTGATTGGTCAATTCCCTAGTTGTCACACGACAAATCACAAAAAATAGGATTCAGTCCCATTTATTTTGTCACCCCAGTGTCTCCCCCGCCTCGCCTGTGGTGTGAAAGCTACTTCTCAAAAGTATAGATTGTATTCATTTGGTCGCATCATGTCTGCTGTGTAGCACACCCTCCTTTTGATTTGTACTCCTACACTTGTGACTATCTACCCAGGCATTCTGTTTAGCTTTTTAATTGCCCGTCCACACTGCTGACTGCGACGAGTCTGCTACAACGCCATTTTACATTTGTGACCAATATAAATTGAATTTCCGTGTTTCATCCATGGTCTAAATCCCTTTTGGATTTCCTGGGCTTCTGCCTCCCCCAGCTTTGTGTCGTATGCAGGTTTTACAAAATTTTGAACTATGCCCGTATCTTTGATAATTTATGTAGATGATAAATACAGGGGTCCCAGCACCAATCCCTGTGGCACTTCACTTTGTACATGGCCCCAACTAGAAGCTAAAATATTATCTGCTCCTTGGATTCTCAACAGTTTCAGATTAAGTCTTTCGTTCTGCACTTTGTCAAAGGTATTTTGAAAGGCCAGATATGTCATACTTAGGGCTTGAAGTTTTTTTAACAGTATTTATTTATTTATTTATTTATTTTATTTATTTTATTTATCTATTATAAATAACTGGAAAAAAAAACCCTGAAGTCCTATTTAAAAAATCTAAATGGAAAAACTTTGCTCTTTTTGGCAGTAATATTTTATTTTTAAATGCCAGTCATTCACTACTCTAACATAAAGAACTGCTTTTAGAAGGTGGGCAGTGTGCAAAGACATTACTAATGACTAGGGGTCTACCTAAATTGCGATTTCATGGAAATCGGGGAAATTGAGGGGTCGCTGTGAAATTCACCTCTTTTTAGGGGCCAATGCAAGTATGGAGAGAAAAAAAATGAAACCTTGTTTAAATGAACTACTGCACAACGCCAGCGACACAAACTATGTATCTTCCATCTGTAGGTAGCTTTTTTTATTCCTTCGCCATCCTGCGTGCATTGCACTTAAGACAAATAACATTCACAAAAAAGCAGCTAACGTTCTTGTTTACTGTTCAAATGACAACGATGTTTTTATCAGCCTATCGGTGTGCCTGTACTGGCTTTTCTGTGACCGGTACTGTACAGTAGGGGGTGGGACAAAGTCAATGCTGCATTGTTTTGATTTAGGTTGCTAAAACTTAGTTTTCAGCATTGGAAGTAAAATATCAGAAATGGACAACAAAGCAAAAAGGTATTTCCCAAAGAAACTGCACATGCAGATGGAGGGAATTATTTACACATCTTGTAATGTGTCTTTGGAGAAAATATGATTGATCGCTATTTAGCTTCAGAATCGCACATTAAACGAAAGGCTACTACAGAGGCTGCTGAACAGAACGTAAAACAGCTTTCAAAAAACTAACTGGAAAGTCGGCGCAGACAAAGTATTCCTGTCGGTTGTAGCGAAGTTAAATCAGTACTACAGGTACGATCAGGCATAGCCACCTTGCTCCAAACAACCTGCTGCTTATTTTTTTAAATGCAGTTAGAATTTTAGACCCGAAATAGGCACGTTTTTTTTGTTTTGACTATGTACTAATAAAATTAATTATTGGATGGGACAAATTAACATGACGGCGAACGTGCTGTATATATTGCCGTTATTAAAGTATGCCAGATGCCCTTGGGTAACCGAGTTTTGGGACACTTTCTACTCTATTTCCACATCTGTATAACTTGGCAAAGCTTTGCCTTACACTTCCAGCCAATTCAGTGGATGCAGAATGTGCAGTCTCAATGTAAGTCCACACCAGGCAGTGTCGGCAGCAACTGCTGGGGGATGTTACATGCTTGTCTGTAACAAGCAAGTACCTCTATTTTTAGGCTTCTATAGTGCTCTTTAAATATTGTCTAATTAGGTTTATTTAATGTCTAAACAGGTCCGCAAAATCCAAATTTTATTCCATAACCTACCTGTGAAATACATATTTACCACGATTTTTAGACCCCTACTAATGACCAATCGTCAATTTTTGTGGACTTACTATTTATTTATTTTTATTTATTTATTAGCAGATGCCCTTATCCAGGGTGACTTACATTTGTTACAAAATATCACATTAGACAAGAGCATTTGTAAAGGTACAGTCAAATCAGTTGAAAATTTAAGATCAAATTCAAATAAGAGCAAAATAAAGAATACAGTAAATTACTTTGAGTGAATGCAACTAAGAGCAGCTATACTTCTAGAAAAATATTTTCTTGAGTAAATTTCATTAAGAGCATGTAAGTACGATAATTGGATAAGAGCGATTTTCAAGTAAGAGCAATTACAAAAAAATGTGAATATGGATACCTACAAGAGTACAATCAAGTACAAGATACAGGAAATAGTTGTAATTAACAGCAGTAGTAGAATATGGCAACGTATGGAGCAGTTCAGTGCAAGTACAAGATGATGCAAGTACTGGTACAATTGGGTGCCATATAGTCCAGTATAGTAGAGTTGTGAGGTTTACAGATGCCGTCTGAACAGGTGTGTCTTAAGCAGGTTGCCGGAAGGTGGTCAGTGACTGAGCAGTCCTGATATACTTGGGTAGGTCGTTCCACCACTGATGGGCAAGGGTGGAGAAGGAGCAGGATCTGGAAGCGGAGGGTGCCAGTGGTTGAGGAGAGGAGGGGACGAGAGGGGGTGTAGGGAGAAATAGTCTGGAGATAGGAGGGCGCAGAAAGGTCGAGACAGTGGTAGGTGAGTACCAGAGTTTTGAATTGGATGCAAGCACCGATTTTGGGAGCCAGTGGAGCAGTGGGAGAAACAAGGAAGGGAAAAGACAAGGCCGACAGCAGAGTTTTGGATGAGCTGGAGCGGACAGATAGCAGAGGCAGGGAGGCCGGCCAGGAGGGAGTTGCAGTGGACAAGGCGGGGCAGTACCAGGGCCTGAACTAGGAGCTCTGTGGAGTAGTCGGTGAGGAAGGGGCGAATTCTGTATGTTGCTGAGGAAGAAGCGACAGGAGCGTGCCAGAGTTGTGCTGAGAGTAGGAGAGGGTGTGGTTGAGGGTGACGCCAAGGTTCTTGGTGGATGAGGAGGGAGAGTGTGGTGGATTCAAGAGGAATAGAGATTAGTAGTGGGGGAGGAAGGGTGGGAGAAAAGGAGGTCTGATTTTTATAGAGCTTGAGTTTAAGAGGAGTGCATCCAGGAGGAGATGGCCAAGAGACAGGTAGAGATACAGGAGGAAATTGAGTCAGAGGTGGGGAAAGGAGAGGAAGATCTGGGCACCATCAGCATAGAAATGATATGAGAAGCCTTGGGAGGAGATGAGGGAACCCACGGAGCGGGTGTAGAGAGAAAACAGGAGGGGTCCCAGGACTGAGCCTTGCCACGCCAGGACACCCAGTACGTGCGATTGAGAGAGGTAGGAAGAGAACCAGGCAAGAGCAGTCCCGGAGAGTCCCAGGTCAGTGAGGGAGGACAGGACAAGAGTTGTCGACTGTGTCGAAGGCAGCAGAGAAGTCGAGGAGAGAGCGAGATGGAATACACTTGTTAGAGTGACTTGTGAGTCGGGTGGGCTGAATTAAATAAATAAATAAATAAATAAAAAAACTAAAAAAAAACTCCTATAGTGTTGTTGTTGTTGTAAGACTATTTTGTTATTGTTTAGGACCAGTAATTATTTCAAAGTTAGGTTAACATTTATATTTACAAACTTAATTCATGTATAATATTCAAAATTAATCAATACATCAGTATTATAATTAAATTATGATAAATGAAAAATACTTCATGTTAAAAGGCTAAAAAGTGAATTGATTTAAACTCTCCTGTTCGCATTAAGCTTGCTTTGCAGTAGTGTATTAGTGTTTGCCTTCTAATAGTTATTGAAGGGTCTTTTATTCAATAAGCTTCATTGACAAACCAGTAAGTGAGTTGAGGCGAGAGGTTGGTAAACAGTGCGTACAACGTGTGAGCTGCAGTAATATAACAAAGAGTTGAATCTGTCTACATCCAGCTGAATTACTGATACAAGAGTTATTTCTTCACCACATCCGAACCCCAAGATTACAGTGTGATAGATACGCAGGCGATAATGGGGCATAATATGAAATCTGTTCTCTCAATTCTCTGATTTTCAGAATGCATGTTCTACATTGTCTGAATTCAAAATGCGGACGTTCCCATTTGAACATACCAAGTTAACCTTTGTATATGTATTTGTGAAACGTACATGCAATTTATTACAGAAACTGAATTGATTTTAAGAGGTAAAAACCGAGCTGATTTCCCCCCCCCCCCCTATGTTGTAGCTAGATATATAACCTCTAGTTTTATATGGTTTTTGTATGTGATCGTGAGTGGTAAACTGCTGGGGCCTATTAAGAACTGGCAAACAACCTAATATTTGCCATTGAAAATGTATGGTTAGTTTTTGATGTAGCTGAATTGATTTATTTGCTATTGATTTTGAGTAATTTACCATTCCAGTTCAATAAAAAAAGCTGCTTGAATTTCTACTGCTTGCTGTCCGAATAAATAAATCGGTTCTACTGAAAGAAAAAGGGTTAACTGAGTTCAAGCGTGGGCAAAGTGGGACAGTTGAAGAAAATGAGCAAATGAGGTTTACATCAGGACTGGCTCCTACTTTTTTTTTAATGAGTTTTTCATGAATACCCCCACTAATATACTACAGTGTCAGTGGAACAATAGTGTATTGTTTCATCTGTAGTGATTGCCTTCCTATTTCTTTACACAAGCACATCTGTATCCTAAATTCACATTCCATCCTGCAGCAGCATGCTTAAAGTCACAGCTGGAATGCATTTGTTTTTTGGTGGATCTCTTCTGATCTTCCTCTAACCTTTCCCTGAACTGCTTGCACTCTCTTTGCTTAAAGGTCATATTATTTCAGCCTTTCCACTGCGCCTAAATACATTTCTTTGTAAACCTGGTCAGGGCAGTGCTGATTTAAGTGTGCATCAGGAACAGAATAGCAACCATATTGAATGCCAGTCTGTGTATCGGGTGATGATAGGGTTTTTCAGTTTGGTTTAGTAAGGAATGCAAACTAATAATTTCCTTTTGACTGGTGTAAGATAAGGCTGTGATTGCTGCAAAGTAAATCGAATCAACTGTGACCTAATTGTGCTCTATTGAGTATTAACTATTGCTACTGTACAGTTGTGACTCTGGACAAGAAAAAGGGTGGAGAAAAACTATTGAAATTTTATACTCTGTGCAGGACCACATTGAATAGAAAATGTAGTCGAGGAGAAAATAATCTTAAACATGCCGGCAGCAGGAAGCAGGTGGCATAATATTTGTTTTCGTAATTGGAACAGAACACGGATTACCAAGTTGTTTTTGTCCTCAAATCATTATTTGGGTACAATATTAGGTAAATGTAAATTTCTCACCTTGACAAACGTTTGGCTGACGTTTTATTTAGAAATACTTTGTAGTCTTGGATCAGGCCACTTATTTTTTTATTTATTTTTATTTTTTATGAATATCACTCAAAGGCAGGTGTAGTACAGATTGCTTCATCCCGAGGCACGTGGTCACTGACATTAGCCAGGATTTATTTTACCCTGGCCATATAGGCAAGAATTTTAAATAACTAAATAAGACTTGCTTTTGAGTTTAACATGTTGTCTTCCTGCAAAAGGTTATCCGTATAACAAAAAAACTACATGATGTGTAACAAGATAAAAGGCTCCTTAGTCAGAGTATTGTGTAATAAAGGCAAAACAATTCAGATATAGTGGAACAATTCATTCACAGAGGACAGAAATGAAATAATGTTTTATACCCAAGGATATATTTTAAGGATTTGTAATCTAGGTACTGGCTAATTTTTATTTTAACAAACAGCTGATGCACTAGTTGTCTTAACTTTTATATTTCAATTATCTGAAATATCATAACTAACTCAACAGTAACTGTCATTAAGACTTCTGTAGTAAAGTAATGAAATAATATTAGAGTATATAATACACTTTTAGTATAACTTTCTGAAAAACTCTGTCCATTCTGTAAAATTGCAAGGGCATCTTCTACTCCTGCACCCCATTTTTAATAACCTTTGCTTAAACGTCTGTTATTCATAAATAGTTTGAGACATTTCATACAGAAATTGCAAAACTTCTATACTACAGTCTTCAAAACCACAAGCACAAAAGGGCTAAAACAATCAACAATAAAACGATCAACAAATACTATACATTTAGATAGTACATTATCACAGTTTTCTGACTTGATTTTTTTTTTAACATGTTTTGACTAGATGGCAATATAAAGAAATGAGTTATCTGCAATAAATTCACTTTGTTTAATTTAAGCTATTGTGTTTTATATACCGTACTGTTTTTGTTAACAGCTTCAGAGTTGCTACGGCATCAGTGAATTGAAGAAAAATCCCAATTTTTCACTGTGTAAATCTAATTCTAAATGGCATGGACAGCGTGAGAAACTGAAGCTCTGGTAGAAAACTTGGTCAGACCCCAAAATCCAAGCAGAACTGGACAAAACTACCCAAAAATATATTCAATCTCTTATTAAATTACTTTGTTTAATGCTGACATTTGGAGAACCGTGAAGAATTGCGTAAAGTGCGTTCTCCTACTGTAGGCATTCAAAAATGTATTAATTTAAATTTAGCAAAGTGCTCCCCCAGCAATATGCAAGCATCTAAAACATGCTATATTAAAAAATGGAGCAATACATCAATAGCTGCCATCATTCAGTATGCCTTGAAGGATGTTGTAAATATCCGGTTCACACACCAAACGAGCAGAGTGCACGTGCAAACTACATTGTGAACACAAACAAACTCGGTCCTGAAAGAAATGGAAAGGGGCCAAAAAAAACCCAACAACTTTAGTTCGCATTCAAACAAACTCTGTTCCTTTGCTCGCAGATAAGTGTGGACAGCAAGCACATTGATGCGTTGTTTCAAACTAAATGTCTGAAACGGACCCAGTGTGAATGCAGCCTTGGAGTGCTTGACCCCAAAAATAAACTGTCAGGAAATTGAACCCCCATCCCATAAGACAGAGGCTGTAATCCTGAGGAAATACCGAAAACAATGGAATACAGTTTCTCTATACTTGCAATATAGGCATTTGTCTTCAGCTCCAGGCTGAATAATACACAGTTAGTGGCCAAAATGGTGTGTAAAACTCTCCGCTGTAAGTCCCTCCCCTCCACCCCACTCATTTTGCAGTGGTAGCCTATACAGACTTCCAGGCAGGGGTAATCGAATGCTCTACATCTAACCATCCACGCCATTTTGTGTTGGGAAAGTTCCTTAAGTTTTTGATCTTTGCACACAATCCATAGAGTTCTTTCTTATGAGTCTCTCTCTCTCTCTCTCTCTCTCTCCCAAGCTGTAAGTTGTAGCTGTTCCCAAACTGCAGTAGTCTGCCTGGAGTTTCACTGCTCTGCTGTACCGCTGGTCTGAATTGCAGTTCCACCACTGGGAGCTCTGACTACTGCCCCCGTGAAATTCCTTTAACAATGTCACACCCTCTCCGGACAGAGCAGCACGCAGCTGTGTTAAACATACCAATAAACCTCACTGATTTTTACTCCCAGCTGCTCAGATAGAAGTTCAGATTTTTTCTAAGCTCGCGTTTCCAGATCTATCAGGTGGGCTAACTTTGTCTCCCTTTAGACAATAAAATAGAAAAAATAAAATAATAATAAAAAATAAAAAAAATCGGACTATAAAACTGAACATGCCAGGGCAGGATTGGGCACCAGCGGTTGTTCTAAAATCCCAAATCAGCCCTGGGAACTAAAATCACACCAAACTTTAAATAACCTCAGCATTTACCATTTCCTGATAAAATGTAGGCAAAACAGAGAGATTTGAGTTTTTCAGGGTTCGCTAGAAACTGCTGCCTGTCATACCCCAGTTTCCAACCCTGCGAAGAAAGGAGAAAGCCAGAGCCCTCCACGGGAGGGATTCAGGCCTGTACAGCAGCCTCTGAATAGACTGGTCAAAAAGCTTTGTTTTTTATACTGCAGAAATCCAAGAGGTTACATTTACAGAGTTGAACTCTCTGGCCTAGTTTCACAGACTCCGATAAACAATCCTGAATTACCTTACCTAACGTAACATTAGGTAGCCCAAGATTAGTGCTAATCGGGGTCTGTGAAACTGTTTGTTAAACATTTGGTTACATTTGTGAAGGATTTTAAAACAACGTTAAAATAACGTTCTTCAGATCAGGAAATAAAATAGTGTACACCTAATTGCATTGAAATATCACTTTCTGCCATAGGGCAGTGTGGCAGAGCAGAGGCTCTGCGTGTGTTTGTGGCCTTTTTTTTTTTTTTTTTTTTTTTTTTTTTAAACCATGCTAGTACAATAATATGTTGCGTATCCGACTGCGGTGGGACCAGAGTAAGGGTGGATATGTAAAAAAAAAGTGGATAAATGAATCCTGTTTTAAATACCATTATGCACAGCTGTAACAATTACTATATTCACATAATTATTGTTTTGAGATTCAGCTGTTTATTAAGGAGCTCCCCTGAATCTTTTGTTTAGTAAGATACAGGGTATTACTGCTTGTCACGGGGTAGCTGTGCAGATACGTGCATTCGCTGCTGAGTCACAGGCAGGAGGTCGAGACGGAGGCTGAAGTTGATACGCCCCGCAGGCAAACAGGATTTATTTACTTATCAACACACTGAAAGCTCATGTGACACTACCAGCAATGGTTGTGCACAGAGCATATACAACACAGTGTACAAAAACTTTGGTAGGATCTACAATCTCTGAACTAATCTTCTCTGTTCAATAAACTAGCATTGCTGATTGATCATGGCAGATAAACAGTTAGGGCGGATATGTGACGGGCGGATACGCGACGGATTACTATTTAAAATACAAGCATTGTTTGTGTCTTTGTCTTGCGGCTCTTGGCCATATGAAAATGTTGGTCAGGAAGTTTGGCCACCCCTGCTCTATACAATTGATGTGCCAGAGAACTAACTTCATAAAATCACCATCAAGAACTGGGGACATATGTGGGTCAGAAATAGCAGCAGGGCTTTGAGAATGGACTGATATGCAGAGGCAGTGCTCTGTAAAACTGCAGCAGGAGGGTCTGTCAGATCATGATTGTTACGTTCTCATTTTCATGGAGTTGGCCAGATGTGGATTTTCCATTTTGACTTTCTTGCTTAATTTTTTTTACATTTTATTAGGGTAAGTAAGAGATTGAGTGCGTGTGGTCCCCCCGCCCCCTGTGCCGTCTAAGCTGATGAGCCGAGGGGAAACGTAGTTGTAAGTGACTCTGCAGCTGATGCATAGTTCACACACCCTAGTCTCTAAGTCGCCTTGGATAAAGGTGTCTGCTAAATAAACAAATAATAATAAACAAGAAGAGGGCTGGTTCCACAAAAGGATTGGCTCTGCGAGATCAACATGGTGGTGCATATTCTGACAAATAAGCAGAAAGCCTTTTATTACGGAACTTAAGTTCTGTTGTATATTGTAAATGCTTAGTCGCCAACATGGCTTTTTACGGTAAAATCTACTGGCCATATAAAAATTGAAGGTCACATTTGGCGACCTGATTTGAACAACCCTGTCTTGGGGGGGCACTACACCACACATGGTGTGAGTGCAATAGCGCCCCCCACTACTGACCCAGCTGCAAACTCTAAAGTGGAGGTGGCGTTAGGATGGCTGGTACGTGTTGCACACATGAGGGGGAGGATATGTGGCAGAACAGAGGCTCTGCACGTGTGTGTTTGTGGCTGGCAGCCATCTAGGCAAAATTAGCAGCGTTCACAAAATAGCAGTTTTACAATTTCATCCTCAAACCAAGATTCAAACAACCTTTATACACATAGCCTAGAGAAGGTATTTGCAAAGGATATGATAGACAGCAGAGCATTAAAAACAGATGGTACGCAACACTGCTGAGGATGATTTTGATAAAGCACTCCATAAGCAGCTTGCTGGGCATGGAGAAGGCAAAACTACTGTATCAACAAATGTGCAGGCGATTTTACGAGTAACATTTTAGGGTTAAGCAAAGTTTGTTCAAGCCAAAGGAATCTGAATGACTGAACAAACTGCACAAATGCATTTTGTAAAATGTTTTCCTGGATGTTTTTAAAATCCTGTTAGTGGTGTGTGTGTGTTTTTTTTTTTTTTTTTGTTACATTTTGGTCTTTCCCCCATGTCTAAGCTTTCAAACCATACAAGTATTGCATCATTATGCATTTTCCCCCATGTCTAACCTTTTCAAACCATACAAGTATTGCATCATTATGCTATATCCTTGTATTTGCCAGATTAAGGGTGTAGATAGCAGGTTATACATGTATTAACCATTGAAAACTCGTATTCAGAATTATGAACAACCTCTATTCCCAAGATTCGTAACTCTTAAGTTTTACTGTATAATGGGAGATTTTTATTTTTCTCCTTTTCATCTGTCTCATGCCCTGAATCCAGTTCATTGTTCGGAGTGAAGTATCGACTTTCTATCATCAGCCTGTAGAACATAGTTTCAACACTTGGCCATTGAATACATAGGGCTTATTGTTTTTTTGGCAACAATTTGTCCATGTAGAACACTTCTTTAAAACTGCTTTTATTCAGCTCTATTGCCAACATTCACTCTGTGCATACCTAGGATTTCATCCATTCCCAAGGATGTTTTGAAGCGATTTGGATGTTGAAATTCCTACTGAATGTTTGTTTTTTCGTTTTTGTTGATAACCCTTCCTGATATTAGACTTTTTAAACTCCTAGTTGCACCCAAGTATCGATTTTAACTGCAATTCTATCTACACTTCCAACCTTGCCCTCCTGGTCCATGTTACTGCACTGTGCTTAAAGTATTAGTCAGGGTTAAGTATGTCCACTCATTTTAAGATTCAGACTAATTTGAGCTTTAGTTAAACAGGTGATTGTAGATATTTTAATTGATTTAAACAATTTATGATATTTATAAATTGTTTGCCTTCAAAGGTGGTGTTGGAATTGCTGCCACCCAGCTGTGCCAAACGGTGAAGGATGTGACCATCTTCGGAACCTCCTCTGCCTCCAAGCACGATGCCATCAAAGAGAATGGAGTCACCCACGCCATCGACTACAGGACAATGGATTATGTAGATGAAATCCGAAAACTTTCTCCCAAAGGTATGTCCTAACGCTAATGGCTTTGTCAAGCATGCGTGCCATGCATAAATCCCATTGAATGTAATGCCTTAAATGTTGTGTAAGATCATCTACTTCTACACCTTTTTGTATTTGTTTTTGAGGTTCTTGCATACTTCTCCTAGCAAAAATAGTGCTAATTTAAAATGTGTCAACACGCATTGTAGCTGAAGGAACATAATGCTGTTTCTTCAATAACTCCTGACTGCAAATGTATGGAAATTTAAATTTTGATCTGAAATAATCTAGTCTTATCCAACTTCATAGGTTTAAAAGACAGTATACAAGATGCAACATGTAGCTTATTGTAGCACTGAGCTAATGCAGAGTACTGCTTCTAGAATCTTTTAGAATGTTAACACCAGTGTATTCTGGCTTTTTGGATGTCATACAATAATGCAGGAGTTTAATGTATTACAGCCCCCTTATTGCTAGAATTGCTCAAATTAAAGATGCTGAGTAGTTTGCTTGCTTGGGCCATACCTTGAAGGGTTGGTTTAATTGAGAAATACCAGAGGGTCCAGTTATTCAACCAGCCAGAGACCCTCCATGTGCTGGAAATGAAGCTTAAATTCTATCGATCCTGTTTGAAAGTAAACATGTATTATTCAGTAAGCCATACAGAACTCCCAACTGCATCTATTTTTTGTGCTTTAAAGCAGAGAGGCTTGAACAAAAGCCTGAATCGTTCTCTTGTCAAATTTTTTTTTTTTTTTTTTTGTGATTCGAAGGTAAGTCGACCCTGACAGATCAGAAAATGGACTTGAGTACCTACGTTAACATACTATACTAACTTCCTGGACCCACCCCTTGAATTCACACTGACCAACACAATTTTTTGGGTCTTTCTCAACCAATTGTTCATGAGGCAATGTTTCAATTGCACATACTGCCCCAGTAGAATTTATCAATTTGGAAAAGATTATTCAAACCTAAATTTTGTTTTTGAACATTAATATACAATTTGTTTTGCACATCTAGTGTGATAAACTGATAAATGCCTGCCATTTTATTTCCATTACCAGAACTCAATTGCCCAGAAGCTTCTCGCATTGACTCACCTCACCTTCCCTGTTACCAATCGCTGCTTTTGCTATGACCTCTGTGTTTTCAGTATCTTCCCATACATGACCTCTTCAAGTGCAGTATTGAAGTATCTGCTCAAATCTATCAATATTTCTTCACTAATGCCATTAAATATGTAATTCAACTTCATCATGTGTACATATTTGATATAGGAATACGCAAAACCTCTGAAATCATGGCAGTACCTGACAAGAAATCTCACTAGACCCCAAAATGTTATCTGTGTTCTAGGAATGATGAAGCCAACTCTTGTTATATTATGACAAGGAGGGGACATTTTATTGCCTGTTTTTACTATGACCCTTGTTTACTAAGTTTCTTGGTAACACTGGAAAAAATAATTATCCCATCTTTTGAAAGTGTTTTAATATGCAACACATTCATAAGTGCAGCTGTGCCCCACATGTTCAGAGTGGAGTGACTGATTTAAGATGTTTGTTCTCGTGCCATTAACATGTTTCAGTAATGGATCTGCCAATGAATACAACATATTCACAGCAAAAAAGAGACCTTCATTGTGCAAATATACTCCCCCTTTATTTATCATGGATATTATGTTAACCATCCCACAGCAACCTAATTAATTGCATCCAAATTGATAGATGAATTTATATATGTTGTGAAATATGACAATGATATATAGTAAGATTATGTAGAATTAAAAACATAAGAATTTACGAACGAGGAGGCCAGCCAATCTATGCTTGTATGGTTCCAAGAAGCTGATTGATCTCAAAACTTTGACAAGTTTTATCTTCAAGGATCTGTGATTCTGCCTCAACACCATGGCCTAGATATCCCCCCCACCCCCCACACCGCTCTGTGAAGAGGAAGTTTCTCCTTTCCAACTGTTTCCTCTGGTCCTGGTTTCTGTGCAGCACTCAAAGTATGCCTATATATGGCTTAACCCTTTTACTGGATATCATTGCAGTAGTAGGTTGTGTTATCTAGACTGTTTCATAATTTTGATTTTAGAGGGATAATTAAGTTATATTTCTCCTTTGGTAGTTAAATCCACTAAGTTAAATGTGAAATATATTGCGTGTGTAAAGCCATTAAAAATGCCTGGTTTAATAATTTACAGTGTTACTGTAACAAAGCTTGTGGTGATTCAAGTGCTGGAATTTGATTTTTTATATATATATATATATATATATATATATATATATATATATATATATATATATATATATATATATATATATATATATGTCTCAAGGCAATAGATAGTCTGTTTGCTTTGTGAAATAAATTAGAGAGGCCATACATGTCGTCTAATTTTGAAGATGATCAGTCTGTCCTACTTTTACAAAAAAAGTTATATTGATTCTGTTAAATACACTTTGAAAAGAGATCATCAATAACAGGAAATACACTTCCTCAAAATAAAGAACGGAGTTCAGTAAATGTTAACTATGCCAGCTCTCCTAGCAGTTCAAACTCCTGGTGTTGCACTTTGTGACAGCTCTGTATACAATACAGTAACACAATGTACTAGGACCAAAAAACACGGAAACCTGTAACAGGCTGGAGTGTGATTTCATATTTAATATAAACAGTTATTGTCTCCTGCCAAGGACACATATTCAGCCAGGGATTATAGTGGAGACAGGCTAATGTTTGTATATAGAGAGAACTGCTTGACTAATTATAAGAATTGCTAAGGACCTTCTTTAACAGAGGTTATTGAGTATATCAATCTTTGTGTATATGGAGGCTGTGTAATATATAATAATACATTTATTTTACTTAAGCGGTCCAAAATAATTAAATCATCACTGATGTATTTGCCTTATGTGCGTGCACAGAACATACTATAGAGCGGTCCGAAGTCATTCAAGTTTATTATAAAGGCAATACAAAGTAAAAAGCTGGGGGAAGCTCATTAAGCAACATTTTATTTTCATTTTCATCATGTAAAACAGAAACAACATGCATTCAAATCACTGTTTGCAACATTGTAACTAGTGAGTTTACAAAGTAATTGCCCCATGCTATTATGATCATATTTTGAAGCAATGTAAACATTGTATTAATGGTTCTAAAGCAAAACTTATAATTCACGTAGATATTTTGAATTGACTGTCTGCTTTGTTTCAAATCTTATTTCTCAATTTGTAGAGCTGTTACTTTTTTTTGCTGGATAAACCTGTTGTGATTTAATAGCATGAGACATGTACATATTTCTGAATTTAGATCGCTTGCCTTTCCATTCAATTCAGTGGTCTGAGATGCCAGCTCATTACAGTGGTACCCTGTTTTGTCCCACAGTACAGGTCCAGCAAGTTGTAGATGTACTCGACTATCACAAGAGTTCATTCAAACACGCAGCCCTAGCATGTGAGACACTAGATGTATTGCAACACACCCTTTGCGGTCCATTTATTAATTCTGCGTCAGGCTCGCCAGGTCTAATTAATTTTTTCACGCGCAGTTAATTTTAGACGCGCTGTTTAAAAGTATTTTTTTTCACAGTCGGGTTTAAATGGCCCTGCATATCAACAAAGCACTCACTAGGGATATCCAGCCCCGCCCCACCCTTTCGTTTGCTATCGCTTTCACATATGCTACCAAATAAAAAATAATAATAATAATAGTCGTACATACCGATCAATCGTCTCCTGATGACTCGTTTATCACCAAACTCCTCAATAATGCAATCCAAGTCATTATTTTATTGCTATAACATCTCAAAAGCTCTGCAAATGTCCGTGATAGTCTCTGTGTGCTGATACTGTACTCCCAGCTTGTTTCCATCGACCGCCCCATCTGATGCCAATGGGGTACTATGACTATTCATGAGATATGCCTTTTTTTTTTTTTTTTTTATCGGCTTGTCTCGGCTCCTTTCGTTCCCACTCGGCCATTGAATGGTTTTCTCTGCTTTTTCCGTTGAAAAACCGATTTTTTTGCGTTTTTAAAATGGTGTCGGACAGGGTCCGACAAAGGACCTGACGGGAATAATTGCAATGTCGGACCCAGTCCGACAAAGGACCGCAAAGGGAGGAATAGAGCCACATGAGGAACTTTATTTGAAATTTTAGTTTTGATTTCATGGCAGATATGGATATAAACTTGCACATGGCTTTAAAGCCCAACACTTTGTTTATTCTGTTTATGGCTTATGGCATATAGATAAAAAGAACAGTACAGTGACTAATAACTAAGGCTCTACCCCTTTTTTTAAAAAAAAATTTTAAACCTGCAATTCAGTCCTAAACCTCCAGATGTCCGTGTAACCACTCTAGCTAAACTCCTCAAAAGAATAATCAAGTAATCGACCCATAATTCTGGCCATAATTATTATTTATTTTATTTTTTTAAATTGTTTTCACTGCAGGTGCCATACACTAAAAGCGGTTGTTTACGTTATTTTGACAAAGCGTATTTCAAATGTCACGCTACACCCAGTAGCTGAAAAACGGTACTTTTTTAAAGATTGAGCAAAATATTGGGACACCAGGACCTTTGGGAAAACCGGGACGTCTGGTCACCCTAACTCCCTAACTCCAGTATGTGAAGCATTTTTGGTTGCGACTTTAGTATATAGATTGATTAGGCCTATACATGTATGAAAGATATTCTACATATCTTGATTGCAATGTGGGCAGTAAGTCAATTTAATAATAAATCCACATACATGTATGAGAGAGATTCTACATATTCAATCAAATTATCAACCGGAGTCGTCACTTAAGTTCAGTTTTAGGAAAGGGTAGGCTACCTCCTAATGTACTGTTTAGGAAAAAATGACGATATAGTTGTATTTGCTGAAGATAATGCAAAGCTAAGTGGCTATGCAGTGTAAAAGAATCGCCCCTCACTGCGGTTCGTTGCCCCTTTAAAAACACTGACCCAACACACGGAAATGGATTTTTGAAGCGCGGTTGCGCAATTTTTAATGAAAACACACACAAAATAAACAAAACAAACACCAAGCTCTCTTTGAGCACTAACTAAAACAAAACAGGAACCTAAACTAAACAGGACAGCTAAGCTGTTTACCTGTAACAAAACAAAACAAACAAAATCACACACACAAAAAAGGACTCACTCTACCTTTTTTTCCTTTTAAATTACGGCTGTACCCACACACACCAGCACAGTCGGGCTTCTACTCTCTTCAGCAGCCGCCCAGAGCAGACTGACTGCTCTCCTTTTAAACCCTGCACCTGGCTCTAATTTTCAATAATAGCCAGGTGCAGGTAATGATTAATCAATAAAACAATCAAACAATTAAACAAAACAATTAACACAAATTAAACAATTAACAAAACCAAAATGTGCCTTACGCACATGTTTTCCTCTAGGGAGGAATTAACCCCCTCCCTGCTGTCTCACACATCCCCCATGTCTTTTCAAGACATTGGCCATACAACGGCCACCTCCCTCCACCCTTAAAAGACCACCCACCCTCAAGTCCACAAATGTCAATTTTCGCACTCTTCCACGGGCGGGCTTGAGGGTGGGTTGGTCCCTCTGGCGTTTCCAGGGAGGGACCCAGGACCGGCGAGGAGGGACCCAGACGGCTTGTCCAAGGCGACCATAGCACAGACCGGTGACCGGAAGCCAGGACTGACAGGCAGAGGCGTGCGCCTGTGGACCTGCGCAGCGACCTCTGGAATTCCAGGTGGAGCGCAGCACTAGGCAAGGGGAGCGGAGCAATCAGCAGGGGGAACGCTAGTGACCTCTGCCCCTTGCGTAGCGACGTCTGCCTCTTGCGCAGCGACGTCTGGGATTCCAGGAGGAGTGGAGTAAGGGACCAGGCAGCGACTGTGCCTGGCTGTACTGCGACCTGGGAGCAAGGTCCAGCGCAGGGAGGTCTGGGCATTCCGCCAGGTGTCCACGATGACGGGACAGGGAACCTCCCTCAGCAACGCCGGACTCACTTGCACGGTTGGTTGTTCTGGAAGCGGCAGTTCCACCCCTCTGGCTCTCGGGACGGCAGTTCCACCCCTCTGGCTCTCGGACGGCAGCTCCCACTTTTGTAGCAGCAGCTCCAGTTCGGTTGGCTCCCGCTCGGTATTATCCACGGGGCCAACCCCAGCTCTTGTGTCTGCCTCTCCATCTTCCTTGTCTGCTCCTCCTGAGCAGCGGTGTTTTTAATAATCCTCTCAATTAAATCTTTAAAATCCATTCTTGGGTCATTAGAGGCCCACACTTTCGCTGCCACCATATGTAAAAGAATCGCCCCTCACCACGGTTCGTTGCCCCTTTAAAAACACTGACCCAACACACGCAAATGGATTTTTGAAGCGCGGTTGCGCAATTTTTAATGAAAACACACACAAAACAAAATAAACAAAACAAACACCTAGCTCTCTTTGAGCACTAACTAAAACAAAACAGGAAACTAAACAACAGGACAGCTAAGCTGTTTACCTGTAACAAAACAAACAAAATCACACACACAAAAAAGGACTCACTCTACCTTTTTTTCCTTTTAAGTTACGGCTGTACCCACACACACCAGCACAGTCGGGCTTCTACCCTCTTCAGCAGCCGCCCAGAGCAGACTGACTGCTCTCCTTTTAAACCCTGCACCTGGCTCTAATTTTCAATAATAGCCAGGTGCAGGTAATGATTAATCAATAAAACAATCAAACAATTAAACAAAACAATTAACACAAATTAAACAATTAACAAAACAAAACCAAAATGTGCCTTACGCACATGTTTTCCTCTAGGGAGGAATTAACCCCCTCCCTGCTGTCTCACAGCAGTCATGTAAAGTTTTGATAGAAATGTGATGCCAAAAAGTGAAATGCATCTCTGGAGCTGTGGCACACTAGAAGGGACTGCTGCTTTATAAAAAAAAAAAAAAATCAAATTTCAATGTGAATAGGCCATAATGTTAATGTAGTTTTCAAACTTTCTTTTTTCCCCCTCCTTTGGACCGTGTTGATGGATGATGATGTTGAATTTAGTTTACACTGGACATTTGTCAGATTTTACACAAAACAGGGCAAAGGCTAGTGATGGCAGGAATATGGAAATTGGAGAGTGCTAGATTTTAAATGCCAATGTATTTATCAAACACGTTTCTTAACATCGATTTGTTTGAGTTTTTTTTTTTTTTATATATCATGCTCTATAAAAAGAGGACTTATTATTCTTTTTAAACTCTTACTGTGAAGTTGGTGTTT
Source organism: Acipenser oxyrinchus oxyrinchus (assembly GCA_030684275.1). Taxonomy (NCBI): domain Eukaryota; kingdom Metazoa; phylum Chordata; class Actinopteri; order Acipenseriformes; family Acipenseridae; genus Acipenser; species Acipenser oxyrinchus. Next base: position 11,282,871 of record CM060266.1, read on the forward strand.
TTTTTTTTAAATCATTAACGTGATAATAGTCGTCAGAATTTGCACGATAATCTGTCGGGGTTCGATCTACAACCGCTAGTTTCCACTTGAGCACAGGCTTTGAAGCAGGAGGAGGATATAATGGACGGTTGAGTTAGTAATACTGACATCAGCATAAGACCTGTACTTGCTTCTTGATTTTAGAGAGCTTGCTCTTCAGTTGAATGGTAAGGTGTTTGGTTAATTCTTTACACTGTATGTATCAAATTACCTGGGTTGCTAGTCACATTTCGAGACCCCAAGTATTTTTTTTGTCATTATTATGATTATTTTTATTACAGACCCTCTGTGGTGTTCAATGGCCAAAGTACTGTTCAATGCCAATTTTGATACCCTGGCTTATGCAACGCTTTATGGGGAATTCTCGGTCATGGCTGAAATAATAATGTAAAACTTTTGTATGTCACAACAGTTTGGGATGCCAAACAGTAATTCTTTAACTTTAAATTCTAAGTATTTGGATGCACAGAATCAAATCTCTTTGGAAATACACATTTGCTTTCTATTTGGCAATGTTATTCTAAATCCAAAATAGTCCGCACTATAAATATTTGTCACAGTACTTGTCTCAGCGTAATTGTGTGTGCCATTTAATGTTTACAACATAAATTATTAGCCTCAAGATAAAACTATAAAAAACTAACCATGATAAACTTCTCTCGGGTCTCGATCACTTTGTCGACTCCTCTTTTGTGTAACTTCCTTGGTTGGTGTTTTTTTTTTTGGATGTGCTCTATCAAACACCGAAAACAAATTCAACCTATTTCTGTTACTAAAATGCAGTTGTGCCTAACAGAGTGGAAATCTGCGCAATTGGAATCATGCATTTGTATAAATAGGTGGATGATGATTTTGAAACTGTAGTCAGGCTGTACCTTTGAGCTGCTAAACCAGAAATGAAATTTTAGGCTGAGGAATGCATCGTATTGTTAGACAATTATCGATAGTCAAGCCTGTAAATTGTTTTTGTGAAATCTGCGTTTTCAACCATAACATCAGCGTTTACATATTGCATCAACAGTTATATTTTCCAGTGTAACTATTTCAGATTAACGAAGTTGACATGCAAATAATGGTAGTAAAAAGACACACAAGCTTAGAATGAATCCCCCAGTCCTGACGGAAGAACATGTACCAATGTCTTTGCTGGTAGCTGTCAACATCATAACTATTGACAGTTTTGCTGTTTTTAGATGTTTTTAAATGTTCCTTTTAGCACCCAAGTCGTGCTAATGACTCGTGCTGTTTCCAAATCAATCTTAATTCTCAGGAGCTTCCATTGAAATCATCATAAGTTTTAGATGATCCTCACGTAAACGAGAGCGTTTGCTGGTCTGCACTCTGTTCTGACAGCTAAAACCCTGTTCTGCTGGTTCACAAGATACAGGTATCATCATAATTGCAATTGCTGCAAGTTCTGTGAAAGCAGGAAATTTGTCAGAATAGTTCTCAATAAAAAACCCTGTAGGCCTCATCCATGGTCTTAACCATGATTTCTGAGTGTTTTTGGCTGAGAGTCAATAGGTAAGATGCTCTGATACAGATTACTAAGCATGTGCCAGTCATCGCTTAAATTAAAACAAAATGTGGACACTATCGTTCCTTAACACATTTTAAAATATAAGCCACGGACAACACTCTTGTTGCTAAACTGGTGTGGACAGTGATAACATTTAAAATTTATTTTTATTTTCTCGACTTTTGTTGCTCTGACTTGTTATGGATTGAAGTGTTTTTTTGCTTTGACCCCCCCAACTGGTACAAATCAACATGAAATAAGGTAACATAATGTATTGAATTACTACTGTATATGCATAAACTGATGTAATCAATTTAATATGCATAATATTTTTTTAATGGTTGCAATATTACAATTGGCTCCACATGTATTACTGCGTTTTGTTTTGTTTTTACCCTTTCAGAACGTCTGAATCGATGCATCAGCTTTTTTTGAGTGATATTGATAGTGAAAAATTAGGCATCGCCCCAGCCTTAAATATTTATGCACGGCGATTTTAGAGACGATATATATAGTCTTCTGCGTTTTTTGGTTTATTCCAAATTTTTATTGAAAGTATACAGGATTTTTTTTTTTTTTTTTTTTTTTAAACTGGACGTTGGTTTTTACTTATACCAGTATTCAAACATTCACAAAGTACCAGTTAACTTGGGGAAAACGTGGCTTCGACTTGCACAAATTCTGCTACATCATACATTCCAGGGACGTTATTAATCAGAAACGCATCATATTCAACATGTAAAGTGTGTGTGGTGAGATTCCCAATTTTTTACCAATGAGCCTTTTAAAATTATTGGATAATCTAAATTGGGAGAAAATACAAATAATTGCCAATTTACTTTAAAATGCATTAAGGTAGCGGTGAACTTAGCCTAAAATTGGCGTTTCCAAATTGGGGAGAAAATAATAAATAATTGGCAACGACTAAATAAAAAAAAAAAAAAGCTAAAAACGGGGAACACTAAATATAATACTGTTAAATTCAATTCAAGATTTATATCTATATATTTATTTATTTATTTATTTATTTTATATTGATATATTTTCATGTATTCTGCATACTGTTGATGTGCATACACATTTAAACATTTCTTTTGACCTTTTTAGCCAAATAGATTGTTACTATCAATATTTTTTAAAATATACACACACTTTGGCTTTCTTACCTTAAGCAGTCCAAAAGCATATGTAGTGTGTAATCACAAAGTGGTGTATTTTGCATTGGTATTTTCAATACTCGTTTCTAGTTTTAATCCTGTTTCATATCAAAATGCACAAGAATTAATTCAACCTCCCATTCAATGCGGAGTCCAACATTCCAATTCTAATTTATCAAATTAGTTTTGCCGTGTTAATTTAGTTTTAGATGTGATATACCAAACTGACAATGTCAACCTCAATTGATTTATATATTCAAATTAACTCAAATGAGGCAATGATCAAATTCTCTGCATTTATTAGGCAACTCCTTTTGAGTTACACATTTCAACAAACAAAATACATTTCTTGCACAGTCCAAAACAGGAAGTTCTATTCTTAGAACAATGTATTCAATAACGTGATAGCATTAGCTACAGTTAATTTCTCATCTAAAATGTTTTATATTTGATATGTTGAATACTTATCGATTTTCAACAAGGAAGTCAGTCATCTTAAGGTGATGAGAACACTGCATTTTCTCTCATCTCTATCTGAAGTTCCACCGAAAGAAAAGGATACAGTACTTTGCTTCAAATAGGCATTGTATTGTTGGCTCTCAACAAAACAATAGTTCTTTTCAAAGGGGGGCAGCTGTTGATTTCTAATGGTCTTGCAACATTATCTTTTGACTTGTCGGAAGGTTTCCAACTGGAAATAGTTCAGTTGATTAGACGTAACACTGTTCGAAGTAGGGTTGGCTTTTTTTTTTAGTACTGTAGTTGTAGCTCTACAGTACATCCAAACTGTAAATTAAGGATGTTGGAAATTGTGGCTTGTGAATAGTTACATACCAAACTAAATAACTCAATCTTGGTGACTCAATCTCTGATTTTAAAATCGACTTGATTTTAGATCGTCCCACCCTGCTTCAAAAAATATGTTGCAATTGAAAAGTTATGTAGTTTGTAATTGTTTCATGGTTTAAAGCAGCGAAATAAAACTCAGATCAATGCAGTTTCCTGGTTCAGTCCCTCGCAGGGAACGGAGCAGGGCCCTCTTCAGAGTTGATTTCAGCCTCCTCTTAGCCTTCTCAGAAAATGATTAGCAATTTTTGGACCTGATTGTACCTCTACTTCGGAGCAGATTTCAGAGCATGACTTCAGGCCATAACTTCTTGCTTGTCCCAGTCTTTTGAATTAAACCCTGACCCAGCTTGATTGGATTGTTTAATTCATGGGTGGTGTTTAAAGTGACGCAACGTGATTAACACTGGTTGGTTTATCTCTGGGCCACTCCTTGCCCACAGCTTGTGATTGACAGTTCGACCAAAGTTCCTTTGAGTGATTGACTGCTCTCCCCCCTACCCGCTTTCTTGATTGGGGGGGGTGGAGACCTGCTTCTCGTCAACTTTATACTGTAATGCTGTTTTAGAAAGAGGCACTGACACGGACTGGGATTTCAGGTCCGATGTCTTTACATCCCAAATAATTAGTAACTATGCAAGCCTGGAAAGTGACAATGCAGTGGGATATGTATTGTATTTGTTCTGCGTACTGGTGGTGTGCATACACATTTAAACAACACATTTCTTTTGAGTTGTTAGCCAGTGTTTTTAGTCGAATAGATTGTTGCTCCACTTCAAATTTTATATTGAAATACCCACACAGTCCACTCAACATAATACATCTATATTTAAACTGTTACCTGTATATAATCAGTGTTTTATAAAGTAGTGTCTAGTATGTTAAATAGCACTAATTGTAATTTTACATTTCATTCAATATTGCACTGACCCATATGTCTTTGTCACACTCTACTTTGTGAATATGATAACTATTGATTTTGAACCAATCTACACCAAACTTTTTTTATTTTCTGCTCTGAGGCTCCTATAGGATTTTTTTTTCTTTTTTCTTTTGGATCTTGTTTTAATGTGCCTTTTCTCACCCCTTTCTGTAGGTGTTGATATTGTGCTGGACCCCCTTGGTGGATCGGACACCTGTAAGGCCTTTAACCTCCTCAAACCGATGGGCAAACTCATTACATACGGTGAGGGCTGCGTCTTTCTGCTCACAGCACTTCATCTTGGTTTTATTTACAGTAGTGTGCAGATGTGTTAGAACACCCCATTGCTTCAGTCTTGTGCATTTGAAATCAAACCACTATAACCGAATCTTTTTATAAAATATTCAAAATAGGAAAAATTGGTGATTTGTCTTATTTAATTGAAGACTTTAAGAGGCCACACTTGCAATTCATGTAAAATAGTAAGAGTAAATGAAGTCACAAGTGGTAAAGTGCATGAGACTTTTTAGAAGTTGTTTTAAGATGCCTAATTAAAGCACAAAGTGGTCTAACATTTTTACACACACATTGAATTCTGCTTAATCATACATTCCAGGGACATTATTAATCAGAAACGCATCATATTCCACATGTAAAGTGTATGGATAGTGAGATCCTGCACTCCACGTGGAGCGCCATTTTACTGGATGCGCCACTCGGGAGCCCCCCATGTTTTTGGCTTTTTTATCTTTTTTAAAAAAAAAAGCCTATCGTTTCCATATCGCTGGTTACTGACCAAAAATTGAAATTCTCACACCGAGGTATTCGTGCAGGTGGGCATATAAAGAATATAAATTACACTTCAGTAGCGGCTCCTGATTTAAATTGGCACGGGTAGAAAATCCAGAACCGGGTACCCGCTGTGAAATACCCCGGTAATGATTAAATAAAAATATCACATGTATTAAGTGCATGATGCATATTTAAATATTATATAGTACACGTGTATACATTTAATCCCTTCAGATCTGTAGACCTTGTGTAACATTTTTCACTACTGGAAACAATAATAATAATAATAATAATCTGTTTTAAATAGTTAATGTTAAATGTGCATCATGCTGCGGGATTGTTTGCGACATATATATTGGCCACATTCCGCTGTTAACATGGCTTAACAGCTGCAGTAGTACAGCATGCTGTTATGTTATGGACTGTCGCAGTAGCTACCGTAAATAAGCCAGCTGGACAATCACAAGAGACGTGCGTCTGTTTGGCTGTAACAAAGTGCCGCTCCTGATTAGTAAATTCTGTATTGTGAATACAGAGCAATGGCATCCAAACAAAGCATTGGGTGAAATTTCTTTACCAAGCAGGAGAAAACAACTGAATTTGCAAACTCTTGTGCTACATTATTATATATATATATATATATATATATATATATATATATATATATATATATATATATATATATATATATATATATATATATATATATATATATATATATAAATTAGTAACCCGGCTACACGCTCCGCGGTTTGTTGCCCCTTTAAAAGCACAGACCCAGGACACAGAAATTGATTTTTTCAAACGCGGTTGCGCTATTTTTAATAACAAAACCACAAACAAAAACAAAATAAACACCTAACTCAAACGTAGAGTCTGACTTTGAACAGGGCCCTGACTAATACGCAGGACGACTAAGCCGTTTACCTGCCTTCTGGATGTATGCATCTCCGCACATTGCATGCCGTTTTGAAGGACTGTGTTTCTGTGACCAGTTTTCTTTAAATTTTTTTACAAACTACTCTCATAGTTTGACATCACCTAAACACTGTAACACACTGAAGTCTTCTTTCTTTCTTTTTCTTGAAAATTAATTAATAAAAACTGAAATAGCTTGGTTGGATAAGTGTCCACCCCTTGTAATAGCAATCCTAAATTAGCTCAGGTGTATTCACATGATTTCAGGATAAATTCAGCAGTTCCTGTTGGTTCCCTCTGCTGGGTAGTGCATTTCAAAGCAAAGACTCAACCATGAGCACCAAGACGCTTTCAAAAGAACTCCAGGACAAAGTTGTTGAAAGGCACAGATCAGGGGATGGGTATAAAATAGCAAGGGCATTGAAGATCCCTTGGAGCACGGTCAAGACGATTATTAAGAAGTGGAAGGTGTATGGCACCACCAAGACCCTGCCTAGATCTGGCCGTCCCTCCAAACTGGATGACCGAACAAGAAGGAGACTGATCAGAGAGGCTACCAAGAGGCCAATGGCAACTTTGCAAGGCATTAAAGGCAATTGTTTTGGTCCTCCCTGTTGAATGTCCAATTTAGGCTTTGGACGACCTTTATTATTTTTTTCCTCAATTGAAAGCGAGGAAAATGATTTGTGAATTTAAAATATCTACAATGTTCTGTATATGGAAATTGAAACTTAAGGGAGTAGCCACACTTGACTCAAAACATGTCAAGATTAAGTCTAACTGAGTTGTAGAAGCTAGCTGCATCGTGTAGCCAATACAAATACAGTAAAACTTAACAAAGAGGGTGATTGCATGTGGAAGACACACAATCCCACCCATTTTCAGGCTAAATGTTATCCAATAGCAATACAGTAGACCATGGCGTAAGGTAAGCAGGTGTTTTTTTTGTTTTTTTTTACTTTTACAAAATTACAGCAGGCTTAGCCTCTTATGACAAGCCACCACTGCATATCCTGTAGGGTAAAATATTCAACGGGAATGTAGTGGAGGTGGGTGTGTCACTTTCACTATCTGGACATAATTGTAATCTCTCGCTCTCTCGCTCTCTCTTGCTCTTAGCCTGAAACAGTATGAGCTATAACAGGATTAGAACGCATTCGCTCAGGCTGTTCCTGTTCCAAATAATTGTGGGGGGGAGGGGAAGAGTATCTAATCTGGTCTTTTCATTCCCTGTCTTTCTCAAAGAAGCTATTTGAGTTAGAGAAGGCAAAATGATAAGATTTCAGGTTTGGCAGTTAGACTCCCTTTTATTAACTGGACCTTGTAATTTAGTGAGAGCTAGCCGTGGTCTGTATGTAGGTGTCCAGTCTCATCTTTAATTGCTGGAATACTGAAGTTAATTTCTATATTTAAGTTGACGTGCTAGTAGTTTGCTTTCTCGCCTGATTTTGTAATGGGTTTGTTTTAATCTGTATGATGCTGTGGCAGGGTGAAAGCCCTGCCAGTGTAATGTCTGGTGGAAATATTGGGTTGGAAGGGAGTGAAATTCCTCCCTGCTGAAACACACGTGGGAATGTGGCTGGGGCCATAGATTTAGCAAGTGATGAATTAATTAGGCTCCAGTCACAGAGTTATATAAAGGGTGTTGAGTTTAGTGTATGTTAGTTGACTGTGAGTTGAGGTTAATGTATGTGGTGTTGTGAGAAGTGTGCTGTGCTACGGTGGTGAATAAGTGATTACACGGTGGATCAGCATGGTATTGTTTGGTGTTTAGGAGAGTGGGGCCACGGGAGATATAGTGTTGGAAAAATTTGTAGAGCTTAAACATCACATTTATAAATTTTATAGATGTTTAATATAGTTTTGTTGTTGTCTTGTTCCTGTTTGTGTTTGTTAGTAGTTTGTTGTGAGATTAAATGTGCGCACTGGCGCTTAAAACTGCAGCTTCTGTCTCTGGGTCTGCTTCCTGATAGGAGCACGCCTTGCCAGTATCACTATCCTTACCCCAAGTGCATATTCTGCTTTTTTTTTTTTTTTAATTGTAAATTGAATTTAACTTGTCATTTTATGAAGTTTTTCTGCAGAAGGATAACATCCATATGTTCTCTAATTACTTAGTGTTCTCTCAAGTTTGCTTACCTTTTCTAAATCTTTTTTTTTTATTTGTGGATGTTAATCAATTCACACCTTTTTATATATGCTTAAAAGCTTCCCATACCACTGAGCTGTATTGTGTTGAACTTTTGTTTTTAATAATAAAAAATAGTTCAATTTTCCTTTAAGTATGGCTATTTGAGCAGAGTCCTGTAATATACTAGTGTTGTGTGTTCTTTCTGTTTTTTTTTTTTTTTTTCTGGCTTCCTTCCCACATCTATTTCTAAGATCCACCTTTGCATGGTCCGCTTTTGCAAGAACTCCTATATCACATTTACTGACCCCCATCACTAGAGTTTTTTTGGAGATTAAGAAATAATCGGTTCTAGATGACTCTTTGTGCACTGAGGAGCAGAATGCATAATCCCTTTCCGTGAGATGTATTAATCACCATGTATCCGTCAGGCTGAGCTCTCTGCTAAGTTCTGCCAGAGCTCTACAGTTACTGGGATTCTTAGTATTATCTGGTGTTGATTTATTCAGAAAGTCTCCCCCTATAACTACAGGCCGGTCTCCCAACTACAAAATACGTTTCCCTAAATTAGCAAAGAACCCTGGGTCCACCACATTCGGCGCGTATAAGTTTGCCAGAATTAAATGATGGTTTTTCACTGTTGCCAGTAATATCAAGACTTCCTTCATTGTCACTTATTTCCTTCTGGATTGCCACATTTAATGACTTTGCAAAAAGTATTAATACTCCACATTTCTTAAACCACTTCCACACACAAATGTTTCTACTGAGCCATCTCGGACGTTTAAAAAATTATTTAAAATGCCCATTCGCACAGCATGAAACTGCGCAATCTTTGCCGGTATAATAGTCAATCATTTCACCCAGCCAAAGGGATGATGTGAGTACAACTTTCAAACCTGTCAGTCAACAGATCTGTTGTCATGGCAATGGTGATTCGCCCATAAATTACAGCTTCATGCAGTGCCCCTTCTATTTGTGAATTCACCTTCTTGTTAACAATTCCTTAACTTATTTCAGACTTGGATTACCACCTTGTTCTTGATCAGCCACTGTATTTGAAAAAAATTAAAGCGTGTAACAAATACCCAACACGTCCGGTACAGTCACATGGGATGTTGACTTTCAATCCACACCCACTATAGCGCTTCAGTACTGGCATAGCCTTTCACACAGGAGTTAAGACGGTTCAGTTTCGTCTCTGAACCACCTTGTGAGGTGGTTCAGAGACTGCATAAAATATGACTGCTCTATAGGCAATTCACACAGACCAAAATGCAGCATCAATGCTGGTTGTGAGCCGTCATAACTCGTCTGTGCAAAAGGGGTATTAGATCATATATATTATGAGAAGAGGACCCCAACCACGGCTGTTTGAGCCTGTGTACATCTTGTTTCTTGTATAAAAAAAAAAAAAAAAAAAGTCTGCTTTTGTTTTAAAGTAGGTTAGTACGTTCCCCTTTAAACACAGTGCCGTGAAAGTATTTGCCACCTGCCTGATTTTCTGCATTTTTGCACATTTTTCACATTGTATTGGGTCAGATTTTTTTGTGGGTTGTAGTAGTAGTATATAGAGGGAGTCAGAGAAAAAATGACACCAAAGTTTGGTGCTTCTTTCATTTGTTTGGTGTGCAAGGCAATCGGACATGCAATCTTCAGGTGTGAAAGTTATTGCCCCCCCAAGTTAACTCAACCCAATTACAGGGACAATTAGGGTCAGCTGTTTGAGGACTTTGGTTAACAACCAGGCCTGATTTGGCCTGCTCAATATAAATCTGACTAATTTTGGCCCTTAGCATCAGAGTGAAGTTGTCAGCACACAGGTTCTAGAGGCACATCACGCCACAAACAAAAGAAATTCCTGAAGACCTCTGGAAAAAAGTTGTTGATGCTTATCAGTCTGGAAAGGGTTACAAAGCCATTTCTAAAGCTCTGGGGCTCCACCGAACCACAGTCGGAGCCATATTGTCCAAATGGAGAAAGTTTGGGACAGTAGTGAATCTTCCCAGGAGTGGCCGTCCTGCCAAAATCTCTCCAAGAGCAAGGCGTACAATCGTCCAGTAAGTCACAAAGAACCCTGGAACAACATCCAGGGATCTGCAGGCCTCTCTTGCCTCAGCTAAGGTCAGTGTTCATGACTCCACCATCAGAAATACACTGGTCAAAAATGGGATTCATGGCAGAGTAGCAAGGCAGAAACCATTGCTCACTAAGAAGAAAATGAATGCTCGTCTCAAGTTTGCCAAAAAGCACCTGGATGATCCTCAAGAGATCTGGAACAATGTTCTATGGACAGATGAGTCAAAAGTGGAACTTTTTGGCCGACATGGGCCCCGTTATGTCTGGCGAAAACCAAACCCTGCATTCCACAGTAAGAACCTCAAACCAACAGTCAAGCATGGTGGTGGTAGTGTCACGGTTTGAGGATGCTTTGCTATCAGGACCTGGATGCCTTGCCATCATTGAAGGAACCATGAATTCTGCTCTGTATCAGAGAATTCTACAGGAGAATGTCAGGCCATCCGTCCGTGATCTGAAGCGCAGCTGGGTCATGCAGCAAGACAATGATCCGAAACGCACATGCAAGTCTACATCAGAATGGTTGAAGAACAAGAAATTTAACGTTTTGGAATGGCCTAGTCAAAGTCCAGACCTAAACCCCATTGAGATGTTGTGGCAGGACCTGAAACGAGCAGTTCGTGCTCGAAAACCCACAAATGTCACCGAGTTGAAACAGTTCTGCATGGAGGAGTGGGCCAAAATTCCTCCATGGCGCTGTGAGAGACTAATCAATAACTACAGGAAGCTTTTGGTTGCAGTTATTGCTGCTAAAGGTGGCGTAACCAGTTATTGAGTCTAAGGGGGCGATTTACTTTTTCACACGGGGGCATTGGGTGTTGCTTAACTTATTTTAATAAATAGATAAATGAAATGTATCAAATTTTGTGTTATTTGTTCACTCAGGGTCCCTTTTATCTAATATTATGTTTTGGTTGATCTGATAACATTGTGTCAAATATGCAAAAATGCAGAAAATCAGACAAGGGGCAAATACTTTTTCACGGCACTGTATGTATCAAGACGTTAACATTCCATGTTACTATTTAATATATTTGTATAACATTTGTTGAACAGGTATTCCATCTTAAATGTAATAGGTTGTACCTCCCTTCTGGGATATTACCCACATTGGTATCTCTCCTCGCTCTTGCATGAAGTACTTGATCTTGTTTGTGTTTCCAATTAAAAATAATATGCTGTAGTTGTTGCCCCACATCTAATATAAATTAATACCATTATTCTCCAACCAGTAAAATCCGAACCATTCCAAACATTGCTCTTTACCTAAAACCCCCGTATACCAGTAGACTCAATTATGATTTCCATTACATGAGAGTAGATGTTAAAACTTCATGCTGATTTGAACTTGGCTCTCGCCAAGATAAGCACCAACTAAGACGTAGCTTCACAGTAAACTAATGTGATCCATATGTGTCTCCATCCATTTGCGCTTCCTTCCATATGATGATGTAGATATCCTTCTGTCTGGTGTTGATGGCTGAAGTGTAATGCTGGCTCCAGGGATCAGCTTATTTTGCCTCCCTAGCGCATCAGCACACACAACGGCTGCGATGCTGGCTCCGGGATCAACCATAGTGCGGTCTCCCCAGCGCATCAGCATGACAACCGTCTGGATTGAGCTAAGTAGGGTACATCTCTGGGGTCTTCAAGTGGGCACCTTCCATCCTCGGTGTTTCGTCGACTAGCCCACGACACCTCAAGAGGGCTCGACGGTGATTCTGGCGTCCCAGCATCACCCCCTCCGTCCCCCACTCAACTCAGCCCAGCTTACTTACCTGTATATCAGCCTTTCTTTCTTTCTATTGTGCTTGAGATCCCCAGCCAGAATCTTTCCGTCTCAACCACAGCCAGTTGCTGCTCCTCTCTGCTGCTTCAGATAAGTTCTTCACTGTGCGACGCAACTCTTGGCCATTGAATCCGACATCTCTGAGAAACCGGGTTGTAGAGTGTGCCACAAATCCTCGACATCCCACTTCCACTGGGTAAACCCAGACTCTCCATCCTCGCTGTTCCGCTTCAGTGGCTAGTTGAGCATACCGCAGTTTCTTCCTCTCATACGCCTCATCTACAGCATCCTCCCATGGCACTGTTAACTCCACCAGGTGAACAAGGCGTGCTGATCCAGACCACAAGACAATATCTGGTCGAAGGTTTGTGGTGGCAATCTCAGGTGGAAAAATAAGCCGTTGACCAACATCCGCCAGCATTTTCCAGTCTCTAGCAGCTTCCAGTTGTCCTGGGCGAGGATTGGTTTTAACACCTTTTCTTGGTGGTTGCTCTCCTGGGCGGAGGAATGTTGTCTTTTGTGTGTACTGTTTTGATGGAACAGGTGGCAACTTATTGGTCATGTTACGCTTGTCTTCCAAAGCGAAGGCCAAACATCGCAGCACCTGGTCATGGCGCCAAGTAAACCGTCCTTGGCTAAGAGCCACCTTACATCCTGTCAAAATGTGCCTTAATGTTGCAGGTGTTGAACACAAAGGACATGAGGGATCCTCTCCTACCCAGAGGTTTAGGTTCTGTGGTGATGGGAGAACATCATATGTTGACCTTATAAGGAAACTGATCCTGCTCTGTTCCATTGACCATAGGTCTTGCCAGCCAATCTTGCGTTGTTCCACACTCTCCCATCTCATCCATTCTCCCTGCTTGCCCTGGGAAATGGCCTTTATACACCTCATCCTCTCCTCCTGCTTTTGCACCTCGTTGACTACAAGCTTCCTCCGTTCGCTGGGGCTGCCTTGTGCCATGTAGGAGGAGCTGAACTGAGACCAAGACCCCTCTTCCATGCTGAACTTGCCCCATGATATCACCAATTTGAAGGGCAGCCTTTGCATCCTCCACAGCTTTCTTTGCCACCCACTTTCTTCCAGTTTTCAACACAGGTGCTGCCTCCCTTACGCATTTGTCGCGTGACTCTACTAATGTCATTTCCAGTCGGACCTTGGCGCACTTAAACTCCTCGGTTAGAGCGGAGACAGGTAGCTGCAGTATTCCTTTACCATAAAGTCCCACTCTGCTGAGGCAGCGTGGAACTCCCAACCATTTCCTGATGTGTGAACTGATTAAAGCTTCCAGCTTCTCTACTGTTGTCAAAGAAACCTCGTACACAGTCAGTGGCCACAGCAACCTTGGCAGTAGGCCAGACTGAAAGCACCAGAGTTTTAGTTTGCCTGGTAAAGCGCTGCTGTCTATGCTCTTCAACCCTTCCACAGCTTGTTGTCTAACTTCTCCCACACAAACTGTGTCCTTTAGATCCCCGTCGTACCATCTCCCAAGGCTCTTCACTGGCTTCTCAGACACTGTTGGTATTGCCTCACCATTAATGAAGAACGTTTTATCTACTACTTTACCTTTAATTATAGATGCTCCTTGATTTAGTGGGCTTGAATTGCATTCGTGCCCATTCAATGTTATTGGTTAATTTGCCCAATAACCGATTAGTGCAGGCTACTGTTGTAGTCATGGTTGTCATGTCATCCATGTATGCTCGAATTGGTGGTAGTCGATTCCAGAAGCCAAGCTCTCCTCCCACTACCCATTTTGATGCCCTAATGATTACTTCCATTGCCATAGTAAAAGCCAGTGGAGAAATGGTGCATCCTGCCATTATTCCAACTTCTAGGCATTGCCATGTAGTGCTGAATTCTGAAGATGAAAAACTAAATTGCAAATCTCCAAAGTAGGCTTTCACTAGATTTGTTATTGTCATTGGTACACTGAAAAATCAAATGCTGCCCAAAGAAGTTCATGTGGCACTGAACCATATGCATTAGCCAAATCCAGGAATGTCACATGGAGCTCCTTCCTCTCCTTTTAGCTGATTGAATTTGTTGCCAGATCACATTGATGTGTTCTAAGCATCCTGGGAAACCTGGAATGCCCGCTTTTGTATTGAAGTGTCAATGAAGCAGTTCTTTAATAGGTAAGTTGACAATCTCTGAGCAATAATGCTGAAGAAAATCTTGCCTTCTACGTTTAATAGGGAAATAGGGCTGAAACTGACTGATGCTGCTAGAATCTTTTTCTTTAGGTATAAAGACTCCACCTGCTTGGCCATGCTCTTGGTACAACCTGTTTTTCCCATGCTACTTTCATCAGTTTCCACAGGATTCAGTAGAACTCCTGAAGCACTCTTGTACACTCTGTACGGAACTCCATTAGGCCCTGGAGATGATGAAGCCCTTTCTTTTTCACAGCTTGCTCTACTTCTTTCCACTTAGGTGCACAGTCCTCCATTTGGTATTCTGGTGGATTGATAGGTGGGATGTCTGAAGGAATTGACATAGGCTCCTGCCTTTTGAATCTGTATGTGTTTCCTCCAAATATCTCTCCAACTCAAACTTAGATGCTTTTAGTGTGCCATTCTTCTCACTGGTGAATAACTTCTTTACAAATTTGAATGGGTCTTTATAAAGTTAGTTCTCGCACGCTCCTTCTTTTGTAGCGTTTCCGTGGCGCCAGCTCTGCGCAATGTTGCAAGCTTATCTTTTATGACCCTTTGTAAGAGATTGAGTCCCTCCTTCTGACTTTCTTCTGCTCTTCTCCATTGCTTCCTCAGCTGTCTCCTTTCTCTAACTAAGCGTTCAATCTCCTGCTGCCGTCTAGACTTTCCAGGAATAGTTTGTACTTTTTCCTTCCTTTTTTCAACTCCAAACCTCTCGCTTCCATATGCGTAGATGATGTCCCCAAATTTATCCAGTTTCTTTTCAACTGTTCCACTTAACCTTTCCAATGCAAAGCAGAGATCTGTGTTTACTGTGTCCCATGCAGTTTTCTCACAAGCTCTTGGCCATTTAACTCCAGGCTTGTGCCCGTTGAGGTTCTTTTCTCTCTTACGCTGGTTTGTCTGCCCAGGTTCACAAGGATCATTAGGTTCATCACTAACTGTGTCCATGCAAGTCCTCCTCACATCTATGACAGGGGTGCTGATATCCTGCGAACTGTGGTTTGCTTCCTGTCGCTGGATTTCATTCGACTGACTTGACTGACTTCGTAAGAAGTACTGATCAATGTGAGGCCCTTGTCCCTTCTCCCTCAAGCATTTCATTCTCCCTTGATGAATCTTCAAACCCCTGACTGTTGTCGCCTTGCTCCAGCCGCAGACACAAACCTGGAGTTCCATGTCTTTGCTAACTGCAGATCTTGAACTAGTCTTTTGGCTTGATTCATGCCAAAGCTGCCCGATTCCAGCCTTGCTGAATCACCCCCAGATCATCACCGATCCTCCACCACATTTCACAGTGGGTGCGAGACACTGTGGCTTGTAGGCCTCTCCAGGTCTCCGTTTAACCATTAGACGACCAGGTGTTGGGCAAAGCTGAAAATAGGACTCATCTGGGTGTGCTTCAGCAAGGCTGGAATCGGGCAGATTTGTCTTTGTGAAGGACGCATGAATCAAGCCAAGTACAAGGTTGTCCTGGAAGAAAACTTGCTTCCTTCTGCTCTGACAAAGTTCCCCAACTCTGAGGATTGGTTTTCCAGCAGGACAATGCTCCATGCCACACAGCCAGGTCAATCAAGGTGTGGATGGAGGACCACCAGATCAAGACCCTGTCATGGCCAGCCCAATCTCCAGACCTGAACCCCATTGAAAACCTCTGGAATGTGATCAAGAGGAAGGTGGATGGTCACAAGCCATCAAACAAAGCCGAGCTGCTTGAATTTTTG
Organism: Acipenser oxyrinchus oxyrinchus; assembly: GCA_030684275.1. Lineage (NCBI taxonomy): Eukaryota > Metazoa > Chordata > Actinopteri > Acipenseriformes > Acipenseridae > Acipenser > Acipenser oxyrinchus. The sequence goes on from CM060266.1 coordinate 11,298,944, forward strand.
CGCCAGGAGTGGCATAAAGTCACCCAACATCAATGTGAAAGACTGGTGGAGAGCATGCCAAGACGCATGAAAGCTGTGCTTGAAAATCAGGGTTATTCCACCAAATATTGATTTCTTCCTAAGTTAAAACATTAGTATTGTGTTTAAAAATGAATATGAACTTATTTTCTTTGCATTATTCGAGGTCTGACAACACTGCATCTTTTTTGTTATTTTGACCAGTTGCCATTTTCTGCAAATAAATGCTCTAAATGACAATATTTTTATTTGGAATTTGGGAGAAATGTCAGTAGTTTATAGAATAAAACAAAAATGTTAATTTTACCCAAACACATACCTATAAATAGTAAAACCAGAGAAACTGATCATTTTGCAGTGGTCTCTTAATTTTTTTCCAGAGCTGTATATATACTGTGCAAAAGTTTTAGGCAGGTGTGAAAAAATGCTGTAAAGTAAGAATGCTTTCAAAAATAGACATGTTAATAGATTATATTTATCAATTAACTAAATGCAAAGTGAGTGAACAGAAGAAAAATCTAAATCAAATCCATATTTGGTGTGACCACCCTTTGCCTTCAAAACAGCATCAATTCTTCTAGGTACACTTGCACAAAGTCAGGGATTTTGTAGGCATATAGTCAGGTGTATGATTAAACAATTATACCAAACAGGTGCTAATGATCATCAATTCAATATGTAGGTTGAAACACAATCATTAACTGAAACAGAAACAGCTGTGTGGGAGGAATAAAACTGGGTGAGGAACAGCCAAACTCAGCTAACAAGGTGAGGTTGCTGAAGACAGTTTACTGTCAAAAGTCATACACCATGGCAAGACTGAGCACAGCAACAAGACACAAGGTAGTTATACTGCATCAGCAAGGTCTCTCCCAGGCAGAAATTTCAAGGCAGACAGGGTTTCCAGATGTGCTGTCCAAGCTCTTTTGAAGAAGCACAAAGAAACGGGCAACGCTTGAGGACCGTGAGACGCAGTGGTCGGCCAAGGAAACTTACTGCAGCAGATGAAAGACTCATCATGCTTACTTCCCTTCGCAATCGGAAGATGTCCAGCAGTGCCATCAGCTCAGAACTGGCAGAAAACAGTGGGACCCTGGTACACCCATCTACTGTCCGGAGAAGTCTGGTCAGAAGTGGCCTTCATGGAAGACTTGCGCCAAAAGCCATACCTCTGACGTGGAAACAAGGCCAAGCGACTCAACTATGCACGAAAACACAGGAACTGGGGTGCAGAAAAATGGCAGCAGGTGCTCTGGACTGATGAGTCAAAATTTGAAATATTTGGCTGTAGCAGAAGGCAGTTTGTTCGCGAAGGGCTGGAGAGCTGCATACCGAATGAGTGTCTGCAGGCAACAGTGAAGCATGGTGGAGGTTCCTTGCAAGTTTGGGGCTGCATTTCTGCAAATGGAGTTGGGGATTTGGTCAGAATTAATGGTCTCCTCAATGCTGAGAAGTACAGGCAGATACTTATCCATCATGCAATACCATCAGGGAGGCATCTGATTGGCCCCAAATTTATTCTGCAGCATGACAACGACCCCAAACATACAGCGAAAGTCATTAAGAACTATCTTCAGCGTAAAGAAGAACAAGGAGTCCTGGAAGTGATGGTATGGCCCCCACAGAGCCCTGATCTCAACATCATCGAGTCTGTCTGGGATTACATGAAGAGAGAGAAGCAACTGAGGCTGCCTAAATCCACAGAAGAACTGTGGTTAGTTCTCCAAGATGTTTGGGCCAACCTACCTGCCGAGTTCCTTCAAAAACTGTGTGCAAGTGTACCTAGAAGAATTGATGCTTGATGCTGTTTTGAAGGCAAAGGGTGGTCACACCAAATATGGATTTGATTTAGATTTTTCTTCTGTTCACTCACTTTGCATTTAGTTAATTGATAAATATAATCTATTAACATGTCTATTTTTGAAAGCATTCTTACTTTTACAGCATTTTTCACACCTGCCTAAAACTTTTGCACAGTACTGTGTATATATATATATATATATATATATATATATATATATATATATATATATATATATATATATATATATATATATATATATGTATGTATATATATGTATATATATATATATATATATATATATATATATATGTGTGTGTGTGTGTGTGTGTATATATATATATATATATATATATATATATATATATATATATATATATATATATATATATATATATATATATATATATATATATATATATATATATATATATATATATATCACACAATGTCTATGTTCCGTACATGTTAGTTTCATTGACACTGTCAGATTTGAACTGACCATGCTAAAATATTTTTTACAATCAAATGTTTTTTTCCTAAAGCGTGTTTCTTTTTTTCTGTGATTTGTTATCTGTATTGATATGCAGTCCTCCACCATTACCATTCTTGAACAGTTAACACTAGTTTTTATGGTAATGATGTCTTCAGCCACCGTCTGTATCATAGCCTGCAATGAAGCCTGTACCATCTTTTAATTCTAAGACTGTTACCAAGTCTGTCTATGGAGAAAGAGCAGAATATGTAACCCTTTTTGGACTTGGTGTGCTATTTGGAGTTTTCTGCATTTGCTAAAAGACTGGCATTTCCCAACTCACGTTTGCTCACTCTGCTATCATCCCGTGACCCCCTACTTGTGGTGTTAAGCAGTTACAAAGTACAGTAGGCAGCTGAAGCATGCATGGCAAATGTAAGCTGGCCAAGGTTGTTGAAAGTAACAACTGCTTGCCAAATAATTCTACATGGTCATTGAGCTACTATCAAAAGTATGTACAAATCAACAATTGCTGTTTCATACCAGTGAAATGGAATGTATTTGTGTACCATATCCCCTTTCTTTGGCAGAAAGCTGTCTTCGATCCCTTTGTCCTGTGGCTACAGATAGAGCAGTGTTTGGCATGTAGGAGGGAGATGGAACTCGCTTGACTCCAGGCTTTATCTCCCACACTCTCTTTTAAATGGAGGGGGGATTTAGACAAATGTGGCTTTTGATAGTGAAGGGCTAATAGTGAGAGAACTACAATGGGTTATGCTGTTTTAAGGCGTTTTGAGTCCTTATTATTCAGTCCTGGGGATACAGTCTCTCTGTGTCAAACTTGGGTCATTCTTTCGTTCTTTCTCAAACTGTATGGGTTTATCATTGAGGCACAGGGTGGACTATACAATTTTATATTGTTGTATGGATAAAAAAAATTGTGAAATCAAACACTCCTGGTTTAAAATAAATAAATAAATAAAGCAAGAGACACATACTGAATTACTAAAGTGAAGTGGGCATAGCCTTTGTTTGCAGGGACCTGACCTTTTTTGATATCTTAATATAATATTCCTGGAAGCATGGATACAGTATGTGTAGCAAATGATTCCCTGTATGTGCAGATCATTTAAGCCGAGACATATTTATTTTATTGCTAGCTTGGTTTATGGAGGTGGAGTGGTGACCCCTTCAATTCGTTTTATATAGTTTTATGTAGTATAAACAGTACATGCTGCTTACAGTGCTAATAGTTTTTTTTGCTCAGCATCCCAGCCTGTGCCTGATTGATGAAACTGCAACTGCACTTCCGTCCATCTGAAACCACATGCTTCACAAACAGCTGAATACAATTTAAATACTGGCACTGCTAGTTTGCTACTGGTGTAAACACACAAACATGACTTTTGTTACATTTTGTTGTTTTTACTGGCAGTCCCATGACACACAGTTGGTCGACTACCAGTTTCTGAGGTCAACTGTCACTTTTATTCAAGTAATCTACTATTTGGTGCTAGCCTATACCTATTTAGTGTATCATAAAATAAGACCTGGTCATGTATAGTAGTTATTTGAAAGCCTTGCGTACTGGTCCCCTCTTTTTTAAAATGCAGGTCAGTTTTAGCCAGACAAACACACATGTGATAAGGAGGCTGTGTGGTCCAGTGGTTAAAGAAAGGGGCTTGTAACCAGAAGGTCCCCGGTTCAAATCCCACCTCGGCCACTGACTCATTGTGTGACCTTGAGCAAGTCACTTAACCTCCTTGTGCTCTGTCTTTCGGGTGAGATGTAATTTGTAAGTGACTCTGCAGCTGATGCATAGTTCACACACCCTAGTCTCTAAGTCGCCTTCGATAAAGGCATCTGCTAAATAAACAAACAAATAATAATAATTTCACCACAACTGTTCTGCAGGGTCCTTTTGAGAGTGCTGTATGTGGTACTAGCATTTGGGTTGTGTCTTGCAATGTGATCAAAATTTATGAATGCAGTATCTGTGCCAGAGGGCAATTTGGTTTCTGAGTTAAGAATCCCCAAAGTTGATTTCAGTACCTTTTATAGCGTGAGGTCTATACTGTATATGTGAGTGAGTCAAGACCAATAGTACATTCACTCTACAAAAACTGCAAATATTATGCATTGGGCTAGAATTGAGACATGCTACAATCAATATTTTATTACTGTTTATAAGGTATACAAATATAAAAACCTAGGTGCCAGCCCAGTAATCATTTTGTTATGTAAGCAAATTGCTCCTGATCCTAAACTGATCTTAATACAATGTTACTTCTGAAAGGAAATGTGCTTCAGTACAGACAGGAAGTTCATTGTTATCCCTCCTAGAATCACTAGGGGAGTTGCAACAATTAACTTCCTGTCCATACTGTACCGCAAATAGCTCTGTTTACTTCAAGCCCAAATATTCTCAAAGAGAATATGACTTTCATTCTTAAAGTGGGTCCTGTCTGGGAGGCAGGGCAAACTGGATACATTCAGCTACAGTAACCAGCCTCCTACAGATAAGGCTGTCACATTTACATGTAAACTACCTGCAGTATACTGGACTGCAATGTTTAACAAAGGGCAATAACACAAATATATATTTAAATAATAATCATAATAATAATAATCTAACATTAGGGCATTAAACAGTACTTGTCATTTGGTAGAAGGCTGATTTAAACCCAACAGTAAAAAGTGAAAGGCAGGGCTCTAATGTGCTGAATTTGCTCGCATTAGTTTGGTCATCAATTATGTTTGAGAAGCAAATGTGCAACCCAATGCTTTTTCAAGATATCAAAACCTGATCGGAAATTAAAGTGTCAGCCACAAATGGGTAATTCCGTGATGAATTACCCAACAGGTTACATCAAATGTGGTTCTTGAAGTTGTTTCGTGCAAACAAACTCAAGTTTACATTTTTAGACTTATCAGTGTAGCACAAACTGTTTAAGTGAAATGTTGGTTAACATTAAGGGGGGGGTGGGGTTTAAGAAGCATATCTTATACATGCAAGAAGACTCAACCACACACCTGCAATAATTTCACTGAGCTGCCATTGCCTCACTATCAAAATCTGAGTGGCAATTTGAGAAGCTGCTTCAAAAGGCTGCCATATTAATGGCTTTTTTATGCTTCTGCATGGTGGCGAAAGCTGTAAGTCTTTAAGTCAAGGTCAGTTATAGGATGATTCCAGTAAAATGTAACCATTTTGTTTGGTACCTGTAAGCAGTTACAAATGAATACTAATCAGAAATATTGGTTTATTAACATTATATAAGATGAAAGAGCTTGTATGATATGGCAATTGTTAATGCTTTGTTTTTAAATGGTAAATGGCTAGTTTTATTTTACCTCTAAATATAATTAAATGATTTGTAAAGAAAGCACACATTTGGCAGCGATTTTTAATGATATTGCATAAAAATAACTACACTTGCACAGACCCATTAATTTAACTGTGCTGTGCTTTTCTAATATATAAATAGTACTGCAATCCCAAAGTGTGTTCATTTTTTTGTTTTATGAAAGTTTCTCATTGCTTTGCCAATTTTATATCGTACAGCTAAAAAAAGTCCAGTCAATCAATGAAATAAATAAGTAAAAAATGACTAAATGAAACGCAGGCATTAGCGTGTGCTAATAGTCAACAAATGCCATCTGGTGGTCATCCGGTATTTTAACCCTCAGAGTACTACGTCACAGCGAGTGCTCTACGCCACAGGACTACAGCTGTCACACGCAAATAACAGCGCTTGGGATAGCATAGCAAATTACTTAATTTTACACCCAAAAATGTATATATTATATGAAACCTATATATCACAAGAAACGTAAGACATTGAAGTTTTTTGTTCTTTCTGTTGATATATTTTTGGACTGAATATAGAAATATGCATTGGCAAAGACACCTTTGTTATACAAACTGTATTTTTATCATCAAAACATCAGTTCTTTTCAAAACCAACCATGCACATAAACACTTTCAAAATACAACATATAAATCCCCAGGAATGTTATTTTTAAAATGTAAAAAACCACAGATGTTTACAAACAACGAATCAAAGGATATATTCAATTTTGCAAGCAACGCATCTATCTGTACAAACAGATTGGAACAGCACAGTAAACGTACTTGCCCTCGAAAGCCTTTTCTTTTATATAAAGATTGTTCAACATGTATACCAACACAAATAAGTGTTAAATATATAAAAGCATATGCAAAAATACTACTTATTATTATTATTTTTAGTATTAATACACGTAACTTACTTGCATAAGTGACGTTCGGTTTTTCAATCCAACCAGGCTTTCATCGATTGCAATGAATTCATTTAAAATGTAGTACTTCGTAAGAAGAGGCTCCACTTTAGTAAGTACTGGTCGCACTTTGAATAAACTGTCGTAACCAGGTTTGTCTTTTTTCTTTTGGTTTTTGTTGTTGTTCAAGTGCAGGTTTGCAAGACAAAAAGAAACTTGTCAGGGACATTATTCGCGAATCCTGGTGTTGCTTGTAGTGCATCTTTGTGTTCCAGTATTCTTTCATGTCAGGCTTCCACACTAACCCCATATTCAGCCACAATCCTAAAACAGCACGTAATCTATTTTGTGTCATACCGCCAGACACCGACCACCATGAAAATAGCCTCTCGTGCGTTTTAGATTTAGCATTTCTTTCCTGTATTTGTTGCTCATTTCTAATGCGTATATATTGGACTCGTTGCAGATGTGTTCTTGGAGCTCCGTTGAAAACAACAGCTCAAAGAATTCAGCAGGCGGGTTGCTGCGTGGAATAAATCTCGGACCACTAACCTCTGTGTACTTCTTTATGTTCGATGTTATTTTCTGTTCTGGCAATTCTGTTACTTGGGTCCAAATCGGGTCTCTGAAGTTTTGTTCAGCAACTGAATTAAAGGCATGTCTTCGTCTGTACTGTTGTCACCTCCGCCACATCCTCCTCCTCTTCTTCATCCCCTCTTCATCCTCCTGTTCTCCATACTCCTCCTCTTTTAAATCGCTGTCATCACTATCCACATAGCTATACAGTCCCAACCAATTATACGTTTTATCAGCCTCAGAAGCCGTAAAACCTTCAAAACATTCTCCGTCCGAATCGCTTAAAAACTCACTCTCTAAATCCGCCATTTCTCAACTCTCAGCTAGCCTAGGAGACAGGGTTTTCTTTTTAACCAATAAAAAAAAGGTGTTAGCTTTACAACCATTTTAATTGGCTAATATTAACACCAAAGCCCTCTGCTATTGCTCGGCACAGTTTGTTGCTAGGTAAAATTGACCAATAAAAAAATAAAAATAACAGAGAGCAAATGGGAGGGCAGATCTATGTCCGATAATCGGCCCTTTAGTCCTCACGCAGCACACCTCCGTGGGCCGTTCATCGGCCCTATAGTACTCTGAGGGTTAAACTATTATCTGCAATGCTGTTCTATTTGTTTTCTTTTAGACAGGAAGGTTAAAGTGCATGATGTGTGTTTGTTTAAACATACAGGTTTCTGTCTTGTCTCCTCAGGTGCTGCAAACCTTTTGACTGGTCAGAAGAAGAATTTGATGGCCGTGGCTAAGACCTGGTGGAACCAGTTCAGCATCAATGCCATGCAGTTGCTGCAGTCCAACAAAGCAGTGTGCGGGTATCACCTGGGCTACCTGGACGAGGAGATGGAACTGGTGGGAGGCGTCCTGTCCAAAATACTGGACCTCTACAAACAGGGCAAGATCAAGCCTAGAGTGGACTCTGTCTGGCCTTTCCAACAGGTTACAAATGCTTTTTTGTTTAAAGAAACAATATTTAAAAAATACAGCTCTGGAAAAAATTAAGAGACCACTGCAAAATTATCAGTTTCTCTGGTTTTACTATTTATAGGTATGTGTTTGGGTAAAATTAACATTTTTGTTTTATTCTATAAACTACTGACAACATTTCTCCCAAATTCCAAATAAAAATATTGTCATTTAGAGCATTTATTTGCAGAAAATGACAACTGGTCAAAATAACAAAAAAGATGCAGTGTTGTCAGACCTTGAATAATGCAAAGAAAATAAGTTCATATTCATTTTTAAACACAATACTAATGTTTTAACTTAGGAAGAGTTCAGAAATCAATATTTGGTGGAATAACCCTGATTTTCAAGCACAGCTTTCATGCGTCTTGGCATGCTCTCCACCAGTCTTTCACATTGATGTTGGGTGACTTTATGCCACTCCTGGCGCAAAAATTCAAGCAGCTCGGCTTTGTTTGATGGTTTGTGACCATCCATCTTCCTCTTGATCACATTCCATTTGTTTTCAATGGGGTTCAGGTCTGGAGATTGGGCTGGCCATGACAGGGTCTTTGATCTGGTGGTCCTCCATCCACACCTTGATTGACCTGGCTGTGTGGCATGGAGCATTGTCCTGCTGGAAAAACCAATCCTCAGAGTTGGGGAACATTGTCAGAGCAGAAGGAAGCAAGTTTTCTTCCAGGACAACCTTGTACTTGGCTTGATTCATGCGTCCTTCACAAAGACAAATCTGCCCGATTCCAGCCTTGCTGAAGCACCCCAGATCATCACTGATCCTCCACCACATTTCACAGTGGGTGCGAGACACTGTGGCTTGTAGGCCTCTCCAGGTCTCCGTCTAACCATTAGACGACCAGGTGTTGGTCAAAGCTGAAAATTGGACTCATCTGGGGTGCTTCAGCAAGGCTGGAATCGGGCAGCTTTGTGAAGGCATGAATCAAGCCAAGTACAAGGTTGTCCTGGAAGAAAACTTGCTTCCTTCTGCTCTGACAATGTTCCCCAACTCTGAGGATTGGTTTTTCCAGCAGGACAATGCTCCATGCCACACAGCCAGGTCAATCAAGGTGTGGATGGAGGACCACCAGATCAAGACCCTGTCATGGCCAGCCCAATCTCCAGACCTGAACCCCATTGAAAACCAATGGAATGTGATCAAGAGGAAGATGGATGGTCACAAGCCATCAAACAAAGCCGAGCTGCTTGAATTTTTGCGCCAGGAGTGGCATAAAGTCACCCAACATCAATGTGAAAGACTGGTGGAGAGCATGCCAAGACGCATGAAAGCTGTGCTTGAAAATCAGGGTTATTCCACCAAATATTGATTTCTGAACTCTTCCTAAGTTAAAACATTAGTATTGTGTTTAAAATGAATATGAACTTATTTTCTTTGCATTATTCGAGGTCTGACAACACTGCATCTTTTTGTTATTTTGACCAGTTGTCATTTTCTGCAAATAAATGCTCTAAATGACAATATTTTTATTTGGAATTTGGGAGAAATGTTGTCAGTAGTTTATAGAATAAAACAAAATGTTCATTTTACCTAAACACATACCTATAAATAGTAAAACCAGAGAAACTGATAATTTTGCAGTGGTCTCTTAATGTATGTATGTGTGTGTGTGTATGTGTGTGTATATATATATATATATGTATATATATATATATATATATATATATATATATATATATATATATATATATATATATATATATATATATATATGTATATATGTGTGTGTATATATATATATATATATATATATATATATATATATATATATATATATATATATATATATATATATATATATATATATATATATATATATATACACCAGTCAAAAGTTTGAGTACACCTGCTTGAAACCAGGTTTTTCATGATTATCTATGCTTTTAACTGTATAAACTTGTCTATAAACACTTAATATTTCATTATATGATACGTGTACTTATGTAAGCTGATAATCATAAGTGAATTGCATTCAAAAATTTTATTTTTAAATGAAAATGTAAATCTTGTCAATTTCAATGAAATGGTCACCCGAAGCAAGGGGATTTCAGTCTGAAGCCCAAGTCAGTTAAAAGTCTGAAATGTGTATAACATGGTGTTAGAACACTGGCCTAAGTATAAAAGTGTCTTTGTTAGATGTTCTCCCTGTTAACTAGCATGTTACCTAATTAACCTTTTGTCACCAATTATTGTTAACAGGTGAGGGTCCATGATTACTATAAATATAGGTAGCATAGGCGCAAGTTTGTCATTCCTGAATGTAAGGGAGCAGAAAATGGCAAAATACGCTCAGTTAAGCAAAGAAAAGACAGTCTGTAATTATTTTAAGAAATGAAGGTCAATCTTTAAGACAAATCGCAAGAACTTTGCAAGTGTCTGTAGCTGCTGTTGCCAAGACCATCAAATGATTTGAAGAAACTGGCACTCATGAGGACCGAACAAGGTCAGGCAGGCCAAGGGTGACCTCAGAATCAAAGAAAAGGTTCATTCGAGTCACAAGTCTGCGAAACCGGTGATTAACTGCCCCTGAAATACAAGCTCAGCTACATGCTACTAGAAGTACAGATGTTTCAACATCAACTGTTCAGAGGAGATTGCGTGAAGCTGGCCTAACTGGAAGAATTGCTGCAAAGAAATCATTGTTAAGAGTGCAGAATAAGAGGAAGAGACTTGCCTGGGCCAAAAAACACAAACTGGACTTTTGAGGAGTGGAAGTCAGTCTTATGGACCGATGAGTCAAAATTTTTAAATATTTGGGTCCAACCGCCGAGTATTTGTAAGACACAGAGAGTGTGAGCGCATGAGTTCTGCATGTGTGGTTCCCACTGTCAAGCATGGAGGAGGCAGTGGCATGGTCTGGGGTTGCTTTCCTGGTGACAGAGTTGGTGATCTTTACCAAGTCCATGGCAAGCTCAACCAGTATGGCTATCATAGCATACTTCAGGGGCATGCCATTCCATCAGGATTACGGTTAGTTGGGCAGTCCTTCATTCTTCAGCAAGATAATGACCCGAAACACACCTCAAGTTGTGCAAGAACTATCTGGCGAAGAAGGAAAGTGGAGGACAACTCAATCTAATGACCTGGTCTGCCCAGTCTCCAGACCTCAATCCCATAGAACTTGTATGGCACAAACTGGACAGAAGAATCAAAGCAAAGCTACCAACAAGTGCCCTACATCTCTGGGAATTGCTGCAGAAGAGCTGGGAAGACATGTCGGGTGATTTCCTGCTGAAACTTGTTAACCGAATGCCTCGTGTTTGTGAGGCTGTTAAGACAAAGGGTTGCTATTTTGAGGAATCCAAGATTTAGAGACAATTTTCTTGAACATTGCTTTGATACTCCTTTTGTTTTATTTTGTATATTGTAACATATGTTTTCATTTTCCTACCTCAAAAGTATTTACAGAAACGTATGCGACGTAAAACATTGTCAATTATGAAAAAAACCTAGTTTCCAGCAAGTGTACTCAAACTTTTGACTGGTACTGTGTGTGTGTGTGTGTGTGTGTGTGTGTGTGTATATATAAATATAAAAAATTAGGGATGAAAATTGGTACCGATATCGTGCATGTATTTTGATATCGATAATATCAAAGTTTTCCAAAACACAGAAATATAACACTTTGCAATATGAAACAGATATTTACATAAGGCAATAACTTACTAGAACTTGTCTTTGCTTCACAATTTCCATGGAGAAAAACAAGGTCATATTTTACTATTCCATGCCATCATCAGCCACCTCAAAACCAAAATATTTCTATACTTTGCTGCAAAGACTAGCCAATCCGGAAGTAATTTAATCTTCTCTGTTTGTAAATGCACTTCACATCTAAAAGTATTAAGTACGGTGTCATGCTGAATATTGCATTATTTTGAGATGTGTTTTTTGATGTTTTAAAAGTACATTTATAATACCAAGAATTCACATTTTAAAAATACATTAACAGTGTAAGTAATGCAATGAACCACACTGACGCATGCGCCTACCTCAAAATAATCCCAATACTGTTAATGCAGCATGCAGATAGTGTTTGGTACCTTGTGAGCATGTTCTGAATGGAAGAAAGAAAGATATTATATTCGTATCAAATTATTTAAGCCGATGTTCCTGGGTTGTGTGTTTGTTTTTGTTTTGTTTTTGTGTGTGTGAAGTTTTATATTTAGATGTGTATCCCTTTAAAAGATGGTCATGTTTCTTAATTAGTTGGTGCATGTACTTCTTGAAAACAGGATATAGTTTGACTGGTGAGAGGAAACAGGTGAAGAGTAGAGCATACGAGAGGGGGTACACAGGTTGTGGATTTGTTGTTTTTTTTTATTTTTATAGCTGTTGAATGTTTGAAATAATTTTAATCGAGTTCTTTGAAAAAGAAAAAAGCCAATCAATGGAATAAAATGGTTACATAATAATTTGTGTGGTGTTTGGTATGTATTGGGTTTGTTGTATCTTCAGATAAATAAACTCGATTATACTGCGCTTGTATTTTTAGCAGTATTTGCAATAAATAGTATGTCTGCGAGCGTACTTAAAATTTTTTTTTTTTAATCCCACGATATCTCGATTTATGGAAATTGGTATCAATATCATATCAAAATATTGATATTGGTGCCCACCCCTATATAATATTATATTGTAGTTTGTGGGTTTTTATGGAGGTGTTTTTCAACAATAAAATAGATTTTATATTTTTCCCTAAGGTAGCCTGTGGTAAAGTTTGGACAATTTAACATAATTTTATTTAATCTACAGTTATATACTGAACATAACCAACTTAACCACATGGGGAAGTTTCAACTGCAATGAAAATGTCAAGTTGCCAAGTAATACAAGCATTATATAAAACTGGATTGCTGCTGGTTTTATAGAGTATACAGTATCTGATAATAAATACACTTATTTATAGTTGTAGATATAAATATATAGAGAGAGTAGTCAAAGGTTTACGTACCCCAATGGAAATATTTCTTGAAATTTTCTCAATTAAAACTTTTGTGGAAAAAGTTACAAGAATAGATGCAATTTTTTAGCAAAACTCCAAAAATGCTGATTTTAAAAAATATGTATACCCTTTAATGCTATGATAGCACTGTCTACAAGGTGCTAGAAATTTCAATATAATAATGCAGAACCTAATTTTAGAAAATGCAGGATTATAGGTGAACATTCTTAGAGTATAAAAGGGTTAAGCATAGGATGATTGTTGTCATTACCAATAAATCAATATGTGGGAAAAAGTAAAGAGCTATCTGAAGACCGTAGGCAGAACATTATTTATTGTCATAAAGCTGGAGAAGGATACAAGATTTCCAAGCATTTGAGTATCCCAACTTCAACTATTTTTTCTATTATCAAGAAGTACAAGACTCATGGTACTGTAACAACGCTCCCTCGGTCTGGAATAAGGAGAAGAATCGTGGGGAAGGTTAATTACAATCCAAGATTGCCTGCCAAAGATATTCAAGTGAATTGACTGCAAGTGGGACTGAGGTTTCCATTTCAACCATAGGTCGAGTATTGCATGGTGACGGTCTCAATGGTCGCAGGCCAAGAAAAAAAGCCACTCTTAGGAAAACGTCACAAAGACGAAAAGTTTTGTGGAGTGATGAAACAAAAATTGAGATATTTGGTCACGCTGACAGTCGTTATGTTTGGAGAAAGTTTGGTGAGGCATACAAAAAAAAGAACACCATACCTACTGTCAATCATGGAGGTGGTAATATCCTTCTATGGGGCTGTTCACCATCAAGTATGAAGCGTAACCATTACCGAATGGGTATTTTACCTGTCCCGGAACCTGAATAGAATACCAAAGCTGTGCGCAAGCACCCGTGACGTAGCCACTCTTGCCCCTGAGAGTACCAGAGGGCTACAGACAGGTACTAGTATAATTTTCCTTTCAGATCCTTAGGGGAGAGCATACAGAGAAGTACCAGTTACATTTATCTGCATATATTTCACAACTAACATAATCATTTTTAAAAAGTTGTATTTTAGTTTACTAATTACAAGTAATTTTTGCACACAACCTGTTGCTTGTTCCTTCCCATAGCGGTTTTGTGTCCCGCGTGGAGCCGGCGGCTTCTGCCGCTCCTTCCAGGGAGCAAGCAGCTTAATTCGGCTGACTTGTACTCTCCTACAGGCTGCTAATAACACTGGCTGGAGTTAAATAAATAAATAGAAGTGTTTCATTTAGGAATGATATTCTTATTCTGAACTGTAATTTGTTATTACTGTTTTGTGAATATTTGTGTGTTTCTGTCAGCAGCTCTGCATTAACTAATTAAAAATAACTTTGCTGTGTATGGGTTTATTAATGGAAATTATATTATGATTACTGTTTACTGTGTTTCTCTTGTGTGTGTATTTTTGATATAAAATAAATACAAAATAACACGGTTACAGCTGCTGGGCTAAGCAGCTGTGCATTGATACACTTTAGGTAGATTGCTTGAGTCTGCCACAGTATCACTGTCGTCTTGGTGGCTGCTTGCAGCACTATTATGAAGGCTGTTTAGGCTAACAGCAGACTTCCTCAGCTGTTACCCAGTTGCTGGGTTCTTTTTTTCACAGTATTGTGCACTATTGCCCTGTTACATGATGTACATGGGTGTTGCTAGTGAACAGCCTGAGGCAGTACTGTACTAGTACATTACTGTGCAGTGGTGCTTGGGTAGACTGAGGCAACAGGTTTTTATTGCATTGCTGTTGCATCATGCCGGTTTCCTGTGATATACAAGGTCAGTCTCCTAGTGGAGGATAAGCACGATAGGTACTCTTCCTGCCTAGGGCCAGAGCCTGCAAGACAGGCACTCGCTGACTGCAGATTCTGCAAGTTTTGTGAGACTTTTTCTAAGCACACGCTAGAAAAGCGAGTGGTCTCTCAGCTCTGAAGATATGTCCATTCCTCTTGGGCAGGGCCCTTCCCCATCACCTGCTAAAGACGTGTCTGTGTCCTCTGCAGATGGCTTAGTTCCAAGGCAGAGTAGGAAAACTGCCCGAGGCAAGAGCCCATATAAGAAGCCGCCCTTACGGTCTTCATCTTCCTCTGCCTCCCCTTCTCCGCCACCTCCTCCTTTCTCAAAAAAAAAAAAAGGGGAGGGGGAGGGGGAGAAGTGTCACCATTCTAAGAGGTCTGCTGACTGAACAAATGGAGAAACTCTGGGCAGCTGTTTCCCATTAGGCTGGCGACCCAGAGTTCCAGGAGGTAGAATCTGACAGCCCATTACCAGTCCATGTATCCCTGTCGGCAGAGCTGTTGTCATTAATTGTCATTATGTTGTCAAAATTGCAAGTGCCCTGGCCTGTGGTTGGGACAAAGAAACAGTCCATCTTTGACGATGAGCCTGTTACATCTACCGTGTCCCCCCCCAGTGCAGCTGGATTTTCTTTTTGAAGTCCAGTCGTCATGGGATCACCCTGCTACAGCCCATTTCCAGGTCGATGGGCTCATTTATACAGCCTGCATGGTGCAGAAAAACTGATGTTGGCTCACTTCCTCCTGTAGACGCTGCAATTGCCTTGCTGGTGCAGGTGCCTAAACTAGTGCTCCTTGACCAAGGACGCTACCTGCCCTAACAAACAGTGTCGGGTCTCAGAAAACATTCTGAAGCGGACTTACTCGGGCGGTGCGTTCGCCGCACGGCTGGGTAACTATAACAGTATATTGGTAGCCTACCAGACCTGTTTATTGAAGGCTCTCTGAGTCAAAGACCCCCACCACAGCAGCTAGAGGAGCTGCGTCTGGTGAATAAAAGCCTGCTCCGTATCTCCAAACTGAACGGACAGGCTGTGGGCAGGAATCTTGCTGCTTTGGTAGCTGCAAGAAGACAGCTTTGGCTTTCCCAGGCACGAGTGTCTGGGGATGAAGCACTGCTGTTAGATGCTCCCATTTCACCAGGGCATACCTTTGGTCCTGTGGTGGATGAGATGCTGCAGTGCTTCACCGTGCACGGGAGTCCACAAAGGAAGTGGTGCATCTGCTTCCCAAGCAGCCACCCCAGGTGCATAAACCAGCGGCAAACTAGCGCCCAAGGCCCCAGCAGTCTCGGAGACCGGCACAGCCGGCTGCTACTACAGCCAGAGGGGATTTTCATAACCGTCCGTGGCAGCACATTGTGGCATCTTTTAACAAGTTCCTCCACCAGCTGCAGAAGCAAAGACCTCAGGCTAAGCCACAAGCCCTGCAGCGGCCCTAGGGCCTTGCTGCCACAAGCCCAGGGTTCCTTTTCAGGGAACCACCTGGAGTATTGGCGTCAGTGCACCACGGACATTTGGGTCCTTTCTACTGTACAGACCAGCTATTCTCTCCAATTCAAGCACGGTCCCCCTCCCTTTTGGGGTGTGACTACAACATTAGTCGCAGACCCACGAGATGCTGTAGTACTGTCTCGGAAGGTGGTAGCTCTGCTACAAAAGCAAGATATTTGCACGGTACAACCCCTCCACTTGATGGAAGGGTTCTACTCCAGGTACTTCCTAGCGTCCAAGGAACAGTATACGAGTTCTGTGTACTGCCTCTCTAGCTCCCTGTGTCTTCTCAAAGTGCGTGGACGCTATCCTAGCCCCATTGAGACTCAGTGGCGTCAGAGTGCTCAATTACCGGAACGACTGGCTCATTTGAAGCTTTTTCAGCTCAATACAGCACTTGCAGTAGTGACCTTCCAGAGACTTCTGGGCTTGATGGCAGCAGCTTCACAGACCCTTCCTTTGGGTCCCCTGCACATGTGCCCTCTCCAAGCCTGGTTCAACAGGGTTTTTCAGCCCGTGTTGAATCCGGTCCGCCTAGTGAGTGTCTTGCCACTGTCCTAAAGGTGCTCTCCTGGTGGACACAGCCTGCCCATCTACGTCTAGGTGTAACATTGGGCAGCGTCACCAGAAGAGAGGTCATCACCACGGACTCATACAGCCACGACTGGGGCGCTGTGTGGAACAGCGGGTGTACAGTGGCTATGGAACCCCCAGTGGCAGGGTCATCACAAATCTTTTGGAGCTGCAGGCAGTTTCTGGCCCTGCAGATTGTATTACAGGAGGTTCAAGGGAGACGCATGCTTGTCTGGACAGACAGCACTACCGTGGTGGCTTATATAAACCACCAGGGCGGCCTCCGGTCTCCCAGTCTCCATCGTGTGGCCTGCAAGCTGTTGCTCTGGGCACACAAACACCCCCTCTCACTGCGGGTGGTACACCTGCCCGGGGTGGTAAACTGGGCGTCGATTTTATCGACTGAATGTTATGGATCCCCAAAACCCTGGCTTTGGAACTAGAGTGTTGAGGGCAGCTTCATAGTCAACGCTTACAACATAGCATAGAGGTGAGTTCTCCGTCTATTTTTTAGCCCTAGCTACTTTGATACTGGCTTCCAAATGGTAACGAACAAGGCACAGCCTTGTAGCAGTCCAGTCGTTATGCAATATTGCCTTGCAACGGTAAAATGGATTCCATAGCATACCAAAAGATATTGGCCAATCATCTGAAACCCTCCGCTACAAAACCTGGTTAAAAGTGCAACTGGACGTTCCAACAAAACAATGATCCAAAGCACACATAAATCTACTTCAGATTGATTAAAGAAGAATAAAATCAAGATTATGGAATGGCATATTCCAAGTCCCAATCTAAATCCGATTGAGAATCTTTGGTATGAGTTGAAGGCGACTGTGCACAAGAGAAGTCCTTGGAATTTGAATGAACTGGAACAATTTTGCATTGAAGAATGGTAAAAAAAAAATCACTAAAGAATCATGCCAAAAGCTCATTGACAAATATCCTAATCATTTAAGAGGTTATTGCTAAAGGCGCCTCAATTAGCTATGTAATTTTCCTTGTCAAAACTTTTGCTACAAAAGATTTCCTATAATTTTTGTTTTTGAGATTTTCTAGAAATTATAAATTTCTATTTGAGGTATGTAAACTTTTGATTCCAACTGTGTGATTTATATATATATATATATATATATATATATATATATATATATATATATATATATATATATATATATATATATATATATTCTTCCTAATCGCTTAGCAAATGCATTTACATAGTTTTTATAATACAGATCTAGTTTTTATAAAGAAATACAATAACAAATATGCAGTCCTCCCCTACTTCCTTAATTTTATTATTTTATATCTGTCCATGATACAGATTTAGAAGTAGAAAGAATAAATCTAAATCATTCATAGCATTACTTCTCCTACATTTACATTCTATCTGTGTTTTTAACATGTATTTCAAACTTATAATGGAAAACCCAAGGCTTTTGTGGTGAGTTGTAAAATATACATACATTTAATTGACAATTTAAGAACATAAACAAGAATATTTACCAACTAGAGGAGGCTACTCGTATGCTTGTCCGGTTCCTTGTAACTGATTGTCAAAACTTTGTCAAGTTGGGTTTTAAAGGATCCATCCCAATGATTCAGCACGAACAACATGACTAGGAAGCCCATTCCATACCCTCACCACTCTCTGTATGAAAGTGTCTCCTCCCCTCTACCTTAAGTGTATTTCCACTTAATTTCCAACTGTCTCCTCTGGTCCTGGTTTCTGTACTATGCTAAATAGATTAATTTCTTACCACCTATCTTAATAGCTTATTCCTTTAACCCCATTGGATTAGTCTGGTTGCTCCCTGATCTAAATTGTTGATGTAGGCCTAGATAAGAAACAACAGAGGTCCAAGCACGGAGCCTTGTAGCTCCCCTCTGTGGGCCCATGCAGCTCCCCACTGAGCACATGGGCCCATGCAGCTCCCCAGCTGGAGGTTTCCCCTCTTATAAGTCCTCTGCTTCCTGTGTTTAACCGGTTTTGTATCCATGTGCACGTACTTCCTTGTATTCCCACAGATTGCAGATTTTGTGCAGCACTTTGTCAAAGGCCTTTTGGAAGTCGAAGTATGTGATTTCATAGGCTCTTTTTGTTTAAGGTTTGTCAGATAGGACTATTCTTTTCTGAATCTGTGTTGACTGTACTGTGGAATATTGATAGTTAGTCCCCTGGGTTTTAGTTACGTTTTATTCCAGTTGAGTTATTGTAACATGATCCCTGGTACAGCTCCAATAGCTGAATGGGTCATGGGGAGCCACGTCCTGCCCTGATTCTAGTTCCGGTCCAGGCTAGCGTGAGCACCCTCTTGTAAAAGGAAAATAAAAGAACAGTTAATTAGAGTAAGTGTACGCGTGCCATTTCTCTTCGTAAATAATTAGAAAGTTACTGAGTTTATTACATTTGGCGACGAGGATGGGATAAAAAAAAAATAATAAAAAAATAAACACACCCAGAAGCAGGCTACACTTCGGACGACAATGACGACTTTTGGAAGCATTGGAAAGTTTGAGAGCAGTGACTGGACGGAGTACGTGGAACGGCTTGGACACTACTTCGCAGCCAATGATATTACTGATGGAGGTAAACGGCGCTCCATATTTCTAAGTGTTTGCGGTCTGAAAACATACAGTCTCATCAGGAATTTGGTATCGCCATTGAAACCTACTGATAAGAGTTTTGCTGAACTGTGCTTAATTGTTAAACAGCATAAAAACCCTAAACTGTCAGAGATTGTACAGACTTTTAAATTTCACAATAGGTTTCGGCAGCCAGGGGAATCTGTGGCAACTTATGTAGCCGAATTGAGACGGTTGTCTGAACATTGTGTTTTCGGGGAGACGCTGGATAGGATGCTGCGTGGCAGGTTGGTATGCGGCTTGCAAGATGACTGCATTAGGCGCCGTTTGTTATCGGAAACCGCACTGGATTTTAAGAAGGCTGTGGAGATTTCTCAAGCCATGGAGGCTGCTGCGCAACAAGCTCACGATCTTAAACCGACCGCCTCAACACCACCTGTGATTCACAAGGCGATCGCAGTTGGTTCTCCCGCGATAGACTGCAGACGGTGAAGGGAAAAATATGCGTTACCGCTGTGGACAGCCACATGCTGCAAGAGACTGTAGATTCAAGGACGTTGTTTGCCATAACTGCAATAAGAAGGGTCACATTGCAAAAGTGTGTCACAGTAAAAATCAGCCACGCCAACACAGAGGGAGCTGGCAACCCAAGATGCCTAAAGCTACGCATAGCTTAGAAGGGGAGGTAGAGGAAGACGAACCTGAGGTTGTTTACAGTATGCACCAAGCAAAAACAGAGAAAGTAGAGCCTATTTATTATTATTATTATTATTATTATTATTATTATTTATTATTATTTGTTTTTATTTAGCAGACGCCTTTATCCAAGGCGACTTACAGAGACTCGGGTGTGTGAACTATGCATCAGCTGCAGAGTCACTTACAATTACGTCTCACCCGAAAGACGGAGCACAAGGAGGTTAAGTGACTTGCTCAGGGTCACACAATGAGTCAGTGGCTAAGGTGGGATCTGAACCGGGGACCTCCTGGTTACAAGCCCTTTTCTTTAACCACTGGACCACACAGCCTCCTATTTATGTGACTGAAGGCGCAAGAGGAAGAATTGCAAATGGAAGTTGATACAGGGGCGTCATTCACAGTTATCAGTGAGAGCACGTACAGAGGCACGTGGCATGGCAAGCAGTTGCCCCCACTCAGTAAGTCTGCCACCAAGCTGCGCACATATACAGGAGAAGAAATTAAAGTCATAGGCATCATTGCAGTGGAAGTGCAGTATAACCAGCAGTCATGCACGCTACCAATACTGATAGTGTATGGTAATGGACCTAGTTTGCTAGGACGGAACTGGCTGAAGAAGCTCAAGCTGGATTGGTCTAACTTGTATCATATGGGAACTACTAGTGTGCAAGACATTTTAAACAGATATGCCGTTTGTGTTTCGGGATGAACTGGGAACTTTGAGAGGAACTAAGGCCGTCATTGAAGTGGACGGAAACGTTAAGCCCAGATTCTTCAAAGCCCGTACAGTACCATATGCATTAAAAGAAAGTCAGTGCTGAACTGGAGAGGTTGCAATAGGCAGGCATCATTGAACCTGTTCAGTTTTCGAAGTGGGCTGCTCCTATTGTTCCAATTGTGAAGCCAGATGGGTCAATACATATTTGTGGCGATTATAAACTGACGGTGAACCAGGCCTCCAGACTGGATGCTTACCCAATTCCGTGAGTGGAAGATTTATTCTCCAACATTTCAGGGGGGCAAGCCTTTACAAAGCTGGACCTGAGCCATGCCTACCAGCAGCTGCTCCTGGAGGACAGTTCTAAGGAAGTTTTGACCATCAACACGCACAAGGGGTTGTTCCGCTACACCAGGTTGCCTTTTGGGGTGTCATCAGCTCCGGGTATTTCCAACGCACCCTGGAAATCCTGCTAGCAGGTTTGCCCCACGTTCTCGTGTATCTGGATGACATCCTCATAACAGGTCCTGACCCGTCAGAACACATGCATGTTTTGGAAGAAGTTTTGAAGCGGCTTGCTGCTGCAGGATTGAGACTAAAAAAACAAGTGCATTTTCCTAGCGCCAGAGGTGCAGTACTTAGGTCACAAGATTGACGCAGAGGGCATTCACCCAGCAGAGGAGAAGGTCCAGGCAATAGCGGGAGCTCCGACGCCCAAGAATACCACACAGTTGAAGTCATTTTTAGGGATGGTAAACTATTACCATCGTTTTCTGCCAAATTTATCGACGCTGTTGGCACCATTGCATCATCTACTACAGAAGGTGCCATGGTATTGGAAACCACAGCAGGAGAAAGCTTTCCAGTCAGCAAAGAAGCTTTTGCTAACATCCAAATTGTTAGTACATTTCGACTCCAAGAAACCATTGCTCCTGGCATGCGATGCATCACCCTATGGAGTGGGTGCAGTGTTATTGCACACCCTGCCTGATGGAAGTGAAAGACCAATAAGTTTTGCATCCCGCACATTGGCTCCAGCTGAAAAAAACTATTCTCAGCTGGATAAAGAA
This sequence comes from Acipenser oxyrinchus oxyrinchus, assembly GCA_030684275.1. Taxonomy (NCBI): domain Eukaryota; kingdom Metazoa; phylum Chordata; class Actinopteri; order Acipenseriformes; family Acipenseridae; genus Acipenser; species Acipenser oxyrinchus. The sequence goes on from CM060266.1 coordinate 11,320,949, forward strand.
GCCCTCGCCATTGTGTTCGGTGTAAAAAAGTTCCATCAGTTCCTGTATGGACACCATTTCACTATTTGCTCGGACCACAAGCCCTTGATGAGCCTTTTCAGCGAGAGCAAGCTGATTCCACCAATGGCTTCAGGGAGAATTCAATAGTGGGCATTATTGCTTGCTGGTTATGAGTATGAGATACACTACAAGAGTGGAGAGACACACAGTAATGCTGATGGACTGAGTCGTTTACCACTGAAGGACACACCCACACACGTGCCAACACCAGGGGATGTGGTTTTGTTACTGGAAACCCTCTCCACTTTCCCTGTCAACCTAGGGCAAATAGTCAGGAACCAGAAGAGACCCTATATTGTCGCGAGTCCTGACATATGTGAGAAGTGGATGGCCAGCAGAAGCCGAGATGGAAGATCTGAGGCTGTATTTTAGAAGGAAGATGGAGTTAAGTATCCAAGACAATTGTGTACTTTGGGGAATCAGAGTCATTGTACCTCCGCAAAGCCAGGAGAAAGTTATTGCTGTACTTCATGAAGCACATCCGGGCATCTCTCGCATGAAGAGCCTAGCCAGAAGTATGGTGTGGTGGCCTTGCATGGATCAAGCCTTGGAGAAAAAGGTTAGAGAATGCACCATTTGCCAGAGCACAAGCCATGCACCGCCACCGGCACCGCTACACCCGTGGGAGTGGCCTGACAGACCGTGGGCCCGCCTGCATGTGGATTATGCAGGTCCATTTATGGGGAAGATGTTCTTGATACTTATTGATGCCCACTCCAAGTGGATAGATGTTCATGTTATGTCCTCTGCTACTTCTCAAGCTACCATAAATCAACTGAGGGTTACCTTTGCAACGCATTGGCTGCCCGAGATGCTAGTGATAGATAATGGAACAGCATTTACTAGCGAAGAGTTCCAGCAGTTTTGTAAGAAAAATAGCATTAAGCATGTCAGAACATCACCTTACCACCCTGCATCCAATGGGCTAGCTGAAAGAGCCGTGCAGACAGTAAAGGAGGGGTTAAAGAAAATGAGGACTGGCACAATTGAAACCAAGTTGGCCAGGTTTTTGTTCCATTACAGAATCACACCTCAAATCACAACTGGGTCATCGTCGGCAGAATTACTGATGGGACGTAGACCACGATCGTGTTTGGATGTGCTGAGACCAGCAGTGGGAGGGAGAGAGCGCTGCGCAAGCTAAGCAGAAGTTTCAACATGATCAACACGCCAAAGTTCGCTTATTGAATGTAGGAGATACTGTTTATGTACGAATGTTTGGAGTGGAGGATAAGTGGACACAAGGAACCATACTGGAGAAAGTGGGTCCAGTGTCATTCCAAGTGGAACTGACGGATGGGAGAGTGATTTGTCGTCATCAAGATCACCTAAGGAAATGTCAGGCAGCGACCATTCCACAATCTGAAAGACCAGAGGATGTCCAAGTGCCTTTGGGAGATGACTACAGCCCTAACCCAGTGCAGTTGGAGTTTTCAACAGAGGGGGTTCCAGTAGACCCAGAGTCAGCAGTAGATCCGGGCCAGAACCAACCTTAGCCCCGCACCAGAGTTGCGCTCGTTCACAAAGAGTGCGTAGAGCTCCACAGAAACTGGACTGTTAGTTTAGTTGTTCATAGCTACGTCAGTGTTGAAAGTGAATGTAAGATAAAAACAAGACCAGTTTTAATCTGAGGTGGAGGGATGTGGAATATTGATAGTTAGTCCCCTGGGTTTTAGTTACGTTTTATTCCAGTTGAGTTATTGTAACATGATCCCTGGTACAGCTCCAATAGCTGAAGGGGTCATGGGTCATGGGGAGCCACGTCCTGCCCAGATTCTAGTTCCGGTCCAGGCTAGCGTGAGCACCCTCTTTTGTAAAAGGAAAATAAAAGAACAGTTAATTAGAGTAAGTGTACGCGTGCCGTTTCTCTTAGTAAATAATTAGAAAGTTATTGAGTTTATTACATGTATAAAAACTATTAAGCTTCTAATGTAATTTATGTAAATGGCTTGCAACGGCAACTTTACTTGAGTCCATCTGAAAGCCCACGCTTAACAATTCCTTTTCATTTAATTTCAACTACTGAATACAATACAAATACATTGTAGTCCGGAGTTGGAACGCTGCTACAAAAACATTACGAAGGTATTGTGACTGCCTTTGCATTAGTTGTGATCTAATTATTGTGATGCACTAACAAAAGAATAAATACAGGTTCACTAAGTTTAGCAATTTCCTTTAGCTTCATGTAAACAAATGAAACTATGCGGCTGTAGGGACGAAAAATAAAATCGCAAAGGTAGTTATTATTCAAGCAGATATCTGGAGAGACAACACTTCACAGGCAATCTGTTGATGCTTCTCTGACACGTAGTTATAAAGTACAGCTTTTTATAGTAATGCACAAACAAGACAAAATAGTGTGTGCATGCAGTAGAACGTATATACATCTTAAAAGGAAACAAAGTACTGCAATGTCCTCGGCACACAGGCAAAGTGCAATGTCTTTGTAAAGTGCTGACTTACCTATCCATATTTCAACATAGCTTAGAGACATAATCAAGCATTTTCATATTACTTGTTTAACTAATTTATTTTAACCCTTCATGGCCAGACAATTGTGTTAAGTAGAAATATTACTAGTAACATTTTAGTACACTAGAAAGCTGGAAAAGCATGATCCATTCTGCCTGGGGTTTCACTGTTCAGCAAGGGAGTCTCTGTGTACGGCTGCTTCTGGCAGGCCAAACCTGAGTTACTACTTTGCAATTTTAACCAAAACACTTCCTCTGGCTTGGCACACTGGGAATCTGGATTAAAGTTCAAGTGAAAGGCTGTCTTGTCATCTCGGCTTAAATGTTGACTATTTTATGACCTAATAAAATTCTTTCAAGTCTAATGGCTTACAGATCAAGCTGCGAGAAGAATAAAGGGGTTCTCTGTGTCTCAATCAACCATGTAGAAAACAATACACTTAAAATAACAACATGATTCAAATAGATTATTTCACTTACCAAGTCATTCATGACAGCAGCAGTAATCAGATTTTTTTTAAAAGTGTTTCCCCATCTAGTTCAAATTTATTCCCTAGCTGCTTTATTGTAAAGTTAAAAAAAAAAAAAAAATAGAATTAAGAAACACATTCAAAACAATTGGGAAACTGTTATTTTAATAAGCTTTATTGTTTCAGCAATGTACTGCTCATTGTTTTAACTTAAATGGATGTCCCCTTTGCTTGCGATTACTTCACTATCTTACCATACTGGTATAATAAACCTGGCAAAATGCAGTAAATCCTGGACATTTTTATAGTACCATTTACAGTTTTAACAATGAGAAAAAAGTGGACAGTAAGTACATAAAACCTGTATTACATATTTTACAACTTTCCGCTGACTTGATTTATTTAGAAACGTTTCACTAAGGAACTTCTATGAAATAATATTTGAGCTTCTGATGCTCATGTGATGCCAGACAGGCACATCTTAAAATACTGAGACATGTATTAAACTGAGTTGAATAATTTACAGAATCTGTAAAATGTCATCGTATTTCTTAACAGTTATAAACACAAACTACATTCAAACAAAAAGACAAAAGAACAGATGGGTGTCATGGAAATGTGTGTGCTTTTTTTTTTTTTTTTTGTTACATTTAATTTGGTGTTTTTTTGTTTTGTCAGTCAAGCTGCAACACTTGTTGCATGGAAAACAGGTTATGAGGTCAACTATTCATTGTTACCCCTAGTACATTTCATTAAAGATGTCCGTACTTCTGAGCAATACTTTTTGTAAATTTACAAAGGATTGCTTCAAGGTCACCAATAACAAAATACAAACTAGTATTAATAACTTCATGTTAGTAATTGTAATAGTTTAGCGTATCATTAGGACTCAGTTGACCACCTGTCTATAGAACAAGAAAGAAATGTTAGTGCTTCTGTGTTTGTTTACTTTTGGTACACATTGGCAAACTACTGTCATAAATTCCCATTAGCACTCTATTTGAAGTAGCTCCACGCACCTCCCCTCTCTTCCTCTTATCTGACACAAACAAGACTACCACCCTGCTACTCCTTTTATTGAACTGAGCACACTATTACACCCAGGGGAGACGTTCAAGGAGGACACATGTTTTGGACTCCTGTAGTGGATTGTTCGTGCACTGGGCTTGCAACGTATCCAGACAACTTTTTTAAATAATGAAAATCAAAAAGACTAATTTTTAATTTTGAAGTTTTAACAAATCAGATGAGTATTAGTACTCCTTTGGGTTTATGAAATGCTTAAAAATAGATCGAGTGGTTGCTGGCCATTTTGAATCCCTGATAATAGGCAATCTGGGTGTTTCCAGTGTCTACATGTTTAACAGCATTAATACTTCAATACAAGAATGGTTATCATATGTGAGCCTTTCGGCTAGCCATGCAAAAAGCTAAAACTCCCACCGCTAAATCCTAAAATATACAATATATCGCTATATCGCTATATCAAAGCTAAAATATAATTCCTATACCTTTTTATAGCAATGCATCAATATCAATGAGATATAAATTCAAAATTGTTCTTACCTTCCACTATACAAAAGTGTAGTTGTAGAATATAATGTAAAATATAATGATATATATATATATATATATATATATATATATATATATATATATATATATATATATATATATATATATATATATATATATATATATATCCAACACACAATAGCTGAAATAGCAGAAAAACAACTTAGATTGCATGTTGAGAAATTACCAAGCTATGTTAAGGATACAACACAATTTTTAAAAAGACTTGAATCCCTAAAACACAACCTTCCAGAGAATACAATTTTATTTTGCATGGACGTAAAATCCTTGTACCCAAGTGTCCCTCGTAAAGAAACTTTAGAAGCTTGTCAAAAAGCACTAGATAATAAACTAGATAAATCAAAACCAACAGCAGAGGTGCTGAACATGATCAACGTAGTTTTAGAAAAGTTATTTTACATTTGTTAATAATTCCAAACAAAACGATGGTACAGCAATAGGATCTAAATTAGGAATGCATTTTGCCAGTACATGCATGGGGAAATGGGAAGAACAATTACTTAGAAAATCGGAAAGAGAACCTTTAAAATACATTCGGTTTGTAGATGATATTTTTGGGGTTTGGACACCAGTTTCATAAAATGGCAAATGAAATACACAATAATATTAAGGTGGACCTTCGATGGACAAGGAAAGAAATAGAATTTTTAGATACCATAGTAAAACTTGAAGGTTCATTTGCGACTGACCTCTTCTGTAAACCTACTGACATGCACCAGTATTTACACACGTCCTCTGCACATCCGATACACACTAAAAGGGCAATCCCAAAGGGTCTAGGAATAAGAATACGAAGAATATGCTCAAAAGAAAGTGACTATGTAAAACAAAGAAATGTACTAAAAACAAATCTTAAAAAAAGAGGATACAAAGAAAGAATTATAGAGATGGAGTTAAGAAAAGTGGATAAACTAAAAAGTTGATCTACTAGATTATAAAAATAGAGATAAAAAGGTCAATAGAGTCCCATTAATAATGACTTACTCTAAACTTTTGCCCAATATTAATCCAAGAGAGCGCAGAGCAGGTAGCTGGTAGCCAGAAATCGGGGAGCAGAGCAGGTGGGCAGAGATCAGCCGCACGTTCCGAGGGGCTATGTCTGGCTTGGGCTTGCAATCTGGATTGTCGCCCCCCCCACCTCCTCCCCCCTTTCTCTTGCATGATTAGTTCATTATCATGATTTACAAAGGGGAAACTTATTTTTACCATAAGAAATTACATTTCTTTAGACACCATATATGTCGGGTTAGACATCGCAAACAGTTTCAGTTTACTTGGGGTTTCTTACCTGGCTTATTCTGCGCTTGTTAGGCGGTTTAAGAATAAAAACGCTTGCATCTTGTACTCTTAGTGAAATTTAAATCAATAATGATGTTAAATTGTTTCAAGTCTCTTGTTTTCTTTTAAGCTGATTTAAACTACAGTACATTTTTTCCTTTCTTTCTTTCGCCTTACTGTAGGCTTGGTGCTAAACCCCCTTCCCTCACGACGGGTTTGATTTAGCCTTTTGTTTCCCAGAGTGCCTGATCTATTCGACGTGTTAGATCAATTTTGTTATCGCTAGGCAAAGCTAGACAAATTCAATTTAGTTTTCTGTTAAAATATATAATATCCACGACATTTGCAATAAATTTGTGATGACAGACTGTATGAACTACAGTGTCAATAAGGCAAACTTTTTCATTGTTTATTTAAGTGATAACAAATATTGTAGTTATCCGTGCACTGCAATTCCCGGTGTTTGTACTGTAGTTCCCGCTGTGAAATGTGTGTTTTATGTGCGGTGTGTTCCCTTCCTGGCTGTGTCCTGCCGCTGCTTTGTTTACCTTTTGTGTGTATATTCCCGTGGGTAATGTAATCTGCCTGCCTGCTTGTCTTTCCCTGGTCTATACCCATAGGTCCTAGTGTGTGTTGAGGACCAATGGGATGTGTGTGAGCTCCAATACTCTGGTCTGAATAAGGGGCTGAGCTAAGGATATAAGAAGTTGCTGGCAGCTGTGGACTCTGTCTAGAGAAAGGCGTGCTAAATAAAGCCCTTTGAAAAGACCAAGCATCTCTTCTATTTTCTGCCTCCTGAGAAACACTACAATATGTATTTACACTATTTTGAGAAATGGGAATTTACAGGGAACTACCTATTAAACAGTAATAAGTAGTTTCATAGAAAAATGTGAAAAAAATACAGCCTTAGTCGTATAGATTCATGAGTTGCCATAGGTTCTGTATTTTTTTATGCCTAAATATTTGATATTTTGCATGTAGAGTTCTCACCAGAAGTTCTTTAACTAGGTAGGTCTTGGTAATGCGAAGTGTTACATTTTTGTTTAGGGTTCATAGCGACAGCAGCCTGTTGCTTAGCCAAATTGGTTAAATCCAGGGCTGTAACAAAACAAATACCAACATGCGTTTTATATAATAGATAACCAACAGGTTGCCTATAGTATACTTGGAGACGCAAGGACTCCAGCACTGCTGTGTTCTATGATTCTTTTTATACGAAACATAAGAGTTTAAGAGGACATTTGGCCCATCAATGCTCATCAGGTTCCATACAGCTGATCTCAAAACTTTCTCAAATCACCTTTTAGGATCCCAATGGTTCAGCATTTAATAATAATAATATTATGTCTAAGTAACCCATTCCATACCCTCGCCACTCTGTCTCCTACCCTCTGCCCTAAGTCTATCTCGACTTTTATTTCCAGCTGTGTCCTCTGATCATGGTTTGTTATCACCTTGTTTTTATTCACAAATTGAAATACTGTACAGTCTGGATCTGTCACACATATAGTCTGTTGGTCTAAACAGCAGGAAAACTAAAATACTGCACAGTTTAGATCATTTAAAATGGGCATTTTGTGGGCAAAGGTTCTGAAATCAAACATCTTGCAGGTCTATTCAGTGGATTACTATGTCAAAGTCGGTACAATGCGAGTGAGGGTCCTGTTTGAATGATGGCCTTTGTTTAAATTTGCCACTGTTAAGAATAATTGTCTACCCCACAATGTTCAATGTGGTTTGAAATGTAATCTCAACCAGGAGCAGCTTGCCTGTTTGACAGTTGATAATTTTAAAGGGGTTTATTGCATTAGCAGCATGAAATAGGAATTTGCTACAACAGTAACTTGTTCTCTTGTACTGTTCCAAAGGGCAGATGGATTGATGTGTAGCCAAATTAAGGAGCTGGACAGAAAAAGGTTTAACGTCCCGACCTGTTTGTTTATAGCACTGAGCCAGGTATCAGTTTCTGTAGCATTCTACTCCTTTGTTCCTTTTCCGACTAAATGCACAATAACCACAGCTGGAAAAGACATGTAGGCCAGTGTGCCTCTCATCACAACCTTTTAAAGACATCGAAGCCTTACAGAGGAAACTTTTTTATTTTTTTATTTTTTTTTATTTTTTATATTAAATAAAAAAATATATACACACACTTCATATAATTTTTTTTTTTTTTTTTTTTTTTTTTTTTTTTTTTTTTTTTTAATCAGTAAGTAAATAGAGCCGGAAACCAAGTGCAACCATCTAACTAATTTTGATGAAACTGTCCTAAGAACACAATTACATTTAAAGACCATTCCATGAATTGGAATATTTTGGTATAAAATCAAGAACGTGTTGCTGGTCCTTTTGAAATAAATCAAACACTTTTCAAGCATTACTCGTTTATTTTAGTTAGATTTTATATTCATGTATTAAAGGTGTTCTGCTTTAACTGAAAACGTTTCTGTAGCCCTTCTTTAAAGTTTTCCTTTCATGAACTGTATAATGACCCCTAGTGTTAAGAGGAAGAAATGAGTTTAAAATGTTGTTGCCTTGCACTCTGTAGCCAGACTGGCTGTCACGAGTAGAGCAATGAACGTGCCAAGATCATTTGTAGCCAAAGCAGGTTTCATTACACACTGCATTTCCACAGACCCCATTCCAGCAGTTTAAGCCAATGAAAGAATGGCAAACCCAGAAAGGAGGAAGCCAGAACTATGAAGAAATATGACCCTGCGGAGTAATCTGTTTTTCAGACATACTTTGGTGAATACTCTGATCTGAAAGGAGCAATAGCCTTTTAAAATACATGTTAAGTGATCAGGAATGGCTAAATCCCATTCCAATCCATTTTTGTTTCATCCCTTCCCTAAATAGTTGCATCTAATGTGCATATAATAATAAACACTGAAGTGGAATACAATAAACTGTTAGTGACAGGTTGGAATAAAAACCTGGATTGGATTAGGATTTTGGTGCCAGGTTTAACCACCCTGATTGTTTAGTGTGAGGCTTTATCGTGCCTTTCATTATGATAGTCTGTATTCTCTTGCCACCATGCCGTTAAAGCAGAGCCCCATCTGAGCCTCTCTGACCGTCTCTCTCTCTCTCTCTCTCTCTCTCTCTCTGTGTTTCTCTTCAGGTGGGTGATGCGATGAGGCAGATGCAGGAAAGGAAGAACATTGGAAAGGTCATTCTTGTTCCAGAGGCTGAGAAAGAAGAGAAGAAAGAGGAGAACTAGGGCAGCACAGGAGCCACACAGCCAGCCTCTTCAAAAGGTGGTTCAGTTGTGATCAGAGTTTCATTTGCTGATCTTTTCAGGACCTGGAAACAGATTTGACTGCTAAAGACCCCCCACTGCCCACCTTAACAGCCCCCTCCCCATAAATACATAGCAAGTCTCCACAGTTGCCCTTTGTAAACCACTTTGTACAATATATTGAATCTACCCCTGCATACATTTTGATTGCAGTTTTATTGTTGTGCATGGAGAGGTTCAATCAAGTTGAATTAAAAGCATTTTCAACTGATATATACGTTTAGATCTTGAAGGGCTCAAATCCACAGCACAAAACGGAGAAAGTTCACTGACTTTATTTGTAACAGAGTGCATGATATCCTCATTTTGAATTGGCATTATACTCAATTTCTTAATGGCCTATTTAATGTATGTGTGTGCTAAGGCTTTCTTAGAATTAATCACTGAAAACATTTCAAATGAAACCTATTTCCAGTGACCTGGATATATAATGCCAGACCAATGCTGCTGTGTTTTCTGCAAGTGTACTTTGCTACTAGAAGTCAGAATGTAGAGGGTTGGCATAGCAACAGTTCATTGTAACCACAGAAACTGTGTTGCATTTGATATCCGTCATAACATTGAGATCCTTTTGGAACTAACTCTCTCTCGCTCGCTCTCAGACCCTAGCTGTGTTGGCAGTTGAGTTAAGAGTCAGAAAAAAAGCCATGCTTCTGCCAAATAAAGACTTGTTCAGAAGGAGGAATTTATTCGCAAATACTGAAACGCGCAAAAATGGACCACAGACAGGTGGCATTAATTAATTATTACATCTGTATTTAACACTGAAAATATTGCCCATTTCCTTTTCTTTAGTAGTTTGTCATGCTCCCAGAAGGTTCTCTCTGCTTTCAGGTCCTTAACGTTTAGCAATGGATTAAATCTAGTTTGTGAACCACTAAGAAAATTGGCATTGGTGTGTGTGTGTGTGTGTGTGTGTGTGTGTATGTTTGCTTTACTGTGCAGGGCTCGGACTATGCATTCCAGTAAAATCATTGCAAAGCTGTTCCCTGGTTATTCTGTAATTCACAGCTGATGAATTGTCTATTGTTGGTTACAGCTTGGAGCTACAATCTTAAGCATGATCTCTACTAGTAACTTCAGTTATTCATGCATGGCCATTATTGATGATGATGATGATGATAATGGCCCCTTAAAATAAATTCAGTAATCTGTATTACAAATGGGTCAAATGCCTTACAGAAATGTTATATTTCGTATATCAAGCTTCTCTCCAGGTTAAGCATCCACCTGTTGCTACATATAGCCTTTGAAAATGCTTTGTATTGAAAATGCTTTGCCTGCCTGCCTTTTTAATAGTAACCAAATTTAGCCTAGGACAGTTTTGTATTGATATTTTCACATTGCCTGTGAGTCTGAGCTGTGGTGCTTGTGTTAGGACAGTTTGTATTGATATTTTCACATTGCCTGTGAGTCTGAGCTCTGGTGCTTGTGTTAGGACAGTTTGCATTGATATTTTCACATTGCCTGTGAGTCTGAGCTCTGGTGCTTGTGTTAGGACAGTTTGTATTGATATTTGCACTTCGCTTGCAATCGCTGACCTTATTGCACTACAATGTTTTGTACCTGTGATGGTTTTGCAAAGAAGTTCTTGACGATGAAGCTAAAAGGAAGTTTTAAGGGTGCCAAATTGTATAATGTAATCCTTGAGTGGAGAGCTTTATTTTATTTTTAAATATCTGCATTTGTGTGGCCCTGTGTTTATGTTCTTGCAGACTTAAAGAGGAAACACAAGTGAGCTTTTCTTCATGAATTTGAGGTCATGTTCGATCAGTATGTGGTGCAGATGTTTCCCTGGGAAATATCATTTAACCAGTTCATTTTTTTTTTTTTTTTGTAACTCATGGTATATTACCAAAGAATTCTGTCCCGTTTTACTATTTTCATAAAGAAAATGAATTGCGTTGCTGAAAAATATATATTGATTGCAAGTCTCTGGTAATTTTATCCCCAAAAAATAACTGGTTCTAGAATCAGTCGAGAAGTGAATTCAGTTTACTTAAAAAAAAAAAAAAAAAAAAAAAAAAAGTCATTAAGTGACTTCCATTTGTATTGAGGTTATTATACAAAAAGTTCAAACTGCCACTGAAACTGGCCATATTTTCTACAGTATTCTAAGCATTACATTCTACATGGTTTAAAAAATGCTGAACTTCCTTTCGTGTGACGAGTCCATGTGATTTAGGAAGACTACCTTAACAGTGTTTTTTAACTTAACCAGTTGCACTGTATTTTGTTAATAGGATAACATGAATTACATTTTGAGCTTTTACAGGTAGAATTTTAACCATTGTAAGAATTCAGGTAATTTTATGAAAGGTGTAGAAGAGGTTCAGGTTGCTCACCCCTGCTCTACATTCATATATTTTCAACCACAGTAAATTTAGTTTATTAGGTATATTGATTAAGAAAATAATGAGCACCTGTTTTAGTCCCCAAGATGAAAATCGCAAAGCTTTTGAAGAGGCTTGCAAAGTATTATCTCAATAGTCTGTGGCAGATCTTTATAAGGGGGTATTGATAAGCCTTTGATATAAAGAAGTCCTTGATAAATGCTGCATTGCTAACAAACCATTGAGAAGAGGTTACTGTGCCTTTTGTCATTTTTTGTACTTTGTCACATAGCCTTACTACAGTTGCCAGTTTGTAAACCTTTGTACTAAATTTGATAAGAATTTAAAATCCACTGTCTCAACTCTAAAAACATCATTATTACTGGTCCACTTTTTTTTTGTTTGTTTTTGGTTCTTTAACTCTCTAAACTGCATTTATATTTCTATCTGCCTATTATCTTCTATATGTGTACCCAATTTATGTATGGATTTCATACCCAGTTTACCATCATTTTGGTTTTTGAGTTGTTCATTTGTATTTTGTCTCTAAATAAGCTGCTGCATAATGTAGCTTGTGTGTTGCTCTATTAAACACAAGGGCTCAGATGGCCATGGTGCTTTACCCATGACACCTTTCAAATCTGTGCCTCAACACTCATCTCTCTGTCACTCTCAGGACTCAACACATGAACAGAGTACTGGTTCAAAAAGGGAATATTAAAGTGTGCCCTTGATTTGCATTTTGGAAATTGAGTATACCGAAACAACCTGACCTTACTTTTTGAAGATACACATCAACGGACCAAAGAAACATTCCAGAAACAAAATAAATAAATACAAAAATTAAGACCTGTGTGCCAACTGACTTTAGATTTTTATATTGCGTCTTAGAAACAAAAATAAATCCCATGAGAATTTCTATTTCAAAGGTTTTCCAGGCTCCTAAAGGGTGTGGATTTGTGGTACCATTTGTAAAACAGGTGATTCAAGTAAAACTGGATTATGTGCACTGTTGTTAAAAGCCATCACCAAGCTCTTCAACCTGTAATGCCTTTTTGCTACTGCAGTAAATTATTAAACACGCCTCAACTGTAAGGCCAGGATCCATTTATGCATGGTCAGTTGCCATCTAGACATGGGTTATTCTGTTCTACAGAGCCAAGGTTAAATAAAGGATCTTGTGCTTTCTGTTAAGTATCAATCCCACATGCACACACATGCAGTCAGTCGTAGTGCATGTGCAAGCAGACATGGGAAATCTCAATCCATTTGAACTTCAAGCTCTGGAAAGTTTCAGACCTAATTTAGTTTTTTTGTTTTGTTTGATCATTTAATAGGCACTCTGAAACCCAAGGGTCTCCAATTGTAGCCTCATTCTTCAAAACAGCTTTTCATTTGGTAATGATGTACTTTCACCTAAACCATTTTTTTTTTACCTCCCAATTTTATATTCTAATCTCAATTTTTTATATCAAAGAGCTACCATAAAGTGATGTTTACAAAAACAGTGCATTTACACTCCATGTGCTGTAGTGCCAGTTGATTGCAAAGAGTATGGTCTGCAATTGGAAAACCTGGTGATGGCTGTTTGATTTTACTATTAAATGAGGCGCAAGACTACACATGATTTACAGTTGTTTCAACAAAACCTAAAGCAACTTGTGATCTTTTTGTCTAGTTTCTTTTACCTGTTAAGATTACACGTTGGCTTTTCATGTTGTAATTGAACCCTACGATGTAATTCAAAGTTTTGTGTTAAAACTTTTAGAACAATTCTGCTTTCGTGCTTCGTATCCAGGTTGAACAAAATTTGTAGCAATGCTGTTTACATGAACTAGAACCTGTAATGCTTTTCTGCCTAATGTTACCATATGCCTTACGTGTTTCCCAATATTAATAAAAAGCATAATAAAAATAAAATGTGGATTTGTTCTTTTTTTCTTCATGTTTAAGAAATTCCAGTAGAAGGCAATTCACAGTTGTCTTATCTATTATGACATTTAAAGTTGTGGGCACAAATCCTAATAGTTACATTGATTGCAGCTAACAGAATAATTCCATACTGTACATCTTGCCCTTTTGGCACTTACATTCACTACGTAGGTCTCAAATGTGCAGGTTGGATTTTGAATCGCTATACCTGGTACTACACTAGGTTAAAGAAATAATTTGCAAGGCAGGTAGTGCTGCACTTTATTGGTCATTTCACCTGGAGGGTGACATTTCCCCTCTTCAGCTTTCTTCATGGAATTAACCAACCAGCTGCTTTCATTCCGTAAGATGCTGAGGTGAAATTACCTTTTTTTCCTGAGTGCAATAATCCTGTGTCTACGCTGAAGTTTCCATGTAGCAGGAGCATCGGCGTGCTCTTCATGTCAGAGTGCAAAGACAAAGACCTACAATGAAGTGAGAGCCAGACTCACAGTAGACAGTAGCAGCAAGCAACTTCACCATTCAGGTAAGTTGGCATGAGGTACATATTTTATTAGTATTGATTTATATAATTAAATATTGTGGGCTAGTTAGAATTTAGTGTTTATAGAAAATATTATGATTTTAGTACAATACTTTAGAACATGTTGTATACTGTTATTGAACATATCTCCCATTCAGTTAAAACCTAGAGATAAATCCTTAAGTGAAAGCGCTACCAATATCAGTGCTGTTCTGCTTACACTAGTATAAGGCAACACATTGAAAAAGACTCCTAGTCAAAATGCTTGTCATTTGAATTTAAGTTTCTTTTATTTCTAAATCTTTAGTTAGTAACAATATAAACACAAGCTGTAGCAGAACATAAAATGTGTTGGTCAAACATGGTAACTATTGACTTTACATTAAAGGTGAAACACTGCACTACAATGTCAACTTTTTTTTTTTTTTTTTAAACTTCCTTTATGAAAGTTTCCCCATAGTAAATGCATAGCAAAGTGTAATAAAAAATATTGAAAGTATGGTTAAGCCCAGAGAGGTACAGTAAAGCATATTAAAAAAAAATAAAAATAAAAACATGTCAAAGCATGGGAAAACTTTGACATCGCGTAACATTTCTGACCCTATACAGCCTTTGTAACTAACGTACTGGGGTATATTAGAATGATCTAAACAGCGTGGATATAAATACCAGCGGTGATTTATTGACCACCTTAACATCACTAAATACAATACAAAACACAGGTCCAAAAATATTGGGTTTTATATATTTTTAGGGTAGTTGTACACCACTATTTAGATGAAATAGACCCTGCTGTTATTAATTTGTACAACCTTGCACAGTAGGCTTTGCAGGTACAGTATGGACAGGTATTGCTTTAAAACATGGTTGGACTTTACATTTAAAAAAAATCTAACATTAATAAATTCTTAACATAAAGAAAAAAGTACAGTTGGTCATTTTTTGTTTTGTTTTGAGGTGCTTCTCTATAGTCTTGTAACTTAATTGGGGAGACACTGCACTTGCTTCAAAACCTGGCCAAATTCACTGCTGTAGATTTGACTAGTTCTTCCAGGTTCAAATGGTCACTTTTTCCTTGCTTTGCAATCGACCCCATTTCATTTATTTTCATTCAATTCCAAGCATCTTAAGAACTTCTGTTAGATGAACAAGATAGCTGGCATCTGGGTATCCACTGCTAAAGGGAAAATGAGGAAACCTAGATCATTGTTTTAGAAATCCATGGGTTTGGATTGCAAGTTTTGTGTATTTTCATTAGTCTTATTATTTAAATATCACTCTCTATGCCTAAATTGTAATGCATAGTCTACAGTACACAGGGCTGCATATAAAAGCAGAATAACGTGTAAACAAAGACAGCAGCATAGCAAACTAGGGACGTTTTTGCACAAACAAACCCACTTATGTGAGCTTCTCTGCTGACAACTGTGTCGTCATGAGTTCGCTGTAGCTGCTATCAAGATGCAATGAGTCTGAGGTTTATTCATTACAGGAAAGCTCAGAGGTGGTGAGTCTCACTCTCTTACTTTAGTCTCAGATTGATGTAAAAAACAGGCACTAACTAGAAGCACCTTATGTTATGCTGAGCTCAGACTTTTTAAAAATAAGTTTCAAAGGTGTAATAAATACAGAAACAAAACAAGAATCGTAAAACAAATTACGTAAGTGATACACATAGGTGTGAGTGACTGATTTTGTTTTAGTACACCCTATTCTGCTTTTAATACGGCAATGATAGTGGGGGTTGAGAGGCTCAGTTAATCTTTATTGATTATTACACATCTGTCAATAGGAGCCCTGTTCACAAAACCTTTAAAGACTTTTAATGTTTTTTTTTTATTAAAGAGTTAAACATTCTCTTAGCCCTAACAGTTTTGTGAAAACTGAATACAATTCTAACCTTCTATAAAACAGATGAACTGTGTCACTGGATTTATTTAACCACAATGGTCTTTTAACAAAAAAATCCTTAAGTGTTGTAAACTGGGCTCTGTAGAGGCATCAATGACAGTCACTTTAAAATAACAATCTGATACTTACGCTGATTTTCCACCTTCCATTTTAGTTTTATGTGGAATTTGGCCCCATGTTACCGTGTCTCCAGAATCGCACGTTTTAATTTTGAATGTCAGCCCTTGATTAAATGCCTTCGTCAGTAACTTTAACAGCTCATTCCCTTTAGCAGTCGCCGGCAAAAAACCCTGAAATTGTCCCCCTTTGTAGGGCTTTCCAGGGTTTGGATCACCTGTCTTTAAAGGAAAGATAAATGACGATTTTATGTTAGATACAGTAAATACAACCATTGCACTGTATTTACAAATACAATATGGCGATAAGAGGCCTGGAATCAATTTTAAAATATAATATAATTCAAAATGTATGTTTTCAAAATATAAAATAAGATTATCTTCTGTTGATGAACATGGCTGCAATGAAGATCCAGTCATCTCAAATCAAATACATTCTTCTAAAATGTATAGGATTTATTACATTTTCAGGAGCAAAATATCATGAAATCCTATCCAGACTATTTTACACTCCATCTAACAATGGCCTACATTGACTGCTTGAAGGTTGGAATGGGAGCAGCCAAGGGCACATTAATCAAATAAAACAGTGTAAAAGATTTCAGACTCGTACATTGATTTTGGCACATAACTTTTGAAATGGGACCATGAATAATCTACAAAGGTGTGTGGTGTTGTGTGTTTTTTTTTTTTTTTTTTTTTGCAATACGGATCATGAAATAAATGAAAGACAAGCATCTAATTACTTACTCCCTGAATACCATCAGTGATGTTATACGTTATCTTCAGAGTTGTGCATCTGCCGAATCCACTTGAGCTGGCACTCAGTTCAGAGACGTTCACAGTCCCCTTGATACCTGAGCCATTGGGTATAGAACACACTCTGCCAGCTTGTGTGGCATGCATCGTGCAATCTGTACAAAGAGCAAGGCCACACTTGCTGCGTATATTTTGACCCTGCTCTTTTTTACAGTACAAGCATGCTTGATCAGTTTCTTTCAGGTCTTGTGCATCCTGGCCGACTGCAGGATTTCTAAGTTGAAGCCTGAGAGTGGAGTTTTCCTCCTGAACATCACTGTTTAAATCATCATTTTTTCTGAGGAAGTTTGTCTGCTGAGTACTGTATGCCCATGTTGGTAAAGACTGTGGGCAACTGTCAGTTTTAAGTGCATGTGAAGCCATGGTTATATCTGCTTTCTTGTGATGGCTTTCAATGATTAACTTGTTGTTGAGGGTTTTTGTTGGTTTGAGTGTCTCTTTTACCACGGGTTCTTTTCCTAGTTTCTTAACATTAGACACAGGATTTTCCTTCTCTTTTTTATCCAAGGTTAAAGTAGGATCTTTCTTCCCTTTTGAAGTTAAATTACTCTGGTCCTTTTGTTCCATGGCTGTTTGATGTCTGGGGGATTTCTGGACATCATTTGGAGTCTGATTTTCAGGTTCTTTCTGGTTGTGAGTTTGTGTGCTATGTGTATATTTCACATTATCTCCATTTGCACTATTAGTTTGCTTGACCTGCTGAAGACCTCCTTTGAGCGAGTTGTGTTTACTCCAAGAAAAACCCTGGTCCTTCAGATAATCTTCTACTTTTGATATGCTTTCCTGCTCCTTTTCTTGATGTGTTTTTGTCACAGATGAGGAGGAAAAGAGATAACCCCCAGTGTGTGTCTTCTGGGGTTTCAAAATTCTGTCCTTGACAAGTTCTTGCAGAATATCTGTAAGCTCTAAACATTGATCCTTTGGGCCCATTATACAAAGACTTTGTGGTGATTTGATTATTTTCACATTTCCATACTTTTCTACTTCAGTGCACCACAGTTGCAAAATGTCATCTGAATCTGTAATACCCATCTGAGAAAAACTAATTTCTTTAGTTGCAAAATCTGTTAATACATTTGAACAGATTAAGGAAATACCCTGCTTGGCATTGCTAACCTTAACTTGGTCAAATCCCCTGATTACGAGTTTTGTAGCATTACCTGTGATGGTCTCATTCATTTGAATTCCCTCAGCTGATGTCAGCTTTGCAATATTAGGGCCATAGATATCTTTTATATAAAGCCATGCCATCCTAGCCAATGAAATGTCCTCACTAAAGAGATCTTCCTTCTTTGGACTACTTTTTTTACTTCTGCTTTCTGTCACTTCATTCAAACCAGCGGACTTGTTGTCCTCTTTGGATTGGCTAACGCCAGAAAAGCTGTTGGCTCTTCTGAGCACTGGTTGGAATTCATAGGTCTGTGATGTACTGGCTGCGGTTGTGTCATACAGAGAATTTCTGGCGCCTAACAGGTCCATGTGGTGAAGTGTGTTCGATGAAGCTGTCATCTGAAAAGGTTTTATGGGACCTGTGCTTCTGGCTTGTCCAATAGTCTGGAAGAGCTTTCGGTCTTTGATTCCACTAATGGTGGAAGATCCCTCATATTTCTTAAAAAGTATGTCCTCACTGGTTCGATCGGGACCTTTTAGATCTTTCAGGTATAAACCGCCACTTGAAAACACCTGATATCCCTTAGAGATGTCCTTCATCAAAGGTTCTTTGCAGCTGGCAAAACTGGGTGCCAAATCTTTCGAAACTTCAGGCTTTATTGTACCAGGTGGCTTCGAATCTTTATTATAATTTGGATCCTGCAGTTTCCTGCTGCCTGTATGGAGTGTGTCCTGCAAGCCTTGATAAGATGTCTGTCTCTCTAATCTTGATGAATGCTCCTCAATTGTTAAATCCTGAATGTGCTGCTTGGCTTCTGAGACATCGCATGAGCTGCCTATCATGTATATGTTGGTGTCATCCTCGTTCAAAAGGATTTGGGGGAAAAGAGTCTGGACATACTCGTATACTTTCTTTAGATAGTTCATATTGGATGATACCTCCTTTTTTGGTATCTGTTCTTTGCGTAGTTTGGTTTCTAACTCTTGGTATAGGTTCCCCAGATCCTTATGAGCTTGCTGCAAGTCGATCAGGCTCCCTGAAGTCTCGGAATCGGACTGCAGGTACAATGTGGTAATATCTTTGGTGCTAACATCCACCACTTCCACTTTGTGCTTACACAGGACCTGCACATATTTCTCATTCCAGTGTTTCTGGATGTATCTGTAGATGTCAGTATCCATGATCAGTGAGTAGTCCTCAAGAGTATCTTTGGCTACCACACCCCTTCCATTTTCAACATGCAAATCTTCATTGTCAAAAAGGAAAGTGGGTCTTTGAGTGTGAAAGCCAGATGGCTGAGCTAATGCTCTGGATTCTGTCCTTTTTTCACCATTTCTGAATACGCTTCCAACAGCACCTTGACTCTTTTTATTCTTCTTAACAGGCTTTGGTTCGCCAGTCTCAAAGAGGCTCAGCACTTCATTGGCTAGATCCTGTATTTCTGAAAACGCCCCTTTTACATTGCACAGCTCCTCTTTCTCAAAGCTGAACTGCATGTCTGGGAAGTTCTTCTTCAGATGCTTAATCACCCTTTTTCCATCTGGAATTCGCCGATAGTCTATTAGCATAGAAACTCTGAGGAAGATCTAATCAGACAAAAAAAGAATTAGAAATTGTGAAGATCTCGCAGCAAATCCTTGGTTTAGCTACTCTTGTGATCATGGTTGAAAATTGTTTAGAGTTTAAAGAAATCTGCTTTTTTCTGGCTTGTATGTTGCTGATCAACACTATCAGTCAATGACAGGCCAGGAAAGGTGCCCTTATCAAAGTTTACGATAGTGAAAGCATGGTAAAGTGTGAAAGCATGGTAGTGTGAAAGCATGGTGAAAGCCTGGAAGTGTGATAAAGCATGGTGAAAGCATGGTAGTGTGATAAACCATGGTGAAAGCCTGGAAGTATGATAAAGCATGGTGAAAGCATGGTAGTGTGATAAACCATGGTGAAAACCTGGAAGTGTGATAAACCATGGTGAAAGCATGGTAGTGTGAGAAAGCATGGTAAAGTGTGAAAGCATACTGAAAGCCTGGTAGTGTGAAAGCAGTGTGATAAACCATGGTGAAAGCATACTGAAAGCCTGGTAGTGTGAAAGCATGGTAGTGTGATAAACCATGGTGAAAGCATGGTAAAGTGTGAAAGCATACTTAAAGCCTGGCCGTGTGATAAAGCATGGTGAAAGCCTGGTAGTGTGTGAGAGCATAGTGAAAGCATGGTAAAGTGTGAAAGCATACTGAAAGCCTGGCCATGTGATAAAGCATGGTGAAAGCATGGTAGTGTGATAAACCATGGTGAAAGCATGGTAGTGTGATAAAGCAAAGTGAAAGCATGGTATAGTGTGAAAAGCAACGTAAAAGCATGGTGAAAGTGTGATAAAGCATAATGAAAGCATGGTAGTGTGATCAAGCATGGTGAAAACCTGGTAGTGTGATAAAACATTGTGAAAGCATGGTAGTGTGATAAAACATAGTGAAAGCATGGTAGTGTGATAAAGCATAGTAAAAGCATGGTAGTGTGATAACTCAAAGTGAAAGCATGGTAAAAGCATGGTAGTGTGATACAGTATAGTGAAAGCATGGTAAAGCTTAGATAGGCATTGTAAATCTGAGAGGCATGATGAAACATAGTACACTATTATCGGGGGAAACAAATTGGTAAACTTTCCAAAGGGTGGGTCTGCCTGTACCTATAACTAAGTGACAGTGCAGAACTTTCTTTTTTGAATAGCTCAAATCCTGTAAATATGCAAAAATGACTTCAAATGGTCCGAGATGAGGCTTTGACACTTTGGCGTCCTGATTTTGTTTTTTAAATTTGCATGCTTTAGTGGTTTATAAAAATGTGAAAGATGCATCAGCTGCAGTCACTTAAAACAACATCTCACCCGAAAGATAGAGCACAAGGAGGTTAAGTGACTTGCTCATGGTCACACAATGAGTTAGTGGCTGAGCCGGGATTTGAACCGGGGACCTCCTGGTTACAAGTCTGTTTCTTTAACCAATGGACCATACAGCCTTCTAATATCTTGAGGCTGTGAGCCCTTATTCAAACCATTCCCATTTGTACTTTCTAAAAAATGTATAAACAAGAAAGGAACAAATCCACCAATTGCTGAGAGTCATGTCATGCAATACACTTACCAATATAATTTCAATGCATTAACTGTGCCTCTTGCCAAATTTTAAATCTGGCCACTAAAGCAAATGGATGTATGTATGGACACACACACACACACCCCCCCTAAAACCCCAGAATCTGATATTAAGAACTTATGCAAAGCAAAGGCCTAAACAAAGGGAAAGTGGACACATGGTATTTGTGTTTTGCTGCTTTTCACATGTTCTACAGAATGGGGTTTTGTATACCAGGAGAACAGCTATCCAAAAATATAAGCTGGGTCCTCACCTGAGCGATCAGTTGTGCAACCAGTTCCTTGAAGTAGAGCCGTGCTCTACTTTCCAAGCAACCTCCTGAGCAACTTCTGTAGACACAGGCGATCATGTGACAATTCGGCAACTCTGATTGGTTCTTATAATGCTGACTGCACGGCTTGCATATCCTGACATAAAGACGCGCTATCTTTTTCTTTCGGGAATATGGCATTTAAAATAAGTCAAAAATAATAACAGCCAACTCTGCCTCGTTAAAATAAATACAATTCAAAACTTAGACATGGGACAAAGAAAGTGTCAACTCAGTTGTCAAAACCAAAAAAAACTACTTCACCTTGTAGATGGAATAAAAATGTAAAGAAAAACTGTCATCTCAATTATCATAAAAAAATGAAACTTGTAGACGCGGGAACCTTGTTGCACAAGTAATTGCTCAGATGTGGACATAGCAATTGCTTGCAACTAAATTGCACGATTTTGGGAGCAATTGGGTTGCGCAACTGATTGCTCAGGTGTGGACCCGGCTTAAGACAGTAACTAAATTCCTCAATGTGTGTTTAATTTCAGAATCCCCGCCAACACAGAAGCAAGCAGTGAAATGCTGAACTGACAGGAGAGTAGGGCTAGAATGAAAACTTTAGTCAAATATTCAAGGTAAAATAGTTGACCAGTCAACATAATTAAACAATATTAATAAGGTATTTTACAATGTCTGGTGCTCTATTGTGTACGCAGAGTTTTGTAACACTTTGCTGTTCGTGCAGTACATTTGCAAACTGCTTGGTTTTTTTAAATCTATTATGTTCTAAAGTGTAATTTATATGTAATGGATTGCAAATGCACTTTCATCCATCAAAAACTGCACATTTCACAATTACTGTTTCAGTTCAAACAGATTACATACATTGATATTGCTGCCATAGTTCAACACTATTTTGCTGCTGCTTTTGAAACTGAAGCGTGTGATTTAGTCGACTAGCAGTTTCTGAGGCTGACGCTGGCGTTTCTAGTTGACTATTCAATGCTACCCCTACAGGAGAGTGAGAGACTGGCAGTCAAGTAGTTGCACAAGAGCCAGACCCATGTACAGTAGAAATACGCTTTCTTTAGGAATATGGCCTGCTATATTTGATCAGGACAAGTTACTGCAATATTCAACGCATTGTTCTTGGTTTCAGAAAAATTAAGCAATGTTCATTTCTACCATGAGTGATTTTAAAGTTCTGCTTTACCTCATCTGGGTTGACTTCAGTGCAGCACATGCTAACCTGGACTTCATACTTCTTCTCATCCACAGATAACATGTGAGTCCTCATGCGACAGACTCTCTGTGCCACTGTTCAAAAAATAAACACAAAAAATTTATTATTATTATTTGTTTATTTAGCAGACGCCTTTATCCAAGGCGACTTACAGAGACTAGGGTGTGTGAACTATGCATCAGCTGCAGAGTCACTTACAATTACGTCTCACCCGAAAGACGGAGCACAAGGAGGTTAAGTGACTTGCTTAGGGTCACACAATGAGTCAGTGGCTGAGGTGGGATTTGAACCGGGGACCTCCTGGTTACAAGCCCTTTTCTTTAACCACTGGACCACACAGCCTCCCCTAAACACAAAAAATTTATACATGCATCTATAAATATTAGATACATTTCTTTTTTTATTGTGACATTAGATATACAGTACATCATTTTCAGGCGGTTGGAAACATTATTATTTATTTCTTAGCAGACGCCCTTATCCAGGGCAACTTACAATTATTATCACTTATTATCACTTTATTTTTATTTTTTTCATACAATTACCCATTTATACAATTGGGTTTTTACTGGAGCAATCTAGGTAAAGTACCTTGCTCAAGGGTACAGCAGCAGTGTCCCCAACCAGGGATTGAACCCACAACCCTACCGTCAAGAGTCCAGAGCCCAGAGCCCTAACCACTACTCCACACTGCTAACACGTGACACATTATTTACGAGTGTGAAAACAGAAATTATTTTAGACATTAGGGATGTCATTATAAAATACGCAGGGACCACTTAATATTTTGCAGACCCTATTTGAATCCAAATTCAACCTTTTATTTTGTAATGCAATAAAATCCAAGCCGTGATTTATCTAATTAAAATTAACTGTTTTGCAGATTTTGTATTTTACATAGAAGCATCTGAAATATTAAGACTAACAGGTAATCCAATCAAATAATAAATTAAACTGATGAATCCTTGTCTTTTGGAGAAAAAAATTCAGTTACAGGGCTGGAAACTCTCTTAGCCTTGAACTTCCCTTGTTAATGTATATTATTGAAATGCCCAGGTGCCAGGAGTCTGAATAACCAGGCCCTTGCTGAACATTTCAATAAGATACTTCGTTGAAAGTAGTTCTGGATCTCAGATCTGGGTGCCAGGCTTGTGTGAGTTCCAAGCCCTGCAGTTATTGTGTTGGTTTGAACAAAGTCTTTTTTAATACAGGATGAAAATGCCCCAGTTTAAATTTGTCTAAAGCAGTGTTACATTTTACTTAAAACTTACCTTCATTTTCTTCAAAGGTTATGAGGGCAGTTCCAGGTGATTCCTCTGGAAATGTGATGTTGGTTATTTCTCCACCTCCATTTCGATTTCTTAAGAAGTGGATAGACAGTTTGTCTGCCAGTCTATCCTCTAAAATATCTGTCGGTAGACCTTCCACTAAAACCGTTTTCCCATCTGCTGTCATCTGGAAAGCAGTAACATGAGAAGATTTGCTCAAGATTTGTATAAAATATGTATTGGATGCCATGCTAAACAAAGCATAGTTGCTTGCTGTGAGGCCAATATCATTGGTATATACTTCGTCTTTATATATAGATAGATAGATAGATAATACACACAGATAAACTGTGGGTGCATTTATTTGTATTCAAGGTGAAGTGTAAATAAAGACACAACGGTATAATTCACAGTTCGTTGTCATGCGACTGTTAGGAATAGTTTCGATTTTCATTAGGTGACCGATACAATTCAGTATCTGTAGCATACTATATCATTAACTCAGTGTACACCCAGATATTCTCAGTTTATAAACCATTTTCCAGTAACAAAATACAGAAAATTAAACACGACTCAAAATAAACATAACTTTTAAAAATAGCTTGTATTAATATATGGACCATATCCACGTACAGTACGAACATTTGATTTACTGAGACTTTCTACCAGTGTATGCGTTTAATTGTTTTATTTGCTGCACGTATTATAATTTGAAAGACCATACCTTTTATTATTATTATTATTATTATTATTGGGCCTACTTAAGAATTGCCCCTGCTGTTGTAGCCTAAATAAAAAGCGAAACAGTGGCTATGAAAAAATCTAAACAAACTTTAAAGAAAGTGTCCAGGCTGTGCCTCTAACTCAGCCAAACTGTTTCAATTTAAATCATACTGCGCGTATTTGTAAACGGTTGCCTTTTTAAAATACTGTTTATGATTTCAAAATAGATTATGTACATACCGTATATATAACCTGGCTGACGATCAACAGAAGGAAATGAAAACGCACTTACAAGAAAAATGAAAGTGAAAATGTGGTGTTGTTGTTTATGTTTAACCATTAGGTGGCACCACTTATCTTGAGCTGTTTTCTTGCAGTAGTTCTAATTTCTACAGTTAAGATAGTTGACGATGTACACGGAAACAAATGTCCGGGACCGGGTTGAAAAAGAAAAACGTTATAAAACTTTTAGGACTAATTGTCAGTTAACAAGGAGAAATCCATGTCGATGTTACAACATAACAACCGCATAATCCATGCCAATGTTACAGAACCTCATCCACCTCCTCCTCTAAATAAGCATTTCGGTCTGTACTGGGCATGTGCAAAGTGTGACAACTTGCCCTTCTCAACTTCTCCCTGCGTGTGCTCAAGACGCGCAGATTCTGCCCCAAAAACGCAGTGTAAAGGCATATCCCCTAGAAAGTGTCCCGAGGGCATCAGATGGTTCGAGGGCATTTGCCATTTACTCCCACCTTTCACTTCCAGAGATCAGCAACTCTACAAAATCAACCCACCCTGTCCCTAACCAACCCCAACCCTAACCCTAACCTTAAGCACCCTCTGCCCTAAAACCTAACCTCAAACCCACTACATAACCCTAAACCTAACCATAAAGAATCATCTGATGCCCGCAGGACACTTAAGGGGATATTCATGTGTGCTCCCCCAGAAACCGTTCAAGTTCGCCGTCTGCTTGACCTCAGCCGGATTTGACATCAGAGGGTACACAGTGCGTGCGTTTACTTTGTCTGCAGAACACCTGGCCAAGTTCGCCGGCTGCGTGACCTCATGCGGACAAGACGTCACCAGGTCACGCATCCACGGGCTTCGGTGGCTGCACAGCTAAGCGGCAGGGGTACTCTTGCGCTGGAGCAGCTGCGGCTGCAAAACAATGGAGGAGCGTCAGCTGACGAAGAGATGTGTAGTCAACCACATACGATCCTCACTGCACGTGCTACTGCCATCTAGGCAGGGGGTGTGAATCGCCTCCAATCATGTCATTTTTCCTATGACTAGACACGACAAAGTAATACAGATACATAAATGTTTAAATTCTGTAACACTTCAACAATTAAAATACTATGCGTGGATGTTTTAGTAATGTACTTATACATTATAACTTCTTTACATTTACCTTTTATATATGCATGTATCTGTTCTACTGTATATAGTCTTACAATGTAGTCTAACTTGTGTATAGTTATGCTTTGTAACTTTTTTTGAATTTTTTTAAGTTGCCCTGGATAAGGGTGTCTGAAAAGCGTCTCATTTTGGAGTCATTTTGAGTTCATGAAAATGATATTTACAATGTCAGTAGCCCCGTGAATTCTTCTGTAGTGATGAAAGAAAGTTAGGTACCTGTATTCTGTAGAACTATTTTGTGCTGCTGGGGGTAGGAATTTCACTTTCAAATAGCTTATCTGTATTCATCATGAATTTCAATATTTTGCGTGACTTCATACCTGATCTGTATCGACCAAGTTGTCCACGCTCCGTCTGCACAGACTGTGACGTCGGCCGCAGAATTAAGTCTGCAATCTAGCTGGCGAAAAAATCTCGTGAACTCGCCTACTCAACTCCGTCTTTTCTTTTCGTTCCTGACGAACCGGTGCATCATGGGAATCCAAAGCGTTCCGGTAGCGACTTATCCCCTTATCTGTATAATGTAAAATCTGCCTCATTTCCTATTCCAAGCCTTCTCTTTTTAAAACGACTGCATTTCTAAACACGATTCACCTATATGTATTGATAGACACCCATCTTTAACACATATGTGTTATTTTGACGATCGAGCTTTTCACGTGGCCTGACGAGCTCTTTATCGCCGAAGTGCTGTCAGAAATAGCACTCTCATGCATATTCATGAGCAGTCAAAACTGGGGCGTGGTTTGGTTTTGTAGATTATTATTATTATTATTATTATTATTATTATTATTATTATTATTATTGCAATCACGCGACTACAATACTAATGCCTCGGTGGTGGTCCGCATTAATTGTGGCAACACAATAATAAAAAAAGTAATATCTCCTTTTCATTTTTCCGCGGGATGATCTTTTGATATCTGTAAATCAAATATAAAGTTTAAGAGGATATAAGTAAAACATACATAAAATGCATTAAGAACTACTATTGTTAGTATTCAAAACGGTTCAGTCATGAATTGCAATCGTGACTGAGAACTGATCTAAGAATATAAATACAAGGTGATCATTTTAAAACAAAAAAAACGTCACACTTTTAAATGAAGCAGTTGCTTTAATTAATAAGACATATACAGTATTTAATAGACGCTATTTTCAATAATAGACATTGCATTTTTAATAAGACACTTATTAATGCGTAAACTATACTTAAGGAGAAAGGATATGAAACAGACTTCAACCTATGACAAGCTTCTTAAAGGAATACATATTTTTAAACGAAGCAGTTGCTATTAATAGATATAGACAATAAACAGGCAGTGCATTTTTAATAATGGACACTGTATTTAATAATAAGGCATACTTGCAACTTTAGTATCTATGTTAATTTTCATTTTATGTATTGCTCTATTTTGTCCGAAATTATATGGATAGACATTAAAAACAGATATATAATTTATACAACAGATGCCTCTTATTAGCAACTCTGATAGACAACTTTTGGTTGTGAACATTTTTACAGGAACCAATCCTTGCCTATGGTTTTTCGTGTACTGCATACAGAAGATCTTTGACGGCGTTTCTCTAGAATCTGCATGTGACGTCAAAAGACAGCAGCCAAGAGCAGCCGGCGCAGCACGTTCTGGGTAACAGAACGCAACCATAAAAAAGAAGGATTGGACAATGATGTCATAGTTGGGCGGTGTTAAGACGGGTCAGTGCCTGCAGCCCAGCAAGGACATCCTTGTTCAGATGAAACATTGCAATGGGAATATAGTGGGAAGGAATTCATTTTGCAATGACTATGTAGAGTCACAGTAGTGAAATATGCAGGCAAAAAAGTGGTAAAAATAAATCTACATTTTCTTTTAGTGTTTGTATTAATTGAGTTCTCCCCACAGCCATGATGCTCATTCATGAAATCAGAATTTAAATATTCACTCTTTGGGAGAGCATGAACATACAAACACGTGACAAGCAGAGTTTTGCTTTTTAAATATTTCAAAAACAAAGAACATAACAAGTGGTCAAGTAAAATGTTTGTATCACACCAGCATATTTCACATTATTGCATTATGACAAGGTTTGAATACTGCAAAGGGGGCTGGAGCTGATCAATTGGAGCCTTTCTAAAATTGGCTAGTAATATTATTTCATATCCTCTGGAGCATTTGTTTACTCTATCCATACATACTGGAACCATACCACCATTATGGAAGCTTAGCTTGCATATTTGGTACCAGTACATACGGGAGGGTCTCAAATGGAGGTTGCCAATTACAGACCAATATCATTGTTGCCTGTTACAGCAAAATGTTTGGAGAAGGTGGTGCTGGATCAGTTGAACGCCTTCATTGACTCAAACAACCTGCAGTCCCCAATCCAGTCAGGTCTTAGATCAGACCATCAGTAGTGACTGAAGTGATGATATTTCAAGAGGCTTGGGTAGCAAGCAGGTGGCAGCTGCAGTCTTTATTGATCTGTCCAAGGCTTTTGATTCTGCGGACCACAAATTATTATGTGATAGGTTGGGGGAATTGGGCTTGTCTGATAAAGCCATTGACTGGTTTCGTAGTTATTAACAGATAGACAACGGCAGGTAAAGGGAGGAGGTATGTTGTCTTCTATCTTAGAGATAAAAAAGGTGTACCACAGTGCTTTATCCTGGATCTGACACTGTTTTCACTGAATATTGATGATGTGTGTCAGAATCTGAATGGAGTACATTGTCATCTATATGCAGACGTTACAGTGCTTTATAGTACTGAATACTCTGGCACAGACACGATTTAAAAAAAGACAACCTCAAAGAGGCTTTCAGTATTGCGCAATGTTTTTGGAATTTAAAGCTGTTAATAATAAAAAAAGAAAAAAATGTTGATAATTTTTGGACCTACATTTAAGTTTGAAACAGGACTTAATCTTCATTCATTGACTGGAGAGCCTCTTGAGGTGGTGGATAGTTATCCATATCTTGGGATCTGGCTGGATCCATTCCTGAAGTTTGATCTGCATATTTGAACTATCTCAAAGAAAATAGCTCAAAAACTGGGTTTTCTTTTTCGACAATGAAAAAACTTTGCTTCAAAGTAGAAATCATGTTATAAAGATCTGTATTTTTCCTTTGTTTGGTTGATTATTTTATATGCCTCTGCTGAGCAATTAAAAAAAAATGGATTGGCTAATGAACAAAGCAGCCAGATCTGTATTAGAATGCCAGCCTCAAACCCATCACTGCCAGTTACTGGCTTCTTTAAATTGGATGTCACTTAATTGTAGAAGGCAATTGCACTGGGTGCTTTTTGTGTGTAAAACTGTAATATTATTATTATTATTATTATTTATTTCTTAGCAGATGCCCTTATCCAGGGCGACTTACAATTGTTGTAAGATATCATTATTTTTTACACATTATTTTAACATACAATTACCAATTTATACAGTTGGGTTTTTACTGAAGCAATCTAGGTAAAGTACCTCGCTCAAGGGTACAGCAGCAGTGTCCCCCAGCTGGGATTGAACCCACAACCCTCCGGTCAAGAGTCCAGAGCCCTAACCACTCCACACTGTTGCCCCAGGTAAATATACCCAAATTTAGTTTACGATGTAGCCTTGGACTTATTTATCAAGTGCCTTGGAGAAGGTCCTGGGTTGGCTGATCAGCATTTAGCTACAGCACCCCCTATGGCATGGAATAAACTGGACAAGGGATAGGATCAAGCACCAGATAAATAACCCAAATGTATCCGCTAAATGAAGAATAATGACTAAGATTACACATATTTTAATTAGTAGGTTCTAAGAATTATCGAAGTGTAAATGTTTCTGATCCCAGATTGAATGGATGATGTCATTGTCTTTAGAGTGGTGTTGTTTTAAGGATGTGAAATTACTGCTGTCTGTTTCTGGTCATCTTGCCGGGACACACTTGTAAAAGAGGCCTCGGTCTCAATGTTTTTTTTTTCCTGGTTAAAGAATGAATAAATAAATACAAACATGTACAGAAACATCTGCAATTCCATATCGATGAGAGTTTAGTTGTTATAATTTTATTTTAAGCCAAGACAGACATTTCAGTGCATTCACACCTTCATCAGGGCATCAAAGTATAAACAAAAAGCACGCAAATATATACAATTACTGATAATTACAGATTTATAGCAATAACAACTACTATAGATGGACTCCAATTAGACAGATTTATTCAAAAACACAAAAAGCATACAAAAATACAAATAAGCAGAAAAAATACACATTGCATAAAAAGTTCTAATTTCAAAGATACTAAGAGCATAAATCTGTCTGAGGAAACATGATTCTAGCACTTACAAATACAACTTTCAAGTATTTGATATATAAAGATAACAAATTTCAAGAAACACATATATAGAACATGACAGAATTACAAAATAAATTTCAACTGTCACAGTCATAGATTGGTTCTTAAATTGTCTCATAAAATTAGGAATTGTAGAAGTCAGTTTCTTCTGCCATCTGCCCAATACTTTGTGTTTCTCTCCACCTCTTGAGTGGGCTCCAATAATGGCGCCTGTAGTGATTACACACATTGAATCATGGGATTGATGGTCATATCCTATCCTTGGGTTCATGGCGAAGATGGCGGACAAGATGAACCAATCAAAACGCTGAACTCTGTAGCTCCTTGGGAGGAGTCGGGGGACCAATTCTGCGAGAGACTGTTGTGTGCTGCATTCTTTCGTGAATACATCTTCATTTAGACTTTGAATTACAAGTGAAGATACATTATTAGCGTTTTGGTGAGCGGTTAATAAATATCAAGGACCACCACTGAACCATCGTTCTGGAGGGAGACGTAAGATGTTTTTTTTGTCTATGTGAAATTAAAAGTATTCCCTGATTTGACTTTTTAACATAATGGTCAAGTCAGAAATGAATGAATGTTACAAGTATTGCTTCAGAAGCATGCTGACCTTGCGTAGCCTACATCGTAAACGAGGGCCAGAATGTTGCTTTTCTTATTGTGTAATAATTATACCTGTGCAGTGTTTATATGTTTGGGCATTTGGGTAACACATACTTTAGTATGTGTGTGGTGGCTAATCTGAAATATTTTTAGTACGGTATTCGTATGCACAATCAACCGTATGATGAGTTATACTTGGGTATATATATGCAGTGTTAATCACTTATTTGGTTTCATAAACTCACACGTTTGAATCTGAGCATGCGTCCCCTGGTAAGATCAGTGCAAAATGCAAGCCTTGCATAATACAACAACATGATCAATTGTGTTAGAAAGAATGTTTAAAAAAAAATCGTGTAAGCCTTGAAGTTCTTGGTGGGTGTCTTATACAATATTACTTTTTTATGTCTAATTCTGGCCTAAAATGTCCGGTAAACACGTTTATGTTGCTTATTAAGCGCATCGCCTTGCCTTTTTTGTACTAGTATTATACGGCAGGGCAGCGCCTAAAGTTTAGTAAGACAAAGAGGATTATGGGGATACAGTACCTGTGCACATCTGTGCCTTACCGCCGCCAATATGAGTCCCACGAGAACCGCGGCAAATATTTACAAATTCTTTACCTTGGGCTCTGATTTCTGCATTAGAAATTCTCGAATTTTGCGATTTCTCTTTAAAACAGAGTGCAGTTTATTTGTACAATTTTGTCTTTTATAGGGCTGATTTTAATTGTTCTTCCCGTACCTGCACTATCCTATTTATCTTGAAACACAACGTTTAAATAATACACCAAACATTTATTAAAACTTTAGTAAAACTTGTGAGTTCACAGTCAGCAGAAAGATGAATACTTTTTTTTAAATCCTGCCCTTAATGCAGTTTTAATTATAGTCGTTCAAACCCTTATTGCTGGGGTAATCAAAAAGTAGCCTAGAGTACTAGTGCTGGTACTCTGTGTATAATAGTGCTGGTACTCTGTGTAATAGTGCTGGTACTCTGTGTAATAGTGCCGGTACTCTGTGTTACATTGTGTTGCAAGAAAATCATTACCTTTTGCTGTGTCACATGTTGTCAGTTTCAAAGCATTCTGTTTTAACATATTCTCAAATTTTATATGTTTTATTCACAAAAAATAGAAGATAGCTTCAGATATTTCAAAATACAGGTGAACTCCACTTATAACGGACTCCAAGGGACAATGGAAAAAGTATTTTATAAACGAAGTACGTAGTAAATACAATTTTAAATGCTGTGTGAAACTGCGAACATAAGTACCATACATTTAAACAATACAAGAAAGCTTAACTGCCAAAGAACTGGAGTTTATTATTTGTACAAAACACACCCCTGTGGGCCGTACAATGTAATAATTAGTACTATTTTACGAATCTGTATTTGGTAAATGTAATTAAAATTGTATACGTTATACGTTTAAACTGTAAACTGGCTGTGCCAAAAGAACAAAGGTAAACGGCAACTGTTTTTCCTCCCCGATGTCACAAATGCCGCCGTGACTGTCATTTACTGTCCGGGATGTACCTTATTTGCGCAAAAGACCTGCCTGTGGAACAGGAAAACTGTACGTGTTAAACGATATATATAGAGTAATTATTACCAGAGTAATTCCCCATTAAAACCCATGTTGTTTGGCAGGGACACGCCCCCTCAATACGTTGTAAACGGAACTCTGTTCTAACAGGATCTGTTATAAGTGCAGTGCACCTGTATCTCTAAATCATTTTAAGATATTTAAAATACATTTGGAGATATCTGAAAATTATTTCCAGAAATCATTAAATGGAGCTTTAAGTGATAGCTTTTCAGGTATCTTTAAATCATTTTAAGATCTCGGAATATTTGAGATATGTTTAAATAATTTTCAGATGTCCGAAATTCAATTTGAAATATCTCGAATGACATCCTATTCATTTTAAGACATTATTATTATTATTATTATTATTATTATTATTATTATTATTATTATTATTATTTAGCAGATGCTTTTGTCCAATGCGACTTGCAGAAGTTCAACACAATATAAAAGTATATGTTACAGGCAATAAAAATGCAAAATAAACACATATATACAATATATACAAAATAAAGGAAAATATAAATAAAAGATACATATAGGAGTTTACAAATGAAGGTTGAAGTAAGTGGGTTTTGAGAAGATGGTGGAAAGCAGTAAAAGACTGAACAGTCCTGAGGAGAACTGGCTGGTAGCTGCTTCCACCACAGGCGGACAAGGGAAGAGAGGGAGCGAGCACAGGAGGAAGGAGAGTGAAGAGAAGGCATAAGTTGGTCAGTAGAGGATGAGCTGAGAGGGACTGGAGATAGGAAGGGGCATAGAGCAATAGGCAAGAGGAAGTCCATTTAAAAGATAGAGCATTTTCACAGGAAGTCATTTAGAAATATCTTGAAATGATTTACAGATATCTCTAGATGAACAGGAAGTTATTTAGTTATCTCTAAATGGCAGTTGGGTGTACCATGCTAGCAAAACACCATTATTTAAAGACATCTGTAAATCATTTTAACATATCTCTTTCATTTTTAGATATCTCAGTTAAAATTAAGATATCTTCAGAATGGTTTATTTACAGATATGTCAAATTTAATTTAAAGATATCTGCAAATGATTTACAGATGAATCTAAATAATGGTGTTTTATTAAA
Organism: Acipenser oxyrinchus oxyrinchus; assembly: GCA_030684275.1. Classification (NCBI taxonomy): domain Eukaryota; kingdom Metazoa; phylum Chordata; class Actinopteri; order Acipenseriformes; family Acipenseridae; genus Acipenser; species Acipenser oxyrinchus. The sequence continues at coordinate 11,354,566 of CM060266.1, forward strand.
ATGCATTTTGAGACATCTCTAAATGATAGTTTGGATTGCCATAGCATGCTCCGTCCTGCAACAATGTAAGATCAGGATACACTGCAATACAGAGGTTTTTTTTTTGTTTTTTTCTTTCTCCTGGCCAGAAAATGTTAAAAAATGATGTGTGATTAAAAAGTTCAGAGGAGTCAGCAATATGTTTAAAAATATAACCCATGCGCTAAGGACAGCACGGGACACAGCTAAGGGCACATACTGTGTTTGTTGTAAACTTTTGTGTTCTGTAACACTTGAATTCCTTCAGAATCAAATGTCTTAGTACTGATTCTAGATAAAATAGATGAAGAAATAAAGTACAAAACATGTGCTCAGTTTCTTGAACACTGTGAAGTGTATTCTGCCTCCACAAGCAGAGTTACAATCTAGCTGAGCACTGGGTTTGATAAGCGTGTTGCATGCAGGCGTTTGCTTTTAAGAAGATTGAGCCAGACAGAGAAAGCACAGAGATTTACAAGCTTGCCGCTCTGCTTAACGGAACAATAATTCACTTTCATTCTTTCTTTTTTTTTTTGTAGAGTTCAGTTTTTTTGCAGGATTCTGCAGTACATCAATATTTCTGTAACCAAAGGTGGATTCTGACTTGACTCTCTGCTGAGTACCCTTAGTCTCCCACTGAAACACCCACCAAACAAAATGCTTTCTCTATATCCAGTGGCCATATAGGAAACCAAAACTTATTAAACAAGCGTCATCACTGTTCTGGGTAATGTAGTTTAGAAACCAATCCCTTAACTCTTCTGCTCCGGTGAACATTCTACCTGTTGAGGTCTGACTGACATAACGTGACTTTCGGCTTGTATCAGGACAGCTATCCACCGAAACTATACCATATTATACGCTAACTTTCTAAACAGTTGAGAATCTGAAGATTATTAAGAGAATAACATTTTCACTCTATGATGAAATATACCCTACGATTCCATAGTTTGAATGTAAAAAATAAACTTTAAAAAATACTCATTCATTTTTATTCAGAAGTGTCTCCAGAAGTGTAATTTAGTGATCTACCTACAAGTCTGTAGTTTGAATCTTTTTATTTTTATTATTTTTTTTGTGTCATGCACAAAAATTAGATGGCTCAGTTTTGTTTGGACTGAATTACGTTTTGATTTCCTGAAGCAAAAATTGTTATTAATCACTGATTGTGTTTATTCTTTAATAAAAGTAAAATCATAAAAATGATATTCTATTTGTGTGTGTGTGTTGTGGGATGGTTTTTTAATTGCACACCCCTGCACGGAGTAAGTGGTTACTGAGTTATGAGCCCCTGAAGTGGACGTCAGGCCAGAAATGGCATCCCTTCAGCACCTCTGATCTCAACACAGTAGAAGTATCTACAGTATTGTGTGTGTGTGTGTGTATATATACACATCATATTTAGCATGGGATTGATGCTTACTTTGCTGGCACATGATTATTTTATATATATATATTATAAAAGGCAGATCTAGAAAGACCAAGAATTGCCACAAGGACCAGTCTCCTCGAGAAATAGATGCAAATACAATTTTGCCAAACTATACAATACTGTATATACTGTACATAATAATTTACTTAGAAATCACAGTTGTTTTGCTATCTGTTATTTGCTATACAGGTGCATACAAACCTCCAAAATACCATTAGTGAGCCATTTCAAATTATAAAATGTGCTCTATTTATTTATTTATTTAAAATTTAGTCATCGCCAATGGTTTTTACCTTGGTTTTCTTCCCAATTAGGAATGCCCAATTATTTGTATCCCGGTTCACCGCTGCAACCCCCTGGCGTTTCGGGAAACTGAGGCTGGAATCCGTCATGTTTCACACTGCGGCTCCACAGCGAGACCACCAGACCTATAGTGCCGGAGGACAACACAGATCTGATAGCTGCACTGCAGAACTGCAGACGCCCTATCGGCCACAGGGGTTGCTGGTGTGCGGTGAATCGTGGATTCCCCTGCCGACCTGAGTCCTCCCTACCTGGGCGGCACTCGGCCAATTGTGCGCCGCCCCGTAGGAACCCCCGGTCATGGTTGGCAGTCACATAGCCTGGATTCGAATCTGCGATCTCAAGGCTTTAGGCGCATCCTGCACTCCACGCGGAGCACCTTTACTGGATGCGCCACTCGGGAGCCCCCCTGAATGTGCTCTATTTAAGCAGAAGGATACATTTTACAACATTTTTTTCTAGACTTAGGAAGAACATAGCTTTATGAGATATTAAAAGCAAAAATGTCTGCTATCCCTTTTGAGTTCCGAGGTGCTGAAGGGATGCCATTTCTGGCCTGACATCCACTTTGGGGGCTCATAAATCGGTCAACATTTACCCTGTGGCACTGACATTGTCAATATAGTGGTGTTGTTAGATAACCTGGAGAAACTACAGAGAAGGTGATAACTGCAGTGATTCAGGAGTTCTTGCAAGTACAAAACATTTCCCCCTTTGCTACATTTACATCCCACCAATAGGTAATATTATTAAACTAGCAGAGCAGTTCTGTGGGTGCAGTAAGTATCAAGTATCAAAGATCTGCGATCTCAATCATGGGCCCCTTTTAGCGGGCAACCCCCATTTATAGGCCCGTAATTTGAAAATAAATGAGCTGAGAGTTGGTATTTTGGGATTCTTCTTAAAACACTCATGCACTTCCATATGCGATATCGAAAGAATTTAAGATGGTGAGGTGGGGACCATTGGTCCATTTGTGGAATGACCCTATATTATTTAATTATTCTTATTTAATTACATATGTGTAGGATAAAAATTAAATTTCAACCCACTTTTTATAATTAGAATTAGTGTAATTAACAGTTAGCGGAAATTCCAGTCTGTGCAAAAGGTTGTATTATTTTTCTTCAATACACAGGTCACCAAGATGGAAAACATTAAAGCAGAAGATGATCAGCTGCCCTGCACTGGAACATGTAAGTACATGATGGATGGGGTGTTTCCATTCTGCATTTTGGATTATTTCATTGAATATACAGATTTTATAATTATGGTATAATAAAAAGCACGCTGCTTTTAATTTCGGTTTTTTGATTACAAAAAATATATTGTGGCTCTGGAGAGAGACTGGACTAATCACAGTGCTAAAAAGTAAAAGTTATGAATATTGAGGGAATTGACTAGTTATTCTGGAACAAAGGAGGGTTATGGCAGACTTGATAGATTTTTTTTATAATCCTAAAAGGAGTTAACAAAGTTCACCCTTGTCACTATTTCAAGAGCAGCACGGAGACCAGGACTAGAGGTCATAGTTGGAAACTAAATCGATTTTACGCAGAGCAGTGAGTGTATGGAGTGGATTATCAAGCCACGTAGTTGTTGCTGAGTCTTCTTTAAGAGATGATGAAACTAAATTCTGGGAGCAAACAGCTGCTAGACACAAACAAACATTGATAGACTTCCTCTTGTTCCTAACTTTTCTTATGTTCCAAAGTGAACATATTCCAAACTTGTGGAAGTCAAAACCTGTATATACAGCAACACCTACTGTAGAGATGTAATAAAATTGAACTATTTTGTTTCATTACCCTACAGGTGCAGAAGATGAATCAACCCTTGATATACAGGAAGGTTTTAAAGTGGAAGTCAGTCCCATTGAAGAAGTGGGATCTGAATTGCAATATCCCTGCATTAAACAGGAGGAACCTGCAGTTAAAGAGGAGGTGCTTGAAGTACAGGTTGCTGAAATTAAAGAGGAGGTCTCTCCCCTGGATCATGGTGAATTATCACAGGACGGAAGACAAACGTCTTCTACCAGCACAACAAGTAAGTTAAACATTACAATCCAGTATTCTTACAGGTGTACAAGTCCATAACTTACAGGATTTCCATTGCAGTGACAGTCTGTTGCGTGTATCAAGGTAGAACTAGTATGCAGGGCCTATATAGCCCTGTAAATATGATGTGTTGGTTACCATGACATTGATTCTTGTTCTAATATGGCTGCCATATTAGATCATGGGACTTTAGGTTTCTTCTGTATAGAGAAAGTACACTTTGAGTTACTGAATACACAGCTGTATTCTTTCATTTTTTTAGTTTCATTAACATTGTTGTCCAATAAAAAAAGGAACTTTTTCACTGCCACATTGTTTTAACCTCTTGCCATATCAATGCAAATGCTTTACTTAGGGACAGTTTTATTCTATGAGCCTGTCAATAAGTTCTATTACAGGTGGTGTCCAGTTAAAATTATGTTATACAATGGCAAGAAAAATTCCTGAGCTCAGATTGGTCAGCCTTGCACTAGACCCGTGATGTCATGGATCTAGTACCAGCAACCTCCTCACTGAAAGCCTAGACAGACATATCAATCCGCCACAACTGTCAATAACACTGAATAAATTACACAATTCCTGAAGTGAATTTTACCTTAAACAACATGACAACTGTGGAAACCTCGTTTGGTAAAGAACCTTCAAACACAGAGCAGCCAGGAGACCAGACAGCACCTCTCAATGAGAAAAAAAAACATTAAAAAGAAAAGACAGCTGGAGATTGACTCTAAGGAACTAGACAAGATAGAATCTGACAGAAATGAAGCACCCATGAAACGACAAACAAACTGTGCAGTCGGTTTTTTATGACTGTGAGGGAGAGTAACACAGATATAGACTTGAAAACTGTCACGATAGAACACCTTAATACAGTTCTACGACAATTTTATGCCTCTGTCAGAAATAGAGAGCCGTATGGCATAAGCAGTTACGTGGGGCTCAGAGTGGGCTTAAACAGACACTCAAATGAACTGCCCCGAGCCGTAACATATATTTTCAATTAAACGTCATAGTTAATACTTTTACTAGAGTTGTAAATGGAAAACAGGAACTATTTTATGAGGCGTAATGTTATTTCCACATTTGCCTAATTAAATTCACTTTTAAAAATGTCTTGTTTACTATTTTTTACAGTGTGAGCCATTGTACAATAGGAATAATGAACTCCAGGGCGTGTGTCGGGTGTCACTTCTCGGGTGTTGGATGCATGATGTTATCCCAGCACAACACACGCCCTATCGGGTATTATTCCTTTAGTGGCACATTGTTGTAACCTCGTAAGGATTTTGACCGGTATCTTTTACTGTTGTTTTAACAAGATGGGGGGGGTGTGTGTGTGTGTGTATATGTGTGTAATATATATATATTTATATTATACGTTCATACAGTACATGCAATGTGAAAGTCGTGTGATTCTCACTAGCCCACGCCTCCACCACGTTGCTTTCCTGCAGCTTTCACTCTTCACTCTGTCTTCACACTGCTTTCATGCTACTCTCCTGCATATCTCCTTCCAGTCTTAGCGCTACCTTGACGCGACATTCTTATTCTGGTCAATGAACTGCAGCAGTACAGACAGCAATATGTGTTTTAATGGGTGTAAACGGAGAGCATGAGAATGGAGGGCTGTGCAGTAAAGCTGAGAGGGAAGAGAGTTGTTTAACAGAATAATCAATGTTTTATAATACAGTTACTGTACTGTTTATTAAACCCAGGACTTAAATAATTCAACACTTGTTCAGCTTCAGTAGTTAAAAAATTTCATTATGTACAAATCATTAATTTCCGCTTTCTTTTCATTGGCTTCTTTTTATCTGATTTCGTTTCAATATATTACTGGTTTTATAACGGTTATATTCAATATAAATCTTAGTAGAATAAACACAGATATACTGGATTCTGCCGAGTCAACACCCCGGTTTGAACGATTGATTCTTTATCGTGACTGTGCTGTGCTCTACCTTTGAATTAAAACTAATTGTAAATGTAATCTATCTACCTAATGTTAATAATGGCTATAAATTTCCCTGCAGTCTAGTTTGTTCCTTAAAATTCTGTTTTATTTTACGGCAAACCTAATGAAAAGGGGTTACCAGTGTATGGTAAGTAAAGTTGTGTATTACAAAAAAAAATACAAAACAGGACTGCAGTAATAACTGTAAATCGGTACGGTGTATATGTATAGATGAGTAAGATAACGTGAAAGTCAGAGGGAGTGTCATATTTAATAAACATCTTGTGCCCGATTTTGATAACATGGGCGCAAGCGCAACATGCAAAGTCATTGTGGTAGCGCTGCAGGTTTACCGCCCTGCGCAAGCGTAATCCGACACAATGTCTTTGTGCTAAGCCAATCGGTGCAGAGTGGGAAATCTGATGCCTAATTGTAAGCCAGTAACATTCCCTTTAAGAGGCTGTTTGCGCTTGCGCCAGGGTGCTCAGCAATCTTGAATTGAGAAAAAGAATAAACAGCACTAGCTCTATGTTATCAGTATCCAACATGGAAGAGGCACCATCGCAGCAGGAAGTGGAATTTGGCAGCAGACGAGCAACTCACAGACAACGGAAGGAGCGCTTCACATCACAGGAGCTTGACATATTATTGCAGGAGGTTGAAGCAAGGCGAACAATAATATATGGCACAAAACATCGAGCACCCAGGGCAACTAAGGTGAAAGAGGCATGGGAACAGATAGCTGCATCTATGAATGCTTCTTCATCTGGCATCCGAAGAACTGCACAAGAGTGCCGAAAGCGGTTCAACGATGTCCGGCGGAGAAGCAAACACAAATTGTCATCTGCTCGCCAGGCTGCAGTATCTACGGGTGGGGATCCCTCCACAAGCCAGCCACCGACGTCCACGGAGGAGCTCACCTCATCCACCCTTCACCCTTCAAAGAGTGTAATGGGTTTTGGAGGACAAGAAGTGGGTCTTCCATCTGCAGGTAATTGTTTCCCTCATATATATATATATATATATATATATATATATATATATATATATATATATATATATATATATATATATATATTATAATTAATGTTGTTTAAACTGTAGGTTTTTCCAACTGGTGTGGGAGGAGATTGTTACTTAAAACTTGTGCTGGCTAAACAAAAAGCCCTATTGGAATGGTGTAACTGGCTTATATATTTTGTTCCCTCACAGTTTTAAATTATTGTAGGTGTATTCGGCATGTTTTTTTTTTTTTTTTTAAATGTATTTATGTATTGATTGTAAACTAAACCATTCTGAAAAGCATTGCCTATTTAGTTTAACAAATGCATAGTAAAAGCATGTGCGACAGTGGGGTGTTGCAAAACCACCAAAACAACGACAATTAATAATGAATAGCGCTCAATGTTTATAATTAAGTTACATAATAAACAAAAAATAAAATACACAGCCAAAATGTTGGTTCTTTGTTTTGTTTGCCATTACATTTGTAGATCCCATTCAACAGAGGAGGGGGGATGAATACCCAACACACCTCTGTCACACTGACAGCCCTAAAAGAGAAGAACAAAGGGAGGATGAGGCAACCAGTCAACAGGACAATTGCGTCAGGCCAGCACAGAGTTCTCCTGCCCAAAGTCCATCAGTGCGGCAAAGTCCAAAGAGAGAGTTGGTGACAGCTCCTCGATCCCGGCGCCGACGCCGCATCATGGAGGAGAACTCTGATGCTCTTCAGCCATTCCTTCGGCTGCAGCAGTCAGGTTTCAACATGCTTCAGAGGGAGTTAAGGATGCTCGGGCGTAACCTCAACTCCCGTGTTGGAAGACTGGAACACCGCGTCGGAGGAATGGAACAGAGCCTGTTCAGAATAAACAACAACCTGTCCAGACTGGCTGATGCGGCCGAGCGGTACTTGTCCCGTGCCCCCACCAGTGATGCTGCAGTCTAGGCAGATCCCAGGACTCGGAAGACCACGAACAACATGATCCACGCAATACATTTGTTTTATTTTATGTATTTATTTTTTATTTATAAAACGCCCTCTGTAGATATTAGTTATGTTTCTTATCACGACATTTGGTGTTTACCAGATTGACGGTTTACTTTTATTTATATATATATATATATATATATATATATATATATATATATATATATATATATTTTTTTTTTTTTTTTTTAAAAGTAGCATCATCCTCAGAATTTTTAAAAATCAACAAGTTTACTGCACTGTGTTACTTTTCTTTTTAACGAAACGTCCTGAAATAAATTATTTTTAAAGAATTTAAACTTTTTGTGAACATCAATTTATTTTATTTAATTTAAATATTTTTTCTTCTCATTAACCTTCATTTTTGTACACTGCAGTTCAACCTTATATATATATCTCATGAAGGCATTCATGCACAGCAAAGCTTTTTCCAAAAAGAGGTTCCGACCGTAATGCACTTTATATATTAATATCTCTATAGCGTTAAAAGATAGTTAACAGCAGTGACAAATCAACCATGTGTACTTTGCTTGTGACACTCGTAGAGATGAAGTTGGTGACACACTCAAAAAACTCTTCTTCTTTTAAGACTTGACGGCTAATATTATACATCAGAATCCTCTTGCATTTTGTTTAAAAAAACTTTTTTAGAAACACTGGGTCTTTGGATCCAAATGTAGGTTTCTTACTATTTCTTAGTCCTCATAGTATTTGCTTAGCGCTTTAATATCCAGAGAGCTATTTTAAACAAATTTATTTTTTACCTACATAATCCAATCTGGATTTCAGGTTAAAAGTACTTCCATCCAAAAAGAAAAAGAACCAAGAGCACTCTTTAGTTTAAACTCTTAATAATAACACATCTTCATATTATGAAAAAGGTGCTCTTTGGAGTCAAAGGTTTCTTCAAAAGTTTAGTGAAAAATATTGGTGAAAAAATACCTGTATCCATTGTTTTCATGCAGATTTGATTTCCATTACATGAGAGTAGATGTTAAAACTTCAAACTTCAAGTTTTAACATCTACTCTCATGTAATGGAAATCAAATCTGCATGAAAACAATGGATACAGGTATTTTCATGCAGATTTAAATTAATCCATCAGACAAATCACCAAAAAGGTAACACATCACCAATTTATTCCTTTTCTTTTTTTTCTGCCACGTTTACATGTGCGGCTAAGACTGCCATTATTTGCATTAATTCTTAGAATTTTGTAGTCTCGGCCCAGAATAACTGGGTGTGGCAACCTTTCCGCCACCCCTACTACCAGGTGAGGTTTTATCGGTCCTACCTATAAATATCCTTTTAGGGTGGGGTATGCCGCCGTATCTCCATGGATACAGGAGATGGCCACCTGACCTCGTGGCCGCCACGACACACCGCCCAAGAGAGCTCTTCTAACCAAGGTTTGCTCACATCCCGTGTCCACTAATGCGTGGGTTTTCACATTACCTAAAATCACATCAATCATACAAGGCCCCTCCCGACGATTTTCCCCATGCTTACCTAGCTCAGGTGCCCAATTACACGCGGCCACGTCACACTCCATGGCAGCGGGGCATGACCTGGCCAGATGTCCTGGTTGGTTACACCTAAAATACGTTGGGAGGACAGAGGGAACATTGGTTATGTAGTTACCCCTTTGCTGGTAGGGCAACGGGGCAGGGGCAGCAGCTCTACCCCAGCTGGGGGCCAACCTTGGTCTTCATGAAGAGGAGGCAAGGGGGCCCATTGGGGTCGGTGGTCTCGGAGGTCTGGGTCCCGGGACTGATGGTAGGGGTGGTGTTGGAGGAGAAAGAGGTAGGGGTCGGCTGCTCCGAGGGGCGGGAACCGACAGTATCCTAATCCGGGCGGAGACCAGGGAGTCCTCGTAATCCTCCACCAGTTTTAAGGCGGCTTCCAGGGTGTCGGGGTTGTGGCGCCGTATCCGTGCCGATCACATGGCAGAATTTCTCCACCACCACTGCTTCCCCCATTTCCAGGTTGGTTTTCTTCTCGGGGGTCAGCCAGTGGACCATGTGGTCACACAACCGCTCCGGGGATCTTCGGTACTCGCTGAACCGTACCCGGTGGGTCTCTGCCGTAATATTGAGGCGGCAGAGAATGGCCAGCTTGACCAGGTCATAACTGGCAGCGCTGAGGTCGCTCATGCCCTGGTAGGCTGCCTGAGCCTCCCCGATCAGGCAGGGTCCCAGCTGGCTTGCCCAGAGCTCCGCAGTGGTGACGCAGTGGTAGCCATTCTCTCAAACGCCACCAAGTACGCCTCTGGGTCATCCTCCGCCGTCATCTTCATCGCCCGAGCCTTCGGTGCCGACATTGCTGGTGTTGCGGTAGGGGCTGCTGCTGTGGAAAGTGTCAGCCCTACCCTTTCAATGAGCACAGTGTAGCGCTCCTGCCTCCTCCTTCTCTCCTCTGTGTCCTGTCTTCTATCCAGCGCCTCCAGCAGCTCCGCTAGTGCGTTGTGATCCATATCCTGTGTTTTGACACCACGTGTGGCAAAGTGGCTGCTGAGTAGAAGAAGTGCAGAGGTGATGCAGTGCAGAAATAATCACAAATGGAAACTGTAATCCGATTTGGAAAAGGGATCTTTATTTTATACAAATCCCGGTCTGGCGACCAAACAATAATCCTCCGGCAATACACACGAATGTGTAAAGCTTGGCAGGAAAATAATGATAATGATTTGCAAAACAAAACAAATAGTAACACGTTATCCGCTCCCACAATAATACTAACATAATCGCCAGTCCGGGTGCGTGCAGTAGTGCTTGAGGTGGGTGATAACAAACAAACAGTGACTGTGGTGTTGATGTTCCGGGTAGTGCTGGCCCAAGGCGACAGCTGCGGAGATGTGTTAGCCGTCTAGTGAATTCACAAAACAAAAGACAATTACTAACAGTGCTACAAACAAACAAAACACACAAATTATTTTACAATTATTTTGGAACTCTCCCGGTCCTTCCAGTTCCGTGTTTCTCTGAACCAAGCGAAGGAAAAGATTTACGATTCTCCCGCCCCTTTATGCCATTACGCATGACCCCTTGGTAAACGATTGCAGCTGTCTTTACTGTCTGCAGCTGCTACATCATTTCCCTTCCGGGTCAATACGTTCCTGCAACAGAGTCTCGTCTTATTCCAGAATGACCTACTTCCCATCCCAGGGAAAGAACTGCCAGGCCAGCCCGTCCAAAGCCTTTCCCTTTCGCTGCTTAGCGCCCTCACAGGTCGGGAGGGAGATTTATAACCAAAAATGATATTTCTGTCACACTCATTATTAAACTTATATTCAAATGGTTTATTCAATCTTTTCAAATGTGAATTGTCATCGCGAGAGAGTCTTGAGGCACACTGATTTGGTTTAATAAATCTTTCCAGAACCGCAGTGATATCATTGACTCGTTTTGTATTCTGATTTCCTTGAGTGCACCTCATCACTACAAAATGGCATGTAAACAAATGGCGAAATGCGCCAGTAACAGGGCGAGCAGCCCTGTGCGTCTTATTTGTTTAATTATTTTTAGAACGGGGTCTCCCCCTCCGCCCCTGTGTTATTTTGTATTTGTTTATGATTTAGTTATTGTGTGTAAATGACGGTGAGCGTCGTATATTTTGTTTTTGTTTTGTTTAGTGACAGCGTAGCCGTTTGTTTGTTTGTTTCATGCTGTTTGGTAGTGTGGATGGGAAGACCCATCTACTGTTATAAAAACCTCGTGCAGAAGGTGGCCATCTCCCGAATTAATTAAGTGATTCATTTGTTGCTAAACCTGCATAAAAGCCTGCAGCTCTACCCTCGGGGTGGGTGTTAGATCGGAGAGAGTGAGCGGAAAACAAAACAAAACAAAAAACGAAACTGAAACGTAAAGGATCAGTGAAGGCTATTGCCCAGCCTGATCGTGTATTTTGTGTTTGTGATTTTGTTTTGTTTGACTGTTTTATTTTGCTCTGTGAGCAAGTCTTTTTTGTTTAAATATTTTATTTATTTTTGCTTAATAAAAACGGCGCCACTGCGTCTCTTAATATTATTTTGAAACTGCAGTGCCTGGTGTCAGTGTTTTTAGTTCCTGCTTCTGTCTAACGTCACCGCCCAGCCAGCCTGCCACAGCGCCGCTGTTTCTCTTGCTACAAAAAGTTGGAAATTGTTCAAGGTCCTGAAAAAAAAACCTGACTCAGACACAAGTCGACGAGCAAGTTGGTGTTTTCAGTTCTGGTGAGTTGCTTCACCATTCTGTCTTGAATGTTGCTCCTGTACAGGTATTCATAATTAATCAAGAGTTGCTGCTGTATTTCTTAACGTGTGTAGGGGTGCTGTGTTAATTTAGTTTGACAGTTTTATTAACGTTGGTTTGTCTGTTACTTTTTTATTATAGTTTATTATCATACGCTTGCCTACGCTTATGTTGATGCACGTGCATCATGACAAGAATTACATATTTATTTATTTATTGATTCATGTTGTGTCTAGTGGTCAACTCCGTCTTACTGTGGCTAAGAGAACACTTTGCTTGCTTCTTAAGTTTTGCCTTTACGTTCCTCTTCTCTTATTTCACTTCCTTCTACGTTCTGTGTCCTTTACCATTTGCTATCAACGCCCCCTATTTATAGTCTGAAGAATTGTTGGTGACAATGATGCCTGCCTGAGATGTCGCTCTTTCAAAACACAAATGCAACTCCCTGCGCCAGTTTTGTGCCGTTACTTCACAACTAAATGTTAATGACACCACACCGCAAACGTTATGCTGACCACCGGCACTAGCGCTAGCACTAAAAGACTGTGCAAAGCATGGCTCCAAAATCGCATTCCAGCACAAAAAAAAGTTTGCGCTGACTGAGCTCCAAACGTGAGCACAAGCCACCTTTGCACTAGTGCCGAAACTTTACGTCATGAAAATCTGGCCAAAGATGCATTGCACCAGCACCAACTGGAGCGGACAAAGCTTTATTTAACAGTATAGGTTCAGTGGGCTCAGCTCCCTAAAGCCTGCTGCTGTGGAAGCTACTCTTTCCTTGTGTTGCTGTCTCCTAACAACATTGCTGTAGGGGGTGAGGCCTTTCTACAGAGCAATGTGCCTTGTCTTTGCTTTATTGACCCAGTAGGTGGCATCTTTTTAAAGATTAGAACAATACTATTCTGAATACAGCTTGTGTTATTGTGTTTATACATTACGAAAAGACAATGGTGAGTAGCCTATGAACCTGGAAAGGTACGCTCTATTCTGAGTAGTATTTATAGATATCTTGAACATTTTCTTTTCAATCCGTGTCATATAAAAAATGACATATGGGTTGCAGTGCATTAGGAGAAAATATTTCATCTCAGGGTTCTGTGCCATTTCAGAACTACTCGAGCTTCACTCTTATGATGTCACGGAAACCTTGATGAAATATTTTTATGTAATGCACAGGAGCGCATGTATTATATATATTATATATATAAGTAATAATGTTCTAAGTAATAAATACAGTGTAATGTTGGTGTAAATCATAAAGCTTTCTGTTTGTTACTGGCAATAATACCCTTTGAATGGAAAAAGGCTTTGGGCTAAAGCCAATCGGTAACACAGAGACATGACTTCAGTTGCTCTATCACTCTGTGCTCTATGTCTCATTGAAATCCTTAATTCAAAACCTACTATATTTAGCACAGTAAAAAGATACTGCAGTGAAACTGTGAACATTACATTTATACTGTACTTAGTATGACTCTGTGTGCCTTTCTTTTACTGGAAAATTCAGAACAGTTATTCCAGAACATAAAAAGCAGAAGTTTACAGTGACATTAGGCATACAAGTGTACAATCAAGTAAACATAGAAATGGTATCGAGTGATTTTTGAAGCTTTTTTATTTTACATATGAATTTTTCAAGGATCTGATCACAGGAGTCTGTTCATTTTTGGAAGCTGTAGTAGAAGTACAGTTCCAGAGTAGATTTCTGAAGCTGAAGCGCAGGTTTTCTCGGGTATAAAATAAAGCTGCCTGCTGCCGCGGGGAGGTAGGCCACAAATGCTTCTTGCAACAAAAATGCAATCAAGTCAAAAGCAAAACCGCTTCAAGCACATATAATATTGCTTTAATGTATTTTCTCATATTATGACTTATTTTGTAGCTGTGCTGAAAAAGGTGAAACACATCTGAAGGATCACACTAAATTGTGTCTGAAACGAATAAAGGTGTCAATGTTAGTCATTCATACACATCACTATTGAGATTGAAAAAGCTAAATTGTATGTAGGCCACAGTAAGTTGTTGTTTTTGTTTTTTAAATACATCAGTATTTGCATGCTGGATAGAATTAGATTGGTAATTTTTTTTGTTGTTGCTTATTTCAATACAATCATAATAACAAAAATGGGCAGACCAGGCCACACAGGATGATTTTGGGAATGGGCACAATCAGCATTGCCAGATGAACGGAGGCTGATAATGGAGCTACATTGTTTTCAATGTATTTAAGAAGTGAGGTGTAAATTTTGTAAAAGTGGGTGAGCAGATAAATTGTTACACAGTTAAAATAAAACTGCATGCGTTTATAAAACAATAGCTGCAATACCTTTAGTATGGTTATTCAAAATACAATTGGCCTCTATTCATTTGCAAGCTTGTGCATTTTAACCACATTGTTGATTTTATTTAGACTAAAGTTAGATTTTTATATATATATATATATATATATATATATATATATATATATATATATATATACACATACATATATACACACACACACACACACACCCCTTGTTATATCGCCCCTCGCTATACTGCAGATTCGGTTATATCACGGTGCTGGAGTTGGCTCCCCATTTTTACAGTCTAACTGCGCATGCCTTAGCTGCAATATACATAGACAATTTGACTTAGAATTACTCTTCATTTTATTTTGTACTGTGCATCACAAACAAAAATATACAAAACAAATAAAAACAAAGCATTAATATCATACTGTTATCATATACACACACATTGCCAATAACACAAAGCAAATTAAATATCTGCTTGCTGAAGCAGTTTTTATTTTAGCCAACGAGGTATTCACTTGTGGCAGCAATGCACTAGCACAAGTCACAGGGCACAGTGACTTCAGCTCCCTCGCAACAAGCCTGTATGTTGCATTGTGAAGCGCCGCCCAATGAGTCTGGTGGCATTTTCTTGTACATTGGTAACCAAGTTGCTTCTGTACACTTCTGAAGTCATTCTGCTGCTGCCATCATTCGTTACATCATTAATAAAGATGAGTGAGCCCGTTCCAGAGGCATGCATGGCTGCCTCATGACACTACCTCCACCATGCTTCACAGATGAGGTGGTATGCTTTGGATCATCTGCAGTTCCTTTTTTTTCCTCTATGCTTTTGCCTTCCCATCACTGTGATAAAGATTAATCTTCATCTCATCTGTCCATAAAACTCTACTGGCTCATCTCTGTACTTTAGCAAATTCTAATCTGGCCTTTCTGTTTCTGGTGCTGATCAGAGGTTTGCATCTTGCAGTGTAGCCTTTGTAATTCTGCTGCCGAAGTCTTCTGCGAACAGTTGATTGTTACACTTTCACCCCAGCATTCTGTAGGTTGTTGGTGATTTCACCAACACTTATTTTAGGGTTGTTTTTCACAGCTCTGGTCATTTTTCTGTCATCTACTGCTGTTGTTTTCCTTGGCCGACCTTGTCGTTGCCGATTGCTGAAGACACCAGTGGTTTCTTTCTTTTTCAGGACATTCCAAACTGTTGATTTGGCTATGCCCAGCTTTTGTGCTATGGTTCTAATTGAGTTCCTCTTTTCTTTTAGCATCCAAATCGCTTGCTTTTCTTTCATAGACAGCTCCCTAGTCTTCATGTTGGATTATGCCTACTGACAACAAACGCAGACGCCAAAGGCAAAAGCAAAGGATAGAACTGAGACTATACATTCACAGCTCTTTTATGTGTGAACAATTAATGCAACAGGAAACACCTGATCAATGAGAAACACCTGTGAGCCAAATGTCCCAATACTTATGCTCACATGAAATGGGGGGATGGAACTCTGAAAGTGCTGTTATTCTTAGTTGGTAAAACATTTATGTGTTGAATCAGCCAGAAATAAAAGGTGACACTCTATACTTTTGCCTCATTCATCTTTTAATCGTATTTTCATATTGCTTGAGTGTACAGCAAAAATAGCAATTTTAACTTCTGTCCCAATACTTACGGAGGACACACACATATATATATATATATATATATATATATATATATATATATATATATATATATATATATATATATATATATATATATATATATATATATATATAAATAAAATTAGTAACACAACCACACCCACTCGGGTTCTTTGCCCCTTTAAAAACACTTACCCAGGACACAGAAATTGAAGTTTAAGGCGCTGACGCGCTATTTTTCTTTAATAATAACACAAACACAAAACAAACAAAACAAACACCTAGCTCCTTCGGAGCGCTTACTACACAGTATGCTGACTAGCTTGCAGGACGGCTAAGCCGTTTACCTGGCATACCCAAAAATAAACCACACAGTTTAACACAACACTTACTACTTCAGTTGACTGCTTGGACAGAAAACACACCACCTGCCTCCTTCTACACAGCAGCCCTGAGCAGACTGACTGCCTCTCTTAAATGCCCTGCACCTGGTTCTAATTTACAATTACCAGCAGGTGCAGGGGATAATTAACAATCAAATAATTAACTGAAAATTAAACAACTAACAAAACTAATTAAACAAAATGTGCATACGCACATGTTTTCTGCAGGGAGGATTTAACCCCTTCCCTGCTGTCTTACAATATATATATATACACACACACACACAATAAAAACGTAACTGTTTGTAATGTTACTAACATTATTGATTTTAGGGCAATTCCGTTTCTTTTCTGGCACTACACCACTGTGTATATAATATAACTGATGATTTAAGGAACAATCACAAATGTGTCATGGAAAGAGATCTACTAAATTATGTGAACAATCCTTTTTAATCTGTGAAAATAACAAACTCACTGTTGTATAACATGCATTCTTATGCTTGACACTTTCCAGGTACATTTCTTTCTGTAATATTTAGCAAATCAAGTTGATTTTATTGATTTTGAACTGGAGCATAGATAGTGTGAATATGCGACTATACAATGGTTTTAAAAAGATGAAGAAAAATAGACGGCTGAAGTGACACTCTAAAGAGAAGAGCTGTGGAAGGCTTTAGCTCGCAGCACAAGGGCTCCACACTCAATCTCAACGCATCCTTCACATGCTCCACACACCCCTCAGTGCACACCCACACTCAATCTCAACGCATCCTTCACGTGCTCCACTCACACCCCTCAGTGCACACCCACACTCAATCTCAACGCATCCTTCACGTGCTCCACTCACCCCTCTCAATGCACACCCACACTCAATCTCAACGCATCCTTCACATGCTCCACTCACCCCTCTCAATGCACACCCACACTCAATCTCAACGCATCCTTCACGTGCTCCACTCACCCCTCTCAATGCACACCCACACTCAATCTCAACGCATCCTTCACATGCTCCACACACCCCTCAGTGCACACCCACACTCAATCTCAACGCATCCTTCACATGCTCCACACACCCCTCAGTGCACACCCACACTCAATCTCAACACAGCCTTCACATGCTCCACACACCCCTCAGTGCACACCCACACTCAATCTCAACGCATCCTTCACATGCTCCACACACCCCTCAGTGCACACCCACACTCAATCTCAACGCATCCTTCACGTGCTCCACACACCCCTCAGTGCACACCCACACTCAATCTCAACGCATCCTTCACGTGCTCCACTCACCCCTCTCAATGCACACCCACACTCAATCTCAACGCATCCTTCACATGCTCCACACACCCCTCAGTGCTCACACACTCAGTCACCACCTCAATCTCAACGCATCCTTCACATGCTCCACACACCCCTCAGTGCACACCCACACTCAATCTCAACGCATCCTTCACATGCTCCACACACCCCTCAGTGCACACCCACACTCAATCTCAACGCATCCTTCACGTGCTCCACTCACCCCTCTCAATGCACACCCACACTCAATCTCAACGCATCCTTCACATGCTCCACACACCCCTCAGTGCACACCCACACTCAATCTCAACGCATCCTTCACGTGCTCCACTCACCCCTCTCAATGCACACCCACACTCAATCTCAACGCATCCTTCACATGCTCCACACACCCCTCAGTGCACACCCACACTCAATCTCAACGCATCCTTCACATGCTCCACTCACCCCTCAGTGCACACCCACACTCAATCTCAACGCATCCTTCACGTGCTCCACTCACTCCTCTCAATGCACACCCACACTCAATCTCAACGCATCCTTCACGTGCTCCACTCACCCCTCTCAATGCACACCCACACTCAATCTCAACACAGCCTTCACAGACCATTCCTGCAATCTCCATGTGGCACTCCCTCTATGTTAGCACAGGAATCCTTTCACGCTGTATTCACTGTACTACTACTGCTAATATCTCATAAACCATTTCAGCTTACAACTCTTGGGGCAGAATCGAGCGGCACTGTTCACTTTGATAAACACCTAATGCTTTAAGATATTTGCTTCATACTTGGTGCACGTGTGTATTCTGTGATTCTCTTGGTCAAGTTCATGTCAAGTACAAGAAAAAGGAACCCTTTCGTGCCAGTTTGTTGCATGCATCAGAAACCCTAAGAGGTGGCCGTTCATATTTACAGGGCTATATAGACCCTGCATACTAGATGTGTTGTTACCATGGCATTAATTCCTGTTCTAATATGGCTGCCATATTGGGTCATGGGACTTTAGGTTTCTTCTGTATAGAGAAAGTACACTTTGAGTTACTGTATACACAGCTCTATTCTTTGATATTTTTAGTTCCATTACCAGTGTTGTCCAATAAAAAATGTAACTTTTTCTCTGCCACATTGTTTTAACCTCTTGCCATATCAATGCAAATGCTTTACTTAGGGACAGTTGTATTCTATGATTCTGTCAATAAGTTATATTACAGGCGGTGTCCAGTTAAAATTATAGTGGCACATTGTTTTAACTTCGTACAGATTTTGACAGCTATCTTTTACTGTTGTTTTAACTTCAGGGCTGTTTTCTTTTTAGGTTTCTAAAATGGTTTGTTGATACAAGGTGCTGGTTCTAGTACTAGCAAACACTCAGCCTGCGTACCCTACCCTAACCCTAAAGCTTTGTTAAAAACATGCATCCATGCTTCTGTGTAGACCTAATACAGCCCAGTTGTGCCGTTCAGGTCTGCCCTGGGATTCTAGGCTCCTTCTCGACATTGGTATTGCGATGCATTCTCTGCACTCTTAGATTTTTTTAACATTTTGCAGTTCTATGCTGTTTTCCAGAGTAAATAAAGGGACGATTTATTGATTTTTTAAATGTAGAGTCATTTAAAAAATGAATAAACCACAGCTTGGGTTACAGCTTTGGCAATCCGGTTACTTTTAAGAGGTATAAGTTGTTTTTAAAAGATTATTATTATTATTATTATTATTATTATTATTATTATTATTATAAATACAACTTTAATTTAAAACAACAGTAAAAGAGATTGTAAAAGGTGATAGGAAGTGTCACCATATACTACTATTGTTTAAATTTGAGGTGCTTTTTGGGACATGCTTTTGGCAGGTTTACAACCAGGGTTGTTAAAGTAACGTGTCCACTGTGCATTGTAACAAGTGCTGCCCTCAACCACGTTGCACTCAGGACCCAGAGGAGGTCATATATTTCATTATGGCAGTCGGCAACCATGTGTCTTGCAGTTAGATTCCAGCACTGGAGATTTCGCAACGCCTTTACCTTCAAAGAAGAGAAAGGCAAGAATATACTTGTGGAGTGCAACCTGTGTCGACCCAAGGAGAAGGTGCTGTCTACATCAAAGTCTTCAACATCCAATTTAAAGAAACACCTTGAGGTAGGCCTATGTTCCATCTGGGACTGCTGGTGATGTACAGTGTGTTTGATTTTAAATAATTGCTCACGACATTAATAAGAGTGGATCATGTGGGTAGCAGGTACAGTATTCCTGTAATTACATAAAAGAAAGCTAAATTTACTGATATCTGATTTACAACAAAAATGGTGCATGTGGAAGAAAGGACATTGCATTAGTTAAATGTTTCTGTTTGATAAAAAGTAAAAGATTATCATATATTTTATTTAAAATACTAAAATAAGATTACGTAAAATGTCTATTAAATGTTTTACACATTACTGATCTCTGTTCACAGTTGTTTTATCTTCCAAATAATGGTTTTTATCATTTTTTTCAGTTAATTATGTACCATGTAAAACAGACTGTAGTGGTTTATGACCTCAGTCATATTTGCTGTGTTACTGCAAATGACTAGAGTGCAAAGCAGCAGTGTTGCATGGATTCCAGTGATGTAATAAAATGTACACTACACCCCCTCAAAGAAACTATGAGGTTTCATGCTTCTTTACTCTGTGCTACGATTGGGTATTTATTTTGTCAATGTTGAAAACTGCTAATTCTCTGTTTTTAAACCTGAATTTTATAGTTATATTATAAAGAAATGTATTTAATTACTTTGTATTTGTTATCGGTGGTTATATTTATTTATTTAATTATTTTTATTTAATGAATTAATTAATTCAATTAATAAACAATGTTGCGTGAATGCAACTTTTTGAAAAAAAAGGTCCCTTACCCTAAATTGTTTTCAATAAAAAAACTATTTTTTGAATTTCTTAACTATTATTTTCAAAGTAATAGTCCCACATACTAGTTTAAAAATCCTCCACAGTTACAATTTACCAGAGAAGTTAGAAACCAACTTAAGATGTTACAGTAAAATGCAATTAAAAAGTAAACAGAATAGAGTGTTACCTGAAAACAAAATTGGATCAAATAATTTTTGGGTGGGGAGATTTTCAGAAACATACTAAACACGTTTTATTAACTAAGATTAATTCTGCTGCTTTATTTTATTCTTTTTGTAGAGAGTGCACGCTGAATATTGCAAGAAGACTGTAAAACACAGTGTGACGCTGCTGGACTTGGATGATGACAGAACATTAGACAGCTCTTTGGCAGTGGCTTCCAAGAATATAAAGCTTGTCCAGTGGCAACCTGTGCAGCCAACATTACACCAGTTCAGCTCATGTCCAAGCCAGGAAACAGTTGATCGACTCATCATGGATTTCATCATTGATGATGCTCAGGCATTCAACATTGTGGAGCAGCCATCTTTCATCAACCTTGTGAAGGGTCTTGCCCCTAACTGCAGGGTTATGTGCCGCCAGACGCTTGCTGAACGAGTTGACCAAGCCTATGAAAACATGAAGGTCCAGTTGAAGGCCAAGTTTGAAAAACTCCACACTGTTTGTACAACCGCTGACATCTGGAGAGCGCATGGTCGGAGTTTCTTGGGTGTAACAGCTCACTGGCTTGACATCAATTCAGTGGAGCGCCACTCAGTTGCTCTGGCATGTTGTAGAATTACAGGGCCCCATACCTATAATCTTATAGCAGCAAAACTTGAAGAAATTCATGCAGCTTTTGAAATTCACACAAAAGTATGTTGCACTATAACAGACAATGGCTACAACTTTGTTAAGGCCTTTAAAGAATTTGCAAACTTTCCTAAGACTGAAGGAGACCAGGCACCAGAAGATGAGGAGGAAGACACAGTCATGTTTTCAGACCTTAACCATATTCTCACTGAGTGTTCCCTTGATGATGCTGCAACAAAATTCAGTCTTCCACATCAACGGTGTGCCGCCCATACACTTAACCTGGTAGCAGCAAAAGATGCGCATGACTTTCTGAGTACAGGTCCACTGGCCCTAAAGATGCTGTTCCAGTCAACCATTGCAAAATGCTCTGCCCTATGGAACAAGAGTAAAATGTCACCTCAGGTCTATGCACTCTTTGCAGAGAAGGCAACAACTCAGCTTAAATGGAATTTGTTTTTCCGTGCTTGCAGCAAGATGCGAAGCATTCCAGAGGAAGTTCTGCATAATATTTGTGACGGTCTGAATGTGGAAAGGCTGGGAGAAACAGAGCTCACCTTCCTGGATGAGTACTGCAGTATAATGGAGCCTCTTGCCTGTGCTCTTGATATCTTGCAGGGTGAATCCAAATGCTTCATTGGTTATCTCCTGCCAACCATCTCAGCGCTGCAGACAAAGCTTGGGGCTGTGAAGCACAAACTCAAATGTGCAGGACCTATGGCAGATGCAGTTTTGGCAGCTCTCCAAAAGAGGTTTGGCACCTGCTTTGAGGATTGTAAATTAATCCTTGCCAGTATAACCATCCCCCAATTCCGTATGCGCTGGATGAACGAGCAGAGTGCAGAACAGGCATATGGCTACCTTCTCAGTGAGACTTCCCTCACTGTGTCCGAGACACAAGCTCCTGAGATGGACACTGATGATGATGAGTTCTTCCAGTTTGACTCCTGCAATAAGCCATCCTTAGGTTCAGAAGATGAAGTATTCCAGTTCTTTAGGGATGGGGACAAAACACTGTCCTGTGTGCTTAAGTACCCAGTAATCAAGCAAGTGTTTATCACCTACAACACCCCTCTACCCTCCAGTGCCCCTGTTGAACGCATGTTCAGCATTGGGGGTAGGGTGCTGACGCCTTTGAGAAACCAGCTAAGTGATGTCTTATTTGAGAAGATGGTTTTATTACGTTTCAACAAAGGGGAAGTTAATTAAACGATTTTAATTTTGTTAGAAGTATTTTATTAAATTCATGTTTTTGTTTTATTTTAGAAATATTTGATTTAATGCACATAGTTAACGGAAGCCAATTAGTTATAATGACTCATTTTAAAAAAAAACAGTTTATGCTGAAAGAAAATAATAATGTTGTGTAAATGTGAAACACGATTTAAATTATACAAATAATAATAATTAGAATTCTGAGTTAACTTTGTGTGTGTGTTTTATTGGTAGCTCTATTGGTAGTAATGTAAAAGTACTCAGTAATCAAATATATAACTTCTGTAAGAAAGTAATCTGTAAAATGTAACTGATTACTTTTTTGAGCCAGCATACAATAGTGTGTTACTGTTTCCAAGAAATATTAACATCCCTGCTCACAGTGCTATTGTTTTTCAAGTTCTGAGTCTTAATAGCCAGTCATTTCACGGAACGATACCTTTCCCTTGTTCCAGTCCAGTTTAAGATGTAATGCTCCTACATAATACCGTAGTCTCTTAGACAAAGTTGACCACCAGACATAATATGAATCAATAAATATGTATTACTTGTTATGACACACGTGATTCAACATATGAAATGAACAGAATAAGTAAGAAAAAAGCAATATGCAAATGTATGATAAGAAACTATAATAATAAAGTAACAGACAAACCAATGTTAATAAACTAACTGTCAAACTAAATTAACACAGCACCCCTACAGACATTAAAAAATGCGGCAGCAGCTCTAGATTAATTATGAATACATGTACAGGAGTAATATTCAAGACATGCCCAAAATGATTTAACAGTTTGTAGCGATAGCGATGAGGTGCACTTGTGGAAATCGGAATACATTCTGGAAAGATTGAATTAACCAATCAGTGTTCCTCAAGACACTCTTGCAATGACAAGTCAGTTTTGAAAAGATTGAATAAAAGTTTGGTGATGATGAGTTATCAGTTTACAAAACAATAATGTATCAGTTGTGAACAAATCACTATCTGTGCCAAAAACATGTTCTTTCAAGCAAAGTTTCTGTTCCTTTAGGCGGAGCATTTACAATGGGGAAAATCTGTTTCACCACAAGGGTGTTGTTCTCTTAGGAGGTGTTCCTATACGCGGAGACTACTGTACATCACTAAATAATAATAAAATATAAATACAGTTGCCCTGGTCCTTCACACACATGTCTACTACTTGTAGGGTGTGGTGACTTTATTATTAATGAATCAGACAATTCTACTTTTATAGTTATTTGAATTACACGGTTTATTTTGATTTAATATTTGATTATTCTTAATGGATGATATAGTCAATACATGGTTACATTTGTTTACATTCATTGGTTATTCAAGATACAGAAACATCACAATTATTGCAAACCATTCTTCTAGTCGAATAATGGCAGGGACCTGACTTGCAGTCATAATAGTATTTTAGCCATTACGTTCAACTGGGAACAACCTTCCAGACGGGTTCGGAGAAGTTGCTTAGTCTATTTCACCTGGGGAATTCAAATAAGTCTACTTTCCTCTAAGCTTTTATAGAGTTGCATTTCATTTGACTCTGAACATGTGCAGTAGAACCTATACGCCTTCACACCTATACAACCGTTGCTTGAAATGCATAGCAGTCAAAACTCCAGCTATGAGTCAAAACTCCAGCTCCAGAGTATATGATAGCCCTTTTCACCAATGAAATCATAGACGACATTGTTGGTCATACAAATTTGTATGCCAAGCAGATGGACATAAATACCAACGGCAACGAAATAAGAATTTGTATTGGTATTCTTCTAGGCATTGGTAGTCTGTCATTAATTGAAATCCACTGGGCTTTCCAAACTCATGTGCCACAAGTTGCAGATGTAATGGCTAATCCACTTCAATGACAATACATCACAGGCTGAAAGCCCCGATCGTTTCTATACGTGGTTTGTTTTATCACGTTTAGGGAGACATAATTGGCCATTCCTGCCATGCATAAACAGTCAGTTGATGATGTATCTGTAAAGGGTGCACAGGCTGGTATCCTCAGGCAATATATCCATTTTTCTGTCATGCCTGTTCCGATGGAAAAAAATCATGACTTTGTTTTGCACCAGAGTAAGGGAACTTTTGAGGGCAGCAATTTGACTGATGGTAAATTAAAGATACTGATCGATGCAAAGGTGGTCATCACATTGTGCCAAACCATTGCTGCCCCTGAACAGACTGTTGTGCACTGTGACACATTCTTTACTTGTGTATTGTTACCTACTTGCACTGTTCAGGTACTGTAAAGGAAAACAGAATGGTTTCCTGCCTCCTAAGCAAATGGTTAAAAAACCTTGTGGCTATTGGGATGTCAAATCAAGCAAAGGCATCATCGCTGTGAAATGGCACGACAATAATGTGCATCCTTCCTCAGGAATGCTGCTGAGGGAACCCTGTGTCCGCTGTTATGCACTACAACAAAGAGGAGAAGAAAAAAAGTCCCAGCTGTACTTGCTATGTGCAGTGCAAATATGGGTGAAGTAAATCTTGGTGAGGTGCTTACACATTTGCACAAGAGATAATGCAGTAGCTCCCCTTATTTAGATATCTGCTAGAAATGGTAGTTTGTAATAGCTGTCTTATGTGCTCACCCCATAGATGGGGTTGCAAAGTGTGCCCCTAGGTCAGCCAGGCCTTGAGGAACCTAGATATGGTGTCGACCATCTTCCAGTGTGTGAGCCAGTGAGGCGAATGTGTAAATGTATTTATTTATTTATGGGTGTATATTTATTTATTTGTTTATTTATTTGTCAAAACCTGTGTCCCCATAAAGCCAAACCTGATGGTGCTGTAGTAAATGGCTGAATAGACAGTTGGCGCATTGTCTTTTCCTCATGAAAATAAAGACTTTCCAAACTGAATCCAAACGTTTTTGGAATAGTCTTGTTTTGTTTCTTCTAGGTTGTATTACAAAGACTTTGCGCCCAGAGCAAAGACTATTGAATTATTTGCCAAAATGTTATTATAATAGCAATTATTTATGTTTTGTTGAAATGCAATCTTGTTATTGTATGTAATACTACATTGCATAAATACTTTTTGGTTAAAGGGGCCAGATCTGGTAAACTGGCTTTTCTGAAGCTTCAGGTTGAAGGCAGAGACCTTTGTTAGAAACTCTTTCAAAAAGAGCAGCCATGTACAACTGTATCTAGCTCCTTTTGTAATTTTTTTTAACAAAAAAAGAAAATGGAATTAATTTCTTTTTTTCACTTTCAGAAAATATACTTGTAGCAGGATAGCGTCAGAAAGGAGACTCTGGGAAAGCTGCAGTTTAAGTGTGAATACACACTTTTAATAGACAAACAAAACATAGGAACAAACAAACAGGCACGGTGGCCAAAATAAAAGGCTTACACAAAACAACACTGAACACACACCGCTGTTGTCAGGCTAAACATTCGCCTTCACTGACCAGTACAGCAATTACACAGTGTAACAACTCACCACCTCAAACACCTACACCAAACAAAGTATTTTTCCTTGCTTTTACACATGTGGCCACTCCCCAAATAGCATCAGTTACCTAATTGGGAAATGTCCACACCTGTGATTGCTGGCAGGGACAGATTTAACCCCACCCCTGCCAACCTTACAGTCCCACACACACACACACAACAGCCACGGGGTTTCTGCCCTGCCACAATACTTAAAATAATACAATCAAATCACTGTGTTCCTAATAAAGGGGTATTAACCCAACAATTAGCAACACTAAAGTCTGCCTATCTCTGAGACCAGAGCTTCCAAAAAATCATTTTGTTAATGTTAACGTGAACTATTATTTTCTGGTAAGTATAGGTACAATAGAAAATCCATTTACAATATTTTTGTATGAGGTTCTTTGCATTTGAAATGTATTTTTGTTTACGACTGTAAGTCGCCCTGGACAAGGGCGTCTGCTAAGAAATAAATAATAATAATAATTTCAACCATCTCGGAATTGGAAAACTGGCACCCTGTTTAGTCAATTAGTTAATGACTTTATTACAACTAATTCAGATGATCAACATTTGCCAAGGCCGTAAACAAATGCTTTGGTAAATGTCTTCATCAGTGATTAATCACGTTTGACATGGAAACTGATGAGAATTCAGCCTGGATATGGCCACTTTTCAATGATATTAAACATTGGATTGCAAGGTAGCATTTCAAAATTATTTCTAAAACACCACTGTGTAATAGATGAACACTTCTGTGGTGTTTTAAATTAATCTATTTCCAAAAATGTTTCAGGGCTTGAAGAGGCTGGGGGAAATGACGTGATGAATGTGGAGCCACGTGTAAAGAAACGCAAAACATGGAGAGAAGAAAATAGGTATTTTCAGCAGAAGTGGGAAATGAAGTTTCTGATGTTTTTGAAAATAGGTACTTCCAGTTCTGAGCAGATAGCAGTATGTGCTGTGTGTAAAAAGGAGATCCATCAAATAAAAACATATGCGATGCACCGTCATTATAGCACTCACGCCAATGTAGTAGCAGAAAAGTATAAAAATGACTTTCAGAGACACATGCTGTTGAACAGAGCAAAAAACGAGCTGGACAAAAAGACAAAGAGACAAATGCAGAATGTGCTGAACGAAGAAGATCAGATCCATTTGACTTGTTTCAAAGTTGCTTTATGTTTGGCACAAGGCATGAAACCTTTAAGTGATGGAGAAGTGGTTAAAAATATTGTTCTTGCGGTGCAATCATACAATCCCTTTTTCAGCATTGCACCACTGAGCAGTGACACAATCCAGGAGAGGATAAGAGACATGGCTAATTTTATTCAAGATGAAACAGTCAAAAAAATAGCCCTCAGCCCTTTTTATAGTCTTTCTTTGGACGAGAGCAGGGATGTCACTGGGAAAATACAGGTCATAGTTGGCATTCGCTATTTTGACTGTGACAACGAATGCTTTTGCGAGAGAGTTCTGTGTTTGGCAACTCTTCCTGAGCATGCCAACAGTGAGAACATTTTTCAGACTGTCAGAGATCGAATTGAAGAATGCCACATTGGTGTTTCGAGTATGTGTGGCCTGACGGCAAACGGGACCGCTGTTTTGCAGAATGGAAGTGCAAATCTGCTGGATTATTTTCAGCAGAGCTGTGCACAAAAGCTGTTCCTTTTCAGCTGTTTTAGCCACCAAGTTCTGGTCAACAGGGCCTCCATGAAAACCATGAATGATATTGAATCCGTGGTGAAAAAGGTGATCTATGTCATTAACACTGGCTGTGTTGATAAATGGAGATTCTCAGCTCTCTGGGAATCGCAAGATGAGTCGCAGAATGTGCTTCTAAATTACAATGCTGTCCACTGGATCAGTTTTAATGACAATGTGCAGAAACTATTTGAGATTTGGGAAGACCTCATTCAATTGCTGACTGCTGTTTCTCCTGAACTGGCCCAACAATTACAAGACCCATTTGTGCATGGCTGTCTGCTCTTTTTGAAAGAGTTTCTCCCTAAGGTCTCTGCCTTCAACCTGAAGCTTCAGAAACGCGAGCTTACCATCATTGACAGCATGGAGCTGATTAATACATTCAAAATGATGATTACACACACTGCACTGAACCTGAGTGACTTTACTGTGTATAATGAGCTTGGACTGTTTCTTAAGGGGCAGGATGCTAAAATGCGGAAAAGAGTCTGCTTGACTGTATTAGAGTACCTGAAAATCCTTTCTGAGGACCTTAAAGAACGTTTCAGTGAGACTGACTTTTTTAGTCAGTATGGTTCCTTTGTGACTGATCCATTTAGTTCCAAAATCTCAACATTTATCTTGCTTGAAAGACTTGTAAGTGCTTTACAAGACAGACTGTCTTCCTTTGAAGCCTTGAATTTTGCCGGCCTCAAGTATCTTATGCAGAAACTACAGAAAGATAAAAAAATGAAAGCGCATTTCAGTCAGCAGGCTGTTACAGTTGAGAAGTTTTGGAGTAGCATGTACCAAGTTTCAGAGTACAAGCACCTGGGTAAATTTGCTTTACTTTTCCTAACCCTGTTCCCTACAACAGTCCTATGTGAGAGGTCATTCAGTGCTCTTCACTTCTTCAGATGTCAGGACCGAGACCGTCTGACTGAATCGAACCTGCAAGCCTTGCTTTTAGTTTCACAAGAAACCCGTCAACCTGAAGACTTTCCGTTCTATGATCTGCAAAACTTTTGCAAGCATCGACAGTTACCTGTATGACGAGTACAATTCCAAAGAGTTGTTGTAATTTGATGTTTTTAAAGTTTTAAAGTCTTTAGGATTAAATGACATTAAGTGTGTGGGTTTTTCTGCAAACGCTATACTGAATGTTTATTTCTGGAGGGAATCCTGACCATATCAAGGGGTCACAAAACAGCCCTTTACAGAACATCTCTGAAATCACGGTCGTGTCTGCGCAATTAGAATATAGGAGAGAGAAAAGCTTTATTAAAAAGAGCCAACTTTGTGACAAAGAGGATATTTCCACAGCTGTTCAGGTTGTTGGAATGCTATTATTGTTGTGTTTCTATTGAATACAACCTTCAGGATTTTTTTGTTTTGTTTTGTTTTACGTTAAAGCAGCAGAACATAAATGGTAAATAAAGGAGGATTTTCCTGAAACTGTCTACTTGTAGGGATTTATATTAAGTAGCAGGGCATTTTATCAAACCAAAAAGCATGGTTATCATTGTTGTGTAAATTGCAAAAACATACAAAATACTATAGGCCTATAAAGAAGTAAAATCTACAAAAAGAAAATCTGAAATACCAGATTAAATAAGGCACATTCTATACAGGCAATACAGAAAGTGAATTTGGTTAAATCATGTATATATGACAACATTTACTAACATTAATAATATGACAGGCATATAAAAACTACATAACCTACAACAAGCACTGCATAAAATTGTAGCACTTTATTTAGAATGGCATTAATACAAGTATTGTATGGATATGCATCTCCTCATTTCATTTTAAGTTCAGTAACATGTTAAACAGTCAAAAATATATAGTATATAATATACAATTGGGGTACTGACTGCTTAAGTTTATTCATATTTCACCAGAATATTTTCATCAATGCTGGCTTCACAGTCTTTTATTTAACCAGGTAAGTCAATGGAAATGCATTCTCATTCAGAATGGAGGCACGGCCAAGAGACTCATGAACTGCAGCAGTTAAATTACAAAACGCAGGCATCAGACAAAAACATCCAACAGACACTGAAGCCATCACACAAAGGGAAGCAAAAAAACAAACAAACAAAAAAAAAAACATTAAAAAAATCAATATGCACAATTTCGTCTGTTTAACACAACATCTCAAGTCCAGGTATAACAACTCGGAGCAATCGTGGCTGGTGGACATATTATTATATTTCTTATTATTACTTATTATTCTTAGCAGACGCCCTTATCTAGGGCGACTTACAATTATTACAAGATATCACATTATTTTTTACACATTATTTTTACATGCAATTGCCCATTTATAAAGTTAGGTTTTTACTGGCAATCTAGGTAATGTACCTTGCTCAAGGGTACAGCAGCAGTGTCCCCCACCTGGGATTGAACCAAGAGTCCAGAGCCCTAACCACTACTCCACACTGCTGCCCTCATAGGCTATAGGCCCTACTGATTAGCTGCATGAGGATTGTAGGACATGAACATGAGTTCCACAACATTATTCTATTCCAAATTAAAGGATGGTGGTTCAGTTTGATTAATTGCAGTCCAAAGATGCACAGAGACAAAGCAATACGTTTTTATTAGGGACCATTAAACAGACCAATTCAAATCAAGAATACTTTGGCCTTGCACAGTGCTGGAGGAGGCAGGGAGGTGGAGATCCAGCTCTCTGCAAGGAAACCTGCACAGTGATGGAGGAGGCAGGGAGGCGATTCAGCTCTCCACAGGGACACCTGCACAGTGCTGGTGGAGGCAGGGAGGTAAAGATCCAGCCTACTGCAGGGAAAACTGCACAGTGTTGGTGGAGGCAGGGAGGTGGAGATCCAGCTTTCTGCAGGGAAAACTGCACAGTGCTGGTGGAGGCAGGGAGGTGATTCAGCTCTCCGCAGGGAAAACTGCACAGTGCTGGTGGAGGCAGGGAGGTGATTCAGCTCTCCACAGGGAAACCTGCACAGTGATGGAGGAGGCAGGGAGGTGATTCAGCTCTCTGCAGGGAAACCTGCACAGTGATGGAGGAGGCAGGGAGGTGATTCAGCTCTCCGCAGGGAAACCTGCACAGTGATGGAGGAGGCAGGGAGGTGATTCAGCTCTCCACAGGGAAACCTGCACAGTGCTGGTGGAAGCAGGGAGGTGATTCAGCTCTCCGCAGGGAAACCTGCACAGTGATGGAGGAGGCAGGGAGGTGATTCAGCTCTCCACAGGGAAACCTGCACAGTGATGGAGGAGGCAGGGAGGTGATTCAGCTCTCCACAGGGAAACCTGCACAGTGCTGGTGGAGGCAGGGAGGTGATTCAGCTCTCCGCAGGGAAACCTGCACAGTGATGGAGGAGGCAGGGAGGTGATTCAGCTCTCCACAGGGAAACCTGCACAGTGCTGGAGGAGGCAGGGAGGTGATTCAGCTCTCCGCAGGGAAACCTGCACAGTGATGGAGGAGGCAGGGAGGTGATTCAGCTCTCCACAGGGAAACCTGCACAGTGCTGGTGGAGGCAGGGAGGTCACATAAACAATGACGAGTGACAGGTAAGATGTGCAGGTGTATGTATAACATAAAGGGGTGGAGGAAATGGCATGCATTGAAACCACAGACACGCTTTAATTTCAAGTTTTGGGTTATTGTCTTATGTATGCATGACATTCTCACTCTTTAATGCATTTCCACTTGCTGATACCTGGTCTGAAAACACAGTTATCTCCATGTAGGATGCAGCAATTGAACAACAGTACTGGGAGTTATAGTTTAGTAATATTGTGTTATGATAAATAGCACTGTAGCACAAATCCTTATATGTATTGTGCCATTATGATTATACCGTGATGTAGTGTAGCACTGTGCATTGTAATAATAAAATCATAAAAACTACAGAATACGTATAAATAGGACAGCCTTAATTATAGACTACCTTATTTTTCAACAATCCCCAGATCGGCTGCTGTTTTCAAACTCAACCTTGGCCTCTGTCCCTTTGATGGGTTAGAATCTAAATAAAGTCTGTTACTGCAAACAAACTGTCAAATGCACTTCATCTTGAAGAATGCTGTAGATTAAGGCAACGGAAAGTTGTAGCAACCAACAACAGACATTGCATATGCAATAAATGTTTCAATAATTTAGAGACATACCTGTACATACTGTAGTTAATGGCTGATAAATTAATTTGGGTGCAGCTGGTATTGCTAGATTTGCTTAAAAGTAGATTTTATTATCCTTTGTCTTTCTCTATTTGAATGTACAGAACAAATTACTGTATATATATTCCCAAATCCCAAATATTTCCAACAGAGGCAACTGCAGAGACAGGCAGACAGCTTACAGAATGAAAAATATAGGGTCCTCGAGTGGCTCACCTGGTAGAAGCACAGCTGCTTGGTGCACAGGGTGAGTCATACAGCGCATGTTCACAGCCTGGCTGTGCAAAGTAGGCTGGTCTTCACTTGGGACTCTGAAGGGAATGTCACATTGGCTCATGCGCTCACGTAGGATAAACTGGCAGGGTCTGTTTCTCTTCATCGCTCTACAGCAAACCCTGCTGTCTAGGTGTCCAGGGAGCTCAGAGCAGCACTTGCAGGGCTGGCCTATGTCCTCCAGAGGTCAGTAGCTCACTGACATCCACTCTAGAGTTCCTGGGTGAAAAAGGAAGCTTGGTTGTGGGATTGGAGGACGCCCACTGAATCTTCAGGTCTCCTGAGCCATGTGGGGAATTGCTGCGGTGAGGGGAAAAGTGTTTGGGCATTCCAAATTGGGAGAAAATTGTGGGTGGGGGATTATAATTGGACACACTAAGTTAAATAAATGAAAAAAGATTTGCAGAAAATAAATGCAATCAAGCATCTGTCTTGTATCAAAATGAATATTTTTAATAGTAAAATTAAACAAAAACAAGTAAAACGCTCAAAAATAAGTAAAATCAGTAACAGTACCTTTTCTCTTTATATCATTTTACAAATAAATGTAAAAACTAGCAATGCAATCCAGTTCCTTGAGCTAGGGATGGGTTCATCTTCAGTCTTAACATTTACAGCACACAGAATTGCTTGTAATCATGAGCATTGCTGTAAGCAACAATATATTTTAAATAACAGAAAATAACAGAAAAAACTGATTCTGATACAGTTTTACAGGATACTGGAAACAACCAGTAAAAATAACAACCAGCCAACACTGCAAAAGTTTGATATATGCAGGTCATCTATCAATATATATATATATATATATATATATATATATATATATATATATATATATATATATATATATATATATATATATGTACAGTAAAATAAAATCTGAAGTTTGTTTAGTTTCTTTCTATTTATGCTGAAAGGGAATAGAGGCCATATATATATATAATAATGGTAGACTGATGTTGTTGAAACATAGTAAAAGTAACAGCCCATGGTCCAGTGAATAATACTAAAATTGATGATTGGGATATTGTGGTGGTTATGAAGTATGAGAACACTCTTACCCCCTACACTTGTCTGTTAAACTACTAAAT
Source organism: Acipenser oxyrinchus oxyrinchus (assembly GCA_030684275.1). Taxonomy (NCBI): domain Eukaryota; kingdom Metazoa; phylum Chordata; class Actinopteri; order Acipenseriformes; family Acipenseridae; genus Acipenser; species Acipenser oxyrinchus. The sequence continues at coordinate 11,387,744 of CM060266.1, forward strand.
ATTATACTTCATATCAGTCTGAGTGTCTTTAGAATCACTGCAGTAATTGGGTGTTCACATGCTACCGTCAGTACTAAGAGTCTGTCTGTCTTTTAGAAGCTACCTGTTTTTCAGCGGTCATAACTCTGCTACAGAAACATATTTTAAACCGTATTTTTATAGAACATGTCATTTCTATTTTTTAAAAATGTTCTATTTGCATCATCAATTCTGTTTCATAGATCAAACGTTTATTGGGAAAGGAGCTATTAAAAGGAACTGTACTGTATTGTAAGTTAACAACAACAAATTATATATGACATATGTCTTCAGATTTTAAACATTGGCAAATAAACATGAATAAAATGTATTAAGAACATAAGAAAGTTTACGAACGAGAGGAAACCAAGACTTTTATAAAGTAGCTTTAGGTGGGAGATCTGGAAACAACATCTGAATAAGTCTAAGAAGTATTTTTTAACTTGGCTGCTGTAGGCAATTAAAAAATAACATATGTAGTATTGCAGTTGCATCACTGTCTTCTGTCTTCAGAGGTGGTACTCGTGTGAATCGCAGGAATTAGAATGATAACCAAGGCTTTAGAAGCAGAACTTTTCTGAATCTTTCTGCTTTTTACTGTATCTTGGTTGATGCTATTTTGTTTTTCTTTTCCTTTTCTGGATCAGCAGGCCTATAGAATAATTGTGCAGCAGTGGGTGGCTGTGTAAATGAAAAGGTGCATTATTCTCACAGGATCCCTTTCAAAGGAAATACAAGTTGTTGTTTTTTAATTTGTTTAGCAATTTGCAGGTGGTCATGTCAGCTTAGTTATTAACTGTTGGATTTCAATAAACAGAACTGTCTGTGTGGGGTACTGATTAAAGAACAGAGTTAAATTGTTTGACTCAATAACACAAAACTTAGCAAAACATAAAAATAAAGATTGCTGCCTTGAATAAACAAGCAGACACGGGTGATACCATACATAGGATCACCTGTGTCTGCTTGCAGTACTGACATTGCAACTTGTTGTCTATACAAGCTTTCTAAACATTGGTATATTTTAATTTAAAAAAAAAACAGTAATATCCCACTACACTACACTACACAACAGAGAAGATGGAGTGAAAAAAAGCTATTCAAAAAAAGAAAACTGTACAATAGAGAAAAATCAAATGATTCAAAGAGACTGCGAAACTGATCCATATGATCCCTGAATCTGAGACAACCTGAGAGGTTCAAATTATAAATAACAGCTTGTATCTCAACTACCATGGATGGACCACTTCATATCCTTAACCTACTTAACTAAGAGACAATTGTACCAACAGATGCTGATTGTGAGAGAGACAACAGTCTGAAGACAGCTGAAGCCCTCAAGCCTCTCTGTTCATGTAGGGCCCTTTCTCTGTGTCTCACTCAACATCTGCCGCAATTGAAGAAAACCATGTTGATATTTAGGTGTTTACATGAGGAGCAGAAAAAAAAAATCCCTATGCAATCGCTGGGATTTCATTGAAATGCACTCTTCCCTGTTGAAACGTATTGCTCATCATTGACACAGAGCCTTTAGAGTTGCCTGACTTGAAGTATGGAAGTATGCTTAAGAAGTATAATGCAGGGGAGCCCAATCAGTCCCGAAGGGCCATGCCACTCCAGGTTTAACAGATCTGGGTGGAGGTTATATTAGTTCAATTAAACAATTCAGAACAGGGTGGAACAAAGATGAGGACTGACGGGTCAACTTTGGCCACCCCTGATGTAGATATTGTGTATGTTTGTGTGGGTCAGGGGTGTCCAATGGAACCCCCTGCTGACCTTTGAAAGTATATATTTTATATATCGTTCTGCAAAAAAAAAAATTGCTAAAAGTCTTGGAGCACTCAATGGATATTACGCAATTAAAAGATGTGTGTGGAAGTAATTGTTTCAACAATGCATTTTCAGGCCATTCTATTCATACACGTTTTCGCTCTGTCTCTTCGCTTTGCTGGATTGTTCTCTCTCTCTCTCTCTCTCTCTCTCTCTGAGCTGGGTCTGGTGGGATGGCCATGTTTCCCAGTCTGCACTGGGGTGCAGTTATAAGTTATCCGAAGAGACTTGGAGCTGCTGTCCGTTCGATCGCTTTTTCACACTGCGCCGGCCTCCATCAGTGCGCCTGTATGGTTGATTCCGCAAATCTGGAGGAGGAGATTTAAACTTATTAACACAAACAATGGCAGTCGAAGATTTGTGATTCATTTTGAGGCTTTTATTATGAATTCACAACAAATATAGCATCTTAACTCTGACAGAAATTACTAATGAAAGCTGTTGGACAGAAGTTTAAAAAAAATCATTGGAAATCAGAACACTTGACATATATCATTACTTCTCCAAAAGAAAAAAAAAAACAATGATGGTAAATGTAATCAAAATGATCGCTACATGAATGGACGTCTGCTGGAGAGAGAGATGAAAACCCTCCTAAGTTACCTAGAGATACGGGGGGCTCTCGTCACTGAAGGGAGCGTCACACAAGAGGCGTGAAGAGCGCTTGCCAGTACGTGCCGTGAAGGGGACCGTCTTTAAAGCTGAGCGAAATCAGGGCAGCGAGCAACAGCAAGAGAGAGGGGGAAGGGACAGGAAACAAGGAACGTACACGGTAATGATATAAAGAGGTGAGATAATGGGAGATCAAATTAAATGTGAAGGAAAAAGAGGGGAATCCAAAAAGCATGATGGAGACAGGCAGAGGGGGAGATGAAAGGAGTGAAGAATAGAAAAAGGCAAATAGAAAAATAGGCCACAGGGAGTAAGTGATAAGAAATAAAAATGTGTGAGAGGGAGAGAAAAGAGAGAAATAGTGAACACAGAAACATTTTACATTCAAGCAGTTCACAGATAGCTTCTATAAGAAAATGACATCAGAAACAAGAGTCACTTGGAAAATAGGCAACTAAGGGCCTGCTTTTCAAAACTATAAAAAATACAAAAATGTGATTTGCTATTTTTAGCTCCAGAGCATTATTATCAGGAACAAAGCTCTGAAAAAACAGGCCCTTAGCGTGATGCAGAGGGAATGGGGAGCTGAAGCAATGCAGTTCTCAATCTGTCATTTACCCACTGCACGTGTTTCTTCCTATGGTGTGCCGGTATTCTGCCCTTCAACCAACCTAATAAAGTTTAGCACTCCTGCCAATGAAACTGAGCCCTCCCTGCACCCAGCCCCTCGATGGACCCTTACCAGTGATGATGTCACTGAGCCCTCCCTGCACCCAGCCCCTCGATGGACCCTTACCAGTGATGATGTCACTGAGCCCTCCCTGCACCCAGCCCCTCGATGGACCCTTACCAGTGATGATGTCACTGAGCCCTCCCTGCACCCAGCCCCTCGATGGACCCTTACCAGTGATGATGTCACTGAGCCCTCCCTGCACCCAGCCCCTCGATGGACCCTTACCAGTGATGATGTCACTGAGCCCTCCCTGCACCCAGCCCCTCGATGGACCCTTACCAGTGATGATGTCACTGAGCCCTCCCTGCATCCAGCCCCTCGATGGACCCTTACCAGTGATGATGTCACTGAGCCCTCCCTGCACCCAGCCCCTCGATGGACCCTTACCAGTGATGATGTCACTGAGCCCTCCCTGCACCCAGCCCCTCGATGGACCCTTACCAGTGATGATGTCACTGAGCCCTCCCTGCACCCAGCCCCTCGATGGACCCTTAACAGTGATGATGTCACTGAGCCCTCCCTGCACCCAGCCCCTCGATGGACCCTTAACAGTGATGATGTCACTGAGCCCTCCCTGCACCCAGCCCCTCGATGGACCCTTACCAGTGATGATGTCACTGAGCCCTCCCTGCATCCAGCCCCTCGATGGACCCTTACCAGTGATGATGTCACTGAGCCCTCCCTGCATCCAGCCCCTCGATGGACCCTTACCAGTAATGATGTCACTGAGCCCTCCCTGCACCCAGCCCCTTGATGGACCCTTACCAGTGATGATGTCACTGAGCCCTCCCTGCACCCAGCCCCTCGATGGACCCTTACCAGTGATGATGTCCTCGATGGCCCCGTCCTTCCCCTCTCTCATAAGGGGCTCCTTCACCTGCCGCTTCTTCAGCTCTGTAATCAGGTCCATCTGCTGGAGCTTCATCTTGGGGGGCTACAACAGGCACGAGACAGGACAGGTCAGGTGTGTCAGACTTGTTTCTACTGTGAGCTATAAGTGGCAGCCACACTTCATTTAGTCACTCTCAAAAACTCAGACGCTGCAGTGCGTACCTTCTGTGCAGACACTTCCTTTTTGTCAGGAGTAGGGGGAGCCTCGCCTACTTCACTGGACAGGGCTTCCTGCTTCTTTCGCAGGTCAATATCCAGCTCTGCTTGCTGGGGAAAATGAGAAAGAAAAGTCACTGTATAACACTCTGGTAGACTGGTAAACTCTGCTAAATGTTCAAAATAATTTATAGGGGATCATTTTGATGATAGTGTAATAGACATATGTATTTCGGGCGAGTTAATATCACATTTTTCTCCACTAGGTGTCACTATCCTAACATTGTAATCATAAATAGTCATTAGTGAGTGATACTAAGATGAATGTGATTGGATAACTACTGTAATTAAAGGCTGAAGTTCTGGTTAGAGAAAGGGAGGAGATGTCACCATTGCTATTGCTTGGTTATCATTACTGGGCTGTATCCCGGCCATCTCCTTCCTAACACCTCGCTGGGACTCTCTTTTACTCCACAGGAGTTATATTTAAGATAAGAACGTGTAGAAGCAAATCTCCCATCTTCCAGTAGTTTTAAAAAAAAAAGCATCCCCTGTGGCAAACTGCAATGTGAGACCCAAATGGTGTCCTCAACCAGTACAAACTCAAATTCTGGATTATGGTGTATGTAGGTCATGGTGATCTACATGGTGCGAGTGTTATACTTGTGTTGTACCAATTCCAAGGTTTCTAACAATATATGCAATTACATGTTATTTATATCTTCCACGATGGATGCATTTTATTAGGTATGCTACATGGAAAATGCAAAAAAGGTATATATTGTTATAAAGCTTGCATTGGCTGCTTTAAAAAAAAAGTTACAATTTCTGAGCTTTTACTAACTTCAAACACTACTGACAGGGAAAACCATTAAACACTTCCTTATAGCTAGGGCTCCGGAAAATTCACGATATCACGAATTTCACGGAAATCGTGTACTTGACCGCCTACCGTGAAAAATATACATTTTATTTTCCTTAATGTATTTTACATTACATTTATCATTTCATACTTTTATCAAGTAGAAGCAGCACTACAGTAGCTGTACACGGTCCAGCGTCATTGCCCTGCATTTGGTTACTACGGCAACAGGGTCAAACAAATACCGGCTTCATGATTGGTGAATTGCTCATACTGTACAATGCTGCACACATGCGAGTCAGAGGTGGGAAGTTTAAAATGGTTGTTTAGATATTGATTTATTAGCTTACAGTGTATTGACATTAAAAATGCAGATAGCTGACAAATCTAAAAAAACCTAAATTAATTTCAACATACGATCGCGTTCAGAGCTACAAAAGGGGGATGTTGCATTCAGATGGTGGGTTTGTGTTTTGCTCAACTTGTAATGTGTCTTTTGGATCATCTAAGAAAAGGTGCCATTGTTGACAAGCGCAGTACACAAAAACAAGAAAATCAAACTTGAAGTTCAGCCTAAACAATTACTGAACAAGCAGGTCACAATCACAGGATTGTTCAAAAAACAGCGCAAAAAGTGGAGAAACACGCAATGTCAACATGTTTGAATTAGTAGAAGCCTTTGTACAGCAAACATACCGATACAACGGCTGGTCAATGAAATATTACGAAGTTTTTTAATGAACAAAAACCCAAATTGAGCCGTGTCTAACAGTGACACAGAGAGTATCTCCCTAAAGTGTATGCAGCACACGAAGAATATTTAAAAGGCAAAATGAACGATTCTGAGTCTGTTTGCGTTGTATGCGACGAGGACACTGATGATCAAGGCAGCTGTGTTTTGTACATTATTTTCATCCCACAGAGCTTTACAGCTGCTAATTCAGAGGAACTTACTGCTTACTTAGTAGATACACTGCATCTTGACTCTAACCACACAACAGTAGTAGGTCAGGCTAGTAGGTTAAGACGCTTGTCTTAATATACAGTAATTTTTTTAGGTTGATAGGCTCCAGTGGCACATATGATGTTGTATAATTTACTAATAATTTGACAGTATCTGTAGTTTTAAAACATCAATTAATTTCTACATGCTACTAGAAATGTAGTGTGTATAAAGAAAAACACAAAAGCTTCGGTTTTGTCATTTCAGGGTGGCAGTTAACATTTCTCCCATGTTTAATATTTTGGGATTAAAGGCAGCAAAATAGGCTATGGGAATTATACGGTCATTTTAAGTAATGTGTCAACATTTTAAAGTTTGTTTTTTTTTTGCAGCCAATATAGACCATTTTAAACGATTCTTGTTTCCAGCAGAAGTTTGTGTTTCAATAGTGACTCGTGTTCCAATGTTACAATGTACATTTTAAAGACTTGACTCAGTAGCTAGGCTAAATTTTAAAATGTTTCAGCCATGGATTGTGGGTGATGTTCTTGATGAACTATCAATGATAACACATTTTAGGCAACTTACATCAGTAGAATATAATGAATATAATGAATATAATGTAAATAGAAAATGAGTTTTTTGTGAGGTGTTTTTTTTTTGTTTGTTTTTTAAATAAAATGGTGGTTCGTGAATTGGTTGGTTTTTCTGATTGTCAATCATGATTTTCTTTAAAAAATACTTCCAGGGCCCTACTTATAGCACATGATGTCATGGCTTTTTGGGGAAAGTTCCCCATTAAGTCCAGACACGTCAATGTGACACAGGCTAGTAAAGTGAAAATAAGTACATTGTGTTTTTTCTCATACCTTGTAAGCCTTAATGAATCGTACAATCACAGGGAAGAAAACTGAGGGCGGAGTTGTCTTGGGGTTCTCCCCAAAATATTCTACCAGAGACTCATACGCCTCCTGCAGGGGAGAAAAGCAATGACAATTAAACAGCCACGGGCAGGGGACACTATTGTAAAACCCTGAAGAATGCATCCCACAGTATTAAGCACAGGGATCCCTACCTGGCCAGTTGTGCAGTCTGTCTGCAGTGTGTCCAGGACCTCGCTGTTGCTCTTCAAGAACCCCTTCAGCACGACATTGTCATCCTGCACCATGAACTCCTTCCGGGTCAACTCCATCCCACGCTGCAGGGAGCGGACGTCCTGCACTACACTATCCAGGGACACTGCGGGGAGACAGAACCACGTGGAGAGAGTGAGGTGTACACAGGAGAGGAGAGAGAGGGGGGAATACAAGCACCGAAGAGAATGAGAGGTAGTGGGGACTTTAGAGTGAGGGTGGTTTAGTATAGAGGACAGGAGAAAAAGGAAGAGATTGATGGGATGGGGATAAAGAGAGAATGAGGTAGGGATATTAAAAGTGTAACGGAATGAGTTGAAACACACAGTAATAAAGGACAGAGGAGGGCAAGAGCAAGGAAGGAAAGTATTTGGGAAACGAATAAGAGAAAAAGGGAACAACATACAGTAAGTAAAGGATGATGGAAAGAGACATGAGGTAAATTGATAAATAAAGGGTAGCCTAACCTTTATAAAAGTTTAGCAGAGTAAATTTGCACAGTCATTTTGCATTTTCCAATGTTTAACCCATGGTTTTACTATGTGTTTACCATAGTTTATCATATTTTCATATGCTTTATCATGCATCTCTTGGCTTTACAATGCTTATCAGTGCTTTAGCATGCTTTCACACTGTGCTTTATTACACTTTGCTATGCTTTTACTATGGTAAACTTTTATTAGAGAAATATATCTTGATGAAAAGGTTTACCAATCAAGTATGCTGTCCCCTCCGCACACAGAAACATACACATTCTGCCCTTATCCTCTTAGGTAACGTTTACAATCTTTCTTGAAAAAATAACTTACTAGCATCATATTCTAATAAAATCATCTTCATTTACTAGCAACAAAGAGACAGCATCTTTCAAATAGTTATGCATCATTTACTAATACTAAGGGGGGAGAACCACTTAACACCTTCAACCTGAATGCATGCATTATATACTGTATACATTTTCAGATTATTATATATCATGTTTGAAAATTTACTAAAGGTTTAAAAAGTTTGTGGTCTTGTTCCAAATACTTACTGGTGCTCTCAGTGTTATTTCTCACAAACCCACAAATCTTTGTCTTCTGTGTGAAAGCAGTGCTACACAGAGGAGTGGCTGAAAGACTAGCGTGATCACATCTATAAGCTTTGAGTTGTATTGTAAAGAGTCAGCAGTAACTGAAAGCCCTTTACCGATGCTCTCTGTCTGTGCTTCGAGAAGCAGCGAGGGGCTCTTTACCTGCTGCCGCCTTGTCCACAAAGTGCAGCTCTGTGTGGAAGCTGCTCAGCTCTGGGTACTTCTCCTGGATGATGTTCACGATGAAGTGCAATAATGTCTGCTTGCGGTCCGTCGACTTTGTATCCAGCAGCTAGGTAGGGAAACCGAGATTACAACATTACAGTACTTCAGGACAAACCACCAGGACATAGAGATTGTAATGAATGCTATATATGTATGCTGGTACAAGATGAAACATTTGATTAGGGAGTAATCCATTACATTCATTGCTATGCTCTAAGTAGGGTGGAGGGCAATTCTGTTTGCATATTGTATACATGGCACATGCCTCTCCTGTACGCACAACTGAAATGCTTCCATCTTAGAACTTTATAAACATAACATGGTGCATTGGGCCTCTGACTAACTAGGCTGTAAGACTGCACAGCTACTATTGCTTATGGGGGAAGTCCAGCCACTGTTTACACTTGTATAAGAAGCATGCACTTTCAAAGTACTGGAGCTGTCCTGTGTAAAGACATTCCCTGTTTACTAAGGACTCCTCACTGTGCTCCTTACCAGGTCGAGACTCTGTAACCGGAAGCCATATGCTGCCCCTCTCTTGCTGCTGTTCATGTAGTTGCCAAAAGCCAAGATAATCTGCAATGGAAAGGCAAAATGCCACGTTAGGCATAGGAAAATGACGAGTGTCTATGTTTTACAGCACTAAAATACATATAGGGTACTGTATTTTGTAAATTGTTAAAGGGTAATTGTACATGTTTAATAATCACATTTAAAGAAAGACATTTGGTCTCCTCCTTTATTCCTTAAATTGTCTTCCCTGGTGGTTAGACATGGTTATTGTTCTTCTATGTGAAGTGCTCTGTTTGCACTTGTTTTAATATTGTCACCTTCTGCCAGTCTGGAACCATTTGTCCAGATCACTTTTATAATATTCATAACTTGAACCAGCCTGTCATCACTTGTGGCTTTCTTATGTTTGTATTTATTTACTTTATTACACATGCACTTTGTAAAACAAGCAGTGCCACTATAAAAAGATAAAGGTGGAAAAATGTGTAGGGCTAGAGACTAGCAGTCCCAGCCTGCTGAGCCCCGTTCAAGAATAATTCTACACTTAACTATTCAGGCAGTGTTATAGTTTTGCTAAGTGCATGATCAAGTTGAACACCATCATCTGGAATTGGAAATTGGAAAAAAAGGGATTGCAGTAAAGCTTACCTCAAGGATTTTTTTCAGTTTGGCAGATGATTTGATGGACATGGATGCAGCAATAATAGCATTGAGGTGCTGAAAGGAATGGGAAAAGGTAAGTTACAGTGCACTGCATATTCTTTAAGCTAAACTGCATTGTTAAGAACATGACAATGCAGGGCTGCCCCTTTATAGCGCTATAGTCAGGAGCCAGAGTCATGAGACCGTGCCATTTGTGTTGCACCTCATAACAATAATGAAAGTGCAGTGGCATTATGGGGCAAATGAGAGCCACAACCATGCTACCTTATACCTGGTTCTGCCTATAAAAGGGCAGCACTGCACATATTTTAAAGATGAAGAATTTAAATATGAAATCCCCCCCACCCTGACTCACGGGTTTGAGCAGCTGCACCGTGTCGTTGAAGTTTCCCATGAAGGTGAGGATGTTGATGTGCTCAGAGAGCCGGGGGATCTTGCTGAACCGCACCATGAACTGGTCCTCCTCGGAGAGCTCGTCTAGGGGCTTCTTGTCCCGCTCATACTTACTGATCAGCTTCTGCTCGTACTCCGTGGGGATGAAGCGCGCCAGCAGCTCCAGGAAATCCAGGCTGAGACACTGCATGTTGAACCTGGGGACCAAATGCAGAGACACTAGCACTCTGGGGAAGCCACTGAGGCAATGCAACACAAATTCGGAATCTTCCCCTTTCAGTATTTATTCATGAAATACTTCAGATTTAATATGTACCATTTAATACTTTTTGTATATCAGCTGGTAATCAATTTCCACAATAACTTCTTTCCAAGCAGTTTCTATAAATCATTGAATTGGGGATTTTATAAATATGCAGTCGATTTTTTAAAAGTATATTTTGAATACGGTTTGTTTTGATGGCCATGCCTTTTATATCCCTCAAACTTTATTCACAGCATAACAATTACAAAAGAGGATTCCACCAGGCCTAGAAAGCAACAAGCTCTAATTGTACCAAATAAAAACTACCTGATAGCTGTCAATCAGTGCCTAACTTAAAGCATTACTGGACAAATAAAATGTAAAAAATGTCTTGGAAGCGTACGTTTCGATGGCAGTGCAGATCTCCGGCACGTTGAGCCCGCCTTGCGAAGGGTTATGGCCAGATTCTTGGCCCGGTTGGATTCGATGAGCGTCACTTTGCTGGGTGCCTTCTGGACAGCCTTGACCTTGATGGTGCTGATGTTAAGAGAGGGGCCCTGAGCCTTGGTCTTGAACTCCTCCTCAAACGCATCCATGTTCAACTCCTGTTGATGAGGACACAGCAAGCAGAAAGTGACCACAGTGCTCCTTGATATTTCATGATTCGTTAATCAATGATGAACCCATGTTGAAGATATATTACAAGTATTATATTTCACTTTCTCCAATGGCTTTCTTCATTTGAAGCCCATCTTCCTTTTCTACTGGTATCTCCATTTAAATAGAGCAATGATTTATCACCTAGACTGCAAGACAAACAAGCTCCATTCACCCTTTAGTTTAAAACTGTGATTCACAATTCATGTATAGAAAACTTAATGACATTATAAAAGTAATCTCCACATAAAAAATATATTGTAGCACTAGTGTGACTGGCTGAAGCACTAGGGTTAAAAACAGTTTAACCAAGCAACAAGCACAACAGTGCAGTTCGAGCAGCAGCTTGTGGCAGGTGTTATTAGCAAGGGCTGGAGTTGCTTACTCCCACCTGTAATGTACTGTATTAAAATTACATTTAATGATACTTCTGGCAGACACAAACCTGGTCATAAAAATGTACATTGTATGTGTATATTGTAAACATAAAAAACAAATAACTTGAGAGAAAAGGCTCTTAGAGTTTCTCAGCCCTGGGGAAAATGATTCTATTAGAAAGCAGCTGCATTAGAAAAGGACGATCTTTGGTAATCATAGCATTGTGTTTAAATCTCAAGGACTGGCATGGGGCAGTGAGACCTTGCCAATTAACTCATTTAATACTCCTTGCTGGGTTTGGGCTCTCTATCCTCGACACAGCTCATGGCTAGAGGATGCAGCTCTGCTTTCTACAGTTGCATTTTAGGAGCACATTTTAGGAGCACATCTCAAAGCTATTTACTCCAAATCAACATTGGTGCAAAAAATGAGCTGATGGCAATTAATTAGCACTGAAAATCTAGACCAGTGTGAAAACTATGCATCCAAATCTCAGTGCTCTGCCATTATTCCTTTTTCCACATGTTTAACCTCCATGTATTATATATACTAACATATTGCACAATAATAATAATAATAATAATAATAATAATAATAATAATAATAATAATAATAATATCAGATTGTTTTACCCCTAAGACGTGCTCATCATCAATTTCATGGAAGATGGTTCCTGTTACTTGGTTGGGTTTCAGAGCCACCCAGTTCAACAGCGGCATGCGGGATTTGGTCTTGATGGGCTTCTTAGACTTCACTGGAAATGACAGAGAATGAACGTCACCATGGTGTCATATATGATACGAGACTCCAGGCTTAACTTCCAAACATTACTAACAAAACAGAATCAATCTGCAAATGCATGCCAAAATCAACACACAGAGCACCCAGACAGAGCTTACTCAAACTATTACCCATAACCACCCTTGGTTCTGGACAGGCAGACATTTTATTGTTTTTGTTCATATAAGATACTGCAAATTTGAAAACAAATACATTTTTTAAACATTACTTTTTTGAATGAGTGTATCCCTTATTCCTCATTTTCTCCCCAATTTAGAAGTCCAACTAAATTGCCTCACTGCAGCAATTACCCACAAAGCTCAGGAGAGCTGAAAGTCAGGTGGCGTCGGCCAATCAACCAAGCCAATTGCCTTTTTACACCCAGGAACGAGGGAACAGATTTTCACACAGCCAGGATGCAAACCTCCGGTCCCCTGACTATATGAACCACACTGCACAACACGTAGTCGCTTTTTACCAGGTGAGCCACTCGGGAACCCATTTTTAATAACCCTCATTCTTGTCAGAGACCCTCTAATTTTTACAAGAAAATCGAATTTACAGTTACTAAATTCAATGATTTCATCCTGTGCTTGAGAGTTAGATGCTGCATTTAGGATCACTAGCTCACAGTCGTTTTTGCTTTAAACTAATTAAAAGTCAATTTGTTTATCGTTCTTGCAGAAATGTTAGAAAGAAGATAACAGTGAATTGATACACTAATCCAGTGGCATGGCCACCACGGGTTCACTACAATATAACGAACAAAAAAGGCACACTCGGTGCTAAATATATTTACTGATGTTAAAAAGTCATTTCCAAAACATTGCTTTACATTTACACACAGTACTTTCGTTTTCTACTGCCATGGTCATTAATCAACTGGGCCACTGCTTTCAAATTAATTTTACTTCCTAGTATCTGTTGTTGTTTGTGTTTCTTAGAAGGCGTCGATTACATTGTAAACGATGGTGGCTAAAAACACAGACGTTGTTTAATCATTGAAAAATGGAGACTTTGACATAACCCACACCTCTGACTGGGTGTGCAAATTGCATTTCTTCTTTGATCAGAGTGACTGGTCCTCAGTTAAGATTTAAACACTGCCAATTAGAAAGTAGTATGCGCTCTAGACATTGGAAGATAATTAGAAATAGAGAAAACAACCATGGTTATGTTTAAAGGAATCCCAGCTATACAACATGCAACACACCAGAAAGGGAGGATACTTGCAAAAGAGGTGCTAACAAAATCTAGAGTTACTGATTTTCCGTGATTGCGGAATTAGTCATTTTGAGAATGAAATTATGAAATGTTGTCCTTTTCTCCTCGCAACTCCAGGTTTCTATGCTTTTTGTTTTTTTGCACCACCCCCAGCCAAGTTGACGTCATGCGTCAAGTAACTCCACTCACGTGTCTGCTGAAACTCAATATGGCGGCTGCACCAACTAAGACAAAAAAAGAAGCAATGTTTCAGCAAAAGACAGAGCTAAAATATTTTCTGATTATCTACATGAGGATGATGGATACTATTTTGCAAATGTTGCTGGCATTCGATTGATCATGTACGAGTGAATACCATTAAAGATCATATTGCCAGTCGTAAACATGTAGAGAACAAGAAAGCAAAAAAGACATCAACAAGAAATGGCAAAGCACTGCATTCTTCTGAAACACTTAGACCCGAGGTAGTGCGCCAAGCGGGCTCTCCCAAGTAAGCAAGCTAAATTAATTGCGTAGTTTATTTCTTTCCACTCTACCTGCATTTAATAAAGGTATAATTAGCAATGTTAAACCATGACCGTTTCGTAATTAAATTATATTATCTGATGATGAAGAAACAAGCTCAAAGCTATTTTTTCTAGCTTTACATTCCTTAAAGGAAATTGATCACTTTACTGTGTAAAGGAGGTAGTCACTACACTACACATCATTTGTTTCAAGACATTCTGTCTGAAGACATGCCTCTTATTACATTTTGCATATAACAAGGCAAAATTAGCAGGATTCATTATGCGTTTACATTAAAAGGGGCTCTATTTAAATTAGTCAGGTACACAGCAGTGAACCTGTGTAGAGCAACAAGTCAGTCAACACGCCTTTTTTTATCAAAGTGTTTCATATTTTATCCTCATTATTGTGTGCCAGTAAAATGCTAAGCTTCATCTGTGGAGTACTATAAATAGGATTGCTCTCACATGACATTGCTTGACTATTACTAAACTGTTTCATATTTTTTATTGCTATTGTAAATGCCAGCAATAATCTAAACACCTTTATTTGTAGACTGAACTGTTGTAATATAAGTTTCCCTGCTTATTTTAATGCCAGCAATGAGCCAAGTGATGCTTATAAACATTATGACAGGTTTTAAGTGTCTTCGGTGCTTTACTTACTATTACAAGAGTCATTGAAAATCTTGGCTTTAATTTAAAAAAAAGAAAGAACATTGTGGTAATATTTATTATTTTACTTATTTTAACTATCAACATTGTATTTATGTTCAAATACTATGTTTTTATTATCAATACATTGATAAAAAGAGAGGAAAAAACGGAATTGGAAAAATAGAATTTGCTATTCCCCAGAATGGAAAATCAGTAGCGCTAAAAATGAAACAATTTCACCTCCCCTTTTATACCCTTAACAAGCACAGAATCCAACACTGAGGACATTCAGGTGATCCAGTGATTGTAAAACATTTAAGACTTGTAACTGAAACGTATGCCATAAAAATTGTCAAATTTGAGGTCACAATTCATCAAAAGATTTTTTATAATATTATATTATAATAGAACACTATTTATCTTAAAAATAAAAGTGAATTTAAGTGTTTTTGCATCACTTGCAGCCAACATTTGTATTTGCTCAACTCATTATTAAAATAGTAAAGTATTGAAGAATAAACATAGATTAATGAAGAAAAACAAAGATATTCAAGTATCGTATGTTACAGACACTTTAAAACGGGACCACTTAATTCAGTGTCCAGAGTGCTGGGTGCAATGGAACATAAAGGTATACTTAGGTATTTTGCTCATTTGTTTTTCTTCAGTTGTATTTTCTCAACTGCTATAAGGCATTGTTTCTCTTGAAAAAGAAATGTGAATGTTCTGTACCCTTTCCCCTTTCTCACCCAGGTTACCTTGGTAGTGCTCTGTGTGGTCAGGGTCTGTGCTGGTCTCAGTCTGAGCAGAGACCCTGGGTTTGACTCCCAGGCACATTGTTGCTAAAGACCGGCCTTCCCATTCATATGAACCTCAACATTTTCACAATCAGAACAAATACACACACAGGCTGGGTAGCCTTCAGGCTTATATGTGACTAAAATAAAGTTCATGCAAGTGTATACAGATTGCAGACAGAGGTTTGACAGACCTAATATAGATAGTAATAAACAGATTAGTTAAACAAGTAATAAAAAAGACCATCTACCAGCCCAGGTATGGACAAGTCATGGGCAATTTGTGAGCAGTTGTATGTGCGAACTTCAGCGTATGAGCAACAAACCATTGTAACTGCCATTCTCAAGTCAACAACTGCTGATATACATCAAAATCCACTTATATACAAGCTTTGATGCCTGGAGAAGCGTGTCTAACATAACATGTAACTGTACCTGAAGCAGACTGTGAATCCGTGCTGCCACTCAAAATTCCAAGAGGAGGGGGAGGGGGAGGGGCCGGTCCATTGGCTCCACCTGGAAGTGGGGAGGGGAGGGCAGGAGTGCTGGCTCCACCCAGAGGAGGGGCCATTGGTGGGCCTGGGGTACCGGGAGGGAGGAGGTGGGGGGTGCCAGGGGTGGTGTTTGATGGGAAGGGTCTCCTCTGAGCCAGGCAGGGGTGGAGGAGGGGAGGAGATGGGAGGGGCATTGATGTGGATGAGGTGGGAGCTACCTGGGGAGGGTGTGTGGAAGGGTCTCCAGGCAGTGGTGGTGGGGGAGGGGGAGGGGGAGGAGGAGGAGCTGGGGTCAGTGCCAGAGGGCTGCTGGATTCCTCTGATGCAGCCTGTGATGCTGGCATGGGTGGTACACCTGTGTAGAAACAATTTGTTCTTTTAAAAATTGATCATTTAAATGGATCCTTTATATTATCTTCCTAGTATTTATTGTATTACCTATGTACTATTCTATTTTACGTGTTCTGTATGATTCTCTGTTTTCTACTTCATTATTTGACATGCTTACTAACTATTCCATCAAAAATTGCTTCTGAAAAAGGCTAGCATTTTAGCACTGTGCTGGGCACCTAAGTCCGTGAAGCAGTGTGCACTAAACCCTGCTCCCACTTCTCTTGGGAATTTTTTTTTTCTGGATTACTTTGTTAAAGACTGCTGAGACTTTTGTAACCTAAAAGCAATCATTTTGCTTTTACACTAAAACATGAGGTGATGAGTGACTATTTATTTGTTTTATTACAGACCTAAAATCTCACAATATAAATACTCTGTCCCTTTTAGAAGCAGCAGACTATTAGACAGGAAACAAAGCTACTCTACTTTCATAGCGCTATTTTCCCCCTAAAAATGAGTTTTATCTCATAAGCTTTGGCAGTCAATGTAGCAGAAGAAACAAAAAAAGGAACAAATATCCCACCCAGTCTTTCTCATTGGTAGCATACAGAAAACATTTTGGATACCACTGCATGTGTGGGATGTGTAGCATATTAAAATATTTGGCTTATTTTTGAAAAGGATATGATGGATATTTGTGTTGTTTCCTGACCCTTATGAAAGTTTACCACTGTGATTTTGCACTGTGATTTTGCACTGTGATTTTGCACTGTGATTTTGCAGTTTGTTATACTACGCATTACCTTAGTTTACCATGGTTTGACTTTTTTTTTAAGATTCCTTGCCTTACCTCTCTGGGCATTACAATTATTTATCTGGGCTCTATTACACTTTGCTTTTATAAGGGTAACCTTGGTTTCATTGGGGTTAAATGGACAATAAATTAGCAGAATGTCCAAAATCTTCAGGGCAAAAACCTTCCAGAAACTCCAAACCTTCCGGAACCAAATAATTATAAATTTTTAATTAACGAAAAACTAAAGTTATAGACTGGGCTTAATATTTCTATCTGACTTTGTGAGCATGTGCAGCTAATCTGCAGCCCTGACATTGGCTGTCAGTGAGACGTAATAGTGATAGTTACCTGTGTGTGCTACAGGGGGCGCCTGGATGACGGTGATGGGGATGACCTCGATGGCCAGCTCTCCCTGCGTGTTCCTGCTCATGCGGAGGAGGCCCTGGTCCTGCAGCTCCGCCAGTCTCTGCTCCAGCTCTGAGGAATCCTGCTTCACCTGCTTCCTGTCCACCTCCTGCTGCTTCAGCACGCCACCTGCACCACCGACTCCCAAACCTCCTGGGTTCAACGTTAGAGAAAGAGGTTGAGAACAGCTCTCCAGTTAAAGAGAAACACTGAGAACAGCTCTCCAGTTAAAGAGAGAGGCTGAGAACAGCTCTCCAGTTAAAGAGAGAGGCTGAGAACAACTCTCCAGTAAAAGAGAAACACTGAGAACAGCTCTCCAGTTAAAAAGAGAGGCTGAGAACAGCTCTCCAGTTAAAGAGAGAGGCTGAGAACAGCTCTCCAGTTAAAGAGACTGAGAACAGCTCTCCAGTTAAAGAGAGAGGCTGAGAACAGCTCTCCAGTTAAAGAGTGAGGCTGAGAACAGCTCTCCAGTTAAAGAGAGAGACTGAGAACAGCTCTCCAGTTAAAGAGAGAGGCTGAGAACAGCTCTCCAGTTAAAGAGAGAGGCTGAGAACAGCTCTCCAGTTAAAGAGAGAGGCTGAGAACAGCTCTCCAGTTAAAGAGTGAGGCTGAGAACAGCTCTCCAGTTAAAGAGAGAGGCTGAGAACAGCTCTCCAGTTAAAGAGAGAGGCTGAGAACAGCTCTCCAGTTAAAGAGAGAGGCTGAGAACAGCTCTCCAGTTAAAGAGAGGCTGAGAACAGCTCTCCAGTTAAAGAGAAAAGCTGACGACCACATTTTATTTATCCAGCGTCTCACTTGGACAAAGAGCCTGATTAACAAATTGTCCACGTCAAGACAGTTTCATTTCTTATACCTTCTAACCTTCTAAAAAAGACACATTATTTATGATTATTATTATTTCAATTCTTTATTCTGGGATGAAACACATTGATGTTTTACACATTGTTTTCAAGTGTGTCTTAAATAGTAAGGATGTATAGAATAGAATAAGCATTTGCCATGGCTTTTACTTTGCAAGTCTTAACAATCCACAAATCAATGATTCGCCTGGTACCCTATTTGCTTCTTGCTTTTTAATTTTCAAGTTTTGCTCAATGCCTGCATTATATTACTATGTAGTCTATGCACATATAGTATTTGAAGGCCAATATAGAAAATGGGTTGATGATAGATTTAAAGTATGGAAGAATCCAACAATGATTTAAAGTGTCTAACCACAATCAAACTAATCAGCTGGCAAACTTTTTGTCCTATAGGAGCCCGGAAACTAAAATGAAAATATTTCCAAGTTCTGTTGTCAACTTAAGATCGGAAAAATAGAAAATAGTCCAAACTGTCTCTAGAGTCAAAATAATTAAACACATTAGGGGTTATTTCTAATGTGAAATACAAAGAACAGTTCTGGAAGAATATGGACTTCGGAAGTTAGAAGAGTATTCTGGGAGGCCAACCACCAAACATCAAGGGAGTTGATGGTGTACCGATTCAAAATATCTAAAGAGGTTAATTTTGAAGTGAGGGATAGCCAAGCATTCCATGTGCCACACTGCTCAGCAAAGAGACAGCTGTGAGAAAAAGCTGTGAGGGCTTGTAAGCAGGAGGTCCTCGGTTCAAATCCCACCTCAGCCATTGACTCATTGTGTGACCCTGAGCAAGTCACTTCACCTCCTTGTGCTCCGTCTTTCGGGTGAGACATAATTGTAAGTGACTCTACAGCTGATGCATAGTTCACACACCCTAGTCTCTGTAAGTCGCCTTGGATAAAGGCGTCTGCTAAATAAACAAATAATAAAAAATAATAAAAAGGAACAGTTCTGTTACATCAAAAAAAAAGGAGAAGAGGTTGCAGTTTGCCAAAAAGCATAAGAGCTCATTTATTGTGAAGTGAAACCAAGATCTCAATATGAAGCAGTTCTCATAGGAGAGGAGTTACACGCATGCCACGAGTCAGACACTGGCTGGTTTTGTCGCAGTTGCAGCATGACAGTGATCACTCACACTGCTAACTCAGCAGCACAGATTCCCCTGGATTTAGAGTTCCACTTAAGAACATAAGAAAGTTTACAAACGAGAGGAGGCCATTCAGCCCATCTTGCTTGTTTGCTTGTTAGTAGCTTATTGATCCCAGAATCTCATTAAGCAGCTTCTTGAAGAATCCAAGGGTGTCAGCTTCAACAACCCAATTCTCTGTGTTAAAAAGTGGCTCCTATTTTCTGTTTTCAATTTGAAAAAGTCCCCTGGGTCGACATTGTCAATACCTTTTAGAATTTTGAATGATTGAATCAGATCGCAGTGTAGTCTTCTTCATTCAAGACTGAATAGATTCAGTTCTTTTAGCCTGTCTGCATATGACATGCCTTTTAAACCCAGAATAATTCTGGTCACTCTTTTTTGCACTCTTTCTAGAGCAGCAATATCCTTTTTGTAGCACGGTGACCAGAACTGAACACAATATTCTAGATGAGGTCTTACTAATGCATTGTAAAGCTTTAACATTACTTCCCTTGATTTAAATTCAACACTTCATTATATATCCGAGCAACCACTCCCTAATCCATGTGCATGCATTTCCTTGAATCCCTACTGGATTCAGTTTGATAATTAATCTTTTCTGCAGGACTTTGTCAAAAGCTTTCTGGAAATCTAAATAAACCATGTCATAAGCTTTGCATTTATCCATTGTCGATGTTGCATCCTCAAAAAATCAAGCAGGTTAGTTAGACATTATCTCCCTTTCCTAAAATCATGCTGACTATCTCCCAGGATACTGTTACCATATAGGTAATTTTCCATTTTGGATCTTATTATAGTTTCCATAAGTTTACATATAATAGAAGTCAAGCTTATTGGTCTGTAGTTACCTTGTATGGTTTTGTCTCCCTTTTTGTGGATCGGTACTACGTTTGCAATTCTCCAGTCTGTTGGTACAACCCGTGTCTCAAGAGACTGTTGCATGATCTTAGTTAGCGGTTTGTAAATAACTTTTTGTAACTAATTTCTTTGAGTACTATTGGGAAGATCTCATCCAGCCCAGCGGATTTGTTTATTTTAAGAGCTCCTAGTCCCTTTAACACTTCTGCCTATGTTATGCTAAAGTTATTTAAAACTGGAAAGGAACAGGTCGACATGTGGGGCATGTTGTCTGTATCCTCCTTTGTAAAAACTTGTGAAAAGTAATCATATATATATATATATATATATATATATATATATATATATATATATATATATATATATATATATATATATATTGCTATTTTTTTCTCTTCATCTATGATGTTGCTATTTGTAGCTCTTAGACATTTTACTTCCTCCTTGAATGTTCTTTTGCTGTTGTAATATTGGAAAAACATTTTGGAACTGGTTTTAGCCTCCTTGGCAGTGTTCATTTCTATCGTTCTCTTGGCCTTTCTAACTTCCTTTTTGACTTGCGCTTGCAGTTTCACATACTCTTTCTGTGTACTTTGTTCTTGGTCCCTTTTAAACATTTTTTCTCTGTATATTTTTTTTAATTGATCTATTAAACCATTTTGGCAATTTTGTTTTAAATTTTGATTTGTCTACTTTTGGGATGAATTTGTTTTGCGCCTCTAGTACTACATTTTGGAAAAATAGCCAAAATTAGCTGTGGTTGTTTTCTCTATTTTACTTCATCTACTTCTGTTAGTCTCTGTTTCATTCCTTCATAGTTTACCTTTTAAAAATGGTTAAACTTAGTTGCTACTTTTGGGGTTTTAAAAAGCACTTCAAATGAGACCATGTTGTGATGTGAGTTTGCCAATGGTTCACTAACCTCTATTTTAGTTATTCTATCTTCGTTATTTGAAGACTAAATCAAGGCATGCCCCCCCCCTCTAGTTGGTACCTTGACAAATTGCGTTGGGAAGCAGTCATTTGTCATTTCTTCCATTTCAATTTCGTCCGTTGCGCTCCCCACTGGGTTCTCCCATTTTATACGGGGGAAGTTGAAATCCCCCATTAGTATGGCTTCTCCTTTTCTACACGCACTTCGAATGTCACTGTATAACAGATTATTTTGCTCAGTATCTGAATTTGGCGGTGTGAAGCATGCCCCTATTATTAGCATTTTTTTATTTTGTCCAATGCTTCTTGGACACTTTGAGTAATTAGAATCATCCAAACAGGGTGGATAATTAGCCCCAGCAACAAAGAAGAGTCTGTATGATTGTTATGAAAACTGTGGTTATGAAGTCTGAAACAAATAACCTTTGTCAAATGTTTGAAACAATTGCCTAAAAAACTAGTATTTTAA
Organism: Acipenser oxyrinchus oxyrinchus; assembly: GCA_030684275.1. Classification (NCBI taxonomy): domain Eukaryota; kingdom Metazoa; phylum Chordata; class Actinopteri; order Acipenseriformes; family Acipenseridae; genus Acipenser; species Acipenser oxyrinchus. The sequence continues at coordinate 11,409,335 of CM060266.1, forward strand.
AGCAGGATAAAATAACTTAAGATTGAGTTCTGAAAGAAACAACCCTAGGTATAGAGCACTGATGTCTTCTGTCCTCTAATTTCATATAAAGCCAGCTGAATAGCCACTTCAAATTATATGTTTAGAAACACAAGACGGATGAGGAAATGGCCTCTGAAAAGCTGTGAGAGTTCCTGTATTTGTCAGTTTGTGTAAAGCGTGATTCTGTAATCCCTAAATTGTAGTTACCTTCCTGTAGCACATAGCCACCTATGTGCTACAGGAAGCCAGACAGGGCTGTGTATACTGGCTTCATGAAAGTGTGTATTACTTACTGCATTTACTGTTAATAAACACTGGGTAGCCCTATTTGCTGCCCCAAAGCAGTTTATTCTAGGCACCTCTTGCCCAAGCTCAGTATTGTTGCTGTAGGTGTGCCTGGTGACTGTGTTTCTCTCCTCACCCTCAGCACCTCCACCTCCTTCGTGGCCTGGATCAGCTGCTTCTCCAGCTCTGCCATCTTCTCCATTGACACAGCCTCACTGTCCTGCAGCTTCTCTGACAACTGGGAGGGAGGGAAACCAACACGTCAGGAAGCAGCTTTTCAAAAACACTCAATAAAGAAAGAATGCAAATTTATAACTGTGACACTTAAGGAATTCAGCAGTGTTTCACAAGAAAATAGTACCATCTATTATAGTTAGAAGTTCAAATTTGCCTAGTTTTTGTGAAAATTAAATGATAACAGGCCTCGATAGGTCTGACCCAGTTATTGCAGTCAGTTACCATTATAAGTCAGTAGGTGTTAGTTTTCAGTAGGCACAGATTATCATCACTTGTGTGCACTGCATCCCACAAATGACTAGATTATGATATAAACACTGTTCTGTGACCATATTTCCCAAAGGCTGTTCCCTTTCCCAATTTATTTTTTTAATTTTTTTATTTTTTTAATGGAACACATTATAAGTGGATTATAAGTGATTATAAATGTGGAGTGAATGTGGAAAAATAGTCTGAATTAAATTAACATGCCTGCATTAATGTGTGTTTGTTGTTTGGTTAACACATTACATTAAGTGTCTCTAATTACTGTGTATTTACATAATAGGTACTTGTAAATACATGTGTACTTATACATAATTACACTGTTACAATGCATAGTTACAATGTACTTAATGTGTAAATCTTTTTGCACGATATAACCCTAACTCTATCTCTAACCCTAACCCCACTAACCCTAATCCTAAGACTTTTCTGATACAATTGTGGACTACGTATGTCGTGCAAAAAGATGTAAACATTAAGTACATAGTAACTGTGCATAATAACATTGTAATTATGTGGAAGTACACATGTATTTACTAAGTAACTACTATGTAAGTACACAGTAATTGGAGACACTCAATGCTTACACTGTGTGTTGCAGGTCATTCACACACAGTACAGTCTGAAGCTGCAGGTGGTGCTGTTGTGTTTCTGGTACCTGTGTATTGAAGTCCTGCAGCTCCTCCATGTGCTCCAGCAGAGCATTCTTGGTCTCTGCATCCTCCAGCAGAGCCCCCACATCAAACACATTGTCCAGGTACGCCTGGATCTGCACCAGCAGCTTGTCACTCTCTGTGTGCTTCAGCTTCTGTTGAGAGACCAGCGCCAGGATCATCAGCAGCATATTGCTCCTCAGTTGCCATTTATTACACTGCAACCACACTGCCCTCACCCCAGTGTATGTAGCATTGCCATTTATTACACTGCAACCACACTGCCCTCATACCTCTCTGCCTTACAGTGCTTACCTGTACGTTACCATGCTTCCACTATGCTTTATTACACTTTGCTATGCTTTTACTATGGGAAACTTTTAAAAAGGGGAAAAGCTAGTCCAAATCGTCATTGGAACACCCAATAGAGAAACAAAAATAGGAATAAAACATTTGTGGACTTGTAAGTATTATTTTTTTATCTTTCAGAAAAAAGATTGGGCTAATGACCATTTGGAGTAAAAATCTTTGAGAGTTTAGCCCTTTTATTTCACCTTCAATACATGTTCCCCATGGTAGTAAAAATGAAATGTTTTTTTTTTAATATGCCTGCTGACACAGTTGGGTTAATCTCTAGGAGGTCAGCTCGGGAAGCAGAAAATACTGAAGCTGACACCATAAACATGGGGCACTGCGGATGGGGCAAAATCATTTGTCACTAAATGTAAAAAAAGCCCAACAGATTGTGATCTGTTTTCAAACAAACAGAACCCATATGAACTGAGCTCACCTCCAGGTACTCGTCCAGCCCGTGCTGGCTGAACTGGTACTGCAGATGCACCCGGAAGTTCATGTTTTCCACAGAATGGACCACGATGTTGATGAACTGCATGCAGGCCACCTGGGGAGGAGACAGCAGACTAGGAAACTGAATCAACGTGGTGCTGCAGAGCAGGGCTGTCCAATCACGGTCCTGGAGGTCCATACCACTCCAGGTTTAACAGGTAAAGTGAGATACATTACTACAGTAGGATGTGGATGGAGGTTATATTGGTTATACAATTCAGAACATGGTTGGAACAAGGAGCAGGACTGGAAGGGACACTCCTGCAGCATCCAACCCCTTCTCCAACTTTATTTTAGAGCCTGAGCCTGAGCCTGAGCCTGAGCCTGAGCACAGATAAAGAGACACCTTTGCAGTGCTGTTAAATACCTGGCCTGATTAGCATCAAGTGAACAAAATCTCAGCACCCTGCTGGGAAATGTAGTTTTTGTCCTGGGCAGCCATCTTAGTTCCCAAGACTTTTTAATTTTTTTTTTTTTATATCATTGTCTGTTTAACATGAAAGGGAGTGAATGTTCTTAACGTATTGGGGAGAACAATGAGTTTGACATCCAAGTTGACAAACACACCCTTAAAAAAGTTTACTACAGTATTTTTCCAGGTTAACATGCTTTTACCATGATAATACTATGCATTTCCCATAGTCTTCCCTGGTTTGCCATGTTCATTAATTTGCTTTACCATACCGCTCTATTCTTTACAATGCTTACCTATGCTTTCACTATGCTTTATTACACTTTGCTGTGCTTTTTCTATAGTAAACTTTTATAAGAGCATACAAACAATTGAAACTGTCTACTTAAAGAGTAAGTAGCAGGGTTCCGAAAAATATAGCGTCCCCATGTGTTGCTACAACTGCTTAAATAACGTACCTGTAATTTTTCTTTTCATTGTTAACATTCTGACAACTTTTTACACTTAAAACTGTTTCAAAGCTCTTTTCGAAATGACTGCTCTAGTGCACTGGGATCTGAGATCTGTCCTCTAAATCACTGCAGGAAGAACGATTAAAAAAAAAAAAACATAACAGCAAGTGCTCTGGCTTTTCTGTTCCATACCACATCATGGATCGTTATTGCTGTGTTACCTTTTTGACAATATGGGCAATAATCCTTACACTATCAGTGCACTAGAGCGGTAGTTAGTAGTGTGTAGTTAGTAGTGAAGGACCTGCCATGGGTGTATAGTGATGGCTGTCCAGTGTGTGAACACTCACCATAAAGTCGATGTTGCTGTCCTCATTACGAAAGTACTCCATCAGCTTCTCGAATCGGTTCTTCTCGCCGCACACCTGTCGTGACACAGACAGAGATGGGCAGGTGCACTGCTGCTTATAGGCAGCCTGGGCCTTATACTGGCTTGAACTCCTGGCTGCAAGATTTAATTCCATAGCAACAGCTGCTTGCTTACTTAAACCAGTGCACTCACATGAGGGGACAAGTCATCATCACTTTAAGCATGTTGGGTAGTTTTAGTGTTAAACTGCTTCTTGTTTATATTGCTGCTGTGATTTCTGAGTTAAATACTGTGTATTCAGTGTCAGCTTTCATTGATTCTTCGGCTGTGCTGACATCGCAGTCAATCCACTCTGCTTGGAAAACAAGCGCTTCAGTATTACCCTGAGGTGCTATTCCATAGTTTGCCACCAGGTGGCATTATTGCCTCCTTTTCGATCTCCTGGTATGGCTTCTCATGCTTTATCACTAACAACAAGAATCTTGTTTGAAAATGTATTTTAAGTGAAGCGCACTAACTTTGAACCATAATACCTTAATAATTAATATATTTTATTATTACTGTTTTTGTTCACGTTAAATGTTTTGGATATAGAGGTCTAAAAATAGCAAAATGTCAGGGTCCTATTACGTGATTGTTAAGTGATTGTTAATGTTGTTAGTTGTTGCTAAACCATGCAGTATTTTCTATATACACTAACATTACAGAATTAAGAAAGGAGGCTGCAGGGATGTAACAGTTTTGTTACACTTTCCCATGCAGTGCTCTGCCCTTGCAGAGAACACTTTCCACTCACTGCTCTTTGCTTTCTCAATAAGCTTGAATCAGCAGCTTTGGAAGCGAGTGGTTTGTCCGAATGACTTAGTGAGATTAAGACCGCTGCACTTGCCAGGCCCACAGGCAGCCCTGAGTAATGTATCAGCCCCTGTGCTGGCACCAGCTTCTTAACTGTGTGGGAACTGTGGAGGGGCAAGTTCCCATTGATACCTGTGCAGTCAGGCCAGCACTGGAGCTTGATGCAGGACTGTGCTGTTGGGCTGTTTTTACTGGCTTTCCTCCCAGTCCCTCTGCTCAAACCACTAGACCACACTGTATATCTCCCAGTCCTTCTGCTCTAACCTGTAGACTGCACCACCTCCCTCCCAGTCCCTCAGCTCTAACCACTAGACAACACTACCTCCCTCCCAGTCCCTCTGCTCTAACCATTAGACCACACTATTTATCTCCCAGTCCTTCTGCTCTAACCACTAGACCACACTGTTCATCTCCCAGTCCTTCAGCTCTAAACACTAGACTGCACTACCTCCCTCCCCAGTCCCTCAGCTCTAACCAGTAGACAACACTACCTCCCTCCCAGTCACTCTGCTCTAACCACTAGACCACACTGTTTATCTCCCAGTCCTTCAGCGCTAAACACTAGACTGCACTACCTCCCTCCCAGTCCCTCAGCTCTAACCAGTAGACAACACTACCTCCCTCCCGGTCCCTCTGCTCTAACCACTAGACCACACTGTTTATCTCCCAGTTCCTCAGCTCTAACCACTAGACAACACTACCTCCCTCCCAGTCCCTCTGCTCTAACAACTAGACCACACTGCTTTTCTCTCAGTTCCTCAGCTCTAACCACTAGACTGCACTACCTCCCCCAGTCCCTCCGCTCTAACAACTAGACCACACTGTTTATCTCCCAGTCCCTCAACTCTAACCACTAGACAACACTACCTCCCTCCCAGTCCCTCACTACCTCCCTCTCAGTCCCAATACAAGACCACTGCATTCTATTCTCTCAGCTCTAAGGGCCAGGATGCACTGCCTCCCAGTCCCTCAGCTCTAAGAATTAGACTCTAACAATAAAGCACAAAGGCTCATTCTACTGTGTATCACCCTCTTGGTTTCAGATAAAACTGGTTACACCATATTGCAGGTCTCTATGATCACAAATCTATATATATAAAAAAAAGCTAAGTCTAGCATCATGTTAAAACTCTCTTCAATCTCGTTCCAATGATACATCACTTCCAAGGTTATATCATTAAAAATTGAATGAATTTTAAAACATTGCTTAGTTGTCCTTGAATTGCAAATTGTGAAGGATTGTGTCATTGAGTCTTCACTACATAAAGGATAAATCCATACAGGATAAATGTTTTTCATTTTTCACTTTAAATCTTCTATACAGAAAAAAACATAAAATGGAGGTAAATAAAGTATCCATCTTCCTTTACTGCTCATTACAGTGCCCGTGCAAGCAGGTTTGCAATGCAACACTTTGTAAAGCTTGTCTTAAAAGCAATTAGAAAACAACTCAGGATCATCAGCCAGTCAGCTTCCAGCTGTAGCAGGCTTCTATCAGACAGTAGATGCCCGCTGGAACATCTGGTATTGTCCAGGTAAACTATAAGCAGCTCTGACAAGTAAAACAGTTATTTTGTTTAATATAGTAATTTTTTTCCCCCTCTAATTATGTATGTGATCCTTTATGAACATTTTTGGGTATATTTTCCTTAAGCATTTTTCAACGGAAGGGTACCCAACTAATCATTACAAGTTCAAGGTAAATGTAGGTTTAAAGTGTTTCTTTAAAGAAAATAATTAGAAAATAATAATAATAGTTTCTAATAGTGATAGTGCCCTCTCGATGAAAATATGCGTGCACACCCTTTAAATGTTATCTGTTAAATGTAGAATAAGTCTGCTTCCTGCTGTCCTATGCTTTCAATCAACCTGTATATTTAAATTTAGTATATCAAATAAAGTAACAAAAAAAAGGAGAATAGTGTTTCGCTGTCAGCGGCAATACAATAACCACAACAGCAACAGCAACTAGTCTCCAGGCTGAATGACAGGTTGTAGATGGATTACTTTCAGCAACATTATTTCAGCATATCATTATAACAACACAGGTACGGTGCTCTCTTCTAAGATTCTTTTAGTGTTGAGTTATTATTTAGGCCATTGGAAATACCCATGACGAGACATTGTCCACCGCTGGGTTACTGAAGCCTGCAAGGCTAGCAGACCACATTCTCAGCAAACCGCATTACCAGGAAAACGTTGGTCTTCATTAGCAAAAAAACTAGTGCTGCATAAAATCACGGAAAAAAAAAGAAAAACTTGAAATGTTATTATTTTAACGCAGCCATTTTCTCATAACAATAGCACCCTCATAAGCGGGTGTTAGCCTCTGGAAAGGCCCTTCCATTATGTTAAATTCCCTCACATTTGTCTCAGGCATTTGATGGTAAAGCCCTCTTCTTTGGGCTCTATTGCTTTATTAGAATTGTCTCAAATAATTATAAGACATTCCATGAAAATATAATATTATATAAATAAAATGTAAAATTCAACCTCAGTCTCTCTTAGATTGCCAGATAGTTGCAAGACTAGAGAGTAAAATTCACCCTCAGTGACGGTCGCCCCTGTCTTTAATCATCAATATAGCAAGGGCAACACTTTGGATATTCAAAAGCACTGCATCACCATAGGTGACTTATGACCTTTGATCTTTTTTGCAATTTAAACTTGAATGTCTCCAGGAGTTCTGGAAAGCCCAAGATAAAACTTGAGGAGTACATTATTATATATTATATTTAGTACTGTATCCACAAAGCTAACACGCTCTGTAATTTGATGAATGTGTGTTTAATGCGAAACTAAATCCAAAGGACTGAGAAATTCTGCCAGTCTTCCCCCACCCCACCTACCCAATAAAAGTAATCAGTGATGTTCAATAACCCCCTTCCCTCCCCGCATCCTTATTGATAAATAATGCAGACGTGTCGCCTGCCAGCTGTAGCCCAGCACAATACCCCAGAGCACCTATCTCCACTTACTGAAACTCAGCCCACGCTGCCGAAACCTGAGCCCTGCACTGGTACCCGCCGACCTGCCCACACCACCCTGCACTGGGGTTCAGACAATCTTGTCTCTGATGGAATATGACTGTCTTCTTGTGATAATAAAAAAAAATAAGTGATCAAAAATAGTTTTCAGGAACAATCACCTAAAAATTTACAAACCATCTCAAAATGACTCAAACATTCCCAAATTAAGCGTTTCTTCCAGGAGCTTCAAACTTCCAAGAAGGAGCTATGGGGGCTGTCTATTCTTACATGCATAGAATCACATCTGGGCATTTCCTTACTCTACATCGCCTACTCTTCCTAGACCCTAAGATAGAAATGATCTTATTATGTATCTCACAAGCAGCCCATCAGGACCATCGCATGTATTGCAATGCCTATTGTATCCTGACCCGCATATTGTGCCACATATCATATCATTACACCCCTACCAACTAAGAAGGAATATTTGGGTAGTTCAATCTGTTTGAATGTGCTGCATTATATTCCATGTGATGTTTCTTTGTACCCGTTTAGATCAGGATCATATTTAAAATGAATAGCTTTGCTACAATGTACAAACTGAAGCATTCAAAGATGTCTGCTGTGCAACACTGGGAATCTAATCCAGTCTGAAAGCTGGCTGCGTGCCACAAGTGTAATTGGATTGAAAAAGAATCAATTCATTTGTACCACTTCACTCAATAACAGCTTGTGTGTGGTTACCTACAGTTTATATCTAGGATTAAAATCCCCAGCTTTCAAGCTATCCCTTCCAGCATGGGTGGAAAATTGTAAGCTACAAAGTAACGAAATTATTCAAGTAAATCTAATATGTATTGTATAATAGTGTATTTCTTATTTTGATAATGGTGAATTTGATATCTTTCTTAGCTATTAATGAAAAATAATTATCGATTGCTCCCTTCAGACAGTTCAATGCTATACTATATTATACTTCAAGAGATCGTATTGCCTGCAATTTGCTCATAAAGGAAAATATAGGCCAAGTAGCCTTTGCTCTCTTGACTTTGAGAGAGTACATAAGCCCAGGACCGAATAGCAGAATTTAGTTCCGCTACAGAATGTAATTTGGTCATATAAATAAAAATAGATCCACTCATGAACGTGCAAGTGTATGGGAGGGGAAGTGGCTAGTGAATGTAGTAATGTATGAATGGAATGTACCCAGCCTGCCCTTCCCACCCTCATGAAAACTCCACACCTGCTCACTCCACAGGGAGAGGGACAAGAAGTTGGTTGTGTGCTATCAGCTAGCGGAGTTTCTCTGCAGGAAAACCTCTCCAGTCATGGTGCTAACACTGTGTATGCCTGGGGAACAGCTGGGATAACAGCTGAGGGAGGTCAGCCCGCCCCACTGGGGGAACCACCACCCTGACACAGTGAGGAATGGCTAGAATCTTGACCACCTCATTCTTAGCATGCATTAGTCTTAGCACCAAGATTGGCCTAGTACCTAGACCTTAGGACTGTGAGGTGTGTCATAGATCTAAGGGTCTGGGCAGGGAATGTAGCTTGTGAAAGCCTAAAAGCTGCGTGGTCCAGGTGCTAGGCTTGCATTTCAAAAGCACCTACTCCAAAAAGGTTAATTTGGGGCACAAACTGTTTATGGTGTATATAGCCCACAATGCGTAGCTCCCGGCACAGGCAGGTATGTCCTGTCTAGTTGTAGGCTTCTGTAGCACTTGTCTTTGCTTGTCACAATACGTTGCACACATCTGCGGGTTCAATTCATCACTGCCAGTGTTTTTTTTTTTTTTTTCAAACGTTGTTATTCAAAGGACACACAGGAGACTGTCTTGATGGACATGTTAGTTTATGGAACCACAACACTGAGGGATGGGTCTGCTTCCAGTAAAATACTTCACACAACAAGTCTAACATTAACATCAAGCCACGCTGCTGATGCTGAATCATTGGGATCCTTTAAAATCCGACTTGATTGCTCAACTGCTAGGAACTGGATGACCATTGATGGGCCGAATGGCCTCCTCTCGATCGTACATTTTCTTATGCTATTCAACCATATTTTGAAATGGACATTATGTTCTAGAGCAAATGCTCTGTCGCTGATATTGGGGAGCAAAGTGATGGCAAAAGGATTTAAATCGTTTTTTTAAACGGTGTAACTGTATCTCCTGCTGATATATATATATATATATATATAAAATAAATGCTGTATTTAAAAAATGTAACTTGATACTGTCTGTACTTTTCTTTATAAATACAATTATTGAAAATAGCAAAGAACTATGGTTTCTTGGACACTCACCTCCTTGAAGTTATCGAAGGCGGACAGAATAATGTCATGTCCTCCTCGCACCAGACACACCGCTGCAAGGAGCTCCAGCACCAGTGCTTTCGTCCTACAGGGTGGAAAACAAAGATAAACCATTTGCAGACTAGAAGACCTCACAGAGGTCACCCTAACCAATACAGTACAGAAACCAGGACCAGAGGACACTGCTGGAAACTAAGTAGAGACAGGACAGAGGGAAGGACACTTCTTCACACAGAATATCGGGAGGGTATGGAATGTGATACCTAGTCATGTTGTTGAGACAGAATCACTTGGACCCTTTAAGACCCAACTTGACAAAGTTCTGCTATCAATCAGCTACTCAGGATGTGCTGAATGGCCTCATCTCGTTTGTAAACTTTCTTACATTCTTATGATAAGCACATATCACTAATAAGAATTGTGGATATAATTAACCTTTCTTGAATGTTTTCATGTTGTAACTAAACCAAGACAAAAACTGAATAACTACAAGCGTGACTAATGAAGTAATTGCAGATCTGATCAGAATGTGAGGACAATACTTAATGGCGTTTCCCCCCTTGTATGAAGTTTCTCTATCCTTATGCACCCACTCCAAACTGGCACTCAGTCAAGGCTGACCTGTTGCACGTTCCTGGAATGAGACTTCTGTTCTAAGCACCCAAACCTGGACTTTCTTGTCACATCAGACTCAAACTTGCATTGTTTGAATCCGCTCACTGACCTGGCATTCTTGTTGTTGAGGCTCAGTGTAATCTCGTTCACGCAGCGCGGGTGGGTCATCACAAGGGTGAACCCTGACTGGGGAGGGGGGAGAACACATTCTTACTGCTTACAAGTTGCAACCCAAATCCATCAGCTATCCCAAATTTTCCAATGGCACCAGACAGCACCCCTTATGTTTAAACAATCGGCAAGCATATTAATGGTTCCAGAATAATATTATCCTAAATTAAGTTTAATATCATGGATTTAGCAGGGTGTGTAGTTTTCACATTTACAGGACTAGTTTATGCTGTTTACAGCATGTGTAGATACTCCTCAGATATATAGGCTATTCTAACTAGAACCCAAGGCTGCTGCCCCCCATTGGCAGTGGTACCTGGTAGTTCATGATGGCACGCAGGCACATGATGCAGACGTGGACGTCGTCCTTTTGGCTAACAATGCGAGAGTTGCGCAGGGCCTTCCTGCTGTGCATTGAGTTAATCCCATGGGAGGAAGAGGAGGAGGTGACACGTCAAAACTAAGCTATATTAAGCACACCTGAGCTGCATTCCACTGAGCTCTACCAGCATCTGGGAGGGGATTCAAATGGAATTTTTGCATACTCTTTATCTTTCCAAGAAAGTATTTCGAGTATAATTTGAATAGCATTTAAAATAAGAGACACACATTTGTAATTAACTTCCTATTCCATTTGCACTGAAGCAGATTTTCAGGATTACTTGCTGAAATCCAAAGCACCAGACAGAAAGATGGTTCTGAAACCCTTTAACCCTAACTAATACCGTTGACTCCTGTTAATCCGAGTTTCAATAATTCGTGTTTCGATAATCTGTGCGATTTAATACAGTACATTATCAAAATGTATTAGTGCAGAAATCATCTGATCTATGTGGAAGCGGGTATTTGCGCTCTTATTAGTGTGAAAATCAGTGTATCTGTGTGGAAGCGGATGATCATCATTTAATTTAATTCAATTCAATTGAGTACAAGTGCAAGCCAACGGACAGTACTGTATTGTAGTTAATGAAACCAGTGACAAGCGAGCAGAAAGCAGACTTAGCCTGGTAGCTGAATATGAAGAGCAGTTACGACAATTAAAGACTCAGAGCAAGATCAGTGACTTTTTTAAACCAGCTCTCTCTGCCTCCAAACAACACTGATTATGTACATTATATATTTTGACCATTGTTGGGACATTATATTTAATTTGTATTATTGCATTTTTTCGGGTTTTCAATTAACAGCGCAGGGGTTTCCCAAACAGTAAACTCAATTTCGGTTAATCCGTATTTTACACTAATTCAGTCCGAAGGGAGTCCTTAACGGAGGTCTACTGTATTAGATAGTGAGACTTCAATGATTACTGGACACATGCTCTCATGCCCTGACTCACCTGACAGTGAGTTGCCGGGTGGATTTGGATGAGCTGTGGGTGGGGGAATTGCCAGCGCTCTTGCTCAGGTCTTCAACTGATCTGTCCAGGGACTTCCCCTTTTCAGGAGTCAGGCCACCGTTATCCACACTCTCAATGTCATATCTGCAGAGACACGCATGTGAGGCAGGAAATAAACAAAAACAGAGTATACAGAACACAAGAGGACTGTAACAATATATGCCTCCTATTATATACATACGGTTGCAATTTCTTTTTAAAGTGATTGTAGCTTAAAAAATGATTTAATAAATATTAACTGGTTAGCACTTCCTTTTGCTAAATAGTTCTCAAATGTGTAGTTTTGAATGTTATACAAACACATATTTGAATTTGAAAACATGATGTCTGGTGCTACAATAGTTGTGTTTTCATGCTTTGTTGAGGAAATCTGTTACACTTGTACTTCCTCAGTCAATAGGGGAAGCAGCTGAAGTGCATGACTGAAAAGATTTAGGGAATTATTTAGTTTTCGACAATCACTTAAACTGGGAGATGTGTCCCAACTTAAACTTTGGGGGTCACGATATCTCACGATAGCTCACGATATCTCCAAAGAGACATTAATATATTTTAATTGTGGAGGTGCCGGCAAGTTATTGAGCAAAGTGAAACTAAAAAGATAAAGTAGGTACAGAACTGAAGGCTGCCATGCAGACAATTAGCAAATGAGAAAAGAAAATGCAATAGGAAGTCAGCCAGTGAACCACTGATATACAGTGCAGTTGAAGCCAGCTCTGCATGGACGGGTTGTGCCAAACTGTTCAAGGAATTCATATTTTAAATATTGCCTCTATGATCATTGATCATTGTCTGCTTTACGCTCTTTCACTCAAAGTACTACCAAGCACTTTAAAAGACTATAAATGTGTTTTTCAACCGAACCAATTTATTTAACTTTGTTCATATCTTATTATCAGCACTTGGTAATATACAATTTTGCATTAGTTATACATCACGCACATGTCAAGTCTCGTGATTTTAGTGTGAGAGACACACAAACTTACACGTTAACCTGCCTTTCAAGCACAGGCTTTCTTACTGTATCTTACACATAGAAATGTGGTCTTTAAAACAGACCAAAAGTAAAATGTGGTCTTAGACATGCAGTGGCAATGTGTTACATGACATTAAAGCGCGCATGAAATATCAAAATAAATGCAGTTATTTACAAATACATTACTAAAGCAGTTTAGCAGTGCAATCTTTATTGTGCATAGTTTAAATGTGCAGAGTGTGCCAGTGTCCCCACTGTGACAGACACTGCATTGATCATCACCACTCTCTCTTATCAATAGCTCCTGTGCAGCACTGCAGTGTAATGTTGTTTACAAAAAGTCTCTGTCACGACAAATGACAGATGCCATGATTTCCATTTGTTTAAGGCAGCAGATATTGCAGTCTATTGGGGCCACAGAATGCAGCCTCTGAAATGTGATTCTTGAACTGATCAGCACTGTTTTTAAGATATTAAGTGCTGACTCCCTTAAAAAGTTTACCACTGTAAATTTGTATGGTCATTTTGTAGTTTTCCCATGGTTATACTATGCATTTTCCATAGTTTACCATGATTTTAAATGTTGTTTAATACGCTTTACCATACTTCTCTGAGTTTTACAGGTACATGCTTACAGTATATATGATTACTGTGATTTCACTATGCTTTGTTAAACTTTGCAATACTTTTACTATGAGAAACTTTTATAAGTGCTGTGCTAGTTTCCAGTTAAAAGATGTTTTGACTGAAGTATATTTTTCCTTTTATAATATTATAATTTAAAACTTTGAAACAAGTCAAGTTGACAAATGTTTTGGTAATGCTTTTGTTCCTTAAAGTTTAAAAATGAATTTCGCAGTGAGAGAACATACAGTTAGACTCAGGCACTAACCACAGAATACTTGTTACTTGTGCATGCATGTACGACTTACAAAATACTCTGAATATAATCACATACCTAAAAGGATTCTGAATTCTGTTTTTGTGTATTGTAAACCCAGTAGAATATGAAGAATAGGAACATCAAGACCAATATTGGAGAGAATGTCCTGTGATGTCAGCACACCGGTATATGCATAAGACTACATTTCGCTTTTTACATTCTAATGTTATTCATTATTTAATGAAAATGGTTCATGAGGTTAAAATTATCCCATTGACCCGGCACCTTGTTCTCCCTGCCATATATGTGCCTAGTATAACAATAGTGGCTGCCACATCCCATTGCTTCCTGAGTTTGACCATAATAGCTGCAGTATACTCACGTGACAGAGCACTGAGCGAAGGATAGGTAGTCCACCAGCACATCGAGGCCTCTGTTCTCTTCATTGAGGAAATCCTGAGCCCACCTGGGGATAGAGGGAGGGATAGCTGTCAGGGAACAACCAGTGCAGGAGGACAAAGCAAGGGGCACTGGAAAAGGGGGCTGTAAGGGGACAGCCAGTGCAGGAGGACAAAGCAAGGGGCACTGGAAAAGGGGGCTGTAAGGGGACAGCCAGGGCAGGAGACCAAAGCAAGGGGTATTGGAAAAGGGGGCTGTAAGGGGACAGCCAGGGTAGGAGACCAAAGCAAGGGGCATTGGAAATATAATATAATTTGTTTTTTTATGTTTTGATCATTTTCTTTATCCTGGGTTTTAATCTTACTAATGCAGTGTACAGTAAACATGGTGGGAATAACAATGGACAAGCACATTTTGTGGTCATACAAAGGCCACAGATTTGAAGCATAATATTGACATGTAAGTTTTGATTATATGACACTAGTCTGCCTCTTAGCTGAGGGTCCGGCTAGGTGAATGAACCAGCTGGGAGCAAAAAGGGGTTTTCAGCATATGAGGGGAGAGAATTGACAAGATAGTACAGGACTATTTAAATTACAGCTATGGACAAAAGTTTTGCACCATCTAGAATTTTAGGATTGAGACATAATTGAAAAAAAACCCTGATATGAACATAATTTAGGTATTTTATTTATCATGTAATCAAAGAAACTACAAAATGATATCGCAAAAGTCTACCGGAAGCCATACTAGTAGTACAGTATTTCATGTTAGATTTCGAAAAACTACAACATGGTATGTAATGCAATATGTTAACGTAACATTATTCAGCAGGTTTCATTCAACTTCATGAAGCTAAATGAGTTAATTCTATAGGGTGATGTAAAACGTCTGGACAGAGCTGTAGGTCTGAGTGGGACAGGGACTGCTTACAAGCCCTAAAATCAAATTACTTTATTGGGTTGTTTTTTTTCTAAAAAAAACTAATCCTTCTAGGCAATTTGGAGTAAAGAGCTTTGGGAATCTCTGTCCACTTCAGAGTCCACTACTCACCCAATGTGGTTAGTTCGAAGGGAGATCTCCAGCTCTCTAAGAACCTGTGTTGATTCCTGCACCAGTCTCTTAAACTGAAACAGAGGAAAGGTTTTGTTCTGTGTTTGTTCTTTTGGTAATGTAGTTTCCATGAAAAGGTGAAGGACAGTAGCACTGGTTGCAGTCAGGCACTGGCAGGCACATTGACAGCTTTCCCTCACTACTGAAGCACCTCAGAACTGACATGCTGTATTTAATCAATCTATACCCTGCTTGGATATGCCACTGCTGGGGAATCTCTACTGACTGCATCAACCACCTAGCTGTGGTTATCATGGCATTACCACTAAAACTAAAAGGGTGGTATGAACACCCATATGAAAAGTTATTATATGCAATTTCTACCTCTCTATTCAAATAGGAAAACAAACATAGAATAATTCACTTCTGCTTTAAATACTATAAACTTGGGGCATTCTTTCTGACCTTGTTTTGCCATTTATGATCACATTCTTGCAGCCACCTCTTTAAGCCATCTAAGATTACCATTAAGGAGCTGTTTAGTCACAGCACTTAGTCATTATGTCTGGAATTCCCTTTCTAGTGTAATATTCACAGTGCACTAAGGACAGTCATATTTATGGCCTATCCATTTTGCTTATTTACTACAGTAGAGTAGCTTTTGGTTTATAAAGCACCCAGGGATTATTGTACTGTGCATAAAGCATGCGTACCATATATATATATATATACAGTGCCTTGCAAAGTATTCGCCCCTTGAACTTTGCGACCTTTTGCCACATTTCAGGCTTCAAACATAAAGATATGAAACTGTAATTTTTTGTGAAGAATCAACAACAAGTGGGACACAATCATGAAGTGGAACGAAATTTATTGGATATTTCAAACTTTTTAACAAATAAAAACTGAAAAATTGGGCATGCAAAATTATTCAGCCCCTTAAGTTAATACTTTGTAGCCACCTTTTGCTGCGATTACAGCTGTAAGTCGCTTGGGGTATGTCTCTATCAGTTTTGCACATCGAGAGACTGAAATTTTGCCCATTCCTCCTTGCAAAACAGCTCGAGCTCAGTGAGGTTGGATGGAGAGCATTTGTGAACAGCAGTTTTCAGTTCTTTCCACAGATTCTCGATTGGATTCAGGTCTGGACTTTGACTTGGCCATTCTAACACCTGGATATGTTTATTTGTGAACCATTCCATTGTAGATTTTGCTTTATGTTTTGGATCATTGTCTTGTTGGAAGACAAATCTCCATCCCAGTCTCAGGTCTTTTGCAGACTCCATCAGGTTTTCTTCCAGAATGGTCCTGTATTTGGCTCCATCCATCTTCCCATCAATTTTAACCATCTTCCCTGTCCCTGCTGAAGAAAAGCAGGCCCAAACCATGATGCTGCCACCACCATGTTTGACAGTGGGGATGGTGTGTTCAGGGTGATGAGCTGTGTTGCTTTTACGCCAAACATAACGTTTTGCATTGTTGCCAAAAGTTCGATTTTGGTTTCATCTGACCAGAGCACCTTCTTCCACATGTTTGGTGTGTCTCCCAGGTGGCTTGTGGCAAACTGTAAATGACACTTTTATGGATATCTTTAAGAAATGGCTTTCTTCTTGCCACTCTTCCATAAAGGCCAGATTTGTGCAGTATACGACTGATTGTTGTCCTATGGACAGAGTCTCCCACCTCAGCTGTAGATCTCTGCAGTTCATCCAGAGTGATCATGGGCCTCTTGGCTGCATCTCTGATCAGTCTTCTCCTTGTATGAGCTGAAAGTTTAGAGGGACGGCCAGGTCTTGGTAGATTTGCAGTGGTCTGATACTCCTTCCATTTCAATATTATCGCTTGCACAGTGCTCCTTGGGATGTTTAAAGCTTGGGAAATCTTTTGTATCCAAATCCGCTTTAAACTTCTCCACAACAGTATCTCGGACCTGCCTGGTGTGTTCCTTGTTCTTCATGATGCTCTCTGCGCTTTAAACGGACCTCTGAGACTATCACAGTGCAGGTGCATTTATACGGAGACTTGATTACACACAGGTGGATTCTATTTATCATCATTAGTCATTTAGGTCAACATTGGATCATTCAGAGATCCTCACTGAACTTCTGGAGAGAGTTTGCTGCACTGAAAGTAAAGGGGCTGAATAATTTTGCACGCCCAATTTTTCAGTTTTTATTTGTTAAAAAGTTTGAAATATCCAATAAATTTCGTTCCACTTCATGATTGTGTCCCACTTCTTGTTGATTCTTCACAAAAATTACAGTTTCATATCTTTATGTTTGAAGCCTGAAATGTGGCAAAAGGTCATAAAGTTCAAGGGGGCGAATACTTTTGCAGGCACTGTATATATATATATATATATATATATATATATATATATATATATATATATATATATATATATATGAGAGAGAGACAGAGAGAATATTGTATAGGGGGCTGTATGATACACGCTGATATCCACTCCACAATAGGGTGTGGCTACCCAAGAGTGGGCTTACTGGTCGCTCTGACCTTAAATGATTGAAAATCAGCTTATATCTTACACAGCACCCTGTAATGTACTTTTTTAAAAATATATTGTTAAGCAAGAACAATTAAACAGTATAGCCAATTTTAATGAAACTATCTGATACAAAGACATTTCAGATGGCTGTACCACATCATTTTCTGCTCTGTTTTATAAGTGAGATTGGTACAGGTATACAACCCACCTTGCGGCCCAGCACCCCCTGGTCCAGGTAGCTCTTCAGTTTGTAGATGTAGGCAGAAGGGGGGTTCTTCACCTGAAAACGCTCCTGAGAACAAGAGGACACAGTCAGTGTGAGAGACCTGCTCTCCTTCACACGCCCTGAGAAGGATTCAACTCCGCTCCCCCAAGAGGACACAGTCAGTGTGAGAGACCTGCTCTCCTCCACACGCCCTGAGAAGGATTCAACTCCGCTCCCCCAAGAGGACACAGTCAGTGTGAGAGACCTGCTCTCCTCCACACGCCCTGAGAAGGATTCAACTCCGCTACCCCAAGAGGACACAGTCTGGGTGAGAGACCTGCTCTCCTCCACACGCCCTGAGAAGGATTCAACTCTGCTCCCCAAGAGGACACAGTCTGGGTGAGAGACCTGTTCTCCTCCACACGCCCTGAGAAGGATTCAACTCCCCTCCCCCAAGAGGACACAGTCAGTGTGAGAGACCTGCTCTCCTCCACACGCCCTGTGAAGGATTCAACTCCCCCTTAAAATTAAGGAGAGGGATAACATTTTTGTTTCTAGACCTAATGTACTGACATTGATTTACAGTAGCTTCCATCTATGCGCTTCAAGTTCTCATCTGCTTGTGGATTTAATGCCTTATTATTGTTGTTGGTAGCTGCCTGCCGACCTTTGCCCAGCCATGTTTTAACATACTCTTCAGGTCTGAACAATACCAGTGGCAGGCCGACTAAGCTCATGAACAGGAGTGACGACCCTGTTGTTGTTCAGAGTGTTTGTTTTTTGGTGTTTTGTCATTTGGGGTGTAAAAAAAAAAACGTGTATTTTTCTTACTCCTACAGTAGATGTCACATCTTAAATTATACCGTTACAGTACACTTATGTCATTCAATTCATGGAACAGGAAAGTGTTTTTTTATTGTACAGGTTGGGTATATAGTGTTCTTTTTGCAGCAACAAAAAAGGTTTTTTGTTTTTTTTTGGAATAAGCTTCATCATTTTCAAACTGCAATTCTCGCCTGTCAAACACAAAGGTACCACTTCTATAATGGATCAGTGTGAAGTATCTGAAATGGTGCTTGATTTGATAAACCATACCTGCTGGGATAAGGGACAGCTAGATCACTTTTGTAGGTTTTATTCTGGCATAACTATGCATAGGTGTGTTAATGAACTCCAGGGTGATTCCCCAGTAATGTACAGTGCTCTAAAACATCCAGCTGGGGCTTATCCCAGCAAGGTAGAGGATGATCAGATTAAACAAACTTGTTTTGAAAAGCTGGCATCAGTCAACTAAACATCTTATTGTCGTTGAGTATAACAAATCTACTGAATGATAATAAGACGGGTAAATTCTGCAGTTTATTGTGAAAATAAAAGACACAAGCATGTGACATTACTCTAAAAAATAAATTAAAAAGGAAATTAAGAACTGTCTCTAACAACGCAGCTTTCTTATACGTCAAAATTGCCTTAATAAAAACACAGGCTTCTGGTTACCTAGCAACAAACACCTGATCCTGAAAACTGCTCCAAATTCATATAGGTCTCTGAAGAAATAAATCTAACAATAGTAAATGAAATCCAGGGGGGGTGAGATATTTTTAATCTTTCCTCTCTGACAGATACATTAATTTTAGACTTTTTAATGAAAGTTTTAGTTTTTGCAGAGGTACAGTCTAGGCCTTTTGGACTATTAACATTATGAGGATGTGCATAATGCTGCTAAGTTGGGGGCCGTGGGTCAGTATGTGAAAGGTATTAGTCTCAGTAGTAAACTCTTGAGTCTGTATTTGGGAGTGTTAAAGTTTTACAACACTAAGTCAGTGACAACCTCCTGTGAAGAAGTAATACTTGAACGCCTACTTTCTTCAGAGAGGATTTTCCCCTTGTCTGTGACACATCATTTTCATAGCTGCCTTACAAAACAGTAATACCTACACATTAGTGACACATGCATGGCATTTAGGAGTGAGAGCAATCTATTCAAATGTTGTTGGGGGGGGGTTCCTATGCAGTCATAATTAATATTGACTGGGCTGCATAGACAAGCATTTCCCAGGTACAAAATGAATACTGAGGCCACTCAGACTTTGATGTCACCCATACATTAGTTTAGTTATTTATGTCAATACATTAAGATGTAACTTTTCTTTTTTAATTTTCACACTAATTTGGATTATATCAATGGAGTATTTCAATAAAAAGCTGTACAATAGCATAGTTTTGCTGTTGGTCATTCAGAAAAGCAAATGTTCATATTTATTCAACACCTGTATGTAGAAGTCAGAGTCCTTTATTGAAATCCACTAGATGTAAATACATACAGTAAACTACATCTCATTTTAAAACAATATGGACCAGGGCTTCTGGTTTTTTAAATGTTTCCTATTTAAAATTTTCACTCAATGGCCAATATACAGGATTTTCCGGAAACCATAATCTAGTAATGATGTATTTATTAGCAGTTTATATTAATAGTAGTTTATCATGGAGATTTTTTCTACAATACCATAAATTTCACAATAATTTTTAAATGTGTAGTTTTGAAAGAAACATGTGTTGTAGCTAAGAGGTATTTTCATTTAAAAACATGACATCTGGTGTTCCATTGAGTTAAGGTTCTTAATTTGCTTGTCTTCCAGGAAGTCTGTTACTGTTTTACTTCCTATAGCATTTCATCTGAATAGTGTCTTTGGAGTCAATACATCTTACTTACCTGTTTGCTAAAACATGTGCTTCTTTCAAAACTGCACATCTGAAACATAGTGTGCATGGGAAATGCATTGCATTATGTTAGTTACAATGACTTTAGCATGCTTTCACTTCTTTTACAATGTTTTACTACAGGGACCTGAGGCAGAGCTAAAGCCCTGCACATGTAATAATGTAGGGTCTGGATGATGTTTTGATTGGTTCAGTTAAACAATAGAACAGGGTTGGAACAAAAAACGGGAGTGGAAGGGCCAATTTTGGCCACCCCTAGTGTCAGTGTGTTGTAAATAAAGTTAGCGATATTTGAATATAAGTTTGGTACAGGTGGTGTTAAATTCCCATCCTTACAAAATCCATGTGTGGATTGTGGTCGCACTCACATGGGATAAATGATTGGAGCTAGTGGCTTTGTTCTGGGCTCTTGTTCAGGATACATGCCGAAGCACGTGTTCTGCATGGTTCAGCCCTGTGATTGCTTCAGCTCCAGTGCTTTATTTTGGGTGATTTTTTATGTGCATTTTTGTTTACGTGTTTTGTTTAATTTGTTGTTAAATAAATGTGCATTAAAAAGCACCAGACTAAAAGCTGCAATCTCCTGTCTTCTGGCTATGCTGTTCCTGCTGAGAGCCAGCCTTGACTGTCCAGCTACACAACCACAAGGCATAAGAATGAAACAGTGTAATAAGTGTATGTACTTAGTAATGCAAGACCATTATAAGTATTTAACTGCTTTAACCCAGTATAGCAATGTAATGTCATATTAAGAGCATTTCTTATGATTGAATATAAGTTACTGCCAATTCTTATATCTTTATTTTATGTTACTTATTTCTATTTGTTTATTTGCTTCTAGCCTATGTGACTAACTCGCCACTCACACCTCTGCAAGCTCAATGTCCCATCATGGATAATTAGCACACGCCCACTCCTCTTAATGTGGCCATTAAGAGACCAGGGGTGGAGTCCACACTCTGGTATATGTAGTGAATCTTAAATCATTTTAAATCAAACCGTTTGTCATTGAATTTTTAGTATTTCTAACATTACTGCCAAGAAACCCAACAAAAAACAAAGGTGTCTTATGTCTATAGTGTCATAAATGCGGTGGATTATATATTAACAGGAAATCATTACATTAACATTTTTGATAATAACAGTTTGAAAAACATATTTGTGTTGCTATGTTTTGTGAACTACAGAAATAACCAGTGGAAACTTCCCCAGTGTCATCCGTTTCTGCCACAGACAAGAATCAGAAGGAAGTGACAGAGCTGTGTTATTTCAAGGTGATATCCGTTACCATGGTACAAAACAGCTTGTTTACAGGTGATATCTGTTACCATGGTAAAAAAAACAGCTTGTTTAGAGGTGATATCCATTACCATGGTAAAAAAAAAACAGCTTGTTTAGAGGTGAATGGCCATACAACTTAAATCTAAAAGCCATTCTCAAGAACAACTTGCTATGGGTTTGAAAAGCTCAATTATCTGGTGTGGTCTTCTTGTTTTAGAAGACGTTTTATATTATTTTCTGTTGCAGTTACATCCTAGTGCCTTTTTTAAAACTAAAGTGTCTCTGAGGCCTCTATAGAGCGCATGCAACAGGACGGACCCTGCGCACCGCAAGCGAGCATCTAAACCACAGTGCAAAAGAGACCGTTTCTTCTACGTCATTCGTGGTTTTAGATCTTAACCTCATCTTATCTCACCGACAGCGGACAGGACTGAATCCGTACGGCAGTGTAACACACAACATTGCCCGTACACTCACACATCTCTGCTTGACCAGAGTGTAAGGGTAATGGTACATACTTTAAAGAGAAGACACAGCAAAACATTATTTAAAAACAAATAAACAAAAACAAAAATGGTACACAAAGTGATTTAAACAACAAGAAGTATACATTACTTAAATTGACATATTTTATTCCCATACCTAGCTGCCTTTTAAGACTTTTACCATCAAAATATGACTACATTCTAGTTTTTCTTTAAATTGCATTGAATTAATGAATGTCTTTACAATTCAATGCATTTGCTTAATGATGTACTACATTTAGAAATCAAGAGAATAACATCCAGAATAGCTTCCATTGACACTCTTTAGCGAGGTGGATAGGTGGGAAGTGAAGATAAATGTCAAGGTGGGAAGTGAAGATAAATGTCAAGGGCCCTTCTTGGAAATGTCCACGTGCTCAGGAAACTAATTAGAACTCTTTTACTGTCACAAACACCCTTAAACATTTTTAAACCTAAATATTGTTAAATATGGAATAGAGAGTAGAGGTTATGGACTGAGGCTGAAAGGGAGTGTGTATAACCCTGTACACAGACACTCATAGTCCTAGAACTCATATACTGCTTTATTGTTAATAATACTGTTAAGTGGCTGAGGTACGCGGCCGATTGTGATGTTACCACTTTGAATTGGACCTTGCAGTTGTATGGAATTCCGAGAGGTGCCTCAGGTATTGATTTTTTAAAGCAGGTGACGTCAACCATACCGATATTAATCATACAACTCAACTCAAAATGCTACGGTTGATGTCATGAATTGGGTTTCTCTGTGATGTAGAATACAGCTAATGAGCTGATTAAACATTCACTCTGATTGGCTGAAAGATCCTCCTATAATAACCGTTCTTGTTTTAAGGCACGTCCTGCGTACACACACCAGCAACTCTTACCTGATCACAGACCAGCTCCCATTTCTTCTCATTGTCATACTGGCTGAGAAGTTTCATCTTGTCTGGAGGCAAATTCATTGAATTCTGGAAAAATAAAACAGAAAGAAAACCATTAGGGTGAATATTATTGCAAGGAAACCCATTTCCTCTCTCCAACAGGAGAACTATAAGATTTCTGATGTTAAGGTCATTTCCCCAAAAATGCTGTAGTTAAATGCAATTCAGTTACACTCACCTCCTTCCTTCACTACCCACTTGATATATGGGAAGAGACTACACAAACCAAACTGGTTGCTTCACATCCTAAGCATTATTGCTTGAGTGTAGGCTTGCCACAATATAAAAATTACATGATACGATAACCATGGGAGTAAATCTCACAATAAAAACTGAATATGAAAAATGGAATGTTGCACATTTGTGCTCTACTGTTGTGTTTTTGTTAGTCTGGTTCCTTACCACTGCAGACCTTTATAGAGGTATCAAAACTCAGAACAGCAGACCAGTACAGTTTTTATTTTTTTTATTTTAATTTATTTTTCACTATGAAACTGGAGCTATTGTATTAGTACTTTAGGGTTATATTTGTAAAACTAGTATTGTACATATTAATATCTTGGTAAATTAATAAATTGTATTATTGTGACATCTCAACGTTTTATTTTTTGTTTGCTGCTTAATGACTCTGTTTATGATGCTCAATACTATCTATTGAATAACTAATTAAGCTACAGGGTGCATCCAGTGTGCCAGGAGATATTAGTCTTCAGAATGGATACAACTCAACAAAACAACTCTGTGTGAGTAAAGAAAACAATTATTTGACCAGTGTGTGTAGAACTGGGGTCTTAGGCCCTGTCCACACTATGCCTTTAAACCGTATTAGCTGCCTTTAAACCGGCTTAAAAGTGCTAAATACGGTTAGCGTCTGATACATGGCGTTTAATACCGTACTCGAGAACCAGATTTGAGATCACCTCAGGAGTGGTTCTAAATTAGATCGCTAGCTTCCAGTTCCCTTAGTCCCGCCTCTTCTCACTCCCTATTGACTTTGTCCTCCCCAGTTCTTCGTAAAGCTGAAAACTATTGGCTGATCTTGACATACAATTATACAAATGTGGCACATTTACTTTCTAACAATCAAGACTTTTATTTGACAAGCGTTTTGTCGGGCCTCTATTATCTATTATCATAACGCCTAAACATTATAATTGTATGATTTTAAACCATCAAAAATTAAACCTGCTGAATCTCTGGAACTGCCAAAAAAGAAACACAAAACTGGGTGTAAATAATGGAAGGAAAATAAATGAAAATCTAAAAAAACTGCAATAAGCACACTCAAATTTTCTATGTAAATTTAAAAATGATTATTTTTGTAAATGGTCTGTTCTGTTTTCTGTTAATTGTGCAGTAGGCTACAGTAAAAAAGAAAATACACTAAACTCATTTAGTTTTAATTTAAAATAATCTTTTACTATTTTCACACAGTCCAGTAATGTGTAAAATGCAGCAGCATGATTTATTTTGTGTTACCAGTAGGATAAAAAGAAAGTGCGCTACAGGTATTCATTTGATTTTACTACTGTATTTATTACAAAATTGATAGAAAAGTATTTTTGATTTGGTGGTGATGGTGGGGAGTCCACTGGAGGTCCATTGCCCAGGGCCCACAAAAACCTGGCGCTGGCCCTGGAATGACGTATGGAATGCTTCATTCAATAAATATGAATCACAATTACAGTTTAAAAAAATCCAGTCTCATCTCTACTCCCCCCTGTTAGGTGACCTTTATCTCTTGGTCTGCAAAGGCTGCAGCCTCTGGTATCACTTCCTGCTGAACACAGTCCGTTATGACATAATTTCCTTTTTCTTCTTTGCAGATTGAGTAAAGGTGCATTTTAAGGGAAGTAACCAAAGGCTGAACACTGAAATAAATGCCTTTGGATTTACAGCTACATCATCTCAGTCCAGTCCCCACAAAAGCAAAATAAAGGTTTCCAGCTTTTTTGATAGCAATCAAAAAAAAAGAAAGAAAGAAAGACAAACACCATATTAAAATCTGGAAGTCTTACCAAAACTGATAATCTTTATTCTATGGTTGTGAATCGATTTGCAAGGAGAGATTGGTCTCAATTTAATGTGGACAGCAGCTACTCCATATGACAAAAGCACCTTTTTTTTAGTTTCTGTTAGTTTAATAGGCCCAAGATTAAATCTGGTAATCCAGTCATAGTACTCGAGCTTTTGGGGCCATTTGTTTTAAAGTGTGCCTAATTAATTAATTAGCAATTGATTGCTAATTTAATACCTTTATGTTTGGAATTAACTCTGACATAGGAGTGTATAGCAAAGAGTAGAAGTGATGTTTCTATCTTTGTAACAAGAGGAACTGCAGTACAAGTTTCAGATATAATACAGGTACAAATAAATGATTTTGAAAGCAGAACCCATTAACTTCATTACCTATGTTCTTTCTATACAAATAGTGTCTGTCATGCCCCTCCCTGCTCTCTTTTTTTCATTAATTTGACTGGTTGTTAAGGAAGTATTGTAAAACACAATGACGACATTTTCTGGGTCAAAGTCCTTGTACCTGATGTTACAGGGTTGGCTTTCTTTACACTTTATTTTGTATTAATAATGATTTAAGATGTGTTGTTTTTGATTGCACTTTGATTATTTTATATTGGTATGTTTTTAAAGCACGTGTGAATGTGTGTAAGGAAATTGCAGTGTAATAAATCAATTAGTCAAATTGTGTGAATCTGGATACTTTATAAAGCTTGATTTTAAGAAGAACGAGAGAGAGAGAGAGAGAGAGAGAGAGCTGGGAGGACGTTCAAGATAACGAGCAGCTTGTGTGAGCATGGACGCCCGATCTCAGTATAGAGTGTATAAGCAATCTCAGTATGTAGTGTATGTGTCTCAGTATACAGTGCATGTGTCTCAGTATATTGTGTATGCGTCTCAGTATATTGTGTATGTGAATATCAGTGGGTGAATTATTTCCCAAATGGCACTCCATACGGGCCGTATGTGAAGTTTATAAACTGTAGCGTATACTGGCGGTAATTGTAGCTCATGTGTTTCTGCTGCTGCTACATTCTTATCCCAACACCAGCTCTGACTGTAGTGAGAGGGGTAGGGGGAGATCTAGAATGACTCCTATGTGATTGTTTAGCATGTAAATTGAAAATCCAGTTCCTTTCTTTGATAGCTGTGAGAATAGGATTCTTTAGCCAATGGAGGTGATTGGGGACTCGCTAGGTTTTCTTCCCTGTTTGGAGCTCTGATTTATTTTGATTTGATTACATTTCGTTGATCGAATCCTCAACCACATCTCCAATTATCAATGTAAACAAATCTGGATTGTTTTATTCTGCGTAGGTGCCCTTCAGTGCTTTACAGCCTGTGATGCTGACTTGTGAACGACAGTGTCTGTAATTTGTGTAGTTAATGTTAACTAATATGCCTCTGTTTTTATGAAGCCCTGCAAAATGATCAATTTGATATAATCGCTGGTTGTAAATGCAAAAAGCATATTTTATCTTATAAATAAAAACATTGAGCTCCATTTTGCTTGTCCTCTGCTTTTCTTGTGGTTCATGCATTGCTCTTTCCCAGTAAAATAACCTGTGCTGTTAAACTAGGGCAACATTGGGAAACATTACATTTGAGTTGCTCTTTAAGAGCTGGCGTGGTCGGACTACTGCATGGCGTGGTGGTGGCTTAGCCTGAGCGTAGTTGCCCCCGCTGTAGCTGTGCTCCCCCCTATACTTGTTTGACTCCCCCCACCCCCCCACACACACTATACACTCTGCTTTGTAATGAGATATAATGGTTACCGTCCTGCTTCATTAACTTCTGTGTCCAACAATATTTAAATGTAATTGACTATCCTTT
This sequence comes from Acipenser oxyrinchus oxyrinchus, assembly GCA_030684275.1. Lineage (NCBI taxonomy): Eukaryota > Metazoa > Chordata > Actinopteri > Acipenseriformes > Acipenseridae > Acipenser > Acipenser oxyrinchus. The sequence goes on from CM060266.1 coordinate 11,436,527, forward strand.
TGCCCTCCAAACCAATTCCCGTTCTGGGCCATTGGTATAGTGTATTTTTATTCACAAAATAACTACTTCATAAATTTAATTCCAATAATATTTACACATGTTTAAATTTCCATACAGCCACTTAAAAGACACTGCAGTAGATAATTTGCCAGCGTAGTACTGCCTGACTTAAGCATGTAGAATAAGCTACAGCTGAATAGACAGTATATTATAATGATGCAATTCCATGAGTGGGTTCTGGATGATAAAACAATATGTCATCAATATATATTCAATATAATAATACAATGCTAATAATACAATGGTTACCGTAAGTACTTACTGGACACATTGCACACAGGACTTGTGTTGTAGTTTCTATACGCTCTGTATCACTACTGTCTGCTTTGCCCTTGTGAATTTCCAGCCTTGTTGTGCTGAACTTTCTGTACAGAAGTGCCCAGCCCAGTGTTTGATCAGGGACCACAATCTCAGTCCCAGTGGCACAGACTCAAATGTTCTATATTAATACAGAGAATTTGTCCTATATTTCACAGCTCAAAAAAACCCAACTGCATTTCAACAGCCTGAGGACTTTTTCTGTTCCCAAAATAAGCACAGGCACCTGCACTTGCCCGCATTTAGCTTTGCCTCTTAAATTTCTTCCTATTGCGAAACTGGGATAGGCAACAAGAGACCTGCATTCAAGGACAAATATGCACCCTACTTACTTTGTAAACTTTCTACAACTGTAGCTTTATATCAGACAGGACTGATATAACCCTGTTAGCCAGTACTGGGTTTTGATTTCTGTAACCAAATACCTGTGCTTTACTCTACAAAGACATTATAATTCCTGTATGCATCTGATTGTGATTTACATGTTTTAAAGCCATGCTAAAATTCAAAATAATTTTCACAAGAGCTGTTCCACATATTAAACACAAATTTGGAGCGACTTTAGGTTATAATTTGCATCTCAGGGTTCAGAACTATTACTTGAATACATTAAGAAATGTAGTCTTTCAATACTCTTTTTTGTTTGCTCGTTGTAGTCAGGAGTGTTCCGTTAAGAAATCCATATTCACTGTCACGAATGAGGAGTTTCAAGAGGCATGACAAGCAGCTTCCAAGGGGGGAAAGATGTATCCCTACAGATTTCTATTCGGCATTGCTGATACACATCCCAATGCTGTTTGCTATATTGTATATAGGTCATACAGTAAATGACAACAGTTCATTCCACTGGCAGGCCTCCCCTCCCCCTCAAAACAGCCACTTTCCCAGCTCACAATCAATAATGTCCATGATATTACCCTACAGAAACCTTTAACCTAAAAACTATTGCACAGTGGCCCTGATACAGCAGCACACTGCTGGTACCATGCTACTGCAATAGAGTACCAGTGGGTACTGGCTCATATAATATTATGTGCTAAACAGTGATATTGTTATCCCTCTGGTTCATACATATTATAGCTACAGGTATCCTCGTGCTGCCTTTTCCTCTTAATACAAAACTATTGCATTGCTATTCAAAATCAGTTGGCAGGTGCTTGTCAGAGATCCTGACATGGATTTTTTTTCAGGTATTTTTCTTAGGAGGAAATTAACAGCACAAAAGCATGCACCACTTCTTTTTTTTACCAACAAAAGGCAACAGATATGTTCTAAGAATGTAATGACACACAGTGTCTTTTTAAAGCACTCAATTACTACAGCCTTTTCAATAATACTGATGAAACATTTTGGCCAGGAAACTGGCAAAAAAAGAAAATCTGGAAAATGTGGGGGTACATAGGTTACAACAAAAATAGATTTGAATGCAAAATGAGAACGGCAGATGATAAAATAAATAATAACAGCTAGAACCTGTGTGGAGGATTGTGAATTGTATCTAAGCTAATGAAAGGGATAAGGTGTTCTTTATTCAAACACCATGGTACACCACCCTTCTGGTGTGGTGCTCAATAAACCAGGTCCTGCTGGACCAGGGCCACACAATTCTGGGTCTTCCAGGTCTTTTTTGCACATATATCCTTAACTAATATTGAACCAATTTAAACTCCTTCCAGTTCTTCGTTGGGTAAATATTTAATAATACCCCAAAAACCCAGGAAGCCTCAGGACCTTGATGCTCAGATTTTTTAACACTTGCTCTGGACCAATGTGTTGTCATCTTGGTTGTACCCGAAATAATATTCAGATTTAAATGTAACCTTAGCTTGTCAAATGACTGTCTTAATCCAGTTCATGCCCTGTAGATCCTGACTCCCAACCTACAGTACTGCAAATGAATCTAGATACTTAGGCTATCATTTGACACATCTGATACACAATTTCAGCTTTGAATTGACTGTTTCTGACACCCCTATGCAAAAACATTATTGATATATGATTGGAATACACCTCGATTCTAACAGTATAAACAGGGAACCGATGAATACTAGACATTGATGAACAATAACAAAGCATCTTGGGGGGCATAGTGTAAGGAGAATGGCCACTCTCGTAAACTGAATGCATGGATAAATAGATGGTTGAAAAATGGAGGAGCCATCTTAAGTGTGTGTCATTGGTCTTTTGAGTTATAGTGTGAGATTTAAATAATTCTGCTTTTAGAACAGTTAAAAAAATAATAATTGTGAACAGAAACAAGGCATCACCTAATACAATAGTTTGTAAAGATGAAGTAAAATGGATATGTTAAAAGGTTGATATCACTGATATGGCCAACATGTAGCAGTGAAATGTTACATTTCTACTGGACACTGAGTATGAAGTCAATATCTCAAAGCATTAGGTCTTGATCAACTAGAAACCAAAAGTCACATGACTAAAATATGGCATTGATTTTGCCCAAGGAATTTCCACAAAGTTTATTAGAAATTATCAGTTGATTTTAGTGGATTTACATACAAACTCTACTCACAGGGATGCTTAATAATGACAGATGACCGAGAGAATCATGAAACACATGGACTTAAATAACTGAATGTATTTAGCCAAGAACAAAGAAAACAATAGGGGGGCATGATTGAAGTCTTTAAAATCTTAGAAGGGCTTTACAAAACCCTAACCCTAACCAATACCTCACTGGGATCCTTTAAGACCCAACTGACAAAGTTTTGAGATCAATCAGCTCCTAGGAACCGGACGAGCATACTGTAGATGGGCCGAATGGCCTCCTCTCGTACATATGTGGCAGTGGTTAAAGTGAGGAGGGGCCTGGCAGGGTCCAGCCCCCCCAGCTAAGAAAATCATTAAGGAGAGCCCCCCTAGCTACCGGTATATGAAACAAGGGGCCAAGGGGAGCTGAAACAATATTATAGGATAATTGAAAGTTTGTGGAGGAACTACAACAAGGAGGATTCGATTATACACAAAACTGTACAGTTAGATTGTCATTCTGTGGGATAATCTTAACTGTTATTTATATAAAATAGGGCGAAAGTAACACACCAGAACCAAGTACACACCAGAACCAAATCTTCCCAAATTATTTTCTTCTCCCTACCTTATATAAAAATATATAAAAAGGATGGAATTCTAGATTACTGCGCAAATATGAAAACTTTCATAAAGACTCAATGCCTGGTTATTCCCAGATGAAGAATTTAGGACGTTCTGTGTGAGAGGAGGCACACCAAATAAAATACTAGTAAGACCAAGACACCATATTACAATACGAAATATAATAAAATATAGACTCTTAGGTCATAATAAAATATAGGCTATTGGGCTATATATTTTGATATTCATACAATTCAAGGAATTTATATTTCAGCAGGTTCTTAAGCAGTTCAAAGAGAGAACTAACCAAACAGAGGGGTCCTCTTATGAAAGAACCCTCATACTTGCTCCCTTCTCTGATCTATATTCTTGTGTTCTAGAAATTTTAAATTAACTGCACGTCCATGCACCATGTTAGAGAGACTAAATTTGAAAGACCCTATAGTGAAAAAATAATCAAAAACAAATTCCGTCTCATTCTTGCACACTACAGTAAACCATATGAACTTCCATAATTTAGAAAAAAGAAAAAGTTATAGTTTTCTAAGAGGAATGACCAAATGGGTTAGGCACTGGGCCCCCTAGTTCCAGATTCCACTTTAACCACTGGTATACAGTATGTTCTTATGCTCAATATGAATATATAATACAGACGTTTCTATCATTGATGTGATTAGCAGAGATAAAAGTCTCTGCAAAAAGGTTTTCGCTGTGAAAATATATATATATATATATATGTGGCAAAGTGCCCCCCCTGTGTGTATTTTGTGTTACGTGTTGTGTGTAAATGTTGGTGTATAGGCATTGGTACACGGGATATAAGCGGGTCTGTGTTTCACATGTGTTTAAATTGTAGATTTGTATTTAGGCACGAGGAGGGCACAAATCACATCACGTGCAAGTAAAAAGTAATAATATGTGAGCACGGGGAATTGCACTTTAATTAATTCACGTGCAGTTGTACCGAGATTCCAATTGAATGATTGACTAGCAATCGAGTCTCGGTACAACTGCATAAAAACTGTATGTTTTCACTCACTCGGGGTTGGGTGTTGAGTGAGTAGAGAGAGAGAGAGAGAGAGAGAGAGAGAGAGAGAGAGAGAGAGAGAGAGAGAGAGAGAGAGAGAGAGAGAGAGAGAGATATTTATAACAATTGCTATCGCGTGCTGGTAGTACCAGCACGATACTTGTTTTATTTATTTACTCACCGTGTTTGTGTGTCTGTCCGTCCACCGTTTGTTACTGTTTAGTCCGTTTTGTTTATATATTTATTTTGGCGAAAGTGCCGTGTCCTGTTTTTTGTGTTCTGTTATTTTGTTTATTAAATGCTGAGCGTGATCACGCGCTCAGCTTCACCAAAACCCCAAGTCTCTGTCTGCTGTGTGTTTTTAGTTCTGGTCTGAGTTCCTCCCTGCAGCCATCTTGTCACAATATATGATGTGTGTGTCCTAACAAAACCATTCATTGTATCACATTCAAGCAGTCACTTGTCATTGTCTGCTTAGTAGAAACTTGTGAGCAGCAGTGAGAGAATGGCAGAAGATAGCTGGTTGGGACTGAAGGGGACCCATTGCACAGATCAGTCTGGCAGCAGGTTACTTTCGGGTTGGCATCAGCTGCAGTAGATGCAACACATGCTTCTGCACAATTTGTTGACAGCATGGATTCTTGGTCACCAGTTTTAGGTATTATTGAGGTCTGACAGAATAGTTCCTTGTCTGTACATGTCTTTGCAGTTGAACACTTTGTATCAGTGGTCTGGCTTGCAACAGCAACTGTAAATATGGCAGCCATGTTACTGTAGGTACAAAGCCAAGATTAAGGTCACCGATACATTTTGCGGTAGGTATTATTAAATGTTATGTAGTCTGAATCTGCTTTACATATTGATGCAGTCTATATAGCCTGTATTTAAACTCACATACCGTACACACATACATACTGTACATACTAATGAGCCGCTACACTCTGAATAAATCACTATGCACCACTAGATTCTAAATTCCATGACAAACTGCCATTTTATTTATTATTAGTTACAAAACCACTGCCAAAACAGAGAGACATTCCACCTATTTATTTTAATATATTTGAGGATGAATCTCCAGATAACTGGCTCAACACCAACTTTCTGTGTGAAGACAGCAGTCCAGCTGAAGAAAATAAAAAAATAAAATAAGTGCACCAGCAACTGTCAAGAGTAGACACATAACAGTAGATGAGGAACACCTAAATGAAATAGAACAAAGATTGAAAAAAAGTACAGCATGGGCTGTTAATGTACTTAAAGACTGGCTTAAAGAAAAAAATATGGACATTCATTTTAAGGAAATAAGTCCAAAAAATCAACAACATTAAGGGAATTTTATGCCAGTGCAAGAAGTTCAACTGGGGACCAGTATTCAGTCTCCAGTTTTATAACGCTGAGCTGGACAGTAAATAGATATTTTAACAGTAGAAGTTTTAACATCTCTGCTGACAGCGAGTTTAAAACCAGCAATAATGTATTCCTGTCAGTCATGAAAACCTTTAGAAAAGCGGTAAAGACAAGGCCAGACACCACCCCCGAATTACTGGCCTGGATTTGAAGCAAACTGAGGCACTGTCCGCGGACACCACATCGGATTGGTGTGTAAAGTCTGGTTTGATCTTCAACTTAATCTGGCATGACTTGGACGTGAGGGTGTCGAACAACAAACAAAAACATCTTTTGAGATCCAAAAGGATGAAAACGGACTTGAATAAGTGTGCCTTGCAAACTCACCCCAAGATCTCACTTCAGTCTCCAACGCAGTAGCTCGCCCCTGTCTTCTTCAGTGTCATTTGAAACTCTGCCCATCATCAGCTTGTGCTCAGTCCTCTAGTTTCTAGTGAGATGCCACTTTCGATGCAGAAATTCACAATAAACGGACATGTGCAATTTATTTGATTTGGGACTATATTACAATGCAGATGTATACACAATAAAAGTTTCTGATTTTGTCTTAATTTAAAATGTGATTACATTATTGTAATTAATTTAAATGACAGGTAGCCGTGTTATAAGTGGTATAAACCACTTCAGGCCGTGTGGTTCCGATGATATATAGCACTTCTGGGGTGGTTAAAGGCCCTTGGCTTATGCCTTGAGCCTTATCACCACCCCAGGTATGGTATATATCATGGGAACCACATGGTTCATCATGGTTTATATCTTACATATATAGGGTTGCAGATTGGTTTTAGTATTTCAGCCCTGTTTCTGTTTAGGTCTACCATGACAGGGTTTGTTTCACACATTGTGAAAGGATGCTGAGTCTGCTCAGTCTGCTCTTCAGTTTCCTCTTTTGCATCTTGCTTCTAGTTCTGTTTAAAACAGCATATGTGTTAATATAGAAGCGTCTGTGCAAATATTCTTATATATCAGATCTCAGTGGGTGGGGTCTAGGGTTTTTTATAGCCTGGTCTTATTGCCTGCAACATCCGTCTCCGATAAGATCTGGATTAAAGGAGGTGAACGAGGGCATGTAATAAAGATGACATCACTTTACTTTCAGAGTAATAGAAAATGTCAAGATATACATTATGCAAATATGGACTGGAGTTAAGAACGATTGTTCTGAGGGGGCATATATATTATATTGCCTGAAGCCAAAGTGATGGCATTTTAACGAATCACAAAATTAAATTTTAAAACTAAACCAGATATATTCCATGTCGATTCCTGTTCACAACATTGGATGAATTGGTTGATCGTGGTATGCAGAGAGATGTAGTTGCCAGTTACCAAGCATGATAACTAGACTCCTTATTTCATATTTTTTTCTCTTTCTCTCTGCAGTCATTGTGAAATAAGTGACAGCACATGTTTCTTTGCCTGTAGTCACTGGCATTCGCTCTGAGTTTCAGGTGAACTCATACTTCTCCAAATATACTCTGCAAAAAGAAATGTGATTGAACAGGAAGGCAATGGAATACACTATACATTCATGTCAACCCAGCAGGCTACAGTACAGAGCCTCAGCAATCTTACATACTAAGATCTGTTTCTAAATGTGACAATGCTGTGCTACAAATTAGTAGCTGGTGGCACTGTATTTTTCTTATTTTTTACTTCTACTGGTTCAGATTTAAAGTTTCAGATCCACAAGAAAATATTGTTCCTTGAAATCAGTGTGATGTTACGGGTGTGTCTTTAAAGGTACGTGGCTAATTGAATTACCATGCACGAGTGTATCATGTTGTACAGGTGACACATGATTGTAACACACAACGTTACTGTGATAATGTATAAGAAAATCTACAAGGAGAGTTGTGATTCCATTCAATAATAGTGTTTATTGTACAAGCCAGAATAACTACTAACTAGAACAAACTATGTCATCTTGTGCTGGCTGCACACACAGATCATGACCCTTGCAGGGCGACTCAGGGATCATCTAACAAATACTATTTAACTATTTAACTATGGCCACTTCGTTAGGGAGAGTCTCATAACCTAACAGTATACTGGTAAATACCAGTCATTTAAAAATCTGGTATTTTGAAGACAACACCCCAAACCTCCCACACTACTGTAAGTCCCCTGGGTATTTATTCAACTAGCAGCATTAACACTCAAATTATCATCAATAGTAACAGTCCAGCAAATCAAATATCAAATAAGAATAAGGCTCTTGATTAAACCGAGTGACACCCTTTCCTTAGAAGATGAAAAATCAACAGTAGTAGTGGATCACTCTTTCTGTGAAACACTCAAGTGTCAGTACACATCTGCAGCACAGTCTTTACTAGACGCATCATCACTTTTGTGAAACATCAGTAATTTGACAATCCCAGTTGGAAGCACCTTCCAAAAGAGCATCTACTATCGGCCCTCTGTCAAAGTGTCAGATCTGATGTCTTTACTGCATGATTGAAGGCCATTTTTAAGAACAAAAAACAAAGAATATTTAAAAATGACAGGAGACCATCAGTACTCGTCCGGTTCCTAGTAGCTGATTGATCTCAAGTTCTAATCTGATCTTTAAGAATCCCAGTGATTCAGCATGAATAGCATGACTAGGTAGCCCATTCCATACCCTCACCACTCTGTTTCATGAAGCTTCTCCTTCCCTCTCTCCTAAGTCTATCTCCACTTAATTGTGCTGCACTTAAAGCATTAGTTAGGGTTAACTTTGCTTTTTTATATTACATAATAAACAGGAATGCCATTTTTAAGAACAAAGAACTTAAAGAAAATTTAAGAACGAGAGGAGACCATTCAGCCCATCAGTACTTATCCGATTCCTTGTAGCTCGTTGATCGTGTTAACGGAATGGTAATGGATCAGCATCACTGTCATGTCTAGGTAACCCATTCTATATCCAAACCACTCTCTGTGTCTCCTAGGCTACCCTCCATCCTAAATCTCACTCTGATTAATTTGTAACTGTGCTCGCTGGTCCTGGTTGATGTGCTGCTTTTCAATTATTGGCTTAACTTTGTCAACTGCTTTTAAGATTATAAAGACTACAATCAAGCCCCCCCCCCAAAAAAATTGTTCTTTGCTCTAAACTAACTACATTCTCTTAATATACCTTCATAACGCATTCCTTTAACCCCTGGGATTAGGATATATAAACTTTATAAGTGTGCAACATATATAAAAGAACATGTGCAGAGCCCATCTGATTTTCCTAACCGTTTCTTTGTATCACATTGCCGATGTGTGGTTGGGAGGGGCCGCCCCAGGTTGTGATCTCGCTGAAGGAAGCTTGGCCCTGCGTTGTTTCAGCAGATGAAGGGAGGGGTTTGCGGTTACCTTGCTGCACAGTGTCCCCCCTCCCCTCCAGTTTCTGTTTCCTGTCACCAGTTCAGAGACACACTTGATTAATTGTGCAAGACTAAGGGGGGGGGGGGGGGGTTCAAGATGCCACTTCTGTCTATTAACTCTGTTTTAGTTGATGAGGGATTTGAAGGCATTCACGTTATTGTCACAAACAACAGGGTGTGGCAGACAGAATAAAAGTCGTTTACATTTGGTTGACATAACTGATTGTGGTGTGTTAACTTACAAACACATAACCAAGGGCGGCTTTAGTTGAAAGATAAATTATACCTCATGTTATTACTTTATGAAAACGTGTCGATGGCCACCGTAATGTAACTAATATGTAAATACACAGTAACTAGAGACATAATGTAAAGTGTTACTCCAAGGACTGGATTGAGACTGCTCTCTGATATTAACTCGAAGAGGCCTCAGCCACTGCTTTCTGATTGCACACAGGGGGGTGCCAGTCAAATATAACAGGCATATTTCAAGGAATCCAGAGCTCACGTCTATGATTCTCTAAATAAGTGAGGTGCTAAAAAAAATAAATACACCTTCCCAGCTACTCAAACCCACTGCCTTCCACACTGCAGCCCAGCACTCTACCCACTGAGCTACTCAAACCCACTACCTCCCACACTGCTGCCCAAACTCTAACCACTGAGCTACTCAAACCCACTGCCATCTAAGCTGCAGCCTAGCACTCTACCCACTAAGCTACTCAAACCCACTGCCATCCAAACTGCAACCCCAAACTCTAACCATGGAGCTACTCAAACCCACTAGCTTCCACACTGCAGCCCAATATAACCAATGAGCTACTCAAACTCACTACCGTTCACATTGCAGCCCAACACTAACCACTGAGCTGCATGTACCCAGGAAAGCAGAAGCACATGACGTGATTGTTTAGAAGCAGAGATGAGAACCAGCTGCATTTTCTGTGTGTCAACACCCTTTGCAGTGGGTACAGGGGAGGGGCTGGGCTGTGTGAGTCAGTGTGTCACCCATACTGAGACTTTTTAAGACATTTGACAAAGAAGCCATATTAATAGACAGACTAGGGTAAACAATGTAAATGCCTAGTATAACCACAGGAAGAGCACAGGAAAACAGAAAAATAATATTGCATACAATCTGGTCCTGTTCATTTTGTTTAAGCTTTTCATTTATTACCTTAATTACAAAAGTCTGTTATTAAATCACAAATAAACTAATTATTATATTAATTTTCCCAATAAGTATTAATAAAGGGCCTATCAAGGTGACCACTCACCACACTTATTGAACTGTACAGTTTTATACAATCTTGCACAGCGTTCTTGATACAATAGTCTCAGATACTGTAGGTGTATTGGTTCAGATAGCTGTGATACAATTGTTAAATAAAAAAGATGTTTCCATTCTACCAATGGCTCATAACATTGCAACAGCCCTTCTTCCGTCCAGGCCAGCTCAGTTCCCTACTCTCAATATTCCATTTCTACTCCCCAAAACTCTTAAGAACATAGAACATTTACAAACGAAAGGCGGCCATGTGGCCCATCTAAGCCCCTCCAGTTTTTAGTTGCTGATTGATCTGAAAACATTGTCAAGTTTGGTCTTAAAGGACCCAAATGATTCTAGGTAACCCATTCCATACATTCACCACTCTCTGTGTGAAGAAGTGTCTCCTTTCCACTGTCCTAATTCTTTCTCCACTGAATTTCCAATGTGTCCCTGGTTTCTGTACTGCACTTAAAGTATCGGATCTTAAAATCAATCCTACAGTATAGAAGATGGGCAACCAATGCAAAGCAGCATTAATGTTAAAAATAATTGTGCTTGTTACGGAAAAACTTGAAAGTTCTGTTCATTTTGTTATGTATAAAAAGAGGTTTCTTTGAAGGTCAACCGACCTGCGCTACAATAGTCGGTGCCTATGTTAACACTACAAAATGAGAAGGAAAATACATGTTTGCTATAAGATATCCATATATGTGGTATAGCGAATGGAAATGAACAACATGTAAGTATATTTCAATAGCAATAACCCTGTAAAAAGTATTATTCTCTAAAGCAGTACACACCTATACAATGTTACTGTGTTACATATACTGTAGATTCAAGTTGATCTTTTTCCTTTTTGAGCCGTGGTCAGTCAGTCTGTATTCTCACTGAGTGATGTAGGGAAGGACAATCCATGGCATAGCTCATTAAGAAAGGTTACCAGAAATATGTCTGGCAGTGGAAATGCAGCTTTCTCTTTTGAGCAAAGATCTGAACCCAGTCTTAAGATGCAATCTCCACATTTCTGTACAGGGTAGCTGATACAAGACTGCACTTAGCCAGGGGGTAGTATAAGGGGTATTCTTGGTAGCATTGTCCTGTTTCACTCCCCGTCACACAGGAAGTGCTGGTGGTGAAACTGTTGCTGACTCAAATGAGTAAAGTCTGCCTGAATGCATTTCTCTGTCATATCCAGTTTAACCAACTTGCAGGACACAAAAAGAGAATTCAAACTAGTGCTAGAGATTTCAGTCTATTTGCATGTGTCAAATACTATTATATCTATAACAAAAACATTGTTAATGTAAAAAAACAAGTTAGAAAAACGCAACAGCCGTTTAAAGTGGTGATATCAAACACAAAAGCTCACGTTAGGAGAAGCAATTGGGGTCAAGCATGAAGCAAATAGGCAGCAAATTGGAAATGTGCTGGGGCCCAATATTCACACAATTGTTGCTTCTAACTTGGCTTCTTTTTTTTGATCACTCCACTTTATCACTGACATGATGGGGCAGGCATTGCAAATCCAGGGCTGGGGTGTTGGAGCATTTTTTTTGGTTGTGCATTGTCAATGTTTTTTGTTGCATATGTGACTTTTGAGTTGATAAGGGAATGGTTCACAATCCTCTTGAAGTTGTACATGAGCATTTTAATGTAAAGCGGAGCGATGAAAAAAAGAAGCCAAGTTAGAAGCAACAATTGTGTGAATGTTGGGCCCCAGCACCTTTCCAATTGTGCCTATTTGCTTGATGCTTGACCAGGTTGCCCCAATTGCTTCTCCTAACTTGGACTTTTGTGTTTGATATCACCACTTTAAACGGCTGTTGCGTTTTTCTAACTTGTTTTTTTACATTGACAAGGTTTTTGTTATAGATATCACTTAATCAACTAATGAATAAAGTGAGGGAAAGATATGCAAGAATGTGAATGGTAAATAGACAGACAGACAAGACAAGAGAGTAATAAGTACAGTAATATAAGAGAAATGAGAAAAGATCTGAAAGTAAAATAATGGTACAAGGGACTTTTAGACAGTAATGAAAGTGTAAACATTGTATTGTTTTAGTTGCAAATGTACATCCATCAGTGGTGAAAACAATATGTCTATTTTGGTGGGTATTAATATATTGATATTTACGTAGGTACAAAACTACAATGTTATGAATGGTTAAAAAGGTACATATGCATGTCAGTGCTAAAGGGTAGTATACTAACACATTTTAATGCTGAAAAAAACCATTATTCTCCTTGTTATAGAGGTGTTATGAAATGTGAGATATTTGTAAAACATTCGATCTCTTCATAAAAGGCCATATCCATGTCCTTTGCCTTTCTTGGCCATGGCTTGACTTCAATGAGTGCATCATTTGCATGCACCCATTTTCCAGTAGCACCCACAGCAAGAAGAGACACACGCACACACACACTCACGCACACACAACACACACACACACACAAAGAACACGCTGTCCAGTGGCCACGCCCCCCTGCTCGCGCCATAGTTCTGACTGAGGTCTCAGCTGTCAGTCTCACGCGCAGGAACACCCAGAGTGTGAGCGTAGCAGAGCGAGCCAATTGTATATGGAGCGGGGGAGCGGAGCGGTGTAGTTCCTTGAGCGGACGTTCCTTTACAGCACTGAGAAGAACTGAGCACGGTTTTATTTTTCTTAAATATATGTTCGGCCATGGAATTTGAACAAAAGAGGTGACAAATACAGATGCAGTCACTTTACAGTATTTTCCATCATGCCTGTTCATGGTAACCATTCATTTTCCAGTTTCAATCCACAATTAGGCACTTTTATGTTTTGCAGACTTGAGAATTGCATTTTTTTTTTAAAAAAGCTTTTATTTTTCTTTTATATTCAATGTGATTGACGTGGCACTTTATTAATTATGATTGATATATATGATTGATGTTTCTACTATAGATACTAATGAGAGAAAAACAAATACAAAAGAAAAACAAGGGAACCACAGATCTTTTCAAGAAAGCTGGGAGACTTTGTATAAATGGATGTTATATTTTTAAACGCTGCAATAACAGTTCCTCTTGTGAAGCATCCACACTATAATTTGACAGAACAGGTGATTTATTTGCACTGTGCAGAACCTTATTTTTCCATTGGTGCTTGAGCCCTGGAGCACTCACGGAATCACCGCCTGTGCACCTATTATCAGTGATTAAAGCCTGGTTTTCAAACAAACTGATTATCGCTCACCAATACTGCATTGGTATAAGAAACGTGTTTTTAAAAAAGTAATTTCAGCTTTCAAGGGAGGTTTCACAGTTCCGATCGAGTGACAGTTTTCTAAGCATTATTTGTGAATGCTTATTCACCATTGCTACACCCCATTAGAAAATTGACTTTGTTGCATTTTTTTAAGAAACGTCATCCGTGTGTGCGTGTGTGTGTGTGTCCATCTGTCTATGGTTATTGTTCTTATACAGTTCTACGGTTATGCACCATACAGCGCTGTGAACATGGTTTATATTTTCTGCACTCTTATGGATAGTTCATACACTAGTACAGGGTGGTCCGTCAGCCCCTTCGACTCACTCATATGTGTTCGTGGGTTGCTTTGAGCTCCCTCTGAGATATTCGGATACAAATAAGCCCTGTATAAAGCTAATTTGATACGAATCATATGCAAAGTTTAAAATGTACGCATTTTTTCAGTACCAAACAATAATAATGAGAAAGCGTCTTCGAATTCAAGATAACTTCTCTGAGCACTTTATTTCAGCGTTTTCTTTGCTGGTCATAGGTGGGGATTTTTTCTTTTACTTGAGACAAGTATGTGATTAATAAGGACAAGTAAATGGTATTCCTTTATGAATGTACATTACATATTTTCAACTGCAATCGGCAACTCTATGGGGGAAAAACAGCTAGTTTATTCACTTATTATTATATATATATATATATTTTAATACCATTTTGTCTGGAGCGGGGGAGCGGAGTGGAATGAAAGAAAGAGCCGAGCAGAACAAAGAAAGAGCGGAGCAGAGCGGAGGATATTATTATGAGCAGTGAGCAGAACTGTCACCGCTTCGCTCCGCTCACATTCTCTGAACACAACACAGACGCTCGCCATTAAAACATATTGTCTTTAACACAGGATTTGCACATCACAGGAGAGTAGAAGTGAGTAAATTCTGTATCCCTTATATGAGAAGTGGGTAAACGATATATTGCCCAAATTCAAAGTGGGTAAACGCCGTTTACCTGCATATACCCTTGACTACACCACTGAGTAAAACTCCAAAGAAAAGTTTAAAGTACCTGGTATTGTCAAGCAGTCTCCCATCCAAGTACCAACCAGGCCTGAATAATTATTATTTTATTTCTTAGCAGACACCCTTATCCAGGCCAATTTACAATTTTGACGTTATTTTTTTTTTACATACAATTATTAATTTATACAGTTTGGTTTTTTACTGGACCAATATAGGTAAAGCAGCAGTGTGTCTCCTACCTGGGATGGAACTCACAACCTTCCAGTCAAGAGCACAGTGCTCTAACCACTACTCCACATGTGCTACAAGTGAAGAAGCACTAATGTCTCGTTGTATAACAATTTTTTTTTTTTTTTACATGAAACATACTTTTTGTATATAGGTATACAAATGTCAGTTGCTCTGGATAAAAGCATCAGCCAAATCAATTAATATGACATTTTTCTGGCTTTCTATTTATTAATTTCTTAATTTATTTATACATTTATAATATAAACATTCATTTCTACATTTATTTATTTAAAATATTTATTTCTAACTATATTTATTCCTCTATGCATTTTTTAAATAATTTATTTATTTCTACCTAATACATTATTCCTTTATTTATTTTTAATTAAATGAGGAACTACAATTTATCAGAGATCAGAGATTTCGACAAGGAAGCTACATGCCCCTCTTGTGTACAATTCAATTCTATGGTATCAACCAAACAGGAAACTAGATATTTTCAAACAGGAAATAGATCATTTCTAGAACCGAGCAGAACCTTCTGGTTTACAGCAAAAGCTGGTCAGGCTTGGATGTAAGCTTAAAAAATTAACACATTTCAACAACTGCGCAGAGGCGCAGCGGGCTTAGGCCGTGTGCTCTTCAAGAACGTCATGTTGCAAGTTCAAACCACGGTAATTTTTTTCTGTGATATGTGCCGTTTTAAAACATAAATAAATTGTTCAATATAAATGGTGTGGATATCAAACTGTTTTCATTCCCTGGTTTATTTTGACATTGACCAGCATGTGGAATCACATGATTGGTAGATGTCCAGTTATTTAGCTTTTTTGTTTGAAAAGTCGCTACACAAAAAGTAAACGGAAGATGAAGAAGGAGGAGAAGGAGGAGGAGGAGAATAACAATTTTACCTTAGTTTGAGGACTTACATCTCATTGTGTATAAGAGGTATTTACATTTTTTTTTTTACATTTGATGTAAGAAAGTACTTTTGGTACTGGTACAGATGGTAATTCTAAGTGATTTAGTTTTGCCGCTGCAACATGGTGAAAACATCAAAACTCTTGGAGCTTTATAGAGACTCTCGGTAGTCTCAAACAAGTTTTTCTAACTTGTACGAGGAACTACCGTTCCTCTCAATCTCGGTAGTTTCAAACAAGTTTTTCTAACTTGTACGAGGAACTGCGTTTCCTCTCAATGTGGGATCTCGGCATGATAATGCATATTTTATTTCAGAAAGAGATTTTTTGGTTTGTTATTGATGCGTGTTTGTACAGATTATAAAATATGTTATTTGGCATCAAGCCTATTAAGCAATGTATGTATGCTAAAATATCTGTAGAAGAAATAGAGAGTGTACATTCACTTAGTGAGTTAATTGACTGTGTGCTTTGCAGTAGACATGATTTAAAAATGAAAGCTCATAGCTATTCATTTTCTCCATGTCCCACACCCAGCAAGTTCACTAATCTGTCTGCAGTGTTTGCACAGTTCCTAGAGGTTTCAGAATGATCTGGTTATAAACTGTGAGGAGGGTGTTATGAAAGAACAGTGTTTTACTACGATTCCTACATTACACACATCTACAGCAATGATATTAGTTCAAGGGTCATTGCAAACATGGCAGACACAAGCCGATCAAAACCATTAACTCTAGTTGTGCAGTAAGGCCCAACTGCCCATTGACCTGATTTGGGGTTTTGAATGGCAAAAGCCATTCATTTAAATACCGTATTTCTTCGAATTTATGTTGCAGCCCAAATTACCTACTCTCAATTTGAGGAAAAACTAAAACATCAAATAAATATGCATTAACAAAACTAAAACATCAAATATGCATCTGGAGGCCTTTGCTATAAAGATATCTCCATTTGATTTACAGATATCTCTAAATAATGTTTTGCCAGCATGGTACGCCAAACTGTCATTTAGACATATCTCGAAATAACTTCCCGTTCATTTAGATATCTCTAAATCATTTTAAGATATCTTGAAATAACTTCCTGTTCATTTAGAGATACAGTATCCACCACTTACACCATACAGGGATATTTCAGGCAGAAACTGTCCCCCCACTTTTGAAACCAAAGTTATACCACTGAATACAGTACTTCAGGTTTATCATTATTATTAGTATTAATACATTTCTCAGTCGTAATTGTAGGTTTATCATTATTATTAGTATTAATACATTTCTCAGTCGTAATTGAGATACACAAATGGCTTATCACGGATCAAATGAATAATTCTTATTGGAGAGTACAAAAGTTGGAGGGAAACCAGAAGCCCTAGACACCTGTCTGTAAATACTGTAAATTCACATAGGTTTAAATTATTAACGTACCAAATTTTGGTTCCGACAGTGAAAATCAATGCATGTTTTGTGGCTCACTTCTTGAAACTTTGCGTCTCCATTACGGAGGACATAAGTCAGTCATAAAGCAATTTTATCTATAGAACGCAATAACAGATCATATAAATGCAATTTACTATCGATCATTCCATACCATGCGAAAGAGTGTGTTTGGATAGGATTCTTCAGTGCAATGCCAGTTACCATGGTGCTAAACGTCACAGGAGTTGTGCTTGCTCATGCAGATTCCTTGCTTTCATTTTATTAATGTTTTTGTCGCTCCCCTGAAGTTGCCGCCCTACGCAGCTGCCTAATTTGCCTTCCTCCAGGCCTGTCCAAGATTATAACTGAAACTGAATTGAGGCTGACAATGCGAACCCTAGTCACTTTTTCAGGTGCAGCACACACACCAGAAAGACTTAGGACCCAGAGTAGGAGACACTGAATGAGTTACCAAGCCTCGCTGTGCTCCTGGATTGTGATCTTTTAAGAACTGACTAGACAAGTTCAACAACAGCTGCTCTGGCTCCCAGCAGTCGTACACCACTCACTCACATCGGTCAAGAGTGGTTATACTTTAAAGCCACATTGTCAGTCTGTCAAGCAACTGTTCTCATGTTGTAAAACCATCTTGTTGCAATAATTCTCAACCAGTGTTTCTCTCATTCAGTTAGTAATACATTTTAAAAATGCATGGTAGCTGTCCAGATATACAGATATAAAGAAATGAAAAACAATTATTTTGATGTCTTTATTTCACAAATATGTAAGCTTAGCAGCGTGAGAAGAAACATTATTGATCACATAAAAGTATCAAAATCTGCATTGCTTTTGTTTACGTTAAATATAGATTAGGCTAGACTCTCAAAGCTATTTACTCCAAAACAGCATTTACACAATCTTTTCAGATAGCATAAATGCTCCCAAGTCAGAAATAAAGAACTAAAGCGTAATCTGGAATTCTTTATTCGTTTCAGAATTGTAAACCGTGTTTCTTCCTTTCAGACAAAAATAATGTTATGACAATTTGGAGCGAATAGCTTTGAGAATCTAGCAAATGATCTTTAGTAGGACAAAAGAAGGACAGTCTCTCGTAGTATCTGGAATGGTAACGTTTCCATAAAACCATCAACTTGAAAGCACAACTCCAGTGCCAAGCATGGCATGCCTGATTGAGCCTACACACATGTGGATTGTATGGCGACAAGCAACAAACAGTGGCCCAAACCACTGAAAAACTAGACCAGACACACCTTTTTGCACTTGAACAATTGGCCTTTTTGTTGCCATTATTTTCAAGGTATAAGTATAGAAAATGTGAATACAAAGTTTTTCTATTTAATGCATATAAATTGAATTAAGTACACAAAATGGTACATCCCATTTTTAGGGGGTACCGTTCTCCTTGTCTGTACATTCATGCTGTCTAACTAGATGCATTCCAAAAGGGACACCACATGGTCACAAGCTATTCCTGTCCAGTCTCGAGTAGATCAATAATCACAACTATTGTGGGCTACCTTCCTGTATTGTTCAGTAAATATTATGGTACTATAAAGTATTGTACTGTGAATGATATATTCTGCGTAACGTGCTTTATATATTTAACATATAATTAAATTAAATGTTCTTAAAAATATGTATGCAACTGAATAGCGCTGACAGACAGAGTTAAACTGTCATTTACAGGATGTTGCCACACCTAGTTGAAATACGTTTTTTTTTAATGGTGTACAGTACTGTGTTCATGCACAAAAGGTATACAAGTGCAATTTTCCCCATTCAGTTACAGAACTGCTTGTGTTGAGTACAGCTATTATGTCCCAAGTAATATTTAACGCATGTAACAAAACAGGGTAACAATTTAAGTGTCTGTTCATGATTATTTCATGTGTATTAAGGGAAATGTTATGAAGTCATGAAAAGTATGTCATGAATTCATGCTTGTGACTTTTAAATTCATTTTGAAATCAGAAAGAAATCATATGTTAATTACATTAGAATTACAGACACTTATTTTAAAGTGTTACCCAAAACAGCAACATTTTAAAAAAAGAGCATTAAAATGAGTAAAATTATGATTTTGCAGTTTGATTACAAAAGTTGTTATGCTTTAGTATAAATATGTCAAACATTTCCATACCAGTGCTAAGAACCTTTAACAAGAGAGACAATATGAAACAGTAATGAATTCATTATAACCACATGATGTACTGTATATATGAGCTTAAGTTTTTGACTTCAGAATTTCTGTAGTTATAAATATACAAACCACACACACATACCCAAACACACACCTGCTAGGGCTTCAGAGAACAGAAAACAACTGTAACTGATTTTTTATAGCTAGAAATCCACAAATACATATACACACACACACACACACTGTACTTCTCTAACTAAGCAAGTAAGAACATAAAAAAATTACAAATGAGAGGAAGCCATTTGGCCCATCAGTGCTTATCTGGTTCCTAGTAGCTGATTGATCTCAAAACTTTATCAAGTTAAGAATCCCAATGACAACAACAACCCATTCCATAACCTCACCAGTGTTACCTACCCTCTGTCAAAAGTCTATCTCCACTTAATTTCCAAATGTGTCCTCAGGTCCTGGTTTCTGTACTATGTATTGTAAGATTCACCTAATTCATCTTTGTTCTTGGCTAAATTCAGTCCCTTCAACCTATTTTCAGAGCTCATAGTATGTTCAAGTCCCCCCAATCCCCATCCCAAGGGGCCTGGACTCACCAAGACAATGTTGAACCTCTCCTCCAGCTCACCCACAGCAGGCATGGGCAGTTTGGGGGTTGCTGGCTGCTTCTGTGGCGGAGTAGCCACTGTTGTAGGTGGTGGGGTTTTGACCTCCTTACCCTGAGAGAAAGCTTCCATACTCCCAGCTGCGTTCCCCATTCTGAGTTTCTTTAGCGCACTGAAATCCAGAGTTTAAACTCACTCTTAAAGTTGGGATGTCCGTTAAAAAATTTTTTTTTAAAAATGAGAAAGTTTGCGTAATTTTATTTTTAATCAGCCAAACAACTTAAGAAAAAAACCAAAGCAATTAGGTTGAACAAAAAAATGTTGTGGTGTATTTCAAAACAGTTTCTAAGAAGCTGCATAAGTCATAACTGCTGTAGCTCTACTCATTTTAAACCCTTCATGCTTTATCTCCCATCTGCAGGTGGCTGTCTCCTAATCCTGAAAGATGCATCTGTCCACCCAATACTGTCTCTCAATATCACCTTCCCTGGGCTTCTGAACTCCAATTGTCAATGACAGATCACGAAGACTGGCACAGATCCGATATGCAAGAGAGGAAGTCTTCTTTCTACATACTCTAAGGACGTTAAAATAGCAGTTCGAAACGTACATCCAACTAAGCAGCAAAAAAAAAGAGCTTGCTTCCTGTACGTTACCACAAGCTCAAATGCAAACATAGGCTTCAGCCACTTCATCTGCTGTCTCTTTGCAGACTTTTGCAAGGGGGCTGCATGCTTCAGGGAGGCCTGCTACTGCACCAGGAAGAAGGGATGGAGCAGCAGCAGGGAAGGCAGCCTGACATGCAGCTCCAGGATCCATGGTCAAAGGGAATTGACTAGTAGAGAGAGAATGTGTCAAAGACAGACAGGGATGTACAGTACAGGCACAGCCATCTAATGGAAATAGGAACTCGGCTGCAGCACAGGCAACATGAGCAGGGACAGTGGAACTAGGTGAGCAGGTGGCTTCTGGGTCTTAGTGCCTGCAGGGTGTCTGTGTGAAACTGCAGGATGTATTCCCTTTGGATTCGACAGAGCTGCATGCTGCTGGTTGAATCTGGGGGAGATTTGAGAGTACAGTAAGTGATGAGCTTCCCTGTCTCGGCTCTCCAGCACTGTCAACATAACTGTGAGAGCTGCTAATGCACACTTGGTACTTTAATTAGTACTTTTTTCCTAGTTCATTTATTTCACATTTCTTGCCTGAAACTGTAGTGGAAGTTTTTCAGTACAGCAGCAATTAATCCAGGGATTTTAACTGTACATTCACCAAGTATATTCTCTATGTTTTACTGCAGTGCATTACAATTGATAGCATCGGTATGAGTTAACTCAAGGTGCAGTTCATTTTGCCCAACCTGTGAACGATTGAAATAATGTGAGAAAAGTGAAACTGACATTGAGTAATTCTGCATTGCAAGTCCAAAGGCATTTGATGAGAACACTGATAATGCAATCGACCCAGGAAATGTTCTAATAAGTTATGCAATAATGAGCACTATAGAGCTAGGTTGTGCAGCCTAATCTTCACAAGTGAGTTAGTGATCTCATTTTAGCTTATAGTGGACATCACAAAGCCATCATGATTCTCATCTCTCAAGCACTGTCCCCCTTCACCCTAATAATGAGCTTTAAAACACTACATTATCAGCTCTCCAGCGCAGTCTTAACCCCTTCAAGGATGGGAGCTACAGAAATTGTAGTTTTTCAATTCTTAAAATGTGTGGACATATAACTGTATACATTTTCTCCCTTGGAAACAATCACATTTTTGGATTGCTCATACTGTAAAACCCATGCTAGGAAAGACTAAGACTTGGATAAACTTGGCCCTGCTGACATGGTCTGATAAGTCCGAGAAGGCCACGGTGGTACATAAATAAAATTAAAAAAAGGAAAAATAAATAAAACACAAATCCAATTGCATTCCCTAGCTCATCTCAAGCCACACAAGTATCCTGGGATTCATCAAGATCCATCTTCATGTGTGCCCAATTATTTTACCCCAGATGTTCTCCCCAATTTGGAATGTTCAATAATTATTTCCCCTCAGCACATCAATTGCCCACACAGCTCAGGAGACCTGAAGGTTCAGCGGGCATCCACCAATCCCACAACCAAGCCAGCTTCCTGTTTTACACTTAGAAACTCGAGAGCAGATGTTTCAAAATTAAAAAAAAAAAAAATGACCCCTGCAGTACTATTACTGCCCTGCGTCTGTAGAGGCGCTGTTATCACCACGCACTGACACCATATGTGGCAAGGATGGCTTGTGGGTGACGTCAGACAAGGAAGTGAATGGATACACACACACACACACACACACAGTACTGTGAGTGAAGCGCTGCTGCACGTGTTTATTTCAAATAAAAGGTTTAAACACAAAACAAAACACTGATACAAAATAAACGGCACGTTGGCCAAAAGAAACAGACAAACAAAAACCCAGTGAACAAACACACAAACAAGTATATTTATTTCTCCCGTCTCTCACGTTCTCTCCTCTGAACACCCAACCCCAAGTGAGAGATTTGTGCCTGTTTTATGCAGCGGTGCCGGGACTCGATTGCTAATCAATCATTCAGTTGAGTCCACAGTCTGCATGTGAACTATTTGTGAAACACCCATGCCCAAATACAAATATACATTTTAAATCACCTGTGCTATATAATAACCCAAACATAAAATATGCACAGGGGCGGGTGTACCCCGCCACAGGATGTCAGCAAGCTACCGACCTCTGGAGGACAATGGACAGCCCTGCAGGTGTCCGCTTTTGAGCTCACTGGGTGCCTGGCCAAAAGGGCTCGCTGTAGCATGATGAGGAGAAACAGTCCCTGACGGTTTTCCTCCCTAACCCACGGGAGCACCAGAGCCAAAGCGACACTCGCTTCAGAATCCCCAGGGAAGACCGGCGACTGCACAGCCAGGATCCAAACCTGCGCAGTATGACCTGCACACCACGCAGCTGTGCTTTTACCAGGTGAGCCACTCAGGGACCCTCCACTGGTTATTTTTTAGAATTGGTAGTTTCATGATGCTGGCTGTATTACAGCTTAATGTGTAAGCTTTGTTTTAAGATATCATGATTCAGACACAATTTTATACCTGTGATTAAATAATGAAGACCTCAAAACGAGAGGTATTTAAAAAAAAAAAAGAAAAACTAAATTTGAAGCCTTGAGAAGCACTTGTGCAGGATAACAGAACACTCCATTCTCAGCACTGTCACCCTGGCCTGCATGTAAATAATGATTACTGAAACACTCCATTCTCAGCACTCCACAGCATTAGTTTTAAATTAATAAAACAGGAATGATTCCTAGGTATCATTACCATATGAAAAGTAGCAGGACCATGTACTCAACAGGTGTGTCATGCAACACTGAAGCTGCACAAATTTTAACAATGAGAGGCAACAGTAAGAGGAACCTAGTACTGGTAATTTGAGAGTCTGCCATTTCATAAATATAGATTTACACTGAAGATTATTAACCAAAAATATTACAACTCAATATTGCTGGAGTTTTAAATTCAGCCCTACAAAATCACTTTTTAGAGAAAGCGGACAACTGATTTTAAAGTACTGTTGCATATTGTATTTGAACCTGTGTTTTAGTGCTTGCCATTCGGCTTCATTAGAAACTCACATCTTGAATTAAATTATGCCACAACTAAACAAAATTAAAAAATTAAAAAATGATTATCAGTTCCAGATTTATAAGAATGCCACTGTTTTTAAATCAGTATAACCATTGTTTTTAATATGAACAACAAGAACAAAAAAGAATCCCAGCGAGCATAATGTAAGGGGAATGGCTTCTCTGATGAAATGGTTTGTACAGTGAGTACACTATGACTATGATATGACCAGTGGCAGTTCACGGGACAGGGGCAAGGGCTGCATGGAGGAGAACCTCTGGAATTGATAGTAGGAGAGAAGAGCTTTGTAACTTAGAGATTGCTTTGAGACTACATGGTTTTCGACCGTGGCTCGCAAAGCTGCCCTCATGGAGGTGAGACCGAACCGATAGGCCTCCAAGGCTGGGAAGCAACCAATACTTCCCCTAAGGGGAACCTAGAGAGAATGGGAAAACAAAAGAGTTATGAGTTTAGCCGGCGGTCCCCTTAGGATTGTGGAGAACCTTCTTGGAAAAGGACGAGGCCAGAGCGGCTGGGCCTCTAAGGCTGGGAAGTGAGCTTCACTTCCCCCCCAAAAAGAGGACCCCTGGCCTCCCACAACTGCGGCACCAATGCAAAAAAATAAAGGTTAATTTAATTTAATATATATATAATATAAAATGAACCTGTATTTCTTTGATGGGGGAATTAAATACTAGTCTCACCGCTTAGTAGAGAGGAAAAAAAACCTTGCCGTTTGGAGGAAACCTCTGGTGGTCCTATTGGAGAGATGGCCCCACTGTGGGCATACTAGCAATACTCCCTTGGGCAAATACAGATCATGGAGAAGAACGAACACAAGAGTCCACTGCAGTGGAAGACCTTTTAACATTGACTTTGCTGCTGCATTGATACGGAAGGAATAAATATTGTGTTAAATCGTGAAAATCCTGAAACAAGTGAACAAGCCCCGAGAAATAATGCACAGCCATAACTATATGTCACTTTTGATTACATGCTGGTTAACATTACTTTTGGCTGCTGAGATTGCTGCCCAATATGGAATAAATAGGTGGATATAGGATATGAAGTCATCGCAGAACGGAGAAAGGCTGTTTCAGTGCTGCAGAGGGAAGACCAAATGCTGATGTCCCTCCAGGCCTCCAACTGTGGCAGAGAGATTGTTCTTTTTCAGAGAGAACATACCCGAGCGGACGTGATGAAACTTCAAATCGAACAAGGAATTTTGTGTGAACAAGGAAACAGAATGAAATCATGCTTGAAGGCTGCAGGGCAGACACAACCCTGCCTGCACAAGGCCGTGAAGATACACTAGCCAAATGTGTTCTGGTCACATTGGTTTTGTAGTATGGAACATATTATGGTTAAACTGCAATTTGTAGCACCCAGTATAGACTGGACTTGCATCACACATGCAACAATTTTACATAAGAACATAAGAAAGTTTACAAACGAGAGGAGGCCATTCGGCCCATCTTGCTCATTTGGTTGTTAGTAGCTTATTGATCCCAGAATCTCATCAAGTTGGTTCCGGACGCTCACAATTCTCTGCGTAAAAAAGTGCCTCCTATTTTCTGTTTTGAATGCCCCTTTATCTGAACCCTGGTCCTTGTTTCTTTTTTCAGGTCGAAAAAGTCCCCTGGGTTGACATTGTCAAGACCTTTTAGAATTCTGAATGCTTGAATCAGATCACCGCATAGCCTTCTTTGTTCAAGACTGAACAGATTCAATTCTTTTAGCCTGTCTGCATACAACATGCCTTTTAAACCCAGGATAATTCTGGTTGCTCTTCTTTGCACTCTTTCTAGAGCAGCAATATCCTTTTTGTAACAAGGTGACCAGAACTGAACACAATATTCTAGGTGAGGTCTTACTAATGCATTGCAAAGTTTTAACATTACTTCCCATGATTTAAATTCAACACTTTTCACAATATATCCAAGCATTTTGCTGGCCTTTTTTATAGCTTCCCCACATTGTCTAGATGAAGACATTTCCGAGTCAACATAAACTCCTAGGTCTCCTAGATTCCTTCTTCAATTTCAGTATCTCCCATATGATATTTATAATGCACATTTTTATTGCCTACGTGCAGTACCTTACACTTTTCTCTATTAAATGTCATTTGCCATGTGTCTGCCTAGTTCTGAATGCTGTCTAGATCATTTTGAATGACCTTTGCTGCTGCAACAGTGTTTGCCACTCCTCCTATATTTGTGTCGTCTGCAAATTTAACAAGTTTGCTTACTGTACCAGAATCTAAAGCATTAATGTAGATTAGGAATAGCAAAGGATCTAATACTGATCCCTGTGGTACACCACTGGCTACCTCGCTCCATTTTGAGGTTTCTCCTCCAATCAATACTTTCTGTTTTCTACATGTTAACCACTCCCTAATCCATGTGCATGCATTTCCTTGAATCCCTTTCAGTTTGAGAATTAATCTTTTATGCAGGACTTTGTCAAAAGCTTTCTGGAAATCTAAATAAACCATGTTGTATGCTTTGCAGTTATCCATTGTCAATGTTGCATCCTCAAAAAAATCAAGCAGGTTAGTTAGACACGATCTCTCTTTCCTAAAACCATGCTGACTGTCTCCCAGGATATTGTTACAATGTAGGTAATTTTCCATTTTGGATCTTATTATACTTTCCATAAGTTCCCATATAATAGAAGTCAGGCTTATTGGTCTGCAGTTACCTGGTTCGGTTTTGTCTCCCTTTTTGTGGATTGGTATTATGTTTGCAATTTTCCAGTCTGTCGGCACAACCCCTGTGTCAAGAGACTGTTGCATGAGCTTAGTTAGCGGTTTGTAAATAACTTTGAGTACTATTGGGAGGATCTCATCTGACCCAGGGGATTTGTTTATTTTAAGAGCTCCTAGTCCCTTCAACACTTCTGCCTCTGTTATGCTAAAGATATTTAAAACTGGATAGGAACAGGTCGACATGTGGGGCAGGTTGTCCGTATCCTCCTTTGTAAAAACCTGTGAAAAGTAATAATTTAATATATTTTCTATTTTTTTCTTTGTCTATGATTTTGCCATTTGTATCTCTTAGACATTTAACCTCCTCTTTGAATGTTCTCTTGCTGTGATTATATTGGAAAAACAGTTTGGAATTGGTTTTAGCCCCCTTAGCAATGTTCATTTCTATCTCCCTCTTGGCCTTTCTAACTTCCTTTTTGACTTGTGTTTGCAGTTCCAAGTACTCTTTCTGTGTACTTTGTTTTTGGTCCCTTTTAAACGCTCTGTAAAAGTGCCTTTTTTCGCTGAATATTTTTTTTAATTGATCTATTAAACCATTTTGGCCATTTTGTTTTAGATTTAGATTTGTCTACTTTTGGGATGTAATTGTTTTGCGCCTCTAGTACTACATATTTAAAAAAACAGCCAACATGTACGAACTGATAACATCATTTGAGTGCAGTGTGATATTGCCAGGAATTAGATTTTGCTTAAAAATACTACTTTTGTACTGTACAATATAATGTAACTGTATACATTAGGATCCCAGGCCGAAAGGCAACCTTCTGCTGAATAATTGATTGTAAAGGCTTAATAGCATAGGTGCATTGTGAAATGTTAGTGTTGCCCGGGCTGGGTCGCGTCAACAGCAGGAGACAGAGAGAGCCAAAGTGAATGTGAAGATTGGCAGCTAGATTGCAGGGTGGGCGCTGCAAAGCGGGAGTGCATTCTCACAACCAAAAGCAGAAAAATGCAACAATGGAAACAAAAGCCTGGCGACGCACAAGGAAGCACAGGCGGCAGAAATGGAACGACAAGTGGGGTCTGCAGCATTGCATGGCCTGTGGGTGGACGTGGCGATGACAACGGCCATATAGTCTTGAAAGCAGGCAAGCAGCCATTTCAAATCTAAATTGAGAATCAGATTTAAGTGATTAAGTCGGAGTCTGCAGGGCTGTGTAGTGATACACAAACAAAAAGACAGCCCATTTGGGAATTCAGCATGTTCTGGAATTTAGCATTTGAGAACTCTAAGTGAGAAAGCTTGTCCAGCCGTGTCGAGGGTAGAATGTTCAGCTACGTTTTGTCAGCTATGTACGCAAATAAAAAAAACAAGACAGAGAGCAAGTGCATGGCTTGGGGTTTAAATAGGGGCTTAGCAGATATTATTGGCAGGACAATAATGGTTACAATTCAAACTTTTCTTTACACCTATCCCACTCCTCTCTCGGTCTAGCTGGTCTGTGTCATGGTGTGACAGGGTACACCCTGCCTTTTGTATTATTATGATTTAAATGTATTTGTGTTAAAAATGAGTTATTCTTTATTATGCTTTGTTTGGCAGGGAAGGAGTTAACCTTCAGAGGCGGAACGAGAGTCGAGAGGTAAAGCAAAAGAAATCAGAAAATACAACAATTGCTACTCGTGCTAGTTTAGACAAGGACAATACTTGTTTGGTTTCATGTCTGTTTGTCTTGGCCACTGTGCCGTTTGTGTTTTGTATAATTGTTTTGTTTAAAACTTTTATTTTGTTCATTTATTATTAAACGTGCGTTTCAGCGCTTCCATACCCCAGTACTGTGTCCGTCTCCTCCCTGATCTGACGTCACCACCAAGCCTAACCAAGACACATGGACTAAACAATGTGGCATGGGTTCTCTTTTTACTGGTAATGGAATCGTATTGAATTTATTTCTTGAGGGTGCAGATGTGAAAATGTATACAATACTGTAGATATACACCTAATTAAATACTTTTTGCAGAATGCTTCAGTCTTCCAACAGATGGTGGTTTTAATTAACCATAAGTAAAAGAAAACACCGCTATAAAATTGAGCATTATCATATATATATGATAAATTACGACTGTCAATTGATCGCAGTTAACCTGTGATTAATGTGTTAATTTCTTTGAAGATTATTTTTTTAACACACGTTTGTCTATTTCTTGACACACCAGGCTTATCAGCATCTAGTTTGTTTG
Source organism: Acipenser oxyrinchus oxyrinchus (assembly GCA_030684275.1). Classification (NCBI taxonomy): domain Eukaryota; kingdom Metazoa; phylum Chordata; class Actinopteri; order Acipenseriformes; family Acipenseridae; genus Acipenser; species Acipenser oxyrinchus. The sequence goes on from CM060266.1 coordinate 11,465,252, forward strand.
TGCACTGCTCCGATTACTTCCTGACTTCCCCTGCATTAAAAAAAAAAACAAAAAAAAACACAACAACTTCCCACTTTGCAGTAAGTGTCTCTTTCTGTCACAGCTGAAGAATCATAACAAATGTAGCATAGCCTGGTTTTATAATGAATATTCTTCTCATTCGTGAAATTCGACTCCTATTGCAGGTACTTTTTTCTTTTTAAATACTGTTAACTATGATTTCTGTAATTGTTGTGGAAGCCAAGATTTGCCTTTGCAGAGAGGAGACGTATCAGCAGGATTACTTAATCAAAAAGTTTGTTTTTATTTGAAAGAAATGAATTATAAACAAGAGAAAACCTGCCCTCTGGGCTCTAACTTCACTTTTTCTTTTGTCCCTAGTGAATTCTGCTGAAGCTTGCCTTCGAACAGGTAAAAACAATATTTCTTTTATATACTGCAGGGTGTAGTATTCTGTAGTAAAATTACTACAGCTGGCCAAAGTCCAGTATCTGGGTGCACAGTATGGTTCACAAGGCCTCAGGGTTGATAGCTGTACACTCCAAGTCAGTCCGTTGTATTCCCCTTGATGTCCTGGTAAAACTGTTGTTTTGATTTCCTTCCACAGGTAGATCGTCTGGTGCTGTCACGGTAAGTTCACAGGGTGGACTCTGTTCCTTCAGGAGTCCTGCAGAGGAAATGCTTCACAAGACTGGGTAAGTATAACAGGTTATGGTCTCAGGCGATATTTCAATTTAATATGTTTCCTCACCGTCTGTTTCTTTGTCCCCAGACAGACATCCTCTCGTTGATTTCCCTTGTACAGTCGTGACCACACTGGGCCTGTTATAAAAGTAATTGTTGGCAGAACTCATTTCTGTTTAAATAAACAGTGGTTTTATTCTTCTGAGTCGGTACAATTATTTCTGTCTGCAGTGTCTCTTTTATTGCAGTAAAATATCACAGTCCTTGCAGGGAGTTATGCAGGATTACAGTCAGTCTTTCAACACAATATAAAAGTACAATACTTCTCTGAATGTAAGCAGAGTACAACGTATCTTTTAAATTAAATATAACTAATAAGGCCTTTTGCAAACACAGTGCCGCTCCATGCCGCTTAAAACAAACACTAGGCCTGATTGTACATATGCAGCAGGAAGTCCAATGCTGCGGAGTTTGAGTAACACAGTCCATAAATTCAACAGTCTTTGTTCCAAAAAGGAGAAGACACGATAAGTACACCCGCACCTTTTGTTTGTACACAGTATATTTTTTAATAACGCTTCACTCTGTTCCAGTTGGATCCATTGATGTTTCTTCTGTCTCTTAGCATTTGACTCCACTCACTAGGAATGCCAAGCACACTTAAAAAATATTTCCTTTCAAACACAATCTTCTCTGTCCCTTCACTTGGAGGTTGAAGATGAAACAAGTTCCTTTGGTAAGTATCATTTAGGTCGGTACAGCACAAACTTCCTCCGAGCTTCAGCACCCAACTTGTCTTTCTGTACTGCTCCCTTTTTATACCTGCCTGCAGGTTAATTGGCTCCCCTACCTTCCTGGTACTGAGTGGCTTATGGTAGTTCTTTCTCTTTTTTACTCTATTGTAAGAGATTCATTATCTGAGGAAATTTTATCAGGAACCCCACACTCCTGATATGCTTTCCTCACCCACCATGGTATCCACCCCTCACAATGCCTATGTATATATTTACATACCAGTAAATAAAAACGTTTTTGGTATATTAATGCTGACAGTTTATACATTACTGGGACCTGAAAACGTATTCATCTCAACCTGACAAATACTGTGTCGCCAAAAGAAATAATATAGACATGTACAATAAATTAAACGTGTGTGTTTATATAGACAGTTTTTTTTAACATGGTTTAAATTACATTAAAACACTGAATGCTCATACTTACAGATTGATTACATATTGATATAAAACATTTGTGGATTTGTCAAAGAAAATGTTCACGGACGGATGGCCTGACATTCTCCTGTAGAATTCTCTGATACAGAGAAGAATTCATGGTTCCTTCAATGATGGCAAGGCATCCAGGTCCTGATGCAGCAAAGCATCCCCAAACCATGACACTACCACCACCATGCTTGACCGTTGGTTTGAGGTTCTTACTGTGGAATGCAGTGTTTTCGCCAGACATAACTGGGCCCATGTCGGCCAAAAAGTTCCACTTTTGACTCATCTGTCCATAGAACATTGTTCCAGAACTCTTGAGGATCATCCAGGTGCTTTTTGGCAAACTTGAGACGAGCATTCATGTTCTTCTTAGTGAGCAATGGTTTCCGCCTTGCTACTCTGCCATGAATCCCATTTTTGCCCAGTGTCTTTCTGATGGTGGAGTCATGAACACTGACCTCACCCGAGGCGAGAGACACCTGCAGATCCCTGGATGTTGTTCTTGGGTTCTTTGTGACTTCCTGGACGATTTTACGCCTTGCTCTTGGAGAGATTTTGGCAGGACGGCCACTCCTGGGAAGATTCACTACTGTCCCAAACTTTCTCCATTTGGACAATATGGCCCTGACTGTGGTTCGGTGGAGCACCAGAGCTTTAGAAATGGCTTTGTAACCCTTTCCAGACTGATAAGCATCAACAACTTTTTTTTCCGGAGGTCTTCAGGAATTTCTTTTGTTCGTGGCATGATGTGCTTGTAGAACCTGTGTGCTGACAACTTCTCTCTGATGGTAAGGGCCAAAGTTAGTCAGATTTATATTGGGCAGGGCTGGCCCAAATCAGGCCTGGTTGTTAACCAAAGTACTCAAACAGCTGACCCTAATTATCCCTTTAATTGGGTTGAGTTAACTATTGTTTTGTAATTAACAGCTTTTTTTTTCCTGAGTTTAATTATGAATATAGAATCAGCTCAATTTGTTTAAAGGGACGTCACTTGATGAAAAATAAAACCCGAAAACTTCAAGCCCTTGTGTGTGTTAACATCTACTTTTTCCAAAATACTTGTTTTGTATCTTTTTAGCAATATGCACCTCTATTAATATGAAGCATAACACATTATTTTAAAATAAAATACAGTGCATGGTGGGACACTATCGCATTAATTTCCACTGTTTTGCGCTGCAAGGAACTGTAACCAAGCTATTCTAATAGTGTGTGGATCCATTCAGCCTGACTAAACATGAAACAGTACTTAAATGTGGACGCTTTGAGCTGGATTAATTAGAACGGTTTTGAGTACTGTTCTCGAGATTGGTTATGTAGCGTGGACAGGGCAAGCTAGTCAAACATATTGAACTTTCTATCTTAATGCAGTTCTACATTAAAATACAATCTGCTTACCAAACCTGAACACTTTTCAAATATCCTGCGGCTAACTTTCAGCAGCAACCAAAGTACAGTTGTCCCGCGTTATACCGCCCCCCTTTATATCGCCACACTCGCATACCGCCAGCTATTCTCTCTGAACAAATGTCACCAATAGAAAAACAGTGCTATTTTTACCTGTTATAGCGCCACTTCGCTGTCCGCCATCTGCCAACTTCCCAAGCCAAGCAAACATAAATATAATCATTGTAGTTTCCCTCATTGTAGCACCAGCGAAATAATCATGGCCAATTAAAACAACAAAGTTATGCAGTTAGCCTTTGACTAGCTTTCCTAATTCATTGTTAACTGAACGTTCATACCAATGTCATCAACACTCCCGCTCCCAAAGCAAAACAGAAAGTACAAAATGGCGAGTCGACCCGACATTTAACACCAGAGTAAAAAAATCTGCATGCATGCATCTGAAAATAAGAAAGCAAGACATTGCAAATGCTTTCTCACCTAAGTAAGGCATACTATTACTCGAAGGACACTTGGACATTGTAATGGATAAAAACAAATGGCTTACCTTGATGGAACAGGTCAATTTGTTTAACCTGAAAAAGGCTTGACGCAGTCTGAAATAAGTGACTTTTAAAAACCACAGTAAAAAAAAAAAAAGTACAGTAAGTGGTTTGTTTACGTGCAAGTTTTGCACAAATGAAGACTGACTAAACTAAAGCATCAGTTTTGTAAACAGCAGATTAGTTTTTTTTTTACTTTTCACTTAAGAAAAGTGTTTGCCTGTACATATTCAAAGTTGTTTTTTTTAACAGTAAAAAAACTGTTGTGGAACTGTTGTGTCAATAACTAATACTGTAGTTTTAAAAAAGATTAATGTTTTATTAAAATGGCCTGGATATACTGTAATTGTATAACTAAAAAAATAAAACGTTTGAATTTATTACAAACATAGAAGATTGTGGGTGTGTGGGTGTGTTTTTTTTTTTACCCTCACAATAACGCCACCCTTGCCTATTGCCTGTTTTTGCCCATGGCCCTTACCTGGCAGTATAAAGAGGGATGACTGTAGAAAGAACTCCAACAGGAAAAGGTGCTGCCCATAGTGCATTAGTGCAGGGTTTAAAAAGGTCAACTTTGTACTGATAATAGGTTTACGTCACTGTTGTAATAAACACCCACTAGAGGGGAGTGTTACATTGTGATATATAAGAGTGTGTTGGTGTTAATAAAAGGTATTTGAATGGTAACTGACGTGGTGTGTAGTCATAACAGCATGGTACCAGAAGTAAAACCGAATTGTTCATATAAAAAGCAAAAATGGACGTGATTTGTCAACTAAATTAATTAAAATTGACAGGAAACGTGTACGAAAACTGGAAGGTTTTCAAGCAGCGCTTCAAGCTTTATGTTTTATCAATCAGAGCAGATGAAAAAAGCGACTGCCAGAAGATTGCTTTACTCCTAATCGTGGCAGGTTGTGAAGCCTTAGAAGTATACAATACCTTTGAGTTCACAGAACAAGAAAATGACAAGTAGCTGTGAAGGAGAAGTTTGAAGCATATTGCACACCACAGAAGAACAAAACATATGAAAGGTATGTCTTCAGAAACAGATTACAAAAAGAGACTGAATCAATCAGACAGTTTGTTACAGATTTGCAGCTGAAAAGTCAGACTTGCAGTTTTGGGCCTCTGTGTGATTCAATGATACGAGATCAGATTGTGATTTGAATACATGACAAAAAAAGTCAGGGTACGTCTTCTTAGAGAAGTGGATTTGAGGTTAGCTCAATCTATAAAGATATGCCAAGCATCAGAAACGGCAAGAATACACATGTAATCTTTTGAAAATGAAAGCGAAGCACAGGTGGTTGTCGTATGCAAAGCATCGGGCCAAACTAGAGCATATAGTAAATTTAAAACAAGCAACTCAAAAGAAATGGATAAGTGGAAGGTGTGGGAATAAACACAAACAAAAATAATGCCCAGCTTTTGGAAAAATGTGCCGAAAAATGTGGGGGTAAGAATCACTTCGCTAAACACTGTTTCTCAAAAAAAAAGTGCAGCTAGTTCAACACGTGGAGGGAGCACACGGCGACTCAAGTGAGGAAGCGGACAACAGGTTCTTCATCGGTTCAGTTACAGATGGTCGGGAATCAAAGGATGAATGGATTGCACCGCTGGAAGTGAATGGAACTATAATTTCACTAAAAAATGACACAGGAGCTCAGGTGAACATTCTGCCGATGACAAAATTTTCTGCAATTGAAGCACAGACCCAAAATCTTAAAAAAGCAAGTAAATCTATAACGAGGAACCAATTCCCAAAAAAAGGTACAGGCAGAGTTAAAGTGACTTGCAAGGGAAAGACTGTAGACACAGTCTACAAGGGGAACGACAACCTATGTTAGGATTAAGAGCATGTGAGAAGTTAGGTCTGATTAAAAGAGTTCACGTAATCGATAATGATGTCATTACTTCAAATAGCAAGCCAGTTAATGTAGAAGAGCAGGGGAATGCGCTTATAACATGTGACATTGCCAGAGACTTTCCCAAAGTATTCAAAGGAAGTGGCTGTTTGCCAGTGCCATGTAAAATACAACTAAAAGACAATGCAGAACCGGTGATTCACCCGGCAAGAAAAGTGCCGGTAACAATGAAAGAAAGATTACATGTGGAACTAAATCAACTGACTGACAAGGGAATTGTAAAGAAAATTGAAGTCAACCAAGTGGATAAATTCACTGGTCATCGTTGAAAAAAAAAATGGAGAACTAAGATTGTGTATAGACCCAAAGGATTTAAATAAATGGATTAAAAGGGAACACTACCACTTGCCAACCAAAACAGACATCACTAGCACGATGGCTGGTGCAAAGTTTTTTTCAGAACTTGATGCTTCTTCGGGTTTTTACCAAATTCCACTTGATGAAGAAAGTGCAAAATTATGCACTTTTAACACGCCTTTGGGCAGGCACTGTTTTTTGCGTTTGCCGTTTGGTATATGTTCAGCGCCAGAAATATTCCACAGAACCGTACAGCAGTTATTCAAGGGAATTGATGGCGTGGGAGTTTTCCTGGACGATGTTATCATATGGGGAAACAATAAAGCAGAGCATGACAAACGACTGTGCAAAGTGCAGGAACAAGCACTAAAGTCCAGCTTGAAATTGAACAGTGAGAAATGCCTGTGCAGAATACAAGAGCTAACTTACCTGGGAGACAAGCTGTCTACTAAAAGCATAAAGCCAGATCCTGAAAAAATCAAAGCAATTAATGCAATGCCTGACCCAAACAACAAAACGGACTTACAGAGATGCCTTGGGTAGGTGAATTATCTCGGAAGATTTGTTCCGAATCTGTCAGCGAAAATGGTAGCGCTGAGGAGCCTCTTAGAAGCAAAAACAGAATGGCGATGGAACCATGAACATGCAAGAGAGTGGAAAGAACAAAACAATTCTCACAAGAGAACCAGTTTTGAAATTCTATGATGCAAGTAAACCACTGAAAGTGTCAACCGATGCATCAAAGGGTGGACTGGGTGCAGTGTTATTGCAGCAGCACAAAACAGATTGGCTTCCTGTAGCATTTGCATCTCATTCAATGACATCTGCTGAAAACCATTATGTACAAATTGAAAAAGAGACACAGGTTTTTGGCTGTGAAAAGTTTCACGAATACATTTATGGACAATCAGTAGTGCTGGAAACAGATCATAAGCCATTGATAGCTATCTCAAAAAAAATGAGGAGATGCACCACCACGCATACACCACACATGCAAAAGTACGATCTGATATTCGAGTACACACCAGGGAAACACTTGTTGAAGCCGACACTGTGGGATCCTTCAAGAAGCTGCTTGATGAGATTCTGGAATCAATTAGCTACTAACAACCAAACGAGCAAGATGGGTAGAATGGCCTCCTCTTGTTTGTAAACTTTCTTACATTCTGATTGTTTGATTGTCATGAGCGCACTGTCCAGAGCCTACCTGCCCGGTTCGGAAACCAGCTCCAGTGAAAATTACGTGGAGGTCCATGTGGACATGGTAACAGCAACGCTTCCTGTTTCTGAGCAGAAATGGCAACATATTGCCAGAGAAATTGCAAAGGACGAAATGATGAAAGATAGAATTGAAAAAATTCAGCATAAAAGTGAAGTGTGTTTGAGTAAACCAAACCAACATTTTTGTGGTGAACTGTCTGTTTTTGTCTGATGAAAGGGATAAAAATCATCGTACCCACCTCCATGAGATCTGCAATGCCACAGCTAGCACACGAGGGGCACTTAGGCATTGAAAAATGCAAAACACGTGCTAGAGACATATTATATATGGCCATATATGAACAGGGACATTGAAAATGTAGTACAGAAATGTGAAACGTGTCAAAGACACAGATTCCAACAGACAAAGGAGCCACTGAAAGCACACAACAAACCTGAAGCACCCTGGCGAAAGGTTGGAGCTGACCTGTTTCAATTTAAAGGTAAAGACTACCTTTTAGTCATTGACTATCATTCTAACTACCCAGAAGTTGCACTATTGACTGAAACCACAGTGAACCAAGTGATTAAACACATAAAATCGTGTGTAACTGTGACAGAAAGACAATGATTCTTGGTTGTAAATCTCCCTCCTGACCTGTGAGGGTGCTAAGCAGCGAGAATAGAGTTCTTTGGATGGGCTGGTCTGACAGTTGTTTCCCAGGGTCGGGAAGTCAGCTAGTCTGGATGAAGGCAAGAATGCAAGAACGCATTGATCCGGAAGGTAAACGATGTGGCAGCCGCAGATTGGAGAGGCGGTTGCACTCGTTTCTAAAGGGGTCACGTCAGACAGCATAAAAGGGGTCAGAGAATTGTAATCTGTTCCTTTGGTTTGTTTATTAATAAGTGACCCAGAAGGACCTGTGTTTGGTGAAATAATTGTTAGTGTTTGTTTTGTTCTGTCTATTTGTTTGTTTGTATTCACTAGACAGCTAACACGTTTCCAGAGCTGTCGCCAGAGGACAGCAAAAACCCGGAACAGCACTGCACTCGTATCAATATTTGCACCACTAGCACTAATTCACACACTAACAGACTTGTGTATGTGTTTTGTGTTTTGTGGGGGTGTATAATAAAAACAGGACTATTATTTGCGGGGCAAACCCGGGGATTATAAATGAAGTAATACATGCTGCTGTATTACTTACCTTTATTATTGTTTACTGTTTGTTTCGCCGTCAGGCACTGGACAAAAACAAATAAAACAAACCTGTGCACCTGGATTACAATTGTCTGTCTGTTCTTTAATCACCGGCACCTGCACACTATTAACCACTTTGCAACTTTCTCCCACCCAGGAGAAAACCTTCATGAGCTCGTTGGCAACAGACTTAGCAGAAGGAGATCGGAGGGGAATGGCCTCTGGATAACACGTAGCATAATCCAAAATGAACAATAGGTGTGTGTATCCTGCTGCACTCCTTTCTAACGGTCCCACTATATCTACTCCAATACGCTCAAACGGAGCTTCCACAAGGGGCAACGGCTCTAGGGCTAGCTTTCTGACACTCCCCACACCGTTCGCAAAAACGCCTGACATCACCATCCAGCCCCAGCCAATAGAACCGTGTCACGAGCCTCGCTTTGGTCTTGTCCCTTCCCAAATTACCAGGGAATAGCGTGAGCAAGCTGCAACAAATCATCCTTAAATTGCTGAGGAATGAGCAACTGGTGATGCACTTCCTCTGTCTGGAGTAATTTTTCAACACCTTACAAAAGGTCTCGATTAATTTCAAAGTGAGGGTACGTGGCGGCACATCTGGGCTCAACCACCTGACCATTAACCACAGCTGCTTGGTCAAAGAGCCTGCGCAGCACGTCGTCACGCCCTCGCTTGAGTTGGAAGTCACGGGAACGAGCTAAAAAATCAGCTCCCATGGCTTCCAGCTCAGGATCGGGTTGGCCCTGAGCGGAGGCAGCCGAGCCAGACCCCTGCGCTGGCTCCGCGGCCTCCCCTCCAGACTCTTCACCAATCGCCCCCACCTGAAACTTCTCGGACTCACCCAATTGCCCTCATTCTTAGCGGCCCGGCATTCCCGTTTAGTTTTGCGGGGTCTAAATCTATGGCAATAGCAGTTCGGGTCATGAAAGGGGAAGATCTCTCCAATTACTTCCTCTTTCTTAGCCAATAGGGAGGACTGGGCTGTCACAGCAGCCAACCAATCTTTAAACTGCTCGCAGTCCCGTCCCAGAACTACAGGCACTGGCAATCGAGGACACAAACCCAATTGTACTCGCGTCACCTGCTGGGCAATTTTCAAATTCACATACTGTACATTTTGGGATAAGTGCACACATCCCCATGAATACATTTATTTACTTATGCCCCAGTGAGATTAAGCTCTTGTATCAGGGACTGACTACACCCTGAATCTAAGAGAGTCTGGGTTTGTGTATCATCCACTGACACAGGAATAACAAAACCTGTCTGCCTTAGTGACTGATGGAATGGAACAGTCTTACCTGGTCTAATGAGGTCACATCCCATAGAGGGGGTGGAATCCCGGTTGATGTGGCTCACCTTTCAGTAGTCCAGCATTGCTGTGGAATCCAGGGTCCTCGTGGCCCAATGCTCTCCGGCCCACCCGGCAGAGATCGCCATAACCTCGAACACCTCCAGGTATGCTTCCGGTCGATCCTCTGCCGTCATTTTTGTAGGCCGCTGTAGCATTGGGTTAGGCGCAGCAGCTCTTACACTCCCCTGCCCTATCTCAGTCAGGGTTTGGCACAGGAGGTCCATCATAGCGGCAAATTGCTGCCCGAGAGCTGTGTTGTCCTCAGACGCTGTAGCTCTTGGGTGGCTGCATGGTGACTCCGCAGTGTGAAAAAAAGCGGTCAGCTGACGGCACACGCTTCGGAGGACAGCGTGTGTTTGTCTTCGCCCTACCGAGTCAGCGCGGGGGTGGTAGTGGTGAGCTGAGCATAATAAAATAATTGGCCATTCCAAATTGGGAGAAAATAATAAAAATAATTGGCAACGACTAAATTTATATTAAAAAAATAGAAAATAAAACACAGTAATAAAACTACAAAACAAAAGTGCTGCGTACACAGTGCCCCCATTGCCGCTATGCCGGTCAGCTCAGGTCTCCGTCCTACGCTTCGCTGTGCACTATACAATAGGGTGTTCAAGGTTCCCCTATCACTACATAAATCCCCTCGGGTAAGTATGTTATAAATAAATGTTTTGTATAAGGCTGGCTGTCTTCCTCAGTCGTGCTTGCCTGTTCTATGTTTACACTGGCCTTCTCAGCTAGCGTATTCTCAGCTCTGTGTATTCCCAATCACAGCCACCTGAATGCACAACCAAGCACAGTTCTTATGGGCCGAGCAATCCCCAAGGCCGCCTCTCAGCCACTCAGAGAGGAAAGCCAACACACCCTCTTCCCCACCTCTCCGTGTCATCACCATGACTGACAGGCGGATCTTACGAGGCTGCTGCCCTCTTCCTGCAGAACCCGCATGCGCCAGATAGTCAGCACAGATCTCCCCGTTACAAACCCATGTTTATGTTGGTTACGAAAGAGTTAAAATGTTAAAATTTGCACGTTGTTAATGTTAATGACAGCTAGAGTGTGCTTGCGCTTATGCTAGAGAGAATTTTCTCGAACCTCCATTTTGTGATACTGAAGCAAAACAGTGAGACGTGATGTTTTGAACAGAGAAATATTTTGAAATTAAGAGTTGATAAAATCATTTATTTTCTTCTTTAAACTCGCTAAAAGAGAGTTTTAATGGTTTCTGGAAGCCATGAGACAACCTGCAGGAGTGTATTTTTACTTTGTGAAACTGAAACATGAAAACTCTGGTGTTTTTTTTTGTGCTACTTTTCGACTGAGAAGACTGAGATGGCGAGCCAAAACCCTAGATGATTTACCAAATTCTTCTGATGAGCTGCAGACATTCTACTGACAGGATAAGAAGATTCAACCTAATGGTTTCAGAGAAAAAAAAATAAAACTACCCAGGTAGAACTGTTGAACTAAAGAGAACTATTGAACTAATGGAGAACCATCCTAGAAACATTATTTTCCTAAAAGGAAAAGAATCTTGTGGATTCTTATTTCTTTTATTATTTTTGCGAATGAGGTTGCAACCGATGTACAATTGCTGATTCATTTTTCTTTTTTTTTTGTGAGGAATACAAACTGTAAAATTAAATTTGCCAGCTATTACAACATACCTTTGTAACTTATTGAGTGATTATTAAGCTTAGTGTTTAAGAATTACCATTCCTCTTATTTCTGACCTAGTTAAGAGTTATACTCAATGCCATAGAAGCGGTATACGTGCTATTACAACATACCTTTGTAACTTATTGAGTGATTATTAAGCTTAGTGTTTAAGAATTACCATTCCTCTTATTTCTGACCTAGTTAAGAGTTATACTCAATGCCATAGAAGCGGTATACGTGTAAATTATAAGTGTTACATTTGCAAGACACGGAATACAGACAACTGTAATTACTGACAATGGACCACAATTCAGCAGTCTGGATTTTCAAGTATTCGCCAAAGAGTACGGATTTGAACACGTCACTCTGAGCCCTCTCTACCTCAGTCAAAGGGAAAGGCAGAAAAGGAGTGCAAATAGTAAAAAGACGAATTAAAAAAGCAACAGAAAATTCAGAGGATCCCTATCTTGCACTATTAGCGTATAGAGCAGCATCACTTGAAAGCGGTCAATCTCCTGCAGAGCTTTCAATGAACCGAAAACTTCAAAAAAGACGCCAGCAGCAAGAGATCTACTCGAACCCGGAACTCAGAACCAAACAGGAAGTCTGCAGCGCAAAGAACGAAACAGCTGTATGATAGATCTGCAAAGTCTTTGAGTCCACTGGCCGAAGATGATATTGTAAGGATTAGAGGCAGTGGACCGTGGGGACCCATTGCAAAAATAATCAAAGAAACTACCCCAAGTGTTTCGAAGAAATCGGGAACACCTACTCAAAGTACTTGGGACCTTCAACCCTCTGAGTGCAGAAACTCCAGTTCGGTACAAAAACTGTGGATAACACTAATCAACCACAGATACAGACACACAACACACCTGTGTCAGACAACAGCAACATGATTCCAACTTTAGAAAACGAAGGAAAGACAGACGGCAATATTCAGCATAAAAGACTTCTAAAAAAAACAAGAGACTGATAGAGGAATGCTAAATGGACAGAGATTAATACGATTGAAAAAAACATACAGCAAACATGCTTTTAAACTGTAGTTTTTTATTCTTAGAACCGAATTTTGAATGCCTGGCCAGGCTAAAAGTGGTGCGCTTTTATGGACCACTCAATTAATATTCATTTTGTGTGACGGGTGTCACAGCTTTACAAAATAAATATAAAAAATCCTGTGTCTAATATATAACCCATCTATAAATAAACAGACCCAAACAAATACGTTTTCAAACAGGATTTAAAAGATTCAGTTGCGCTAGCATTCCTGACATGAATCGGGAGTAAGTTCCAAAGACGAGGGGTATTAAAACTAAATGCCCTGGCTCTGACAGAGTTCAAATTAACTTTAGGGACTGTCAGAAGATTTGCATTTTCAATTTTAGGGAACAACCAGGGTCCCGTTTCACAAAAGATTTTGTAAAAGCACCTTGCAAATAAAAAATTGAGTTTCATAAAATTTTCGCATGCCTGTGACATCGCAGATTTTCACTAGAAACCTGTCACAAGTAGCAATTTTAATCGCAGATCCTGTTTTAGGACATACCATGGCGCTCATACTAGCTCGCTGTGGAACTGTACACTTTATTGAACAGATTTCTCAGGTAAAACATTCTGATGACAATATGAACTTGTCTCTGTATTTTATTACCTGCCCCACATGTTTAAATAATGAGGCTAAATGCAGCTTGATTATCAGGCATGCCCCTAAAGACTAATAAAAGTCTCAAGGTTAACGAGTGTGTTTAGCTGGCTATATAAGTTTCCTCCAAAGGCCCATTTTCAGCTATGTAGAAAGAGAAGTAAACAAAGCTTGTCACTTTCCACATCTCTAAATCTCTTGTGGACAGTGAGGTACTTTGGTTTTCCTCAATCAACTTTAAAGCTTTTTCATCTCCCTTCTTTTTCCTTCTTTTAATTTCATTCTGTTCGCTAGATCGATCAGTTTCTTTCTTATTTTGGCTATTCTTTGCACCTCCCCAACAGTGTTTATTGCATCAGTGATCACCTGCAATTTTTTCATTTTTTTTATTAAAACTTCCAGAAAACTTGCCAAATAGATTGGATTTGTGTCGACCAGCCACTTCAATAATTGTATCATTTTTTTTCTTTAAAAAAATTGCTTTCCTGTGCAACCCTGCCATTATGTATTTACCAGTCACTGTGCCTTATAATGGATTACAGAGTTAGTGATTTCACTCATTGCAGATCGCAAGAGTGGCATAGCGACGGCATGGCGCCGACCTCATCGCAAGCACATCGCAATCGCAGGACTTTTGTGAAACAGGCCCCAGGAACATATGGGGTCAGCAGATCTTGAAGATAAGAAGGTCCAAGACCATAGACGTTTTTGCAGGTGTGAGGCTTTTAAAGACACACCTGTGGTGGCTTTGACAGAATCACTGAGAGCAGAAACTGACCCAAGACTGTGACAGCTACTGGAAGAAGGCTGATCTTTGGGATGCAAATTGAACATTTGTGAAATTGCATGTGTGTTAAAATGTTGTAATAACTGTTTAATACTAAACAAACTGTTAAAACACACTGTTCATACAAAAAGTTATAATATGCTAATGTATTAACCTATAGTTATGCTAGAGCATTCTGTATTCCTGTTTATTCTGTTATAACAGTGTGGCAGGGCAGAAGCCCTGAACGTGTAAATAATGTGTAAATGTAAAGTGTAAATATGAAAGTGTGTGTTAGATATGGCAGGGCTGGTAATTAAGATTCCTGCCCTGGTTGTCTTGGGTGTATTTGTGGTGGTGGTTGGCAGGGATAGGGTTAATTCCTATCCCCGCCAAATACATGTGCATAATGTAGCCAGGTGTTGATTGAATTATTAGTTCTCAATCAACCCTGGCCACATGGTATTAAAGGGAGCTAAAGAACTCTGTTTAGGGAGAGAGCCTGCGAGAAAGACACATGCTCCTGAAATGTTTTTTTTAAACTTCACTGTGATAGCACTGCTTGGGTGAGGGTTATTTTGTTTTTTTTCATTTTTGTGGTACGTGATTGTTTTTGTTACAACCTTTATTTTGCTCTGTGAGCTGTGTTTTGTTTTCTTATTTTTGTTTAATAAACCTGCGCAGCAGCGCTTAAACTGCAGTTTTACTGGACTCTGAGTCACTGTCCACCCAGCCACCCTGTCATAAAGAGTAAAAAATATTATTGTATCTTTGTAAGTCTGAGTAAAAAGGGAGCTAGGTTGGGGTCAAGCTGACCAAAAAACACCTGTGAAATGAGCTAAGCTTGTCTTTGTCTGAGCTACTGGTGCCAAGGTTTATAACCTTGAGCAGAAAGGCAGACGTGAGCATCAAGTTTCTTATTTAAAAAAGTAAGCTTGATCTGAAAGTAGCCTTTAAGCTAAACACAGGTATTCTAGAATAATTCAGAATATAAGTCTAAATGTTTTATTTTAACAGAAGAACTGTTGAGTTTGAAAATAAGAGAATATAGTGCAGAAATTAACTTAAAGTAAAAATTTTAGTCAAAGCAGAATGGTACCAGTCTGTGTCAGGCATATAGTAGGATCTGCTAAAGAGAATGTAATTAATTTGTTAACCTTGTCTTTGCTTGAAATGAAACAGTAACAGGCACATGGGTAACTGGAGAAAATAACTCTTGGCAATTGAAGCTAGACTTCCTGGTCAGCAGTTTTACATCAAAGGTTTCTATGATGGCTGATCTTTTTAAGAAACACCTTCTGGTACATGAAAGGGAGTATATGGTGAACTGTCTATGGCTTCATTAAATCATGGAAATTAATGAAGACCTGGTAAAACAAGTAAGAGGGAGCAATAGTATAGGACCATATTTAGATTTAGTATGAATGCCATACGCAGGTGATCTGAACTTGCCTGAACAGGATTTTTGTAAAAAAATAAAAAAAAAACAGAGACAGGTCAAGTTTAGTTTAAAGCATTGACTAGCTAAAATGGGACTTACATATTTTGACTATGTTCTTGATACACTGGATTTAAGTGAGAATAATTGGATCTATAATTTGCTATTAGCCTTCTACCAGCCCCTATCCAATATGTGTTAGTTAATTGTTAAACCACATCTATACATGTAATAAAGCCAACCTAATAAGGAGGATGTCTTTTGATGTTAAAAGGGAAATATATATTAACCCTGGAAATATATATTTAACTGGAATAATTAAACAAAAATAGGTGTTATATATTAAACACATCTCTCTATATGTGGAGGCGACAGAACGTGTGGAGGAGACAGCGTGGGAGAAGTACAAGTGGACAAGTACAGAGCAGTTAGAAATAGTTTGAAAGCATGTTGACAGCTGCAGAAGCTAAGCTAAACTTCCAAAAGAAAAAAATAAATAAATAAATAACATGGTCTTCAAGCCAGTAATCTGTGACAACTGCATGATCTGGGAAATCTGAGAAAACCCAACAGAGCTCAACCAAGTGTGTGTAAAGTGCTGCAAAATCCAGGGCTTGCTTAAACTAATAAGTGTGCTAGAAATGGAGATACAGGAAATGAGACAGCAACAGGAGCTTGAGGAGCTGGCACACCCACAATGCATGGAAGTCTGCACCCCTAGCAGACTGAGAGCCACCAGGGAGATGGAAGAGAGTCGAAACAGCTGGGTTCAGATAGGCAGAAGCAGAGAAAAAAAGAAACTTCGTCAAACACAACCACCAGAAATCCAAACATCCAACAAATTTTAGCCACTTCAAAATTTAGATGACCAAAACCAACATGAAGAGAACGAAAGGAACAACATCCAGGACCCTATAAACAGTGCTGGCCAGGCAGCAAAAAGAAGGGAGGTCATGATTGTTGGGGACTCCATATTAAGAAACACAGCAAGTTCAGTTCGCAGTTTGGACCCTCTTAGTAAAACAGTGTGCTGCCTTCCAGGAGCCTCTGTCAAGCACATCACTGAGAACGTGGACAGGCTCCTAGAACAAACAGGAGAAGACCCGGTAGTAGTCGTCCACATCGGTACGAACAACATTGGAAGAGACAGGCCAAGATCCTTGCAAAACAAATTCAGAGAGCTAGGAAGGAAATTAAAAGTCAAGACCAAAACTGTGGTATTTTTCTGGGATACTGCCGGCACCTTGCAAAGGACCATATAGACAGCTGGAAATACAAAATCAAAATGCATGGCTGAAATCGTGGTGCACACAGGAAGGCTTCATCTTTCTTGAACATTGGAGCACATTCTACAACAAGGACTATCTATATAGGCGGGACGGACTGCACTTAAACAAAAAGGGAACCAATCGACTCGGAGAAAGGATTCTTGAGGAGGTCCAGAAGCATTTCAACTAGAAAGGAAGGAGGGAGAAAACTAAAAAGCAGAAGGGAGACCACATCAAAACAAAGGCAACAACTCAGGTAAGACAGCTATTAAATGTATTTATCTTAACGCTAGAAGTCTCAGAAACAAAATGTTAGAACTTAAAGCTACTGCACTAACAAGTAACTACGATGTGATAGGTGTTACAGAAACTTGGTTGTCTGAGAGTGATGGAGACGAATATAATATTAGTGGGTACACACTCTATAGGAAAGACAGGCAAAACAGAGAAGGCGGAGGGGTAGCGCTATACATAAGAAATAGTCTTGAAGCCCAGGTGTTAAATCTGGACGAAGAAAACAACGGCGAATCAATATGGGTCAGAATAATGGACACAAATTCAAAGGGCCTAATAATAGAAGCATGCTATAGACCACCAAATTCAGACACCAAGCAAAATAATCTGTTATACAATGACATTAGAAATGCGTGTAGAAAAGGAGAAGCCATACTAATGGGGGATTTCAACTTCCCCTGTATAAAATGGGAAAACCCGGTGGGGAGCACGACGGACGAAATTGAAATGGTGGAAATGACAAATGACTGCTTCCGAATGCAATTTGTCAAGGCACCGACTAGAGGGGAGGCATGCCTTGATTTAGTCTTTTCAAATAACAAAGACAGAATAACTAAAACAGAGGTCAGACAGCCATTGGCAAACTCAGACCACAGCATGGTCTCACGCCCTAGGTGTTTTTTAAAACCCCAAAAGTAATGACTAAAGCTAAGGTTTACAATTTTAGAAAAGCATACTGTGAAGGTATGAAACAGAGACTAACAGATGTAGATTTTAGTAAAATAAAGAAAACATCAACAGAAAAAGGATGGCTGTTTTTTAAAAATGTAGTACTAGAGGTGCAAAACAATTACATCCCAAAAGCAGACAAATCTAAATCTAAAACAAAATGGCCAAAATGGTTTAATAGATCAATTAAAAAAATATTCAGCGAAAAAAGGCACTTTACAGATTGTTTAAAAGGGACCTAAAACAAAGTACACAGAAAGAGTACTTGGAACTGCAAACGCATGTCAAAAAGGAAGTTAGAAAGGCCAAGAGAGAGACAGAAATCAATATTGCTAAGGGGGCTAAAACCAATTCCAAAATGTTTTTTCCAATATTATAACAGCAAGAGAACATTCAAAGAGGAGGTTAAATGTGACACAAGAGACACAAATGGCAAAATCATAGATGAAGAAAAAAAAAATAACAAATGTATTAAATGATTACTTTTCACAGGTTTTTACAAAGGAGGACATGGACAACATGCCCCACATGTTGACCTGTTCCTATCCAGTTTTAAATAACTTTAGCATAACAGAGGCAGAAGTGTTAAAGGGACTAGGAGCTCTTAAAATAAACAAATCCCCTGGGCCAGATGAGATCCTCCCAATAGTACTCAAAGAAATGAAAGAAGTTATTTACAAACCGCTAACCAAGATCATGCAACAGTCTCTTGACACGGGGGTTGTACCGACAAACTGGAAAATTGCAAACGTAATACCGAGCCACAAAAAGGGAGACAAAACCGAACCAGGTAACTGCAGACCAATAAGCCTGACTTCTATTATATGTAAACTTATGGAAACTATAATAAGATCGAAAATGGAAAATCACCTATATGGTAACAATATCCTGGGAGACAGTCAGCATGGTTTTAGGAAAGGGAGATCATGTCTAACTAACCTGCTTGATTTTTTTGAGGATGCAACATCAACAATGGATAATTGCAAAGCATACAACATGGTTTATTTAGATTTCCAGAAAGCTTTTGATAAAGCCCTGCATAAAAGATTAATTCTCAAACTGAACGCAGTAGGGATTCAAGGAAATGCATGCACATGGATTAGGGAGTGGTTAACATGTAGAAAACAGAAAGTACTGATTAGAGGAGAAACCTCAAAATGGAGTGAGGTAACTAGTGGTGTACCACAGGGATCAGTATTAGGTCCTCTGCTATTCCTAATCTACATTAATGATTTAGATTCTGGTATAGTAAGCAAACTTGTTAAATTTGCAGATGACACAAAAATAGGAGGAGTGGCAAACACTGTTGCAGCAGCAAAGGTCATTCAAAATGATCTGGACAGCATTCAGAACTGAGGAGACACATGCCAAATGACATTTAATAGACATTTAATAGGCAACAAAAATGTGTCTTATAAATATCATATGGGAGATACTGAAATTGAAGAAAGAATCTATGAAAAAGACCTAGGAGTTTATGTTGACTCAGAAATGTCTTCATCTAGACAATGTGGGGAAGCTATAAAAAAGGCCAACAAGATGCTCGGATATGTTGAATTTAAATCAAGGGAAGTAATGCTAAAACTTTACAATGCATTAGTAAGACCTCACCGAGAATATTGTGTTCAGTTCTGGTCACCTTGTTACAAAAAGGATATTGCTGCTCTAGAAAGAGTGCAAAGAAGAGGAACCAGAATTGTATTTGGAACCAACTCCCCAGTAATGTTGAAGCTGACACCCTGGGATCCTTCAAGAAGCTGCTTGAAGAGATTCTGGGTTCAATAAGTTACTAACAACCAAACGAGCAAGATGGGCTGAAAGGCCTACTCTCGTTTGTAAACTTACATATGTTCTTACTCTCAGCAATGGAATTTGTTGCCACCTGCTGGTTATCAGCTCAAACGTCTTTTTTTCTTATAAAGATTTAGCTTAAGAACATAAGAAAACATTAAAACGAGAGGAGGCCATTTGGCCCATCCTAGCAGATTGAACTCAAAACTTTGTTAAGTTGGGTGGGTAAATTAATTCAGTTCCTTCAACTTCAGTGCTCCGTCCACAATGAGATGAGGCTGGTTGCTCTTCGTTGGACTCTCCAAGCCCGCAATGTCCTTTTGATAACGTACATAGTGATAACAATTCAATGGTTCCAACTTTTTTCCAATGTAGGGACCCACCTTTATTATTATTATTATTATTATTATTTATTTCTTAGCAGACGCCCTTATCCATAAGTCACATTTAAATATTTTTAAAATATTTTTCCACTGACCATCACAAGCTTTGGACCAATATTTTTTCTATTTTATGACTGTAGCCAGAATCATAACCTATAAGACACATTGGCTAAATTTCCATTGAAGGGATCCATTATAGATCTGGTTACACTTGAGAAGGCTACAGTTACAGCGCTTATGGGAACAAGACAACACATTACATCCTAGGGTGATTACTTGCAGCTGAATATAGTGGGATATAGGACTGTGTCACATTTGGTACAAGTGCAGCAGCATGTAATGTCCTGGGTGACTGAATCATTTAATGAATCTTTGAATTGCACATGTTAACTGCACTTGTACCAAATGTGACACGGTCCTATATCCCACAATAGCATTTTAACTGCTATTTTATTCAGCTTTTTGTCAATTGCTCTCTCCTTTCTCTCCCCGCTCCTCAGGACGAGGCAGGGGGACTGGATTCCTACTTTCTTCATCCTGGAACTTCTGAATCCCCTCTGCCCTTTCCTTCATCTCTGCCAGCACCTTTGAGTTTCACGCCGTTGAACTGCACTCTCCCTTTCATCTGCTCCTTATTGTTCTCTATCGCCACCCCCCGGTCCCCCTGCTCACTTCCTCAACGAGCTTGACTTTTTCCTCTCTATCATCACCTCTATTCCTATATTAGGCGATTTTAACATTCATCTCTCCAACTTGATTCTGCTGTCTTCCTCCCTCTTCTTGATTCTCTCTCTTGAACTCTCCCCATCGCCTCCTACTCAAAAAGCTGGCCGCCAACTGGACCTGATTTTCTCTAGAAACTACTCCTCCTTCCCCTACAATCACCCCTCCCCTTCTAAGACCACTTTTTCATCTCCTTTCCTCTTCTACTCTCTCTCCCATCCACCTCTACCCCCTTGTCTGTTCGCCACAATCTCTGCTCACTTTCCCCAGCCACTGTTCTCTCCCTTCTTCCCCCTATTGACTCATTCTCCCAGTTTTCAGCAGACTTGGCCACCATGACTCTCTTCCTCTCTCACCTCAACTTAGACGCATTCACATCACCTCAAACAAATCTGACCTCTCCATTTCAGTCTCCCTTGACTATCCCTCTTTCTCCATCTCCTGCTAAAAACTTAGGTGTTATTCTTGACCCCTCCTTTTCCTACTCTCAACATATCTCCTCCCTGTCATGCAATTGCCACT
This sequence comes from Acipenser oxyrinchus oxyrinchus, assembly GCA_030684275.1. NCBI lineage: Eukaryota > Metazoa > Chordata > Actinopteri > Acipenseriformes > Acipenseridae > Acipenser > Acipenser oxyrinchus. The sequence goes on from CM060266.1 coordinate 11,486,264, forward strand.
TCTTTCTAGCAACATCAATCGAATCTGTCCTTTTTTCACTGCTTATTGCACCCAACTCCTGGTCTAAATACTTGTACTCTCCAGACTGGACTACTGTAACTCTCTCCTAGCTGGTCTCCCTGCTTCAGCTATCCACCCCCTTCAGCTCATTGAAAATTCCACTGCTTGTCTTATGTTCTCCCAACCTCGCTACTCATGCTACCCCTCTGCTTCACACACTCTACTGGCTACCTATCTCTGCTTGCATTCAATACAAGACCCTTGTTCTTGCCTACCGCTCTCATCACCACACTGCCCCCCCCCTACCTACAATCTCTCATGTCTCCCTACACCCCCTCTTGCCCTCTCCTGGCCAACAATGCATGTGATAGACAGTGTATTAAATCGTTTTTTTCAAAATGAAATGGATAGATCTGTGCACAGAAAATAATTTCTGTATTCTGGGAATCACCAGTTATGGAAAGTTGCATTTGAATTCTGTGAGCAGCAGGGTGTCAGTTGTAGATGGATTGTGTTCTTGAGAGCTAAAGGAAAAGCAATACTAAACTATGGATGAAGGTAGTTCCTTGAAGCCTCTTCCAGCCAGAAAGCGGCTGCATTTCACCACAGATAGGTCCGGGTGTGCCATACGTCAGTCCAACACCAATGAACATTTAAGACAGGCGACAGCAGAAGGTGTAAAGAAATTTTTCTGGTTGAAAATGTATGTTTTGGCAAAAACATAAATGTTCCTTTGATATTGCAAATTAGCTTTTTCTTGCTTAACATTTAACTACAGAAGAACACAATGCTAGGGAAATATCCAACCATTTTAAAATAGTAGGTTGTGGGGCAGATAATGTTAGAGTAAGCTAAGCAGACCTTTTTTGAAAAGACTTAACTTAGCACACATTATGGATCACAATTTAACATTAATCTGTGCTGTCAAATGACCTAACATATTGGGTAACATTTACATTGGGTGAAAACAGAACTATTTACATGACAATATTTTCAAAAGACACTCGATGTACCGTACGTTTTGAAAATACAAACTTGTACAACAACTTAGCAGAAAGGGCAACACAGACGTTCTCACGCCAACTACTACCTCCCCCAATACTGTCAGTCTAATTACACACAGCACTGTAATTAAACTAACTTCTTGCTTTTAGAATACTTGCACAAGTCCCTATGCATACCTTTTTTTTCTTAAGAGTAAGCACATATTATTAAACATGAAGGCAGCAACGGTTAGTAATCGTGCCAGTCAGTGTGATATAGGCAAAATTCTGATTTATATTTGATTATGGACTGGAGATCGGAATTGAACACATTTTAATAACATTGGTATTTACTGTCAAAATACCGTAAATTCCCACAAGTTTAAATTATTAACTTACCAAATTATTGGTCCGATGGTGAAAATCTATGCCTGTCTAGTGCCTTTTCTTGAAACTTCGCACCTCCATTACGGATGACGTAGGTCAGTCATAAAGCAAATTCAATGCAATGCCAGTCACTATGGTGCTAGACGTCACAGGAGCGGTGCTTCACTCATAATGCAATTTGTTAACTGCAAATCACTTTGATACTTTTTACCTTATCAATGCAAAAGGAGCACGCACTGCCAGGAACCAAATAGAACATTCTGCCATGATATTAATATCGTATGATTCAAAATGCATTTGCTGTACAATGTGGCTTTTCAAAACATCTTAAAATTATGCGATTTATTTTTCTACTTTGTGCACATTCCTCAATTCTCTTATTTTAAAGTTTATATATAATTAGGGCTTCTGTTTTTCGGGTTTTATTAATTGTATTTTTCGGTGCTTATTTTGAGCTATTTGAGTTTTATGTAAATTATTTTTTTCGGGGCTTTCGTTTTTGATATACTGTATGAAATTAGTGTGTTTGGTTACTTTCCAAAATGCTTGAGCGTTTTTTTTTGTTTTTTTTTTGTGCGTGTCAAAATATGTATTAGTACTGGACAGCACTTGCACACTTAAGCTGTACCTTCTTTTTTTTACTGTCTTCCACAACGAAATCCCTATGGTCAGGGAGCACATCCTTCTGGGGTTTTTGTGTGTAGGAATTTGTACATTTCGTCACAATTCTGTTTTAAATCCTCTGTATCTTAACTGTAAAACAGCTTTAAATCTCGCTAACAAGCCTCCATCCTGATTGTAATCTCGTTTTAAATCTCGCAAGTGGAGTCTCCAATAGAAATGTAGGAATGCGCAGTCACTCAGGAGTTGGGGCGGTTTTAAAGTATTCAGAACTAATCAATGATAGATACAAGTCAGGAAGGCAGGACATTGCCCAGCAGCCCTGGGAAATGTATTTATTATTATTTTTGTAGTATTTTTTTTTTTTTTTTTTTTAAATGGGAAAAGGGTAAAGTCAACGTGAATAGATTAACCATTTCCACAGTTTTTCCGGTGTTTTTTGGCTATCCACCGATTTAATTATTTTTGTATCAGGGGTGTTTTAATAGGTTACAACCGAAAATCAGAAGCCCTATATATAATTTTGTTTGTAGTAACTTATTTGTTATGTACATGGTGAATTTTCAATTAGCGGAGTCACGGATCTTACTGTTGTTCAGCGCCTTGAGATGTGCACGTCTGCATAGGATAAGGCACTATATATAAATCAAAGTTGTTGTTGTTGTTGCTGTTCAGTTTGTCCCATCTCTTATCCATGATAGCACTGTTCTTTTGCTTTTAAAAATATATTAAAGTTACAAGCAAGGTGACGCAGAAAGTACATTGCCAATTACATAACTGAAGTTGTAAATTCTTAGAAATAAAAATCAATAAACCTGTACTGTATAAGGCTGTCATTCCATCTCAGGGTACTCAACCCCCGACTGTAAATCACCTTTAGAAAAATATTAAAATGCAGGTTTATATGTTGTATGAGAAAAGAAAAACCTAAAGCAACTTGGAGTTGTAAATAATATTTTATTTGATACACAATTACATATTTGATTATTGACTACAAATTAGTAAATATGTGGTTTATACAACGTTTCCATCACAGTGCAGCAACAAATCACATTACAATTGGTCCTTCACAGTCCTCTAACAAAGACACCAGAAACAGGAAAATACCATTGAATGTGAGTGTCTGAGGTATTATTGCCATTCCAATATAATAAAAATGGGCAAGATGATTTTAATTTGATTTACAATTTTAGGTGAAGGCATCTTCAGGTCAGCTGCTGGCCAGACACAAGACATTTCTGTGACTCAATAGTTATATTGCAGTGCTGCAAAGTAGTTTGCTGGAAGAAACTAATTGGTTAGACAATGGAATGGAGTGGCTCAATAGTTACAGCATGTGAAGCAGTGTGGAGAGTACTGGTCTGGGAAGAAACCTTTGGGGTAAATTAAGTGCTCATGAAAGTTAAGGACTGAAGCCTTTAGTCTGTGCATCGCATTACATTCAGTATGGTTCATTCAATATATAGATAGCTGCTGTATTGAATTTGGAGCTAGCAAAAGGAACTAAACCACATACAGTTCGGTTAATACGTTGTTTTTTTTTTCTTCCACACAGCACCTGACCTGAAGGATGCATACATAGAACTACAGGGACAAGATTAATCCCTTCATCACTTTGACATTGACTGTCCAGAGCTAAAAATACTACTACTAATACTACTACTACTACTATATCAATCATATAGTTTCATACAGGTTAACTGGCAGGATATATTTTTTATAGTGATTTCAGTAACATGCAGAATTTCCGACTTCTAGACAAGTGCTGATTTATAAATGCATTCAAGAGCTTATATTAAATATTATATACTATGAATGTGTACTTCTTTGGGGCTCGTTGGGGCTATACCTGCTTTTGGTGCTTTTCAGGGGGTAGACAGTAAGTCTAGCTGAGCACACCGCCTCCCCCTGGCTGTTGGTGGCCTTGCAGGAGTATAGCCCCGAGTCCTCTGGAGAGGTGTTGGATAGGAGCAGAGAGCAGCTTCCGTCCTGTTCGTACTCCATCTTTATGCAGGGGGATTCTCTCAATGGCTCCTCGCCCCGGAACCACAGCACCTCTGGATCAGGGTAGCCTGGATTGAACGGGTAGGACATTAGAGAGAGCAACAACCTCACACAGTACAGCCTTCCAACTCAACCAGCCCCATCTACTCTCACTGGCGATACACAAAATCAGTTCTTACCGTGCTTTCTCACTCCATGCCAAAGTTGACAGTTTTTTTCTTTTTTTTTTTTTTTGCACGAAAGTGCATCTTAACCAGAGGCAGAAATGGTTTTAAAATTTTTTTTTAAAAAAAAGTGCGCACAAACTGCTTTTGACAGCCTGCGATGTTGTGAAAAATCGTGTTTCAGCTTTAAGAGTACAGTAATTCTATGAATCCCTTGGTTTCTTGTTGTGTTTTAAGTAAACTGCTTAAAAACAGAACAAGAAACCAAGCTAGCATGTTAAAGCATCTGACTACCTCCTGGTCCCGCTCGTCTTTTCTAACATCTATGCAAACAAAATGTGCATTGATCAGTTTCCATCTGTACTGTTCAGTTGATAGCAGCATGTGTAAATGACACATGCCAGAGGTCCCTCGGTTAATAGAGGGGATTGTATCTTACAGGATCGGATACGATGGGTATTGGAGCAACACAACCAGATTCATTCAGAATGAAGGAACTGTAAAATCTATTAAAATGTCATGTGAAAATACTTCTTTTAAAAAAGTACTTGGATGTTTAGAATCAATTCAGGGCATAATCAGTTATCCACAATATATATATATATATATATATATATATATATATATATATATATATATATATATATATATATATATATATATATATATATATATTAGATTAGCCTGTCTTCCATCTTAAATAGGTGTGTGACAGAAATACAATGATTCTTGGTTGTAAATCTCCCTCCCGACCTGTGAGGGCTCTAAGCAGCAAGAACAGAGTTCCCTGGATGGGCTGGCCTGACAGTTCTTTCCCAGGGTTCAAGAGAAGTCGGCCAGCTAAGAAGGAGGCAGAACTCTGTTGCATTAACACATTGACCCGGAAGGGAAACTACGTGCAGTCGCAGACTGGAGGGGCGGCTGAACTCATTTACCAAGGGGTCATGTGTGAAAAGGGGGCGGAGAGACGCAGTCTGTTCCTTTGCTTTAGTTTTTGTTATTGAACCTGAAAGGACCCGTGAGAGACCCACTGATAAAAAAAAGTACCGTGAGTGTTTTGTTTTGTTTGTTATTATTATTAGACAGCTAACACGTTCCGGAGCCGTCGCCAAGGGCCAGCACAAAAACCCGGAACAGCACTTCACTTTTGTCACGAATAAACTTGTATCACCCACCACGAGCACTACAGCACGCACCCAGAACTGGTGACCATGTTTGTACATTGGGGGAAAGATACGCGTGTTTATTATTTGGGAGTGCAACCTGTTTATTTACTTCCAGTGCATTACACATTGTTGTGTATTGCCTGGAGTTATTGTTTGGTCACCAGACCAGGATTATAATTAATAAAACCCCTTTCCAACTGGATTACAATTCACTGTCTGTTCATTGCACACTGCATCACTCCTGCACCTGTACACAATCAACCATTTTGACACAAGGTGCCAGTACAAATCCTTCTAATATTTTATGCCCTCTTGCATAAAAAGAACAAGCGATGGAGTGTTTTATTTTAACAGTCAAGAAGATATGAACAAGAATCCTATTTCCTCTGTCAGGAATTCCAAACACAGGGGTCAAATGAGGTGAACTTGTCAATGTTGGCTTTGATAATCATTTAAAAAGGTAAATGTTGATTTAAAAATCTCTTAGCTTTCATACACAAAGAATAAACTCCACTAGTGGACATTTAGGTTGTTAACTGCTAGAATGTTTAGAGAAACTTTTACTGTGGCTATACAAACTGACAAAACATCCCAGTACAATTCAAAGGGATCAAATTGAATTGGATTTCACCTGAAGAGTTCCCAGAACATTGAATATGAAGTAGGTATCTCAAAATGTTTGAGATATGAGCAGTTGAAAGAAGCCAAGGTTTGCATCATGGATATGGTCAAAGGTTAAAACAGTGTGGCAGTGATATGGTTAACGTTTACTGGAACACATCTGTGTAACGAATATATGAAAGTATGTTCATCATGCAGAAACATACAAAATTCACATGACCTCAATATAGAAGCCATATTCCGAGTCAGGGGGTCAAAGCCAAGCTCACCGACCCCTCTAGCATAAAGTACAGTGTCAATAAAACACTACTAAACATGTGACAGTGCTGCAGCAGCTTTGTGAAATTACTTCTGCAAAATGTTCTGTGGTCAGATTTACCTGCTTTTAAAATGAAAAACAACCTCAAGAGTCAAAAAGCTTATCAGAGGGTTGTTTTGATAGACATCTCCAGGCTGTACTGTGACACCATCCAATAATATAGAATCTCTAGTCTTTGCTCTTATCAGAGTCATTTCCACGCCTGTACCAGAAAAGTGAATTGCATTTGCACCCCCATTTCCTTCCTCATTATAATTATATTTCCATAACCATCTAAGTGACAATCTGGTCATGTCAAACTCCCTTCTCTCAAATGTATTTATTAAAACCTAACCACTGTAATGACAGAACATTGATAGATCTGACCCGATCAATCTCTGATATAGAAAAGTGCTGATTGTGTATATTAACCCTTTGCAGTCCATTTATTAAGTGCGTGTCAGGCACGTCAGGTCCAATTTATTTTCACACACGCAGTTAATTTTAGGCAGCTGTTTAAAAGTTTTTTTCCCCACAGTCAAGCGGGTTTAAAAGGCCCTGCATATCAACAAAGCACTCACTAGGCATCTCCAGCCCCGCCCCACCCTTTCGTTCGCTAAAGCTTTCACCGTGATATTCTCTGAGCGCTGATTCAGTAACAGCCAGCTTGTTTCCTTATGACCGCCTCTATCTGATGCCAGGGGCAAGTATGACTATTCATGAGATACGCCTTTTTTTTTTTTTTTTTCGACTTGTCCCTGTCGCTCCCACTCGGCCATTGAAATTTCTGTCTGCCTTGAAATTTCTGCCTGGGAGAGACCTTGCTGATGCAGTATAACTACCTTGTGTCTTGTTGCTGTGCTCAGTCTTGCCATGGTGTATGACTTTTGACAGTAAACTGTCTTCAGCAACCTCACCTTGTTAGCTGAGTTTGGCTGTTCCTCACCCAGTTTTATTCCTCCTACACAGCTGTTTCTGTTTCAATTAATGATTGTGTTTCAACCTACATATTGAATTGATGATCATTAGCACCTGTTTGGTATAATTGTTTAATCATACACCTGACTATATGCCTACAAAATCCCTGACTTTGTGCAAGTGTACCTAGAAGAATTGATGCTGTTTTGAAGGCAAAGGGTTGTCACACCAAATATGGATTTGATTTAGATTTTTCTTCTGTTCACTCACTTTGCATTTAGTTAATTGATAAATATAATCTATTAACATGTACATTTTTTCACACCTGCCTAAAACTTTTGCACAGTACTGTATATACCATCAATGAAATTAATGGAAGCTTAAAAATAACAAAAAGCTTCCAAAGAATGCATTTAAAATGGTATACCAACAAAAAGTCAGTTACACTGAACAATGCTCATATAACCGAAAGTAAAAAGAAACCAAACGAAATGCTGAGGCAGGGCTACCTTGGATATGGCACTGCAGACAGGCGCTGGAGCCTTCGGGCTTGCTGAGGTCTTGCACAGGACTGAGGAACCGTGGCTCGGAGCGAAGCTGCTGCTCCAGAGAGTGCAGGGCACGCTCCTCCTCCGGGCTCAGCTGCAGCTCTGAAAGACACAGACAGGGCCATCCTTAGAAAAGTTTACATTTGCACTCCCTCCACCATGCTTTTCCCTTGTTTAGACTATGCATTTACCATAGTTTGCCATGCTTTTTAATACACTTTACTGTGCCTGGACTTTACAATGCTTACTTATGCTTTCACAATGATTTATTACAAATTGCTATGCGTTTACTCTGGGAAACCTTTATAAGGGAATCAGCACAAATCATGCTCACCCTTACTCCTGAGCTATCAATTCAAATTGAACCAAGGAGTATTCATATTGCATTAAAAAGCTTCACATGTAATACACTTAAATTGTTTTTACTGCGTTCTTGCGATCAATCTGATTAGTTCTTACTCCAAATATTGTTTTTAAAATTACTGGAATAAGTCTGTTAAAGAACTTTCACCTCTGTTCAGGAGATGCTCTTTAGTTCCAATTGCCTGCCATGGATGTATACACACACACCCACCCACCATAGGCTTTACAGAATACACAAGCTCTGCACCAAGACACTGGCTGATCAAGCCTATGAAACATAGGTTTATGGTAGGTACTAGAGCAGCCCCTGAACTCGTAGTGAAAGTAGTTTAACAGAATACAAACATTTTTGTAGTAGGATCACTCAAATGATTGAAAACATGGAATGGAACAGTGAAAAAAGAAAGTAATGAGAAGCTACTTGCTCTTTAAACACCAATTCAATATGAAAAGGATTTAAATGATCAAGCCATCTCACAAGTGCAGTGGTACCCCAACATGCTAGCCATCTCACAAGTGCAGTGGTACCCCAACATGCTATCCATTTCTAGGAACATACAGTAAAAACAACTATGGATTGGACTTTCATTGCCCATGTTTCCCACTCAGGCCTCTTGCTCATGAAATATCTTGGTATCTGTGAATTGACAATCTTAAAATACTGTAATTAAAATCCATCCCACAGATGCAGACCCCAGATATTACCAATGTAGAATGCCTGTCTTTATTTCACCCCAAAACATGTTTCTGCAATGGTGACAGCCAAGCATGATATCACACTGAATTTGGCACCAGTCCTGGGAGTTACCATTGCAGTGAATGGGTACGGTTAACCAAGACATTGCCGTACCGTCTTTCTCCACAGGGGGGCAGTGTGACGTTGCAGTCTCTTGTTTGTTGGAGAGCAGAGACATCCTCTTCAGAGCGAGCACAGCCTTCCCTGTTTTCTGAGAGAGCGTGAGGTGCACATTATTAGTGTCCCACCCAGCTCAGGTGCTGAGAATCACTTACAGGTTTATTTTTGGCTTGCACACCAAAGAGGGGGATGTAGAAACCAAAAAAAAATTAAAATAATAATACATTTACACCTTAAGATATTAAGAAAATAATTATATACCCCCTCATTGCAAAAAAAACTTAAATTGAATTGATTATTAGTCTCATCTTCTACCCTTGTGCAAGCATCCCTGCATGATCAGGGTTTGAAGGCCAAATTAATACAATTAGTCTCACTCTCTTACCCTTAGTATCAAATAGATAATGCAAAAAGTCTTTGCAGGGAACTAACTAGAAGTATCTTGTAATGGTTTTAATCGACAATATTGCTATGAACCTTGCTGAGCTCAAACTAAAAATACAATTTCAAGGATGTAATGAAAAACTTAAACAAAACAAGAACTGGAAACTAAACATGAATGAGAATTTTGTACACCTCATTTATAAGCCCCTAAATTAAACATATCAGTTGTTTATTGTGATTTGACAACTTTATTGGGTGGACAGCTCAGAATTCTGCCCAAAGTCTTCTGGCTAGGATCATGGGGAAAAAAAATAGACTGACACCTATTCAGTCTTGATATTGATAGTGTAATCCATGTATATGAAATGCATTTCCTATCTCATACTCCAACATGGAAGGCACTAGACTGGCTGCAGTTTTAGCTTCATGTTGTTTCACTGAGGATACCTGCCACTTCTGCCGAGCCAGGAACTTCTTCATCTTCATCTTGGACAGGCTCTTGGTGGCTCGGGGGTCCATGGTCTTGACGGTCTCCATCCAGGGGTGAGCCAGTGCCTGGTCACAAGTCAGTCTCTGTCTGGGGACAAAGGAGACAGGCAGGGGTTCCAATCCCAATTACACTGCAAATCCTTTAAACAATTCTAACAAGTTATTACTGCAGGAGAATTTCTCCAACACCAAGCAGACAAAATTGAGCCAACAGATACCATTTAAATAGTTGTGTTTACTTTCTTTAATTCAGCCTCTACAGATAGCCCATTCTATACTCCCACCAGCTCTCTGTGTGAAGGAATGTCTCCTTCCCGCTGTCCTAAGTGTACAGTATCTCCTCTTTATTAACAACTGTGTTCTCTGGTCCTGCTTTCCGCACTGCACTTAAATCCTTTTAAGATTTTAAAAGTGACTTCAAATCTTGCCCCCCCATTTCTTCTTTGTTTAGACTAAACAGATTTCAGTTCTTTCAGCCTGTCTTCATAGCTCAGTCCTTTAAACCCTGGGATTAGTCAGTGTTAGAGCAGCAGAACTAACCCATTCAGAATGATTGTAAACACTATACAAAAGTAAGGGAAGATTTCAATATTGAAATCGCATTTGTAGTTCTTTAAAAGTTTAAGCAACTCCCTGTTGAACACACAGGTGTCTTTAAAATTTTCCTGATAGTCATCTTGGTCCCAATTACCTATAATGGGCAGCAGCCGCTGCTCAATGACACAGACCTGGGGCCAATTACAATTGGAATTGTGCAATTGTGGCAGGTCGAAAAGCTCTGCCGGTATAAGGTGTGTGTGAGGAGAAAACATGTGGGAATGTGGCTGGGGCCACAATTGTTTGATTAATGAGTAATGAGGCTCCAGCCACAGGTGTAGAAGGGGATCATGGGTGTTAGAGAGGTTAATGTCAGTGTTGGTAAAGGTGCTTGTTGCAGTCCTGTTTTATGTCCATAAGCTTTTGTGTAGACTTTGTTTTGGCCCTTGTGCCTTTTTATTTGTTAATGTGTTTTTGTACTGTACTATTTGTGATTAAACATGTGTGATAGCGCTGCACTGCAGCTTTCTTATTCTCTCTTCCTGCCGGTAACAGCTTGGGCCGTGACGCTACCCTGTCACAGCAGTTCATAAAAATTGCAATTACAATATAATCGTAGTTGAACCTTGGCACACCTGTGTAATTTGAATGATTCCCTATAAAATGTTAATGATCCCCTATAATTGTAATGATCCCCTATAATTACAATTACACTTGTTTGTCATGTCTTCCATAATTGGATAAACATCACCAATTGTTTTGCTGCATTGTTAGTTTGATATTAGTAGCAGCTTAAAAAAAACACACAACACACTACTGTAATTGCATTCATCAAACAAAGCAAACATTGACCAGAGACCAACAGTCCTCATTAATTACGGTGCACTTAAACTCAATACATGTGGACTGCTAATTATGAGCTCTCTCCAAGTTAATCATTCACAGTGTTTTACACTGAGCAACCACTTTTAAATAAGTTATATACAGTAGTATGTTTCTGTATTTGTACCGTGATTATTGCTTGTTTATTTTGAATAGAGTAAACATGTTAGTGTGTCGCTGTTTATGTTTTGCTTTAGTATAATTGTAATTATAAATCGTAATGTTTGCAGCATAATTGTAATTTCAGCAAACACTGCTGCTGTAATTGTAATCATCATCGACCCCAGATCTGTCCTGTGCTGGTACAGTCTTCAGGAACAATGAACAATGAAGGCTTTGCAACAGTGATGCAAGTATTTTTATTGTGATCCAAGCAGACTTTGCTGTAGTTCGAATCATGCTTGTTTGAGATGCTACAGAAGAACAGATTGTATTCACACTGGGACTCACCTCATGTTCTTCTTCAACATGTTGCTGATGAAGTCTTTGGCCTGATCTGTGATCGCCTCAAAGCTCTCCTCCTCAAACTCCCACTGCGCCGCTGTCACAAGCGCCAGTGTCTCGGAATCGCTGCTACCCTGGAATGGAGACTCTCCACTCAGACTTGAGGTGGAGAGGCAGAGAGGCAGAGAGAGAGAGAGAGAGAGAGAGAGAGAGAGAGAGAGAGAGAGAGAGAGAGAGAGAGAGAGAGAGAGAAAAGAAAGAAAGAAAGAATCTTTAAATAGTTTTGTAGGAATAAGATCGACAGCATGTAGTCTCCATAAAAAGCAAGAAAAAAAGGTTTACCTTGAATAGACTAAACACACAAAAGTAAAAGACAAAGCTAAAAATGCTAATTCCAGTAATTTTTTTTTCATTTTACATGACAGTCATTAACCCCTTCCGGTCCAATGTTGGACCCTGTCTGACATCATCAAAAAGATGTAAAAAACAGGTCTCTAGTCGTTTTTTCTCCGGAAAAAGCCGGGAAAACCATTCAATGGCCGAGTGAGACCGATAGGAACCCAGAGAAGCCGAAAGAAAAAAGAAAAAAAAAAAGGGGCAGATCTGAGCAATACACTTAGCCCCGGCACCACACGGACATAAACAAACAATATAGCTGCTTCTGCATCCAGCGCTCAAAGAATATCACAGACATTTGCAAAGCTTTTTGAGATGTTATAGTAATAAAATAATGACTTGGATCGCATTATTGAGGAGTTTGGTGATAAAACGAGTGATCAGGAGATGATTTTAATGTGAAAAAAAACACTTTTAAACAGCGCGTCTAAAATAAACTGCGCGTGTGAAAATAAATTGGACCTGATCCGCCTGAGATGCGCTGAATAAATGGACCACAAAGGGTTAATATTTATTTGCCCTCTGTGTCCCACAAATTTTCACGAAATGGGAAACTCTCCTACAACAGCAGCTAACTTTTATAAAAATAAATATCTTTCTGCAACTCAACATAAAACAACCAGCAAAATATAAACTCAGTCTCACACACAAAGCAACCACATCTCCCACAGTTTTACCTAGCAGTAGACTGTGTTCAGTCTGGGTCAAGCAGAGGTATCGTAAACAAAGAGTTCTTCTCAAAGCAAAAGGAATTGAATGAAAAGAATACTGTAGCTCTACCCAATCAAGGTTATTCACTTACAGGATGTAACAGATCACTCCAATGCTCCACATGTCTGTGACCAAACCCACTGGCTCAAAAGCAATCACCTCAGGGGCTACAAACTCAGGGGTCCCATGCATCACCTTCAGGGGGGTCTTGGGGTCTGGAAGCAGACAGTGCAAGCATAAGACACAGTACATTAAAATACATTTATAAAGCAGCTATTAAATATTGTGTCACAGTGAATAACATTCCTTTACCGAACAGGCTCAAAAAGTACAAACTAGCAAGAAGCCCTAAGGCTTGTCCCTCCTGGTTTGATCACAGTTTGACAGACAGAATATGACAAGGAGTTCTCTAAATAAAAAAAAAAAGAACAGGCAGACAGCCTCCATACACCTCCAGATTATGATACACACACTAACTTGTGTTGACGTGTGCAAAATGCTACAGAGTGACAATACATCCACCGTGACGGGGATAATAACAAACAAACAAAGCAGCACAATAATTCTTTGACAGTGCTGCAAATCTATCTTTTCATGGGCAACACAATTAGTACCCAGCTTGCTGGCCAGCCCGAAGTCGATGATTTTGATGAGTGAGCCGGTGCTGTTGACACAGACGATGTTCTCTGGTTTTAGGTCCAGGTGCACGATGTTGCTGTGGTGCATGTACTGCACCCCCTCTAAGATCTGACGCATGTAGCACACACTGGTGGGTTCTGTGTGCTCAAAGTTGTCATCCACAATCCGTTCAAACAGCTCCCCCCCAGCAATGCTGTCGAGAAACAGAAAGAGACACAGACCAGGAGATGCAGCTCAACTGCATATGCTTCTTTGTAACTTCCCTCTTAACCCCCACCCACCTTAACTCCCGAAGCAAGTTGGGTTCCATTACTGAACCATACAGAAATATGCATATGCACAAAGTTTGACAAAGAGAGAGATGGACAGACACTTTCATATACCATTAGATTCTAATATTCACAATAGTTTGTCCTAAAGTATATCCAGATCACATGTCCTTATAATTGCTTCTCCAGATGTAAAAAAATGTAACTTTGCTAAAAAAGAGAGTTTCATAAGCAAGTCTCATCAGAATTTGAGAAGGGGTTCTCTAGATGAAAAAATTAACGTTTGACATACAGACAGCCCCATACACCCCTAGATTTTTATACAATCCTTGGTAAGTTCATCGCAACTGGCAAACGGTTATTTTGGTAAATGCTAAAGCATAAGCGTGACAAATTGTACAGATGGTCCACTGACCAGTTCATAAATAGGACAGTCTGTTTTGTCACTTAGGCACAAATGACAACATTTACCACCGCCTTCCTGCCAGCCCGATACTCACTACTCCATCACCATGACAATGTCGCTGCGGTTCTCGAAGGCAGCCTGGCACTGCACCAGTTTCGGGTGGTGGAGGCTGTTCATGAGCTCAATCTCCCGCCGGGCGCTCGCCTTCTCCTTGGATGTGCGTGCCTTGTAGAACTTTCCAGCACTGACCTGCCCAGTCTCCTTGTGCAGGAGCTTGAAGACCTGTCCGAACTTCCCTCTGCGGAGTCAAAGACACAGCAATCAGCAACTCAGACACAGGACGTTTACTACTTCATTGAAGACTAAATCATACTGCTGCAATTTCCATCTAGCACATATAGCCACTTGGGGTTTGGGAAGTGGAATCTGGTTTTCACGATTTCTTTCTAAAAGATTTTGAAATGATGAAAAAGTTCTGTGCTGCAATTTTGGGCATGCTAGAGCTTGGGAATGGATGTGTCATGTGTGAAACCCAGTTTTAGTTTCCTTGACTAGTTCTGCAGCAGCTTTCAATCAGGACTTCATTTCCTATAATGCAATGTACAAAAGTATCATTTATTTACATTCCCAAAACTTGAAATGGGAAAAAAACAAACAGCAATGCTGCATTCATCACACTGAAAGCCCTGCTCTGGTATTACTCACACTCCAAGCCTTTCCAGCTGGTCATATAGGTCTGTCACTTTCTGAGTGGTGTTGATAGAGACCTGGCTGTACTGCTGGGGCTCTCCATGCTTCTCTGAAAACAAGGCGCACAGGACATATTAGGAGAAACAAGATGTATTCCACACAAACAGGACCAAGCAGGAAGTGATGACACAAGAACCAGACGTGTCCGTTTCAGAAGGCAGGCAGAGATCACATAGCACCACATATGTGCTTTAAGGGATTTTGCACATTTAAATCCAGGCAAGCCGAGAAAGGCTAAATAAACAAAATAATACTTTTGTAAAATAAACAAAAACCTAGGCTCATGAGCCGAATGAATACAACAATGAGGGCAAGCCTCCTGGCTTCCCTTTACACAGCTCTTAGTTTTGTACGCTTGTATCAGCACCACACTGGAGCTGCTTCTGAACTCTCTCATGTCTGTGACAGACCTAACAAGTGTCAATCAGCCACAGAGCTGCCTATATGGGAAGATGGTGGCTCCCTGTTAATCAAGTAGCCCCCCGATTGTACCTGTGGAGGCGTGGGCAGCTCCTCCCAAGCCTTCCTGCAATTAACAAATAAATAAAACAAAATGGAGGGCTTTGTCCCTCAACTCCAAACCCTCTTTTAGGGAAAGCTAAATTAATTCTTCTCTACTTAACCAATGTTGTGCTTGAAAAGGAGTGGCGTCAATAACATGGCAAAAATAGGGTAGTAGTCCAGCCTTCACAGCAATTCTCCAGATAAATCAAATCATAAGCTACAGGATCGATAAAGTTCAGGCAATGATTCTTGGTGGAGATTAAAGGGTCAGGAGGTAACATCAGTGAGAAGTCACACCGAGCTATGAAGCACCCTGCCTTGAGCTGTAACCATGAGACTATAAAAACGGTGCTATTCTTTCAAAAGGTTTAACCTGGAAGGAGTACAATGGAGTGCCAGTGGATTGAGAACATGGGTTTGTTCCATCAATATACTTGAATCTGAAATAGCCATCAGCCACAAATTGGGAAAGTGTTTGACAGATTTGTGTGTCCCTGTCACAAAGACGGCCGGACAGTGGGTGACGTCAGACCAGAAACAGGAAGTAACACACAACAGACAGTGAGGTTGGTGAAGCTGAGCACTTGGTTGTGCTCAGCATTTAATAAACAAAATAAAAGAACACAAAAACATCACACGGCACTTTCGCCAAAATAAACAGGTAAACAAAACGAACACACACTAACAAACAGGGACGAACAAACACGGTGAGTAAAAAAACACTATAAATGTACTTTTCTCTTTCTCTCTCCGTTCTCCACTCACCGAACACCCAACCCCGAGTGAGTGAATCGTGCATCTATATATACTGTTGTGCTGGGATTCAATTACTAATTAATTATTCACTTGAATCCCAGCACGTGAATTAATTACGTGCAACCTCGTGCTCACATATTAAATACTTTAAATGCACGTGCAGTGATGTGCAATCCCGTGCCTAAATACAATTACATCTTAAATACACGTGAAACACACACCCGTTTATATCCCGTGTACCAATGACTATACACCAACATTTACACACGCAACATATAACATATAACACAAACTACGCACAAGGGCGTGGCCACATTGCCACAGTCCCCTACATGGAGGAGAGGCATTAGGAGCAGAAATGGAGTGACTAAATAACTTTGGCACGCATCCAAGCTTTGTAGTGTGCTAGTACAATGGTGCGCAAACTGTTTAAATGCCACCCCCCTTTTTGGCATACATTTTGTTGTGCACCCCCACTACCTTTGACCTTATTTCTGATTGTTCCATTGTGATGTGAACAGCGTGTAGAGTGAACAGAAATAAAACAAATGTATTGCTATATTTGCTCACGTCATTCGCGTTGCTCGCTTCACTTGAGGTGTGCATTACTCCATTTAAATAAACAGTTAAGTATTTTGTATCCACTCGCGTAGTTCGCGTCTGGTGTGCATAGCCCTTTAACATGCAAGCATGTATTAAGCTAAATCTTGACTTTTTTGGTTAAATTGAGGAAAAAATACACGATTTTCATTAAATCCGGGAATTAAACACCCATACATGGAAGACGCCATTTCGGCTCTGTTCACTGCAGTTTCACTGACACTCGCCACTTCAAGCATAATTTCTCCGGTCCTAGAGTGATCGTTAATGGCTCATTTGAAAGGTAAGAACTTGGACTAATTAGCTGTCATTTATGTATTTATTTAAAATGGTCTATCCTTAAAATAGGGAGTTCTTACTGACTCCCCACTTTGCGCACCACTGTGCTAGTATGTGAGTAGAACACACAACAAATACCCTGAAAACCTTTTAATAATTTGATAGTATGTAATTGAAAAAGAGTGTGGTAACACATACAGTACACTGCCTCTATACCTTCCACATTGTCCATCCTGATGGTGTCTGACTCCTGGCTGGGCTCACTCTCTCCGGCCACGTTGCTGGCTCTCACTCTGAAGCGGTACTCAGCGTGGGGCTCCAAGCCAGTGCGCACGTGGTATGAAGTGCTACTGCAGGAGGTAGTCAGATCTGTCCAGTCCCCCCTGCTGTCCAGACCCTCCTTCCTCACCTCCACTCTGTAGCGGGTGACCGCACTGCCCCCGTCGTAGCAGGGACCAGACCAGGACAGGGTCAGGGAGCCCGAGCTCACCTGAGAGATGTAGGGCTGGCCTGCAGGGGGCTGGGGGCGATCTGAAAGACAAAACAGACATGAAATACTTAGAATCTTCAATTGACAATGTGACAGATTTTCCACTGAGGACAAATTATCCATGTAATACAATCACTATGGGTGGGACAATGCACCTCTGATTTGTCTATAATGAAAAATATATGCCAGGAGAAAGGTTTTTGTCATTGAAGTGTCTTTTAGTATTTCTCAATTTAGCACTATTGAGCGTTTTATAGTTCTGGATATTTTTGATTTACACAAACTGTTTATTAGAAATGCTGTCCTTCACCCGTGCCTTACCAATGACTGTGAGTGTGATGTGGTGCTGTGCGTAGCCGCTGCGGTCTCGCACGAGCAGCGTGTAACAGCCCGAGTCGTCCGGCCGCACGTCGCTGATCAGCAGCGTGCTCCTCCGCTCTGACGTCTCTACCCGTGTGCGGGGGCCATCACTGATCTGGGAGACAGGACAACGGCATTTCAACACCAGCACATCACACTGATCTGGGAGACAGGACACTGCATTTCAATACCAGCAAACCAGCGCATGATCCTGATCCAAGACAGATCACAGCATTTCAATACCAGCAAACCAGCGCATCCAACGTCTTCTTATCAAGTTTCCATCAGACACACAGGCCTAAATTTATAAAAGGGAAAGACCACAAAAAGCCACGTAATGTGCATGTTCAGTACAGCCGCACTCATCGTCAAAATAGCTACCTATTTTATAAGACTAATTAGGTAAAGGAGGTGATTCGGCAATCAACCAATGTAAATACCCCTCACCACAATTAGCAGTGAACAATTACACACGCAATAAATAGCGGGTTTGGGTCAACCCTACGTGTGTAGGCTACACATTCCAAAAGAAAATGAATGGCACACAAAGACCTCAGCCTGGTACTAGCCATGGTAGACATGAAGATGCTCAGAAGCGAAAACTGAAATTTACCAATATGGAAGTGGAGATTTTGGTACAAGCAGTACTTGTAACACAAAGATGTGTTACAAGCTTGAAATACATCACCAGGACAAATTAATAAAATATGGAATGTGCGGTGGCTTCTTAATAAACAAATGTACCACTTCAGAGTTTGTAGTCTCGGTTGCTTATACATTATGAGGCATCATCCAGTTACTGTGCTTCGCATATTAGTTCAACTTCTTATTTCGTATAGAATAATTCCAGGCATATAGACTTTTCAAACTTCAGAAACAATAAGTTTTATTTACTTACATCTATGGCAGTCAAACAGCTGCATACGAACAGTCTTCAGTTTAACTACGACTTATATCTTCTTAAAGTCTTATGCAGTTACAACTCTCCTATTTATGTGTGTCTGTATTTCTTAATCTGTGTATGATTTTAAAGCATATCTGTATGGTATATATGGTTGAAAAACTGTACTTGCTCTAGCTACAAACTAACTGCGTCACCTGTCCCTCTGTCTTTTTTTTTATTTTATTTTCTTATCATTTTCTTTCCAGCTCGAATTTAACAATACTACCTGAACCAGTATGTTAAACACCAGAATGCCATATTTCAAAAAATACATTCTGTAGGCACTACTAAAATAACGGTGGAGGATGAGCATTGTATATGACACTTTCTTTCATGCACCTTGGAATATCGTTCCATCTTTAATAGGGTACCGGTATTATAAACTGTAATTTACAAAATGACTTGATCAGACGGGTTAAAAAATTAGCTCTTTGTAAAATGTTATTAAATGTTTCTTTGTTCTTGTCTCCTTCTTGCTGCAGACAAGTGTCCAACATCACCTTGCCTTGTATATAGCCTACTGTCTGACTCCAGCAAATTAACGCCTGCTTTTCAGTTCTTAAAATAATCAAACAAATACTAGGCCCGCAATTACCGGCAGCTTTAATAAATTAGACGAATATTTAATAGACCTCATTTGCAAAATCCCCTCCCAATTTTAGCGGTTTCGTTCAGAAACGCACCAGAATTACATATGCATCAAGGGCTAAAGCGCACAGAGAAATTGTCCCCGCAAATCACGTATTAATTGCATGTTTACACCATTCAGTGCAGTGACGGACTGGGACTACACATCGGCCCTGGCGTTTTATAGTGCACTGGCTCACGTTGAGGCTGTGACGATACTTGGTAAGAATAAAATGCGGAATTTTCATTCTGACAGAGAATTACATAAGACGTTTAGCAAATTTCAATTACTGAACTACAAACAGGCTTGTGACGGGAATGTTTTACTGTTTGCTGTAAATATAAGAACATAAGAAGGTTTACAAACGAGAGGAGGCCATTCAGCCCATCTTGCTCGTTTGGTTGTTAGTAGCTTATTGATCCCAGAATCTCATCAAGCAGCTTCTTGAAGGATCCAAGGGTGTCAGCTTCAACAACATTTCTGAGGAGTTGGTTCCAGATCCTCACAATTCTCTGTGTAAAAAAGTGCCTCCTATTTTCTGTTCTGAATGCCCCTTTATCTGATCTTCATTTGTGACCCCCTTGTTTCTTTTTTCAGGTCAAAAAAGTCCCCTGGGTCGACATTGTCTACACCTTTTAGGATTTTGAATGCTTGAATCAGATCAACGCATAGTCTTCTTTGTTCAAGACTGAATAGATTCAAGCATACCCTCCAGGTCAGATTTTATGCAGACAGCTGATCCCTACAAGAAAATAGTTTGAAACCACAGGAGACCTACAGACATATTTGGAATACAGTGTACAGTGGGTTTGCTTATTTATGTCAGTAGCCTAATATGTTATTATTGCAGACATTTAGGAGGTAATATCCAAGGTAATTTTAACACGCTTTTATATGCAAGACAGTGATGCCAAGGGTTGGCTGTCCTAAAGAGAGATTCACAGCCCCAAATAGAGAGATTCAAGGCCAGAGAGGCTTTCCAGGTGGTGTGTTAGGTCGTTGCTTAAGACAGGGACTCTCATCTTTGGTCCTTGGTGACATCCATTTTTTTTAAAAATTAATAGTTTGTTTTAAAATGTACACTGCTTAATATTGCATATGAAGCACTTCAAAGCTAAATTAATTAATTCATATTTAACCCTCAGTAATATGGTACAGTTTGCAGTCACATGCTACGTAAAAACAGAATTTGATTTTTATTTTCCCAGGACAATTGGCAGCTTTAACTTAAATAATATACATAAGAAACTTGTGTAATTACTGTTCATAAGCCACTTCTCTCACACGATTTTAAAGAACATATTCCGTGGTAAGGTAAAATCCTTATGAAGCTGTATTTTCTTTATGATGCAATAGCAATAATATTATGATCTTGGCAAAACGGAACATGCAACAATTGTTTTGTTTAGCATCAGGGACAGATACGCACCTTCAATTAAAATGTATTTTCTATTCACGTCACAGAATTTATAAATTACAGTATAGAAAACTACCAAGTGAAACCACTGCATTAATTAGGTGTGGAATAAATAAAAACACGCAATATTATACTTTCTTCAAATTAGTGTTCAAACTATTTTCTTGCAGGGATCAGCTGTTTGCACAAAATCTCACCTGGAGTTTATGCGATTGTTTTAAATGTGACGTTCTATAAAGTTAGAAATTTACTTTTAAAGTTTGCGATCCGACACCGGTTAGCGAAAGCATCAAATACAATAAATACATAGTAATAAATAGTCTCTCGCAGCGCTTTGTGCTGATACCATCACTGATAGGTTGAAAACAAGAACGCCCGCCCTTGCACATTATTTCTTAGTGCCAATTGGTTAAAATGCTAAATGCCAGCACCCACATGGCAAGACTATTGGCTGAACAGTTGCGCCTCTCTCGGGCATGTAGTCTCCATGGTTACCCGAGGCCCCATTTCCATATTGTTGTCTCGAAGCGCCTGAGTAAAAATATTTTAAATATTTATATCTATATACTGTACTGCACTGACAATGCGTGAGATAAGCTTAGGAACGTGTGTGAGCGTGAGATAGCATGCTGATGTGCGAGTCTCACGTCCAGTGTGGGAGTGTTGGCATGTCGATGAACAAACAGATAAGCCTACTTTCTACCTTCACTACTGTTCTATATTTATCTTCTTTCTACTAACTTTGTTTCATGAAATAAAAGGACTACACTCAGACAAGTTATAAATGTGTAGCTCCGTCTACTGGCCAAGGCAAAATAATAATATTAAAGAGGAACGATGGTTCAGCCTACTGCTGGCTCTCCTAGAGATCGGCACTCACATTTTACGCTAAATCACCTAATTCTGCAAATTGAATTGTTGCTCAATAACAGGAATATCTGCCACAGGATGAGGGATATAATGTACTACCATTTCATTCGCACCACGATCACAATTCCCAAGTTGAAGTTGATGACGATGGTAGAGAAGGCCCGGGATGACTAAACAAATCAGTTATTTTAACACATTTTTGTGCTTCAGCTTCTAGAATCTTCTGCTTGTTTTCTCGGCTCCAACTTTTCGTTTATTTGATTTATCCACCTTTCTAACGGAGTGGTGTTTTTTTTTTAAATAAAGTTGCTGAGAGGGAAGTCCCCTCAATTTGTATTTAATTACATTATTTTAGGTGAGTTCTTAATGTAGTAAGTCATTTGAAGTCTTTTGTATTTGATTAATTAACAAGTACACAATCGCGAAAGCAAACAAAAAAGACGTTTACCCCCATATGATCACCGGCCCTCTGCCAGTTGGCCAGTCCTGATTGCGTGTGTTTTATAACTCCCATCCAACAATTCAGAACCCTCGGCACCCATTTTACTGTCGTAAAAGATGGGCAATCCTTTTATAAAATCTGGGCCATGGTCTTTTCTGTACTGTACATGTATTTCTCCTGGGAAAATACCAAATCTCCCTGTCCTTGTGGTCTGTATAAAAGTAAGTTGTTTGTAAAATGGTATGGTGAATCCAAAGTGGATGCAGTAAAGAAAATGTATTATACAAAAGAAAAACAATAGCGTTAATGCAAAATACTTGATGTCATAACAAAAATATTTTTTAAAAAGATAAAAAATCAATGCCAAATGTTGGACTAGAAGTCTTGACTTGAAGATAGTGAAAAAGACTTTGTCGAACCTTTTCATTGAATTATTTCTATATTAAGCATGATTTTAAAAAAAATTGTAAAGCACAAAAGAATACAGCATGTACAATATTTATTTATGCAATACTGAATTGAGCTCATTGTGAATGTTTTGTCTATGAACATTTGTTGTACCTTTTGTTTCTGTTGTATCCAGCAGGCGGCGACAGGGAGTCTAGCGTCAAACCGACAACTCAGCTCTGCTTGCTCTCCAACCCTCACCTCCACCTGAGTCGGCAGGTCCAGCAGCCGCAGAGGGGATTCTGGGAAACAAGGACCACCAGCGTTAGAGGGCTGCACAGAGCACGGCATTCCCGGATCATGTCAAATTGTACTCCAAAATGTCAAATAAAATGACACTGAAAAACAGATTTAACACATGGCACGGATGCAGACACTGAGAGTACCATCTAGTTGATTGCAGTGGCTTTAGTTCCCAAGCAGTACACCAGGATCGCAGTGCATGTCTGTTTGAAATATTTTAGGCAGCATCTCAAAATGAACAATTAGGAATAATAGTCCTTTATATTCTTCTGGTTCCTGTACATTCTGTTGTATATGAAGTAACTCCTACAGTTATGCGTGCTAACTTACAGAGCCAATTCACAACTCTTTGTAAAACCTGCACAAGCAGATAGACATTCTAGGGTTAGTTGCTGATGTTCTCAATTTCCCCAATAGAGAACACCAGTCTTCCAAGTCACAACTACTATTGTTAAGATAGTGACCCTAGTTGGAGTTCTCAATGGAGAATTTGTTTGTAGAACATGCTGTTGATTTTTTTTTTTTTTTTTTTACATTAGTTAGTTAATTTATGGTAATCGATTTATAAACTATTAAAAGTACTGTTGACATAAAGAATGCCTATAAACAATTTTAAACCCATTTATCTGACATAATCAACTAACACAAAACTAATATTAACAAATAAGGAAATACAGTCAAGGGAGGTAATATTTTTTTGAATAGTACTATCAGGATACATAACCACAAATATATTTATGTTATGTTACTTGGGCCTGCGGGTCTCCACATACAAATATGTATTCATGTAGTTAACAATAAAACCTGCCTGACAACTGGGGGTGATTCAGCAAAAACAAAGAACTCAGGTAATGGCATGGTGCTGCGACACAGCAGTGGACAACATTTAGAACAGCAACCATGCAGTCAAACTGATACTAAACTTAAACTGAAACCAAAGGCGTGTACATCAGTTTCTGATAAGCGCTACATTTTTCTTGTTTACATACATGGAATGGTTTATCCAAAAGCAACATTCCATTATGTTTTTTGAAAACTGTCTTTACATGTCTTTTGAAATTTAACATGCGTCTTAGTTTTATTGCAAGCAGGATTATTTCAAGCATGTACAAATGCAGACTTTCATTTTAGTTGACCGTTTTTATTTTCACTTCCGCTTATTTCATTGTTCTAATGAAATCCTGTTTCCACTTGAGCATAATATTACATGCCTTCTGGCCCAGGTTTAAATTTCCCCTGAAAATGGCAGGCTACTTTATCACACATATTACTGAAACAACATTAACCTGCTTCATCTTCAAAACAGCACATGGTATTTACATTTCCACTCAGGCTTTGTTTTAAAAAAAAAAACTTTTAAGAAAACAAAGTGACAATTACCTAAACTTGAAGTTGGCTTCCTCTTTGGTGTGACAGGACCTGTGAAAACAGACTTCACAGTAACACTGAAACCAGTTGAATTGGTTTGGGCAGAAGCTGGCTGTTACTGAATAATCATTGGCTGAGGATTTGGTAGGCTAATTGCTGCTTGGACAAAGTTGTTAACAATGTAACCATGTGCTAATAGCTCCCCCAGCTGATAGCTCTCATTCTGAGACTTTGACTGAAACATGCTGCTACTTTTTAGTATAAAATTATGATTCTTGATCTACAGAATTCCCCTCTTGTATCCTTTGCATTGTAACCAGGTTATTCTGGGGTATGTAAATGACACTTTGAAAGACAGTTGAAAAGAAATAGGTACAAGTATCATCTGGAATCGAAAATGTAATACAAACTGAGATTTGGTTGGGACATTCTATAGTTATTAGGAGTATCAAGCCCATAAAGCATTTACTATTTGTTTTTCTAAAATGAAAACATGCCCTTTAAAATCTTCAAATAATTCAGACGATTAATATAAGAGCTCATACATGCACCTAGTTCTGCAATATCAGCAATTTGATTTTTGTTTTGTCAAAAACTAAAATTGCAAACTAAATGCTTTGTGAATATGGCCATCATAATCAACCTGTTTGTATGTCAAAATGTCAGACTGGCTGTAAGTGGGTGAAGGCCATGTTGATTACTTTGTCATGACACTGATTGCTCTAGTTCCATATTTGCAGGTGTGGAGGAGGATGTTTGTCCCTGATGCTTGTTTGCAACATAACAAGCCGCACTCCTTGCCTCCAGGTGAACTGCAGGGTTCAAAGTTATGAAGACAGGTTTCAGCTTGCTCATCTTACAGCTTACAACTTACTCAACTGATTATCTTGTCTACCTGATTATTATGTAATTCAGGACAAATGCCCACAACACAGAATTTGTAATAAATGGTATCTATTTGATGATTATGAAGTATGGTAAACATTTGATTATGGGATATAGTTTGGACTAAACCCTGTCCTACCTGTAATGTGGCTGTGGCCTGGCTCTCCACTGCGCACTCTGCTGTTCTCAGGGGCCTGGGGCGGTGCTGCTGAGGCCTTTGACCTGCCTGTCTGTTCTGTGATGCAGTCTACAGCAGGTGCCTGTATCTTTCTGCTTCTGTCCATGCCAACGGTTTCAAAGTCTGTAGGTAAACACATTTTCTTCAGAATATCAAAGATCTAAAAAAAAAAATACTAGCACAATAGAAAGCGGTGCTTACGAAAGCCAGCATTTATAACACCAAATATCACTTCAGATCCAGAGGCTGAGCAAATACAATACCCTTCACAGGATCTTACTAGTGTAAGAGATGTGAATACTCCAGGGAAGGCATGCTCTTTAATATTCAGGTGAACAGGTGTTCAAAGTGTTGGCAGGCTAATCAAAATCAGTATGATTTCTCAATACAAAATGATTAGCACTAATCTTGGACTACCGTAGCTAAAGTACCATTAGGTTGTCCAAGACTTGTGCTAATCGGGGTCTATGGAACCAGCCTGTGGTCTGTTTTTGTTTTTTAATTCTTGGATGTTAGCGCATAACACTGATCCTAATCTTTAAAGAACAGATGGTTATCCAGCTACTTTCTCTGTATATATCTTTGCAAGAGCAATACAAGGTATTCTGTGTACTGTAGTAGCATATAATTACTCAATAACAGTCTGACAGAAAGAACACAACATCTCCAGATTCAGGTACTTTCAATAATTTCTGCTGGATAAGCACTGAGGCATATGTGAGTATGTTTCTATGGATAAGCATGTATTGCTGGGCATAATAAGGTTGGATCAGATGTATATGTTTTTATCTTTAGTCAGGTTCTGATGAATCCCGGCTGACCTTTAATCTAGACCTGCTCCAGCTGCCACAACGTGTGTGGGTGCTGTGGGATTTAGTTAAGGGATAAATATGCATCCAGGAGGTTGTGTGGGGAGTGTATGTTTGTAATCAGCTTCTTCTAAACCATGTCTTACCTTTGCTGTGCCTGTGGCCCCTCTCTCCCCTGTTGTTCCCAGAGGCCTGGGGCAGTGCTGCTGAGACCGGGCTGCTGTCCTTTGACCTGCCGTTCACAGCCGCACACTTTATCTTCATGCTTCGGTCCGTGCAGATACTTTCAAAGTCTGCCGTTAAATGAAAAAATGTGGGAAGGAGTTCAGAAGGATAAAACAGCTCATCTCAATTAGTTCTCAATATGTTGTTTATTTCTTCATGTTGTCTTTTGTTCTTTTGATGTGCAGAAGCTTTCTTCGCAGATGCTGACATTTCCTGTTTTTCTTTTTTTATTAGATTAAGTTTTCATTTTAGCTGGGAAACATTGTAATATGGTGATCAGAATAGAATTCAGTCTCTGTTTTCAGTTCTGGTCACCACATTACCAGAAGGACATTGTGGTCCTGGAGAGAGTCCAATGAAGAGCAAACAGACTCAAGGCTTAAAGGATGAGCTACAAAGATAGGTTGCAGGAACCACATTTATTTAGCCTGGAACAAAGAAGAATGGGGGTGAGTGAAGTCTTTACAATCTTCAAAGGAATTGACAAAGACTAAATCATACTTTAAACGCAGCACAGAAACCAGGACCAGGGGACACAGTTGGAAATTAAGTGGAGACAGACTTTGGACAGTGTATGAGACACTTTACACAGGGAGCTGGTGGGCGTATAGAACAGGCTACCTATTCATGTTGTTGAGGCAGAATTAAAAAGAAACATAAGATACAACAAAAGAGACAGTTCTTCACACAGAGAGTGGTGAGGGTATGGAATGGGATACCTAGTCATGCTGTTCATGCTGAATCATTGGGATTCTTAAAAACCAGATTAGACTAAGTTTTGAGATCAATCAGCTACTAGGAACCAGACAAGTGTTGAATGGCCGAATGGCCTCCCCTTCTTACAGTATTTTCGTAGATGTACCTCTCACACACACAGCCGCACTGCTCGATGTTTTGCCAGCTCTGTTCTCTGCCACACAGGTGTAGGCACCAGCATCTTCAGGCAGGCATTCCTTCACCACCAGGCGTGCCTCACTTCCCTGGAAGAAGGGTTGACCAAACTGGACAGTTTCACCTGGAGAAAGGATGTGGAACTAATTTATGTCAATGGGTAATATTGGGTTTGCATTCATTTTGACCAACTGAAGTGTGCTAGTATGAAGAAGGGAGTTACTATAATCAATTCCCAAAGACACCTGAGCACGGGTCAGTAGATGAACACAGAGGCTGTACCCTATAGTGGCTATATTAAAAAATGATACCAAGCAATGTTTGCTGAAGTTTCAGAAAGTAATTACCCAGCCCCCTTCGCTGATTTACAAATAGCCACATGGTTTTAAAAGTACTTTCTTTCTCCTTCTTTCAGATCTTGGAAATGTATCTCCATAGTCTACAACAGGGGTGGCCAACCCTGGTCCTGGAGAGCCACAGTCCAGCAGGTTGTATAGGCAACCCTTAAATCATCAATTAAATCAGGAGTGATCAGCTCTGGTCCATGAGAGCTGCATGGTGTTCAGGTTATCTCTAAATTACTTAATTGAACAAATTACTATTTAAATTGAAAAAAGTACTGCTTAGCTAGTCAAAACTTTAGAAAGTGATGATTAAGGGTTACCTATAAAACCTGCTGGATTGTGGCTCTCCAGGACCAGGGTTGGCCACCTCTGGTCTAGAAGGTAGTAGCAATTGGCAAAGTGTTAGCATATAGCGCTGCACAATGTTTAGTCTGAAATGTATCTGAAAGATATACAGGGGTCTGTGCATTAGGGGTCTGGCCTGCCCGGGACATTTTGAAAATGTAATCTGAGGCTACTTTTTCTTTTTAGATTTATGGATGAACAGTATTGATAGTATGTTTTTGGTTTTAGTGTTTTAACAGACCCTTGATGGTAAGTATAATATAAGACAGACATCAGGCAGTGTTAGCAAAGAGAACCCTGAGTGTGAGGATGGCAGTATAACATTAACATGGTTTCAGGGGCTCTTCTCACCATTATGAAGCCAGGAAATGTGAATGGGTTGTGTTCCTGTGATAACACCCTGAAGAGCGATGTCACTTCCTTCGTCCACAGTGCAGTCTGCAAGAGGCTGAGTGAACACCGGGGGTTCTGAAAGGGGTCACCAAGAATTAAGTTTTAGCCTGTTTTTAGCTAATCAGATTGCAAGACATCAAGCCATGGAACAGTAACCATTAATATATGGATTCATATATAGGTCTATATAGGTCTCTAATGTGCAGTTTGGAAAGAAACACATGATGAGACATAAGATGGAGGTCCTGTTTTAAGTGACTCTGCAGCAGCAGTTGTGATACATAGTTCACTTCAAGTCTCTGAAAGTCGCTTTGGATAAAACGTCTGCTAAAGGACTAAATAATAATGTTACAGCAAACATTTATTTTCATTTTAAAACATGTGGAACTACATTAGATTAAAAAAATGTGTTTGCAATCCTTGGTCACTTCTATTTTTCTTTGATTCACCTTTCGGACGCTGTGGAGTTGAAAAGAAATGTTCACAGGAAGACCAGTTGTTCACCCGATCACTGGTTAAAACTGATTTATGAGCAAAGATATGTGAATATAAATACGTATATACTGATATAGCTTAGTGTGGCAGGGCAGAAGCCCTGCTGATGTAAATCGTGTGTGGGGGATGTAAGGTTGGCAGGGATGGGGTTAAGTCTGTCCCTACCAGAAATCATTGTAAGCCCCTGCCTGGTTACAATATATATATATTGTAAGGCAGCAGGTTGTGTGAGACAGCAGGGAGGGGGTTAAAACCTCCCTGAAGAAGAAAATGTTACCTTTGGTATTGTTTAATTGTTTTGCTTCTTCTGTTAATTAGTTTTGTTAATTGTTTTATTGTTTAATTTAATTGTTTTATTATTAATGATCCCCTGCACCTGGTAGCTATTGTTAAATTGGGACCAGGTGCAGGGTATTTAAGAGGAGCAGTCAGAATGCTCAGGGCTGCTGAGTAGAAGGAGGCAGGAGAGGTGCTCTGTCTCCGAGTAGCCAGAGAAAAGTAAGTGCTGTGTAAACCTGTGTGGTTTTTTGTGTGGTGCCAGGTAAACGGCTTAGCCGTCCTGCAAGTTAGTCAGGAATAACCTGTGTAGTAAGTACTCCAAAACGGAGTTAGGTTTTTGTTTTGTGTTGTTTGTTTTATGTTTATTAAAAAGTAGCGCAACCGCGCTTGAAAATCCATTTTTGTTGTTGTGGGTCCTAATTTTAAAGGAGCACGAACCCGAGTGGCAGCGTTTCTTTTACAATATGTTTGTTTGTTTGTTTTTTATCACAGTTAAACTGCTGTTTTTTGGTCAGTGTAAGTTATTATTTTTCGCACTGCTGTGACGCAGGAGCAGGGGTTAAGTATTTTTCACAAACTACCCAGGAAGCTCTCAGTCCATTTGTTTACCTTGGAGAAAACAACACAAACAAGATCACAGATACAGCAATAGAGAAAACATCAAGATGAGAAAGGTTAAGTGGTTCTGTACATGTTTATTTATAAGCATTGCAGCCGTTGTGTGTGCTGATGCGCTAGGGAGGCAATAAGCTGATCCCTGGAGCCAGCATTACACTTCAGCCATCAACACCAGACAGAAGGATATCTACATCATCATATGGAAGGAAGCGCAAATGGATGGAGACACATATGGATCACATTAG
Organism: Acipenser oxyrinchus oxyrinchus; assembly: GCA_030684275.1. Taxonomy (NCBI): domain Eukaryota; kingdom Metazoa; phylum Chordata; class Actinopteri; order Acipenseriformes; family Acipenseridae; genus Acipenser; species Acipenser oxyrinchus. The sequence goes on from CM060266.1 coordinate 11,516,154, forward strand.
TTTACTGTGAAGCTACGTCTTAGTTGGTGCTTATCTTGGTGAGAGCCAAGTTCAAATCAGCATGAAGTTTTAACATCTACTCTCATGTAATGGAAATCATGAAGATCTGGATATGTCCAGTGACTGCTGTGAATAGTGCAGCTGGCAACAAGGGAAAGACCTTGTGACAGCCTGCAGAGACAGCTGACTGGAGGAAAGAGACCCCATTGGGGCTGGCAAGGGTTAGCTACCCTTGTCGGCAGTATCCAGCTCTGTGTTTACAGGATGCTGGAGACACCCGCCCAAGGCTTCTAAGAAATTAAAGAGAAAAATACCCCTAGAGTTTGCGAGAGCGGGGGCGGAAGATGACTCAACGTTGGACAACACGGTTAAGGACTTAGGAACGGAAACGGATATGAGTATGCAGAGTACTTCACAAAAGACTAGCTCAAGATCTGCAGTTAGCAAAGACATGGAACTCCAGGCTTGTGTCTGCGGCTGGAGCAAGGCGACAACGGTCAGGGGGTTGGAAATTCATCAAGGGAGAATGAAATGCTTGAGGGAGAAGGAACAAGGGCCTCGCACTGATCAGTACTTCTTAGTCAGTCAAGTCAGTCAAGTCAGTCGAATGAAATCCAGCGACAGGAAGCAAACCACAGTTCGCAGGATATCAGCACCCCTGTCATAGATGTGAGGAGGACTTGCATGGACATAGTTAGTGATGAACCTAATGATCCTTGTGAACCCGGTCAGACAAACCAGCGTAAGAGAGAAAAGAACCTCAACGGGCACAAGCCTGGAGTTAAATGGCCAAGAGCTTGTGAGAAAACTGCATGGGACACAGTAAACACAGATCTCTGCTTTGCATTGGAAAGGTTAAGTGGAACAGTTGAAAAGAAACTGGATAAATTTGGGGACATCATCTACGCATATGGAAGCGAGAGGTTTGGAGTTGAAAAAAGGAAGGAAAAAGTACAAACTATTCCTGGAAAGTCTAGGCGGCAGCAGGAGATTGAACGCTTAGTTAGAGAAAGGAGACAGCTGAGGAAGCAATGGAGGAGAGCAGAAGAAAGTCAGAAGGAGGGACTCAATCTCTTACAAAGGGTCATGAAAGATAAGGTTGCAACATTGCGCAGAGCTGAGCGCCTACAGAAACGCAACAAAAAGAAGGAGCGTGCGAGAACTAACTTTTATAAAGACCCATTCAAATTTGTAAAGAAGTTATTCACCAGTGAGAAGAATGGCACACTAAAAGCATCTAAGTTTGAGCTGGAGAGATATTTGGAGGAAACACATACAGATTCAAAAAGGGAGGAGCCTATGTCAATTCCGTCAGACATCCCACCTATCAATCCACCAGAATACCAAATGGAGGACTGTGCACCTAAGTGGAAAGAAGTAGCGCAAGCTGTGAAAAAAGCAAGGGCTTCATCATCACCAGGGCCTAATGGAGTTCCGTACAGAGTGTACAAGAGTGCTTCAGGAGTTCTACGAATCCTGTGGAAATTGATGAAAGTAGCATGGGAAAAACAGGTTGTACCAAGAGCATGGTGCCGAGCAGGTGGAGTCTTTCTACCTAAAGAAAAAGATTCTACAAGCATCAGTCAGTTTCGCCCTATTTCCCTATTAAACATAGAAGGCAAGATTTTCTTCAGCATTATTGCTCAGAGATTGTCAACTTACCTATTAAAAGAACTGCTTCATTGACACTTCAGTACAAAAAGCGGGCATTCCAGGTTTCCCAGGATGCTTAGAACACATCAATGTGATCTGGCAACAAATTCAATCAGCTAAAAAGGAGAGGAAGGAGCTCCATGTGACATTCCTGGATTTGGCTAATGGATATGGTTCAGTGCCATATGAACTTCTTTGGGCAGCATTTGATTTTTTCAGTGTACCGATGACAATAACAAATCTAGTGAAAGCCTACTTTGGAGATTTGCAATTTAGTTTTTTAACTTCAGAATTTAGCACTACATGGCAATGCCTAGAAGTTGGAATAATGGCAGGATGCACCATTTCTCCACTGGCTTTTACCATGGCAATGGAAGTAATCATTAGGGCATCAAAATGGGTAGTGGGAGGAGAGCACTTGGCTTCTGGAATGCGACGACCACCAATTCGAGCATACATGGATGACATGACAACCATGACTACAACAGAAGCCTCCACTAATCGGTTATTGGGCAAATTAACCAATAACATTGAATGGGCACAAATGCAATTCAAGCCTACTAAATCAAGGAGCATCTCTATAATTAAAGGTAAAGTAGTAGATAAAACGTTCTTCATTAATGGTGAGCCAATACCAACAGTGTCTGAGAAGCCAGTGAAGAGCCTTGGGAGATGGTACGACAGGGATCTAAAGGACACAGTTCGTGTGGGAGAAGTTAGACAACAAGCTGTGGAAGGGTTGAAGAGCATAGACAGCAGTGCTTTACCAGGCAAACTAAAACTCTGGTGCTTTCAGTTTGGTCTACTGCCAAGGTTGCTGTGGCCACTGACTGTGTACGAGGTTTCTTTGACAACAGTAGAGAAACTGGAAGCTTTAATCAGTTCACACATCAGGAAATGGTTGGGAGTTCCACGCTGCCTCAGCAGAGTTGGACTTTATGGTAAAAGAATACTGCAGCTACCTGTCTCCGCTCTAACCAAGGAGTTTAAGTGCGCCAAGGTCCGACTGGAAACGACATTAGTAGAGTCACGCGACAAATGCGTAAAGGAGGCAGCACCTGTGTTGAAAACTGGAAGAAAGTGGGTGGCAAAGAAAGCTGTGGAGGATGCAAAGGCTGCCCTTCGAATTGGTGATATCATGGGGCAAGTTCAGCATGGAAGAGAGGGTCTTAGTCTCAGTTCAGCTCCTCTTACATGGCACAAGGCAGCCCCAGCTCAACGGAAGAAGCTGGTAGTCAACGAGGTGCAAAAGCAGGAGGAGAGGATGAGGTGTATAAAGGCCATTTCCCAGGCCAAACAGGGAGAATGGATGAGATGGGAGAGTGTGGAACAATGCAAGATTGGCTGGCAAGACCTATGGTCAATGGAATAGAGCAGTATCAGTTTCCTTATAAGGTCAACATATGATGTTCTCCCATCACCACAGAACCTAAACCTCTGGGTAGGAGAGGATCCCTCATGTCCTTTGTGTTCATCACCTGCAACATTAAGGCACATTTTGACAGGATGTAAGGTGGCTCTTAGTCAAGGACGATTTACTTGGCGCCATGACCAGGTGCTGCGATGTTTGGCCTTAGCATTGGAAGACAAGCATAACATGACCAATAAGTTGCCACCTGTTCCATCAAAACATTACACACAAAAGACAACATTCCTCCGCCCAGGAGAGCAACCACCAAGGAAAGGTGTTAAAACCAATCCTCGCCCAGGACAACTGGAAGCTGCTAGAGACTGGAAAATGCTGGCAGATGTTGGTCAACGGCTTATTTTTCCACCTGAGATTGCCACCACTAACCTTCGACCAGATATTGTCTTGTGGTCTGGATCAGCACGCCTTGTTCACCTGGTAGAGTTAAAAGTGCCATGGGAGGATGCTGTAGATGAGGCGTATGAGAGGAAGAAACTGCGGTATGCTCAACTAGCCACTGAAGCGGAACAGCGAGGATGGAGAGTCTGGGTTTACCCAGTGGAAATGGGTTGACGAGAATTTGTGGCACACTCTACAACCCGGTTTCTCAGAGATGTCAGATTCAATGGCCAAGAGTTGCGTTGCACAGTGAAGAACTTATCTGAAGCAGCAGAGAGGAGCAGCAACTGGCTGTGGTTGAGACAGAAAGATTCTGGCTGGGGATCTCAAGCACAGTACAAAGAAAGAAACGCTGATGTACAGGTAAGTAGAGTTGAGTGGGGGACGGAGGGGGGTGATGCTGGGACGCCAGAATCACCGTCGAGCCCTCTTGAGGTGTCGTGGGCTAGTCGACGAAACACCGAGGATGGAAGGTGCCCACTTGAAGACCCCAGAGATGTACCCTACTTAGCTCAATCCAGACGGTTGTCATACTGATGCGCTGGGGAGACCGCACTATGGTTGATCCCCGGAGCCAGCATCGCAGCCGTTGTGTGTGATGATGCGCTAGGGAGGCAATAAGCTGATCCCTGAAGCCAGCATTACACTTCAGCCATCAACACCAGACAGAAGGATGTCTACATCATCAAATGGAAGGAAGCGCAAATGGATGGAGACACATATGGATCACATTAGTTTACTGTGAAGCTACGTCTTAGTTGGTGCTTATCTTGGCGAGAGCCAAGTTCAAATCAGCATGAAGTTTTAACATCTACTCTCATGTAATGGAAATCATTAACAAATGAATAAACACCAAGCTCTCCCAGTGACTAAGCTCTCAGTACACTTTAAAGCAGCGGTAATTACAGGGACATGTTCATCAGTAAAAGGACATTCCAATTAATGACTTCACACACGATTCCACTTTGAAAAGCCTTGGCATTAACCTTTTCCCTGCCAAGCCTGCTACATGGTATTCTGCAGCTCCATTCTGTCACAATGGGGTTTGTTTTAATGATTCAAACCAGATGACAAGGTCTTTCTTCCAACCTTGTGCTTAACCCCATAATTGAACACAGTAAACCTCAATCCCTTAGTAAAAGCATTGTAAAGTGTTGTAAAGTACAGTTTAGCATTGTAAAGAGGTCAAGTATGGTACATCATATGTAAAACCATGATAAACTATGGTAAATGAATGGAAAAACTGCCATGCAAATTTACCTTGGTAAACTTTAGTAAGAGGTCCCAAAGTGCTTCATTATACCTGCATTTAAATTTCAGGACAGTGGTATTAAGATGCTTATATTTCTAAATTAGACCCCAATGTCCTTGGTAATTGGTAATTCTTATGTTACAGCTTCCAGGAGAGTTTCAACTGATTTTACACCTCGTTTGCTCCATTTATGGAGACCAAGATTTGTGCTAATCTTGGACTAGCCAATGTGAATTCAGGTAGTCCAGGACTCCTGCTATTGTGTCTGTGAAACATGCTGCATGTGTACAGACTGAATGCATCTTTTCACAAAAAAAGGTTAATTGAATTGAACCTAAATTCTGGATAAAGTCAATTTGAAAGCGATTCATGTTTAGAGTAAATTGTACTTTGTACTTTGACGGGTTTTTTTTTAATGACACCTTCCTGACCTCACAACTGCTGACAGTTTGTGTACTTCCTTTAATCACCAACCCTTATTCAAAATAACAACTTATCACGGTTGTACTTGGATGGAGAAAATGTTCAGTTGAGTTATAAAATAAATCAGGGGTTATGCATTAAAACAAACAGTGTTACGAGAATATCCAAACCAACCAACATCAGGATTAATATTGCTGTCTGAGTTACTGGCAAATTTCAAATTACGTATTTAAATGAACCCAAGCCTGACTATAATGTCAGCGCTGATGGTAGAGATAGTACAGTCCCACCAAGGACTATAGATACCAAACAGCTCACAGATAAATAGAAAGAAAGACTAAACACTCAACGGAATAAATACTTAAAAATGAACTTTTTTTTTAAATAAAGCATCTATATTTAAAAAAACAACAACACTATTATGTTATTTTGCAATACAACAGATAACATAAAAAAATAATAATGTAGAAACAATGTAGATATAATAATAATAATAATAATAATAGGGAAAATTAGGGAAAATAGACCAGTACGCAGTAGCTCTTATTTCTAAAAGAGGCAAAGCTGATCTAGTTTCATGGTCATGGTCACACAGATAACATAAGTGACTGTAAAACTACACAAAGTTATGTGGCCATATGATGGCTATGTTACAAATACATACAGTAAAGTGAATGTGGAACAGTGTGATACTGGCTTCCCTAAATTACAGTTATATATATATATATATATATATATATATATATATATATATATATATAGCCAAAAGTTGTGCAAACTACATACTGTCCCTACTACCACACAGCTTTTATAGGTATAGTGTACCATGACATGACATGTTATCACAATGATTAGCAGATGATTTTAACTGTGCTCAGTCAGTGAACTACTGATAAGAGGTGATGCCATCCCGATGTTGTACTGTACATTTCACTTGACAAGGCCCACTTGTTTCCAAACATTACCTCTTGCTCAGGGTCCCTCACACACATAGATTTGATAAGGCCTCTTTCAGAATGTATAACCAGTTTTGAACTCAAGAAGAGAAGTCTTGACTTGTTTAAACATTGCATTAGCCAAATGACTCTTCTTCTCTTGCACAGGGGCTTCGTGTTAGAATGTGTTTGAACTGTACCTGAAAGCAGTTTTACTTGTGGTATGTCATTCTTCCCTGACCTTCATCAGCAATGATTAACAGGCCATGCTTTTGCAAGATGCAATTGTGCCTTAACATATTTTACCAACATTGCAACAATAAGGTTCCCTACTCTAGCTGCATGAGATGGCAGTGTTACCATTTCTCAACTGTATATACAGTCAACAAATCATGAATACCAAAAAACAGTTCAAATGGTGTCGGAGATGAGTTGACAGATTGGAGGAAAACACATGTGGCAGTGAAACGGTTAATTTCTAGCATTGTGCAGCAAATAATTATTTTGTTAATGGAACTAGCAGTGCTTACTGACCATAGCTTGTGAATACTGTTCAAAAACAATGCCCTTTTATCAGTGTGTGAATTCCTCCCAAATTGTTTATGATTTACCCCACAAATATTCATTAAGTGTCTATTGATATGTCTGCAAGATTAACCTTCGATTTCCTTACATTTGCTTTGTTCAAGTTTCCCCTTTCTTCTGAAGCATTGCTTTAGTATCTTAGTGGCAGTTTCAACATGAAATGGCTAATGAATATGCTGCTTGCAGAAAAAAACTGTACCACAAATTTGACTAAAAGACACAATGGTATACGACTGCCACTCTGACAAGAAGGCACCCAACAGGCACTGCTGCCAATGCGTGTGCACTGCCAAGAAACTCTCTCATCAATCAGTTGGTTATCTACTAAGTTAACGAATTCAGCTATGTGATGCGTCAAGGGGGGTTTGGTCTGGAATTCAGCCTCCCAACAGGTAGAGGGCACTGAGCTAACTTAAGGATTATTCGTAAAGGAGGGCAGCGCGAGTACGGCAGATGCGTCACTCTAGTGAAGTGCTTTAAGTAAGCCATGAGACCCAACAGGGTGGGTGGTATTGGGCAATACCACATCGCCCAAGGGCGTATGAGGCCCAACGCCGGCCCACCCTGGAGGGTCTTATTGCTCTTAGAAAATGGGCAACTGTTACGATGAGTAAGTGGCTCAATGATATCAGTCCAGGTGAAAAGGCACTTATGCTGGTATTTTTTATCTCTTATCAGGAGGGAAAATTACGACCACTGTTCGTCCACTGTCTGTTTACTGTTTTGTCGTTTTGTTCATCTATTTATTTTGGCCCAAAGTGCTGTGTTCAGTTTTGTTCAACCTTTTATTTTTGCTTGTTTAATAAACGTACTGAGCGCAGCCATTGTGGCTCAGTTTCAACCCCAGTACTGCCTGCTTGTGTGATTCTTTCTGGCCTGACGTCACCCTACAGCCTGCCTGTTCACAAGGTACCTTGACAACTGCAACAAAAAAAAACCTCTTGAAAAAGGTTTTGCTAACATGTTTGTTTTTATAATTATACCACCACTCGCCCTATCCTTGAACAACCTACTAGTGACAACTGTGGCATCACTGTTCATAGCGACATGTTTGCTTCATGTAAAAATGTAGGCATACCTTTGAAAAAGATTAATCCTAACACATATATTGGATCTCCTCCTATTGGCTGATGAGTTAATAAAACATGTACTTACCTCTCAACCACATAGCTTGCTCTTTGGTTGAATGAGTATTGGTTGGCATCTCAGCCCTTTGAATTGAAATGAGAAGCAACAGATAAACTCACGGTTAAAAAATTAACTTCTTACCATTCAACTAAAGAGCAAGTTCTGTAATCGTGAGGTAAGTACATGTCTTAGGCTGATGCAATTATTATTAACTCACCAGCTGCTAGGAGGATATCCATTACACAGGACATATTGCACGTTCTAGTCAGAAGTACTGGTATCACTTCAGTGCTCCTTTTCGCCTGGCCCCAGTCTCTTGCCTGAATTTCCCACCAAAGTTAAAAAGTGGCAGAGAGATGATGATGAGTCTGACAATGTCCAGCTTGTTGAAGATCAAGTTTATGAAGGCAGGACCTGCCCCCAGATCTCCACAACCATCTGGTCCCAACAGTAAAATGGCAGAAAACAAAAGCTTACCATGAAAGAAACAAACAGTTGTGGAAATGGAAATGGTAAAGACTACACACAATTAGGGCTACTTTAATGATAAAGTGATGAGGGGTAGGGGAGGGGGACAACAAGGGAGCTCATTTTTCTATAGACTTTTATTTTTTGTATTTGCTATTCGTGGTTATACTGAATTCTATAACGTTTGTATATAAATATGATTTTTCTCTTCATAATGCAAAGTTATTGAATAATTTCATAAAACAACTGCATTTTTAAATTGTATTTATTCATACATTTTCAAGTTTTAAAGGTTTTAAATATTTAGTTTTGCGTACTTTGTGATATTTTGTTTAGTCTGGACTACTTCCATGAAATAGCTGACAGTGCTGAAAACAGGACTGTTTTCTGGCATTTTGTTATACAGACCATGGCTGGGACAAATTTTTTCTATATATAACTTAGAAAGGGGTCAAAAGTACCAGTTTTAATTTTTTTTTTTAATGATATATAAAAAATGCAATACATTCCACAACAAAATACATGATATCATTGGAAACAGCTAGTAACACCGTTCTGTGGATATTTTGGGTTTTAATTTCTGATTTATAGTTGCCAAACTGCAAGTGCTAAAACACAAAGTGGTCATATCCATGCCCGTATATGGTTGTTCTATTTAGGCAGGAAAGGGTTAAATGAACATTCCTGAAAATGGTAAACAGGAGACTCAAAACCTGCTTTATTACAGCCCTGCGTTAATAAATAACTCCATTTGTTTGGGTGTTTTTTAGACAATCTCTGCAGTATGTTTTACAGAAGAGTTTGTTGGTTTGTGTCTGTAAAGATGCTGAAGTTTATTTAATTGATCCAAGCTGTGTCTAAACACTGCCCCGGTTTAAACCTATAGTTTAGTTTAAATATAAAAAATGCATTTAACATACTCACACATACTGTTAGTTTTCTAAGAAGTATTGTTCTTTTAATGATTTAAATTATGATGGTACTAAGATCTGCCTAAGACCAATTGAATACACCCTGTTGTGCGTCTACAGAGGACACATGAAGGTAGATCAGCTTTGATAATATTATTATTATTTGTTTATTTAGCAGACACCTTTATCCAAGGCGACTTACAGAGACTAGGGTGTGTGAACTATGCATCAGCTGCAGAGTCACTTACAACTACGTCTCACCCGAATGAGGAGGTTACCTCACCCGCACAAGGAGGTTAAGTGACTTGTTCAGGGTCACACACTGAGTCAGTGGCTGAGGTGAGATTTGAACCGGGGAACTTCCTGGTTACAAGCCCTTTTCTTTAACCACTGGACCACACAATAAGAATGAAAGATAATCTGGCTCATGTCTATTCTAGCCAGTGAGGGCGGTGATCTCAAGCCGCAAAGGTAATGTCAATGGTACCTTTACAACAGCTAAAAGGTTTATGGAAATTTTGAGCAGCCAAACGAGTGGACCAAATGCATTTAATGAAGTGCTTATTAGCATAATTATTCATTTATTTAACCTGGAGATTTACCCATTGAGACTGAGGCCTAATTTATAATGACAATAAAACAATAAAAGGGCAATTGCAAAGTACAAACACAATAAAAACATGTGTGGTTCAAACGTAACCAGTCGCATAAAAAGATCAAAGAACAGAATAAATAAGACATGTATCAATTTGTTAATGTGAACTGAAGGAGAAACAATGGCAGGAGGTCCTAAGATTTTTCAGAAAGATTCCCCAAATCTTTAAAACTAGAGAATAGAAAAATTATCAAATTCCATCTTCATACTATGAAGGAAACAGTTCCACATCATCAGGAGTTAACATGCAAAAGATAATTCTCCAAAGCATGTTTAAACCCTCGGAACAGCCAAATTAGCAGGAACCTGAGGGAGTAAACTATTGCTAATGCTAGTCCTTTCTCCAGAGCACTCAAATAGGGAGGTACGAAGCCTTTAAAAACCTTAACAACAAAACCATAGCAGTGAAAAAGCCTCCGGTTCATAGGTGAGAGCCGGCCTTGCTTTATGTAAAATGATGTGTCAAAGGGGAACACTCCTGAACAGATCTACCCCATGATTTATACAGTACATCTAATCTGTGTAAAGGCTGCGTACAACAAATAATAAATTCCAATTCCATAATAAATTCCAATTCCAATTCAAAGGTGCTTTAATAAGATGACTTGTAGATTTCTGTTAATAAGTGGTGCTGCCCTGTGTGCCCCTGCAGAGCGAGCGAGAGAAGCGGGAGCGCCTGGAAGCCCAGCGAGGGAAGCAGCGAGAGTTGATCATCCAGCTCAAGATCCAGCTCGATGACCTGAAGAGGTTTGCCTATCAGGAGGGGAATTACGACTCGCTCCCCCAGGCCATGGTCATGGAGAGGCAGCGGGTAAGAGACCTCCAGCTCACACTGGGGCTTTCTGTGCAATAGAGGGCCTGTTCACAAAACTTGGAGGAATGCTTTTAGGTTGTGCCTTGACAATTGCAACAAAAAAAGAAACTCTTGAAAAAGGTTTTGATAACATGTTTGAACCCTTAGAAGAGCCAAATAAACAGATTTCTGAGGTTAATTACTGATTACCTGTATTAGGGTATTAGGGTATGCAAGATTGCCTGTATTAGGGTATGCAGGATTACGTGTATTAGGGTATGCAAGATTGCCTGTATTAGGGTATGCGGGATTGCCTGTATTAGGATATGCAGGATTGCCTTTATTAGGATATGTAGGATTGCCTGTATTAGGATATGCAGGCTTGCCTTTATTAGGGTATGCAGGATTGACTGTATTAGGATATGCAGGATTGCCTTTATTAGGATATGTAGGATTGCCTTTATTAGGATATGCAGGATTGCCTGTATTAGGATATGTAGGATTGCCTGTATTAGGATATGCAGGATTGCCTTTATTAGGATATGCAGGATTGCCTTTATTAGGGTATGCAGGATTGACTGTATTAGGATATGCAGGATTGCCTTTATTAGGATATGTAGGATTGCCTGTATTAGGGTATGCAGGATTGCCTATATTAGGGTATGCAAGAAGCTCCTGGGTTTATAGCTTTGCCAGGTACATCCCAAATACTGCAGAGTTCAAAATGAAGCCAACAGCATTTGGTCCAGAAACCCCAAAATCTCACACTGTAATACTACTGTGTGCATGAGGTGCACACATACTGTGTGCAAGAGTTCTGCCCAAGTAGCTTCTATAACACTAAAAATATGAAATTGACATCTCAAATTATTATTTATTTCTTAGCAGACGCCCTTATCCAGCACGACTTACAATTGTTACAAGATATCACATTATTTTTTCATACAATTACCCATTTATACAGTTGGGTTTTTACTGGAGCAATCTAAGTAAAGTACCTTGCTCAAGGGTACAGCGGCAGTGTCCCCCACTGGGGATTGAACCCATGACCCTCTGGTCCAGAGTCCTAACCACTACTCCACACTGCTGCCCCCAAATGGGTTATGAGCAGATTATGATGCTTAAAAATGTAGCTTACAACCACAAGGCAAAGAACATTCTCAAAATGAACTTGCAACTTTGTGAGATGTATGACTGAAGTCTGCATAGGATGAAAACATTTTGATACGCCATTTAGAAACAACACCTACTACAAGATGCTGTTTTTTTTAAATCTGTAAATGTGTATACAAAAAAGAGAGATAAAAGGAGAAACAGACATGGCTTGACATGTGCTACTGTTGTTTTGAAGAGTTTGGGAATTATGTTAACTAACTTCAGTTAAAAAAAGCTTTAATTTAGGGTTCTCTATTACAGTGTGAGTTTAGTTTTTGTAGAATAAGAAGGATCCATTCTCTACCACTTGAGCAAGATATTATTTCTGTAGTGCACCATTCATAGTCTCTGAGGCTGTTAGACCAAACATATACATTGCTGGCTCCAAGGCTGCCCTGAACTGGTGTGGACTGAATTTTGTCCTTTCACAGCAATGAGCCAATCCAGAATCAGTTTAGAGCCACCGGGCTCTCTTCCATCACTGTTCAAATACACAGGGGAACTTCCAATGATCCGAGCTGTTATTATCAATCACCGGTCACTTCAATACCAAAAATAAATACATATATAAATAAGTCTGCATCTGTTAAAATGTTTACATACTTAAATTGAAGGGATTTCTACATTAAGAACCTAAGCTTCTGTTAATATGTACTCAGCAAATGCCAATTCTTAAGGTTTAATTCACAACTCCGGGGCAAATAGGGGAAACATATAAAAACTACAATGGTACCTCAGTTTTCAAAGCTTTACTTATATCCAGAGTCTAGACTTATCCATATATATTTTCCCTGTATACCTGTGCACCCTTGTGGATGATAATCAGAAAGCCCCCACAGATTACTAATTTCCTATGCAATAGGGTTATCACTTGTCCATTCTTCTTTTGGGAATTGGGTCCTCATATTTATACAGAAAACAAAATTCAACCCAAAAATGGACCATACTACACTCTTCTGGTTAAACACAGGATACTTCTGGATACTATATCATCAATGGCTAAAGATCTGGAACACATGCTAATCTTGACTAATTCAGCTAATAATTGGTTCAATTAAGTAACAACTACAACAAAACAAATACAAAATAATAAACTGCACAGGGGCGGAGGGGTACCCCCTAAAACATAAATAAACGATACACTTAAACAGCAGAGCTTTGCCCTGCCCACTTTCCATGTGGAGGGCTTTCTACCGCCCTGCTACAGATAACCTTAAAACGAAATGCCACAGTAACCCTAATATCACGGTATAAATCATGCAAGTTATAAAATGAAGCAAATACAAAACAGCTGCATCAAACATAGATTTTATTTTAATTATATATATTTTTTTTTTTTTTTTTAACATAGAACTCTAACTCCAAAACAAATAAATTGTTAGTCTTATACTACAGTATATTTTAGAGAATAGAAAAATATGCTCAACTTGTTTAATAATATACTATGGTGCTTATTTTTTGTCCTGTAAAGAAGAAAAAAAAAATCTAGTTAGTAGGTTGGTAGGTTGGTAGCAATTTCAATCAAAAGTTTTTTTCAATGTTTTTCTTTGTGAACCACTGAAATTCAGTTCAACTTTATACCCAACTAGTGCATTAAACAAGCACCACCACCAGCATTTTAGGTTATGGTGTAAAAACACCAGCATATTCAGTTTTTTCTGGGTTTAAGTTTAACCGAAATGGTGTTGAAATGTGACCTGCAGAACTAAAAACCTGATCAGATGGCACACTTGTAGCAGGTATGCAGAGGATTTTCTTGGTCAAACTAGCTAACATTGATAGATCTGCTGCATATTCCACCACATATTCCACCACATCAGAGAATCCTCTTCAGCAGTGATTTGTGGCAAAGCTAAATAGCGAGAGATTTCACTCCTGGCTCTGGTTTCATTGGAGTCCCCCACTTCAGCACATTTCCTCTGTAGCTGCTGCTGCTTTGTGGTAATGTTCTGCAGTAGCTGACAAAGGCTACCTTTTCAGAGAAGCTGTCTTTGAATCTGGGGTCTAGGAAACAAGCAATATCAATCTGTTTTTTGATGTTGTCTGTTGAGTACCTTGCAATCAGATCATCCTTTATGGTAGCCTTCATGTGCTTGGCCAACTCACTGTCATTAGTCTCTTCTGTGAGCAGATCGTTTGTAAGATGATGAAGGATTGGCTTCAGTGCTGATATAGTGACATAGCTTTCAGCAGCTAGAGAATCTGTAAAGGTGTTCAACAGTCCAAGAACTTTACAGACATCTTCAAGGGTGGCAATATCTGTGTGTCTTGGCATTAAATGCCATGTACTTCTATCAGATGCCAGGGCAGCACACACAGCCTGTCGTTGTTCAATAAACCGAGACACCATGGAATAAGTGGAGCCCCACCTGGTAACTACATCATGGATAACGGTGTGTTGAGGGAACAGCCTGCTTTTTGATTAGCTCCCTTCTCCTTTTCCAACTGCAGTTAAAGCCCTGAACAAGTTGCCGACAAGCTCTCACAGCAGTTTCTATTCTGTTCATTTCAGATTGTGGCCAAAGCAGTTAAGCCACACTGCATGCAATCCAAGCAGGTCTGCAAAGGCTTTTTTCATGTTTGCCCCATTGTCAGTGGTTATGCCAGCAAGGTTGCAGATGTTCAGGTTCCATTCAGAAAGGAGCTCTTGAAAAAAGGCTTGAATATTGTCAGCGGTATGGTCCTGGGGGATGAAAATTGTTTCCAGTCAGTATGTTTGAAATTTCCATTCTGATAGGTAATGAACTGTCAGGCTCATGTAAGATTCTCCATTGCCTCCATTACTGGTCCACAATTCAGTTGTACAGGAAAACCACTCCATCTCTGAGAATGAACTTTCAGCTTCTTTTCATAGTGCAGTGTACATCGTGTGTATTTCCTTTGCAGAAAAACGTTTCCTGGAAGGTAGCCTATACTGTGGGTTTAACTTTTATACTAGATTTCTAAACCCTGGCTTCTCCACTATCTGAAAAGACATCATTTCTTTTCCAATGAAGTAAGCCACAGCAGTGTTTAGATCCTGAGCCTGGCTGGAGTTGACATCTAATTTCTTTCCTTTCTCAAAAGCCGCAAGTATGTTTGGCTGCACTGATGCTGATCTACAACCTAGCCTGGCCCTGATGAAAGACAGAAACCCTGTAACCCTGTATATCGTACAACTATTCAGGGAATGCTTTAAACAGACTACTTTATATTTCAATACCATGAAAAACAAAAAAGCATAGCAATTTTAAAACTTTTTTTTAAAGACAATCAGAATTTTGAAACTTTAAAAGAACACTGTGAAGTTGTGCAATATGTTATATGCCACAGTACAGCATTATTATTAATAGGTATCCTTTGCTCAAAAGAATGCTGTGCTGCAGGCCTTGTCTTTTAAAGTGATGCAGTTTTTTAAACATCAGATTAATTGTTATACTGTAGATAAAGTAAAACGTACAAAACAAACAAAAATAAATAAATAAAGTGCAGTTCATTTGCTGGTAAGAATTCGGAAATGATTGGTCACATTGCTTAAAACACAAACATTAACTAATATTGGTTATTACTTAATAGCAGAAGACTACAACTACTGTATTTATAACTTACTTTTGAGCTGTCTGCATAAATTGCAGGGTGATGGTCCCTCAGGTGTGTGTAAAAAGGTTAGATGTGTTTCCACCACGAGCAGAAAACGATGTTCTGCAATGTCTACAAAACGGCACTCCATCTTCAAGTAACACACCGTCTTTTTTCTTATATCCAAAATACATAGTAAGCAAGTTTTTATGTATATATTTTATGTATATATATATATAAAATATATATATATATATATATACGTATATATATATATATATATATATATATATATATATATATATATATATATATATATATATATATATACAGTACTGTGCAAAAGTTTTAGGCAGGTGTGAAAAAATGCTGTAAAGTAAGAATGCTTTCAAAAATAGACATGTTAATAGATTATATTTATCAATTAGCTAAATGCAAAGTGAGTGAACAGAAGAAAAATCTAAATCAAATCCATATTTGGTGTGACCACCCTTTGCCTTCAAAACAGCATCAATTCTTCTAGGTACACTTGCACAAAGTCAGGGATTTTGTAGGCATATAGTCAGGTGTATGATTAAACAATTATACCAAACAGGTGCTAATGATCATCAATTCAATATGTAGGTTGAAACACAATCATTAACTGAAACAGAAACAGCTGTGTAGGAGGAATAAAACTGGGTGAGGAACAGCCAAACTCAGCTAACAAGGTGAGGTTGCTGAAGACAGTTTACTGTCAAAAGTCATACACCATGGCAAGACTGAGCACAGCAACAAGACACAAGGTAGTTATACTGCATCAGCAAGGTCTCCCAGGCAGAAATTTCAAGGCAGACAGGGGTTTCCAGATGTGCTGTCCAAGCTCTTTGAAGAAGCACAAAGAAACGGGCAACGTTGAGGACCGAGACGCTGTGGTCGGCCAAGGAAACTTACTGCAGCAGATGAAAGACACATCATGCTTACTTCCCTTCGCAATCGGAAGATGTCCAGCAGTGCCATCAGCTCAGAACTGACAGAAAACAGTGGGACCCTGGTACACCCATACTGTCCGGAGAAGTCTGGTCAGAAGTGGCCTTCATGGAAGACTTGCGCCAAAAAGCCATACCTCCGACGTGGAAACAAGGCCAGCGACTCAACTATGCACGAAAACACAGGAACTGGGGTGCAGAAAAATGGCAGCAGGTGCTCTGGACTGATGAGTCAAAATTTGAAATATTTGGCTGTAGCAGAAGGCAGTTTGTTCACGAAGGGCTGGAGAGCGTACACGAATGAGTGTCTGCAGGCAACAGTGAAGCATGGTAGAGGTTCCTTGCAAGTTTGGGGCTGCATTTCTGCAAATGGAGTTGGGGATTTGGTCAGAATTAATGGTCTCCTCAATGCTGAGAAGTACAGGCAGATACTTATCCATCATGCAATACCATCAGGGAGGCATCTGATTGGCCCCAAATTTATTCTGCAGCATGACAACGACCCCAAACATACAGCGAAAGTCATTAAGAACTATCTTCAGCGTAAAGAAGAACAAGGAGTCCTGGAAGTGATGGGATGGCCCCACAGAGCCCTGATCTCAACATCATCGAGTCTGTCTGGGATTACATGAAGAGAGAGAAGCAACTGAGGCTGCCTAAATCCACAGAAGAACTGTGGTTAGTTCTCCAAGATGTTTGGGCCAACCTACCTGCCGAGTTCCTTCAAAAACTGTGTGCAAGTGTACCTAGAAGAATTGATGCTTGATGCTGTTTTGAAGGCAAAGGGTGGTCACACCAAATATGGATTTGATTTAGATTTTTCTTCTGTTCACTCACTTTGCATTTAGCTAATTGATAAATATAATCTATTAACATGTCTATTTTTGAAAGCATTCTTACTTTGCAGCATTTTTTCACACCTGCCTAAAACTTTTGCACAGTACTGTATATATATATATATATATATATATATATATATATATATATAATTGCACTAGAGTAAAATTCCAATTGAATAAAAAAAAAAACAACTAAACCCCCTCCAAGAAGATATCTTCAGCCAGCTTTCGGATAGCGCTTAGAGTGTCTGGCAAAGCTCTACGTTCCTCTGAGTTTAAGTTTTCACCATCCAAGCTGGCGACGAGGTAAACAGACACTCCTTGTTTTATCCCACTGAATTCTGCTGGGAAAAAAACGGGCGTGAAGGACTGCTGTGCTGTAAGTAGTTCATCTTGGGTTGTCTGTTGGGACTGTACTATAAAATAACATTTGCTTACCAAGGTGGGTGTACATTAGTTTGTATTACATGCTGGATTGAGGCTGCAGTCAGTTCGTTAATTCAAGGGCGGCGTTAATTCAAAGTAATACGGTATATATACATATAGTAGAAAATATAGATGCCGGCACTACAGAGATGTTTCAGTCCATTTAATCAGACATGAGGTGCTTTGTCCCAGAAAAAGTTAAATAGGAAACACTTCTTAGATGTTGCCACCGCCGAAGAGAAAAGACGACAACTCCCGCTAAATAAAAGTCTATATCCCAAACGTGTGCCTCAATTATTCATACTTTATTCATTAAAACAAGGTAAAAACAGATACGCTGACATGTTTCGACATGATGTCTTCATCAGAGCGTATTGAAAGCAGGACTCATTAGATCTATTAAATGCACCCATGTGATGGGGTACACCTCGTCCCTGTATTATTTGTATATTTTGTATTATTATTATTATTATTATTATTATTATTATTATTATTATTGTTGTTGTTGTTGTTGTAGTTTTATGCAGGCGGACAAAGCCGTCCGTCTTAGTTATTATTTTAAGATGACGGCGAAAAGCCGTGTGTTTGTTTATTGTGTTTAATTATTTATTTAAAAACCTCGTGCAGCCGGTGACCATCTCCCGAAGTTAATTCATTGATTAATTGTTGCTAATCGGGAGATGGTCACCTGTATAAAACCGCAGCTTTTCTGCGCTCTGGGGAGAGAGAGTTCAGGGTGTAAGGAACGAGAGTTAAGGAGAGAAAGAGCTTAAAAGAAACAATTGCTATTGTGCTAGAACAGCCAGCACAATATTTGTGAGTACAACTGTTTATGGGTTTGTTTTGTTTGGCCAACGTGCCCTTTTGTTTGATGTAAAGTGTTTTGTTTATTATTTGATTTATTATATTAAAACCCGAGCGCAAACGCCGCCTTGTTTCCCCTACTTACCTTTGCTGCCTTTGTTTTGTGTTGCTTCTTCCTGGTCCGTGACATCAGCACTGCAACCACTCTGCCACATATGGTGTCCTGCGTTGGACAAACAACGCCCCAGGAGCCGGACCAGGAAAAGGATGTTTTTTTTTGTTTTTTCAAAGTGTGTTTTTTTTTGGAAAAATAAATAAATAAAATAAAGAATAAGATGGGAAGAAGCGGGCGGAGGAAGCAACAGCAACAGCAGCGTGGGGCGGTCGCAGGTCCCACTGCATCTCGCCCACGCTGGACGCCTGCCTCACCTGCTTGAAAGGTGAGGAGTGGTGCTTCGCTATTGGCGAGGTTGGGCACATAGCACCCGACCAACCCCTCCATGGCAGGAGAAGGAGGAGCCAGAGCGCCCAGCAAGGGTGAGGGAGGATCTGCATCCTCCAAAGAGGACGAGTGCACTCTCCTCTGAGGGAGTCTGGGACTGGCTGGTGGAGCCGGGAGGGATTATGAGGAAGCCCTCCCTGCAGTGATCAACCTCCTGTGGGCCCGAGATGGGGAGCGCTGGGAGACCTGGGAACAGCAACACCACCCAGCGCCCCTCCCAGACATCGCAGCCATGGTGCTCAATTACCTGGCTGCCGATATGAGTGGGGTCCCGCCATCTCCTGGGAAAAGGGAGAAGCCCCGCTGCCGCCTCCAGCACCCGAAGGAGAGGAGCCACCACTGCCGCCTCCAGCCCAAAGGGAGGAGCCATCGCTGCCGCCTCCCGAGGAAGAAGCCTCACGAGGTATCCAGAGCCAGCGGAAGAGGGAAAAGGAAGGTCTGGGACGATGGCTGGGAGGCAGTTGCAAGGCGCCTTGCGGCTGAGTTGTGCCCCGGCTGTGGAGAGTATGGCCACACCGTGGCTATCTGCCCCTCCCAGTACTGGGAGGAGCCCGAACGCCCCACGCCTGAGTGGGAGGAGCCCGAATGTCCTACGCCTGAGTGGGAGGAGCCCAACGCCCCACGCCTGAGTGGGAGGAGCCCGAACGTCCTACGCCTGAGTGGGAGGAGCCCGAACGTCCTACGCCTGAGTGGGAGGAGCCTGAACGTCCCACGCCTGAGTGGGAGGAGCCCGAACGTCCTACGCCTGAGTGGGAGGAGCCCGAACGCCCTACGCCTGAATGGGAGGAGCCCGAACGCCCCACGCCTGAGTGGGAGGAGCCCGAACGCCCCACGCCTGAGTGGGAGGAGCCCAACGTCCCTACGCCTGAGTGGGAGGAGCCCGAACGTCCTACACCTGAGTGGGAGGAGCCCGAATGTCCTACGCCCGAGTGGGGGAGCCCGAACGTCCACAGCCCAAGAGGGGGAGTCGGTGCGCCCACAGCCCAAGAGGGAGGAGTCGGTGCGCCCACAGCCCAAGAGGGGGAGTCGGTGCGCCCACAGCCCAAGAGGGAGGAGTCGGTGCGCCCACAGCCCAAAGAGGGGGAGTCGGTGCTTCCTTAGCCCAAGAGCGGGAAGTCGGTGCTTCCACAGCCCTAGGACCCAAGCTGCCAGCAGAGGGAGAATGCCTGCTGGTTCCATCTCCACCAGCAGAGGAAGAATGCCTGCTGTCCCTGTGTCCACCAGCAGAGGAAGAATGCCTGCTGTCCCGTGTCCACCAGCAGAGGAAGAATGCCTGCTGTCCCCGTGTCCACCAGCAGAGGAAGAATGCCTGCTGTCCCCGTGTCCACCAGCAGAGGAAGAATGCCTGCTGTCCCCGTGTCCACCAGCAGAGGAAGAATGCCTGCTGTCCCCGTGTCCACCAGCAGAGGAAGAATTCCTGCTGTCCCCGTGTCCACCAGCAGAGGGTGAATGCCTGCTGGGTTCCCATCCACCAGCAGAGTGTGAACGTCTGCTGGTATCACTTTCCCCACCGTCGCCACCCGGAGGAGAGGAACAGGAGCTGCCTCTGCCTCCACCACAGTCCCCTGCAAGAGAGGCAGAGCCGCACCAGTCCCCTGCAACAGTAGGAGACTACACACTGCTCGCACCTCCATTGCCAGGAGACTACACGCTGCTCCCACCTCCACCGCTTCCGCCACTAGGAGCAGAGCAGCAGGAGCTGCCTCTGCCTCCGCCACTTTCAGGAGCAGAGCAGCAGGAGCTGCCTCTGCCTCCACCACCACCAGGAGCAGAGCAGCAGGAGCTGCCTCTGCCTCTGCCACTTTCAGGAGCAGAGCAGCAGGAGGGTGAATACCTGCTGGTTCCATCTCAACCGCCGTGGGAGGACTGCTTGCCCCTCCCACCTCCACCAGCAGAGGGTGAATACCTGCTGGTTCCGACACCACTAGGAGCAGAGCAGCAGGAGCTGTCTCTGCCTCCACCACCTCCACCTCCACCAGGAGCAGAGCAGCAGGAGCTGCCTCTGCCTCCGCCACTGCCCAGAGCAGAGGAGCAGGAGCTGCCTCTGCCTCCACCACCGCCAGGAGGAGAGCAGCAGGAGCTGCCTCTGCCTCCACCACCACCAGGAGCAGAGCAGCAGGAGCTGCCTCTGCCTCCGCCACCTCCAGAAGCAGAGCAGCAGGAGCGGCCTCTACCTCCGCCACCTCCACCAGCAGAGGGTGAATACCTGCTGGTTCCATCTCAACCGCCGTGGGAGGACTGCTTGCCCCTCCCACCTCCACCAGCAGAGGGTGAATACCTGCTGGTTCCGACACCACTAGGAGCAGAGCAGCAGGAGCTGTCTCTGCCTCCACCACCTCCACCTCCACCAGGAGCAGAGCAGCAGGAGCTGCCTCTTCCTCCGCCACTGCCCAGAGCAGAGGAGCAGGAGCTGCCTCTGCCTCCGCCACTGCCAGGAGCAGAACAGCAGGAGCTGTCTCTGCTTCCCGCACCTCCACCACAGGGAGTACGGTGGCCGGAGCCCCAGCAAGGGGAGCTGTCGGCTTTGAAGAAGGGGGAGGAGGTCCAGAGACCACCAACCCCAGCAGCAGTTTCCCTGCCGGAGATCGTGGGGGAGGTCAGGAGACCAGCTCCCACTGCAGAACTTTCGCTGCCGGAGATCGTGGGGGAGGTCAGGAGACCTGCTCTCACTGCAGCACTTGGGCTGCAGGAGATACTGTGGCCGGAGCCCTGGAAGAGAGAGCTACCGGCTACAAAGACAGGGGAGAGGTCAGGAGACCACTTTCCCAGCAGCAGTTTCGCTGCAGGAGTTCTTGTGGCTGGAGCCCCACAGGAGGAGCTACCGCCACGAAGAAAGGGGGAGAGGTCAGGAGACCAGCATCCCCCGCAGCAATTTCGCTGCAGGAGTGGACCAGCATGCTGTCAGCCGTGCCACTACCGGCAGGGGTGCTGACAGCATTGCCAGCCATGCTCGCTGGAAGAGTTTCCACTGCGAGTATTTTTTGATTTAGTTTTCCTGCACCGAATCAAGCTAATGTACGGAACGACCACCCCTAAGTGACGTGAACGGGACCTAAATGACTTCAAGTTATTTGGCTTAACCATCAATATTAGTAACCGGACAACCAAGAAGAAGCCGGGAGGTGGGAAAGGAATTAAAATACAAAGAAACAAATATGTAGCCTACAAAATCGTTTTGATAAATCGAAATATAAAATTATCCTGACAAAATGTTTTGCCAGTACTCCATAGCAATTTTTTACAAGTACGCAGAAATAGAGAAGGAGTTAGAACATTTAGAGTGCTGAGTGCTGGCACTGTGCTACAGGAAGTGCCAACATTGCTGGTGTTACAGGCTAATTCTCACCCAATTGAGTTCTGTCCAAGGCTAATCCTCACCCTGTCAGGCCAAATCTCACCACCAGGGCTGTGAAGGTTTTTTGAGATTTTAGCAATCAGAAAGACAAGAGGATATTTGTCCTTAGTGTTTTAATTTAAAATGTTTACGTGACATGACGTTCTGTAGGTGGTGCGGGTTGATTCTTTGGTAGTATTAAAGCAGGTTGATTCTATGGCAGTATAGATCCCGCCCCGAGTGGCACATCCGGTAAAGGCGCTCCACGTGGAGTGCAGGATGCACCCTGTAGCCTGGAGGTCACCAGTTCGAGTTTAGGCTATTCCACTGCCGACCGTGGACAGGAGTTCCAGAATTGGCTGAGCGCCGCTCGGGGGCAGGGAGGGCTTAGATCGGCCAGGGTGTCCTCGGCTCACCACGCACCAGTGACCCCTGTAGACTGGCTGGGTGCCTGCGCACCTGCCTGTAAGTTGCCCAGAGCTGCGTGGTCTTCCGACGCTTTAGCTCTGAGGTGGCTGCATGGCAGGCCTGCAGAGTGAAAAGAAGCTGATGGCACACGTTTCGGAGGATGCGTGTGTCCGTCTTCGTCCCTACCACGGGGGTGGCACCAGTGAACCGGGTTGAAATAAACAATAATTGGGCTTACCAAATTGGGGAGAAAATAAGAAAAATAATTGGCAATTCCAAATTAAAAAAAATTATATATATTATTGGTTTGTAGTGTATGAAACATTTTTGTTCTATTATTGTTCTCACTATTATTGTTCAATAAACATTGCTTATTTTGTCTACCTCAGTCTTTTTTCCCATATCTTTTACAGTACATTCACAAATATATGTCCTACTGCTGATTAGCTTAGATTAGTTATCGTACAATGAAAACGATTATGTTATGTATAGAGTACTGGGGTGAGAATTGGTCTTACAGGGTGAGGATTAGCCTAGGACAGAACTCAACCGGGGTGAGAGATAGCCTGGGGTGAGTATTAGCCTGTAACACCGGCACTGCTGCTGACAGTGCCGAGCCCCTGAATACCCAGTGCCAAGAGGCTTATGCGAGTGTGTGCTGGCAATGTGATTTAAATACACTACCTTTACAGTAAATACAAATACATAAAATGTGGTTATGTGGATATGTTATTTAATCATAATTAAACCTCATGCATATTGTAACAGGGGAGATCTGTGCTGGCTGCCTGACGCATGCACCATTCTGCAAGGGGAAGGTCGAGAACCCTGTAGGATCCGCCTGTCAATCATGGCAGTGACATAGAGAGGTTGGGTGACGGTGTGTTGTCTTTCCCTCTCTCTGAATGGTCGAGAGGCGGACCTTGGGGGGTCGCTCGACCTGTAAGAACTATGCTCTGTTATTTATTCGGGTGGCCATTACAGGGGAAACCCACTGATGCTGGGTTCGAATCCGTGTAAATAAACCGAGGCAAGAACGCCAGTGGCTGGAGCGAGAGAACGGGACCAGCAAGCAAGGCTGAGGAAAACATCCCATATTAAATAAAAGAGAAAGAAAAATAATTGTTACGTACCTGAGGGGGACGTGTGTAGTTAGATGGGGGAGTTTTCGCAAACTCCATACGTGCTTTAAGATGAGTTTTTTTGAGTAATGGCTTCTTTCTTGCCACCTGTCCATGTAGGCCAGCTTTGTGTAGGGACTGGCTTATTGTTGATGTGTGAACACTGACTCCCATCTCAAGAGTGAAAAGTCGGGACACTTTCAGTTGGGGTGGGGAGGTAGGGGGGTGTTAGGGTTATAATATAGTTTGTATATAAAATAACATTAAAAATAGAGCGTGAACATACCTTGTGCTGTAGATCGTATGCCCTCTAATTGTCAGCACCAGCGGTCTGGTACTTCTTGGATGACTTGGCCATGTGCATAACATCCTTTCTTCCAATGACATAACTGTAGAACTCCTTGCAGCTCATGCTGAATTTTTTTTTTACTTGCGTTTCACACCTCAGTAGTGCAATACTGCTTCGATTCCTTGCACAACCTTTAATTCATAGTCAAAAGACTGATAGGAATGTTGGTGCAGTACTGTGTGATACACTTTTGTAAGCTCTGTAGCAACAACTTGGGTACCCAACGTTTCATTGGGCTTGCTGAAGAAGGTGTAATAGGGGAGATCTGGAATGACTATCTGGCACATGCGTGTTACTGCAGGTAGAGGGCAGCAGAGAGGTGGGGAAGAGGGTGTGTGGGCTTTCTCTCTCTCTGAGTGGCTGAGAGGCGGGCCTTGGGAGATTGCTCGGCCCATAAGAACTGCGCTTGGTGTGCATTCGGGTGGCCGTGTTTGGGAACACGTCAGTTTTTAAAACAAGAACGAGGCAAGCCTGGCTGGTGAAAACAGCCTGCCTTAAAATAATTTAAAGAGAAAATAAATAAAAGAAATAATCACATACCCGAGGGGACGTGTTTAGTTGTACGGGGAACTCCGGCCATCCCAGTGTATAGGGTAACTGAGCGTAGGACGGAGGCTCGTTCTGACCGGCTTAGCAGCAGTGGGGGCACTGCGTAAGCAGCACTTTTGTTTGTAGTTTTATTACTGTGTTTTAATTTCCCTTTTTCTTTTGCCTTTGGTTTTCATTATTATTTACGAGCACTTGTATGTGCATTTGACTATGTACCTGTATTGGTAACACCATGGTTCTGTTTCCTGTTGTCAGTATCTAGGCCACGGACAACAGCGCCCTCTACTGGTAGAAATAAATCAGTGCACCTGAGCGGGGTTACAAATAAAGTACTGCCTCCTTGTGTCAGTGAATTGCCCACCACCCTTCCACACAAGGGTATTCTGTTTTGCAGTTTGGTAGTTTTGCACATGTTGCTCAGTCCTTGACCACCTTCAAGACACACCTGTTCAGACAGCATCTGTAAACCTCGCAACTCTCGACTATACAGGACTGTATGGCACTAATGGTAACCATATTCACATGTTTTGTAATTGACCTTATTTGAAATCGTTCTTATTCATTTATTGTATTTACTACTTGCTTTTAACAGACTTTACTCTTATAAGCACATTTACTATTTGTGTAACTGCTCTTAGTCAAAATCACTCTCAAATGTAATTATTTACTGTTTTTTATTTTCGCTTATTTGCATTTGCTCATATGTACTGACTTTATTGTATTTTATAACTGCTCTTATCTGTAATGTGATATTTTGTAATGTGATATTTCAGAATGTGATATTTTGCAATGTGATATTTTGTAACAACTTGTAAGTCACCCTGGATAAGGGCACCTGCTAATAAATAATAATAATAATAATAATAATAATAATAATAATAATAATAATAATAATAATAATGTTGTATCCCACCGGCGTGATGCTTCACATCCGACTCCCCGCCGTGACTGACGGCACATTCTTTGTTACATAATTTACAAAATGCCCTTGTATTTCTTAGCAGATTTCTTTGTAACACAGTCATATGATTGAATCCAGGTGTCATTTTTTTTCTCACTCCATTTGGTACTTCTTTTTTGCTTTTTAGTGACAGCTTCATCAACAACACCAGCCATCAGGACACTACACCAGTAAAACTGCACTGAAGTATACGTCAGGCCCCGGACGCATAACGCATCATATGACTGCAGGTTAATGTGATTTGAGAGCTGCATAGATGCAGACAACACACCCTAAACTAGTAGAGTACTCTGTTGCACCGAGAGACAGTACAGCAGCCACATATGGAATTTCCTAACGAGAAAATCAAAATTTCGATCGGGACACGGGACGAAGCCCCAAATATCGGGACGATCCAGATTTTATCAGGACGTCTGGTCACACTAAGAACATCACATGTATCAGAAACAAATGAAGGGAGTTTACGGGCAAAGGGTTGTAAATAAAAGTCAATATATTGACATATATTGGCACCTATACCTGCGACAATAGGTCTTCAGGGAGGATTAGTGTAATGTGACAATTGCATGATGTTGAATCAAAATAATATTTAATAAGATTGTTAAGTATATGCAATGTGAATTAAATGCATTGATTGCTAGATTACTATTTCTAGTAATTGGATAATGGTGTTAAATGACAATGAGTACTGGGTGCATTTAATAGATCTAATGGGTCCTGCTTTCAATGCGCTCTGATGAAGACAACATGTCGAAACATGTCAGCGTACCTGTTCTTACCTTGTTTTAATGAATAAAGTATGAATAACTAAGAGACACTTTTGGGATTTGCCGTCTTTTCACTTCGGCGGTGGCAACATCTAAGAAGTGTTTTGCTGTGCAAAAGTCTTAGACATGTTGTGTTTTCCTACTCTGATGCATTATGAGCATCAACAATTTACTCAAAACCTCCACTAGTGTTTTCTACTATTATGACAACCTTGACTTGCATAAAGAAGGAAAAGCATGGAGTGAAATAGCTTGCATCACTCGATTTTTGAGATGTGGTATCCAAAGCATAATCAAGAAGTACAGAGAAACATCATCTGTAATTGACAAACCCAGGACTGAAAGACACAAAAAGCTGTCTAACAAGGATGAGCAATACTTGAAGATAATATCCTTTAGGAATAGAAAGAAGACAAGCGTTGAATTGACAACAGAACTGGCAGAAGGCACAGGTGTCGTTGTCCATCAAATCAACAGACAACAAGTCCTGCAACAAAGCAACTGTCCGGGTCGTTACAATATATTTTTTTAAATTTGAAAGTAAAAATATATGAAAGCATGACGACCTTTATGTTCAAAAATCTTCACGAATATACAATTGAACAAGAACTGTTGAATTTTCTTTTTCATTTCATACAGTATTAAATGGCAGTGTTTATATGATATAATACATAAATATCAAGATAAATAAACAAATAAATAAATAAATGTCTATGTATTCACTTATATGTATTCATTTATTTCAATATTTATATTAATGTATTAATTTATTTATGTTTTACTTTTACCAAATATATAGGCTATCCTTCAGCATAGCTAATTCTCAGAAATGAATGTTCCTTTTTGTCCAGTGGGGACCACAAATAGCGTTACTCTCATCAACCATTATCGAGAGAGGAAACCAAACTTCCTTGCGCCAGTAGGTACCACAATGAGCATTATACTGACAGGTAACCAAAATTTTTCAGAGCTCAAGATCAGAATCTCAGAATGAGGATGATGATGATGATGAATGATGACTCGAAATATTTCAAAAATATAACTAAGTCCCGAAAATTCTCAGCTGGCTAACTTCACCTTTCAAAATATTACTTGTCTCAACTAATCGTATAGCACTGATTTATTAATTTTTATGTTTACATAAAGAAAGATTTTTTTCAGGTAAATGTTCCATTATAAAACAGAAATAAATAATTTAATATAAATAGACGTCACAATAAGTGTGTTCCCTAGTATATTTCCTTGTTGACAAAACAAGTTAATTGTCATTAAACTGGGATGTCCTGTAATATACATATGCGTGGATAAAAGTGCCTGGGGTCTGCAAAAAATTAAGTTGTGGGAAAAAGGAGATGGACATTTTTAAATTACTTTGGCGACTTATTTCTCTTACTGTATGACAGGATTGACTTTTATTCAACATTTCACCTAAGTGTGTTGGGAACTACAAATTAAAAGTGAAATGGTGCTTTTGGCTGACTTATTTTTGCTGCGCCAATACCCTGAAAACACATACTATCCTTGCTGTATAGAGTCTGGCAGTTCTCGCACTTCGCTGATAACTTGGTGCGAGGAACAACCGTTCCTCTCAATTAATAACATGGCAAACCAGGGTAAACTATGGTAAATGCATAGTATAAATCCTATGAAAGCACTGTAAAACTGCAAACATACTGTGGTAAACTCTTACAGTAATTAGCAGCACTAGCTTAATTATTACATTAGAAGCTTCCCAGTCTCTACCATTTTAAGCACACAGCTAATAACATAATTGCTTGAGTCTCCTACCTGGCTGAGCGCTGTCCTCTTTTGGTTTGTGTTGTGTATTGTTTGAGATGGTATCATTATTATCATCCAGAGGGTTCCTGTCCAGTTGGTCCCTTTTAGGGTGTGTGGGACTTTTCAAAATGATCCTGAAAGTAGACACAAAACTCATTTCTCATGAACAGAAAGGTTTCCAATAAAAACAAGTTTCTGTTTCAGTGCTTCACGTCGTAGCATTAGTTGCCCTCCTTAGATGTCACAGCACTGTATATTTCTCATTAGCTTTCATCCTTGAAGTTGTCACAGGAAACCATTCATATTTATAAACTCCTGTGGGGCGTTAGGCAAATCTCTGGGCCTGTTCCAGATGAGACTTGTTTCTGACAACAGCAGAAGGGGAGGAGGGAGAGAGCAAACCAGAGAATACTCTGCCACCAACTACAGTCCAGTAATCATGAACACATGGTTTGTTTGTTTCAAGAATACAGCCCAATACCTATATTCTAGTATTCTAGCTAACAGCTTCGGAGTGTCTCCTTGTACTAGAAGGTTAAGGTTTTATTGCAGGGCTAGATTTACTATGCCTGTGAGCCACATTACACCATTTTTTTTTCTAAAAGGACTAGAAAAAAAAGACAATGTGAAATTCATTAGTTCCGCTTTGTACTATCTTATGTTTGTATCATTCAGATCTTGGGTAGTACAAGAGATATGGCAGAACACATATAACTGTAAATAACCACTGTTAACATTCATACAGATTTTTTTTCTTTTTATTTACACTGCAGTACCCCCATTATATATTCCGATAGCAAAATAAAGAAGCAGCAATATTATTTCTTGTTTTCAAACTTTTAAATATGTTTTATTCTATTTACAAAAAGGTGTTCCACCTTTGGACCGAGCAAAGCTCAGTAAATTCAGCCCTGTAATCCTTCCCATGGCTGAGTTGTCAGAGACTGCTCACAGATTGAATGCCTTCCAACCTAGCATTTTTACTAGCATTTTAATAGCCTTTTTATCATGTGGTATTGTTTTCACACCATTGGTTCAACACTTCTCTGTGTACTCTCTGCACACACACTTCCCTTAGCATGACCTACATTTTCAAAACCTTATAAACAAATTAATTCTACCGGAAAATAAAATATTTGCTTTTACAATAAACAGCAAAAAACATATTACACTACTTTATCCCTTAGCTTATTTCTGAAATAGATGCCTTTTCAAAGTTATGGTATACAGCACGTCAGAGTAGTATGTTTTAGTAAAAGTATAGGCATGTACTACTATAGTACTAAAGCATTGTAAATACCAGAGGAGAATGGTAAAGTGAATTTGGCTGAGGAAATTAGGTGTTAAATGCAAAGTTAGCATATAAGGGTTATCGGTTCAGAAACAAGCACAAGCACAACCATCACATGAAATCTGTCTGTAAAACTAATGCTAGTTTACATTGGCTGCAGTGGTTTGAAAGGGACTGGTATAGTGCAGCACCAGAAGCATTCACGATATGCGGCTGCAGTAAATTATTAACCTCGCTTTTCAGCTTGCTGACCACATTACCACATTGTGTTCTTTAAGTTTTCTGTTGTGCTATCTGAAACATAGCTGTGTGTGTGTCAATGTCACTGCGGTAACAGCAGAAAGTTCAATAACCCAGACCTTGACAGCAAGCCAGTAAACAGTGTTTGACCTCTCTCTGCAGACAGAGGAGCTAGGACAGTACAGTACATGCACCCCAACCTGTAAAAAGCTAATGCAAAGTAATAGCAAAATTATGGAAAACTGCTAAACTTTTACAAGGGAAGCAAGGGCAGGTGATGAAGGTGATAAACCATTTCTCAAAATCTTGCTTATGAAAGACTACACTTCACAGAACTCATTTCCTTATGCAGGATATTGATAATAAGAAGCAACTTCAAAATAGGAGGCACTGTATCATGATGTGTCTCATGATTCCCTGGTAGTGTACTTGCTGCACTGCTTCAGGTTTTCCCCTTAAACCACCTTTAACTCATATTGTATTTCCTCCTGACCTCAAAGGTAAGTATGTAGTAGAGGTGGTAGTACGTACGTCTATCTGTCCAATTGTCATGAAACTTGGTATTAACATTATTTAATATAAGTTATTAAACGTATCAGATTGTGGGGATATATGGAGGTGTCTGTCTGTCCATTCATGCACCTGGCTGTATGTCACACTTCTTTGCATGTATCTGGAGAATCAAATTGTGAGTAAACATTTCAAGCTGGTTTCACAGACTCTTTCAGATTAACATTCATCTTGGACTACTTAATGTTATTTTGGTAAGGTAAGGAAGCCAGTCATTCATTACATTTAGTTAATGTTTCTATACTATTCTGTATATACTGTTAACATTTTCATCATAATGATAGATTTGTTGAATGTACAGCCCTGGAGGGGGCTGTATATTACTCAAATACTTTTACTGTTGATTAATAGCTTCTGTTGATTAATAGACTTTTCACTTTGATCCCTTTGCCCCGCCACAATCTATAAAGAACATTTCCTTATCTACAGGTGGGAGGGCTCCACCTGTGCCTAGCAGTGTGGAGTAGTGGTCAGGACTCTTGACCAGAGGGTTGTGGGTTCAATTCCCAGAGGGGGACACTGCTGCTGTACCCTTGCTGTACTTTACCTAGATTGCTCCAGTAAAAACCCAACTGTATAAATGGGTAATTGTATGTAAAAATAATGTGATAACTTGTAACAACTGTAAGTTGCCCTGGATAAGAGCGTCTCCTAAGAAATAAATAACAATAACAGGCTTGTTGTAACCTGCACATAGGGGTTGGGAGGGCCTCTACTACCTGTAACATTATTGCTTCATTTTTTTTTTTTTAATGATCTTTAAAATAGTTCACATAGTTAACCCTAACCAGTACTTTAAGCACAGATACAAGCAAACCTGCTGAAAGTGTATCTTGTTTGTAATGCTTTTATTTTGTGAATGATCAATAAAAATGCACAATCCTGTTCTGTTGTTCCTGTGACTCCTGCTTGCCTGACCATCAGCCAGCCTGTTCCAGTTAAACAGTCATGTTGACGATGTTTTTTAGATCGATCAGATACTAGGAACCAAGCACTGATGGACGGAAATGTTCTCATGTTTATGATTGTGAGTGAAGACTTGTTCCTTTTCTTTGTTCTTAGTTCTGTCTCTTGAAGATGAGGAACAGATCATACTACTGTATAATGCACACTTTTTAATGACAGGGTGGTGCCAGTGTGTAGAGGGGGAAGCGTGTGCAATATGAACATGATCCTGCTGAGCAAATATCTCTCTCTGGAGGGCTTCCTTAGAGCTTCCTGCAGACTCAACAAGCCTGCTGATGTGTGATAAGGGGCTGGGAGCAATGCATGAAACCAGCTGGTGTTAGTAACTATTACTTCAGGGCAAAGCTTCCCCTTATTTTCCTCAGAGAAAAAAAAATGTTGCATAAAAAAAATCACCCAAAATTAGTACCGAATAATGCTGTCAGGAGCACTATTACCTCCTCAAATTCCTTGCACGGCCTGTAATTCCTACTGTGTTGTGTTGGCCATTGATCTTATTTTATTGCACCTCATTCTAGCTGTATTGTTGTATTGTTTCATTTCTGATTGCTTGTTGTGAGCTTACTCAAATTTTCAAATGTATTATTTTTTATTTAAATAAACATTTTTTTCAAATAGAAAACATTTAGGACTGCTACCCAACCCCTTTTATCTTTTATCTCTGGTCATCTGACAATGATCTTGCTGGAGACAAAACAAGGACTGGTGTTTAAAAGAACAGTTT
The DNA here is from genome assembly GCA_030684275.1 of Acipenser oxyrinchus oxyrinchus. Classification (NCBI taxonomy): domain Eukaryota; kingdom Metazoa; phylum Chordata; class Actinopteri; order Acipenseriformes; family Acipenseridae; genus Acipenser; species Acipenser oxyrinchus. The sequence goes on from CM060266.1 coordinate 11,548,075, forward strand.
TGTTCAAACTGGACAGTAGGCAATGCATGAATGAGTGGTGATACACAAACGCAGGCAATGAGGCAATGAAATAAAAAAAAATAAATAATTAACTATGTTTTCTTGCTCTGCCTGTAAATAATTGGTGTTTTTGTGTGTGTGTTTTGGCGGTGGTTGGCAGGGATGGGGTTAATTCCTGTCCCTGCCAAAAAAATGTGAGAATGTGGCTGCTCCTTAATAGAATACTTGGTGCTAATTGGGAGCAGCCACATTCTATAAAAGGAGAGCCCAGGGCTCCATTAAGAAGGAGGGAGTTTGGTGAGTTTTTGTTCTGTGTACTGCTATTTGTTTAAAGATCTGTTCAGTGAAGACAAATGCCCAGTCTGACAGCAGTTTTTTTTTGTGTACATTTGTGTATGTTGTTTAAAGCTTTTGTTTTGGCCCTTGTGTTTGATGTTAGTTTTGCTTATTAAAATGTGCATCAGCTCTTAAACTTCCCTGTGTCTCAGTATCCTTCTCTGCCGATAACACCTGGGCCCACATTGCTATACTGTGGATGCTCGGCCTTCCTCATGTGCTGGTGGAGATGCGGTCTTGCCTCTCTTGGGCTGTGGACGATCGGGCTTCTCCCTTCTGGGCGCTGGACGCTCTGGCTTTCCCCTTCTGGGCGCTGGACGCTCGGACTCTCCCCTTCTGGGCGCTGGATGCTCGGGCTCTCCCCTTCTGGGCGCTGGACGCTCGGACTCTCCCCTTCTGGGCGCTGGACGCTCGGGCTCTCCCTTTCTGGGCGCTGGACGCTCGGGCTCTCCCTTTCTGGGAGCTGGGCGCTCGGGCTCTCCCTTCTGGGGCTGGGCGCTTCGGGCTCTCCCCTTCTGGGCGCTGGACGCTGGGGCTCTCCCCTTCTGGCGCTGGACGCTCGGGCTCTCCCCTTCTGGGCGCTGGACGCTCGGGCTCTCCCCTTCTGGGCGCTGGACGCTGGGGCTCTCCCCTTCTGGGCGCTGGACGCTCGGACTCTCCCCTTCTGGGCGCTGGACGCTCGGGCTCTCCCCTTCTGGGCGCTGGACGCTCGGGCTCTCCCTTTCTGGGCGCTGGACGCTCGGGCTCTCCCTTTCTGGGCGCTGGACGCTCGGGCTCTCCCCTTCTGGGCGCTGGACGCTCGGGCTCTCCCCTTCTGGGCGCTGGACGCTGGGGCTCTCCCCTTCTGGGCGCTGGATGCTCGGACTCTCCCCTTCTGGGCGCTGGACGCTCGGGCTCTCCCCTTCTGGGCGCTGGACGCTGGGGCTCTCCCCTTCTGGGCGCTGGACGCTCGAGCTCTCCCCTTCTGGGCGCTGGACGCTCGGGCTCTCCCTTTCTGGGCGCTGGACGCTCGGGCTCTCCCCTTCTGGGCGCTGGACGCTCGGGCTCTCCCCTTCTGGGCGCTGGACGCTGGGGCTCTCCCCTTCTGGGCGCTGGATGCTCGGACTCTCCCCTTCTGGGCGCTGGACGCTCGGGCTCTCCCCTTCTGGGCGCTGGACGCTGGGGCTCTCCCCTTCTGGGCGCTGGACGCTCGAGCTCTCCCCTTCTGGGCGCTGGACGCTCGGGCTCTCCCCTTCTGGGCACTGGACGCTTGGGCTCTCCCCTTCTGGGCGCTGGACGCTTGGGCTCTCCCCTTCTGGGCGCTGGACGCTCGGGCTCTCCCCTTCTGGGTGCTGGATGCTCGGTCTCTTCCCGCACCTGCTCTTTGGGCTTTGCGTGCCATGAGCTTAGTTTTTTTTCTCCTGCATGTGCGACTCGGGGAATTCACGTCATCCATGACCGAACCACTCACAAAGGCACGAAAAGAAACTCTGACACAGGGAAGACTAAGTTTAACACTAGAAGCCCTGCGGCGGTCATTTTGGCGGTTTTTGGTTTTAAAATTTAATTTTCTCCAGTCGTGTAACACATATGGGGCTGTGCGTTCATGTACCTTTCTGTCCGTATGTATTAAATATTCTCACAATGCATGAAACGCAGGAGTGCAGAAATAAAGGAGATATATTACATTATACCTAAAAGCCCCGGGAGGAGTCACATTGACGGCCACACAGAAAACAATTGTATTTTCTGTACAGAACGGTATTCTACTTTATTTTTATTTACCAGTCCGCAATGTGTTTAGCTGTAATCAAATTTGTCTCTACTCTCTTCCTGAGTGAATGACTGACAGTCTATTGTTTTCAATCAGTCTTTTGAAGGCTGGCACCTGCTTGCCAGCTGCGGTGCTTTGGTCAGTCAATTAGCATCAGGAATAATGAAAATAAATACCAGAGAGTATGGAATTTTACAACGCAAAAAAATATGGAGTTGATGTTTTGGATCAGATGACATGGAAGGCCTGTTCAGGTGTTTTATAATATATTGGACCTAGCAGCCATCAACTCCTGGGTACTTTACAAAGAATGCACGGAGAAGAATTTATCCAAGGAGAGAAAATATTTTACAGTTAGCACAGGAACTTTGCAAATAGCATTTGGAATAGAGGGAGACTGCCAAGCGTGTACCCACAGCTGAAGCTGGCAACCCCGCTGACAGCTGCCAATGCCAGGTTGGCAAGTGCAATAAAAATAATACTTCGGACAGCTGGTCCCTGTGCAGAAAGGTGACGTGGAGAAGCGCATTATCTGTGTTGATTGTGAACAGCCTTAGACTCAAGGTAAAGGAATACCCTTTTTTATAACTTCTTGTGCTGTGCAATTCTGTAAAATGTTTTTTTTTCTAAGTTTATTTATCTATGTTGTTCAGTTGCTTTTGTTCATCTGATAATAAACCGATTGCTGTTGAAAAGTTAAAAATGTATTGCTATCATTTCAGTTTTATAAATAGGTATGTTGTAAACCGATGTCTGTTCAGATGTTTAGTTACATTTTCTTGTTTTGATTTGTAAAATAAGTGTTCATATATATATACAGTACTGTGCAAAAGTTTTAGGCAGGTGTGAAAAAATGCTGTAAAGTAAGAATGCTTTCAAAAATAGACATGTTAATAGATTATATTTATCAATTAACTAAATGCAAAGTGAGTGAACAGAAGAAAAATCTAAATCAAATCCATATTTGGTGTGACCACCCTTTGCCTTCAAAACAACATCAAGCATCAATTCTTCTAGGTACACTTGCACACAGTTTTTGAAGGAACTCGGCAGGTAGGTTGGCCCAAACATCTTGGAGAACTAACCACAGTTCTTCTGTGGATTTAGGCAGCCTCACTGCTTCTCTCTCTTCATGTAATCCCAGACAGATTCGATGATGTTGAGATCAGGGCTCTGTGGGGGCCATACCATCACTTCCAGGACTCCTTGTTCTTCTTTACGCTGAAGATAGTTCTTAATGACTTTCGCTGTATGTTTGGGGTCGTTGTCATGCTGCAGAATAAATTTGGGGCCAATCAGATGCCTCCCTGATGGTATTGCATGATGGATAAGTATCTGCCTGTACTTCTCAGCATTGAGGAGAACATTAATTCTGACCAAATCCCCAACTCCATTTGCAGAAATGCAGCCCCAAACTTGCAAGGAACCTCCACCATGCTTCACTGTTGCCTGCAGACACTCATTCGTGTACCTCTCTCCAGCCCTTCGCGAACAAACTGCCTTCTGCTACAGCCAAATATTTCAAATTTTGACTCATCAGTTCAGAGCACCTGCTGCCATTTTTCTGCACCCCACTTCCTGTGTTTTCGTGCATAGTTGAGTCGCTTGGCCTTGTTTCCACGTCGGAGGTATGGCTTTTTGGCCGCAAGTCTTCCATGAAGGCCACTTCTGACCAGACTTCTCCGGACAGTAGATGGGTGTACCAGGGTCCCACTGTTTTCTGCCAGTTCTGAGCTGATGACACTGCTGGACATCTTCCGATTGTGAAGAGAAGTAAGCATGATGTGTCTTTCATCTGCTGCAGTAAGTTTCCTTGGCCGACCACTGCGTCTACGGTCCTCAACGTTGCCCGTTTCTTTGTGCTTCTTCAAAAGAGCTTGGACAGCACATCTGGAAACCCCTGTCTGCCTTGAAATTTCTGCCTGGGAGAGACCTTGCTGATGCAGTATAACTACCTTGTGTCTTGTTGCTGTGCTCAGTCTTGCCATGGTGTATGACTTTTGACAGTAAACTGTCTTCAGCAACCTCACCTTGTTAGCTGAGTTTGGCTGTTCCTCACCCAGTTTTATTCCTCCTACACAGCTGTTTCTGTTTCAGTTAATGATTGTGTTTCAACCTACATATTGAATTGATGATCATTAGCACCTGTTTGGTATAATTGTTTAATCATACACCTGACTATATGCCTACAAAATCCCTGACTTTGTGCAAGTGTACCTAGAAGAATTGATGCTGTTTTGAAGGCAAAGGGTTGTCACACCAAATATGGATTTGATTTAGATTTTTCTTCTGTTCACTCACTTTGCATTTAGTTAATTGATAAATAGAATCTATTAACATGTCTATTTTGAAAGCATTCTTACTTTACAGCATTTTTCACACCTGCCTAAAACTTTTGCACAGTACTGTATATATATATATATATATATATATATATATATATATATATATATATATATATATATATATATATATAGTGCCTTGCTGCCTTGCATGAGTATTCACCCCCCTTGGACTTTTCCACATTTTGTAGTGTTACAACCTGGAATTAAAATGGATTTAATTGGGATTTTTACCATTTGATTTACACAACATACTTAATACTTTGAAGGTGCAAAATATTTTTTATTGTGACACAAAAGTTAATTAAACAAAAAAAAAGACATTCGTTGGTTGCATAAGTATTCACCCCCCCTGAGTCAATACTTGGTAGAAGCACCTTGGGCAGCAATTACAGCTGTGAGTCTTTTTGGGTAAGTCTCTACCAGCTTTGCACATCTTCTTGGCAAAATTGCTCAAGCTCTGTCAAGTTGGATGAGGACCGTTGGTGAACAGCAATTTTCAAGTCTTGCCACAGATTCTCAATCGGATTGAGGTCTGGGCTTTGACTGGGCCATTCTAAGACATTCAGTTTCTTGTTTTTAAACCACTCCAGTGTAGCTTTGGGTGTGTGTTTAGGGTCATTTTCCTGCTGGAAGGTGAACCTCCGCCCCAGTCCCAGGTCTCTTGCAGACTGAAACAGGTTTTCCTCTAGAATTTCCCTGTATTTGGCTCCATCCATCTTGCCCTCAATCCTGACCAGTTTCTCAGTCCCTGCCGATGAAAAGCATCCCCATAACATGATGCTGCCACCACCATGCTTCACCGTGGGGATGGTGTTCTCAGGGTGATGAGCAGTGTTGGCTTTGCGCCACACATAGTGTTTTGCACTAAGGCCAAAAAGTTCAATTTTGGTCTCATCAGACCAGAGAACCTTTATCCACATGTTTGCTGTGTCTCCCACATGCCTTTTGGCAAAATCCAAATGGGATTTGATGTGGGGTTTTTTTCAGCAATGGCTTTCTTCTCGCCACTCTTCCATAAGGCCCAGCTTTCTGGAGCGTCCGGGTTATAGTTGTCCCATGGACGGTTTCTCCCATCTCAGCTGTGGATCTCTCCAGCTCCTTCAGAGTTACCATTGGCCTCTTGGTTGCTTCTCTGACTAATGCCCTCCTTACCTGGTCACTGAGTTTTGGTGGACGGCCTTCTCTAGGCAGAGTCGCGGTTGTGCCATATTTTTTCCATTTTTTAATAATGGATTTAAAGGTGCTCCGGGGGATGTTCAAAGTTTGGGATATTTTTTATAACTCAACTCTGATTGCTGCTTCTCCAGAATTTTATCCCAGACTTGTTTTAATAGCTCCTTGGTCTTCATGATGCTGTTTGTTTAGATATGCCCTCTAACAAACTCTGGGGCCTTCCAGAAACAGGTGTATTTAATCTGAGCTCATGTGACACTTTAATTGCACACAGGTGGACTCCATTCAACTAATTATGTGACTTCTGAAGGCAATTGGTTGCACCAGAGCTTATTTAGGGGTGTCACAGCAAAGGGGGTGAATACTTATGCAATCAAGACTTTTCATTTTTTTATTTGTAAATAATTTTGAAAAATGTGTAGATTTTTTTCCCCACTTCAACATTATGGACTATTTTGTGTAGATCAGTGACAAAAAATCCTAATGAAATCCATTTTAATTCCAGGTTGTAACACTACAAAATGTGGAAAAGTCCAAGGGGGGTGAATACTTATGCAAGGCACTGTATATATATACACACACATACACTGTATATATAAATAACATCAAACAAATAACATCAAAATAACATCAAACAAAATGGCACAAGGGCCAGAACAAAAGGTTTAAACAGATGTACACTCAGGCTGGGCAGCCGCCTTCAGAAACCACACAGAACCACACTCCCTCCTTCTTAATAGCGCCCTGGGCTCTCCATTTATAGAATGTGGCTGCTCCCAATTAGCATGAATTATTCTATTAAGGAGCAGCCACATTCTCACATGTTTTTTGCAGGGACAGGAATTAACCCCATCCCTGCCAACCACCACCAAAACACACACACAAAAACACCAATTATTTACACTACGGTATTAAAATAATTTGCAGTATTAAAATACAGAAAAGTATATTCATTAAGAATATCTGAAACGCCAAATACAAAGGGGCTATTTAAACTGGCAAAATGTAAATCTTTTCATGCCTCACAACCCCCCTGATGAGTGTTATTGCTTTGAAATCACACTTACTGTTTCCGGACACTGTTGGGATTCATGCTTGAGGTGCTAGGATCTGAAAGACAACGATTAGAGATACAGCTGAGGGATTGTGGTCTTAGTGTCTCGGATTGTACACTCTTTTTACAGTAACGTAATCTCAGAATATAACATGCACATTGTGCAGTGCTCTCCCCATGCATTGAGCACCTTTATTTAACATGTATATCTCACACCTCTTCTATAATGTGCTCTACTGGTATGCTAAAAGCACAGGAATTATATTTTAAACTGTGTTTATACTATATCATAAATGTATCTATTAAGCATAAACTGTACACTTGTTAATCATGTTTTCTCAAACATTACTAAATAGACCCTATTCTAGATAGCAGTCTATGCTGAATATGCAATGTACTTCTCACCAAACTATATAAGAGCAAGAGTCTATACTGTACATCTATGAACACATAGTAAGCAATCAACACACAAACAGCAGGACCCACAGTAGTGATATTCAGCATGATGCCTCACCACACTATACTTGTTATTACTGTGAAAGGGAGACCGACCATGTACTCAGGGGAGTTCAAATGAGGTGCATTTGGTGCTGATTTGTGCTGCTTGTCTGTCTGCTTTTTAAGGTGGGTGAGCAAATTTACTCTGGCTTCGTCTTTTTTCGGAACTATCACTCGTTTTAATAATTGCGTGCTTCTATATTTAGACATCACCTTTTTATAGTAAGTTTTTAACTGATTATTTTACTGTATTTATTGGTTGTTTTTAGAGAAGCTGCTAATCTGTGATTGTCTGTCTGCCCCAGCTGTGGAAGCTTGTAAGAAGAGTTGTGGACAGGTCCTCGTTCTCTGTGCAAGGCCGCCCGTACTGCTTGTATCCTTGAAGGACTTTTTAAAGTAACTGCTCAGAAGAGACTGTTAGAAATTGAACTGAATTGTGAAATACGAAAAAGTAAAACTGTGTGTATGTACTGGGTTTTTGTTAAACAGGCAACCAGCAGCTTTTAAAGACAACTGTTCAGCTATGTTTTTACAAGGACAGTGGGGTCTTGTATTTATGTGCAGCTTGTTTTAGTTTTATTTATTTGTAATCTTTTTTTTTTTTTACTGTATTTTACTGGTGTGATTTTAAAGATAGGTATAAGGGAAATAGTAAGACATATTCCAGACATTTAAAGGGTGTGTTCTGGGGTCCACCACCTGTATTATTATTTTATTATTATTATTATTTATTTCTTAGCAGACGCCCTTATCCAGGGCGACTTACAATTGTTACAAGATATCATATTATACAGCTATCACTTTTTTTTACATACAATTACCCATTTATACAGTTGGGTTTTTACTGGAGCAATTTAGGTAAAGTACCTTGCTCAAGGGTACAACAGCAGTGCCTCCAACCTGGGATTGAACCCACAACCCTCCGGTCAAGAGTCCAGAGCCCTAACCACTACTCCACACTGCTGCCCTGTGGGGTGGAAAATAAGATCTGCCTCCTGTAAGAAAGAATCTTCAGGCTAAAAGCACAGTTTAATCAGGAGCCTTCTCTGAGTTAGCTTATGGACACAGTTTTATCAGGAACCTTCACAGGCCTTCTATGTTAGCTTGGGGAGACAGGTGGTGTTCACGGTCTAACTGGACTGGAGGGCTCTGTGAACCCCTCCTGCTTGGAATGGTAATGTATGTGAAATTTGTAAGATATCTGTTGTTAAGATAAGAAATGGTGAAATCGGTGTTTTTACTATTTTAACCATCTCTGTTTTAAATAAATTGCAAATCACCACTTTATCACTTAATAGTTTTCTCTGTCAATTATTCCATGTGTTGCACTTCTCCCCTTGGTTCCAGTGAACAAAATTAAGAGAACCTGTGTCAGTAAACATTCGGCAAAAATTGGAAACTAATTTTAGAACTGGCATAGTTGGACTACAACCAATATATATTTACAAATAAATAAAAACTTATTGCTCCCACACAGCGACCTTTCCTTGCCTTGTCTTACCTTGCCTTGCTGCTTTGTGGCTACTCTAGGTTAACAAAGGCTCAGTTTGCAATCCTTAGTTTTAGGTAGTCTGTTTCATTTGTATTACTTGGGTAAGTGAATTTCTCTTCACTCCTTCAACACCATCTTTTCTGCCATAAACCAACAAGATGCTTCCCTAATGACTGCCATCTATTGTGGAGTGTGACAGGTTGGCCGAGTGATGACGTTCCCAGATCAGAAAGCTGACAGAGAGACACACAATCAGGTACTTTTAAAAATAAAAAAATAATAAATATTTAGACAAAAACAACGCTCACAGACCCAAAATAAAAGTTTAAACAAAAACAAGTCACAAACACATAACAAACACAACACGTAGGTCAGGCTGGGCAGTGGCCTTCACTGATCCTGCCATGCAGTCGGTTTTACTTTTGTTTTCTTCTCACTCTCACTGGCTCTCACACACACGTTTCTCCTCTTTGAATACCCACCCCGACCAGCAAAAGCTGCTGGTTTTTATACCGGTGACCATCTCCAGATTAGCAATAAATGAATAAATGAATTACTCTGGAAGCGGTCACCTTTTGCATGGGTTTTTGTTTGCATGAGCTGTCTGGCAGACACAAGCTGCTAACACCGCCTCTGCCAGACCACATTTAAACCAATCAATAACAAACCAAAACATCATTCTAAATAAACACAGAATACATTTAAATCATAATTTTAAATTTATATGCAGGGCTTAGCCCCGCCCCCTCCAATTATGTGCTGGTCTTATCTTCTGCCCTGCCACATGGAGGAATTATTTAGGAATTGCAAATGCAACAGACTACCAGAAAGCAAGGCGTGCAAGTTTAAACCTGAATAGTATCACCTATAATTGTTTTCAATTAAATGTTTTTTATGTAAGTACTTAATAGTGAATGGAAGTGGACAATAGTTGTATGAAATTATCGAATATATTAAGGAATGATACATCATTAAGCTAGAACAGCGGATTCCACACTTGAACTCGCACAATAAATGCCATCATAACCACAAGGCTGTTTCAGGCCTATTATGTGCTGTCAAATTGCTGGAGCCAGAGTTCTATGTCGTCCCATACACTTGTGTATTTTCCCGTTCTCAAGAGAAATGAGTGTGTCACCTAACATGGGAAGATTTTGGGAGGCAGGTCTTTCTTTGAGCGTTGCCAGCTGGGGACAAAAAAGCAAGCAGAAAAACAAACAACATTTTGTGACTGAGAAAGCAATCTGGGCCTGTAATCTGTGCAATTAAAAGTGTGTGTGTTTGTGTTATCTTCATTCCAAGTTCATCCAGCACAGTTTATTACTCTGCCTTGCAACTGAGTGAAATTACATACAGTTGCTGACAAAGTATTGGCACCCTATGCTTACACAATAATTCAAGGTGACAGATTAAGGACAAGTAAACTTTAACCACTTTTTTAAAACAAAAAGCAATGGCTTTGTCATGGATAGCTTGGGTGGTGACGTCAGGCCAAGATAGACACAGACAGCTCTGGGGTATGAATGCACTGCTTGTGAGTTTTAATTATAAATAAATAAAGTTTTTTAACAAAACAGGAACAAACACTGAACTCAAAATAAAACGACACAAGGGCCAAAATAAACAAACACTATAAACAGACCACAAAACAAATACTGTGCTGGGGCAGTGATCAGGTAGGTAGCAGTTGCTTTCTGTATTTAATTCATAGACCTCTCAAACACCATCTCTCTTCTCCACTCCTGATCACTCCCACCTTGCTCAGCCACAGCTGCTGGTTTTTATACAGGTTTTCTTCATTGAAGATTTTCCCTTTTTGTCTCCAAACGTACCGTGACCATTTTTGGGGAAAAGTTCTATTGTCTCATTGGACTAGAGAATTCTGTTGAAAAATGCTTCAGATTCCTGTTCATATTTCTTGGCAAATTGTAGACGGTCTGTTTTATGAACTTTCTTTAATCCTTTGCGGTGCTATGTTGGATCTGGTCCGACATTGCAATTTTCCCTTTCCGGTCCAATGTCAGACCTTGTCCAACATCATCAAAAAGACGTAAAAAACAGGTCTCTAGTCGTTTTTTCTCTGGAAAAAGCCGAGAAAACCATTCAATGGCCGAGTGAGACCGATAGGAGCAAAGATAAGCCGGGGGGAAAAAAGGGGCCTATCTCATGAATACAGATAGCCCCGGCACCACATAGATAACATGGATATAAACAAACAAGATAGCTGCTTCTGCATCCAGTGCTCAAAGAATATCACAGACATTTGCAGAGCTTTTTTTAGATGTTATATTAATAAAATAATGACCTGGCTCGCATTATTGAGGAGTTTGGTGCTAAAACGAGTGATCAGGAGATGATTTATCGGTATGCACGACTATGAACAGGTATATGAAAAATACAGAGAACAAGGGGTGGTGCGGGGCTGGAGATGCAGTACTGAGCGTCCTGTTGCTATCCAGTGCCTTTTAAACCTGTTTTACTGTGAAAAAAAATACTTTTAAACAGCACGTCTAAAATAAACTGCATGTGTGAAAATAAATTGGACCTGACGCGCCTGAGACGCGCTGAATAAATGGACCGCTAAGGTCTACGTGCATATTATTCTGTGTTCTTTGTCTTTGTACACTTCTTGCGTGTACTATTATACCTGATGGTTCTAAATTCTATATTTCTTTGAAACTATTTTGTAGCCATTTCCTTCGTTGTAGTTTGCAACGAGTGCTTTTCTCAAAAGTGAATCCAACTCCTTTGTCTTGACCATCATCTGCGGTGTTGGCAAAACGTTATTCTTCAAAAGATAAATTAGTTCGATTACATTTTTGCCAACTTTTAATGTAAAGATGCCAATAATTTTGTCATGAACAAATATTTGAAATTATGTAAGTGCTTTTTTTTATAAACAGTGTTTGTTAAATTACTAGAAATGGTGTATAGGTCTTTTCATATTTAACATGCTTTCTTGAATGATCTTATATTAAGTGTAGGGAGCCAATGCTCCCTCCATACCTAAGACTCGTAGCTGTGCTGCAGTGCTGGCCCTGCCTGTGGGGCTCGACAGCTCACATGTGTACAGTCCTGCATCTTCTCTCTGCACCTCCGGCACCTCCAGCACGAAGAACCCTGCTGAATGGAAGAGCCGACACAGGGGAGGCCCAGCAGGGAAGAGTCCTGCCAGGGAAGAAGACAGTGCAGCTCACTGATCTGACACAAGCATATACTGATCTTATCACAGTCTAACAATGGGGATCTGCTACGTCAATGTTTTGTATAGTTCAAACAGCCATTTTGTGTAGTTCAAATTTATCAATGTAATTTAAAGATGTTAAAAGTATGCCTTCCAGTCAAGATTTCCCAGCACCTTTCTTTTGGAAATAAAATGATGGTATATTATTTAGAGGTGGAGCACTTTAGCCAAGATACCTTTCAACAGCACAAGCAGACCCACACACTGTGCTGGAGCGTTGGAATAGAGCAATCTAACTAGCACATTGAGGGAAACTGTATTCTCCACAAACACACACACATACACAAGCATACACTATGCTGGGACTGTGGTAAAGGAAGCAGCTCTATGCACAAACACACAAAAACATGCACCATCACATCACTGATAAGAAAGTATGGGAGGTCTGGCTCCCAGCTATTAAGAGTCGCCATGAATGAGTATTTTACCTTGATGGAGACCAAAGAAAGTCAGATTGTGCCAAACAATGCAACAGGAATTTAAAACAGGAAGAGAGGATAATGAGTGCCAGGAATTGGAACCTACTAATTACTACAAGATTTCCCAGAAATCTCCCAGTTACAAACCACCCCATTTACTGGCACCCAAGCACGTGGGCGCTACACAACTGCACTCTGTACAGCAGTGTTTTGAAGTTTTGAAAAACACACGTAACCCTGCCACAGCTGTAAAAAGTCTTCATGACCCACAGCACGTACTGCATCCTGGAACAAACAGCACCCCCTAGGGGTTTACATGATTCATCACCTGTCAGGTGTAGCTCATTTGTAAATGATAGCTAGCCAAACAAGATAGTAACAAAATCAAATGCACAGAAATGTAACATATGGATAGATTATTCCTGTCTCTTTGAATCTTTTTTTGAACAATGTTATCATGAGGTTGCAATGATTAACATACAAAGAATTGTATGGTGTGGATGTTCTCATTTAGGTTTTAAAAGCCGATTTAATTTAATAGAAAGTATGAATCACTTTTTCTTTTGCAGTTACAAGGGTTTGGTGTTTTGTTTGATTAATTAAATGTGTCTACTTTGCGATTTCAGATGAAGTATTTTCTATTTTTTACACTGAAACTTCACACTATGTATGTGTGATATGATAACCTAAAGGTACAGAGATAGAGAGAACAAACACGTGAGAATCTGAATCATCTGTTAAAAAGGTTTTTGATCAGTCTAGAAATGGCTTGACTTTTCAAATACCCTGCACACAAGCAAGTGAAATTGATCTCCTTCCTTTCTGGGCTTCACTGGAAAGGCATATAACAATAATTTCTAACCTAAGCCTGTCACTTTGCTATCCCAGTTAATAACAACACAAAAGAGCTTCTCTGTCTCTCCATAGTTTGTACTTTGCTTGTCTTTCATTGTATTGTTAGAATAAAACTATTTGTCTCAATCAGGCTCTTTACATGAATAAGAGTGCATCACATTTCCAGATGATTTGTTTTAACTTTGTAAATAGGAATGAAATCATCACTTTGATGCAGGCTATGTTAATTATTATTATAATTTTTTTCTTAGCAGACACCCTTATCCATGGCAACTTACAATTCTTAAAAGATATCACTTTTTTTTTTTTTTTTACATACAATTACCCATTTATACAGCTGGGTTTTTACTGGAGCAATCTAGGTAAAGTACCTTTGCTCAAAGGTACAGCAGCAGTGTCCCCCACCTGGGATTGAACCCACGACCCTCCGGTCAGGAGTCCAGAGCCCTAACCACTACCCCACACTGCTAAATCCAGTCTGAAAGACACACCACAGACCATAACAGGTGAAGCCATTGTATTGCATTCTGTGTGTCAGGTTGCTGTAATTTTGGATGAATACATGTATGATGACCTCATAGAAGCACTTTCTTCTTCATTATGGGTAGCCTCTTGTTTAGATTAAAGTACTGTTTAAACATGTTTGTTTTAGGTTATAGGCTGCTGTCCTACAGTATTGCGTTTCAGGTAGTTGTTTGAGCAGTTCATTGACATTTTACCTTTTTTTTTTAATGACCATCTTGGAAAATGGCACAGCCTGTTTTTTCCATTGCCTCTTTACACACAGGAACTTTAGATCGGAGGTCTGTGAGCTACCGCCCTCTCTAGGACAAAAGTCCAGCCCTGAAGGTGTCTGCTTGAGCTCAACCTGTGCCTGGACAGGGCTGGCTTTACCGAGATGATGAGAAACAGTCCCTGACAATTTTGCCTCCCTAACCTGGGGAGCACCAGTCAATGAGATGCCCACTCTGGAATCCCTGGCAAATAACAAATATAAAACAAACTACCTGACACTGCAGAGCACCACGGGTTGCGCTCAGTTGCCATGGAAACTTTTTTTTTTATATAAGCATCATCTACATTTGTGAAAAATCCCCCAAAGAACCGCCAGGTGGGGCAATTTTCTTAAGAAAAAAAACAGCCTGTGTAGACACCATCGTTTCCATCCCTTTTCAAGGAACAAACATGATGCAATTGAAATGAACGGTAAAAACCTTGATTTAGTGGAAAATGCGGAAAACCAAATGTATCACATATACAGTGCAGTGAAAAAATATTTGCCCCATCTGATTTTCTGCATTTTTGCACATTTTTCACATTGTATTTGGTCAGATTTTTTTGTGGGTTGTAGTAGTATATAGAGGGAGTCTGAGAGAAAAAATGACACCAAAGTTTGGTGCTTCTTTCATTTGTTTGGTGTGCACGGTAATCAAACATGCAATCTTCAGGTGTGAAAAAGTTATTGCCCCCCCTAGTTACCTCAACCCAATTAAAGGGATAATTAGGGTCAGCTGTTTGAGTACTTTGGTTAACAACCAGGCCTGATTTGGGCCAGCCCTGCCCAATATAAATCTGACTAACTTTGGCCCTTACCATCAGAGTGAAGTTGTCAGCACACAGGTTCTAGAGGCACATCATGCCACGAACAAAAGAAATTCCTGAAGACCTCCAGAAAAAAGTTGTTGATGCCTATCAGTCTGGAAAGGGTTACAAAGCCATTTCTAAGGCTCTGGGGCTCCACCGAACCACAGTCAAAGCCATATTGTCCAAATGGAGAAAGTTTGGGACAGTTGTGAATCTTCCCAGGAGTGGCCGTCCTGCCAAAATCTCTCCAAGAGCAAGGCGTAAAATCGTCCAGGAAGTCACAAAGAACCCAAGAACAACATCCAGGGATCTGCAGGCCTCTCTGCTACCGGCTAAGGTCAGTGTTCATGACTCCACCATCAGAAAGACACTGGGCAAAAATGGGATTCATGGCAGAGTAGCAAGGCGGAAACCATTGCTCACTAAGAAGAACATGAATGCTCATCTCAAGTTTGCCAAAAAGCACCTGGATGATCCTCAAGAGTTCTGGAACAACGTTCTATGGACAGATCAGTCAAAAGTGGAACTTTTTGGCTGACATGGGCATATATATATATATATGCCAGTATGATAGGCAGTATGATAGGCCTGCAGACAGTATGGTAGGCAGTATGATAGGCCTACAGACAGTATGATAGGCAGTATGATAGGCCTATAGACAGTAGGATAGGCCTGCAGACAGTATGATAGGCCTACAGACAGTATGAAAGGCCTACAGACAGTATGAGAGGCCTACAGACAGTATGAGAGGCCTACAGACAGTATGACAGACCTATAGACAGTATGATAGGCCTGCAACAGTATGATAGGCCTACAGACAGTATGAAAGGCCTGCAGACAGTATGTTAGGCCTAGAGACAGCATGATAGGCCTACAGACAGTATGATAGGCCTACAGACAGTATAATAAGCCTACAGACAGTTTGATAGGCCTGCAGACAGTATGATAGTCCTACAGACAGTATGACAGACCTACAGACAGTATGACAGGCCTGCAACAGTATGATAGGCCTACAGACAGTATGAAAGGCCTGCAGACAGTATGATAGGCCTACAGACAGCATGATAGGTCTACAGACAGTATGATAGGCAGTATGATAGGCCTATAGACAGTATGATAGGCCTGCAGACAGTATGATAGGCCTACAGACAGTATGACAGTCCTACAGACAGTATGATAGGCCTACAGACAGTATAATAAGCCTACAGACAGTTTGATAGACAGTATGATAGGCCTACACTGGTGCACTGCTCTGCTGATATTATTTGTGTTTGCTTAACGTTAGCTGCTCCCGAGGCACTAGGGGGTTGCTTACAGAATTTTCTTTTCTTGTAAATTACTGTAGTAACACTGAAATTAACCTAAATGAGCCAAACCATATTCCATACACCGATGGGTTTCCAAGCAGCATATGGAAATCAGAATTGAGGCTCAGGGATTTGTTTATAAACTGCAGAATCCTCACAATGGTGATTTTCAATACTGGGGAATGAGAATTTTAGCAAAAAATGCCCACCTGTCCTGTTTGAACTTATGAATGAAATAAGAGAGATACTGATTCTGTATTTATTGAACTGGAACAAGTATTATTCATTCATATTTAAAAACAAAACTGATATTAGAATATACTTCACGTAGGTTGTTGTTTGTAAAATAAGGTTGATGTTATAGTAAATTTGTAATTAATGGTATGACTAACTATATACCTATATACCTACAGTACTGTGCAAAAGTTTTAGGCAGGTGTGAAAAAATGCTGTGAAGTAAGAATGCTTTCAAAAATAGACATGTTAATAGTTTATATTTATCAATTAACAAAATGCAAAGTGAGTGAACAGAAGAAAAATCTACATCAAATCAATATTTGGTGTGACCACCCTTTGCCTTCAAAACAGCATCAATTCTTCTAGGTACACTTGCACACAGTTTTTGAAGGAACTCGGCAGGTAGGTTGGCCCAAACATCTTGGAGAACTAACCACAGTTCTTCTGTGGATTTAGGCAGCATCAGTTGCTTCTCTCTCTTCATGTAATCCCAGACAGACTCGATGTTGAGATCAGGGCTCTGTGGGGGCCATACCATCACTTCCAGGACTCCTTGTTCTTCTTTACGCTGAAGATAGTTCTTAATGACTTTCACTGTATGTTTGGGGTCGTTGTCATGCTGCAGAATAAATTTGGGGCCAATCAGATGCCTCCCTGATGGTATTGCATGATGGATAAGTATCTGCCTGTACTTCTGAGCATTGAGGAGACCATTCATTCTGACCAAATCCCCAACTCCATTTGCAGAAATGCAGCCCCAAACTTGCAAGGAACCTCCACCATGCTTCACTGTTGCCTGCAGACACTCATTCGTGTATGCTCTCCAGCCCTTCGGCAAACAAACTGCCTTCTGCTACAGCCAAATATTTCAAATTTTGACTCATCAGTCCAGAGCACCTGCTGCCATTTTTCTGCACCCCAGTTCCTGTGTTTTCATGCATAGTTGAGTCGCTTGGCCTTGTTTCCACGTCGGAGGTATGGCTTTTTGGCCATAAGTCTTCCATGAAGGCCACTTCTGACCAGACTTCTCCGGACAGTAGATGGGTGTACCAGGGTCCCACTGTTTTCTGCCAGTTCTGAGCTGATGGCACTGCTGGACATCTTCCGATTACGAAGGAAGTAAGCATGATGTGTCTTTCATCTGCTGCAGAAAGTTTCCTTGGCTGACCACTGCGTCTACGGTCCTCAACGTTGCCCGTTTCTTTGTGCTTCTTCAAAAGAGCTTGGACTGCACATCTGGAAACCCCTGTCTGCCTTGAAATTTCTGCCTGGGAGAGACCTTGCTGATGCAGTATAACTACCTTGTGTCTTGTTGCTGTGCTCAGTCTTGCCATGGTGTATGACTTTGACAGTAAACTGTCTTCAGCAACCTCACCTTGTTAGCTGAGTTTGGCTGTTCCTCACCCAGTTTTATTCCTCCTACAAACCTGTTTCTGTTTCAGTTAATGATTGTGTTTCAACCTACATATTGAATTGATGATCATTAGCACCTGTTTGGTATAATTGTTTAATCATACACCTGACTATATGCCTACAAAATCCCTGACTTTGTGCAAGTGTACCTAGAAGAATTGATGCTGTTTTGAAGGCAAAGGGTTGTCACACCAAATATGGATTTGATTTAGATTTTTCTTCTGTTCACTCACTTTGCATTTAGTTAATTGATAAATATAATCTATTAACATGTCTATTTTTGAAAGCATTCTTACTTTACAGCATTTTTTCACACCTGCCTAAAACTTTTGCACAGTACTGTATATATTTATGAAAAATACATGAATAGGTAAATAACTTGTACATTGCGATGCACACATACAGATAAAATCTCCCAGTACACCCCAGTATTGAAAATCACTGTGCTGAGCTTCTAAAAAATCCTCAATCCCTGATTCTAATTTCTATGTTTAGATACAGGGTTTATTTCTTTGTATTTTTACTATGCTATTCAAAGCATTCTGTGGGATAGTTTTACAGTTTTTCTTACTGGCAGCGAGACGAGGGAGACAAACTATGAAGTCTGCTTCAATGCCTGTCTGATCTTGGGGTTTCAAATCTTCAGCATTTAAATAATAACAATAAAAACAGTGATTAAGGAGTAGGTCTATTTTATGTTCTTTGACTCACTGTCTGCTTCAGTCTGTGGATAATCACAGTAGTTTTCTATGTGGATGAAGGTAAAATAAAAATATTATTAACATTTTTACCAGACCTTGAAAGAAAATGCCTTTAACCAAGAACAGGTTAGATTAGTGAATGGGGCACAAAATGTGATAATTGCAGATTCAACGGGCCCAAAACATTTCCACTTCTTTAATTAAAACTTAACCAATAAAGTAAGATTAGAGAATGTTACTTTTATTTTTTAAATATGTTTGTATTTTTTGAAGTGCAAATCAATTCAAAAATGCTGTTTGCATAACACCACAGGATTGTAATGCTTCTTACTAGTGTAACTCATTCCACAGTGTGCTGAAATTAACAGTGTGTTAAAGATCTGTCGCCCGCTCCCCCATCAACAATAACAATAGGTAACACTCATGAAGGTTAGGAATATGGATACTGATGTTAACGTTTTTCAAAAATAGAGGGAGAAAAGTTATTTTAATTGTAAATGGCACAAAAATTACTCGGAGATGGTTTTTCTTTTTTTTTTCTGCATCACCAAAACTGTGCTGGAATACTTTGGGTTTCTTTCAATGCTTTGCTTTGAATTGATTACCAATTGATTTTCAAGCTGTACAATGCAGAGAATAATACATGTACACACTTGTTCACTCTATCTATGCTATGCTCTCATTGGACTTAAAATATAGCCTCCATTAAAAAATATATAAAAGTTAGTATATTCAACAGTAAGTATACAACGACTACAGTAGACTCTGGCTAAGAAAACACCCCTCGAGAAGCAAGCAAAGTGTTCTTATAGCCGAAGTGTTCTCTAAGACGGAGTCCACCACCAGACACAATATGAATCAACATATGAAATGAATTGAATAAGAGAAAAGCAATAGGCAGGTGTGGCAGGGTGGACGTGTGGTGACGTCAGGCCAGAGTGCAGGAAGGAAAGACTGACACCAGGTACTGCAGGGCAAAAAGACGTGGCGTGCACCGTTTATTTCAAATACAAAAATAAAATTAATATTTAAACAGAAAAACAGTGCTCATAGAGCAAAATAAAAGACTTAAACAGAAACAAATCACGAACACAAATAATATTATGATCCCAGGACAGGCTGGGCAGTTGCTGTCACTGTTCCCAGAATCTTTTTAGTTTCGTTTTCTGCTCGCTCACTCTCTCGTTCCTCCTCTGAACACCCACCACAAACTGGGAGCGCTGCAGGTTTTTATACAGGTGACCATCTCCCGATTAGCAACAATTTAAACAATTAATTAACTCGGGAGATGGTCACCTTCTGCACAGGGTTTTTAATATGGAAGGGGCTTCCCATCCACGCTGCTAAACAAAATAGCCCACGGCGCTTCGTCAGTCATATTTAAAAACAATAAATAAAACAACGCACGGCTACGTCGCAATATATATTACTAAATAACAAACACAATAATAATAATAATAATAATAATACTACAACAACTAAAACAAAACAATTGCAAAACAATACACTGCACAGGGGCGGAGGGGTACCCTGTTCTAAAAATAAATAAACAATACATTTAAACAGCAGGGCTTTCTACTGCCCTGCTACAGCAAGTGTATGTTAATAAACTATAATAATAAAGTAACAGACAAACTAACGTTAATAAATTGTCAAAATAAATTAACACAGCATCCCTACACACGTTAAAAAAATATTCAGCAATATACAAGACATGCACATTACTTAACAGAATGGTGAAGCAACTCACCAGAATGAGAAATACCAAATTGATTCAAGATTTTTTCAAGAGCTCAAACAATTTCTACCTTTTGTAGCAAAAGAAACAGCGGCGCATTTCGCCATTTGTTTACATGCCATTTTGTAGCGGTGAGGTGCACTCGTGGAAATCAGAATACAAAATGAGTCAATGATAATATGCCTGCAGTTCTGGAAAGATTTAATAAACCAATCAGTGTGCCTCAAAACACTCTTGTGAGTCACTTTTGAAAAGACTGAATAAACCATTTTAATTGAAGTTTGATGATGACTTATCAGGTTACAAAACAGTACTGTATCTGTTGTGAACGAATCGCTCTGTGCCAAGAAAGTGTTCTTTTAAGCAAAGTTCCTGTTCCTTTAGTCGGAGCATTTACAATGGTAAAAATCTGTTTCACCACAAGGGTGTTCCGTTAGGCGAAGTGTTCTCTTAGGAGGTGTTCCTATACGCGGAGACTACTGTACTACTACTAACAATAACAATAAGCACATTCTTATTAATCCCAGTCACATGTAAAATGTGACTGAAGTACCTGAAGAAAAATGATAGGGGATAAAAAGTACTGCATTGATCATTACACAATGCACATTTATATATAAGTTGTATACAAGTTTACACTTTTGTGTATTGCAACATTGTATCAGCTCGTGTCATTTGAAAATGGTGCATCTAGGGGCTCCCGAGTGGCGCATCCAGTAAAGGTGCTCCACGTGGAGTGCAGGATGCGCCCTATAGTCTGGACTGTTGTGATAAACAATAGAAGAAGAAGCGAAAGAGAAATTGCGGGCTTCTTGCTTTCGAGTCCAGATAAGTGTAGTTTATTGAAGATAAAAGTTCTGAGTTGCAAAGTTACAACCAGACATCTTAAAGGTTACATGGTGACAACAGTTTGCAGATATCCTCTCTCCAAGCACAGATCAGAGTAATACAAAGAACATTGAGCATTTTCCAGTTTAAATGTGGTTTCTTGTGACATCATGTTTTTCCTTAAAACCAATCACAAGAGAACACATTTCCAAGTTTTTACAATCCTTACATCAAAAGATTCACATCCCACATTTCAAATGCTATCCTGTCCTTCTTCCTTTTGTTCATTTTCTTAACTCCTTGATGGGAGGAAAGAGAGAGTTAGCTTCCTAGAGTTCTTTGAAGTTTCCACCATGAGAGACACCTATTGTGTCAGAGGTGTCACCTCTCTGTTACACCTCTTACAGGAGACAATAGTCATAAAACCTGTTGAGATCTCATGGAAGTAGCTTTCACAGATCTCCATTTGTCTGTCTTTCCCCCGATTAACAAGAAACATTACTTCATTCTATACTAAATCTAACATCTTTCTAAAGTCTAATCAATTTACTTATTTCTAAATAAATATATTCCTACATGGACGTTGCGAATTCGAGTCCAGGCTCAATTGGCTGAGCGCCGCCCAGGGGGAGGGAGGGCTAGGTCTGCCAGGGTGTCCTCGGCTCACCGCACACCAGCGACCCCTGTGGTCTGGCTGGGCGCCTGCGGGCTTGCCTGTAAGCTGCCCAGGGCTGAGTTGTCCTCCGACGCTCTGGGTGGCAGCATGGTGAGTCTGCAGTGTGTAATGAAGCGGTCTGCTGACGGCACACGCTTCAAAGGACAGTCTTGGAATCATTGGGGGAGCTTTGCTTCTCTGTGGGGTCTGCCCTTGTTTGGCTGGGGGTCCTGATTTTGCTCTGCATAGTCCTGAAACTCCGACAGTCCCTGAAACGGGTCTACCCATGGAGGTTCCCATAGCTGCCCTTCCTGATCAGGTTCTCCACTGACATTCTTGCGCAGGTGTCGTGACCTTATTCTATTAATGTGAATGGCACGTCGGCATCCAGATACATGGGCAATACGTACAGTGACAGGGCTTAGAATGTCTATAATTTCCCATCCTCCTTCCCAGCATGGATCCAACTTCCCTGCTGGATAACCAGACCAAATCTCCAAGTTGTCACCGTTCTTTCTGAACTGTCTGCCTGTCATAGTTTGTTTTGTTGTTATTAGCAGCTTCCACTAGGTTAGCATAAACAAAATCTTTGAGTTCCGTCACAGTTTTCTGTAAGTGATTACATCCTGGCCCCTGCTGTGGGTCTGTGGGAGCTCATCGGGTGGTGGTGTATCCCGTCCAAACGTGAGTCGGAATGGGGTAAATCCTGTAGATTAATGACGTTGTGTTCTATATGCATATAGGAGAAGGGGTAGCCAGGGTTCCCAGTCGTGACGGCTCTCGTGTAGGTGCACAACATTTGTAATACTGAGCGGTTTGCTCTTTTTCCACCATTCCGTTCCTCTTGGCGTGATATGCTGATGTCCTGGATTTCTTTATTCCAAAAGCCTCACATAGGCTGCGCATCAGTGTGCTCTCAAAATTTGAACCCTGGTCAGAGTGCAGGATTTGTGGAATCCCAAATCGAGTGACTATGTCAAGAACCACTGTTGGAATACGATCTGCTTTCTGGTCTGGAATAGGTATTGCCTCCAGCCACTTAGTGTAGTAGTCCTGTAACCCTGATGTGCATGGAGTAATTGTATACAAGTAGTGTTTATTGATGCTACACAGGCACAGAGCCTTTTCTGTGCATCTTTTTGGTCCAAGTTTGCAAATGCCGACATATACCTTACCCTCTGTTTTCTTTCGCTTCTTTTACAAGCATCTCCTTTCCTGATGGCGATAACATTTTTTTTAAACTTGTGACGTTCTCAAGAATGATGGAAATCTGGTTTTGTACGATAATATTTGCATATATTTCTGTGTGAAATATCGCTAGAAATGTGTTTGTCTTGTTGATGACATATAGAGCATTCCCTACACACACAGGGTGATTTCCATTACATGAGAGTAGATGTTAAAACTTCATGCTGATTTGAACTTGGCTCTCGCCAAGATAAGCACCAACTAAGACGTAAACTAATGTGATCCATATGTGTCTCCATCCATTTGCGCTTCCTTCCATATTATGATGTAGATATCCTTCTATCTGGTGTTGATGGCTGAAGTGTAATGCTGGCTCCAAGCGCATCAGCACACACAACGGCTGCGATGCTGGCTCCGGGGATCAACCATAGTGCGGTCCCAGTGTAGCCAATGTAGAAACAGAAATGTCAACAAATTGCAATCTAATCATGTGCACTTTCCTTTGAACTACACATGTTTGGCAAGAAGTATATCTATATTGATAAGACAGCAACTGGCACATTGAAATCAGGAGGGAGTGTGGCTTTAAGTGAGCCTGACCAAAATGAACATCAATGAAACCCCTTCTCTTTTTATTTGGCGTAGCCTGGATGTATTCTACCCAGTGTTATAATTACTGTTATCAAAACTGCACCAATAAACACAAAACCAAGAAAGTATACATGGGTGAATAAAGCAAATATCTAAAACCTTATAATTTGGTTAAAGACAAAATTACCATTTTAGAGTACACATATTATTTATCAACATAGCCTTAACATGTTAATTTTTTTAAATTATTATTTCTTAATTTATGTAAAGGATTATTACTGAGTGATAGCTGAACTTCAACTTTTAGCTGAAGGATACATTTTACATTAAAAGAATTCCGCATAATACATTTTGCTGTGCACATTTATAGATACAGTAAAACTACTGTTTATTCTGTTCATTGGACAACAGTGATACTTGTCTGTAGAAGCACATGACTACTTTGAATACCACACAAGCAGGGGAAAATAACAAAGAACACAGAACACCACCGTCGTTCCTTAACATAAATCTCTATTCCCTATCTAACATCTATCTATTAGATGGAGATCGACGTAGACAGAGGGAAGGAAACACTTCTTCACACAGAGAGTGGTGAGGTAATAGAACAGCTTACCTAGTCATATTGTTGAGGCTGAATCACTTGGATCCTTTAAGACCCAACTTGCAAAGTTTTGAGATCAATCAGCTACTAGGAACTAGACAAGCTTAGATGGGTTGAATGGCCTCCTCTCATTCGTAAATGTACTTATGTTCTTAAGTGAAACACTCTCTCTGTCTATTACCCCAACCAGACAGGACATCTTAGGGCAGGTATCTGTTTAAAACTTTGGTCATAGTGGGGGATGCCTGTTGTAGCAAATTATCTTCATTGAAACACTCAGTCACTCTCTTGGCGACCCTCCCTTTTCTATAGCCCAAATAATAATATGAAGACAATATCTCAAAGTGTTAGGTCTTTATGATCCAGTAAATGAAGACTCACATAACCCTAGAACGGCTTAGGTCATAGGTGATAGTGAAGGATGAATATTTTGCCCTCACACTAAAAATGCAAAGTTGCCAGCTTAAATGGTTAAAACTGAACTAATTCACATACAGCTCCTACATGAAAAATACTGTATCCAGCCAACACAATTCTGCAAGGTGATTAACCTCATAATAAAATGGACTAAAACAATTGAAAGATTAGCTAAATTAATGGTGCACTAATAACACACGAGTTACAGTGTTATAAGACTGTTTTATTCATTTAATTCAAACTATACAACTACAACTTGAATTTTAGGATTAAGACAATTTAATTAATATGTTAATGTAACATTATTCATCATTATGATTTAATCAGAGTGTGGATTCTACCTTTAGCCATGTAACCTGCGGTGGGGGTCTCCCAGTGACCCTGGCTCTGAAGACGGCGTGTTCCCCCTCACTCACAGCCTGACTGGACGGCTTTGTGACAAATCGGGGGTGGCTCTCTCCCCAGCTCTGTATCCGTCTGTCAGTATGGAAAAACAATGCAAACAATACTTACGGCATAAGAATAAAACACAACCAATCGCAAACTAGATGAATGTAGAAACAAGCAAATGTTTCATTACAATGAAATAGGGACCAGTGAGAGGTCGCACTAATTTCATTTTGAAAAAATCCTTAAATTACAGTAAAAAAGGCTTAAATTACAGTAAAACCTCTAATTGGGACCAATGGGTAATTGAATTACAACTGTAACATTGGTTAAATGAGTTTCCCAATCAAGAAATCTCCTAAAAATGTATAATTCGACCCCTTTACCTTTACATATATAACATACAGTAATGCAGTGTTCTGTAAAACCAGAGATAAATGGCACATGTTCTATGATAACGGGGCAGAAGATCATTGCTCACAACAGGACAGGCTACTGTTCGGATAACAGAGGTGTTCGGGTCATTGTTATTCAGATGTTTTCAATGTTAAAAACTTTAATATTAACAGCATAGGTGGACATTTAACTATCGGCTTGTTATATGCATTACTAATCTCGGTGGAGTGAAAATAAAAATAAACATCAATCATGTATACCTATTGTTTTCATGCACACATACCTCAGCTTGCTTTGAAACACTCCTGTCGTGCTCACTTGGTCTGAAAAATAGAGAACATTAGATATTAACATACTTTTCTCACATATGTTCTCTATGGTCTTTGGTAAAAGCAAAGCAAAAGAATAATGACTCACAGTTCAATCACTGTATATACCACACATAGTAACGTGTACATACAAACCATACAGCCTCTCTCATCTCTAATCACTTTACCAAAGTGACCACAGTACTTCCCAGTCCCTTAGCTCCTTCAGCCTGTACTTTCCGATCTCACCTTTTAAGTCCAGTCTGACTGTGATCTGTTGGGAACCAGCACAGTTCTTCACTTCACAGCGGTATCTCCCCGCGTCCGAAGCGGTGATCTCAGTGATGGTGAAGATGTAGGCTCCTTGGCCAACTCTCTCGAGATGGAACCTCCCTGCCTCAGGCACAGCCTCCTCCTCTCTGTACCAGCGCAGCTTGGGCTCTGGGTGACCCTTCACCTGAATCAGACAAGCACACAAGGTCATTCTACAAGAGCCCCCATTCTACCCATGCAACACATTGGTGCATACAGTGACAGAAGTTCATACAGTGTATCTGTAAACAGCATTTCACATGGACAAAGTAAAGGGACCAGCCATTTAAACACATGATATCTAAAACAAATGTCCAAGTGATATGCAGGGCCACCCCTTATGTACAGTACATGTGAAATGGTTTTGAACAGATATCACTTCTTTTTATCTGCTGGGATTCAAACTCATGTGTCTGAGGCATGACCCCGGTGATTTAGACCATGAGGCAAAGCTGTCTTCTCAGAGTTCTCTTTTATTTTATATATCAAAATGAAATAATAAAAAACAAAATAATCTCAATGCCACAGAAACAACTGGGTTAGCTGTGGCAATCAGTATCTTAATTTCCTCTATTCTGACCTGGCCAGTGGGACTAGCATGACTCCCAGTTTTGACTTTATTTATAATATGAACTATAATATGCAGAGGTAACCAAAACATTTCAAATAATTCCATGAAAAAGCAGTGGTGCCCAAGAACAACTTGATAACCCACAATATAATTTTATTTAGATTACCTACCATTGCTGCTTATTAAAAAAAAACAAATACAACCCTTTCTAAAATCTGAAATGTACGTGGGTTGTAATTTTAAGGAAATTAGGTGAAATTGTGGGTTATCAAGTTTTTCCATGACACTCCTCAAATGCTAATTGAATTACATTACAATTAATAAGGAGGATGGCAGGATGTATCCTTCACAACAATCAAACCTGAACTTCACACCATTTCATTTAAAACCATCACAGTTTCCAAACCCTCTACTGTCCTCAGCACTGCATTTGAAAAGCAACAGGAGTTATGTGTCTGTGAGAGGCAGGACGAAAGCCCTAAATGTAAATTGTGTATGTGTGTGTGTGTGTGCTGGGAATATAGGGTTGTCAGGGAGGGAGTTAAAATCCTCCCTGCCACAATACATGTGAGAATGTGGCTGGAGCCTTAATTGAATGATAAACGGTTAATTCGGCTGAATGATAAACGGTTAATGCTGACCGTGCTGGGTGGGATTCAGAGCACCAGCAACATCAAGATGGTTGTGATTATCAAAGCCATCGAAAAGAAGCCCGCCAATCTTTGATGTAATGCATGTTATGGTCCTTCATAGCACACATGACACTAATGTCTGCAAAGTTTCGTACAATGGGCATGATTTCCATTACACGATAGATGATGTTAAAACTTCATGCTGATTTGAACTCGGCTCTCGCCAAGATAAGCACCAACTAAGACGTAGCTTTACAGTAAACTAATGTGATCCATAGGTGTCTCCATCCATTTGCGCTTCCTTCCATATGATGATGTAGATATCCTTCTGTCAGGTGTTGATGGCTGAAGTGTAATGCTGGCTCCAGGGATCAGCTTATTTTGCCTCCCTAGCGCATCAGCACACACAACGGTTGCGATGCTGGCTCCGGGGATCAACCACAGTGCGGTCTCCCCAGCGCATCAGCATGACAACCGTCTGGATTGAGCAAAGTAGGGTACATCTCTGGGGTCTTCAAGTGGGCACCTTCCATCCTCTGTGTTTCGTCGACTAACCCATGACACCTCAAGAGGGCTCGACGGTGATTCTGGCGTCCCAGAATCACCCCCCTCTGTCCCCCACTCAACTCAGCCCAGCTTACTTACCTGTCATCAGTGTTTCTTTCTTTCTATTGTGCTTGAGATCCCCAGCCAGAATCTTTCCGTCTCAACCACAGCCAGTTGCTGCTCCTCTCTGCTGCTTCAGATAAGTTCTTCACTGTGCGACGCAACTCTTGGCCACTGAATCTGACGTCTCTGAGAAACCGGGTTGTAGAGTGTGCCACAAATCCTCGACAACCCACCTCCACTGGGTAAACCCGGACTCTCCATCCTCGCTGTTCCGCTTCAGTGGCTAGTTGAGCATACCGCAGTTTCTTCCTCTCATACGCCTCATCTACAGCATCCTCCCATGGCACTGTTAACTCTACCAGGTGAACAAGGCGTGCTGATCCAGACCACAAGACAATATCTGGTCGAAGGTTAGTGGTGGCAATCTCAGGTGGAAAAATAAGCCGTTGACCAACATCTGCCAGCATTTTCCAGTCTCTAGCAGCTTCCAGTTGTCCTGGGCGAGGATTGGTTTTAACACCTTTTCTTGGTGGTTGCTCTCCTGGATGGAGGAATGTTGTCTTTTGTGTGTAATGTTTTGATGGAACAGGTGGCAACTTATTGGTCATGTTACGCTTGTCTTCCAATGCTAAGGCCAAACATCGCAGCACCTGGTCATGGCGCCAAGTAAACCATCCTTGGCTAAGAGCCACCTTACATCCTGTCAAAATGTGCCTTAATGTTGCAGGTGATGAACACAAAGGACATGAGGGATCCTCTCCTACCCAGAGGTTTAGGTTCTGTGGTGATGGGAGAACATCATATGTTGACCTGATGAGGAAACTGATCCTGCTCTGTTCCATTGACCATAGGTCTTGCCAGCCAATCTTGCGTTGTTCCACACTCTCCCATCTCATCCATTCTCCCTGCTTGGCCTGGGAAATGGCCTTTATACACCTCATCCTCTCCTCCTGCTTTTGCACCTCGTTGACTACCAGCTTCCTCCGTTGAGCTGGGGCTGCCTTGTGCCATGTAGGAGGAGCTGAACTGAGACCAAGACCCCCTCTTCCATGTTGAACTTGCCCCATGATATCACCAAGTCGAAGGGCAGCCTTTGCATCCTCTACAGCTTTCTTTGCCACCCAATTTCTTCCATTTTTCAGCACAGGTGCTGCCTCCCTTACGCATTTGTCGTGTGACTCTATTAATGTCATTTCCAGTCTGACCTTGGCGCACTTAAACTCCTCGGTTAGAGCGGATGCTGGTAGCTGCAGTATTTCTTTACCATAAAGTCCCAATCTACTGAGGCAGCGTGGAACTCCCAACCATTTCCTGATGTATGAACTGATTAAGGCTTCCAGCTTCTCTACTGTTCTCAAAGAAACCACAGCAACCTCGGCCGTAGACCAAACTGAAAGCACCAGAGTTTTAGCTTGCCTGGTAAAGCGCTGCTGTCTATGCTCTTCAACCCTTCCACTGCTTGTTGTCTTAACTTCTCCCACACGAACTGTGTCCTTTAGATCCCCGTCATACCATCTCCCAAGACTCTTCACTGGCTTCTCAGACACTGTTGGTATTGCCTCACTGTTAATGTAGAACGTTTTATCTACTACTTTACCTTTAATTATAGAGATGCTCCTTGATTTAGTGGGCTTGAATTGCATTCGTGCCCATTCAGTG
Organism: Acipenser oxyrinchus oxyrinchus; assembly: GCA_030684275.1. NCBI lineage: Eukaryota > Metazoa > Chordata > Actinopteri > Acipenseriformes > Acipenseridae > Acipenser > Acipenser oxyrinchus. Next base: position 11,577,381 of record CM060266.1, read on the forward strand.
TTATTGGTTAATTTGCCCAATAACCGATTAGTGCAGGCTACTGTTGTAGTCATGGTTGTCATGTCATCCATGTACGCTCGAATTGGTGGTAGTCGCATTCCAGAAGCCAAGCGCTCTCCTCCCACTACCCATTTTGATGCCCTAATGATTACTTCCATTGCCATGGTAAAAGCCAGTGGAGAAATGGTGCATCCTGCCATTATTCCAACTTCTAGGCATTGCCATGTAGTGCTGAATTCTGAAGTTGAAAAACTAAATTGCAAATCTCCAAAGTAGGCTTTCACTAAATTTGTTATTGTCATCGGTACACTGAAAAAATTAAATGCTGCCCAAAGAAGTTCATGTGGCACTGAACCATATGCATTAGCCAAATCCAGGAATGTCACATGGAGCTCCTTCCTCTCCTTTTTAGCTGATTGAATTTGTTGCCAGATCACATTGATGTGTTCTAAGCATCCTGGGAAACCTGGAATGCCTGCTTTTTGTATTGAAGTGTCAATGAAGCAGTTCTTTAATAGGTAAGTTGACAATCTCTGAGCAATAATGCTGAAGAAAATTTTGCATTCTATGTTTAATAGGGAAATAGGGCGAAACTGACTGATGCTTGTAGAATCTTTTTCTTTAGGTATAAAGACTCCACCTGCTGGGCGCCATGCTCTTGGTACAACCTGTTTTTCCCATGCCACTTTCATCAATTTCCACAGGATTCGTAGAACTCCTGAAGCACTCTTGTACACTCTGTACGGAACTCCATTAGGCCCCGGGGATGATGAAGCCCTTGCTTTTTTCACAGCTTGCTCTACTTCTTTCCACTTAGGTGCACAGTCCTCCATTTGGTATTCTGGTGGATTGATAGGTGGGATGTCTGAAGGAAATGACTTAGGCTCCTGCCTTTTTGAATCTGTATGTGTTTCCTCCAAATATCTATCCAGCTCAAACTTAGATGTTTTTAGTGTGCCATTCTTCTCACTGGTGAATAACTTCTTTACAAATTTGAATGGGTCTTTATAAAAGTTAGTTCTCGCATGCTCCTTCTTTTTGTAGCGTTTCCGTAGGCACTCAGCTCTGCGCAATGTTGCAAGCTTATCTTTTATGAACCTTTGTAAAAGATTGAGTCCCTCCTTCTGACTTTGTTCTGCTCTTCTCCATTGCTTCCTCAGCTGTCTCCTTTCTCTAACTAAGCGTTCAATCTCCTGCTGTCGTCTAGACTTTCCAGGAATAGTTTGTACTTTTTCCTTCCTTTTTTCAACTCCAAACCTCTTGCTTCCATATGCGTAGATGATGTCCCCAAATTTATCCAGCTTCTTTTCAACTGTTCCACTTAAACTTTCCAATGCAAAGCAGAGATCTGTTTTTACTGTTAGATTTGTGTCCCATACAGTTTTCTCACAAGCTCTTGGCCATTTAACTCCAGGCTTGTGCCTATTGAGGTTCTTTTCTCTCTTACGCTGGTTTGTCTGACCGGGTTCACAAGGATCATTAGGTTCATCACTAACTGTGTCCATGCAAGTATTCCTCACGTCTATGACAGGGGTGCTGATATCTGCGAAATATCTGCGAAAAATGTCTTGTTGCAGGCCATCCATTCTGGGATATTTGGGGGTATATTCTTTTATTTGGATTCTGATCTGTTATCCATGCAGGAATGTGGCGATATCTTCTTGCATGCCCAATTTTAATCATCAATTGATTGGCTGTGCTGAAAAGACTTTCTATTAAAAGACATTTAAATATGCAAGGGTACCATGTGCCGTCTGCCAATTTCACAAGCTTTCCAGTTAATAATGATTTGCATAGCGATTCACCCTACCTTAGCATAGAAAGTTGCATTCTCTCCTTTGTAAACTGAAGCGTTCCGTGGAGGAAGAAGGAAAAAAGGTGCCTCCGGACAGACAGCGAAGCTCTGCGTCCTCCTGATTCTATACATTGTCTCCAGAGGTGCCTGACGAAACAAGACAAGATTACACTGAAGGGGGATGACCAGCTGAGCCATCCAAAAGAATAGCACAGAAAAGTGTAGGAAAGCACAGCATATTCGTAAAGCATTGGCACGCAGTAAATCACAGCATATTCGTAACGCATTGGCACGCAGTAAAGCACAGCATATTGGTAACGCATTGGCAAGCAGTAAAGCAGAGTAAAAAAAAGAAACTTCTTTAAATAACTCAAGAGTATATATGACCCAGGGGCTCCAGTATCGACCCAATTATTCAAAGTTAAAATACCTTCAAGGTGCCTTAAAGCCCATAAAATCAATGGAAACAGGTCTATTCGCATGAGAAGCTAGCACATGCCCAAACCCTCCCACCATGCTCTAATTTCTACTTTGTAAGGGCAAGCCAAAGCTAATATTATGTTTTATAATATTAATAAAAGAACATTGCTATATCCAGTAATGGTATGAAATGTGCCGTACCCTTACACACTTCTCCCACACCCTGTTAGGAATTACCATTCAAAACACAGCTCATCAATAGGACAGACCCCAATGAAAAAAAAACTGTGTTTGAGTGGATGAAAGTGGAGGCAAATTACTGCAGTGTTTACAAGAAGCACATTACTTTATCTTTACTGTATCCCGTGGTGTCCATATAGCAGTGATATAATCCCGATTGTTTTGATATTTGTATTCACACGTCATAGGTAAATCAACTGCAGAATTACTTTGTTTCACTTTTACTCGGGAATGTTCGTTGGGAGAAAATTTTTTTTCTTCTAAACATCGCAGTGTATCCAGTTCATGCTCCCTCCTGCAACAATGCTGGTGCTCTGATTGAAATGAGTGGTGTATTGTGGGAGCAGAACTGGACACAACCCAGCAATGCTGAATGATGATCCACTGTCCCCGATGCCAGAGGAAAATCTGAGGACGTCCAAAGCCAGCAAGAGGGGCCGGAGAGGAAAAAGGAAGCCCAAGCATCCAGTGCCCCCGAGGGGGGAGCCTGAGTGTCCAGCGCCCACGAGGGGAGCCCGAGCATCCAGCCCACGAGGGGAGCCCGAGCGTCCAGCGCCCACGAAGGGGAGCCCGAGCATCCAGCGCCACGAGGGGAGCCCGAGCATCCAGCGCCCGAGGGGAGCCTGAGCATCCAGCCCCACGAGGGGGCCTGAGGGTCCAGGGGGAGAAGCCCCGCTGTCTCCAGTGCCACAGTTGCCACGACTGGATTACCCCACACCACTGCCAACTACACGGCAGTAGAGCCGCTGGGAAGGCTACCTCTGTGTACTCGAGATTTCAAGTGGGTGCCCCACGTGCGGGGAGTGTGGGACTTCCCGGTCAACTGCCCCCTCCAGGTGGAGGGCCTGTTTCTCAACGCCCAGGGGTCTTTCAGTGCTGGAGGAGCCAGCCTTGCCGCTGTCAGCATTTCTGCTGACAGCATTGCTGCTGTCAGCATTGCTGCTGCCAGCATTGCTACTGCTAGCTACACGTCCAAGAGGCAGCATGTCCCCTGCCAGTATTGCCCCTGCTGGAGGAGCCAGCCTTGCCAATGGCAGCATATCCACTGCCAGGATTGCCTTTGCTGGAGGAGCCAGCCGCTGCTGGCTGCACGTCCAGAGGGAGCAGCACTTTAGCTGCCAGAGTGTGCTGCACTGCTGTCAGCCTTTCTGCTGCCAGCGTGGTCACTGGAGGAGGGCCTCACACTGGGGCCACCCATGGCACCATTAACAGCTCCGTTCAGGTCCCAGGACCAGGACTGAGACTTTTGGGCCTATAAGGCCATGTGTGCTACGCACAAGGGGGGAGATGTGCGACAGGGTACGCTACGCTCCTGTGCATATTTTGTTTATTTTGATTTTGTGTTGTATTATTATTATTTAAATGTGTGTATTTCTGCATGGTTTTTTTAGGTTGGCAGGGAAGGGTTAATTGCCTTCCCTGCCAAATCACTTCACATGTAGAATGTACCTGAGTCCGACTGAATGATTGACAAGCTCAGCTGCATAAAAAAGGCAGGAACCTCTCAGTTTTGGTTGGGTGTTCAGGGAGTAAGAACGAGAGAGAGACATGAGTGAAAAGAAATAAAAACAATTGCTACTCATACTGGATTTGGACCGACACGATACTTGCTTGTTCACTGGGTTTTGTATTGTCTGTTTGTTTTGGCCAATGTTCCATTTTATTTTGTGTTCAGTGTTTTCTGTTCAAACCTTTTATTTCATTCATTAAATACGCGCATCAGCGCTTCAACCCGCAGTACTGTGTCTGTCTCTTCCCGGTCTGATGTCACCAGCAAGCCATCCGTGAGCGATATTTACAGATAAAATATTTTTTTAAATACTTAGTTTGGTCGACAGGTAAAACAGAAGTAATTTATACTAGATAACAGCTGAAATCTGTCAAACATGACAACTGCAATAACCGAATGGATATTTGCCACAGTCTTCTAATGCTATACAATTTTTACAAAGCTTCCCTGTGCTGTTTTATACATAATACTTTGTAAAGAACAGTTATCACAATAAACTGCACCAGCTTATATTTAAAATCTAAGAACATGACAATAACTAAAAGTACCAGGCATACTGACATTTGCAATTTAAACACCAAGTTAAACATTTCTGAACTAGATTTGGGAGTTTGAAGCTGCTTGTGTTTTTCAATGATGGCAATAATTGTACGTACTGGCATCTCAGCGAAAGTCATAGCACTAGGATATGGCCAAAAGTTTTGCATCACCCTTTATAAATTTTGCTTCATAAAGTCAAATGAAACCTGCTGAATAATGTTACGTTAACATATTAAATGACATACTGCTTTGTAGTTTACCATACTACTGACTGACAAAAATTGAAAAATGTGACATTTTGAAATACATTTTGAAATATAACATGAAATACTGTACTACTGTTATGGCCTCCGGTAGACTTTTGTCATATCATTTTGTAGTTTCTTTGATTACATGATGTTAAATAAAAGATCTAAATTATGTTCATGTAGTTTTTTAATTTAAATTGTGTCTCAATCCTACAATTACAGGTGTTGTAAAACTTTTGGCACAGCTGTACGCTACATTGCCATCACTATGGAAAACATTTTGGGGTGCCACTGCACTTGTGGTATGTGTTGCTTAATAGAATTGTTGGCCTATAGTTGCAGAGTGAAAAAATATCTATTTGGATATACCAAAAACTTAAATAAACAAGGTTCTGCTTGGGGTTAAATGGGCAATAAACACCCCACCTTGGGGCCGGAACACAATATTCTAGATGAGGTCTTACTAATGCATTGTAAAGTTTTAACACGACTTCCCTTAATTTAAATTCAACACTTTTCACAATATATCCAAGCATCTTGTTGGCCTTTTTTATAGCTTCCCCACATTGTCTAGATAAAGACATTTCTGAGTCAACATAAACTCCTATTAAATCTCTATTAAATGTAATTTGCCATGTGTCTGCCCAGTTCTGAATGCTGTCTAGATCATTTTGAATGACCTTTGCTGCTGCAACAGTGTCGTCTGCAAATTTAACAAGTTTGCTTACTATACCAGAATCTAAATCATTAATGTAGATTATGAATAGCAGAGGACCTAACACTGATCCCTGTGGTACACCACTGGTTACCTCACACCATTATGAGGTTTCTCCTCTAATCAGTACTTTCTGTTTTCTACATGTTAACCACTCCCTAATCCATGTGCATGCATTTCCTTGAATCCCTACTGCGTTCAGTTTGAGGATTAATCTTTTATGCAGGACTTTGTCAAAAGCTTTCTGGAAATCTAAATAAACCATGTCATATGCTTTGCAATTATCCATTGTCGGTGTTGCATCCTCAAAAAAATCAAGCAGGTTAGTTAGACATGATCTCCCTTTCCTAAAACCATGCTGACTGTCTCCCAAGATACTGTTACCATACAGGTAATTTTCTATTTTGGATCTTATTATAGTTTCTATAAGTTTACATATAATAGAATTCAGGCTTATTGGTCTGTAGTTACCTAGTGCGGTTTTGTCTCCAGCCTGTCGGTACAACCCCTGTGTCAAGAGACTGTTGCATGATCTTGGTTAACAGTTTGTAAATAACTTCTTTCATTTCTTTGAGTACTATTGGGAGGATCTCATCCGGTCCAGGGGATTTGTTTATTTTAAGAGCTCCTAGTCCTTTTAACACTTCTGCCTCTGTTATACTAAAGTTATTTAAAACTGGACAGGAACAGGTCGACATGTGGGGCATGTTGTCCGTACCCTCCTTTGTAAAAACTTGTGAAAAGTTTCTATCTCTCTCTTGGCCTTTCTAAATTCCCTTTTGACTTGCGTTTGCAGTTCCAAGTACTCATTCTGTGTACTTTGTTTTTGGTCCCTTTTTTCGCTGAATATTTTTTTTAATTGATCTATTTAACCATTTTGGCCATTTTGTTTTAGATTTTGATTTGATTTGTCTAATTGTTTTGCAACTCTAGTACTGCATTTTTAAAAAACAGCCATCCTTTTTCTGTGGATGCTTCCTCTATTTTACACCAATCTACTTCTGTTAGTCTCTGTTTCATACCTTCATAGTTTGCTTTTCTAAAATTGTACACCTTAGCTTTAGTTATTACTTTTTGGGTTTAAAAAATCACTTAAAATGAGACCATGTTGTGGTCTGAGTTTGCCAATGGTTCTCTGACCTCTGTTTTAGTTATTCTGTCTTCGTTATTTGAAAAGACTAAATCAAGGCATGCCTCCCCTCTAGTCGGTGCCTTTGAAGTCTTTAAAAACTTAAAAGGAGTTGACAAAAGTAACTCTAACCAATACTTAAAGTGCAGAAGAGAAACCAGGACCAGAGGACACAGCTGAAAATTATGTGGAGAGACCTAAGAACGAGGGTAGGAGACGTCTTCACACAGACAGTGGTGAGGAGATGGAATTGGTTAACTACTCGTGTTGTTGATGCTGAATCACTTGGGTCCTTTAAGACCCAACTTGACAATGTTTTGATATCAATCATCTACTAGGAACCTAGATGAGCTTAGATGAGCCGAATGGCCTCCTCTCGTTAATACATTTTCTTCTGTACTAACCTTATTCAGGAATAATAGTAGTCTGCAGTCCAAGTTGTGTAAAACAGGCTGCAAATGTCCCACCCCCAGCTCCACAAACCAGCAGGGATGTCCCAATATTTCTGAACACTACTGTACTGTCATTTTGTGTGGCAGCGACATTTAGATAGTATCTATTTAGTGGAAACCAAAATAGCTTTAACGATATAGCAAACCAGTATAAAATAAATTTGAACAGGAAGTTCTTTTTTTATATTTCAAAATGTTGTATGTTGGTATTGAGTGAAAGTGAAAGACCTCATTTTGATGTGGTGGGAGTGCGTGTTCTATGCACACAGCAGGAGTCTGTCCAGCTGTCACACCCCAGAACATCTCTCATCCAGTAACAATACAACAAAGAGACACACCTTCAGAGGAAACATTTTCTACATGTAAAATGCACTCACCCTAGGATTACTCACTCTACTTGTTATTCTATATGTAAACTAGAATTCTCATTTGAACTTGGCTTTAATACAATGTTTATTGATCTTTTAAAAGTACAAAAAGCCTGTTTGTTTTGGAAGGCTTAATTATCTACAGTGCATTTTATAAGAGAAAGAAAGAAAAAAAGAAAGGTTACAGAAAGGTACATCTATGAACACACCTCCAAAAAGACAGTCAGGAAAAGCCTAGCAACAATCAACAAAAGTCAAAGCAGAGATCAGGGAACAGAAAGAAGAAAGCAAGTGAAAATACTGCAGTTATTACAGTCTGCAATACAATAAGACTGGGAGCTGTGATTGTGGAGATGATTGTCAATAAAACGCTTACCTAATCTTGACTATGCTTTCACTATGCTTTATTACACTTCGCCAAACTTTTATACCAGAAACTTTTATAGGGGAAAGATTCAATGCTTCAAATGAAAGAGCCATGTAATAGTCCGGGCGTGTGAGAAGAGCGTACTCAACAGCCACCCTATCAGAATGACGCATATTTTCACTTTGCCCTCCAAGCACGCCTTGTATACACCAAAGCCTTCTATGAAAAAATACATTTCTATGAAAAATGTGGTGACTAATAACTAATTAAGCTGTATATTAGCTAGCCATCAGTTATTAGTTCCCACCCAACTAGATAGTGTTTCAACATGTACATGTACATCATATGATTTAAATATGGAAACTATAATATATGTAATACATTTTTCTTATATGTTATCTATTAAGTTGTCATGCATTTGTTTTATTAAACCTGTTTTGTTAAAGAATACAGTATATTCAACACAATACATAGTTAATATCACATATATGTTATCATACTGTTGTATATATATGTATATATATATATATATATATATATATATATATATATATATATATATATATATATATATATATATGAGCCTTACAAATGTGGGCACACTGAGGTTAAATACTTATAAAGCACATGCTGCTTGTTTGCATGTCATAAATACTAAATTAGCGAAACAGAGCAATAGAAAATAGAACAAAATAGATTAAAGCCATACTTACATTCAGAAGGAGCTGTCTGGCTCTGTTGGCATTTTAGTGATGATAATGATTATTTTCCTCCAACACAGGTAGGAAAGCAGGGCTCTGCTCTATCACACTTTTTGTCCTCATTCAGAGTCTGTTTCATTCCCACCTCTGGCCGTGCACAAAGGCATTTTGTTCAAAGTTCGCTAAATAATGCAATAAAAAAAAAAAACAGGCAGGGCTTTACAACACAATACAATCGCTTTAGTGTTTTTATACTTGTTTACATTTGCATACAATCCTCCAATAGAAACCCAGCCACTGGGAAGCAAATCACAGGGTGAGGCTACGTCCATGCACTGGCACTGACAGCTGAGCTGCACAGCCTTTCACAAGAACTTACAAAACTGCTCCAGTGAAGAGGGTCTTTCTCAAGAGATAGGTATGCTTTTCTGATCTGTATGAAATTAATCCAATTTAACAGCAAGGGGCCTAACAGACCCTACAGCACAGAAGACGATTTAGAGGGCAAGACCTGCTGCTTCTGCTTTGCCAAAGTGTTTAGAGAACATGTGATTAAATTAGCAAATCTCAAACTAGTATTCTTCGTTTGGCCAATTTGTTCCTACATGAAGGATTGATTTAATGTATTTCTACAGAGATAAATACATTGCTACTACAGTATACAATGTAACCTGCATTAGCTAAAAGCTCAGCAATACACTGCGGCACAGATTTACAATTTAAATATAAAATCTTACTAAAATACGGTATAATTTAGTGCCATATTAAAAATGATACGAATGCAAACATGTAATATCACAAAATATATTTAAAGATTACCATTCCCAAAACCAAAAAATGCTATTCTTAACATTGTATTTACAGTTAATATTAATTCCTCTATGTTAATATGAATTCCTCCATATTTAATAAATGTATTATTCAAAAAAGCTTTGAGTTGTATTAAAGGGATGTTTTACTAGTTTTACTGTGGGAGATAATAAAACTGCATTTAGTGGATATTTATAATCCTCAGTCATAAAAATTGGGTCACAAGGTACTAATTATGGCTTTTATTTGCCACTCAAATAACTGTCCTAGATTTGTATTGGAGATACTATACAGTATCCACTTAATTGTCAGGGTAGGTCAAAATGGAAGATTCAAACGGTAACATTTCCTTGCTATCTTTAGGGTTTATTTGACTACTCTCGGCTTTGTGTACTCTACAAGTTGATTTAATGACAAGCCAATGACCTCCACCTACAGTATATTGAATTTCAATTGTCCATTCAGCCAATCATTAAACAGCCTACAAATACCTCATGTTCAGACTACTACTGTACAGCTAAACATTAGTGCTACTCTGCCGTTCTCTCTGGGATTGTACCTGTTTTTGAATTTAAAATTTAGTTTTAGCGTTGGAAGGTTTAATAGAAACAGCTACAAAAACAGAAAATGTAATTTGTAGATGGTTTCACAGACCAGATTAGCACTAATCTTGGTCTACCCACTGTGAATTTAAGTAAAGCAGTCCAAGACTACCCAGTATAGCCAACGTCTCAGTAGTGTCAGGGTGAAGCAGTCAAGAGGGGGTTTCACCTTTACTAGGAACGCATCTTTCCATGAGAAACACACAGGCACATTCACACTTTACTTTAAGTGCTGCTGTGGCATTGACTTTCCTTTCAAAGAGAGTTTTAGCAACCAGTTATACCAGTTATACAAAACTCACAGACATCAAAACAAAACCGTGTAACACAAAAGGAACAATCTGCAGAAGAGAAAGATGATAACCCGCCAAATGCAGGTTAATTTGGTCTGAGGCGGGTACATTTCACATACTTACACACCACAGTGGCAGATCATTTTTTTATTATTTATTATTTATTTATTTATTCGTTTTTTTGCTTGCTTGCTTGGCTTGGCTCGAGTTTAAATGATTTGGCACCCTCTAGCTTTCATCTTATATACAAATACTTTACGGTACACTTTGCAATCAAGCGATCTGTGGTAAATACCGTCTATATACACATCATGTGGAGACATTTTGAAGATATCAAAAAAAGCCCCCTGAAAGAAAACAGATGGACGTAGACTAATTACAGATGCACTCCACTTATAAGGGACAATGGAAATCAGTACTTTATAAACAAAGTACATAGTAAACACAACTTGAAATGCTGTCTGTACCTACGAACATAAGAACTTTAAAACAAAGAAGAGGAAATTATTATTTGTACAAAACACACCTGTGGGCCGAACAATGCAATAAGTAGCAGCGTTTTATGAATTTATATTTGCGCTAAATGTAATTAAAATTGTATACGGTATACGTTTGCACTGTACATCAGCTGTGCCAACAAAAATATAGAAGAATAAAAGTAAACAGCAACTGTTTTTCATGCCTGACTTCACAAATGCCGCTGTGACTGTAATTTAATGTCCTGGATGTACCTTATTTGTGCAAAATATCTGTACCAACTGTACGTATTAAACAGGATCCGCTTTAAGTGGAGTGCACCTGTTTTCATGAATTCATGACAACGGACAAACTCGGGAATGGCTTGTTTTCGACAATACCAACCAGAACATCTACTGCTCGGAATGCCGGGTATATTCACAAGAGAAAAAATAAACACAAAAATTAACAATTTGTGGTAGGAACAAGTAACTGGAAGTTGGAAAGAGCAAGAATTGTCAAAGTGCCATGAACACTGCATCGGGATTTCTGCAGTGAAGGCAGCACCCTAACCTCTACTCTACTAGTACACAAGCAGTGAAAGCTTTAGCTTTGCTCAGAGTCAAAACAGCTAATTTTGAAAAGCTCCAAATATTTAGGACTGTATATGCAATTCAGAAGAATGGGAGGCCTTTCTCAGATTTTGTCTGGATGTGTAAGCATTGGATTTTTATAACATTTGTGTTGTGTACATTGCTGTCGTGTAAATAGTTTTTAATTCATAATCTGATACATTAAAATAAATTATACTATGCCTATCAACATTGAGTTCATCCCACTAAAATTAAAAATAAAATTGGAAAGGGAGATTCGGTATTTACATCCTATTGTCATTTTATTATTAATTTTATTTTAGCAGACAGCATTTTATTCTATCCGGTGAAGTTTTCATTTTAATACAGTGACTGCTATTTTAAACACATTGTATTATGAAGTGCCCCAGTCTAACGCGTTGTTTTTGTCATTATTGTTATCATTATTGAATGTGCTATAAACTCTGAAAGGGAATTCAAGTTATTGATAGTAAACTATAATGCAAACACGTTAGATAAAGTAAACTCAAATGTATTATTATTTTTTGCTTATTTAGCAGACACGACTTACAGACTAGGGTGTGTGAACTATGCATCAGCTGCAGTCACTTACAACAACGTCTCACCCAAAAGACAGAGCACAAGGAGGTTAAGGGAGTTGCTGAGGGTCACACAATGAGTCAGTGGCTGACCTGGGATTTGTACTGGGGTCCTCCTGGTTACAAGCCAATTTCTCTAATCACTGGCCTCCTATTTGGTATTTATGGTGAATTTTGGTGAACATTTGAATTTACTATGACTGGAATCACATTTATCTTGAGCTGACACTTGTTTTAACGCTTGAAAAAAAGTTAATGGTTAGCAGATCCTCAGTTAGTGTGACAATATAAAATAGCAGCACTTTTTGCAATGATTTTCATTATTTTGGAATGAATTTGATTCTCTCTATAGGGTTGATGTACGGAAAGGGCTAAATCTAGGAAGTACTGTACTTACAGGAATGACAAACAAGCAAGAGTATTTATGCAAAGAGGTAGAAAGAAGACAGCTTCAGTTCCTGTCAGTGATGTCACATGGTTACAGATGGTGCTGTCATGGAAGAGGAGCTAGTTTATGTATGATTGCTTTGGCAGTTTCTTTTGTTCCCTTATTTAACATATTAAAAGCACATTGCAACACATGTTAAAACTGCATTTTTAGTGGACTATCAACAAACATTACACTGGGCCGGTAAAATGTCTGCCCTGGTGGCTAGTGCATGGAAAAGTTTATTTCGAGCCCTGTAGCACCGCAACTAGCAGCTCACAAGAGAAAAGACATGTTTCAGAGATCTATAGCACCGCAACTAGCAGCTCACAAGAGAAAAGACATGTTTCAGAGATCTATAGCACCGCAACTAGCAGCTCACAAGAGAAAAGACATGTTTCAGAGATCTATAGCACCACAACTAGCAGCTCACAAGAGAAAAGACATGTTTCAGAGATCTATAGCACCGCAACTAGCAGCTCACAAGAGAAAAGACATGTTTCAGAGATCTATAGCACCGCAACTAGCAGCTCACAAGAGAAAAGACATGTTTCAGAGATCTATAGCACCGCAACTAGCAGCTCACAAGAGAAAAGACATGTTTCAGAGATCTATAGCACCGCAACTAGCAGCTCACAAGAGAAAAGACATGTTTCAGAGATCTATAGCACCGCAACTAGCAGCTCACAAGAGAAAAGACATGTTTCAGAGATCTATAGCACCGCAACTAGCAGCTCACAAGAGAAAAGACATGTTTCAGAGATCTATAGCACCGCAACTAGCAGCTCACAAGAGAAAAGACATGTTTCAGAGATCTATAGCACCGCAACTAGCAGCTCACAAGAGAAAAGACATGTTTCAGAGATCTATAGCACCGCAACTAGCAGCTCACAAGAGAAAAGACATGTTTCAGAGATCTATAGCACCGCAACTAGCAGCTCACAAGAGAAAAGACATGTTTCAGAGATCTATAGCAGCATTTCTCTAACTGGGGGTCTCGACCCAAAAAGGGGTCGCAAGGCTACAAAAAATACAGACATAACCTTAAGATTAGGGCTTCTGACTTTCGATTTTAACCGATAAAACACCTGATACAAAAATGCAAACACTGGAAATGATTTCTCAATTCACATGACTTCACCCCTTTCCCTGACTTGTAACTATCATTAATTCGTTCTGAATACTTTAAACCCACCCCAACTACTGAGTGGCACCAAATTCTACATTTCTATTGGCTTGCGAGATTTAAAACAAGATTACAATTACAGTAGAAGGCTTGTTTGCATGACTTAAACTAGATTACAGTTAGAGTGTGTGAATTTAAAACAGAATTGCAAATTGTGGCAAAATGTAAAAAAATGCCTAGACACACACAAACCTCAGAAGAATGTGCCGGTGACCATAAGGATTTTGCTGTGGAAGACAGCAAAGGAAAGAAGGTACAACTAAATGTGCAAGTACTGGCTGTCCAGTTACTACTATTGTGATGGAAAAAAGTAACCGAAAACAATAATTTCAGACAGTATATACAAAGCGAAAGCCCTGAAAAAAAAAAGATTTACATAAAACTCGAAAATAGATCAAAATAAGCAAAGAAAAAAACAGAAGCCTTAAGATCCTTAGCATTACATTACAGCAAATATAGACTTAATCCTGAACAGTAAATGGTGCAATGTGAAGCCAGACCTCCTGTTGTGTTTACCAAGTGTCACGTTTGTTTGTTTGTTTGATTGTGTATATAGTTGTGTATAAACTAGCGCCGGTCAAAAAATCTTTTTTAAATGTTCAGATTTGCTACAATCCTTGGACAGTGTTATGATTATTGCTACAATCATTGGCAAGCGTTTGTTTGCAAGTACTGTACTTCCAGCTCCCAGAACTGTTTGCTGTGAAATGTTAGACGCACATTTTTCAGACAGTAACAAGTGTTTCTTAAATGTCTACATACCCCCTGAAGAAAAGACTTTGAAAGTGGCAGGCGTTATTCATAAATCAGAGTACAAGTAGACGGTACCGATATTATAAGCTTTTGATGCTTCATTCCATTTCTGATGGCAAAATTATTATTATTTTTTTTTTTAATTTAGTAGTCGCCAATTAGCTTTTTGCTATTTTCTCCCCAATTTAGTAGTGTCCAATTTTTTTTTTTTTTTTAGCTCAGCTCACCGTTACCACCCCTGCGCTGACTAGGGAGGGGCAAAGACGAACACACTCTGTCCTCCAAAGCGTGTGCTGTTAGCCGCCCGCTTTACTACACACTGCAGACTCACCATGCAGCTACCCAGATATACAGCGTCGGAGGACAACGCAGCTTACAGGCAAGCCCGCAGACGCCCGGCCAGACCACAGGGGTCGCTGGTGCACCGTGAGCCGAGGACACCCTGGCCGACCTAACCCTCCCTGCCTCCCCTGGGCGGTGTTCAGCCAATTGTGCACCGCCCCCTGGGAGCTCCCGTCCTCTGTCAGCAAAGAAACAGCCTGAATTCGAATCGGCGACGTCCAGACTATAGGACGTATCCTGCACTCTACGCGAGTGCTTTTACTGGATGCGCCACTTGGGAGCCCTGCAAAATTAAATCTTACTGCACACAGAACAACCATCTTGAAGCAGAAACACAAGTGACACAAATGGTCTAATACTATGCCATGGTTTCATTTTCTAATCTGGTTATTTATTTATGTTTGGTTGAAATAAAAGTGCATTTTATATTAGCTAAAAATAAAAATAAAAAATCCTGAAAACCGTTGCTACCCCCCAACCCCCTCAACCATGGATCTTGCCACCCACCCCACACACACTTTTAGAAAGGCTCCGGCGCCGTTGACTGCAGGCTTAATGATTACATATCCATGCTTCATTTAGCATTCCTATGTAGTATTGTGGCAATGTGCCCCGCCCCTGTGTGCATTTGTGTGTTATATGTTGTATGTTGCGTGTGTTAATGTTAGTGTATTGTAGTTGGTACACGGGATATAAATGGGTGTGTGCAGCACGAGTTATTTAAAATGTATAATTGTATTTAGGCACAAGGATTGCACATCACTTCACGTGCATTTAAAGTAATTAATATGCGCGCACGAGGTTGCACATAATTAATTCACGCTGGGATTCAAGTGAATAATTCATTAGTAATTGAATCCCGGCACAACAGTATATATAGATGCACATTTCACTCACTTGGGGTTGGGTGTTCGGTGAGTAGTGAACGGGAGAGAGAGGAGGAGAAAGAAAGTGAAAGCATAACAATTGCTATTGCGTGCAAGAGGCACCATGTTTGTTTATTCTTACTCACCGTGTTTGTGTGTCTGTCCGTCCACTGTTTGTTAAGTGTCAGTCTGTTTTGTTTGTCTGTTCATTTTGGCTGAAGTGCCGTGTCCTGTCTTCTGTTTTGTTTAAACCTTTTATTTATAATAAACCGCGCAGCCGCGCTTTCATTCACCATTTCATCTGTCCTGTGTGTTATTCATATCTTGGATCTGACGGCACCACTCAGCCAGCCGTGTGACAAGTATGTACAGTAATTTCATATGATAACGTACTGTGTGTGTGTGTGTGTGTTGGGGGGGGGGGGGTCATCACAACCTGAAACATTTGAGAACTCCTGCTCTATAGCACCACAACTAGCATGTCACTAGAGAAGACATGTTTCAGAGCTCAAAAGCACCACACCAGGATTTGATGACTGTGGCAAAAATTATATTCAAAGTATTTATAAACAAGAAAGGTAAATTAGTAACTTCAGCATTTTGTGAACTCTTAAAAATACTGGATGTCATAATCAAGAAGGGAGCAGCAGAAAATTACTTTAAACAAAACATTAAAACCTTTTTTTATACCCTACCATAACTAAATAAAATGCCACAGCTAATTTTTGCTTTTTGTACATGTTTTATCGAATGTTAAAAGTCTAAGTTTTAACAAAGATGACAGTCTTCAGTCCACTTGTCTGACCTCCTCCACCTGCTCCGGGTCACTGTCCGTGGAGCACGCAGAGCTTAGAGGACGGCTGTGTGAGGCAGCACTGGATGGGGGGCTGCTCATTTGGGTGTGGAATGAGGGGAAGAGCCTTTGGCTCTGGAGGTCTTCAGTCTCCAGAAGGTTACGGCAGCCAGTCCAACTCCAGCTGTAGGTGGAGAAGTTCTGTTGAAAGCTTTCCAGTGTCTCAGGGGTGTGCCACTTTCCCAGTTCATCCCACAATTTCGAGGTGTCCCTCTGCTTGCTCTGAAACAGCTCTTTCAGGTATCGGTTACTTCCCTCCTTGACCTGCCAGACAGAGAGCTCAGACAAGGCAAATATGCAGCACATTTCTGCATGCAGTCTTTTTTATAAATTATAAAGTTATTGCTTATCAGTGTCATTGCGTTTAAAAAAGAGTTTCTGTCATTTACTTAAATCACTGTCGGAATCAAAAACAACGAAAATCGTAACCCTCTTTTCAATATGGCCAATATTAATTTTTTTTCACAGAGCTTACCCTTTTCCTTATTAGAGCCATGTTGTCGTACCTCATTGTACTTCTAGTTTTCTTAGATATTCTTAATTTGACCTGCACCGGGCTTATCATCTTTTTCGTTTTGGGTCCTGGTCTCATCGCAATAACCTGAAAGCGAAACAACTTAGCCAATAAAAACAGTGCAGAAAATCAATGAATAAATACTTAATGATTTCTGTATTAATTGATGGAACAGGAGCAAGGGCTGTGAGGAGTAAGTCCTGGCTCTTGAACTAGGAATTCTGTGCTTGTGACTTTTGGAAGATGACACGCTTTCCCCTTGACTCGTGGAGACCCGCCCTCACGGAGGTGAGGCCGAACAGATTGGCCTCCAAGGCCTCCAAGGCTGGGGCCCAAGCGTTACTCCGCCAAGGAAAATGAAGAGAAGATAGAGGAAACATTTGGGAAGAATAGAATAAGTCGCCCCGACTAACAAGGAACGCCTGCGCTTTGGGAGATCAGCACGGCCAGACCCAGTGTTTGACCCAGGGATTAAATACGGAGGTTAATTGATAGATTGGCTTGCTTAACACGGGAGGAGCCCCTGCACCTGCTCCCCGGTAAATACCGTAATCACACATTGTATCTATTGTACAGAATTGATAGAAGACGGACGTATTTTCACTGAACAACAGGAGATGGCTATTATAAACATGGTAATTGAAAACGCCGCCATCCGCCTAAAAGACATTCAGGCAAGAATGATGCAGGACAACGAAGTATTTCACAATATTCAGAGTGTTAGCTTGGCAACTATTGATCGTGTCCTGATAAGAAATGACATCAGGACAAAACAAGTGTACAGGGTGCCATACAAGAGGAACAGCGACAGGGTGAAGGAGATGCGGTATCAGTATGTAGAAGTAAGTCATTTTCTGTGGTATGTTCTTATCTGTACAACTGTGCAATATGATTATAATGCTGTCGATATTGGATTGTATGATACATTTCTATCCCCCTAGAGAATTCTGGAGCTTCATGCCAGTATTGCACCCCAGGAATATATCTTGTGAATGAGGCTGGATTCAATCTGTCCAAAAGAAGGAGACATGAAAGAAATGTGATTGGTCATTGTGCCACCGTTCAAGTCCCTGGTCAACGAGGTGGTAACATCACAATGTGTGCAGCTATATCTCGACATGGAGTCATTTGCCAAAGAGTAATTATAAGCCCATACAACACTGCATGACTGCTTAGTTTCCTGGATCAACTGCTTGAGCATTTGATTCCTGATGGAGATGTTGGAGTAGAGGGTCAACACCAAATATAATTCATCATAATTTGGGATAATGTTCCATTCCATCACTTGTCCGAGAGTGGTTTCAAGCGCATGCTATGTGCAATTCTATTCCTTCCACCATATTCACCATTCTTGAATCCCATTGAAGAGTTCTGCTCGGCATGGAGATGGAAGGTTTATGACCACCATCCCCAAGAGTAGGCTACCCTTATCCAGGCCATGGAGGCTGCCTGTGAAGACATCACAGTTGAGGACTGTCAAGGGTGGATCCGCCATGCAAGGCTTTTTTTCCCCAGGTGTATGGCAAGAGACAATGTGTTGTGTGATGCTGATGAACTTGTGGCCTGACAGAAATGAAAGGCAAGGCAATGGGGAATAGAATTACAACTGGATTTGTCAAATTATGTGATGTGTACATTATGTTTTTTGTTCTAAGAATTTTATATACTTTGGTTTACTGACTGACAATGTAAGCTTTTCATTTGTGCTTAACTTGTACAAAGGACTGTAACACCTCAGTTTGTTTCTATGTGTTAACAGATTTTTATGTTTGCATTAACTGTTTTGCTTTGAAATTGTAATTTTGTTGACCGACAATTGCAGTTTTGCAAAATGCAACACAATTTTGTATTGTTTTGTCTATTGTTTATATAAGGAACACCATAGTTTAAAGAAATGCTTTCAAGCGATTGGGAAAAACTGTAATATACATTTGAATAATTAAACAAAAAAAATGTAGTGTGTTCAGTAACTCTCTCAAAAAAGTGCAGTCAAAAGGATCAATTAAGGCCCAAAAATGCAGCACAAATGCACAAATAATTTTTCAAATGTTTTGTTGCAGCAACATAATGAAAATCCCACAGTCTGTAATGTATACAAATGTATGTGGTCATGTGGCATGTCACATTATCTACTAGACCTATATAAGCTGCGTGAGAGCAACTATTTAGCAACAATCCTGGGAGAGCAGAAGGATCAAGGGGCATGGTAGTGGGAGTCATGCATCCGGCTTGTCCCTTAACGCCGTGGCTGCATTGACCAAAATGGAAAATTACCTTTATTGTAACAGTATCCTGGGAGACAGTCAGCATAGTTTTAAGAAAGGGAGATCGTGTCTAACTAACCTGCTTGATTTTTTTGAGGATGCAACATCGACAATGGATAATTGCAAAGCATATGACATGGTTTATTTAGATTTCCAGAAAGCTTTCAACAAAGTCCTGCATAAAAGATTAATCCTCAAGATTCTGCTAGTAAGCAAACTTGTTAAATTTGCAGACGACACAAAAATAGGAGGAGTGGCAAACACTGTTGCAGCAGCAAAGGTCATTCAAAATGATCTAGACAGCATTCAGAACTGGGCAGACACATGGCAAATGACATTTAATAGAGAAAAGTGTAAAGTACTGCACGCAGGCAATAAAAATGTGCATTATAAATATCATATGGGAGATACTGAAATTGAAGAAGGAATCTATGAAAATGACTCAGAAATGTCTTCATCTAGACAATGTGGGGAAGCTATAAAAAAGCCCAACAAGATATATTGTGAAAAGTGTTGAATTTAAATCAAGGGAAGTAATGTTAAAACTTTACAATGCATTAGTAAGACGTCATCTAGAATATTGTGTTCAGTTCTGGTCACCTCGTTACAAAAAGGATATTGCTGCTCTAGAAAGAGTGCAAAGAAGAGCAACCAGAATTATCTTGATGAGATTCTGGGATCAATAAGCTACTAACAACCAAACGAGCAAGATGGGCCGAATGGCCTCCTCTCGTTTGTAAACTTTCTTATGTTCTTAACATGCCAGGACTCTTGGGTCATGGTGGACCTAGTGCAACATATTGTGACAAGCACCAGGCATGCTACCCTGGCCCAAATCACGGAATCCTTCACTAATGGACAAGACACACTTATTTCCACTCAAACAGTGGTCCAGGACCTACACATTGTGGACTTCAGTAGCAGGTCTCTACTTGTTTGACTAGTCTGTGTATAATGCAATTCAATACAACCCCCAGAGGGAATGAGAATGAACGTGGTGAATTGATAATGCATGTACCTACACTGGCAGGCAAAATGATGGTGTCATCGGCCTTAAAACAGACTGGGGGTGGGACGTTGTGACAGAAAGACAATGATTCTTGGTAAAACTCCCTCTTGACCTGTGAGGGCGCTAAGTAATGGAAACAGAGTACCCTGGACTGCTTGGCCTGACACTTCGTTCCTAGGGTTAAAAGGAAGTCATCATTTAAAAAAGGGGCGGAGCTTCGGTACACTAACTAATCGACCTGGAAGGGAAATGATGTGGCAGACACGGATTGGCTTACCAAGGGGTTATGAGTGAGGGTATAAGTAGGGGTCAAAGCGACATAATCTGTTCTTTTGTTTTGGTTATTGAAAAAGAACCCGGAAGGACCTGTGTTTGCAATATACGTATCGTGAGCTAACACGTTCCGGAGCTGTCGCCAGAGGCCAGCACAAACCCGGAACAGCACTGCACTCGTATCACCATAAACTGTATTTGCACCACAAGCATTAATTCACGCACTAACAGACTTGTGTGTTTTGTGTTTAATGTGGGGGTACAATAAACGGGACTATTATTTAGGGACCAACCCAGGGATTATAAAGTCAGGCATTGGATAGAAAACTAATAAAATAAACCTTTGCACCTGGATTATAACTGTCTGTCTGTTCATTGATCACCTGCACCTGCACACTATTAACCACTCCCTTAATTCCTAAATATCTTGGAATTCGTGAATACCTAATCATCTTCTCTTTAAATATATGCAAAATATTTAAATAAAAATCCACCCTACAGGTTGTAGTGTATCCCCTCCTAGTGGTTAATAACACTGACATCAGCATAAGACATGTACTTACCTCCCAACAACAGAGCTTGCTCTTTAGTTGAATGGTAAGACATTTGTCTTTGAATTGTATGGTTTGTGGTTCACATCCAGCCCTTGTTTTTCCATTCAATTCAATGGGCTGAGATGCCAGTTCATTACCAGATAAAGTGGTACCACAAATATTCTCAATTTACAGCCAACGCAGAATGACTATGTGGGACAATTGTTCCCTCAAAACACATGGTCACTGTCAAGGTTGCTACCACATTGAATTGTGTACCAGTCTTGGCTGTCCCCATTACAGAAACATGTTTTGGGGTACAATGAAGAACAATTGTCCCACACAGTCATTTACATGGCTAGTAAACTGATAATATTTTGGGTACCACTGCAGCTGTGGGACCAGTTTTTGATTAAAATAAGTTGTATTTATTTAAACAGGAGACAATGATCTATTCAGTGATACCAAGATATTTCGTGAGCAATGTGCCTGAGTGGGAAAAACTGGGCCCCAGCCCTAGTTGTCAACACTGACAAAAATGGTTCATATTTTGGGCCACGACTGCATTTGTGAGATAGCTTGATCACTAAAATCGTTTGCATATATTTAAAGAGGACATGATTAGCTATTCAGTGCTGTTTTTTTAACTAGATTAAAACGCATTTTTAGAATCTATCGTATATATCTTAAAATTATTTTCAAGTGGAGTTGCTAAGAGCTGGCGGGATAGTGTTGAGTGGCACTGCTGCCATTGCTAGCCTGGTGACCTACCGTGTTCTTCCTGTGGAGTGAGATATGGCCCCCCGGCTCACCTTCTGGATTCAAGGCCGGGTGCCTGAGCCCGGACTTTCTCAGCAGCCTCTTAGGCTGTGCTTCTGCTGTCAGACACGGCAACACTGAGTACGGGCTACATGATTTACCTAACACACACACACACAACAGGTAACAAACTCAGTCATCACATTTCAACTCTATCACAAAATATACATGGGGAATATACTGCAGATGGTGGCCTTACATATACTGAGCATTCTTATTCCAGCCATATACACATTGGTGTTCTGCATATTCATATCTCAGTAATGCATGTTAAATTCTATCTTGTTATGGGATACCTCAGTGGTTACCAACATTCCAGATACAAAGTTTAAACATTTCCAGTAAGCGTGTTTAATCTTTAAGTTTAAAAAAGGAAATGAAACGGTTGGAAAAAAACCAAGTGCTCAAGAACCACAATGTAGTTGAGTAAAGGGCCTACCACAATGTAGTTGAGTAAAGGGCCTACCACAATGTAGTTGAGTAAAGGGCCTACCACAATGTAGTTGAGTAAAGGGCCTACCACAATGTAGTTGAGTAAAGGGCCTACCACAATGTAGTTGAGTAAAGGGCCTACCACAATGTAGTTGAGTAAAGGGCCTACCACAATGTAGTTGAGTAAAGGGCCTACCACAATGTAGTTGAGTAAAGGGCCTACCACAATGTAGTTGAGTAAAGGGCCTACCACAATGTAGTTGAGTAAAGGGCCTACCACAATGTAGTTGAGTAAAGGGCCTACCACAATGTAGTTGAGTAAAGGGCCTACCACAATGTAGTTGAGTAAAGGGCCTACCACAATGTAGTTGAGTAAAGGGCCTACCACAATGTAGTTGAGTAAAGGGCCTACCACAATGTAGTTGAGTAAAGGGCCTACCACAATGTAGTTGAGTAAAGGGCCTACCACAATGTAGTTGAGTAAAGGGCCTACCACAATGTAGTTGAGTAAAGGGCCTACCACAATGTAGTTGAGTAAAGGGCCTACCACAATGTAGTTGAGTAAAGGGCCTACCACAATGTAGTTGAGTAAAGGGCCTACCACAATGTAGTTGAGTAAAGGGCCTACCACAATGTAGTTGAGTAAAGGGCCTACCACAATGTAGTTGAGTAAAGGGCCTACCACAATGTAGTTGAGTAAAGGTCCTACCACAATGTAGTTGAGTAAAGGGCCTACCACAATGTAGTTGAGTAAAGGGCCTACCACAATGTAGTTGAGTAAAGGGCCTACCACAATGTAGTTGAGTAAAAGGCCTACCACAATGTAGTTGAGTAAAGGGCCTACCACAATGTAGTTGAGTAAAGGGCCTACCACAACAATCTAAGAACAATCTGGGATAGTGGGAATGTACAGTAAGAAGTAATGGTGAAACTCAGTCATATAGAGCATTGTCAATGAACCTGCTTAGAAACTAAATAAAAGAAGTGATTTACATGAAATTATGGTTGGTAATGAATTGTATCACAGTAATATCTAACAGTGCCGTCGCGCAAGTTTCGTCTGAATTGGATAAGGTATGGCCATGTCCCCAGTGCGAGGTAACCACAGGGAATCAGGTGGCTATGGAAATGTAAAGGTCCCTTACTACCACAGAGCGGCTTGAGGTATTTAAGCAGTTGCTTGTCAGTCAATCCCATGAGGCTGGCCCCTTTAGAGTAGTCTCCAATAACATGGTCTCCCTCGAGTTTCATCAATTTCTTCTTTAGTGTTCTCATGAACATTGCATGGTAATACCTAATGGGGTTAAAGAAAACACAGAAAATAGGTTTATTATTGGTACCCTTTTAAAAAATACATTGTTAGATGACCAATGCAGTACCTTTTAAGCTTGCAGTTGATAGGACCTGACCGGTGCACCCCAATAAAAGTCAGGAGATGCACCAGTTATTCTCACTCAAGTGTTCACCTCATCTCACCTCATCTCATTTTTACAGACAGTACCTGCTCAGGTTGCTATGATACAGTCTGTCTGGCATGAAGTAGTGTCATATGGGATGAATTAACTCAATGGCCTATCAGTTTTAGACATGTTTTATTTTTGTATTTGTAGACACCATTAAAATGTAACTTAGTAAAAATTGTCTACTGCCGTGGTAATTGTATGCATTAAACATTACTGCAACATTACTGTAATAGTAGAATTATAGTTGAATTATTAAAATATCAACAAACATAAAACACATTCCCTAAAAGTATCTTTCTATATATTATGGCAGCAAGAAATAAAACAGAACAGTTTCCAGCTCACCTGACAATCTCCCCTGTTTGCTTGTGAGAAAGTGCGCCCATTCCAATCATTTTGGTTATCACAGTGTAGAACACTGTGTCTACAACATCTTTGGAATGAACTTCTTTGGCAAAGTTAGATGAAACTAAAAACAAAGAAAAGATAAAGGTCCTATAGATTTAACCTTCCAAGGCTTTAAAAAAAAACTTTCTCATCATGTTCTTCTCCTGCCACAGCTCTATATGTGTTACAGGCAATAGAGCCCCATCTGACTTCACAGTTTAAAATAACTACTAACAGAATATAGACCATTCTTTCTATTACCTAAGTGGTCCATATGTTTCAGGAAAAGGATGATCATTTTCACTCACATGCTTTTTTTTTTTCACTCACATGCGTGAGTGTTTTGAAAGCTTGTGTATCAACAAGGTACCGTAGCAACTTATTAACCCTTAAAAAATTCCAAATGTATTGAAATATTCTTTTACATTGTTTGTGATAACAACATTTGTTGTTATCACAAACAATAACAACCAGATTTGTTTTTGATACAAAATGCAACATATTAAATAAAAAAAACAATATATTGTCTTCTGAAGCCGTGCAGGAAGAGAGATGAGAAAAGTAAGGAGGCATTGCTTTCAATATAAAAAGTTAGCCTTTACTATTAATTCAATTTAAAAATATTGCTGAACAAAATCTAAAAAAGGATTCTGTTGACGGCTATATGAAGACGCACCAGTTAGTGTGTCACAGACATTCACCTTGATCAGTTTTTCTTGGGATAAGGCAGCGTGTTACATGACAGATATTACGGGGTTAAGTTTTATACCAATGCGCTACATTGTAGAATTGTGGTACGTACTGAATGTTCCTATCTCCAGGGATATCAATGTAAGTTATCAAACTAATTTGTTCTTCATATTGCAACTGCATGTTTTCTTACCATTCAAGGCCTGGGAAAATCTTCTGAAGTCTGTCACCACTGCTAGGAAATCTTCAAAACTAACCATTCCATCTCCTGGAAGACAAACACATTAAAGCCTTTATCATACAGCAGAACCACTCTTTACTAGTTAATATCCTCACTGAGCATTCGTTTCTGTTTGACACAAGGGAAGCGGTACACACAATTCCCCCAACAGCTCACCATCTATATCAGCACTTTGCACAGCCATTTTCAGTTCCTCTTCGCCTACAGATAGCCCCAAATCTTTCAGACGGGACCCCAGCAGAGGGGCATTAACACAGTTCTCACTGTTCCTATCGAACAGTCCAAACACTTCACGGAAAGCTGCAAGAACATTGAGACGGAAATTATTATTATTATTATTATTATTATTATTATTATTATTATTATTATTATTATTATTATGGGTTCACCATTATGTGGTACCAAAAGCAGGGCTAATTTAATTAAACTGAACCTGAAATAAGAGCTCTGTCTCCTCATTCTGCCCTCCAGATAAAAAGTTTTCAAACTGCCTCCTTGTAACAGGGAGTGTGGGTTAGCTGCTGACAGACAGGCAGGGAGACAGCTGACACACCACTCGGACGTGCAAGATTTATTAAAGGTAGCATACACAAAAAGAAAACATAAAAAAACCACAAACAAAAACAGCTAAGAAATAAAAGCTTGCTGTGAACACAGGTGTGCTCTTTCTCCTCCTATAACAGGAGGTTCTGCTGACACACCCCTCCTCCTATACTGTCGAGCAGGATTACAAACCCCAAAACGAATCTCTGTCCTTCGCTAGACACAATAAATAAACAAACTCTAACCCCAGTGTGGCAGGGCGGACCCCTGCCTGGAAGAAATGTGTTGGGGTTTGGCAGGGATAGAGTCCATTTCTGTCCCTGCCAGTGTGTGTGGCTGCATTTGCACAGCCACAGGTGTAATTAGTTTAGTTAATTTAATTGATACCTGTTTTATAGTTTAATTGGTGCCACCTACCTGTAATAAGCAGGCAGGTATTTAACCCTTTGAGGTCCATTTATTCAGCGCCTCTCAGGCGTGTCAGGTCTAATTTATTTTCACACAAGCTGTTTATTTTTACACGCTCTGTTTAAAAGTAATTTTACTCACAGTAAAACAGGTTTAAAAGGCACTGCATATCTACATGACATTCAGTACTGCATCATCTTTGCGCGCTGGATGTGGAAGCAGTTCTCTTGTTTGTTTATGTCCGTGTTAGGTCTGTGGTGAAGGGACAGGTGTGCTCTTCTCCTCCTATAACAGGAGGTTCTGCTGACGCACCCCTGTCGCATCCTTGTTTTCGTGTGTTTAAAAACTGTTTTGTGTAATCGGTAAATGGCTTAGCCGCCGATTTGTAATTAGAGAAGTGAAGAAAAGTTTAGTTAGCGCTCCAAACGGAGTTAGGTTTTGTTTTGTTTCGTTTTCAGTTGTCTTATTTTCTATAAATAATAAAAATGGCACCCAAGTGCCTAAAATCTTCAACTTTTGTGTCAGGGTCTGCATTAAAAGGGTCTCCGAACCTTAAAACAAAGAAAATCTTTCAAACCAGTTAGACACGTGGTGATCCAGAGTTAAGAATAAATAAACAAACTCTAACCCTGGTAGACACGTGGTGATCCAGAGTTAAAAATAAATAGAAAACGATTCAGTACCATCAGCCAATCAGCTTCCAGCTCTAGTCGGCTTCTATCAACTGTGAATCAAATTAAAAATCAATCCTCGCAAAGACCAGCTTTTTAATTTTGACTTACCATAATGAAAGCTCAATTCACAATTGCACCAAATGTATTTTATTATCCACCCAAACCTGCCAATCAATACTTTGCAACTATGAAAGCAGCCAGCCCTGTAGCAGCCTCTGCCGCATCAGCCAACTCTCACAAGATGTAATGTTTTAAAATAAAAATAAATGTTTGCTATATAAGGAATAGATGTGCATGGCTGAGAGTATTTATAGAACGATCTTGTTAGCTTCAATTCACCCCCAGTCTTGCCCAGCTGCACTGGTTAGCTGTAAAGTTCAGGAGTACTTTCATTTCTCCTGCTCACCTACAATGCCCTTCAACACACAGGTCCTGAGCACCTCTTCAACCTGCTGACCCGCTATGTCCCTGCCCGCAAGCTGAGGTCCTCTGACTTTGGCCTGCTTGTTATCCCCAAGCAAAAGTGCATCACACTCGGAGAACACTCATTTAGCTTCATGGCTCCAACTCTTTGGAATTCTCTCCCAGTTTTGGTGCGTGATGCTCCCACCGTCGCTCACTTTAAATGAAATCTCAAGACCCACTTGTTCTCTCTTGCTTTCCATGCTCTTTAAGCCTGATATGTGTTATTAGCTGTTGTGTCTTTGATACTTCTGATTTTTCACTGTATCTTATTCTCATGATTCTGTAATGACCTAATACTGGAAAGCCATTCTGTGTTTCATAGTCCAAAATCTTCTCTCCTCCTTAAAACACTTAACTTGCATTTGTTTATGTAAAGAAAGAAACATATCTAACCTCTTATCTGCCAGACCACAAAACAATGTCACCCTCTCTAAGCTTCAAAGGGACTTGATTAATTTATTATACTGGAAAGAGACTTCCTGGAACCAGGCATTTGAAAGGACTGGCATTTTAAGGTTTAGTGGGCAACATCGACATCTAGTGGATAAAAACGGATAGTACACTTTGGTAATACTCAATTGACGGAGATAAAAGAAACTTGTCAAAAAAAGAATATTTGTTGTTGCTTTGTATTTCACTGATATACCCCAGGGTATATCAGTGATAACACCTCCCCTGAACCCCACTCCTCCACTGCACCCCAGGGTATATCAGTGAAAACACCACTCCTGACCCCTACTCCTCCCACTGCACCCCAGGGTATATCAGTGAAAACACCACTCCTGACCCCCACTCCTCCACTGTACCTTGGGTATATCAGTGAAAACACCACCCCTGACCCCCACTCCTCCACTGCACCCCAGGGTATATCAGGTTGGCTCACCTTTGATCTGCTGCTCAGTCAGCTGTCTGGCTTTCCCTCCTGTCTTAGCGGATCTCCACTCTGCTGAAGAACAGCCAGCATCCTCGCTGCACAAAACAGAGATCCAGCACTCAACAACTTCACAGGCTGGTCACAAGTGTGAGGATGTGCAATCACTATAATTGTTTAAATGCCCAGAGAGGGGTCAAATTTATGGGCGCTGAGGTCAGGATTTTGGTTTGTTATCTAATAAAATAAAAATTACACTTAATCTTGGGATAAGCCTCTGGGGATGTCTAAAACTGTGGCACTGAAAGAGTTATAGTTCACTTTATAGTTAGGAAGGAATTATAAAAAAGGTGGATGGGAATTTATATATTTAGCCTGTAACAATGCTTACCTATGCATTTCCATTCGCCATGCTTTATTACAACTTGCTATGCTTTTACCAGTAAACTTTTATAAGAAAGGGATTATTTTAGGGCTAGTTAAGGTCTAAAATGACAGATGTAATCAAAGACAGACAACCATTGACATACTCACTCTTCCTCATCTTCCTCTTCCTCTTCCTCCTCTTCAAGCTCGTTCTTGGTCTTGGTTCCAGGCCCGTGTTTACTGTATTTGATTGATGCCTTTCTTCTAATATCTTTAGGTGTCAGTCTACTGCTCTTCCGTCGGCCATGCTGGCGGCTGGCCGCTGCATTCACTGTCTTACTTTCCTCACTCTCTGTTTTGGTTTCGACGGTGTAAGCTACCTTCTTTTGTTTTTTAGGCTCTTGGGGGCACTGTGTTTTGTGTGCTGATGCTGACTTTGTAGAGTCCAACACTGTGCACACTGGTTCCTTTTCCTTAATATCGCTGCCATCCCCTATGGTGCTCTTATCATCCTCCTTCTTACTTTCCAGATCCTGGGTCTGATTGAATGGGAGAATTAACAATTGTTATTCCCTATACATAGTTGTACACCTTACCAGACAATGTTAATAACGAAGCAACTTGATTAAAAAATAAGCCTTGCAGTCTGCTTCTCTGGTTACTTCATACTCACTAGTCTATTTTTCATGGTACAGAGCACCAGTGCAAAAAAAAAAAAAGAATTTCACAACAACTGTTTGTTCTTTTGTTCTTCCATTATTAAAGTTCCCCACAGTAAAAGCATAGCAATGTGTAATAGAGCATAGAGAAAGCTTGGAAAAGCATAGGTGAGTATTGTAAAGACCAGAGGTGTAGAGTAAAGCATATTAATAAACATAGCAAATCAGGGTAAACTATGGTAAAAAATATAGAGTATAAACATGGGAAAAATGCAAAAATACCATGCAAAAATACTGTGGTAATCTTTTATAAGGAACCTCCTGCTTTGGCGCTTCAATATGCTTATTCAAACAAGAACAGAATATTTTACAACAAAACTTGAAAATGATAAATGAGAAAACAGTCCCACCACGTCATGTTCTATTCATCAAGACTTGTGTCCCTGCAGAATGTTGCTGCTCTGGGAATGCCTGGCTGGGGAATGCGTTTAGAGTTCTATAGAGCTTCAGCCATTCGATGTGGTAACAGCAAGCTGCTTTAGAACATAAGAACATAAGAAAGTTTACAAACGAGAGGAGGCCATTCGGCCCATCTTGCTCATTTGGTTGTTAGTAGCTTATTGATCCCAGAATCTCATCAAGCAGCTTCTTGAAGGATCCCAGGGTGTCAGCTTCAACAACATTACTGGGGAGTTGGTTCCAGACCCTCACAATTCTTTGTGTAAAAAAGTGCCTCCTATTTTCTGTTCTGAATGCCCCTTTATCTAATCTCCATTTGTGACCCCTGGTCCTTGTTTCTTTTTTCAGGTCAAAGTCGTCCCCTGGGTTGACATTGTCTATACCTTTTAGGATTTTGAATGTTTGAATCAGATCACCGCGTAGTCTTCTTTGTTCAAGACTGAACAGATTCAATTCTTTTAGCCTGTCTGCATACGACAAGCCTTTTAAACCCGGGATAATTCTGGTTGCTCTTCTTTGCACTCTTTCTAGAGCAGCAATATCCTTTTTGTAACGAGGTGACCAGAACTGAACATAATATTCTAGGTGAGGTCTTACTAATGCATTGTAGAGTTTTAACATTACTTCCCTTGATTTAAATTCAACACTTCTCACAATATATCCAAGCATCTTGTTAGCCTTTTTATAGCTTCCCACATTGTCTAGATGAAGACATTTCTGAGTCAACATAGACTCCTAGGTCTTTTTCATAGTTCCCTTCTTCAATTTCACTATCTCCCATGTGATATTTATAATGCACATTTTTATTGCCCGCATGCAATACTTTACACTTTTCTCTATTAAATGTCATTTGCCATGTGTCTGCCCAATTCTGAATGCTGTCTAGATCATTTTGAATGACCTTTGCTGCTGCAACAGTGTTTGCCACTCCTCCTATTTTTGTGTCGTCTGCAAATTTAACAAGTTTGCTTACTATACCAGAATCTAAATCATTAATGTAGATTAAGAATAGCAGAGGACCTAATACTGATCCCTGTGGTACACCACTGGTTACCTCACTCCATTTTGTAGAGGTTTCTCCTCTAATCATTACTTTCTGTTTTCTACCTGTTAACCACTCCCTAATCCATGTGCATGCATTTCCTTGAATCCCTACTGCGTTCAGTTTGAGAATTAATCTTTTATGCAGAACTGTGTCAAAAGCTTTCTGGAAATCTATATAAACCATGTCGTATGCTTTGCAGTTATCCATTTTCAATGTTGCATCCTCAAAAAAATCAAGTAGGTTAGTTAGACACGATCCCCCTTTCCTAAAACCATGCTGGCTGTCTCCCAGGATATTGTTACCATATAGGTAATTTTCCATTTTGGATCTTATTATAGTTTCCATAAGTTTACATATAATAGAAGTCAGGCTTATTGGTCTGTAGTTACCTGGTTCGGTTTTGTCTCCCTTTTTGTGGATCGGTATTACGTTTGCTATTTTCCAGTCTGTCGGTACAACCCCTGTGTCAAGAGACTGTTGCATGATCTTGGTTAGCGGTTTGTAAATAACTTCTTTCGTTTCTTTGAGTACTATTGGGAGGATCTCATCCGGCCCAGGGGATTTGTTTATTTTAAGAGCTCCTAGTCCCTTTAACACTTCTGCCTCTGTTATGCTAAGGTGGCTTTTAGAGGTGGCTTTTACCAACCCAAACCATCTTCCCTTCTCACCTGGCTTGTGATGCCACTTGAAGATTATCTACTTCACGTGGTCTGTCGAGTAGGAAATTAAATGCAGTACCCGACACACTGACAAGATCTGTGGAGAAAACAGTCCTGCATAAACGTGAAACCGAGTTTCCACATGAAGCACACCATGCTTCTTTTCTTCATCTTCTTCTTCTTCTTGTTTTCTTCTTTTCTTGTTTTCTTGTTTTGGTGTATACAGAGATGGAGTCTCGAGACTCTCGAAATTGATCTCGAGGCCACATTTTAAGGTCTTGGTCTGGGTCTCGGCATGTCGGGTCTTGGTCTGGGTCTGGGTCTCGGGCCATCTGGTCTTGGACTGGGTCTGGGTCTCGGGCCATCTGGTCTTGGTCTGGGTCTGGGTCTCGGGCCATCTGGTCTTGGTCCGGGTCTGGGTCTCGGGCCATCTGGTCTTGGTCTGGGCCTGGGTCTTGGCACGTCGGGTCTTGGTCTGGGTCTCGGTCTCAGCACGTCGGGTCTTGGTCTGGGTCTGGGTCTCGGCACGTCGGGTCTTGGTCTGGGTCTGGGTCTCGGCACGTCGGGTCTTGGTCTGGGTCTGGGTCTCGGCACGTCGTGTCTTGGTCTTGGTCTTGGTCTTGGTCTCGGGCCATCTGGTCTTGGTCTGGGTCTCAGCACGTCGGGTCTTGGTCTGGGTCTGGGTCTCGGCACGTCGGGTCTTGGTCTGGGTCTGGGTCTCGGCACGTCGGGTCTTGGTCTGGGTCTTGCTCTTGATAGATTGGTCTCATTCATAAACATTCTCAAGATTATTTTATTTCCTTGATTATTATCCTTTTTTATCCTTCAAAATTCACTCACTTTTATACATTCATTGACAGCTATTAAATACAAAATAATGTAGCCATTATACACTACAGCAGCATACAAATTACTCAATTTAACACATCAAACTCCGTGCTGCTACAGCGTCTCTCAGCCTCCCCCATGAAGCAAACTTTCCTCCTGCCACCAAATAAATTTCACGTAATATATTAGTTACCTTAAGAAAATGGTGTCAGTAACACAAATGCCTACAAATATGATTATCTGTATGTGGCGGAGTGTCCCGCCCCTATGTATTTATTTATTATTATTTGTATTTTTGTTTGCGGCGCGGATAAAAGCGCCGTGTCTTTTTTGTTATTGTTTTTATATTTAAAAACCCGTGAGGATGCGTGGCTGATCAGCTACTGATTATTTAACAAGCTGACAGTCACGCATCCTTACCAAACGATGCAGACTGTGGCGAGGGTAATAAGATAATTAACAGCTAGTTAACCCTCGGCCAGAGTATAAGAACCTGCAGCTGTCAGTGCTGCGGGGTTGAGTGTACAGAGGAGGGTGCGGAGAACACGGGAGAGCGGCGGAAAAAAAACAATTGCTATATTTAAAAATATACTTGTTTCTGTTTATTTGGCCATCGCGTCTTTTTGTTTTGTGTTCTGTTATTTGTTTAAATCTTTTGTTTGTATTATTATTTAATTAAATACGCTGACCGCAGTAGCATTCAGCTTCACCCGCCCATCCATTGTTTTGGTTCAGTTACTTCCTGGTCCGTGACGTCACCACACCTCACCACTGCAAGCCATCCTGCCACACTGTGCCTACCTGTCAAGTCTTCCATTTTGATCAGGACCCTCCCGTTTTCAAGACCAATCTCCCGCCTGGGACCCATTTAATCTAGGAATTTCCTGGTTTGTATATTATTCTATAAATATATTATTTTTCTCTTAATTATTTAAAACATATAATAACCAAAAATGCTTCTTTATTTATCGGCATTCCATCACAGTCAGGTTTCATAATTTTGTAATTATGTATCACTGTTTTTGTCCAGCCAAAAAAAAAAAAAGTATTTTGTGCTTTGCTACATTTTTTGCTTCTGTGTTTGAAACTGTACAGCGCTTTGAGATACTTTGCATTTAAGCACCATATAAAGTAAAAGTTATTTATTATTACTATTATTATTATTATTATTATTATTATTATCGTCCCCACCCCCCCACTGTAATATAATGTATGAAGTTACAGGTATATTTTAAGGATTAAGTTGCCCGCTGGTGCATTCATAGAATAATGTACTTTGCATATGATCTTATTTCCATGTGATTTTTAATGTGTGTGTAATATATATATATATATATATATATATATATATATATATATATATATATATATATATATATACAGTATATATATATATATATATATATATATTAGCTCAAGGAGCCAGCTGCCCAACGTTTCGATATGTTGTACATATCTTTCTCAAGGGAGCCTATTTTATATATATAAAATACACAAATGCAAATGTGCGTGTAGGATAAAAAAGGATATATAATAATCGAGGAAATAAAATTATCTTGAGAATGTTTATGAATGAGACCAATCTATCAAGAGCAAGAGTATTTCATATATATAAAATACACAATTGCAAATGTGCGTAATAGTAAAACAATTTTTTGTTTGTTCGATTACAAAAAATAACCGAATTTTGCAGTTTCCATTGTTGTGCTTTTTTTTCATACGCACATGTGTAAAGCTGTTATATCTATTATTATTTGTTTATTTAGCAGATGCCTTTATCCAAGGCGACTTACAGAGACTTGGGTGTGTGAACTATGCATCAGCTGCAGAGTCACTTACAATTACATCTCACCCGAAAGACAGAGCACAAGGAGGTTAAGTGACTTGCTCAGGGTCACGCAATGAGTCAGCGGCTGAGGTGGGATTTGAACTGGGGACCTCCTGGTTACGAGCCCTTTTCTTTAACCACTGGACCACACAGCCTCCAATAAACATTTGATCTATGAAGTAGAATTGATGATGCGAATATAGCATTTTTAAAAAATAGAAATGACACGTTCTATAAAAATATGGTTTAAAATATGTTTCTGCAGCAGAGTTATGACCGTTAAAAAACAGGCAGCTTCTAAAAGACAGACAGACTCTTAGTACTGACGGTAGCATGTGAACACCCGATTACTGCAGCTATTCTAAAGACACTGAGACTGATATAATATTTAGTATAATATTTAGTGGTTTAAACAGTAATGATGGAGTATCAAAGTCTATACAACAGACAAGTGTAGGGGGTAAGAGAGGTCTCATGCTTCATAGCCACCACAATATCCCAATCATCAATTGTAGTATTATTCACTGGACAATAGGCTGTTACTTTTACTATGTTTCAACAACATCAGTCTACCCATATATATATAAGTGTCACAGAAGACTTCGTGTGGCGTGTGGGTGGTGACGTCAGGTTCAGGAACTGGAAAGAAAACACAGGCAGTAGTGCAGGGCAAAAAGGGCTCTGGCCACAGTATCGCCGGCAGCAAAAGTGCTGCTGGGGAAGGTGGTCTCCCGACCTCCCCTCTTCACAACCAGCAGCTTACCGACTGGCAGCAGAGCCTTTAATGGCTTCCGGCCTGGCTCCTCCAGCCCCAGCAAATCCCCAGAGCTGGCGGCAACCCCTGGCAAAGCGGAGCAGCCGGCAACCCCAGGCGATGCGGAGCAACAGGCAGCCCCAGAAGATGTGGAGCAACAGGCAGCCCCAGGCGATGCAGAGCAACAGGCAGCCCCAGGCGATGAGGAGCTACAGGCAGCCCCAGGCGATGCAAGGCAGGCATCCTTGGGCGAAGCGAGACAGGCATCCCCGGGCGGTGACGTGAAGGCATCCCTAGTAGTGGAGGTGGGAGCGGCAAGCAGTCCTCCCACGTTGGCGGAGGCAGAGGCAGCTCCTGCTGCTCTGCTCCTGCCGGTGGAGGTGATGGAGGCAGAGGCAGCTCCTGCTGCTCTGCTCCTGCCGGTGGAGGTGGCGGAGGCAGAGGCAGCTCCTGCTGGTCTGCTCCTAGCGGCGCAAGCGGTGGAGGCAGAGGCAGCTCCTGCTGCTCTCCTCCAGGTGGTGGAAGCGGTTGAGGTGGTGGAGGCAGAGGCAGCTCCTGCTGCTCTGCTCCAGGTGGAAGTGGTGGAAGCAGAAGCAGCTCCTGCTGCTCTGCTGTTGGTGGAAGTGGTGGAGGCAGAGGCAGCTCCTGCTGGACTGGTGCGGTTCACCCTCTCTTGCAGGGGACTGGTGCGGGTCTCCCTCACTGGCAGGGGACTGGTACGGGTCGCCCTCACTGGCAGGGGATGGGTGCAGCTCTGAAGGCGCAACCAGCAGGCACTGCTGGTGGAGGTAGCAGGTACTCTTCCTCTGCTGGTGGAGATGGGAACAGCTGCCTCTCGGGCTTTGGACCCTCGTGGTCCCCCCGTCTTGGCGCTGGAGGCTCGCGGTCACCCCCGTCTGGGCGCTGGACGCTCGGGCTCCTCCCACTCAGGCGTTAGTTCCTCCTCTTCATAATGGCGGAAGGGACAGTTGGTAAATCTATGTTTTTGGTCACAGAGAGGGCACACCTACGATGGCTGGCTATATCGCTCTGGATGTCTGGCCATTAGGCGACACTCCTCCTCCCTGTCCTTTACCTCTTGCTCTTCCTTCCATCCCATTATATATAGGTTTTTTTTTCCCAAACTCCACAAACTACAAAAAAAACCACAAAAAATACTGTACTACTGCTCCTGACCTGACTCCTTCGAAGGCGCTGTATCCCACGAAGACACCATATGTCACAGATGGCTTTGTGTGGCGTGAAGATGGTGACGTCAGGTTCAGGACCCGGAAAGAAAACACAGGCAGTAGTGCAGGGCAAAAAGACGCAGCGCGCCGTTTAATTAAATACAAAAACAAAATAAAAAGTTTAAACACAAAAACACTGCTCACAGACCAAAATAAATATTTAAACAAAACAAAATCACGAACACAAAAATCGAACAGCCAATACAGGTCAGGCTGGTCTTAGTCTTGGTCTCGGTCTCGGTATGTTTGGTCTTGGTCTCGGTACGTTTGGTCTTGGTCTTGGTCTCGGTACGTTTGGTCTTGGTCTCGGTCTGGGTATGTTTGGTCTTGGTCTCGGTACGTTTGGTCTTGGTCTTGGTCTTGGTCTCGGTACGTTTGATCTTGGTCTTGGTCTTGGTCTCAGTACGTTTGATCTTGGTCTTGGTCTTGGCCTTGGTCTTGGTCTTGGTCACAGTACGTTTGATCTTGGTCTTGGTCTCAGTATGTTTGGTCTTGGTCTCGGTCTCAGTACGTTTGGTCTTGGTCTTGGTCTCGGTCTCGGTACGTTTGATCTTGGTCTTGGTCTTGGCCTTGGTCTTGGTCTTGGTCCCGGTACGTTTGATCTTGGTCTTGGTCTCAGTACGTTTGGTCTTGGTCTTGGTCACGGTACGTTTGATCTTGGTCTTGGTCTCAGTACGTTTGGTCTTGGTCTTGGTCTCGGTCTCAGTACGTTTGATCTTGGTCTTGGTCTCAGTACGTTTGGTCTTGGTCTTGGTCTCGGTCTCAGTACGTTTGATCTTGGTCTTGGTCTCAGTACGTTTGGTCTTGGTCTTGGTCTCGGTCTCGGTATGTTTGGTCTTGGTCTCGGTCTCGGTATGTTTGGTCTCGGTCTCGGTATGTTTGGTCTTGGTCTCAGTATGTTTGGTCTCGGTCTCGGTATGTTTGGTCTTGGTCTCGGTATGTTTGGTCTTTGTCTTGGTCTTGGTCTCGGTACGTTTGCTCTTGACTACATCACTGGGTGTATATAATGTGTATAATGTTAAATTGGAGTGTAAAATGTTCTCTGTCTTGTGGTTTTCCACCATCCTCCCCTCCTTCTCCACTACGCCTTCATCCTCCACTATGCTGCTCCATCTCTACAACAGTCTCCTCGTCCTCCATCAGGAAGGTTGTCCGTGAGCCAGAGGGGACTTCAGGTTAAATCTATCCTCTCTCTCCTGGTTTCCCATTCTCTACCCCCTAGGTTCCTCTTGGGTAAAGTAACGCTTGCTTCCCAGCCTTGGAGGCCTCGTTCTCACCTCCACGAGGACAGCTCTCCGTGAGCCAAGGGGAAACCCTTCATTCTTTCCTAAATCACAAAGCACCTATTCACAATTCCCAAGGTTCCTCCATGCAGTCCTTGCTCCTGTCCCGTGAATTAGTAGTTGCTTCATGAAACCCATGCATTTAACGGCATATTTACTGATCTGAAGTGAAAGATGGGAGACTTTATACAAATAACTACTATTGGTGTGTCTTTCTTTAAGTTTCTCCTTCTCCTTCAATAGCATTTTTCACCACGGTAAATTTTCAGTTCACCACTGTAAATTTGCACAGCATTTTTGCAGTTTTCTCAGTTATACTATGCATTTCACATAATTTCCCATGGTTTCCCATGTTTACCATACCTCTCTAGGATTTACAATGCCTCCTTATGCTTTACCATGCTTTTGCTATGCTTTTACTATGGGACACTTTTATAAGGGACCTTCCCGAGATCCGGGTCTAATTTCGATTTTCTAACAGAAATCCTGGACGATGTACTCACCGAATCACAGTCTTGTTTCTCCTCCTCCTTCTCCATGGCTCTTTTGGAATTGTTTTCTGTCTTCTTGGGTTTAGACAGTAGTGGCAGGCTTGGTACTGCAGAGACTCCCTGTGAAAGGTCTGAGAGAGACAGGGTCTGTTGAAACGGTGACAGCAGTGGGAGTGAAGAAGCCTGGTTTAATGCTGGGGGAGATATTCTGAAAAGTGGGAATGGAATTGGGATGAAATTGTGTTAGTCTTCTGTTTTGTCAATCAATGGCTACCTTATCTAATGTCATGTTACACATACATAACAGCAATGTACACTACTCACACTAAGGCATTTAGGGCCTCATGTACTAAACGGCAGTAAATTCACTGGTTGTATGGAGCACAATTCCAAAAATGCTTTGTTTAGTCTTGTGACAGGATAGCGTGTGTGATGACATCAGGCCAGAAGCAGGAACTGAAACAGATATTGCAGGTAGGGTGCAATGGCTTTTGCGTCGTCTTTATTTTAAATACAGAAATAAAGCAAAAGATTTAAACAACAAAACACTGTGCTCACAGAGCAAAATAAATACTTAAACAAAACACAAATCACAAACACAAAAATCGAACAGCCAATACAGGTCAGGCTGGGCAAATGCCTTCAGTGATCATATACGTTTGTTTATTTTTCGCTTGTTTTGTTTATTTTTTGCTCTCGCTCTAGTTCCTCCTCTGAACATCCAACCCCCCTCTGAGCCGAGAGTGGGTCTTTTATATTCGTGGCTGGAGCCTTAATTACCTATTAATAAATTACCTTATTAAGGCTCCAGCCACATTCCCCACGAGAGTTCTAGGGAAGGGGTTTTAACCCCATCCCCACCGACTACACATTACAAGACGGGCTCTCTCGCCGGTCTCAAACAGTAAATAATAAAAGACGGACGGTGCTCGACCGCCCGCACATAAACACGATAATGAATAGGAAGGACGGCTTCAGTCCGCCAGCCTACAAATACAATAATAATAATAATAATAATAATAATAATAATAATAATAATAATAATACTACAAACATATATATATACAAATAATAATACAGGGCGGGGTGTACTCCGTCACAAGTCTGTTTGAAGTTTTTCATTCTGGTACCTATATTTCATCACAATAACAAACATCCACTTGAATAAAGCTGTTTATGTTTGCATATTTATCATAGAATTGTGATAGCTGCTATCAGCATTAATTTCATTAATGGTTCAGCCTATAAATTAGTTTGGACTACTGGGCTTCATATTATCAAGTCTTACTGTATAAAATATATCATCAAACAAGCAAATAGCTAAATAATTTAAAAACTCAGAATGAAACAAGAGATTACATAGTGAAATACAGCTCTCTAGTTGTAAGTCAGTCCGTTATAATATGGAACAGGTTATAATGCGGTATGGCCATGACTCCCACTTGTCCCATAATACCATTACAATGTACCATTATAATGCACCTGCAGATGTTAAATGAGGTCAGCCTCTACCTCGAGCAGAATAATAATGAATTTGTATATGAGGAGTGAGAGCGGAGAGAGCGAGGAGAGAGAAAAAACGAAAATTAAAAACAACTGCTAAGTATCATGCTGGTGGTAAAACCAGCACGCTTATTTGTTTATTTGTTTGGCCCTTGTGCCTTTTTGTTTTTGTTTGTTTGTTTGTGAGTTTGGAATTTCACAGAAGGTCCTGTAAAAAAAATCTGAGGACCTCTGACAACATTTTCTAGCATAGAAATTTCGCACAGGACTACATTTCACTGATATATCAGTATAAATTGTTATGTGGTGATTTTTAGTCCTTTGCAAATCGGGCTTGGTTAATTTTACCATTAAGGATTTTATAAGCCTCTTAATTAAGTCCCCTCTTTCCTGCCTTTTTTCTAGGCTGAAGAGATTATTTTAACCTGCCCCCCTTGCTCATGCAATCAATCCAAAAGGATTTAAACCGTCTGAGCTAGAATTGCTAAAACACACATGCACTAGCTAGTACTCACTTTTGCACAGCCTGTTCAGTTTTGCAACAGAGAGATGATAATGATTTCCACGAACCTGATGAAAGTAAAGTGAGAGAGAGTTTTTAGAATCTCAAACAAAATCTGCGGTCCATAGGTGTCAGGAATTGTTATTTTTAATTGACTTATTACCCCCTGCTGCTATCTGCTACAATATAATAGTGACTCCCTGTGAAAGAAATATAACGAATCTTGGTTGTAAATCTCCCTCCTGGCCTGTGAGGGCGCTAAGCAGCAAAGTAGAGTTCTTTGGACGGGCTGGCCTGACAGTTCTTTTCCAGGGCCAATCTGGAAGAAGGCGAGACTCCGTTGCAGGACCGTATTGACCCGGAAGGGAAACGACGTAGCAGCTGCACATTGTAGCGACAGCTGCACTCGTTTACCAAGGGGTCATGCGTGATAGCATAAAAGGGGAAAGAGAATCGCAATCTACTCCTTCGCTTGGTTTTTAGCTAGAGCGAAACGGGAAGGACTGGGAGAAACCCCAAAAAGAGAAAAAGGATTCGTGAGTGTTTTGTGTTTGTTGTTGCTGTTAGTAATTGTCTTTTGTTTTCACCACGAGCACTACTGCACGCACCCGGACTGGTGACCGTGTACTGTATTATTGTCGGAGGTTTATTGTTTGGTCGCCAGACCGGGAATTACAAAATAAAGACCCCTTTTCCAAAACGGATTATAGTTTCCTGGTTTGTGATTATTTCTGCACTGTATCACCTCTGCACCTGTTTTCAATCAGCAGCCACTTCGCCACACTCCCATACATCACATTTTAACAGATAAAAACAACATTTAAAAAAAGAATTGTAAAACAAGTTTATTTTTTAACAATTAAAGTGGATAAAAACAAGGGTCAAGAGATTCCACAGTAGCATACTACAAATAGAGCCATAGAACTGGAAAGTGTATTTGTTTTGAAATGCTGAACTCAAGTGAAGAAAAGAGTGTCTTCTTGAACAGTTTTGATGTCAAATCTTTTATTATGCATTAATATTGCTGAAGCTTTTATGAAATATTGTTCAATGTGTACAATATCACAAAACAACAACAATAATACCCCTATAACGATTTATTTATATTAGTCCTGGGACGAAAACGGGATTTTCATGTTCGGATATTGGTGCATAATTTAAATATTCATTCAGATATTCATTTGTTCACAAAAAGTAGTAAAAGCCATTATATTGCTCAGCACGCAGGCAGAGACCGCATTGCAGCAGGGGCAGGGGGGCGTGGCATTGCCGTTCCTTCACAGTAAACAGTGGCCATAGACATGTTTTCATGAAGTAATAACATGAGGTTTATTTGTGCCTCTTTGTTGCAAAAAAAACCCTGAAATTTAACTTTAAACACTTCAAATAAAACAAATGTGGAAATGGTGTTGTAAAATGAAGGGGAAAAAACTCACCGTTTTGGTTCTTGTTTATTACATTACACATAACAGAAAGTCGCAACACCTCAGAGCTACAGTGTCGGAGGACCACGCAGCTCTGGGCAACTTACAGGCAGGCCTCGCAGGCGCCTGGCCAGTCTACAGGGGAGACCTAAGCCCTCCCCACCCAGGCGAAGCTCCTCCCCTGGGGGTTATACGCATCATACACATGGGAGGGATCATACGCAAAAAACACTCTGTCATATAAGACGTATCCCCTCAACTCAACACTGCACAACCATCATGACAATAAACATAGACACAATGAAGCGTTCTTACCTTTGTATACCAGTAAGTTAGTGATCAGCAGATGTGTCAGCCACACGAAGAGCACAGCGTGTGGTTTTCACTAACTAACTAATTTTTTTTTTTTTATGTGTAAATATCGGGACTTTCTTCCTATGCATCGGGATACGATAC
This sequence comes from Acipenser oxyrinchus oxyrinchus, assembly GCA_030684275.1. NCBI lineage: Eukaryota > Metazoa > Chordata > Actinopteri > Acipenseriformes > Acipenseridae > Acipenser > Acipenser oxyrinchus. The sequence continues at coordinate 11,618,718 of CM060266.1, forward strand.
ATTTGCAAGGAAATCGGAACTGTCCCGACCATATATAGGAAATGTGGCATGTATGGAACTCCTGTCCACAGTCGGCAGTGGAATAGCCTGGACTCTAACAGGCGATCTCCAGGTTATAGGGTGCATCCTGCACTCCATGCTGAGTGCCTTTACCGAATGCGCCACTCGGGAGCCCCATTTGCCATGTTTGAAAGTGTATCGCACTTCTGGTGAGGCGGTGAATAAGTGCAAGGTATTTTTGTAATTTCTAGTGGAAAAACAAATATCTGATTTTTGTATCGGAATACATGTCAAAAAATATTCGTTCTAACTTTCAGGTATTTGTCCCATCACTAATTTATATACTATCTACAGTAAATACTGCAGACAACCCTAATAACCACTTTACACTGTTTACAGCACAGTTGTACAGGTGAATGCTGCTGCAGTAAATATCTGTGTTTATAATAATAATTTACAGTTCACCATAATTGATGTATACTCGAGAGGTTGACTGGTACCGTGTAATGTTGAAAATGAATATTCAGACTGCTTTAACACTGATTGGCATACACAGTTGATAATTAGGCTAATGTTGTTGCTTGTTTTAAGTTTCCAAAGTCCCTTTTTTTAATTTATTATGAATTAACAAAAGTGTTTTATTTCAATCAACGGTTGCGTTTCTGGGGTCTGCACGCGCCCCTTCAGCCCTGGGCACTGGTGTTATTCCTCCTCTGCACAGAACGTTTTTCATATTTTTTTTAAAGCTTTTTAATTGTATTTGCAAGTTCGGCGAACTCAGCCTAAATTACGCCCAAATAAACCTTGAAAAAACAAATCACAAAATAATGAGAATGTTGGTACAAACCTCCTGATGGCCTGTCTCCCATATTTCAGATTGTCACCACATCGTGTATTTTTTTCTTGTTGTCATGAAGAGTAAGAACCATGTGTAGAGACTCCTGGGAGCAATACAGAGCGACGCCCTTTTTAATAGCTGCACTTTCACTTTTTCTTATGCAAGCTGCATTATCAACATTTTCCTCAATATTGTACAATCCTTGGTAGTTGCTGTCAATTAATATCACTGACTTACTGTGACGTAAAGGTGTTACACGGTGCTGGCTACCTCGCCAACCTGCATCATAGCGGTACTTACGGTAAAACACTGTTTTAATGATAGTGTAGATAACATGGGTTTATATACAGCAATAGTGTGTTCATTTAAAACAGAAGATAATTGTCAATTAAATGTTACTAACAGTGATTCGCCACATACCTGTCAACATTGAGTTTTCAAAATAAGGGCGCTTTTGTAAACTGAAATCGATGTGAATGTATAGTATCGAATTCTGTACCCCATAGAATTCAGTGTCCCCCGTTCATTGTGCGCATGTGCAAATGTATCCAGTGATTATACGTGCGCTGCTGGTTTTGTCAAAGCGGGATCACGACGATTCACCAGCTCCTGAGATAAACACGCAGCGAACTCCGTATATTTTAAACAGTGCACCAAAAATACACAACGCAAAAATACACAACGCAATATTGAAAGAGTAAGTTGAAAAGCACGGAGGTTGAAATGATATAGCATTAAAGGCAGCAATGGCAATTATTATTATTATTATTATTATTATTATTATTATTATTATTATTATTATTATGTGTTTAATTGTAATGTCGGCGCTTTCTAAATAAACGCCCAGAGCTGGCAGTCCTATAAAACACATTTTTATATAAACACCTGCTCTTTCATGATGAGTACACATATCTTTGTAAACTTGCCATGTTATGTAATTATGTAATTGATGGATGATTGAATTGTTTGTATTTAAGGTATTTTTTCTATAGTAGATGTGCCATCACACTGCTTACAGTGTATGTCATAGTAAAACATGTTGTCAAAGAGAAACATGTTTATGTATATAGGTATTTCCAGCAGGTTTTTATAAACACTGAATAGCCTATAATGTGACTCTTGGATTCGCAAGTCATGCTTTGTTTTGTTTTTTTAACAAGATTAAATATATGCAAATGGTGAAATCCCAGCCTTTCTTGTACCAGACAAATCAATACCCTGCATAGTAAATGTATAATAAAACAAGCAAAATGTAATGTTTAACGGTGGATTAAATTATGGTATTGAAAGACACCAAGCTGTCCTGGGGAATTTAAAGCTTTGCTCGCTGCTAGTTCAGTTACTTATGCGAATGAAAGTTAAAATATGGCAAGAAACATTTCACCAAGTCAAGTGTTAATAGGTCAAATGCACTGAGAGTGCACTGCCAAACCGCTCTTCTGGGCTCCAGGCAAGCGCTCCAGTGTTAGCCCTGTCCATTTGTGACATCATTGTCCTATCCTTCTTTATATAATCCTTGGTCAAAAACGCATTATTTAATACACGTTTTAAATATTTAGTACACATATTGATTTGGACCAATCAGTCATTTTGCAGTAGTACCTACGTAGGGGCTGGCTACGTAGACATTATTATTATTTATGCTAGGGAGGCGCTGACGGCTGTCAAAAGAAAACACTGCGAACCGCAAAACAAAATGATTACTCGTGGCAATGCATTTCAGTCATTTTTCTGGCCCTCACAGCTTTGCGCCCAGGGCGTCTGCTACGCTCGCCCCACCCCAGTTACGACTTTGGTCTCTGCATATATAACTTTCGTGATCTCTGTTTTCCCTTTGGCAACGAAAGATGTTATTGACGTGCTGGTTTTCTGAGCATCATTGGGTTTTTGGTGTTTTTGTGCTACCTCGTGCTTTTGTGATAACATCATTCTTGCTCCCATTATTATTATTATTATTATTATTATTATTATTATTATTATTATTATTTATTTCTTAGCAGATGCCCTTACCCAGGGTGTCTTACAGTTGTATACAAAAAATACATATCAAGAATTACAGTACAATTAAGAGCAAGCTATAAAATAAAATGACTTCAGTCCTAATAGGAGCAAATACAAAACACAGTACAATTTGTTATCAGGGCAGTTCAAGAGCAGATAACAGTGTTGATAGTTAAAAACTCACCATTAAAATCAGTCCTGAAAGATCTGCATAGTTTACAGAAAGTATGTCTTTTTCCAACATTAGGATTATGTGAGAATGTATTGAGAATTTGCATCAATATTTTTGTTTTTTACCGGGGGCTTTGTGGCTTATCACATGCAAAGCGTGTGTGTGATGTGAGCTTGCCTCATGCACTGAATGCATGCCACAGAGCTCCCCTAGGTCCTAGACCCTGCTAGTACACACAGAGATTGCAGTAACCACAGACTGTACATGACTTTTGCTGAAAGTAAAGATTTGCTGTCATAAAGGGGTTTAACAGTACAGTTTTGAGTCAGATAATCGTAAAGAACCATATGATAACATGAACCGCGCTGTCAGTGATCTGCTTGAACAAAGGGCTCAGCTAGCATTTTCTGACCGCGAATCCTTGATTGGCTGAGGAGCAGGCCCTGAGGAGCATCCGACCAAACAAAAAGACACTGCACTACACACACATGTTGCTAGAGATTACAGCCAAAAATGGTGCAGGACTACTCTGGGGGAGAGAGAAACGAGCAGCCGGCTAAACATAAGGCAGCCTTTATGAAAAGGAGAGCAAGCCAAAACAAGTAAGGGAAAAACCCTAACATTGCCATCCACGTTGTTAGTCTTGTCCCCACTGTAACTAATATGAACTTTAAAACAAGTGTTGAAAGATCTGACATTGAATCTAATATTAGCTATGGTAGCTCAATATTTTAGTGTATAACTGACATAAATATAATTAGAAAAAAAACAACGATTGTGTACATTGTTAATACAAACTGAACCGTGTCATGGTGTCAAATGATTCTTGTTAGTTCTCCCTTCCGACCTACGATCAGAATGAACTGGACTGGATGGCCCGACAGTTCATTCCCAGGTTTAGATGGAAGTCGCTCATCTAGAAAGGGGGCAGAGCTGCAGTACACTAAATCATCGAACCGGAAGGGAAACGATGTGGCATCTACGGATTGGAGGAGTGGTTGCACTCGTTAACCAAGGGGTCATGGTTGACAGTATTTAAGGGGACGTAGTGATGTGATCTGTTCCTTTTTAATGGTTAAAGGTAACTGGAAGGAGAGCTGTGTTGTAAATTGTGAGTGTTTGTTTGTTTTGTTCTGTTGTGTCTAAACAAATGCACTGTTTGTTATTACTAGACAGCCAAACACGATCCGGAACTGGCCAGCACTAAAACCGGACAACATCACTGCACTTTGTATCACTGAAGAACTGTATTGTCACTATGAGCACTCGAGCACGCACTGTGGACTTGTGTATTATTTCGGGACCAACCCATGGATTATAAACTGAGCAATACACGCAACTGTATTGCCTGTTAACATTGTTATTGTTTAGTACTGTTTCACGATCAGGCAATTGGATTATAAAAATAAAACACCATTGCAGCTGGATTATCATTGTCTGTCTGATTATTGATCAGTTGCACCTGCACACAGTTAACCATTTTACCACACGTGGTGTCAGAACAGGGATGGATTACGCTTCAGCTCTGCTGGAGCAACTGGACAGCAGAAGGGAGGCCGAGGAAAGACAGAGAGGAGTCGTACACGGCACTGATCGAGAGGGTCGGGCTGGCGATACCGCCCACGGCACCAGCAGGACCCGTGATGATGGCCCCAAAAGCAAGGCCGCAAAAGATGGTGGAGGATGACCCAGAGGCTTGGTTGCTTTTGAGCGGCTGGCTACCACTGCGTCATGGCCCAAGGAGTTCTGGGCAAGCCAGCTGGGACCCTGCCTACCAGGCCATTACGGACACCGAAGCTGCTCAGTACGATTTGGTAATGCAAGCCATTTTGCGCCGTTTGAACATAACGTGGGAAACACATCGTGTACGGTTCTGGGAGTACAAGAGTTCCCTGGATACACCCCCCAGGGTTGTTGCACAAAAACTGTGTGATCACATGGTGCACTGGCTCAACCCCACCCAGAAAACAAGCCTACAGATGGGAGAGGCTATTGTGGTTGAACAGTTTTGCCATGTGGTCAGCGCTGACACACAAGCGTGGATACAGTGCCACAACCCTGATACCCTGGAAGAGGCAGTGAAACTTGCTGAGGACTTTGAGGACTCCCTAGTTTCTGCCCAGACTGGCCTACTTACCGCTCCAGCACAAGAGAGCAGCCGAGTACCACCTCTCTCCGCATCACCGGGACCGGGTCCAAAACCTCCTAGACCGCCGACCCCAATGGGCACCCTTGCCTCCCCTTTATGGAGACCAAGGGTGACCCCCAGCTGGGGTAGAGTTGCTGCCCCTGCCCCCTTGCCATATTTAACCTCTGCTCCCTCCTTCCCCCGTACCTGTTTTAGATGCCACCAGCCAGGACATCAGGCCAAGTCATGACCACCTGCGATGGAGTGTGATGTGGCGACATGCAATCTGGAATCAGAAGTGGGTAAGCAAGGGGAAAATGGTTGGCAGGGGCCTTGTATTGTTAATGTTATTTTGGAAAATGTGAAAGCCCATGCATTAGTGGACACAGGGTGTGGGCAGACTATAATTAGGGCAGCTCTCTTGGGCGGTGTGTCATGGCAGCCACAAGGTCAGGTGGCTATCTCCTCTATCCATGGAGACACGGTGACATACCCCACCATAAAAGCATAATTATCAGTAGGACCGATAAAACGTCACCTAGTAGTTGGGGTGGCGGAAAGGCTACCACACCCAGTTATTCTGGGCCGGGACTGGCCAAACTATAAAGAATTGGTGAAATTAATGGCAGTCTCGACCACACACGTAAACATAGCAGAAAAGAAAGAAAGTGAAATAATTGATTATGTTTTTCCCTTTCAAACTGAATGTTTTCCCCCTTTTTCATCCAAGAAAAACAAATAAAGAGAGACAGATGGGAGGGAGCATTAATCAGACAAGGCTGGGGTTTGGTGGGAGAATGCTCGGTTGGTAACAGACGCCAGTCAAAGGGGGTCGGAACGCAGTGTGACCGAGAGGGCAAGGTTACTGGGCCATCCAGGGCAGAAACTACTCCTGCCCCTCTCAATATACCGGACATGTGGCACTCAGGCGCAGACATAGTGTGGGGCCAACACAACGACCCCTCACTAGTGCACACCTGGGGATAGGTCTGGTCTATTGAAAGTAAGGATGTTGAAGGCGCTGGAGCGCTAGTATTTCCACATTTCATTATCAAGGGGCAATTACTTTATAGGGTAAACCTTGCCACGGGCACAGGACAGTCTTTAACACAATTATTAGTTCCCCCGTCTTGTCGGCCATGAGGCTGGCGTATGATATCCCTTTTGCGAGGCACTTCAGCTGACAAAACAAGGGAACGAATATTGGCTAGATTTTATTGGGTAGAACTTCATAATGATGTGTCAAAATATGTAGCCACATGCCCAGACTGCCAGCTAGTAGCGCCGGGTCGAGTGTGCACCCGCCCTTTTGGTCCCACTGCCAATTATTTCCACCCCCTTTGAACGCATTGCAATGGACATAGTGGGCTCTTTGCTACCTTCTGATTCCGGGTATACGCATATATTAGTGGTGGTAGATTATGCAACGCGATACCCAAAAACAGTTCCATTGAGGTCCACTAATGCCGCTGCGATAGCCAAAGAACTAGTGCAGATTATGGCTAGAGTAGGGATCCCCAAGGAAATCCTGACTGATCATGGAACTAACTTTCTGTCTAACACGTTACAGCAAGTTTATAAAATACAAAAAATATGTCCCATCAGGACATCTGTTTATCATCCACACACAGATGGTTTGGTGGAACGTTTCAATCAGACCCTGAAGCAGATAATTTGTAAACCAAGAGCAAAAATATTGGGCATCACTTCTTCCCTACCTCCTTTTTGCAGTGAGAGAGGTCCCGCAGATTTTGACAGTGTTCTCCCCCTTCGAGCTCTTGTACGGTCGACAACCTTGCGGCATTCTCGATCTGCTGAGAGAGAGGTGGGAGGAGCACAAAGGCTTGTCCAGAAATGTAGTCCAGCATGTGCTCCTACTAAGAGATCGCCTAGATTTAAGAACATAAGAAGATAAGAAAGTTTACAAACGAGAGGAGGCCATTCAGCCCATCTTGCTCGTTTGGTTGTTAGTAGCTTATTGATCCCAGAATCTCATCAAGCAGCTTCTTGAAGGATCCCAGTGTGTTTGTGTCTGTGTTACGTGTGGGTGAATAAGAACGGGACTGTGTATTGTTTCGGGACCAACCCATGGATTATAAACAGAGGAATACACACTGCTGTATTGCCTTTTAACATTGCTATTGTTTACTGCTGTTTTGTCATAAGGTAATTGGATTACAAAAATAAAACACCATTGGACCTGGATTATCATTGTCTGATTGTTGATCACCTGCACCTGCACACTGTTAACCACTTTGCCACACACGGTCAACATTATCTGTCTCAAGAAGTCGGCAGCACTCAGCAAATCTATATTTGGTAGCAAGGTAGCGCTCGGCCCCTGTATTGGCCACATTTTATTTTATAGCTTTGTTTTGAAAAGTGTTTAGTTTTTTGCAATTTTGTTTTGCCGTTTTTCCCCACTCCTTGTTTACACTCCTGTTTGTTTATGTGCCCGGGGCCCTAGCAGTGCTGGTACGGTCATGTGGTTTGCCCTGTGATATTCCACTATGCCCTAGAGGGCGGCACCGTGCAATAGCACTGGCCATAATTGCATAAATAAATCAGCGTGCCTGTGCGGCGTGTCAAAGAAAATCTGTGTCGAGCACTTAAATACAGGGAATACCCACACCTGTCACAACCCCCTGTGACAAACCTATAGAAGAATAAAAGAGAACAACTGGAAACATAGGGTTGCTGCAACGATGCCAAAAGGATTGAATAGAAAAGAATAACACAAGATTTCACACTCTTTACAAGAATACCCAGAGTCTGTATTGTGGGGCTTAGGTTCAAGCTTTCAAAGGGTTAGACCATTAAATAAAGCAGAGACCAGGCTGGCAAGGCTTATAATATTATTAATCTATGAGAACTGCAGAATTAGATGATGGTTTGCGGTTCTGGTGCGGGTCAAAAAAATGTAATTTTCGGATCTGAATTCCTGAATAACCAAAAATGTTTTCTGTCCTTTTAGCGTACTCGTCTGTAACCCTTTCCCAAGCATAGATTCATTTAAATAACCTATTTTTTCATTATAAAATGAGAGGGTATTTATTTTCTAATTTAGTTACCTTAAAGTAATTGTGGCTAACAAAACAGTACCATACATTATCCATGCCTGACATGCTTTCATCCAGTAAAAGGCTTTGAATCCACAATGGTAATGCATGGTCATTTTGCAGTTTTCACATGCTTTTGCCATGGTTATACTATGCATTTACCATGCTGTTTAATTGACTTTACCATATCTCTCTACAGTGCTTACCTGCTTATCTATGCTTTATCATGCTGTTTTATTTACTTTACCATAGAGTCCCACGGGTGACCTGCAAAAGCAGGTCGGGTTCGAGTCGGAATGTGAACTTTTTCACGGTTTGCGGTTCTGGTGCAGGTCAAAAAAATGTAATTTTTGGATCTGAATTTGAATCACCAAAAGCTTTTTCTGTCCTTTTAGCGTACTCATCTGTAACACTTTCCCAAATAACATATTAGAAGGTAAATGTACCAGTATTTCCTGCACTAAAGCAGGAGGTGATTAGGGAGGATTCAGCTGACTAAGCAGTGTTCTCGGTTTGTATTGCCACTTGTTTGATAAGTTGCAAGATCCTTTTATCACGTCTGCTTGGTGATATTAAAAATGCCTGTGGACGAGGTGAAACAAAAGATAGCACAGGGTTTATATCATGTAGTGGATAATAGTTTGAGAGTTAAATCAGAAGTGTGGAATTATTTTGGAATCATAGTGAATGAAAATAATGAGCATGTGACTGAATTCGTTGCTTGTCATTATATTTTTTTGAAGGACAGCCACAAAGCTAGTACATCTCTGCAAAAGCACAGGTGTATCTCCCTTTCAGCTGGTGGCATGAAAGGAATAGACAGGTATTTTATAGTAAAGTAAGTAGAGATAGTTAATGTTAAGATGTAAAAATATATCCAGACTACTAGAGAAAGCTACCAGCCTATTGCAGTGGTTCTCAATCTGTGGTATGCGGACCACTGGTGGTCCGCCGGCTCCCTTCGGGTGGTCCGTGGAAAGGTTACATAATTACGGAAAGGAAGCGGCAGCATAGTTTATAGATCCCATTGCAAACCCAAAATTGCCCTCACGTGCACTCAACACAGCAGCTTATACAGTAAAGGATAACACACGACATGATATGTGTTGTGTTGCATTAACATACAACTGTAGTTGGGTTGGAGGCACGGAGGCTAACAATTTTGTTATGATAGCCACCATGCTGGTCTCAATCGCTCCGTAAACAGTGCTGACATAAACCGCTATGTTAGCCTTGTTGGTGAGTGACCAATCATTAAAAAAATGCCAAGCATGTATTTCTGTTGATAATAAAAAGATACAGATAAGGAGGCAAAGACAAAATTCTCTATCTACGCATTACTACCGCTGACCTGGAGAAGCCAACATAACAAAAATACATTATTGCCATTTTTAAATGTTTGGTCACAAACAGGCTTTGTGGTTTATGTCAGCACTGTTTACGGAGTGATTGAGACCAGCACGCAGGCCAACATAACAAAACTGAGTACTCCTGACCAGCCGAATTACACACTGAAGCATAGAATTATCGTAACAGACCGTTTACATTTTCAAGACAACCTTAAGTTGATTACCATTTCTTTATGTTTCATCAAATCCATAAAAACACCAGCTGTCCAAGAATTTTAGTTTTCTTCGATTTCATGAAGTTTGTGTTTCTTTTGGTTTTGCTTCTTGTAATTCAAGCCATTTTACTGTCATGCTTCCGAAAAGAGCAAATGTGAAGAAAGGAATGTCATTCATTAAAAAAAACTTTAAAAGACATCACAATGATCTGTATATTTATTGCAAGTTTAAGATGTTATGTATTGATGTTGTGTATTGAATAAATAACTTCTGTCGTGTATTGTACTATTTAATTGCAGGGTAAAAACATCGTCAACAGCCAATCAGCGTGAAGCGGTTGGACTTTCATGGACAAATTAAAGTGCCTGCATTATGGTGAAGACCACTTTGGAGAAGACTGTCTTTTGTCCTTTGAGGAATAAGACACTCTGTGGCCATTGAAGGTCAGGTGACACTATAATGGTATTGTGGACATAATTCCTCCTAAATAGTGTGGGACATTTTGAAATCCTCCGGTGGGACTGAACTATACTTTTTACTTATCTGAATACTTGCCGTGTGGATATTGAATTATAGCATCCATGGGGAAACCATTGTTATTTTAGGGGGTATAGGTGCTCTTGTTGTTGACACCTGGGGTGGTCAGTCTGTGATCCAAACAACCTGAGTGGTATAGAAGAGAATGTTATTACAGACTATACTTACCTGTAAAGTCACACAGACATAACTCCTGACACTAGCTTATGGTGACTCACGGCTGGAATGAAAAACACTTGTACAATAGAGCTTCTGAAAGATACTGATGCTAATCTGCTTAATCTAACTGCTTTCTGTATGATAGCCAAACTATCAGCACAGAGCCCTTGTTACAGAAACAACACATGCCACAGGATTTCACTGTTATGCTTTGCATATGACACTAAATGTTTTTAATATCACTAAAGCATATTCTAATTTGATCTTACTTGGAAGCAATGAAACGGAAGCCAACACCTAGACAGTGCACACCTAGACACTGGCAGGCAAGAGAGCATTTGATACAGTCTCTTAGTCCATTCATTTCATTTGTATTTCATATCAAAAGGGAGAAAAATAAGGTAAGGTTATTTGATCTTTCAGAGCTTTACTTGCTATACTGTAATTCTGAAAAAAATAGGTCTTAGTGAAAAGAATAGGGTTGGTAAACATCATTACAGAGACATCCACCACTGGGGTGAAATCCTTTGCAAAGAGGATATAGAGGAGGGGTCGTATGTATGGGATATACAAAAGTGTCTATCCATTCATCTATCCGTACGTATGTCACTCGTACATTTTCCATATATCTGGAGAATCGCTTATGAAATTGTGATTAAACATTCATTGCTAATTCTTATTCTATACTTATCTGTACATACTGTTGCTGTATTTAATCATCAAATTTTTCATCATACTGATGTTTTAAATTCGAATTTACAGCTGTGGCAGGGGATGTACGTTACTGACAGACTTGTTTTGGTGATACAGTGTCAACAATATGGTTCTTGCATTATTTCCTTGCAATATTAATGGGGTACATTCAATTGATCTCGTTGTTTAAATTATTATAAGAAAGAGACTTTGTGAAAACGACATTTATATACAGTGTGTTTGAAACTTAAGTGTAGTTTTTGTCCCTAAGTGTCAGTAAAATGGCAGAGTTGGTCATATTTTAAATAATTAAACTGTTGGTATTCAGACTGGCTATGCTTTAGATTAATTGAATAGATACCAATTGCTCAATTGTAACAAACTTGATAATTTAGTGCTTAGTTCTGTATTAAGTTGAGTACTAGCTAGTACGGTACTATCTGCAGATCTTCTCCAGCTTTGTACTATCATAGAAGTGCAATGTAGAAATTCAGGGAACAAAGTTCAGGATCAGCTGATCCCCAGCTTCAGTACAGACCTCAGAGTTAAACTGCTCATTGCTACTTGGTGTATGGATAATGGCAATGAGTGGGGCGGGCAGGCGAGTAAGAAGAGTGCTGCATTCTTGTACTGTATATTTCAACTATCATTTTAAAGCTCCATTGTTTATGATGTTTTCTTACATGTTTTTTCATTCTATATTTGTGTATCATTATAATTAGCATTTTCAGTACATTCTCAAAAAACATATTTTAAAAGATGCAATTAAGATACCCTTTCAGCTCTGAAGAGAGTGACATATTAAATTTCTATAACACTTACTGCAAATATATTCAGTATCTGAAGTTGAAAAGAATAGTTATCAGGAATTAGAGAAACTGTCCAAATTATTGTTGTCCAATTTGAAAATATTTGTTTCTTTTTCGCATTGATTAATGAAATCCAGCAAACAGGCTTTTTGCAAAAAATATTTTACTTATAAGTGTAAAATGTAACCTAATGGGTTTTTTTCTTCACTTTTTAAAGTATCATCAGTTACAAAAGATGGCATTTAAATTAATATCAATGTACTTTATTTGATTTACACGTTCAGAATTCTGCTTAACTCAATGCTGTGTTTGATATGTTGAAAATACCCATCAAGGGGTTCTATTCATATTTGTATACCAATTCATATTAGTACAGCTCCCTTAGACTAAGAAACACATAATACAGTGTTTTACAGTCATCTCTGGGGCAAGTGACTGATACATAGAGAACATCTCAAACCCTACATGCAGACTATGTTGAAGGGCTCTGTTCGTTTCAACTGAAACTATCCTGTAGACCAGTGGTTTTCTAACCTGTTTTGAAAAACTGTACCCCTTCTGTCTGGAGGTTTCAGCTGAAGTACCTCTTCACAATTTTTACACAGTTGCAATAAAAGGCAGAATCTGATTAAGAAATTAAATTCATTTAATATATAATTGATGTCACAACAGTTTGGGGTTGAAAAAAATGCCAAACAGTTATTCTTAAAACTTGTAATTACAAGTCTTTGGATCCACAGAATAGAAATACAGTATTTGGGAATCTCTTCAGAAACACATATATTCGCTTTCTATTCAGCAAAGTTATTAGAAATAACCTGCAAAACAGTCTGCACTGTATGTTTTCACATTACCATTTACTTCCCATCTCAGCATAACTGTGTGAGCCATTTACAATGTTTACAAGATCAAAAACATTAACCTCAAGAAAAAACTATAACTACTAAAAAAGGATATCATTTTTATTAAAGCCAACATAAAGATTATCCAGCAGACTTGGTAGAACTTTACATGGCACTTTCTGTAGACTTTTGTGTTTTCTTCCTTTGTTTTTCATTGCAAGTAAGAAATATGTCAATTTTGACTTGAGAAACTATACTAGGATTGTAAAACACAGTATGTAATCTGGATTTACTCTCTCAAACACCAAAACTAATTAAAACAGCCGCTATTGCTGTTACTAAAATGCAGCCGTGCCTAATAGTAATCAGAATGGAAACACGCTCAATCGAAATCACACATGCGTACATGTGGATGATAATTTTGAAACTATAGCCAGACTGTGAACTTTGAGCTTCTAAACAAAAATAAAATATTTATGCACAGTGGTTTAGAGATAATATAAAATGCTGTTAATCATTATTGTATTTTACTTTCTTCTGTGTACCGCCTATGACCTTTAGAAGAACCCCCAGGGGTGCGAGTACCCCCGGTTGAAAACTCCTCCTGTAGACTATCAATAGTGTTGTGCTCCGCAATAACATAGGATCATCCCTTTTATCAAATCTAGATTGTTAATGGTAATGATCTGTTCAAAACGTACAGCAGGTTTAATCACTAGGGTCTACATTCTTTCTGGTGTTCTGTATGTCCAAGCCAGTGGTTCCATATTAGGTGGCTCTGTAACTGATTTCCTAGTTTAATATTTCAAGGTAATAGAGCACAAAGAAAATGAACTGCTTAAATGTTGAAAGTTACTTGAAATAAAATGAGTGCACTAAAGGATCTACTAGGGTTCCTATTTTTTTAAACGTAGCAAAACTTAGTAAAACACTTATCACTCTTCCTTAAATGCGCTTTACTTGCTCTTATCTGCCCCCTATTTTACTGCATTTAATCCTGTACTTTAGAGTACTGTAATCTGTCAAGTGTTATTTAATCTGTAGTATTTTGTATTTAATTATATCCTGATGTAACTATCACTGACACTTATCTGCTCCGTTATTGAATGGTATTTTGTTATACTTGTACTTGCTAGAACCAAAGTCGTTGTATTTTTATCTTGCTCTTAATTGTATTATTACTTGTACTGTGATTCTTGAAATGTATTTTTGTTTACGACTGTAAGTCGCCCTCGATAAGGGCGTCTGCTAAGAAATAAATAATAATAATAATAATAATAATAATAATAATAATAATAATAATAATAATAATAATAAATCACATCAATATTTGTTTCAACATGCAAGAAAACATGTATTTATTTATGTATTTATTTATTTATTTAATTCAGTATTTTACCCCTGTTGAAATGCCCAGTGTGAATTACAATGTTCACAATATTTTTGATACCCAGAATAGAATTTTTTTCCCCTCGAATTTGGACGTCATCATAATATCATCGTACTATACTTTCCTAGATTTTTGAAATGCACTTTCTAAGAGTGGAACATCGGAATAAAAAGGTCACATAACCAGTGTAACCCAGCAGCAATGCAGCAGAACTGAAAATGAATAGGTCTCTCTCACGTCTTATCAAACACCTCAGGCCCAGCAAGGCCCAGCTTGGGGAGTCTCTGCCTGTCCAGTAGGGGTCGCTGTGTGGAAAACTCTCCCTAACCTGCAGGAGCACAGTGGCCAAGAACAACTCGGTGCAACCACAAGATCACGATCGAATACCTCACCTCGTGCTTCTGATAGGTCTTTTACAAGGTCAGGCACTAGGGACACCTGAAAACTTTATCTACTCAGGCTTTTTCTCTGTGCTTGTTGCAGCTACAGTGATGCTTGACAAGATTGAAAAAATTGGATGCATCAAGTTCCTGCTCATCTTCTTCAATTCTGTGTTCTGGGTAAGTGCACACGATGACTCCCAACACTGGTCACTCTGGGTACTGAGAGAGGAGCAATTAACTAATCGATATAGAAATAATATTGCTTAAAAGGAAAAAAATATATCTAAACAGTTATATAAAATACTGTGGCTGCAGTTGTTGATGGACAGGTCTGAAATATTAATAACTGAATGGATTAACATCCCTTGAGACAACATGACGTGTAATCCAAGTGTAATGGGCAGTGTTTTGTGATCCACTGCTGTTTTACGGATTCTGTCCCCTGGTGGTGAGGTGAGGTTAAGAGCTCTATTACTGTACCACACCTGCAGACGGGCCTGGCTCTTTTGACGTAAAGATTCTCAATTGCAGCGTGTGTGGTCGCTGGTTCATGCACAGCCTCTGCCCTGTTACACAGCAATACACTGCTGTGCAAAAGTCTGAGACATGCTGCATTTTGAGCATCAACAATTTACTCAAAGCCTCCACTAGTGTTTCTACTACTATAACAACCTTAACTTGCATAAAAGGAAAAACACTGAGTGAAATAGCTTGCATCACTCACATCAGTACAAAGGTCTTGAAATCAGGACAAAGGATGTGTTGCAGTAAGAATATCTCTGTTAAGAAAGGGGAACAAGACTAAAAGGCTAAAATATGCACAAGAACACAAAAATTGGACTATGGAACAATGGTCAAAGGTGCTTTGGACTGTTGTCAATTTAATGCTTGTCTTCTTTCTATTCCTTAAGGATATTATCTTCAAGTATTGCTCATCCTTGTCAGACAGCTTTTTGGGTCTTCCAGTCCTGGGTTTGTCAATTGCAGATGATGTTTCTCTGTACTTGTTGATTATGCTTCGGACACCACAACTTGAAAATCGAGTGATGCAAGCTATTTCACTCAGTGTTTTTCCTTCTTTATGCAAGTCAAGGTTGTTATAATAGTAGAAAACACTAGTGGAGGCTTTGAGTAAATTGTTGATGCTCATAATGCATCAGAGTAGAAAAATGCAACATGTCTTTTGCACAGCAGTGTATATATTCATATTTATACTCCTTGACAAACATTGTATCTCTGGACGATCTCCAACATTCACCTGTTTTACTTTGCTTGACTTCTTCCTTACTAAATATCTTGGTATTCCTGAATAGATAATAGCCTTCTCTTCAGATAAGCAAATGATTTTAATGAGCAAGCCATCTGACAACTGCAGGGATCACCCACAATTCAAGGAATGATAGAAGACTGGGGGAGAGGGCATTTATTGACTATTCAAACCCAACCAAACTCTGTTCCCGCCATCTGAATAATGCAGTATTATCACGTGTTGAAAGAGTGATTGTGAATGAAGTGAATGTCAGTCCCATGATTTCAACGGGTGTTGATAGTGCATTATCTAGGTAGTATGTATATAAATGGGTATAAATATCTTGTATGTGTTAGACCTGTCAGAAACCGCTTTCCTGGGATAAAAGGAAACACCCACCTGGTCATTCTGCATTAGTAATAAATGGATAACATTTGGAGTAGAACTGTACTTGCATTTATCAGCAGTAAGCATGAGGTAGCAAATGCCAAACCCCAGGACTGCAAAGAGCACAGGCCAGCGATCAGCACATGAATGGTAAGGTGCTTTAACCTGGGTGCTCTTCAGTTCTTGTTGTCTGCTATAGGCCAAACTGTCTTTATATTAGTACCAATTAATACAAAACTGCTTATTGCCAGCAAGTCACAATTTCTTGATACAAGGTATCTGTTCACTAGATGGCGCTGACTGTGACTTCTATTAAGGCAGATTGGCTGATCCAGCATATGTTATATGTATATGGCAGGTAACGAGAACTGAAGAGCAACCACTGAATCAGATGAAAGCACCTAAATATAAAAGAAAAACACAATTTCAATTATTGCTGTAAAAGCCACTCTGAACGATTGCAGACATCTTTAAAAAGACAAGGAGACAGTGAAAACCCTGTGGAAATGTATTCCTTCCTCTAGTATTATTTGTTTGTACATTGCTGTTGTATTTCTCATTTGTTGAACGGCAGGCCTCTGGGATTGCTCTCATAGTGATGGGGGCCGTGTCCCGCTCCTCCTATGCTCAGTTCGAGTCTTTTACGGGGGGCGGACTCTCTCAGTGTGCCGTCGTCATCATTGTGGTGGGCGTGGCCATCACTGCCATCTCTTTCCTGGGTTGCTTCGGGGCGTGGACTGACAACAGATACCTGCTGGGACTGGTGAGTGTGCTGCCCCAGGGCAGGCTGTCTAGATGAAGCGTTGCTTTCTAGATGAAGCAGGCTTTCTAGATGAAGCAGGCTTTCTTTATGAAGCAGGCTTTCTAGATGAAGCAGGCTTTCTTTATGAAGCAGGCTTTCTAGATGAAGCAGGCTTTCTTTATGAAGCAGGCTTTCTAGATGAAGCAGGCTTTCTTTATGAAGCAGGATTTCTAGATGAAGCAGGCATTCTTTAAGAAACATGCTTTCTTTATGAAACATGCTTTCTTTTTAGGTTTCTTCATCTGCTTTGAGGCCTACTGGACCTGCACTACATTTAAAATGACAATCCTTAGGGCCTGAATTTCAAAACTTGGTGATCAAATCAAAAATGTATTTTTTTATGTCTCACTGCTCTTTTCTCATAACTATGGTGCTACATGTGTATGCTCATAAATACTTTAGTTGTCAGCCTACCCTTATTAAAGTCTACCATGGTAAATTTGCATGGTCATTGTGCAGTTTTTCCATGCTTTTATCAAGGTTATACTATACATTTACTGTAGTTTACCATAGTTTGCCATGCTTTTCAATATGCTTTACCATACCTCTCTGGGCTTTACAGTGCTAACCTATGCTTTACAGTACCTCTGTGGGCTTTACAGTGCTTACCTATGCTTTACCATACATTCATTATGTCTTATTACTATTCTTGCTATGCTTTACTGTGATACATTTTTATAAAGATGCTGACAGGAGAGTTTTAATGGAGCTTTCTGCAAGTTCTGTAAAATTCTCTGCAATTATTCCTTATACAGGGTTATTTATAAGCAACACACCATAGGAAACAAATATTACAGAACATGTCATTTTTGTTGTATTCCAGGATTCAAATAAACCATGTCAGACAGAATTACTGTACATACATCATTGAAGAAACTTTGTAATTGAATGTGTGGATTTAGTGTTCATGTATGCAAGCCATGGGGAAATCGGTCAGTGTGTCCCACAGTGCTATGTGATGTTACATCACAGAGTTTTTTTATCCTGTACAAATATAACTTTTAAAATACAATTTAAAATAAAAACTAGCTGTGCAACAGAGGCATTCCGTGAAAAGTGTCCAGACAGGTCAAAGCAGTTCATCAATACTGTGTGTGTTCCTGTCCACCATGACGATGTGCTTTTAACCCTGAAATAAAATTTTAAAAAACACTGTCATAAGGCTTTTTTCTAGTGTCATGTTGTTTGTGTTCGTTAGAACTGTGCCCATTATTTGAAAGTGTTGCCAAACAAATCCAGTGTAATGAAATGAGGGGCTGCTGTTATTTGTGTTTCAGTTTCAGTGTCATGAAATGAGGGGCTGCTGTTATTTCTGTTTCAGTTTCAGTGTCATGAAATGAGGGGCTGCTGTTATTTCTGTTTCAGTTTCAGTGTAATGAAATGAGGGGCTGCTGTTATTTCTGTTTCAGTTCACGGCTGTCCTGATCATCATCCTGATCATTGAGATGGCAGCAGGGATCGTTCTGTATGTCTTCCGCTCCAAGGTACTGCGGTGATAGTGGAGACAAGCTTCTCTGAGCAGGCCACGAGGAGGGGCAGGGAGGAGGGAGGGGGGATTTAGACCACTGAGGAACCAGAACAAGCATGTGGAAGCAGGTTGTAAATGTGTATTTCTCATCTACTCTTTGCTTTGTCGGGTCTGTCATACAAAGAGTGCAAGAGAAAGTACACTCATAACTTGAAAAGAGGTAGCCACTGAACACTTCTAAACATATTAAAAGTCATTAACTCGAAATAAAAAAAAAACAGACGATATCCTAATATTAATGTACTTAATCTTTTTATATATTATGGTTTAAACATTTAGAATGCTTTGTCAGATCTGCACTCCCATCGTAAATACATGTGTAGTTGCTGCTAATCCAATGGGGACTTGATTTATAATTTAATGTAATTTTATTTTATTTCAGTACTTCTAAATTGGGCTGTATTGAGTGTTTAAGAGTTATGGATGATTATGACCATGATTCTGGAGTTTCATGATAAATAAATGCAGATGTCTGTGGCCTTCCCATGGTGCTTCAGGGTAGTACAGTAATATTTAGAAAACAAAATATACTTACAATACTCTCTTTATCCAATCCCTCTAGTACACGTTAGGTGTAGCATGTGAATAGTAAAGTGACAGTCGACCTCAGAAACTGGTAGTCAACTAATCTCTCATCACGATTGTGAGGTATTTGTGAAGTGTTTGGTTTCAGATGGACAGAAGTGCAGTTGCTGAGGCAATCCATGACATTTCAGAAGATTAATAAATACTTAAAAAAAAAAATCCAAGCTGTTTTAAACTATAGCGCACAAACCACAAAATGTTACGGAACAGTATTTCATAAATAGAGCACCAGCCATTATGAAATACATGACTTACTAAGCTTCGACTATCAAATTAGTAGTTATTCTAATCCAAGTACTTAGTATTTAATGTCCTAGAGTGACATTTCTATACCCAACAAACACAGCAATAAAGAGTATGTCTTTTGATTTGATAAACAGTTATTTCTTTAAGGTGGCATTTTTTTATTGTTCCCTGCAGGTAGAGGGGAAAATTAAAAACCAAGCCAAGAAAGTGATCATCGAGTACAACCCCAACCTGATAGCAATCATTGATGACATCCAGGATAAGGTACAAGAGCAAGAAATAAAAACTCAAAGTAATCTGGATATTCATACCTACTCATAATTGAGCTGAAGTCATCACTGGAAACAACCAGACATGATACAGTGGCAATGGAAATCGACCTATGATTAATTTTACCTGCTTTAAAAAATAAAAACCAAGACTTTAAACTTTAAACGCTTGCCAGTTTATCAGATGTATTTTTTTCTTGTTTGTAAGAAGCTGTAAGCTAAAATGCCAGTACAGTTGTTACTCTATAAACTGCTATTATAAAGGTGCTAGTTACGTGTACATAAGAGCATATGAACATAAGAACATTTACAAACAACAGAAGGTCATTCATCAGTGCTCATCCATTTCCTAGTAGCTGATTGATCCCAAAAAGTCATTCCTTCAGGATCTCAATAATTCAGCATCAACAACCTGGCTTGGGAACCCATTCTATACCCGTACCACTCTTTGTATAATCTTTACATTGCAAATTACTGACTTAAGTGATATTTTTTACAATAACATTACTTTTTAAAAAAGCATGGAAGGCATTTTGCTTGCAACTGATATGATAAGTGAATAAGTCAAAAAGCTAAACTAAACCACAAAAGGTGAATTTTTTTATGTATGATTTGTATTAAGAGGAGAGTAGGAACAGACGTGGCAGCATAGGGTTCAAAGGAGGAAGAAGCTTGCACGGATCCTTTGCTACTGTTACTGAGCACTCTCACAAGGTGTTTTGTTGCTTTCCAGTTCCATTGCTGTGGAGCTGAAAACTACACGGACTGGCTTGAGAGCTCTGGCTGGAAAAGGAACAACTCTGTGCCGGATTCCTGCTGTCGAGTGGAGAAGGAGGATTGTGGCTACAATATCACTGCAGGGAACATCTACCATAAGGTTAAAGAGGGGCTGCAGGCAGGGGTGGGATGGAACAGTAAAAAATACAGAACAATCCCCACATAATACACACCACAACACACCGGTCATAGTGTGATATCACTGTCGGGATACAGGTGATCGTCCTGATGAACTTATTTGTATGATGCATTTTAAGATAAAGATAATTCAAAACTTCAATAAGATATGCAAACAAAAAACGTATGCAGTACATTTGCTATGTATCATAAAGTGGATCAAGCCCTATGACAGTGGCTATATTTTAAAGATGCAAATTCTGGTACATTTTAAAGCAACATAGTAAGGGCTATATGATACTGAATAATGCAGGATTTTGATTAAAAAATGTTCTGATGGCGCAAAGGAGTTCAAAGCAAATCCAACAAAAGAAACATGCATTCAATTAATCTTCTGAAATGTTTAAGCTTCTTGAAGTTAGCACGTTTAAACATAATTTCTGTAACCAGCCAAAAAGACCATCATGATAGGCCTTTCATTACTTTTTTATGATATTCTACAAAATGAATGTGGATGAGACTACATGTATAACATTGATGTGAATATGGAAAAGACACATCGTACTGTATACTGTATAAACACTACAGCTGACCTATATTTGACAGGCATAACATGGAAAACATTTCAATGTTAAAATCAATAACATCCCTTGTAGTTCTGGGCTGCAGTTTGAGAGGTTGTGGGTTTGAGTATCTCAGTTGCACAGTATGCTGCAGTGTTAGTGTGGTGGGTTTTGGTAACTCTGTGTGATTAGCGTACTGGAACACCTAGTTCGACCATTTTCTCTCTCTCTGCCTGCAGGGCTGTGTGGGGTCAATTAAAACCTTCCTGCAGAAAAAGCTGGTGTGGATTGCAGCTGTGTGCGTCGGCCTTGGGCTGGTTGAGGTAAAGACTGCATTTCATTTTCAGACTGACAGCAGCTTGTACATATACAGTATAATACATTCTGTGATTGCATTTTCAGACTGACAGCAGCTTGTACATATACAGTATAATACATTCTGTATTTTTCTTGAAAGAATCAATATAAAAAAGTCCTACAGAAACAGCTATTAATGTCCTTTGCAAAAACTCTAAACTCCTGAAAGCTTCATGATTACGTTGAAAAGGATATTGTAGGATACGTATTATGCAGGAGACAGCAAGGGGAAGTCATGTACAGTGCTATCTTCAAATTGTTGCTTTACCACAATCATGGTAATGCAGGCGAGCACTGACATTTAAATATCTATATAAAGCCATGTCTCTGTTGTTGCGTCATTGAGGTACACTCCGGGAAGACATCTGCAAGGGCTGCGTCATATAATTATTGCAAGATTGCTTTAAAATAAAATAGAGGACTACTGATTACAGTATTTTTTTGATTCCCATGTAATTATCAGTGCACCCTTTTCTAAATTCTCTATTTTCATAAGATTTTATAGAGCTGAAGAAGTACAGTATTATACATAAATGTGTTGGGGGCTGAGGTTTGTCGCAAATGGCAATACTTTTACAGCGGTAAAGGAGCTGAGCTGTAACATCCTGTGTTTAGCAAACCATAATGAAATAGATCATAACCAACCCCTACAACACAGAAATTTGAATAATTCATATTTGTGTTGAAGATCATGTGATGTACAGAAATGAAAAATTGCCTCAAACCTGCTTGATATGAGGGTTCACCACGTAGCCTGCTGGATGAGGCAGTAGACCCCCCTATAACAGATAGTACCAAGGTAGCTACAAGGGTTGAACTGGGTGAGGCGGGGGGAGGTGGAGGGATGTGAATGAATCAAACACAATATATTTATATTGGTTGAGCCATTTTGTGAGTGTATTCATGTTGTCTTATTCATTGTTTCAGATCACAGGAGCTGTGCTTGGATGTCTTGTCCTTAGAGAAGCAATAATAAAGAATGGCTATGAGCAAAAGTGAGCCAGTCTGCTACAGGATAAAGAAATATAGCATCTGCTTCTGTACATGGAGGGGCCCGGGGTACACTTAACAACTATTTAGTTATTCTTCACTTTGGAACTCTTCCTGGTTCTATTTGGATTGTCAATCAATTTTCTTAAAAGTGTTCCAGAATTTTTTTTGAACATATTCCTGATAGTTTTTATATTTTTTTTATTCACACATCATAGGTAAATTAACTAGGGAATTACTTTTTTTTCAACTTTTACTCGGAAACATTTGCCAAGAAAAATATATTTTTATTCTTCTAAACACCGCAGTGTATCCAGTTCATGCTGGATTCAATGCTGGTGCTCTGATTGAAACGAGTGGTGTATTGTGGAAACAGAAAACCAGCACTGGAGCAGGACTGGATGCACTGCGATCCTTAGAAGACATTTTTTTTTCCCCTGACGAACGCTGTCGAGTAAATGTTGAGAAATGCGTTGCCCAGTTGATTTATGACCAGGGGTTCACATAACTTTTAAGATTAGGTTCTCACATGAGTACCAGCAGAAATGGTTTGGTATGCATGACAATTAGGGTCATCATCTAAGTCGCTGTCTAGCCTCCTCCTCCGACAGTTCAAACAATTGGGATGGCAGTGTCAGAGACCACAACAATAGTTTTTGGATGTTTAAGCAGGTCCTGATTGCTGGTTATTACAATTTTTAACAAATCATCACACATTCTCTATTTATTTCAATTGCCTACCACCAATATTGCTGCCCTGAGGATTCAAAAGCAAAAGCCCAAACACTTTGTCACTTTATTAGTGTTGTTGAACACGTTAACTTGGCGGCACAACATTATTTATATAACTGTGGAGGAAAAATATATTATTAAAGTTAAATGGTTAAACTCACATTTAAATGTAACAGCTTTCAAACATCAACACCTCCTCTCACCCCCTCTCCCTGTAACTGCATCCCTCTTCTCTGAATGGTCGGCTTAATAGAATCCCTGCTATCAGGTTAGGCAGGTATCAGGTACCTTGCAAGTGTGACCACCCTCACTGCGTTTATGAAAAATGCTTTCCTGTTAAATGTACTGACATATGGTAAGCCTTTTCATCTTAAAGAACAATATGGCAGTCTGCATTGTTCTTTATTGGTGCGCATGCGTACCTGCGTACCAGTGTGTGAATCTCTGCTTATGACCTATGATGTGTGATAAAAATCTCAAAAGAATTTGCCATATGTTTAAAAAATATAATGATATGTACAACATGTGACACTGCAAAAGCAACGTAATGTGTTTCTTGTAAACTTTGCAGGGTGTTCTCTAACACTTTAAACCTAACTTACATTTTTTTTTCTGATTTACTAGAGTGGTGTGGAGCTCTTTTTAGTTTTTGTAGAGTGCCCTGGGATGCTTGTAAATGAAGGATGCCATAGAGGTTAAATTTGTACAGCATGGCACAGTATGCGGTATGGTGTGGTAACTGGTTTTATAAGGTATACTGAATCAAGCCTCAAACACACTCATGCGCAAGACAAATGCAGAACCTTTGTTTGAAATCTGATAAGCCATAATGTAAAAACACATATCTACTGACCCACTGAACAATGAACAATTTGGGCCCTATTCACAAATGTTTGTTGTTTAAAAGGTTTCATGAAGTGCAAACTTGATTTAATTAATCAAAATGGTCTTTAAAAAAAGTACTTCTGTTAATAGGGCCTTTTGAGAATGGCTATGAGAAATGTCCCATTATGTTAGCATTGAATTTTAAAAGTTAATTGTCTGCCCTGCTCAAAAGAACAGACTTTTAGAGCATAGATCTTCTGATTTCTTAGATGTGTTTTATCTACCCCTGGTGTACAGTTGATTTTAGTCAGGGCTAAGGGTCATGTTACTGTATATGCAGGCTGATTACAATAATTCAGTACAAACTTTTAAGAAGTATTTTATGTTGCTTTGAAAATTTAGCATTATCCTAACACCCTGTAGTAGCACCAAAAACACAAGATAGACTGAAACACACACAGATAAAATGGAAATGTAGCAGTTTTGCAATTGATTAAATACAACTATAAATACAACTATAAATATAGTAGCTCCCTCACCACTCTGTAATTGAATGTATTGCTCTATACCTTGCAGTGATATCTGTTTTTGATCTTGCCAACACTATCAGTACAGTACCAGCAGTAATTTGCTTGTCTTAGTCTGTAACTTCACCGCTCTAATAATAAAGCCCTTGAAATAGACAGTGGAATCTCTTTCATGGTCTGCAGCTTGGTATCAAAGGTATCATAGTGTTAGTGCTATGAGCCCAGTAGTCTCTGCGTGTTTGCACTGCTGAATTCAAATAGAGATACGTCAACTTTAAAATGACATACTAAAAGAAACCTTTTAAATGATTTGAAGATGTTGAAAAAGAATTCTAGTTGACATGTTTGTAATTGAATATATTAAGTTTCTTTTAGTATTTCTAAATTCTTAGGAGTATTTATTTTACTGAATTAGCTGTAAAATATATACATTTTTACCTTCCAAAAGTCAAAGGGCATGTTAACTTACTTAAACCTGTGCACCTTGTTTGAAAGCTTGTTAAGTACACTGCACCAAGAACATTCTCAAGCGGCAATGATGATTGTATAGGTTTCTTAAAATGTGTTTAATGTAAAAATGGGTATCAAATTCCTCTTACTCTTATTTCATTTCATTCAATAACATATTACAATTATTTTCTGCTCTTATGTGACCTAACATTCTAGATTGTTTAAAGAAGCCAAGATCTAAAAAAAGTGTATTGAATATCAAACTTTAATGAATTGATCATAACATATTTTGAGTATGTTATAGAGGGATAGAGTATGTATAGAGTTATCGATTCCAACAAATTTTCACAAGGCTACACTATCTTCTCTCCCCTTTCATCCATGTCTCTAGTCTGAGGCACAGCTGGGTCTTATCTTGGACAGCTTCAATGCCTCTTTGTTTCTGTTATCATTGAAATATGAGAGGCCAAGTGTACTGATGCTCTTGTCACCTCCAAATTTGCATGTTAAAGTGAACATTTCACTACAGCAGCAGTTACAGTGAACTGGCTGATTTGGATTTTGATAAAAATCACTCTGACACCAACTACACACACACCAAGCTCTACAAAGAAGCACTTCTTTAGCATGCTTGACTGAAAGTAATTGTAGCTAGCAAAATAATTTCACAAATCTTACCTTCAGGTTAAAAGAAGATCTCAGTTTATATTAGTGCTGGGATGAACACAGGATTTTCATGTTAGGATATTCGCTCATAATTTAAATATTCGTTCCTTTTCAAAAAGTAATTAAAGCCATTATATTGCTAAGAACGCAGGCAGAGACAGCATAGCAGCAGGGGCAGGGGGGCGTGGCCCCTGTGTGTGTGCCTTTATTTTACAGCAAGACGTTACAGTAAACAGTGGCCAGACACGTTTTCATGAAGTAATCACATGAGGCTTACTTGTGCCTTTTTGTAGCTGAACAAGCAAACGAAAACTGAAATGTACCTTTAACACTTCAGATAAAACAAATGTGGAAATGGTGTTGTAAAATGAAGGGGAAAAAACTCACCGTTTTGATTCTCGTTTATTACATTCCACATAACAAAGTCAAACAAAAATATATATAATATATATAATATAAAATGTATATAAAATCACTGTTTAAGCAAGGCATTTCAGAATGACATGCTTGCCTTTTTTCTGTCCCAGGAGATTCTGACTCGCTCTAAAGCAGCACAACGTGTTTTTGACCCAGATGGCCTTCCATAGAGAATAAAGGAGACCAGGACCAGGATAAACTATATAAAACAATACATTCTTTATTCCGTCATTCAGCACTCAGAACCTTTCAGAACCCTTGCCACGCATATGCACCTTTGCATTTATACCCCTAGTTTGCATGCCGTCTACACGTGCAGAACATACCCCTTAATTTTCTTCTTCACATGTTGTGCACGTGATTACCTGTGACTCTGCACCTGCAGAGTAGCAACACAACATTTCCTCCCTCGTTAGCTGAAAATCCTTTTTTCTTTTTTTTCTTTCTTTTTTTTTTCTTTACAAACACAGTCTATTACGAGGCTTACGGTTACGTTTGGGGTGAGTTACAACATAACTTGTTGCAAACGCATCTGCAATTACATTTTATTTATTTGAAACTGTTCCAGACATTTGCATCTCAGAGTAATACATTTTCAGCATTCTCAGTATTTTCAGTGTTACATGCATTTGACTCAGTGGATACAGAAACAACATCATCATCCACCATACTGTTGTGCTTTCCCTTACTTCAAACTCTGATATTCTCTTTTACAGTCCACAATTGATCAATGTGTCTTTTTACAAGTTTACCTGCTACCAAAACCATGTACGTTACTGGGCCTGGTACCTTCTTAATAATCCCATTTTGCCATTTGTTTCCTCCTCCCCTGTTATCTTTCACCAATACACCATGCTCGGGCAGCAGAGACCTGAGAGTGGATCGACTGTTTGAATTTTGCAACTGCATTTGTTTTTGTTGTTTAAGCTGCATGTCTTGAGATGTATCCGGTCTCAGCAATGAAACACGCATGTGGTGCTGTCTCTTTAAAAACAGCTCGGCCGGAGTTATGACTGGCGTGACTCTGTAAGCAAACAGAAAATGTGCAACTCTGTGCTGTACAGACATGCCGGGCTTGTTACTTTTCTCAAAAGCTTGTTTAGAACATAAGAACATAAAAACATAAGAAAGTTTACAAACGAGAGGAGGCCATTCAGCCCATCTTGCTTGTTTGGTTGTTAGTAGCTTATTGATCCCAGAATCTCATCAAGCAGCTTCTTGAAGGATCCCAGGATGTCAGCTTCAACAACATTACTGGGGAGTTGGTTCCAGACCCTCACAATTCTCTGTGTAAAAAAGTGCCTCCTATTTTCTGTTCTGAATGCCCCTTTATCTAATCTCCATTTGTGACCCCTGGTCCTTGTTTCTTTATTCAGGTCAAAGACGGTCCGATTAATCTGTTAATCGAAGCAGCCCTAATCTTAATATATAGTAGTGGCGGGGCAAACACAACGAATTGTATACTGTACACATAATGTTTCCTGTGTTGTCTGCTGATGTGTGTGGCTGTGTGATGTGAGTGTTTCGCCAGCTAATATATTTTAGTCGGTTATGCCATGTATGTGCTTTGGCACACAATTATTTTTTATTGTCATGCCAATAAAGCCAATTTGAATTTGAATTTGAGAGAGAGAGAGAGAGAGAGAGAGAGAGAGAGAGAGAGAGAGAGAGAGAGAGAGAGAGAGAGAGAGAGAATAAATAGGCCCTTTGAATAAAACAGCGCGAAAACGATTTGATACAAATAAAAAAGCAGTTTTACTGCTTTCGCTGCACCCTATTGTCTGTCTCTTCACTGAATGCCATAACCCCGCACATAGCCGGCCGCTACAATATATTTCTTGCCACTAAGCAGAAAAATAAGTGTTTTGCAATATTGATTCCAAAGTACTTGCTGATTGTGGGATAAACAATACATTTGTATATCAGGTTTTGTATACAGTGACATATTGTATTACATTTAAGTCTCGCTGTGGTACTGGAACCCTCATACACAGGAATGCACAAAAACATAAAAAGTAAATTCAAAAGTACCACACATTTTTATTTTAAATGCTTCATTGCGTTACATGTATGCGTCGCTATGGTATTGGAATCCTCATACACAGGAACGAAGAATAACATTGAAACAAATTCAAAAGTAGCACACATTTTTATTTTAAATTTTTGATTGCGTTTTCATTGCATTTCATTTATGCCTGGCTATGGTATGGAACCCTCATACACAGGAACGCAGAATAACTTTTTTTTTTTTTTTAAGTACCATACATTTGAATTTGAAATGCTTCATTACGTTATAACAAATTCAATGAGAACAACTGCACTTTCCTTTTGCGATCAGCTTTAAAACATCAGGTGTGAGTGTGATAATAGGCAGTCCTCCAAAAATGTACACGCCCCTCATTATTTTGTTGAAATACCAAATCGCACAATATGTCACTCAAAACCACTTAACAAATGTGGGTGGCACCTGCTGAACAACTGACATTTTGAGTTAATAGATGCAACACGTACGCTATATTATTTTTACTGATGGTGGCCCGCGCTGCAGCTGCCCGCTGGTCATTTGGCCCACCATGAAATTTATTTGCCAACCCCTGATTTACAGTATTTTTCAATAAAATACATATTAAGAGTAAAATTGTTAAAATATGTAGAACACCTTCAGAAATGTAAAATGTTCTTACTCTTTTTTTAACATAATTCCATCATGGATCCTGTATAATGTATAATATACATACATTAATAATGCCTGAGAGATAGTGCACAACCTTGCTTAATGTCAAATGAAGCCTGTATATACATTAATAATGCCTGAGAGAGAGTACACCCCCTTGCTTAATGCCTATATATACACTCATAATGCCTGTGAGGTAGGGCACTTCCTCAGAAAATGTGTTTTAATAGCCATGAGAATGCACCCCTTCACAAAATGTGTTTTTATAGCCATGATATAGTGCACCCCCTTAGAAAATATGTTTTAATAGCTACAAGATAGTGCACCCCCTTAGAAAATGTGTTTTAATAGCCATGAGATGGTGCACCCCCTCAGAAAAGGTGTTTTCATAGCTATGAGATAACACACCCCCTCAGAAAAGGTATTTTAATAGCCATGATATAGTGCACCCCCTGACAAAATGTGTTTTAATAGTTATGAGATAGTGTATCCCAGAAAATGTGTTTTCATAGCCATGCAGGGGTGTAGTCGTGCAGGGTTGGCAGGGAGCGCCAACCCCTCGCTTCTTGGGCAGGCAGAGCACCACTTCCGTACTTCACATATATATTAATATATGGAGATAGATGTGGCAAAGTGGTGAGTGGTTACAGGTGTGTGCAGTGCAAAGTGGATATAAAACACACAATGATTTCCAGGTGCAAGGGTGTTTATTGATTTATTACACAATGGCCACAGCCTTAGGGCGAACACCTGTAAATAATAAATGGTGGAAGTGATACAATGGCGTGTATCACTTCGTTTGTAATCCTCGGGTTTGACCCGAAACCATAAAACAAAGTCCAGGTTCTTTCCTCATCCGCACACAGAACACAAACACAGTGTTTACTTTAGTGCGTGAAACTAGTGCTCGTGGTGAAAGACAGTACGTTTGTGAAACAGGGAAGTGCTGGTGTCTGGGTTTGTTGCTGGCTGGATAGTGTTCCGGATAATGTTTAGTAGTCTTTTGAAACAAACAAAAACAAGCCGTTTACTTCAGACAACGACCGAAACACAACACTCACGTTTCAATCCCAGGTTCTCCTTTCAGGTTGTTCTAACCGTTTGCAAAGGAATAGATCACTTACACTACAACCCCTTGTGGCAAAGTGGTAAGTGGTGCGTGCAGGTGCAGGGGTAATGCAGTGCAGTAATGAAACACAGAGAGTTATAATCCAGTTTGGAACAGTTTTTAATTGTATCCAGGTCTGGTGACCAAATAATAATCCCCGGCAATACACAGCAATGTTTAGTGCATGGAGTAAATAACAACAGGGTTACAGTCCCAAATAATAAACACGAATATCCGTCCCACAATATACTAACACGGTCACCAGTCCTGGGTGCGTGCAGTAGTGCTAGTGGTGGGTGATAACAATTATATAGTGACTGTGGTGT
Organism: Acipenser oxyrinchus oxyrinchus; assembly: GCA_030684275.1. Classification (NCBI taxonomy): domain Eukaryota; kingdom Metazoa; phylum Chordata; class Actinopteri; order Acipenseriformes; family Acipenseridae; genus Acipenser; species Acipenser oxyrinchus. Next base: position 11,648,889 of record CM060266.1, read on the forward strand.
AGTGCTGTTCCGGGTAGTGCTGGCCCAAGGCGACAGCTCCGGATACATATTAGCAGTCTAGTGATTTACAAAACAAAAGACAATTACTAACAGCAACAAACAAACAAAAAAACACTCACAAATCCTTTTATATTTTTGGGTTTCTCCCGGTCCTTCCAGCTTCGCTTTTACTCAAAACCAAGCAAAGGAAAAGATTGTGATTCTCCGTCCCCTTTATGCTATCATGCATGACCCCTTGGTAAACGAGTGCAGCTGTCTCTACTATCTGCTGCTACGTCGTTTCCCTTCCGGGTCAATACGTTCGTGTACCAGAGTCTCGCCTTCTTCCAGACTGACCAACTTCTCGGCCCGGGGAAAGAACTGTCAGGCCAGCCCATCCAAAGACTTCTCCTTTCTCTGCTTAGCGCCCTCACTGGTCGGGAGGGAGATTTACAACCAAAACTCATTGTATTTCTGTCACATATCCCACCGCTCAGAGTGGAGCCGAAGGAACACTCGGCTGAATCTATCTTTCCCATTACTCCCCCCTCCCGGGAGAAATAATCTGCATTTTGATGGTCTTTCCCCACACGTTGTACCATGTGGTACATGAAGGGTTGCAACGCCAGATACCACCTAGTTATCTGGGCATTGTTGTCCTTCATTGTGCTTAACCACTTGAGTGGGGCGTGGTCTGTGACGAGATCAAATGAGTGTCTGTGAACAGGATGGCTTCAGTAGTGACGTCAGACCAGAAACACAGACTCAGGAAGTAGCGGGTGAAACTGAGCACTACGGCGCTATTTTATTAAATAATAAAACAAAAACAAAAGATTTAAACAGAACACCAAACAAAAAGGCACAAGGGCCAAACACACAAACACACGAAGAAACGATAATGTTAACAAGTATATTGTATATAGCAATTGTTTTTTCTCTCTTACTTTGCAAAACACGTCTCGCCTCTGACACTCTCTCCGAAGGTAGAGAGCTGCAGGTTTATATACAGTGACCATCTCCCGATTAGCAACAATTAATCAATGCATTAACTCGGGAGATGGTCACCGTCTGCATGAGTTTAATAAGGATGCGTGACTGTCAGCTAGCTAAATAAATCACTAGCTGATCAGTCACGCATCCTCACGAGGTTTTCAAAAATACAAAAACAATAACAAATAACCGGCCCTTCGCCGTCATATAAACATAAATCATAAACATAATATAAATAATATAATCATAAACATAATATTAAATAAATAATAAACAAAGGGGCGGGACACTCCGCCACACATGCCCCCCCTTGTGCGCAGCACACATGGCCTTAAAGACCACCTCCCTCCTCAGTCACCAAAGTCCCGGTTTACAGTCCCGGCCCAGGAACATGGGCAGCAACGGACCAAAGGTGGCGGCCACGGTGGGAGGTCCTCCTCCCATCCCAATAGCTGTAGCGGCCAGGCTGATCGCACACAGGCCGGCTCCTCCGGCCAAAGCAAACTTGCGGCCACCCGGCGGCCTGTGGGGGTGGTCTCCTGACCTTCCCCCCTACTCTCTGTAGCCGGCAGCTCCCTCTTCTGGGGCTCCGGTCACCGAATTACCTGCAGAGAAACTGCTGCGGGGAGAGCTGGATTCCTGACCTCTCCCCCCATCTTCATAGCCGGCAGCTTCCTCTTCTGGGGCTCCGGCCACCCAATTCCCTGCAGCGAAACTGCTGCAATGGGAGCTGGTCTCCTGACCTCTCCCCCCATCTTCATAGCCGGCAGCTTCCCAGGCGAAGCAGAGCCGGCGGCGACCTAAGGCGAAGCAGAGCTGCCGGCGACCCCAGGTGGTGACGGCAGCAGCGGACCCTCGGGAGGCGACGGCAGCAGCGGACCCTCGGGAGGCGATGGCAGCAGCGGACCCTCGGGATGCGACGGCAGCAGCGGACCCTCGGGAGGCGATGGCAGCAGCGGACCCTCGGGAGGCGACGGCAGCAGCGGACCCTCGGGAGGCGATGGCAGCAGCAGACCCTCGGGAGGCGATGGAGGCAGGCATCCTTGGGCGAAGTGAGGCAGGCATCCTTGGAAGGAGCGAGGCAGGGCAGGAGCAGTCCTTTCCATGGCGGTGGAGGTGGAACCAGCAGGTATTCATCCTCTGCTGGTGGAGGTGGGAGGGGCAAGCAGTCCTCCCACGGTGGTGGAGACGGAACCAGCAGGTATTCACCTTCTGCTGGTGGAGATGGCGGAGGCAGAGGCAGCTCTTGCTGCTCTGCTCCTAGCGGTGGAGGTGGCGGAGGAGGCAGAGGCAGCTCCTGCTGCTCTGCTCCTGCTGGTGGAAGCGATGGAGGTGGGGACAGCAGCCATTCTTCCTCTGCTGGTGGAGATGGCAGCAGCTGATCAGTCGCGCATCCTCACAAGGTTTTTAAAAATACAATAACAATAAGAAATAACCGGCGCTTCGCCATCATATAAACATAAATCATAATATATTATATTATGATTTATAATATTAAATAATAAACAAAGGGGCAGGACACTCCGCCACAGTGTCCCAGTAGGTAGTATCGTAATGAGTGAGTAGCCCATTTAATGGCCAAACACTCCTTTTCAACTACAGAGTAGTTACGCTCCCGAGGTAGCATCTTTTTACTGAGATACAGTATTGGGGGTTCTACTCTGTCTACCTTTTGCGACAAGACAGCACCCAAACCTACGTCCGACTCATCGGTGTGGAGGATGAATCTCTTGGTGAAATCCGGTGTCATAAGAGTGGCGGCCTGACACTCAACTGACCATTTAATTAAATTTGGAACACTCTTCTTGGTGAGGTCGACTAAAGGGTTAACCACTGTGGCATACTCGGGATAAAGCAGCAGTAATAACCGGCTAATCCCAGTAGTGACCTCATCGGAGTCTTGGTTTTGGGTCTCACCCTTCCATTCCCCTTTAAAAATCCCAAATATTGAGTCTCTGTCTTGGCAAATGCACATTTTCTCAAGTTAGCTGTCAGCCGGGCTACCCTTAGAGACTGAAGGACGGCTGTGATTCCACCCAAATGCTCTGGCCAGGTGGAGCTGTAAATAACCACATCGTCGATATACACTGCCGGATATTGACGATGTGGATGTAAAACCTGGAAGGCAGCGGGTGCACCATGTCACCCAAATGGCATGGTTGTGAAATGAAACAGCCCATTTGGTGTTGAAAATGCGGTTTTCTCTCTAAAACATTGTTGAATTCCTCAATTAACATATGCAGCTCATGTTGCTGATCAGGAAGTAACTGTTCCCCCATTGAAATGTCCTTTGTGTTAAGAGCTCTCTAGATCGGGGCCCAAATCATCCTCTACATTGCCTGGGTCTATAAATAAGGCCAGCCCTTGCCTGCGATGGGGGAGAACCCTGTCGAACTCTGCAGCACCTCTCTCACTGTAAAAAGGAGGTAGGGAAGAAGCGATGCCCAATGTTTTTGCTCCTGATTTACAAATCGTCTCATCATCACCTTCAAGGTCTGATTAAAGCGTTCCACCAAACCGTCCGTCTGTGGATGATAAGCAGATGTCCTGATGGGAAGTATTTTTAGTATTTATATGCAGGATTCTTGAAATGTATTTTTTGTTTACGACTGTAAGTCGCCCTGGGTAAGGGCGTCTGCTAAGAAATAAATAATAATAATAATAATAATGGGACGTATTTTTAGTATTTTGTATACTTGCTGTAAGGTATTAGACAAGAAGTTAGTTCCATGATCAGTCAAGATCTCCTTGGGGATCCCTACTCTAGCCATAATCTGCACTAGCTCTTTGGCTATCATAGCGGCACTAGTGGACCTCAATGGAACTGCCTGCGGGTATTGTGTTACGTAATCTACCACCACTAGAAGGTAGCAAAAGGCCCACTATGTCCATTGCGATGCGTTCAAAGGGGGTGGAAACAATTGGCAGTGGGACCAAAGGGGCGGGGCGCACTCGACCCGGTGCTACTCGCTGGCAGTCTGGGCATGTGGCTACATATTTCGACACATCAGTATGAAGACCTACCCAATAGAATCGAGCCAATATCCGTTCCCTTGTCTTGTCAGCTCTGAGGTGCCCCGCAAAAAGAATATCATGCGCCAGCCTCATGACCTCAGTCCAACAAAATGGGGGAACCAATAATTGTGTTACAGGCTGTCCTGTGCCTGTGGCAAGGTTTACCCTATATAGTAATTGCCCTTTGATAATGAAATGTGGAAATACTAGCGCCCCAGCGCCTTCAACATCCTTACCTTCAATAGACCGGACCTGTCCCCATATGTGCACTAGTGAGGGGTCGTTATTTTGGCCCCACACTATCTCCGCGCTTGAGTGCCACATGTCCGGTATATTGAGAGGGGCTGGAGTAACATCTGCCCTTGATGGCCCGGTAACCTCACCCTCTCGGTCACACTTTGTTCCGACCCCCTTTGACTGGCGTTTGTTACCATTGTAGCAGGCTCCCTCCAGCCCCCAGCCTTGTCTCATTAATGCTCACTCCCATTTCTGCATTCTTCTCTCTTTATTTGTTTTTCCCAGGCGGAACAGAGGAGAAAACATTTTAGTTTGAAAGGGAAACACATTACCAATCATTTCCCTTTCGTTTTGATCTGCCACGTTTACGTGTGCAGTCGGGAGGTCATTGACCCGGTCCCAGGGGTGGGGATGGAGGAGCAGAGAGAGGAGGTGGTGCTCGGATGCTCCACGGTATTGGAGCGGCGAGTAGCCCAGACTGGGCTGACACCAGGGAGTCCACGAAGTCCTCCACGAGTTTCACTGCCTGTTCCAGGGTGTTGGGGTTGTGGCGCCGTATCCACGCCTGGGTCTCGGTGCCGACCACATGGCAAAACTACTCGATCCCAATGGCCTTACCCATCTGTGCGCTCGTTTTCAGCGCCGGGGTGAGCCAGTGTACCATGTGGTCACAGAGCTGTTGCGCAACCACCCTGGGGTGTGTATTCAGGGACCTTTTGTACTCCCTGAGCCTCACACGGTGGGTTTCTTCCGTGAAGTTAAGACGGGGGAGGATGGCTAGCTTTACCAGGTCATATTGAGCGGCGTCTTCATCAGATATAGCCTGGTAAGCTGCCTGTGCCTCTCCAATCAGGCAGGGTCCTAATTGGCTTGCCCAGAACTCTCTGGGCCATGACGCGGTGTTAGCCAACTGCTCAATTGTTACCAAGTACGCTTCTGGATCATCTTCCACCGTTTGGGCCCGTCGTGACGGGTGCTGCTGATGTTTGTGCTCCTAGTCTTGATCAGACTAGCTCTTGATCAGAGCTGTGTAGCTCTCCTCTCTCCATCTTTCCTCAGCCTCCCGTCTGCTGTCCAGCTGCTCCGACAGTGCTGTGTAGTCCATCCCTCTTCTGACAACCACGTGTGGCAAAGTGGTGAGTGGTTACAGGTGGGTGCAGTGCAGAGCGGATACAAAACAGACAGACAATGATTTATTAGACAATGTCCAGAGCCTTATGGCGAACACCTGTAAATAATAAATGATGGAAGTGATACAGCGGCGTGTATCACTTTGTTTGTAATCCTCGGGGTTGACCCAAAACCAGGTTCTTTCTTCACCCACACGTAACACAGAACACAAACACAGTGTTTATTTTAGTGTGTGAAACTAGAGTTTGTGGTGAAAAGACAGTATGTTGTGAAACAGGGAAGTGCTGGTGCTACAAACAAACAAATATACCATCCGAGCGCTCTCCCACCAGACTCCAGCCTTGTCTCAGTGATGCTCCCTCCCATTTTGCAGTCCTTCTCTCTTTATTTGTTTTTCTAGGACGGAAAATAGGAGAAAACATTTCGGCTTGAAAAGGAAACACATCACCAGTTTGTTCCTTTTTCTTTTTTTCTGCCACGTTTACGTGTGTGGCTGAGACTGCCATTATTTGCATTAATTCTTTAAATTTTGGCCAGTCTCAGCCCAGAATAACTGGATGTGGCAACCTTTCTGCCACCCTTACTACCAGGTGACGTTTTATCTGTCCTACCGATAAATATACTTTTAGTGTGGGGTATGCTGCCGTGTCTCCATGGATACAGGAGATGGCCATCTGACCTTGTGGCCGCCACGACCCATCACCCAAGAGAGCTGTTCTAATTAAGGTTTGCTCACATCCTGTGTCCACTAATGTGTGGGTTTTCACATTGCCTAAAACTACATCAATCATACAATGCCCCCCCGACCATTTTCCCCGCACTTACCTATCTCAGGTGCCCAATTACATGAGACCACGTCACACTCCATGGCAGCGGGGCATGACCTGGCCAGATGTCCCTGTTGGTTGCACCTAAAACAAGTTGGGGGGACAGAGGGAACAATGGTTAAATCTTTGTCCCGTTGCTGGTATAACAGCGGGGCAGGGGCAACATTTCTACCCCAGCTGAGGGCCAACCTTGATCTCCATGAAGAGAGGGCAAGGTTGCCCATAGGTGCCGGAGATCTAGGAGGTCTCAGTCCTGATTTTGTAGGTGGAGCAGAGAGAGGAGGTGGTGTGCCGCTGCTCCGGTGGACAGGAGCTGTGGCCAGCTTGGGGTGGGCTGAGACCAGGGAGTCCTCAAAATCCTCCGCCAGCTTTACTGCTGCCTCCAGGGTGGCGGGGTTGTGGCGCCGTATCCACACCTGGGTTTCGGCGCCGACCACATGGCAGAATTGCTCCACTGCTATAGCTTTGTCCATTTGCAGACCCGTTTTCTGGGCGGGGCTTAGCCAGTACACCATGTGGTCATACAACTGCTGCGCAACCACCCTGGGGCGTGTATCTGCGGATCTTCAGTACTCCTGGAATCGTACCGTGTGCGTTTCCCCCGTGATGCTGAGCCGGCGTAGGATGGCTCACTTTACCAGGTCGTAGTCATGGCTTCAGTGTCCATCATGGCCTGATACGCTGCCTGAGCCTCCCTGATCAGGCAGGATCCCAGCTGGCTTGCCCAGTACATCCTGGGCCATGACGCGGTGGTAGCCAGCCGCTCGAAAACGACCAGGTAAGCCTCGGTGTTGTCCTCCGTTGGTACTGTGGTCTGGATCGTCAGACCAATTTTCTCCACCAACGTTGTGTACCACTCCTCTCTCTGTCTCTGTGTCGCCTTGCGTCTGCTGTCCAGTGCTTCCAGCAGTGCTGCGTGATCCATAATCCCGTGTTCTGACACCACGTGTGGCAAAGTGGCTGCTGGTTAAGAACAGATGCAAAGGTGATGCAGTGCAGAAATAATCACAAGTGAAAAACTGTAATCCAATTTGGAAAAGTTCTTTTATTTATTATACAAATCCCGGTCTGGCGACCAAACAATAATCCTCCGGCAATACACTCCTGGTGTAAAGCTCCACAGGAAAATAATAATAATGATTTGTAAACAAAACAAATAATAACATGTTATCCGCTCCCACAATACTACAAACACAAATCACCAGTCCGGGTGCGTGCAGTAGTGCTCAAGGTGGGTGATAACAAATAACAGTGACTGTGGTGCAGTGTTGTTCCGGGTAGTGCTGTCCCAAGGCGACAGCTCCTGAGACGTGTTAGCCGTCTAGTGAATTTACAAACAAAAGACAATTTGTTTGTAAATTCAGATCAGTATTAGGTCCTCTGCTATTCCTAATCTACATTAATGATTTAGATTCTGGTATAGTAAGCAAACTTGTTAAATTTGCAGACGACACAAAAATAGGAGGAGTGGCAAACACTGTTGCAGCAGCAAAGGTCATTCAAAATGATCTAGACAGCATTCAGAAATGGGCAGACACATGGCAAATGACATTTAATAGAGAAAAGTGTAAAGTACTGCACGCAGGCAATAAAAATGTGCATTATAAATATCATATGGGAGATAATGAAATTGAAGAAGGAATCTATGGAAAAGACCTAGGAGTTTATGTTGACTCAGAAATGTCTTCATCGAGACAATGTGGGGAACCTATAAAAAAGGTCAACAAGATGCTTGGATATATTGTGAGAAGTGTTGAATTTAAATCAAGGGAAGTAATGTTAAAAGTTTTCAATGCATTAGTAAGACCTCACCTAGAATATTGCGTTCAGTTCTGCTCACCTCTTACAAAAAGGATATTGCTGCTCTAGAAAGTGTGCAAGAAGAGCAACCAGAATTATCCTGGGTTTAAAAGGCATGTTGTATGCAGACAGGCTAAAAGAATTGAATCTGTTCAGTCTTGAACAAAGAAGACTACGCAGCGATCTGTTTCAAGCATTCAAAATCCTAAAAGGTATAGACAATGTTGACCCAGGGGACTTTTTTGACCTGAAAAAAGAAACAAGGCCAGGGGTCACAAATGGAGATTAGATAAAGGGGCATTCAGAACAGAAAATAGGAGGCACTTTTTTACACAGAGAATTGTGAGGGTCTGGAACCAACTCCCCAGTAATGTTGTTGAAGCTGACACCCTGGGGTCCTTCAAGAAGCTGCTTGATAACAACCAAACAAGCAAGATGGGCTGAATGGCCTCCTCTCGTTTGTAAACTTTCTTATGTTCTTATGTTCTTAATTACTAACAGTGCTACAAACTAACAAAACACTCACGAATACTTTTTTTTACTTTTTGGTAACTCTCCCAGTCCTTCCAGTTCTGTGCGTCTCTGAACCCAAGCGAAGGAACTGATTACGAGTCTCCGTCCCCTTTTTATGCTGTCACGCATGACCCCTTGGTAAACTAATGCAGCTGCCTTTCCAATCAGCGGCTGTAGTATGAGTAATCCTTTACTCATACTCCTGCTGAAAGTCCCCCCACCAATTGCCTCCCAACTCACCATGCCTCCTGCCCTCACCACACCTGTATGGCACAGGCAATGGCATGGAATGCATATTGAGCATGTGAAAGTATGCCTCTGATATTGATGAGAAATAAATAACACTATAAAAAAGCTGTGTCCTTATACTGTACCTTGTAGAATTACCGGGTTTGGGGCTTGAAAAGGAAAGGGAGCCTTTGGTGAATGCAACTACAGGGTTATTTTACGGGTTGAGCCCCGTGGGCACTGCAATGTAAACTATCCCCACACAGTACTTCGCCAAAACTAATGTTGCTGAGGGTAAGCATTTAGTTACGCACATTTTATGGAACCATTCTGCGCATTGTAAAGCCCTATGTGCTTCTCGCAAACTTTGCTATCTTAATTCAAATTAAGCCTTTAGAGCAATTCAAATAATTTTGTGCTTAAGTATATGAAATTTGTCCACATGCATACATTTGAATCTAATGTTTATCATTATCATAGGCATTAGCATGGCTAATACGCTAAATAGTTAAAGGGCCAGCACAGATTATACGGAATTCAAACTGATTTACCTACCAGGAAGCTGGGAAGAGAGGTGAGCTATCGATGCCTCTGTATTTGTGTTCTTCATTTTGACGAGTGTCTCAAATATATGAGTACATTTTACCTATTTAATGAATCTTAATAATTTTTTTTACTTTCTTCTTTTCTATTACGTTCCCATCCGTTTTCTTTTTGTTTTTCTTTCTCAGGAGCCCATTAGCCATGATCTCCTGGAAACTGTGCCAGTGACGACCTGCAAGTGTTGTCCATCCATAATTAAATAATGTACTGCACCTACTACTTGCTCGTATCCAACTTTGCTCTTACAACTACATTTACGATATTGCAATTGTTCTTATTTAAACTGACCTTGAACTGATTTACGCATAAGGAAATACAAACTGATCTGTAGGGGTTTTATACTACTGTATAAGGGTCTATTATTATTGTTGTTGTTGTTGATTGGAGGCTGTGTGGTCCAGTGGTTAAAGAAATGGGCTTAACCAGGAGGTCCCCGGTTCAAATCCCACCTTAGTCACTGACTCACTGTGTGACCTTGAGCAAGTCACTTAACTTCCTTGTGCTCCATCTTTCAAGTGAGACATTGTTGTAAGTGACTCTGCATGCATAATTCACACACCCTAGTCTTGTATATAAAGCACTTTGTGATGGTGGTCCACTGTGAAAGGCGCTATATAAAGATTATTATTATTAAATTATACAGGTATTTGTTTAGTACTGTATCTGCCGGCTTGGTCAATGTTACATACTGTACTATAGCCTACTGCAGATGTGGCCGGAACCTTGAATAACCGCTGGGTGTTTTCCATTGTTGTACCTTGGAAAGCTCCTGCGTTCAGTGCTTGAGTGAGTGCTGGAGTGGTGTGCGTGAAGTTAAGGCTTGCTTTTTAAAAGCATTATTTTGTGCCTCGCAAAACTGGTTTTGTGCTTGCCGCATACTTTCGAAAAATGGCAGGATCACGCAAATTGTCGACCGCTCCCCGCATATTGCGCTTTGAATACATTATATTTGTGCACAGCGCAGAAAGGATTGTGCCACAAAAAAGTTTTGAATGTGGCACATGTTGCGCATTCGCGCATAACGGCCATTTGTGAGGCGCATAACCCTCTGCGCGGTGTACAAACCTTTCGAATATCGGGACCTTTATCTCTAAAATTAAAATTTGGTGCCAGGCTACACCTTAAAACTAACAATATACAGTACCAGGGATTTTTCCATTTTTCTAAGATAAGAATGTATGAGGTCTTCTCTAAAACTAATAATATATATTTTTGTACCATGGAGTTGCCTCTCACTTGGCTAAAAGATTCTAAAAGTGAGGGGCCCTTGAATTGGAACACCTGCTATGTCAGTGAGTTCTGCCTTGGTTGTTAAAATATATTTTTCTGGTACCATAAGAATCCTGGTACTCCCACAAGATAAAGAGTAAAAAGCGAGATCTCCTGTTCTAAGTTGCTGATAAGAAACATATATGCACATTCCAAGGGGCCCCATCAAGGTTATTGAATTAGGTCAGTGTTTTCATAGTCTCACTGAGCACATCACTAAGCTAACATAGAGTTATTTGCAGTAATATTTCTGCTTATAGCTGTCTAAACAAAACCTAAATGAATAGAGTTTCTACAACAATATTCTTGCCCTTAATCAGTTGCTTTTCTGGAACACAGTGTCCAGTTTGCGTCCAGGATCTCAGAGTGCTCCCAGCAGGACTGGAAATCTGTCCAGTTCTGTTCTTAAAGGTTTCTTAAAAGCCACCACAGGGTCCAGGATCCATCGCTGAGCATCGTAAGTGTGTGTGACAGTTTCAAGTACTTGATATCTGCATGAGACCAGAATTCTTGTAGCAGGTCTCCTATCTTTGCATTCTAGCTTTCCCAAGTGAGCCCACTTTACTTGGTGAGCTGAATCATATCCCATACATTCAATTCTTTTTACATTGTTTGATTTAACATTCAAATGAGAAAATGATAATCCTTGTGGATCATTACATTCAAACATGATTCTTCAATGCTTTACCATATGGGTACATGCTTTTTGGTTCTGCTTGTGGCAGCCCAGTTCTACATCATTCTACGTCATTCACATATTAATCAAGACACATGCCTTTCCGTCCCTCTTTTCGGAGAGTTTCCCACAGGGCATAATGGTTGGACTGATAACTATTTTGTTCATACATAGTACATTTGATCACAGAGGGCTATTTTGTTAGGTATTCCTTCCATCCAAAATTTCTGAGTGGGCTAGAATTCACTATTTTTCATATCAGAAGGTTCCCAAGCAGGGGCGTAGCTTGGAACAGACATTTGGGTGGGTCCCAACTTCGGGTGGACGGGCAAGTACCAAAGGTCTGACGTCACAGGAAATAGTTTACATTACAAACATGATTTAAATCAATTAAAACTCTGAATACATCAAATAACTCCGCGGGGTTTGAGCAGTGCAACGTAGCCAAGACTGATAATGTATGGTGCCGAGTGAAGCAAGGCGAACATGTTTTGCAGTTTATCAGTAGTTGCACGTATACACTACAAATACAAAGCACATATGCATACAACCTACAGAAATACACTGTGCACAATAACTGCAAAAACCGTTTCATTTGACAAAGTGCAAACAAAAACTAACAAAATTGTGAAAACAAAGTCATTATTTACAAAAATAACATAAAAGGCTTTTTTTCACATGACCCTACTGCATAGCACGACTTCAAAAAATGAAAAACTAATAAAATAAACACTTCAAAACAAAATATTGTGTAACCAGCTGTAAACTGGTTATAAGTAGGCCTACATACACAATTGTAAAATCAAAATAAAATGAAATGTAGCTACTTACATTACTGGCGCATTCGTTGATTCGTCGGTTCGTTTTCTTTTTATAAAATTTGTCGGGACATTGCTAACGCGTAAGACACAAATATAGCTATGGTTTACTGCAAAGTTGGCTAAACATTCTGTATTATATTTCTTAGCATACGCCCTTATCCAGGGCGACTTACAATTGTTACAAGATATTTTTACATACAATTACCGATTTATACAGTTGGGTTTTTACTTGCTCGAGTGTACCAGTGCACCCCACCTGGGATTGACCCCACGACCGTCCAGTCAGGAGTCCAGAGCCCTAACCACTACTCCACACTGTTGCCCTGTTCAGGTACTTAGATAGCTAATTACAAATGTAAAAAATAACTAAACAGCAGCTGCACAAGCTGGTGGTTTGCATGCCTTGCAATGAAAGAAACGTTCCTGTATGTATGCTGCCGACCCGCTGTAATTTCGATACTATAGTATCGAAGACGTAAGATTTCATATCGTAGCCATCTTTTTTTTTCATAACCATAACAACAGTGCTGAGGTGGGTGGGACGGATATATTTTTTGAACCACAAGGATGAGCTAGACTCGCCGCAGTGGATTACAGTCTGATACGGTTTGGCATGAAATGTTTTTAATTGTCAATCGCTCCATAACTGGGTGGGCCCATGAGCAAAATGGGTGGGCCCAGGCCCCTCAGGCCCAAGCGTGGTGCCACCCCTGTTCCCAAGCCTCATTATCATTTCCATCATCTGTGAGGATCCCCCTGAGGAATAAAGCTGGTTCTATCGAATATACTTTGGCAGCATAAGCCTTCCATTCAAAAGGAACTAATACCTTATACAGGAGAGAAATTTCTCTCTGGCTCAAGTGAAGCCAAGCGAGATGTTATTTCCTATAGTACTTGTAGCCTACAGTATTTCATAATTTTGCTTTTCTAAACAAAAAAATGAAAAAAGTCTTCCCGTTTGATATACAGCTGTATTCTATGTTTCTCCTGATGGTGTTTGTTCTTTAAAATGAACCATTTTGTGGCCAACCTCCTGTGTTAAAGGAAATAATTTGTGTGACTGAAAGTCTTAAACAAACCTTGTCTAAACAAATTATGTTGGATTCAGGGTAGCTCCATCTAGATAAAAAAATAAACATACCGTACAATTATAGGACAAAAAATAACCACAACTGATGCAAGCAGGTTTCAACATGCTTCTACTTTTGCAATCTGTTTTAAAGTTGTCATTGCATTGTTGCATTACTATACATTTTCTTCAAAAAAACATGTTTTGGTGAATATTTATTTGTTTTGTTGCAATGTCAAACACAGAAATGTTTTACTGGGGATATGTGACAGGGTGCCCGCCCCTTTATATGTATATATATTATTTTGTTATTGTTATGATTTATTTCCGTTTATATATACAGTACCAGTCAAAAGTTTGAGTACACTTGCTGGAAACTAGGTTTTTTTCATAATTGACAATGTTTTACGCCGTATACGTTTCTGTAAATACTTGAAAATGAAAACACGTTACAATATACAAAACAAAATATAAGGAGTATCAAAGCAATGTTCAAGAAAATTGAAAATTGTCTCTATATCTTGGATTCCTCAAAATAGCCACCCTTTGCCTTAATAACAGCCTCACAAACACGAGGCATTCGGTTAACAAGTTTCAGCAGGAAATCACCCGACATGTCTTCCCAACTCTTCTGCAGCAATTCCCAGAGATGTAGGGCACTTGTGGGTAGCTTTGCTTTGACTCTTCTGTCCATTTCGTCCCATACAAGTTCTATGGGATTGAGGTCTGGAGACTGGGCAGGCCAGGTCATTAGATTGAGTTGTCCTTCACTTTCCTTCTTCGCCAGATAGTTCTTGCACAACTTTGAGGTGTGTTTCGGGTCATTATCTTGCTGAAGAATGAAGGACTGCCCAACTAGCCGTAATCCTGATGGAATGGTATGCCTCTGAAGTATGCTATGATAGCCATGCTGGTTGAGCTTGCCATGGACTTGGTAAAGATCACCAACTCTGTCACCAGCAAAGCAACCCCAGACCACAACACTGCCTCCTCCATGCTTAACAGTGGGAACCACACATGCAGAACTCATGTGCTCACCCTCTCTGCGTCTTACAAATACTCAGCGGTTGGACCCAAATATTTCAAATTTTGACTCGTCGGTCCATAAGACCGACTTCCACTCCTCAAACGTCCAGTTTCTGTGTTTTTTGGCCCAGGCAAGTCTCTTCCTCTTATTCTGCACTCTTAACAATGGTTTCTTTGTAGCAATTCTTCCAGTTAGGCCAGCTTCTACACGTATCATATAATGAAATATTAAGTGTTTATAGACAAGTTTATATAGTTAAAAGCATAGATAATCATGAAAAACCTGGTTTCAAGCAGGTTTACTCAAACTTTTGACTGGTACTGTATATATATATATATATATATATATATATATATATATATATGTACAGTGCTAACATTTAGAATGTTTTGGTTGTTTTAAGTTTTTTGTCTTTGTCATGGAAAAGAATGCAAGGTGTGTTTATAAATGCAATGAAAAAAATACCAATAAAAATCCAATCCATTCCATCCATTTGTGACAGGTGCAGATTTTGTCACTGGCTTCTTGGAGCATGCGAGCCATTGCAGGGGCAGACACGCTGTCAGTGAATTGCTTTAACAGGGGGGCTCGGCCAGGGTTGGCTGACCGTGAATCCCTGATTGGCTGAGGAGTGTCCGACCAGTCAAAAAGACGCTGCACTACACACCCGGGCTCCTTGAGCTTACAGGCGAACTGGTGGAGTATTACTGTGGAGGAGAGAGGAACACGGAGCCAGCGAAAAAGCACTCAGAGGCAGCTCTTTATGCTCAGGAGAGCAAGCCAGCAAAAGTAAGGCACATATACTCTAATACTGCAACCCGAGTCGCCGTATGTGAAACTGGCACTCGTCCGTACAATAGAGAAGGGTGAGTTTAGGGGGATCAGGAGCGATCCCCATACAGTATAGTGAGGGGTGTGTAGCGTGTGTACTTCGGCAGCGTGGCCCTCCTTATAGCGGTGGTAGCGCTCGGCCACTGTAATGGCCACCTTTTATTATCATAGTTTTGTTTTGAAAAGTGTTTTTGTTTTTGCAATTTTGTATTGCAGTTTTTCCCCACTCCTTTTTTACCTCCTGTTTGTGTATGTGCCCGGGGCCCTACCAGGGCTGGTACGGTTACGTGGTTTGCCCTGCTTTATTTCACCCCGCCCTGCCACTTCCATCGCTGTTACCCTAATGGTGGCAATGTGCACCTGCAATAATTTTGCCATTAATAAATCAGCGCGCTTGAGCGACGTTTAAAAAAACCCTTGAGCGCTCAGTGCCACTGAGGTGCTGCATTACTCCACCCTCAACCCTCAAGGCTGCTATCCTGGCTCGTGTACCGGAAGCAGTTTCGTGAAGCGGCCTTCCTTGCAGGGGAACAACCTCGGGTTATTGTGTATTGTCTGTAAGACATGGGGGAGATCATGGAGCAGGTCGTGGTAGAGCACTTCTTGGAATGCCTGAGCCCGGTGGCCGCCCTCTGGATCAGACGTCAGAGACCTACCACTTTGTCTGCTACAGTCCAGCTGGCTGAAGATTTCCAGGCAGCTGAACCCGCATCTTCTCGGCCGGCCCAAAGACTGGGTATTGCCACCCCAGCAACCAAACCAGCTCCTGGATGGGGCAAAAGGACGTGGCATAACCTTGTGGACCACGACCCCGCCGAGCGTTAGGGAAGACTACAGGGAAGACTTGCTACAGCTGGCTCATGCTATTCCTCTGGCTGGCCACCTGGGTGGGACAAAACCAAAGCGAGGCTCATGGCAAGGTTCTACTGGCCAGGGGTAGATGACAACTGACCAGTCCCACAGCAGTGCCACAAGTCCATTGCTCCATTGGGCTAGATATGGTCAGACCCCTGGAAAGTAGTTGTAGGGAAACACTCATCTATTGGTTATCATGGATTATACTCACCTATTGGTTATCGTGGATTACGCTACATGTTATCCTGAGGCTACACATTATCCTGTGTCGACCCAGTGTCAGAGGGAAAAGCCCCACTGTCTCCAGAACCAGTGTCAGAGTGAGAAGCCCCACTGTCTCCAGAACCCGAGGGAGAGGCGCCGCTGTCTCCAGAACCAGTGTCAGAGTGAGAAGCCCCACTGTCTCCAGAACCAGTGTCAGAGTGAGAAGCCCCACTATCTCCAGAACCAGTGACAGAGTGAGAAGCCCCACTGTCTCCAGAACCCGAGGGAGAAGCTCCGCTGTCTCCAGAACCAGTGTCAGAGTGAGAAGCCCCACTATCTCCAGAACCAGTGACAGAGTGAGAAGCCCCACTGTCTCCAGAACCCGAGGGAGAAGCTCCGCTGTCTCCAGAACCAGTGTCAGAGTGAGAAGCCCCACTGTCTCCAGAACCCGAGGGAGAGGCTCTGCTGTCTCCAGAACCAGTGACAGAATGAGAAGCCCCACTGTCTCCAGAACCAGTGACAGAGTGAAAAGCCCCACTGTCTCCAGAACCAGTGACGAGTGAGAAGCCCCACTGTCTCCAGAACCCGAGGGAGAGGCTCCGCTGTCTCCAGAACCCGAGGGAGAAGCTCCGCTGTCTCCAGAACATGAGAAAAAGGAGTTGCCGGCTACAGAGAAGGGGGAGAGGTAACTAACCTACCTGACGTTTTTGAGGATGTTACAGCTAATGTAGATGATGGCAGCGGTTATGATATAATTTATCTTGATTTTCAAAAAACCTTCGACATGCCCCACATGAAAGACTTGTATCTAAATTTAAATCAGCAGGAATACAGGGGAGGACATGTAATTGGATACAGAACTGGTTAAAAAACAGGAAGCAGAGAGTAATTGCGAGAGGTGTAAAATCAGATTGGGGGTGTACTGTAATGAGTCAATTATCAACACTAGTTGCCTAAACAAAACCCAACAGGGAGATGAACCAGAAACACAGAAATAAAACAATTACTTTTACTAAATAACCAGGCAGTTTATGAATCTGACAATTGGAATAAAAACAACACACTACAATAAAGTGCAAACCATAAAAAGAAATAAAGTGTTTCTGTGCAAATAAGAAAACAATTCTGTCAAACATGAATTATAGGGGGCTCGCGAGTGGAGTGCAGAATGCGCCCTATAGCCTGGACATTGCAAGTTCGAGTCCAGGCTATTCCATTGCCGACCGTGGATGGGAGCACAATTGGCTGAGCGCCACCCGGGGGGTGGGGGGCTTAGGTCGGCCAAGGTGTCCTCAGCTCACCGTGCACCAGCTACCCTTGTGGTCTGGCCGGGTGCCTGCGGGCTTGTCTTTAAGTTGCACAGAGCCGCGTTGTCCTCCGACACTGTAGCTCTCAGGTGGCTGCATGGTGAGCCTGCAGTGTGTAAAGAAGCGGGCGACTGACGGCACACGCTTCGGAGGACAGCGTGTGTTTGTCTTCGCCCCTCCTGAGTCAGCACTGGGGTGGTAGCGGTGAGCTGAGCCTAAGAATAATTGGACATTCTAAAATTGGGAGAAAATAATAAAAAATAATTGGCGAAGACTACATTTAAAAAAAAAAAAAATGAACTAGAAATATAACCAATCTAAATAAATGTCTTCACTCAAATATGCTATCTGACAATCACAATTTATTCCTATGCTATCTGACAATCAGATACCTGCCTAACTTAAATATATTAAAAGAATTAAAATATACAATGATAAAAGGTGGGTCAGCCACAAGTTAAACTTAAGAGGAGATCTCAAAGTCTCCTATATTTGGCAGGGGAATACTCACTTTCAGTCCCGTATCATTTCTCCATAGCGATCCTGTTGTTTATTACGCTCCCAGTCTCGTACATGTCTCTCAAAAACAAAAGCTCCTTTGTTCATACAGCTGTGCTTTTATTCAACCCGTGCCCCAATCCTTTCACAGGGTTATTCAATTAGCTGTTTTAACAACCGGTGCAATCAGTTTGCAATTAGCCTTTGTTACGGTACTTAGTGGGGTACCACAAGGGTCTGTACATGGACCCTTACTGTTCCTCATTTGTAGAAATGACTTGGACCAAGATACACATTGCAAGATTGTCAGATCTACAGATGATACCAAACGTGGGGGAGTAGTGGACTCTGAATCTGCCGCCCAGCTAATTCAAACCATTTGGACCTTCTCTGATTTCCATTACACAAGAGTAGATGTTAAAACTTCATGCTGATTTGAACTCGGCTCTCGCCAAGATAAGCACCAACTAAGACGTAGCTTTACAGTAAACTAATGTGATCCATAGGTGTCTCCATCCATTTGTGCTTCCTTCCATATGATGATGTAGATATCCTTCTGTCAGGTGTTGATGGCTGAAGTGTAATGCTGGCTCCAGGGATCAGCTTATTTTGCCTCCCTACCGCATCAGCACACACAACGGCTGCGATGCTGGCTCCAGGGATCAACCACAGTGTTGTCTCCCCAGCGCATCATCATGACAACCGTCTGGATTGAGCTAAGTAGGGTACATCTCTGGGGTCTTCAAGTGGGCCCCTTCCATCCTCGGTGTTTCGTCGACTAGCCCACGACACCTCAAGAGGGCTCGACAGTGATTCTGGCGTCCCAGAATCACCCCCCTCCGTCCCCCACTCAACTCAGCCCAGCTTACTTACCTGTACATCAGCGTTTCTTTCTTTCTATTGTGCTTGAGATCCCCAGCCAGAATCTTTCAGTCTCAACCACAGCCAGTTGCTGCTCCTCTCTGCTGCTTCAGATAAGTTCTTCACTGTGCGACGCAACTCTTGGCCACTGAATCCGACGTCTCTAAGAAACCGGGTTGTAGAGTGTGCCACAAATCCTCGACAACCCACCTCCACTGGGTAAACCCGGAATCTCCATCCTCGCTGTTCCGCTTCAGTGGCTAGTTGAGCATACCACAGTTTCTTCCTCTCATACGCCTCATCTACAGCATCCTCCCATGACACTGTTAACTCTACCAGGTGAACAAGGCGTGCTGATCCAGACCACAAGACAATATCTGGTCGAAGGTTAGTGGTGGCAATCTCAGGTGGAAAAATAAGCCGTTGACCAACATCTGCCAGCATTTTCCAGTCTCTAGCAGTTTCCAGTTGTCGTGGGCGAGGATTGGTTTTAACACCTTTTCTTGGTGGTTGCTCTTCTGGATAGAGGAATGTTGTCTTTTGTGTGTAATGTTTTGATGGAACAGGTGGCAACTTATTGGTCATGTTACGCTTGTCTTCCAATGCTATGGCCAAACATCGCAGCACCTGGTCATGGCGCCAAGTAAACCGTCCTTAACTAAGAGCCACCTTACATCCTGTCAAAATGTGCCTTAATGTTGCAAGTGATGAACACAAAGGACATGAGGGATCCTCTCCTACCCAGAGGTTTAGGTTCTGTGGTGACGGGAGAACATCATATGTTGACCTGATGAGGAAACTGATCCCGCTCTGTTCCATTGACCATAGGTCTTGCCAGCCAATCTTGCGTTGTTCCACACTCTCCCATCTCATCCATTCTCCCTGCTTGGCCTGGGAAATGGCCTTTATACACCTCATCCTCTCCTCCTGCTTTTGCACCTCGTTGACTACCATCTTCCTCCGTTGAGCTGGGGCTGCCTTGTGCCATGTAGGAGGAGCTGAACTGAGACCAAGACCCTCTCTTCCATGCTGAACTTGCCCCATGATATCACCAATTCGAAGGGCAGCCTTTGCATCCTCCACAGCTTTCTTTGCCATCCACTTTCTTCCAGTTTTCAGCACAGGTGCTGCCTTCCTTACGCATTTGTCGTGTGACTCCACTAATGTCATTTCCAGTCTGACCTTGGCGCACTTAAACTCCTCGGTTAGAGTGGATGCTGGTATCTGCAGTATTCCTTTACCAAAAGTCCCACTCTACTGAGGCAGCGTGGAACTCCCAACCATTTCCTGATGTATGAACTGATTAATGCTTCCAGCTTCTCTACTGTTGTCAAAGAAACCTCATACAAAGTCAGTGTCCACAGCAACCTCGGCAGTAGACCAATCTGAAAGCACCAGAGTTTTAGCTTGCCTGGTAAAGAGCTGCTGTCTATGCTCTTCAGCCCTTCCACTGCTTGTTGTCTAACTTCTCCCACACGAACTGTGTCCTTTAGATCCCCGTCGTTCCATCTCCCAAGACTCTTCACTGGCTTCTCAGACACTGTTGGTACTGCCTCACTGTTAATGAAGAACGTTTTATCTACTACTTTACCTTTAATTATAGAGATGCTCCTTGATTTAGTGGGCTTGAATTGCATTCATGCCCATTCAATGTTATTGGTTAATTTGCCCAATAACCGATTAGTGCAGGCTACTGCTGTAGTCATGGTTGTCATGTCATCCATGTATGCTCGAATTGGTGGTAGTAGCATTCCAGAAGCCAAGCGCTCTCCTCCCACTACCCATTTTGATGCTCTAATGATTACTTCCATTGCCATGGTAAAAGCCAGTGGAGAAATGGTGTATCCTGCCATTATTCCAACTTCTAGGCATTGCCATGTAGTGCTGAATTCTGAAGTTGAAAAACTAAATTGCAAATCTCCAAAGTAGGCTTTCACTAAATTTGTTATTGTCATCGGTACACTGAAAAGTTATAAGTATAAAATTAACGGGATGGAAATAGGGGACGAGGACTTGGAAAAGGATCTTGGGGTTATAGTGGAGTCATCATTAAAAGTCTCGCCAATGTGGTGAGGCAATTACAAAGGCAAATAGAATGTTAGGCAATATTGGAAAAAATTGTGTAATAGAGAGAGTGTGCTACGATTATACAAAGCCCTAGTTAGACCCCACCTAGAATATGTGTGCAGTTTTGGTCACCTACATTTTATGAAAAACATTTACTGTAACACTTTCAAAACAGATTAGCACCAATTTTCAAAATTATTTGCACCCCTGAGAGGGGAGGTGGTCTTAGAGTGTTTTCAGGTACCAGCAGGGGTGCCGCCGCCACACACGTCCTCTGTGTGGCGCTGTTGTGCATTAACATGATTTTTTCATAAACTTTGGCTACACCCTCACCCCTGGACCTTGGCCCCCCCACTTTTAGAAGACTCTGGCACTGTTGGGTACCAGTCCTTGTTCATAGCTGTCCCCTTAGGTAAAATGTGTAGGGATCCTGTGCCTTTGGCAGAAAAAAATCTCCAGATATGGACTATTTCTGGATGCTTCGTCATTGGGATGGTACACTCTGACTTGTATCTTTCTCCTTTGCGTCTTCAAACTCTTAATCCACCTCGGTTTCCAAAACAGCTGAAGGGGGACTTGTCTCCCTGCGGCAGCGCTTTAACTGGATGAGTCACTCAGGGACCCCATATTTTTCAATTTTTGTGACTTTTTCGTTAAGTATATGAAAACTACAAAGCAGTATGTGATTTAATATGTTAACATAACATTATTCAGCAGGTTTCATTCCACGTTATGAAGCAGCGTTTGATAATTATAGGATGATGCTAAACTCTTTGCCAAATCTGTTGGTGGCACTAAAACCACTAGATGGCAATAAAGACTTGTCAATAAAACTGAACTCAGCATGGCTCAATAGGACTAAAAAGGTGTCTGTATTGTCAGGTGAGCATGACAGGAGGAGGCCCCTGTGAACAAGGTGCTTGTCCTGGATCTCAGTGGACTGGCCAGTATAAATAACATTAATAAGTAATGAATAGATGGGCCCACTTCAACATGTATGCAACATCATCTATTGTTTTACACATGTTCTCCTAATCCACCCCCTTTATACACACTGACATTTCTAACCAATGTTGTAAAGAGGCTGAGAAGGTAAAGAAACACACAACTAAAAGAAAATCAATGACAACGTTTTGATTAGAAGTCTTTTTCAATTTCTTCAATTTTGAAATCTCACCTCAGACACTGACTCATTGTGTAACCCTGAGCAAGTCACTTAACCTCCTTGTGCTCCGTCTTTTGGGTGAGACATAGTTGTAAGTGACTCTGCAGCTGATACATAGTTCACACACCCTAGTCTCTGTAAGTCACCCTGGATAAAGGCGTCTGCTAAATAAACTACTACTACGACTACGACTACTGAGAGGCCACACTTTCCCTGAGCTCCTCAGTTTTCCCCTTAAAAACACATAAAAACAGTTATTTCAACTTTTTATTTTCCAAATCCTTTTATATTTTCATTTATCTAAAGTAGTCGTGCACCTTTTGGTTGAAAAACATTTTGGTTAAGTGTTTTTATTTTTTATTAAAAAGCACTTTTTGATTTTTCCCCTTTTCTCTCCCTGCACTTGCCTCCATAAGCAAGTGCAGGAGAATTCTTACTTTTCATTTAATTTTTCCTTCTTTTAAAAAACACTCTTTTATTTAACTTTTAATTTTACCTTAAAGGTTTTATTTTTCTCTTTTTATTCATCACATTTTCATTTATAAAACTGTTTTAGTTTTTAATTTAAAAATCGTTTTGTTTTAAAAAATCCCCCATCTCTGCTGTGTGCAGAGTGGGGGAAGGGCAGGCAGGGAGCACAGGCCGTGTGCTCCTTTGTTTCTTTGCCCTTTGTTTGTTTTTTTTGATTTGCTTTTAAAGTTTAAAACTATTGTTTAGTTTTAAACTTTGATTATTTTTTGGTATTTTCTTTTACCCCTGCACTATTGGAGTGCAGGGGTGTCTCAATTTGTATTTATTTATTTATTTTTAAATAAATAAAAATAAATACGTTTTGTTTGTGGGGAAAAAAAACAAAAAAAAAAAAAAAAAACACCTTTTCTTTTGTTTGGTTTTTATTTTGTGCCCCTGTTCTATTGGGGTGTGTGTGTGTGTGTTTATTTTGTTGTATTTTCTTAATTTACAAATAATTAAATAATTTTTGTTTGGGAAAAATAACCCCTTTTTCTGTTAGTTTGGGTTTTGTTTTTATTTTTGCCCCTGTGCTGTTGGAGTGCAGGGGTGTGGGTGTGTGTTTTTTATTTCTTTATTAAAAACAAACAAACAAATAAATAAATAAATAAGTAATTTCCTTTGTTCTTTTGTGTGCCCCTGCGCTGGTAATTGTTTGCAGTGCAGGGGTGTGTCTGTCTTCAGTGTGTGTGTTTTTGTTTTTCTATTTAGGCAAAATTGTTTTAAAAAATATATACAAACAAACACATTAAATAAAAATCAATAAAATGAGCGGGCAGACACCACAGCCCCCCAAGCAATGGGCAAAGGCGGCCGCGAGCAAAGCAGCCCCCCCATTCAAAAACATCACCAGGAGGCACGGGGTCAGGTGCCTCCTGCGAGACTCCCTCTCGATCGAGGGCTTCGTCAAGGCCATGGCGAAGGCGGTGGGACCAGCTGCAATCGTGGCGGCCTCCAAGATGTACGGGAAAGTAGTGTTTTTCCTGAAATCGGAGGCCGCCCGCAACCCGCGATCGAGAGGGGCTCAGCGTGGGGGTTGTTTGTCCCCATTGAGCCACTTGCGGGGCTGGGCAGCAGGGTCATCCTGTCGAGCGTGCCACCTTTCATACAGGATGCCCTGCTAATGCCCCATCTGCAAGCCCTGGGGAGATC
Organism: Acipenser oxyrinchus oxyrinchus; assembly: GCA_030684275.1. NCBI lineage: Eukaryota > Metazoa > Chordata > Actinopteri > Acipenseriformes > Acipenseridae > Acipenser > Acipenser oxyrinchus. Next base: position 11,672,524 of record CM060266.1, read on the forward strand.
AAAGCGGCCATTCACCCGATCCCCTGGGCTGCAAAGACCAGGCCCTCCGACACATCCTGTCCTTCCGCCGCCAGGTGACCATCCACCTGGCGGGCGGAGGCGGTGGAGGGCAGCTTTGTGGTCCCCTTCGGGGGACCAACTACGTGGTCTTTTCTCCTCGGAGGAGGTGCGGTGCTTTCACTGCAAGGAGCTGGGGCACCAGAAGAGGAGGTGCCCCAAGCTCCAGCAGGGTGCAAAGCCACCAGCGCCCGCACCAGCCCCTCGAGTCCACCTCGCCCCGGGGCCCTCCAAGAGGCCCAGCAGAGGGGCAAAAGGCACCCGCCCCCTCCCAGTAACATCCGGGGAAGGGAGGAAGGCCCCGAGGCGGCGGACCCTCCAGCGCCTCCCAAAGCGCCGGGGAGAAGGCCGCCCGAGTGGACCGTGGTCGCCCGCCGCAAAGAAGGCGGCCAGGTCCACCGGGCGGCCGAGCAGGGGGCGACAGCCCACCGCCCCACCATCTGGCGGCGGGTCAGGGGAGTCCCTGAAAAGAGACTCCCTCGCCGGCACCCCAGCGAGGCAGGCGGCAAAGCCGCCCGAAAACAAACACCTCATCCCCACGGAGGGTGAAGAGAGAGCGCTGCGGAGGCGAGCTCCCGTCGCCGCAACCTCCTCCGGCAGCATCAGGGGAAGAGGAAGGCGCCAGCGCCTTCCCGTGTGCGCGCAAGTGCACCGCACCGGCCTCTTGGTGGGTGTCCCGAGGCGAAGAGGGCCCCAAAACAGCGACCGCCTGGCGTCCCCTCTACCGGCGACGAGGGCCCGGCCCTCGTGCTGCCACAGAGGGGAGAAGCATCCACCTCCCGGCGGTCCGGGGCTCCGCAGAAGCAGCGGAGCCCATGGAAGAGCCCCACCGAGGGGCAGAAGGGAGGAAGGAACCCGAGAGGGCAGAGGGAGGAGCCCGCCGGGTAGAGCCCCTCCCGTCACTAAAGAGACCTCGAAGCCCGGCCCGACTCTACCACCGAGGGGCGGCAGCAGAGGAGGTCGCCGAGGGCGCAGGAGGGGCCCTGAAAGAGCAGCTGCCTCGGGCACCGCCTTCCTCCGGCGGCGACACGGGTCCTGAAACCTGTGTTGCCGAGGAGGCGGCGGGAACCAGCTCCCGAGGCAGGCATGGGCTCCGAGATAACGCGGAGCCCATGCAGGCGACCCGCCGAGGGGCGGAGGGAGGAAGAACAGCCCCTGCCAGAAAAAGAGCTGCCTCAGGCTTCCGAGGCAGGCGCGGGCTCCGCAGACAACGCGGAGCCCATGCAGGCGATCTCGGTGAAGGGCGGAGGGAAGATCTCCCCTCCCAGAAAAGAGCTGCCTCTGGCTCCCGTCTCCGAGGAGGAGGCGGACTCGGCCCGAGGCTGGCGTGGGCTCCACGGACAGCGGAGCCCATGCAGGCGACCCGGCCGAGGGGCGGAAGGGGAGAAGAGCCCCAACCCAGAACAAGAACTGCCTCAGGCTTCCCTCTCTTGCGGCGACGGGGTTCCGGCCCTCGTGCTGCCAGCGGAGGGGACGAGGAAACACCCTGAGGCAGGCGCGGGCTCTGCGGAGCCAGCGCTTAGGTTGGCCTCCGGGCGCAGAGGGAGGGAAGGACCAGAGAGGGCAGAAGGTGGTGCCCTCGAGGTGGATCCCCTCCCAAAGTGCAACGGGGCCAAGAGACCGGTCCACGGCCTAGTGTCGAGGGCTGGTTCCAGTCACCGAGGCGGGGAGGAGCCCCGAAAGAACAACCGGTGACTGATGCGGAGGGAGGAAGGACCCGAAGGGTGTATCCCCTTTCTCTAGGGAGGGAAGGAAGGACCCGAGAGGGTGGATCCCCTTCCTTCGAGGAAAGAGGGCGGGCCTGAGACCGTGCCTCGGACCTCAAGGAGGGACCCAGAGCGGGGACCAGACCATCTGGCTCGGCGGTGTGCGTCGGCGTCCGTCTGCACCCCAAAGTCCAGGGTGCAGGCGGTCCCCTCAGGGTCCCTCCGCCGATCTCTCCCGCCCGCGTCCCCTGGGGCTGGGAGAGTCGGTCAAAATAAAGATAAGGCATAGCAGCTCACCCACCAGCGTGAGTGCGTTGTGCTTCTCCACCGCAGGCGGTGGGGAACCGGAGGAGAGGAGGAGGACTCAGAGTCTGCTTGCAGCGTGGGCTCGGAGAGTCTGTCCGCCCTTCTCCGGACATCCCTTGGCGGAGCTCCTGGAGTTCTTGGAGGCCACCATCCACCGCAGGGACAAGGTCCAGCTGGCCCTGGACAAATGGAGGGATTTCCAGAGGATCTTAAACTCTGTGAGATCCTTCCTCAGGGCCAGCCACGCCAGCAAGACTTGAGACGCGGCGTGCACATTCGTGCCCGAAAGCTTCACGACCAGTTGGTGAACTCGGGAGATCTCAGGATCTCCCGTGAGTGTCGCCAACTACACCTGACAGAGGATCATGTATCGCATCGGGACCGTGAGCGTAAGCGGTTGCAAGGACCATTTCCGCAGGGCCCAGGTAATCTCCTTCCTGAAAAAGGGAGGTTACTCTGTGTGCTTCCTGCAGGAAACCCACTCCACTCCGCAGGCGAGGCCAACTGGCTGCTGGAGTGGGGGAAGAGTGTCGTTCAGCCACCTCACCGAGTCATCTTGTGGGGTGGCGACTCTCTTCTCGGGTCCTTCGTTCCCACGGTACTCGATGTGGTCAGCGTCGTGCCAGGCCGTCTGTTACACCACGGATCCGGGGCGGGGGCGCTACCGTTCACCTGGTGAGCAGCGTGCGCTCCGTCCTCGGGTCGGCGAGGGTCCAGTTTTTCCGCCGGATGTCGGCCCACCTGAACACCGTATGCGCCCGGCGAGCTTCGTGGTCCTCGGGGTGACTTCAACTGCACCCTCGAGGCCGCGGACCGGGTGGGCGCGAGCCCTACCGCCTCGTCGACCGCCCTGAGAGAGCTGATCGCTCGGCTCTCTCTGATCGATATCTGGCGGTGGCAACACCGGACGCCTCGGCCTTCACCTTCACCAGGGTGAGGGAGGGCGGGTGTCTCAGTCCCGGATCGACAGGTTCTACGTGTCGCGGAACCACGCTCACTGCGTTCGCTCCTCCGACATCAGGCGGCGCCGTTCACGGACCACAACCTGGTGGCGTGGCGGTGGCCGTGGTGCCAGCTAGGCACGCCGCTGCCTACTGGCACTTTAACAACAGCCTGTTGGAGGACGGCGCTTTGAGCGGTCTTTCCGGGACTTCTGGACGGTCTGGCACGGCCGGCGATCTCGCTTCCCCACCTGGCGTCAGTGGTGGGGCGTGGGGAAGCGCAGATCAAGATCCTCTGTCAGGAGTACACGAGGCGCGAGCAGGCGGAGGGACTCAGCGGATCGGCGGCTGGAAAGGGAGCTGCTTTCGATCTGGAGAGCCGCCTGGCTCGCGAGGACCAACTCGAGCAGAAGCGCGTCGAGGAGAAGAAGTGCACCCTGCGGGACCTGCAGCTCCAGCGGTCCGGGGGCATCGTCGCGATCGCGGGTCCAGTTCGCCGGGAGATGGACGCGGCACACACTTCTTCTGCGTTGGAGAAAAAGAAGGGGACCGTAAAACATCACCTGCCTCTTGGCGGACGGCGGCTCCCTTCTGGCGGATCCGGAGAGCGTGAGCGAGAGGGCCAGGGCCTTCTACTCTGCCCTCTTCTCTCCGGATCCCGTCGACTCCGGCAGCGTGCAGGGTTCTGTGGGATGGGCTTCCCACGGTCGGCGAGGCGTCAGGGACGAGTTCGAGGCCAGCTGACCCTGGCCGAGCTCTCCGGCGCCCTCAGTCAGATGCCTTATAACAAATCGCCGGGCATCGACGGGCTGACCGTGGAGTTCTTCAAAAAGTTTTGGGACTTGCTGGGGCCCGCCTTTGCGGGTCCTGGCGAAGCTCTACGAGACCGGGAGATGCCCCTTTCGATGAGGCGGGCGATTATCACGCTCCTGCCCAAGAAAGGGATCTCCGCTGCCTAAAGAACTGGCGCCGGTCTCGCTGCTGTGCACGGACTATAAAATCGTGGCCAAGGCCGCCTCCCTGAGGCTCAAGTCCGTGCTGGCAGGCGTGATCCACCCGACCAGTCCTACGGTCCCGAACCGGACGATTTTTGACAACATCGCCCTGGTTGGGACCTCCTGCACTACTGCAGGAGGACCGGTCGGTCGGTCGCCTTCCTCTCCCTGGATCAGGAGAAGGCGTTCGACCGGGTGGATCACGAGTATCTCTTCGAACCCTGCGGCGTTCGGATTCGGGCGCGCCGTCGGCCTGTTCGGACGCTGTACGCCTCTGCCGAGTGCCTTGTGAAGGTTAATTGGTCCCTGACCGCGCCCTCGCGTTCAGGAGAGAATACGTCAGGGCTGCCCTCTGTCCGGACAACTGTGCGCGCTGTGCATCGAGCCCTTCCTCTGCCTCCTTCGCGGGAGGCTCACGGGTTGGCGCCGGCGCCCGGACACGAGGGTGGTCCTGTCGGCCTACGCCGACGACGTGCTCCTGGTGGCCTCCGACCCGGTTGACCTGGAGAGGATGCGGAGCTGCCAGAGCGTCTACTCTGCCGCTTCCTCTGCCAGGATCAACTGGGACAAATGCTCCGGGTTACTGGTGGGTCCCTGGCGGGTGGACTCCCTCCCTGTCGCGCTCCAGCAGTTCCAGTGGAGCGGACAGTTTTAAATATCTGGGAGTCCACCTGAGCCCCGCTGGAGACCTCGGTCGCAGCCAACTGGGTGGAGTTGGAGGACAAGGTGGCTGCTAGGCTGAGGTCGTGGTCGGGTCTGCTGAAACTGCTTTCCTTCAGGGGACGGGCTTTAGTGATTAACCAACTGGTTGGGTCGATGATTTGGCATCGACTCACCGTCCTGAGCCCGCCCCCTGAGTTTGTGGCCAGGGTCCAGAGGAAGCTGACGGACTTCTTCTGGGCCGGAAAGCACTGGGTCTCTGCGGCGGTTCTGAGCCTCCCTCTGGCCGAGGGAGGGCAAGGGTTGGTGTGCATCAGGAGCCAGGTGCACACCTTCCGCCTCCAGACCCTGCAGAGATTCCTGTACGCAGACCCGGCCCCGCAGTGGTGCACGCTGGCGTCCCTCCTTTTGCGCCAGCTGCACGACCTGGGCTACGACCGGCAGCTCTTTTGGATCGACCTCCGGGGAATCCGTCTCCCCGAGCTGCCGGTCTTCTACCAGGACCTGCTCAGGACCCGGAGCATGTTTTCTGTCGGCCGAGACGCCGTGCCGACCGAGGGCGAAGGACTCCTGATGGAGCCCCTGCTGCACAACCCCCACCTGGGTGCGCAGGCGTTGGAGTCCCCCTCGGTGCGGCGCGCGCTGATCTCGGCCAAGGTGACCAGAGTCTGGGATCTCCTGGATCGCGAGCGGTCGGAGTGGCTGACGCCCGAGTCGCTCGTCGCCAGGGCGGCTCGGGCGACCCTCAGGACGGCCGGCCGCGCGATCCGGGAGTGCAAAGCAGCGTTGCACCCAGACTCTGTCAGGTATCTCGAGGGAGTTCTCAGGACCGGGGAGCCATCTTCCACCCCTACCCCGGCTCTCCGGTCCTGCTGATCGAACCCAAGGCCCGAGACCCCCCTCGGCCTCCCCTCGAGAACAACCTGAGCAGGATCTCGAGTTTCTCCTCGAGCCCCCTCCGATCCGCGTCGAGGAGGACCCTGTACGCGATGACGCTCCACACCCTCCACTTCCCCGCCCTCGTCTCCCGCCGAGACACCGCTTGGCGGGGAGACCCTCCGACCACCGGGGGCGAGAGTCCCCAGTGGGAGGCCCTGTACTCCCGCTGGTCTCCAGAGGAGCCGGGACTTGGGGTGGAGGGTCCTGCACGGCGCTTCGCGTCAGGAGAGATCCTGCGTCACTTTACCGACTCGGACGCCGCATGCCCTTTCTGCGGACTGTCCGAGTCGGTAAGCTATATTTATTTTCTTTCGCCAGGCTGCAGCCGTTCTTTCTTTTATTGAAGAACCTCTTGCTGCAGTTCTGGCTGCATTTTCTCCCACCCTCCTCATTTTCGGGCACCCTGTTCGTGGCTCCACCAGGAAGAGGGACCTCCTCGTGAATCTGCTCCTGGCTCTTGCTAGACTCGCCATCTACAAGACCAGGAAGCGTAAGATGATCGGGAGGGTCTCTTTGACTGTGGGGCCATGTTCAGGGCCCTGCCCGATCCGGGTTCAGTTGGAGCACGCCCACGCTGAGTCCGCTGGCGACATGGCCACTTTGACGACCAGTGGGCTCTGGGGCGTGCTCTGTACCACCTCCCTTTCGTTTTACTGATTTAATTTACAGTCCTTTTTCTGGTTTTTCTTTTATTTAGTTAAGGCTTAGTTCTTGTTCGCACCTTTATAGGGTGCTAAATTGAATTTTTTCTCCGACGCCTTTGGGCGGCCCGTGCACCGGCTGCCACTGGGCAGTCGGTGTAGTCCGGCCTACTAAGGCTTTAAATAGGACTACTACTACTACTACTAATAATAATAATAACAATAATAATAATAATAATAATAATATGTAGTTTAAAAGTTTTTCATTGAATTTATTACATTTTTTAGTATTTCTAAATGTAGCACTATTGAGTGTTTAATAGTATGGATGAGACACACAACTGAACTGGTGGTTTAAAACACTGTGTATGTTTAAAGAAAATATAAACAAACAAAACATTGGCAAACCAATCAAGGCCCCACTTGCCATTATTCCAGCCACATTCTCCCATAGAGGGAAATGGGGTAACCACATCCCTGCCAAACCAAACCAAACCAAACCATAGAAACAACATTTACATTGATGTGGAGCGTCTTCACCCAGCCACAAACCATTCTAGAGAAAGAGAGTCACAAAGGGAAGGAGGTGCTAAAAGTGTAAGGAGAGTCCACAGTAAGGATTAAATAACGTGAAGGAGGATAAATTGGTTGGGCTCTGCTTCCTGGAACCTTTGCCCTCCGGTTTGTTTCTCAGCAGTGTTTGATTACCACGGTAATGGTTCCAGGGTTAAGTTGCAGTGTTTCTTTACCAATAGCATGACGATGCTGCATAATATTAGCCTGACTTCATCTCATACATGTGTACTAATATTATGACTGACTCTGGAGTCATCACCTTAGACTACCTACATATGTATAAATATGCATGTTGACTCCTCTTGATTCTATATGCAACCTGAGATCAACATAGTTGAAAAGTCAGTGTCATTTCTCTAAGAACAGGGATCACAGACATATGGCCAAACAAAATACTCTGTCATTAGGAGGAGTGCCCCCCTTGCACCACAGGTTAGGGATCTGGTCTAAAATGACAAACTTCATGGATATGGGGTTTCTTGAGTTTCCTATAGATGACACATTCTTAGAGTGTAATTTTGCTGTGCCATGCCATAGTATATTATAGTAGCTTCCAAATAATATTCCTCAGGGTAAAGACGATTTCCAAAAAGATAAATCGATACTGAAACACAAATATTTTGGCAAACAAGTACCTTATTTATTTATTTATTTATTTATTTTATCATATTGACATTTCTGGAATATCTGAAAAATAATAAACAAAAACGTTTTGGCGGGATTGTATTCAATAGTAGCTTTTATTCTGTGAAATACGACACAACAAACTCCTCCCAGAATGCAGGTGAGGTGGGGCGCTGACTGACCGGAGTAGTGTTCTTCTCTGGCGAAGGAAGTACCGCTCCTTGGGAAAAAAACAGCTTGGTTAGTACGGGAAGGAAGAGTTGCTAGGACTCGGTTTTGTGCGTCTGTGTTACAGGGAGTGCTTGCTTAAAATCTTCATTTCAGAGTAACTTGCTGTATAGTGACACAGAGAGCGTTTATGGCACACGTAGAATGGGTCTTTCGTACTACGTTGGAGTCTGTATCTGACTTTTCTTGACTTGTTTTTAGTTTAGTCATTTTTTAAAACATTTTCCAGTTTTTGTGGACATTCTTATATGCTCGCTTTCACTAACTGCACCGTTTAAACTCGGAACTGGCTGCAAATTACATAACATAATTATTATAATTATTACTATTTTTTATTTTTAATTAGATTTTTTTACTGGCTATTATTAGAGCTACTGGTACTGTACTGCGATTATTATTATTTATTTATTTTTATTTTTTTACTGCATTTTGCCCTTGGTGATTTATTTTGTATTGCATTGCATATCTGAGCAAGAAGTAGACGGTACGATGGCAGAACACGAGAGTTTGGAGTTTGGGAAGGCCGATTTTGTGCTGCTGGACACGGTCTCCACACCGGAATTTATGGCCAACCTCAAACTCAGGTAGGCGGGTCTCCGGACCTTCAAGTTTCAACAGTCCCGTGTGAATGTCAACTGCACGCAGTTGCTGATATTTTGAATTGTATGAGCTCACATGAAAGTGTCGTTATTTAAACAATATGTCCTGTATTAATTCAGTGTACTGCTTCTACTTTCCCAGTAGAAATTAAGTGTCCAGAACGGAGGCTGTTTTACAGCTTTTTCAACTGGTTGAAGATAAAGTAACGCGTCACGTTTAAAATCCCGTTTATGTAAAAAGTCAGGCATTGATGTGTGCACAAGTAAATGCATTATATTGCTCTAAAACCGTGCTGTGTTTTTAAATTCAATTGTTGGGTATCGAGTAAGAAAAAGGTAAATGTACCGAGTTAAACGTTTCAGCCATTGTTTGCAGCAGTGATATAGGGGAGATTCTAAAAACAATCCAGGTTGTTGCTGGAGTAAACTAAATAAAGTGTAACAATGCATGATGCTTCAAATGGGATACTGGTAGTCTCGGTCTGTGTCATTTTCAAATTTTTGGCTAAATAAATTACATTTATTTAACCAGGATACACATGTAATGGGGTGTACATGCCATTTCTGGGAATGTCTTGGGGAGAACTATTCCATCAGAAACTCGTATTACTGGAAGTCATTAGCTGTCAGAAAGTTAAAAATCACATTTAGTGAGTGATTGGTGACCATCATTGTATTTTTATTATTGAGTTTTAGTTTTCTATCCAGCTGTATGTCATACTTGCATGTTCTTAAACCCTATACCTGCAACATAGCTAAAGCAAAGCTAAGCTTGTGCCTCCTCCTCCAGGTATTCCTCTCCAGGACAGTTGGAGACATCCTTTCCTGAATGAAATCATGCACACAATTATTTATGATTCACACACACACACAACTTAACCCACACTAAGTGTGCTCATGTGAAGGTGACCGTCCTCAACAGGGGATCACAAAGACAGGCTTTACAGTTGCACATGTACACCAGCCCCCTTCTGTTAGAAATAATGCTATTGACCTTTTATTATCAACCTATTTTATATAGTTTATCAAGAAAAACACATGAAAAGTATGTTTTAAAAACCTTTTATTAGCACAAACATCTTAAACTCTTACTGTCTACGAACTAAAACTCTTGGGGCTGTATTCTGATCACAGCGCAAATGCGAGTGCAAACGCATTAAGCTCTTGCCCCAGATTCTGTGGCGCATAAATGGAGTGAAGACGTAAAAAAACAAAAAAAAACAAGTGCTGCACTAAAATGGTATTCTGAAGACATGTCTTGCCCCATTATAGAGCACCTGCCCCATCATTAACATATTCGCCGAGGTTATTCTGATGACAATTGAGCACTGTGTTAAGACCTGCTGAAACCAGGTTTATTTAGTGGTGCAATAATGAACTTTAATAATTGAACACACTATAAAAAACTAAGTAGTCCTAAGTAACAACTGCATGTGTTTGGACTGACACAGAAAGAGGAAATCAAAGAAAGACAAGTAAAAGAAAAGAATGACTGGGATGAGTGAGGGGTATTTTTCTCTGGCGTACTCCATCGCTAAATTCTTGTAGTTCACATTTAGATTTAAGATTGAGTAATTTAGTTTGGTATGTAACTATTCACAAACCACCATTTCCAACATCCTTAAATTTACGGTTTGGAGGTACTGTAGAGCAACAACTACGATACTACAAAAAAATCTGATTTAAATCAAATAAATCTGATATACAATACTGTGCAAAAGTTTTAGGCAGTTGTGAAAAAATGCTGTAAAGTAAGAATGCTTTCAAAAATAGACATGTTAATAGATTATATTTATCAATTAACTAAATGCAAAGTGAGTGAACAGAAGAAAAATCTAAATCAAATCCATATTTGGTGTGACCACCCTTTGCCTTCAAAACAGCATCAAGCATCAATTCTTCTAGGTACACTTGCACACAGTTTTGAAGGAACTTCGGCAGGTAGGTTGGCCCAAACATCTTGGAGAGCTAACCACAGTTCTTCTGTGGATTTAGGCAGCCTCAGTTGCTTCTCTCTTCATGTAATCCCAGACAGACTCGATGATGTTGAGATCAGGGCTCTGTGGGGCCATACCATCACTTCCAGGACTCCTTGTTCTTCTTTACGCTGAAGATAGTTCTTAATGACTTTCGCTGTATGTTTGGGGTCGTTGTCATGCTGCAGAATAAATTTGGGGCCAATCAGATGCCTCCCTGATGGTATTGCATGATGGATAAGTATCTGCCTGTACTTCTCAGCATTGAGGAGACCATTAATTCTGACCAAATCCCCAACTCCATTTGCAGAAATGCAGCCCCAAACCTGCAAGGAACCTCCATCATGCTTCACTGTTGCCTGCAGACACTCATTAGGTATGCGCTCTCCACCCCTTCGGCGAACAAACTGCCTTCTGCTACAGCCAAATATTTCAAATTTTGACTCATCAGTCCAGAGCACCTGCTGCCATTTTTCTGCACCCCAGTTCCTGTGTTTTCGTGCATAGTTGAGTCGCTTGGCCTTGTTTCCACGCCGGAGGTATGGCTTTTTGGCCGCAAGTCTTCCATGAAGGCCACTTCTGACCAGACTTCTCCGGACAGTAGATGGGTGTACCAGGGTCCCACTGTTTTCTGCCAGTTCTGAGCTGATGGCACTGCTGGACATCTTCCGATTGCGAAGGGAAGTAAGCATGATGTGTCTTTCATCTGCTGCAGTAAGTTTCCTTGGCCGACCACTGCGTCTACGGTCCTCAACGTTGCCCGTTTCTTTATGCTTCTTCAAAAGAGCTTGGAGAGCACATCTGGAAACCCCTGTCTGCTTTGAAATTTCTGCCTGGGAGAGACCTTGCTGATGCAGTATAACTACCTTGTGTCTTGTTGCTGTGCTCAGTCTTGCCATGGTGTATGACTTTTGACAGTAAACTGTCTTCAGCAACCTCACCTTGTTAGCTGAGTTTGGCTGTTCCTCACCCAGTTTTATTCCTCCTACACAGCTGTTTCTGTTTCAGTTAATGATTGTGTTTCAACCTACATATTGAATTGATGATCATTAGCACCTGTTTGATATAATTGTTTAATCATACACCTGACTATATGCCTACAAAATCCCTGACTTTGTGCAAGTGTACCTAGAAGAATTGATGCTGTTTTGAAGGCAAAGGGTTGTCACACCAAATATGGATTTGATTTAGATTTTTCTTCTGTTCACTCACTTTGCATTTAGTTAATTGATAAATATAATCTATTAACATGTCTATTTTTGAAAGCATTCTTACTTTACAGCATTTTTTCACACCTGCCTAAAACTTTTGCACAGTACTGTGTATATATATATATATATATATATTTTTTAAATCGCCAACCCTGATATGGGGTGTCTGTGTCCATCTTTATGTCATACGTACATTTTTGTATAGCTGGAAAACCACTTATTAAGTTGTCATGAAACCTGGTATTGACATTATTTAGCATAAATGATTAAGATTAGATTCTGGGGATTAGAGGAGTCTCTCTGCATCCGTCTGTCTGTCTCACACTTTTTGCATGCATCTTGAGAACACGAAGTGAATCCACATACTATAAATCATTTTAATATACTTAATATTATATTATACTAACACCCCATATGCTTACCTCATACACCTTGGTCCGTCTTTCGGGTGAGACATAATTGTAAGTGACTCTGCAGCTGATGCATAGTTCACACATTGTGTGTCTCACATTCATGAAATACACCGCAGTCATTTTAATTTTGACAAATTTAGGACCTGGGTATTGCAGTTATATATTAGCGTGGTTTGCAAAATCACTATGTACTTGTTGCAATTTAACAGCTAGCTGGGTTTAGAAATGTGTGTTTCAGAGAAGTGGACTGAAATGCAGCACTGCCCAGTGCCCGTGCATTGTGTACACTGCAGTTAATTGAGTAATTGACATGGTCTTGCAGGATTGTTTTTTGTTTATTCAATTTGATATTGGGATATTTCTGACACAAGTAAAACACTTTCTATGTGAGGGCCCGTCAGTGGTAGCAACAAAAACAGTAAATCTACAAGGTGCAAATTAAAACAAATACACACATAGTAAAAAGTACAATTACCCTCTACTGTCCGGAACCTGTCTATTCTGGAATGCAGCATGATTTGTAAGTCTTGTCTGCTGAAAATCAATGTAAACCTGACTTTACTTCCTGACTTTATAATTAAGTATGTTGTGTGAATATGCGCATGTACGTGGGTATGGTACATCTGTAGTAAAATCTGTGTTTGCATAATGGAAGTAAGATTCAAATTAATATGATCCTTGAATTATAGGGTATACCTGGACAGTACTGCTGTATATACTATTATACAGTTTTTCAAAGTGTTGAAATAGTTTTTCATTGATATCTTTTTTTTGGGTACAGTATTATATTTTACAGTGCCGCTGTAACCCAGCACACTGTGTAATTCGGCACATGTTTCTGGTCCCACTCAATGCCGGATTAGACAGGTATTACTGTATATAGAGTATACTCTATGAAGGTGGAGTGCCGTAGTAATTTCACAATGAACAGCTGAATAACCGCCAAGTGAGCTGTTTAACATCACCCTCATGAGTGGAATAAACACAGCACTCCCTGTATGTGTATTCTGTTTACATAACAAGTACAGTTTATGAAAAATAAAGTGTGAAAGCACCTTAAATAAAGAGCTTTATTAGTGAACTACTTTCCTCCCTGCATCTTACTGAAAGCATATTCCAACACTTGATGTATAATATGTGTTTGTATTATGCGTGTTGTAATGATTTATTATGCTACAGTTAGATTTAAAGTACTTTAAACCTGAATGGATTAAAACATCCTTTAAAAAAAAAAATTCTCAATGCCGCAAAATGCAGGCAGGTCATTCCAGGTAAAGTGGACCAAAATTTGGCCAGGTATGTCCCCTCTTTGTGGTTGAAGATACATTGACCTTTGACACGTTTTCTTCGGGTTGCATTACCTAGACAAATAAAGCTTGTTTCCGCTGCTTAGCACCGAAAAAACATGTGGTAAGCCATGAGGCAAGAGGTTGAGGACCCTGCCCTGTTCCACGGAGCTGGAATTACCCCAGTGTTTTATCCACAGTCCACTGCTTAACGCACTCAGTCTTTACAATACAGTGAAAACCTCCTGAAGTGATTTGTGCTCTTTCACTTTCATTCAATGAAGCGATGAGTCTGTTAAGCATTTTAAATACATATAAAGCTTGTATAAACAGCGAAACATTGTTGCTTTGAGTTTTTCCTTGTTCATAGCTTATCCTTTTGTTCAGGTATCATTCAGGTACATGTGTACTGTCTTCATGTTGTGGTTTTGTTCACGAAGCTCCATTGAAAGATTGATGTAAATATCTTGCACACAGTGCAGTTCAGAAGAGTGACCAGGTTTCTGTTGATTCAATAGCAGTGTATTTTGTATTGAATAACACACAGAGCTTAATTATTGTGTATATGTAAGTAAATCTGTATTTGAGTATGAAATTGGGTTATCACTGCTGAAAAATTGACTATACATTGTCTTAGGGTTTTATTTGTATATGCATGTTTGTGGTTTATTAACAACCCAATAATTTTGCATATTTTTAGTTCCAATGAAGTTTAAGACACCAAATTATTCGCAGTACGACAATGGATTGTTTCACCCTTATGTGTTATTGCTATTTTGAAGCACATAGATTTTTTGTGTGTTCTGTAGATTGAATTAGGAAGTTTAAAATAAGATGCTGTTGCCGTTTATTTTCTAGATTCTGAAAGCATAACGGTGAGTTAGTGACAGCTCTGTACTGAGCTCTAGTCGAAATGAGATTGACTGAGTGATCTGTGAGTGCTCTGTTCATCTGGTGTTCGTGGCACTACTAGTCTTAATTTGGCAGTGTTGTGTAGCTTGTAGTTGTTCGTCATAGATCAGGATGGTAAAGATAAAGGTGGGATGGTAGTACTGTATCTTCTTCCACACATTCAGTAAATAGCATTGGCAAGCTGAATTGTTTGCTGTGGTTACACCTTTTATTAGTGCTGGGATGAACACAGGATTTTCATGTTTGGATATTCGCTCATAATTTAAATATTAATTTGGATATTCGTTCGTTTTCAAAAAGTAATATAAGCTAGGGCTGCACGATTTGGATAAAATCTAATTGCGATTTTTTGGCCAGATATTGCAATTGCGATTATTAATTGCGATTTTCAAAAACTTGGGTGAAAACTTCAAAAATGCAATCAGACATGGTTAAAACAAGTGTCAGGGTAGAAAACATCGCTTCTAAAATGAAATCCTAGGAATAAATACATACTGTGCTAACTGAATACAAAACCAAATCTTTTCCAAAATTATTTTGATAAGAAATTCAATAAAACAATGTCCACCAGCTCCTGGTTAGTCAAACGTTTGTTCTGACACCCCCTGAACTTCAGAGAATATCAGACATTTGCAGAGCTTTTTGAGATGTTATGGTAATAAAATAATGACTTGGGTCGCATTATTGAGGAGTTTGGTGATAAAACGAGTGATCAGGTGATGATTTATCGGTATGCACGACTATTATTATTATTATTATTTATTTATTGGCATATGTGAAAAATATAGCGAACAAAGGGTGGGGCGGGGCTGGAGATGCAGTACTGAGTGTACTGTTGATATGCAGTGCCTTTTAAACATGTTTTACTCTGGGGGAAAAAAAACACTTTTAAACAGTGCGTCTAAAATAAATTGCGCGTGAAAGTAAATTTAACCTGACGCGCCTGACACGCGCTGAATAAATGGACCGCAAAGGGTTTAAACATTAATTAATTAATTAACATTGAGTTCCTATTTTCTATTACTATTATGAGTTGAGTTCTTAAATAACCTAAGATAATATTATTCAGGCAGCCATAGGCTGCAGATGGAATAGGAAGCTTATGATTGTGTAACTATGTATGAGTAGGCTCAATTATTATTATAATTGAAATTATAAAAGTGCCTTAAAAACATGTAGCCTAACACTTACCGATTGCAAGCTGCAGTCTGTGGTCAAAGCATTGGAGCCTGGTCCAGTCATTCAACGCGATAGCCTTGACCACGTTTGCCCCGTTATCAGTAGTGATGCAAACTTGCTTCTCCTCTTTCAGGCCCCAGGTGGCTAAAGCCTCTCTCATTGAATAAATTAGTTGTGTTGCCTCTAGTTGTTGCAACAACTCGGAGGCACTTTTTGCACAAGACTTGCGTTTGGGTAACATCAGTTGGTTTGAAGCTGAAATACTGCCATACGACAGAGGATGCGCCCTTCTTGGCCACCAAATCAACGCTCTCCTCAGCAGCACTCATTTTTCCGACAAGCCCTTTCTCTTTGTTCCTAATCATCAGCGTCTAAAAGCGCGCTCTGTGGGGACGCTTGTGATTTGTTAGCATGTGCATGCCACGCAGAGAGTGAGAGAGCCTGCTTGTGATTGGTCAGCACCCTCTGTGCATGTAGACACTGAATGAATGGAGTCTAGCACATTTCATTGGAGGAGGTACCGTAGCCTAGTTTTTGTTGTTTTAACGGAGTGTCAAAGAAAGGAGAAAATCGCAGCCTCTTGCGATATGGATATTGCACATGTCAATATCGCAATTTCGATCAGAATTCGATTAATCGTGCAGCCCTAATATAAGCCAATATATTGGTCAGAACGCAGGTAGAGACAGCATAGGAGCAGGGGGCCGTGGCCCCTGTGTGTGTGCGCCTTTATTTTACAGCAAGATGTTACAATATGTAACGCGTTAAAGTAAAAAAATATCCCAGGATTAAAGAATCCGTTGTGTAGGCCTTACTTTACCCCAGTGATTTAACTACAAAACACACGGTGCCAAATAGCAGTTCAAGTGAAATGTTTTGTTTATTCCTGAAATAAATAGTTGTGGCTGCTGATTAGAAACAGGTGCAGAGGTGATGCAGTGCAGAAATAATCACACAGAAGGAAACTGTAATCCGTTTTGGAAAAGGGGTTCTTTTTATTTGTAAACTCCTGGTCTGGCGACCAAACAATAAACCTCCGGCAATACACACCAATGTGTAAAGCACGGAAGGAAACGATAATAAATGGTTTGCAGACCAAATAATAATGCACATTATCCGCCCCACAATAATACAATACACGGTCACCAGTCCGGGTGCGTGCAGTAGCGCTCGTAGATGCGTGATAACAATTTAACAGTGACTGTGGTGCAGTGTTGTTCCGGGTAGTGCTGGCCCAAGGCGACAGCTCCGGAGACGTGTTAGCCGTCTAGTGAATTTACAAAAACAAAAGACAATTACTAACAGCGACAAAAACAAACAAAACACTCACAAACTCTTTTTCACAGTTTATTAGGGATCTCTCCCGGTCCATCCTTCCAGTTCCTTGTCTATTTGAACCAAGCGAAGGAAAAGATTTGCGATTCTCCATCCCCTTTATGCTATCACGCATGACCCCTTGGTAAACGAGTGCAGCTGTCTCTACTGTCTGCAGCTGCTACGTCGTTTCTCTTCCGGGTCAATACGTCATTTCCCTTCCGGGTCAATGAGGAGCCGACACACCCTCAATTCATGGAAGTCTGCACCCCGAGCAGACTGAAAGTCACCAGGGAGATGGAAGAGAGTCGAAACAGCTGGGTTCAGATAGGCAGAAGCAGGGAAAAAAAGAAACTTTGTCAAACACAACCACCAGAAATCCAAACAGTTGCCAAGTCTGCTTATAATAAATATTTTTATTGTCGCGGGTTGTAATTTGCATGAACACCCACGTTGCGCTTGTTGTGAAAGGCAGTGCCACTTTTTTCTTGTGAGACTGTAACCTTCCCCGTCTGTCTCACAGGCAGCCACTGATTCCTGAACACCTAATTTTGTTGTTAAGAGTTTGTGCAGGCAGTGGCAATTTTGGGAACGAATTAATGCACTTCAGTCTGTTTCATGAGTATCTGCCACCTCCCTTTCAAGACTTGTTGTCCAGGATACTTTCTGTGTTAAAGTTTTGCAGATCTTTTGAAAGCTGCTACAGTACTGTACTATCACCCTCTGAAGGGAGCTATTCTTGTATTACCCCAGCAGTGGTTTCAGTTAGCTGAGCTGGTGGTTTGTTTGTTTAGTTTGTTGTGCTGAGGGTGTAACCTAAAGTTTCCTGGAATTTGTACTGAGTAGGACTTCACTGTCAAGACAAAGACAGACAGTCTCTCCTTCTCTTTCTGACTCGCATGTCAAGCAAAACACTACACAATGATGAATACTGTCTGGATGTTTGTCCACTGTTAACAAAGCCTAATTTCTTGTGGGTTAAAATTATAAGATGTTCTGGGATATAATTTGTGGTAATTTAGGAGTATATACCCTGAGGATAGACCTTTGTAAACCAGTTGGCTTGTCTCTACAAATACATTACATTAAAATATATATTTTTTTACATTTTTCAGAAGCTTATTTTCTTATTCTCCAGTGAGGATGCAGATTGGGTACAAAGATCTTCATCTTCTTGTCTATTGATGTCACATGTTGTTTCCCCTGTTGAACTCTTGTGTAAATGTACACGTTCTTCTATTCTTAAAATTACCAGCTGGAGGTGGTGACAGTTGCTGAATTTTGAAATACAAAATACAGTTATTTATGCCAGACCAGAGACTGAAATTCTGGTAGTAGTCCTGTGTGAGCTGGTGATTTATAGAGTGAAACGCACGGTTACAGTTGTTCCAAAACTTTTTATGGCAGGTTCAGCATGGTGTATGCATATTGAACAAACCTTATTTTTGTGCAAATGATCATTGTAATTGTACATGGTTACATATTAGCAATTTAAATATATCTGTTGTAATTATATTCAGAATTCCGGCCCAGATCTCATTAGTTGATATGCTGTATCCCAGATCATGTGTTGAGTAGCGGATTCACAGTTTGTTGGGTGTAGGAGATGGAGTTTCATTAATTTGGGGGATATTTCAGGGCCCATATGGGATTTGCTGACATTCTGATAATCTTTTAAACTAAACACAACTTCTTGGAAAACTTGGGCAGATGTCCAGGATGTGAGTGTGAGCTTTTATAGAAAATGATCTATCAACTGAGAGAAGAAACTGTTTCCCAGTAGTACTGGTCAAGCCAGCACTGTGCATGCAAAAAAACTGTACTGTCTGCTCCTGTGCTGAACAATGGGACATACGGTTTACATGTAAACAAAAGAACCAAGTTACATGGATTTAATTGTATAAATATGTTATATCTGTACAAGTGGCCAAGTTACAAATTCAAAGTTAAACAAGACAAACCTAGCCACCCATTTCCCAGCTGTTTGAAACTTGAAGGGGTGCGTTGATATTTGAATATGGCAGTGAGTTTGAATATGGCAGTGAGTTAGTGAGTTAGCCAATGCAATGGAGGTAAGGATAAGCTCGAAATATCTGCCTTAGCAGGATTTTAAACTCAATCTTAGTGTAAAGTCAGGAAACAAACATATCAAGAGCAGGACAATGCTGGCCTTGTGAGAAAGTTAATGAGAACTAATAAAATGTTGTAAAGCTTTGGTTATTGCACTTTTATTGTATTAGGTAAGAGGTGAATGGCATTATTGATTTACATTAGATTATAAAAGTATGCATGTATGCCAGGGGACGGGTATGTATGCAAATACTCCTATAATCTGCAGCCCTGTCTCCTTTTCTTTCTCTCTCGCACACAAGATATTTGCTCAGTGGTGAATTAGGGTTGATGTGTTGATGATGGGGCCCTGTAGAACAAGACTTTATTCAGGTGGGACTGAATTACAGGGTTGGGATCAAAGGTTACCCTTCCTTTTCCTGTTTGCATAATGTTTTATAAGAATCAGGCTCTATATGAACTGGGCTTCAAATGAAAAGTTTTGAAAAACTTTTTAAAAATTAAATCACTCAATGTCCATCTAAATTTTGTTTCTTACATTTGTGTTGTTCCCTTTAGAAAGTACGCTGAATCTGGCCTAATATACAGAAAGTCTGCTACTCTTCATTTTGGGTACTGCTGCAATCCTCCTCCTGATTGTTTTCCACATGGTTCTTATTTGTAGTGCTTCATCTGGTAATTCTGAAACTGAATGGTTAAGCAAGTGTAATTAACTTTAAAAGGAAATGTATACAATTCAGTTAAGACTAGTGATGTTTTGTGTTCCCCAAATTGGTATTAAGTGTTTTCAGCGAATGCATTCATTAGTCTATTGCCAAGACGTTTGTTTACTTGACTTGCAGCTCACGGATCAGGAGGAATAAACATCAATAGGCATCCTCCATGCCTGCTGTCAATAGTCTCTTTTCACCTTCCTAACCTAAGCAAATACTGAACCCTGGAGACAAGGTCCCAGCCTGGGAAGTCTATACTTTGTCCTGTGTCTGATAAGTAGAGGTCGCTGAAGTGAAATAATGTGAACTATCTCTAGCTGTTTTTGTTCCCTACCCCTGCAGCGCACAAACGGTGGGTCCACAGCCAAGATCGGCAATCTTACTCGCATGACTTGCCTTGGTCTCTAAGCAGTGCTTGAGCACTGGGGTTGTATCGTTTGGCTGCATACCTCGTTTTGTGTATAAAGCTGTGGATAAAACATCAACCAGAATTCTGAGTGCAGACAGTACAGCTGTGTTCTGGAGGGAGCAGTCTCCCTGGAAGGATAGACAGTGTTGTAAAGAGCCGGGAAGTAACGCAGAAAAAATGCTATTTCCCTAAGGGACTTCGTCACATGGGTAATTTTCTCCGGCAAAGAAAAGGCCAATCTCACCACAAGCATTTCCATACAAGCTCCTGTAATTCGAAACACATTACTGGCCTTACATAAACAGAGCCTGTTTAAAACAGAGACTTTCTAAAATAAGCACACATCCTTAGACGTCTAATCTGCGGACTGTGAATGTTGGCTGTATGTGTGCCTTTTGTTTTTAAGCTGATGCCTTTTTATTTTACAAACACAGCTAAACCTTGTAATCAAACCTTTTCTAATGGGTTATTTTTCACAAAGTTCCTTGCTTTGCTTTTCCCAGAAGTTTATCGTTTTAAATAGAAATCCAGCTAATGAAGGCTACAGGGATTTCACAGATCAGACAAATTTATTGTTGTTTAATTCCTTCCAGCATGGAGCATCACCTTTACCTCAAGTGCAGCACAATCCCGGCTTGTCAGTCATGGGCTAATTCTGGCGACATTTGTGATGCGAAACATTTGCTGGGGATAGGCTGAGGTAAAAAAAAGTCTTCTGCATCCCTATGAGGGGAGCTTGTATGAGCTGGCAAACCTGCCGCATTTGCTTCTGCTTCTGTTAATATCTCAGAAACCTTTTAAGCTGGCAACATATTTTCAGTGTTTTTGAACCTACAGTAAGGTAGCACCCATATTGGGTTCGTGTGATTTTTTTGGGGGATGGGGGCGTTCGAGTTGATAAAGATCGAACAGATGTTTTCTGTCATTCAAATACCCATTTCACTTTATTTTTAAAAAACATTGAGCTGATAAGACATTCCCGTTTAATTCCAGAGTGTGGTGTTTTTGTTCACAGAATTCCCCATTCCTAACTTTTTTTTTTTTTTTTTCTTGGGACCTGAGCCGGATTCAAACCTCGGAGGTGAAAGGCAGTGGAGGCTAATGAATTACCCGCTCAGTCCTCCGTGAGCTACCCGGTTTTTATTGTATTTGAAATCCTGTGGTTGAGCCATGGCAGGCAGAGCGCTTCATTTCTAGCCGAGCACAGACACTCAGTTCATCCATGCACCTTCCCTTTTGCCATCTCAACTTTACAGGCTCTTTGCTGGGATGATTTTAAAACTGTTGTACTGTATGACATCTCCTTTGCGTGTGTAACTGATGTCTAATGCACCACAAACCAGATGTTGCAGTATGAGTTTCTATTTTTATCACACCCACACACTACAGCTAAATATTGTTTTAGATTTCCTGTGAAACAGTTGTAGGGCTAGAGCTGAGATCATCCCCTTTCATCACAGTTAATGTGGTCAGAACTACAATTTTGGGTTTCATTACAGCATTTCAGGGGAAGGCTATTATTCATCAGGGCCAAAGCAGAGAGTTGAGTGTTTTTGTGTACGTTGTTAATTGCAGGGTGGCAGTTTTGAGAGATGTATGTTTTTGTAAATCTGCAGCACTCTCCTTTTTAGCTGCTGTATCTCATAGACCATATGAAATACAGACTCTTCATATTGAAAATGTTATGGAAACTTTTCAGGAAAAATCTATCTGATTAGGTTAGGATATCATTCACTTTGCTCTAATATGACTTTTTTCATCTTTTATTATCAGTACACAACTGTATTCTATTATTCCTGGGCAGCATACTAGAAAATGTAACCTTTTTTGTAGCAGTAAAATGTACTCCACATCTAATCACACCCATATTTGTAAGCATGCTTACATGCTTTATATTTAAAAAAAAAAAAAAAATACAAACTAAACATGTCTACTGGCGCCAAAATTGTATGTTAATCTAGCGCCATTGTGCCAATTTGCACCCCTGTAATGTAGCTTGGGTGGGTCTTCAGCTTTGCACATGCTTGGTCAGTGGTTCTCAAACAATTAAGTACATCATATGAAAAATAAAGAAAATATAGACATATGCACTTCTACATTTGTTTTCATTTGTTTCTCATTTAAAAAATACAGCAGTCCCTTTCAACTCTGTACTGGATCTTAATTCTAAGGCCGTTCTAGTAATAAACTGGCGAAACAAATCAGTTTTGCTAGATGTTTTTTTTTTTTTTAAATATTTTTATTGTATTGCTCTGACAACAGGTCAAACTTCATAGATTAATCAATCATGTAAATTAATATAAATGAATATAATACCTTAGTGCATTACTAACGTATTGAAGTTAAATACAAAAACTACTTTCACTTTCCTGTTCCAATCACATGCTGCTGGATCTAACAAAAGTATAACAATTTGCAATGCTGTTCTCATAAAAGTATATGAAAAACTGTAAAGCAAAGGATGTCACACAGTAGTTAAATTTCTAAATCTTTTCTTGTGTGTATTTCAGGCAGAAACAATACAAAAGTAGTTTTTTTTAAATTTATTTATTTTATTTATTTATTTTTTTTACATCCCTGCCATTAGTTTCTTCGCAATAAACAGAGTGGTAAATGACACATTTTCATAAAGTAATAGCATTACCTTTTTAGCTGTATATGCAAGTGAAAACTGTAAAATGTAACTTAAATAAACTACATGTGGAAAAGGGGGCGTTGTACAAAGAAAAAAACACAGTTTTGTTTTTCATTCAATGCTCTCCTTATAACAGAAATAGGATCACAACAAATGAAAACATTGCTCACTATATGTAACATTGGAAGTTGAGCCAGTGTTTGGAAAGTGTGAAACATTTGAGTGACATACCTGCATTTGTATCCCCCAATTCTGACACTTGTTGATCCTGTTTTTTTATGTTAGTCTCACACATCACTTGTAAGGCAAAACGTGTTGTGGTATGTATTTCTAATATCTATCAACTATGTAATTTATGGTGGACACAGATGTCGATTTTTGCCTTTGAATATTCGAACAAACATTGCTCCAAATTAATTTGGATAGTTTCTCCACATTAAAGAAAATAATATTTACTCCTTACCACTGTTTTCACGTCGCACTACTAAAATCTTCTCTCGTTGATCAACCAGTGAGCACTGAGACAAATCAAAATGGGCGTAGATTTGCGACGCATGTCAAAATTAAATCAGATCAGAATGAAAGCTCGGCTGATCAACATGCAGTGATTATG
The DNA here is from genome assembly GCA_030684275.1 of Acipenser oxyrinchus oxyrinchus. NCBI lineage: Eukaryota > Metazoa > Chordata > Actinopteri > Acipenseriformes > Acipenseridae > Acipenser > Acipenser oxyrinchus. The sequence continues at coordinate 11,695,527 of CM060266.1, forward strand.
CACACATTAATGCTAATGTTAATGCTGGCCAATAACAGCTAATCTAAGGTAAAGTTGATTAAGAGAGGAGTTCCTGGGGGGCTGCACAAAATCCTGCTGGCAGCCACATTTGAGAAATGTTGTGCTAGGTCTACTAGTGAGGTGCCTCTGACACTGTTAAAAGTAAATGGAATTTAGTAAATAGTGTAATCCAATGATTAAAATTGAAACAAGCAAAATTGATATTATTATTATTATTATTATTATTATTATGATGACGGTATGAAGAGGCATGATTACATCAGGGCTCTTGGTTCATAGCCCATACTCCAGTTGTTAATCTAATCAAGCACTGAGTGTGGTGCAAAGAAGACTACTTCTCTTACGTCTTGTACACTAGGTATTCAGTACATATTTTAATGAAGCAATACTGCCACCATAGGAAATCCCCCAGTGCTTTGGTATTATACCTTGCTCCAATGCATGGTAGTGGCGTCATTGGAGGTGAAAAAAAAGGAGGTCATAAAGAGGTGCTACATATAACGATTTGGTAGTTGCTTTTAATGCAACAACTTTTGTTTAAGTAATAGGCATTATACAAATAAAAAGATACAATTTTGCAGTGACATTTAATGTGTGATTTTATAGTATTCACATATTGTCAAATGGTTTCTGTTAACAGAGAAAAAAAAAAAAAAGGTTCAGAACTACCTTTGAATTCCTGGCTGGTGAACGAGCCTTCGAACCTTTGAACACAGCCCTAGTTTTGAGTTTCATTATGAGACCCAGCAGGTTACTGTAGTTGCCTTCCAGAGGTACTATCTAATGGTTTGTGTTTTCTGTATGACAACCGGATAACATTAATAATACACCACAAGCCAGCTAATTTGTGGTACTATATTTATATTGAACTCACGTGGTGGAAAGACCGTAAGTTTTGATGTCAGTATGTTCAACTTTTACAGCAAGAAGTCCCTCCCTGTCCTGAGCCTTCACTGTGGATATAGAAATTACATTCATTTTAGTATTCTGAAATTCAGCACTAGTGAGTGTTTAATAGTTATGGTGAATAGAAGGCTCAGTCTCCAGTAATGTGCATGCAAAGGGTTTCAAGTTTACAGGAATAGCTGTAGCAATACCTTATTAGCTGGAATCGCTGCACTAGGCTACAGTACATTAAACTATTACATTCCCATAATTGTACAACAATATAACTTTTACTTAAGTTCCTACTTATAGCCTACCTGTAACAAAAAAAAGAAAAAACGTGTGTCTCTGTTCAATTACATTGTATATGGTCAGATTTTTTGTGGGTTGTAGTAGTATATAGAGAGTCTGAGAGAAAAAACGACACCAAAGTTTGGTGCTTCGTTCATTTGTTTGGTGTGCAAGGTAATCAAACATGCAATCTTCAGGTGTGAAAACGTTATTGCCCCCCCTAGTTAACTCAACCTAATTAAAGGGATAATTAGGGTCAGCTGTTTGAGTACTTTGATTAACAACCAGGCCTGATTTGGGCCAGCCCTGCCCAATATAAATCTGACTAACTTTGGCCCTTACCATCAGAGTGAATTTGTCAGCACACAGGTTCTAGAGGCACATCATGCCACGAACAAAAGAAATTCCTCAAGACCTCCAGAAAAAAGTTGTTGATGCCTATCAGTCTGGAAAGGGTTACAAAGCCATTTCTAAGGCTCTGGGGCTCCACCGAACCACAGTCGGAGCCATATTGTCCAAATGGAGAAAGTTTGGGACAGTAGTGAATCTTCCGAGGAGTGGCCGTCCTGCCAAAATCTCTCCAAGAGCAAGGCGGAAAATCATCCAGGAATTCACAAAGAACCCTAGAACAACATCCAGGGATCTGCAGGCCTCTCTCGCCTCGGCTAAGGTCTGTGTTCATGACTCCACCACACACTTGGCAAAAATGGGATTCATTGCAGAGTAGCAAGGCGGAAACCTTTGCTCACTAAGAAGAACATGAATGCTCGTCTCAAGTTTACCAAAAAGCACCTGGATGATCCTCAAGAGCTCTGGAACAATGTTCTATGGACAGATGAGTCAAAAGTGGAACTTTTTGGCCGACATGGGCCCTGTTATGCCTGGCGAAAACCAAACACTGCATTCACAGTAAGAACCTCATACCAACGGTCAAGCATGGTGATGGTAGTGTCATGGTTTGAGGATGCTTTGCTGCATCAGGACCTGGATGCCTTGCCGTCATTGAAGGAACCATGAATTCTGCTCTGTATCAGAGAATTCTACAGGAGAATGTCAGGTTATCCGTCCGTGAGCTGAAGTGCAGCTGGGTCATGCAGCAAAACAATGATCCGAAACACACAAGCAAGTCTACATCAGAATGGCTGAAGAACAAGAAATTTAACGTTTTGGAATGGTCTCGTCAAAGTCCAGACCTAAACCCCATTGAGATGTTGTGGCAGGACCTGAAACGAGCAGTTCATGCTCGAAAACCCACAAATGTCATTGAGTTGAAGCAGTTCTGCATGGAGGAATCATCTAAAATTCCTCCACAACGCTGTGAGAGACTAATCAATAACTACAGGGAACGTTTGGTTGCAGTTATTGCTGCTAAAGGTGGCGAAACCAGTTATTGAGTCTAAGGGGGTGATTACTTTTTTACACTGGGGCATTGGGTGTTGCATAACTTTCTTTAATAAATAAATGAAATATGTATCGAATTTTTGTGTTATTTGTTCACTCAGGGTCCCTTTTATCTAATATTAGGTTTTGGTTGAAGATCTGATAACATTCAGTGTCAAAAATATGCAAAAATGCAGAAAATCAGACAGTAAGCAAATACTTTTGCACGGCACTGTACATTTTTACTAGTTTACCTTATAAATCTTGCATTTGCTATACACTTGCCAGTCATTGAGTCACAAGTAGTTGGGTTTCTATATGTCCAAGCCATGAGTTCACATGTAGGCTGTTGATTATTTGGCTTGTTGGGTCTCTATTGTGGTTTTTGTCCTTTGACTGCAGGTTAGTAAGCAATCGCCGTGTGTTAACCCTTCTGCTATGGCACCGCTAGAAATCGTTCATATATGAACTTTTAATAAAGGCAATATATGCAGCACGTTCGTTGTCATGTTATTTGTCCCATCCAATAATTTATTCTGTTAGTACCGAGTCAAAACAAGAAAACGTGCCTATTCGGGTCTAAAATTCTAACTGTGTTTAAAAAGTAAGCAGCAGGTTGTTTGAAGCGAGGTGGCTGTGCTAGATCGTACCTGTAGTACTGATTTAACTTGGATACATACAACTGACAAGAAAACTTTCCAGTTTGTTTTATGAAAGCTGTTTCGTTTACGTTCTGTTCAGCAGCCTCTGTAGTAGCCTTTCGTTTTAATGTGTGATTCTGAAGCTAAATAGCGATTGTATTTTCTCCAAAGACACATTACAAGATGTGCAAAACAATTACCTCCATCTGCATGTACAGTTTATTTGGGATATATCTTGACACGATCAGCCGAAATACTTTGCTTTTTTTACTTTGTCGTCCGTTTCTGGTATTTTGCCTCCAATGCTGAAAACTAGATTTTAGCAATCTAAATCAAAACAATGCAGCACTGATTTTGTCCCACCTCCTACTGTACAGTACAGGTCACAGAAAAGCCAGTACAGGCGCATGGATAGGCTGATTTAAAACATTGTTGTCATTTGAACATAGGAGGCTGTGTGGTCCAGTGGTTAAAGAAAAGGGCTTATAACCGGGGGTCCCCGGTTCAAATCCCACCTCAGCCACTGACACATTGTGTGACCCTGAGCAAATCACTTAACCTCCTTGTGCTCCATCTTTCGGGTGAGATGTAGTTGTAAGTGACTCTGCAGCTGATGCATAGTTCACACACCCTAGTCTCTGTAAGTTGCCTTGGATAAAGGCGTCTGCTAAATGAACTAATAATAATAAAAACAAGAACGTTAACATCTTGGGAGTATTTTTTTGTAAATGTTATTTGTCCAAGGACTTTTTTTTTTTTTTTTTTTTTTGGCAAAGTGCAGTGCGCATAGGACTACAAAGGAATAAAAAAGAAGCCTATCTACAGAAGGAGGGTACGTAGTTTGCGTCTCTTTCGTTGTGCAGTAGTTCATTTAAACAAGGTTTCTTTTTTCTCTCGTCCGGTATGCATTGGCCCTAAAAGGTGAATTTTGCGGTGACCCTATAATGTCCCGATTTCCGCAAAATGGCAATTTTGGTAGACCCCTAGTCATGGATGATTCTAGAGCAGGCAGTAAAGTTTTTGTTCGTCTTTTCTCGGGCAGCCAGTCATGTTCCTGTTTGTGTATTCGGGGCTGTCACGATTTTAAGATGCACATCACTATACTCGAGTTTAAGAGGCAGTTTTTGAGAAGAAAAAATGTTAAAGTTATTTTATGTATATAATAAAAACACAGGATTAACACAGCAGCTCTTGAGCCTCTATTTAAAAGTTTTAGACAGCAAAAAGTAAACAAACCAGATTATGCGCGTGCATGCATAGTGATCTGTATGGAAGGCCATCAGGGTCAAAAACGTGTGCTGCTTTTTAGTTTCATGGGACTAAAAAGGCAGGTACGTCATTCTGAAATGCCTCGCTTAAACAGTGCCCAACTTGCTGGAAATGTGTAGTGATTTTTATATAGATTTTTAGACTTCCAAGTCGTAGGCTGGGGAAGCCTATTGTTTTTGTTAGGATTATTATTAATTTTATTATTATTTATTATTTTTTTTTCAGCCAAAACATGCTGAAAAACTCATGAAATTCGGTACACTGGTAGATGCCTATGAATGATAGTTGGTGATATTAAGCAAATTTGCGCAAGTCACATGGTTCGGCAGCCATATTGGATTTTGCAGAATTTGTTAAAACGCCTATGTATCGGAAACCACTTACTGCAGAGTTCTGAAAATTGCTATACATGTTGAGGGATAGTCCATGATTAACTGTTGTTAATATGAAGCTGATTGGTTGTGTGGTTTGGCAACCACATTGATTTAATGTCATAAAATTACCATAAAAATATAAAATCATCAAAATTCAAAGATCTTCGCTGAAACCGCTTATCCGATTGAAACAAAAAATGGAATAAAACATCTCAGTATGGTCATCTGTTACGCTTGTTCAAGGGAAGTTGGTATTGTGAAAATCATGGCGTCCACACTGCATGACATCATCAACATAAGCAACTGGCTATAAAACTGCGTATAACTTCTTATTGGCTGCACCAAAATGCACAAAATTTGACACGGATGTAGAGGACTATGGGATGTTGTGTCGTGGTCAATATGGCGGCCTTTGGTCACATGGTATGGTAGCCATCTTGGATTTAATGAAAAGTTTGGACAATATTCAAAAGTCATCTTCTCATGAATGGTAAATAGTACAGCTGTGAAAAATTTTGTACATAGTGCGCTCATGTCCACGATTGATTCTACTTAAGGAAAAATGGATCGGTCACATGGTGTGGCAGCTATGTTGGATTTTGCGTAAAACGCTTAAACAACAGCTCCTCATGAGCCCTTTGGCTGATTGACGTGAATCTTGGGTATACGTTATTCAGGAAAAGTTAGTTAGGAAAAGTTCCTACATCAACAAACATGACCGCCATGAACCAATCAATATGGGTGACATGCCAGTTTTATCAAATTTTCACCCTGAAATGACATATTCCCACCACTGGGGACAGCTGTTAACATGGACAAGTCTGCAAGGTATAGAAAAAATATAGCAAGGTATACAAAAAGTATGTTTGTAATTTATTAGATGTGACTTGTTGTTTCACAAAACTGGTGTGTTTATATGAACACTATAGGTAATGCAAGTAGTGTAATGTGTCAATGCATAAATAGTTTTATATGGTATGGTTAAGTTCTGCTAAAGGTCAAATTTAAAGCTGGCTGTAAAACTTCCCATAATTTCTTATTGACTGCAGATGGTTGTTATATAACATGCAGAGTTCTGATTGAAGCCAAAATGAGCATACATGATGTAAGTATGATTATCTTTTACGGTTGTTAAAGGGAAGTTGCTACAGTACAAAACATGGCTGCTGTGGGCCAATGAGATTTCAGCATTGATCATCTAACCAGTGATTCCAATATTTTGGCCAAAATTGACAGAGTCAGCTGTGTCCAAAATGATTTGTGATAACGTTTCATCTATAACAACCAATGCGCTTAAATTTCACACTAACCGCTTGGAAGCCGTAAAGTTGCTTGCAACTCTAGTATATAATATTTTTTGCTGCAACTTTGTTATGTGGAATGTAATAAACGAGAACCAAAACGGTGAGTTTTTCCCCATCATTTTACAACGCCATTTTCTTTTTTTGTTTTATTTTAAGTGTTTAAAGTTACATTTGAGTTTTCGTTTGCTTGTTCAGCTACAAAAAGGCATAAGTAAACCTCATGTTATTACTGTATGAAAACGTGTCTGGCCACTGTTTACTGTGAAGAATTGGCAATGGCAAGGAATGAAAAAAAGTGAAAAATAAATGAAATGCAGTGTCAACTTTATGTACTTTAAGAAACAAGGACCAGGGGTCACAAATGGAGATTAGATAAAGGGGCATTCAGAACAGAAAATAGGAGGCACTTTTTTACACAGAGAATTGTGAGGGTCTGGAACCAACTCCCCAGTAATGTTGTTGAAGCCGATACCCTGGGATCCTTCAAGAAGCTGCTTGATGAGATTCTGGGATCAATAAACTACAAACAACCAAATGAGCAAGATGGGCAGAATGGCCTCCTCTCATTTGTAAATGTTCTTACTATTTATTTCGGGAATAAACAAAACAACGTTTAACTTGAACTGCTATTTGACATCCTTTGTTTTGTAGTTAATCCACTGGGGTGAAGTCAGACCTACAAAACGTATTCTTTACTCCTGGGATATTTTTCTACTTTAACATGTTCATTCTAATGTCTTGCTGTGAAATAAAGGCACACGCACAGAGGTCATGCCCCTCTGCCCTTGCTGCTATGCTGTCTCTGCCTGCGTTCTGAGCAATATAATGGCTTTTATTACTTTTTGAAAACTAATGAATATCCAAACAAATATTTAAATCATGAGCGAATATACGAACATGAAAATCCTGTGTTCATCCCAGCACAAATATAAATCTTTATACTAGTGTTGGGCAACGATTTAATATTGATATCAGTAATATCGAAGTCTTCCAAAACACAGAAAAATATAATCACTCAACTGCAATGTCAAATTTATTATTATTATTATTATTATTATTATTATTATTATTATTATTATTATTTCTTAGCAGACGCACTTATCCAGGGCGACTTACAGTCGTAAACAAAAATACATTTCAAGAATCACAGTACAAGTAATAATACAATTAAGAGCAAGATAAATACAGTGATTTTGATTCTAGCAAGTACAAGTTTGACAAAATACGCATATATATATATATATATATATATATAACATAAAATGAGTGTGTGTGATTGTATGTAAGACTTGATTGCAAAAGACTTCTAAGTTGTTGATTTTCTAGCCATTCTGGAAGTAATTGAATTTTAAGCTCCTATGCGTATTCTGACTCACGACACCTCTAAAAGTATCAAGTACGGTGTCATGCTGAATTTTGCATTATTTTGAGATGTGTTTTGATGATTTTATACTGTTTTGCTGTCTAAAAAGTACATCTTGTTTGTAATACCAAAAGTTCACATTTAAACCACAGTGATGAATAAATTAATAATAGCGTAAGTATCACACAAACAAAATTATACGAAACGCTGACACCATGTTCATATCTCAAAATAATGCAAAATTCAGCATGGCCAATAGTGTCAGACTTAACGCAGCATGCATTTTTGTACATTTCGCCACAATTCTGTTTTAAATCCTCCGTATCTTAACTGTAATACGCCTTGAAATCCCGCTAACAAGCCTCCATCCTGATTGTAATCTCGTTTTAAATCTCGCAAGCGGAGTCTCCAATAGAAATGTAGGAATGTGATGTCATTCAGTAGTTGGGGCGGGTTTAAAGTATTGAGAATGAATCAATGATAGATGTCAGGAAGGCGGGACATTGCCCAGCAGCGCTGGGAAATGTATTTATTATTATTTTTGTAGTAGGTTTTATTTTTTAATGGGAAAAGGGTAAAGTCAACGTGAATTGATTAACAATTTCCACAGTTTTTCCGGTGTTTATTGGCTAGCCACCGATTTCATTTTTTTTTTTTTGTATTGGGGGGTGTTTTATCATGTTTTATCGGTTAAAACCGAAAATCAGAAGCCCTACCTATATCATATCCTATTATTTATCATATCCTATTATATCATATCGATATTGGTGCCCATCACTATTGTATACTCTGTTCTAGTGTCATAATCTTGTAGCGTATTCTTACTGGGCACGGATGTTATTGATGGAAAGTGCCATCTGCTTGCATTCACTAGTAACATTTGAATAGAGCTGGTGCACAGTATCATTTGAATTGTTCACATCCAGCAGTACTTTAACGAATAAAACAGATCGCTCTGGAAATCATCCAGGTATGTGGCAGTGTGTCTGTGAGGGTGGGGCACATTAACACTATCGGTAAATCTGTAAGAAAGCACATAAGCATTCCGACATCAGAGAGCGAGAGCAAGCTCAGGCGCTGGGGGAAAGCTGGCCAGAGCTATCCTGCCAGCAGACGTTAAGTGAGGCCAGCTGTTGAAGGAAGTGAGTCTGGCAGGGCAGGAAATGCACAAAGGGAAAGGGCGACACCCTTCATCTTGATCCAGCTGGACTGAGCTCAGAGACTTCTGGGCATGGGGAGAAACACCCATGGAACCCACTGCATCCCCCACCTCCAAGCACATAGCGGGGCAGAGCCAGACAGATGGGGGGAGAACTGTCTACCATCAGAAAAACTGAGCCATTTTAAAATTAGATTTTATTAACGTTTCGTCATGGTTAAGACTGTTACAGTCACTTTTCTGGGCAACAAACAGGAAATTCTCTCCCCGTTAAAAGTATTACTAGGCTGTTAACAAAGCTGTGTCTGGCCCTGCGCTCTGTACAGAAGCTGTTAGGGAGTTTTTCATTTTCTTATTTGTTATGGTAACTGGCTCATCTCTCCCCGAATCGGTGTCCTTCGTCATTGAACTGTGTGGTTCTCTGTCAGTTTACTTGCATTGTTGAATTCTGATATTTTAGAATAGTAGGTTAGGAAACTCATGCTGAATTTAATTAAAGCTTCACTGTGAAATATAAATACTTCTTAGTTGCTACAAAATTGCAGGGATACAGTTTTCCGTGCCGAGGATACATCTTCCAGACCTACGTACAGAAGAAAGGAAACTTAATTAAGTATTCCCAGGAGCGAATTGTGTGTTTTTAGTAAATCTGTTACTGATACTTCAACGGCTAATATCAAACATTTCAGATGACAACATCTAAGAGTGTCCTTCACATTGATCTATCACCTAATATAGCTGGCATATTGTATGAAGACCAAATACTGTACGGTACACAGCTGTATTCTATGATTCTCTTGCTCAGGTTCTCTAGTTGTGCCACTATTTGATGGCATTTAGAAAGCTATTGTCACCACAGTAAGTCTAAATCGCAGACCAAATGAGGTAATGATTCCTATTTTGCGGGTTTTATAAACGCAACATGCTAAATGTGTTGGGGTTCTTGATCTCTGACCTTATATGGCTATGTGACCGAGCTGTTGAGTGGCGTGTGGGTGGTGACGTCACGGACCAAGAACAGAAACCAAAACAAGGAATGGCGGTGGTGAAACTGCTGCACTACGGCGCTCAGCTATTTTATTAAATAAACAAAACAAAAGGTTTAAACAAAACAAACACCAAAACACTAAACAAAAGGGCATGTTGGCCAAACAAATAAACAAACAATAACGGAAACAAGTATATTCATATATAGCAATTGTTTCTCTCTCTCTCTCTCTCTCTCTCTCTCTCTCTCTCTCTCTCTCTCTCTCTCTCCACAAAACACGTCTCGCCTCTGACACACTCCCTCTGAGTGCGGACAGCTGCAGGCTTTTATATTCTGGCCGAGGGGTTAACTACCTGTTAATTATCTTATTACCCCTCGGTCACAGTCTGCACGAGTTTAGTAAGGATGCGTGACTGTCAGCTAGTTAAATAAATCACTAGCTGATCAGTCACGCATCCTGATGAGGTTTTATAATATAAATATAAAACAATAACAAACACACGGCGCTTCGCCGTAATATAAACATATAAAAATCATAATATAAATAAATAATAAACAAAGGGGCGGGACACTCCGCCACAGACTACCAAATTGAGATTAAGTTTAAGTACAGTTTCAGTTTGTCTTATTGTTTTGGTATGCATATTCTTATATATTATTCTTACTGTGGAGTTCCATTGTCATCAATGATACAGACCAGACCTGGGGTCAGTTATAATTATATCAACAATTGCAGCAAAATTGTTTGCTGAAATTACAATTACAGTGCTATGTTGTTCAATTACAATTACAGTTCTAATAATGCTGCAGTGTGGCAAAGTGGTTTGCAGTGCGCAGGTGTATGGGTGATGCAGTCAATCATGCCCCCTTGGTTAACGATTGCAACCCCTCCTCCAATCCGCGGCTGCCATATCGCTTCCCTTCCGGGTCGATGATTTGGTGTACCATAGCTCTGCCCCCTTTCACCTAACGCTGGGAATGAATTGTATGGCCATCCAGTCCAGCCGACCGCTTCTTTTCACTCTGCAGGCCCGCCATGCAGCCAACCCAGAGCTACAGCGTCTGAGGACAGCGCAGCTCTGGGCAGCTTACAGCCAAGCCCGCAGGCGCCCGGCCAGTCTACAGGGGTCACTGGTGCGTGGTGAGCCGAGTACACCCTGGTCGACCTAAGCGTAAAATGTAAAATAAATTAGTTCTGCACCATATAAAACTGAACTGATTTTACCAGTGCTTGCTAGTCTATTAACCAGTTTGAAATAATTATATTGTTGTAGTTTTCACACGTGGCTATACTGTCCCTGAAATTAAGGGCCATATAAGAACGATAAATACTGTAACTGATTAGAAGGCCTTCTTGTTGTTCTCCAGGTTGCTGCAATGACATTGTAGATGCTATAAAGAGTTACTGTAAATGAGATACTGTTTTAGCAGACTATTTAAATTGTAAACATTTATTTGAATGTTTTTGGAATTAAAAGTATAAATGCAAAACTGTGTTGCATTTTTCTTTGTGAACATGCTAAGTGAAAAATGCCAATTCAAAAACTGTCAAAATCCCCCAAGGTAGCAAATCCGCCAAATTTAATACCAGCCAAACTGTCCCGTTATATGGTATGTTCGCACCCCTTGCAACATTTTTTGATTGACATTTAGTGATGTAATTTCCTTCCAGCCAGAATTCAGACTTCATAATTCAGGCCAGCCCGAGGAATGAAACTGGACCAGAGAATTCGGGCTCCCGCCCGAGTTGGGTGCCAACTCGAGTAATTTAAAAACATGGAAACGGAGGTGGGGGCCAACTCGAGCATGTACCCGAGTTCTGTGGTTCATGGAAATGTGGTATAATGTGGGAATTACAATTGCAATTAAAAATACAGTTAAACAGGCTGGGCCAAGGTTCAATTACAATTGTAATTAATTATAAATTAGGCCTACATGATTACAATTGCAATTGACCCCAGGTCTGATACAGAACACATGCGAGCTGGATTGTGTCGATCGTGTCTTTACACGCGAGCTGGATCGTGTCTTTACACGCGAGCTGGATCGTGTCTTTACACGCGAGCTGGATCGTGTCTTTACACGCGAGCTGGATCGTGTCTTTACACGCGAGCTGGATCGTGCCGTTAGTGTCTTTACACGCTAGCTGGATCGTGTCTTTACATGTGAGCTGGATCGTGTCGATAGTGTCTTTACATGTGAGCTGGATCGTGTTGATAGTGTCTTTGTGTGGTACACAGCTGTTTTCTACGAGATTTTTTTTTTCACAAAAAAGTCTAGTTTGTTCAAACTTTTATTAGGGCAGCGGGTGTCATTTTACCATGCCTTAAGTGTCACAGAACACCCTGCACATTTTAGAAGAAACACATTGTTGCCTTTGCTGTGTCCTGTGTTGTTCGTATTGCAGCATTATATAACATACTGTACCACTGCTGCCACTCTGTGTGACACAAACATCCACACATTTCTGAAGGAAGTAAAACAGATGAATCGTTCAGATCCACAAATGGAATACTGCCATCACCTGCTTGGCTTGTTTTTCATGCAAACCGAAAACCTAAAGATTACAAACAGCGGCAAAAAGGTTTTCATGGAAATTGTTTGGTCAGAGTCTAAGTGTCTTTCACTTTGACTTAATATAGCTGGCATATTGTATAAAGACCAAATGCAGTACTTTCAAGATTTTTACTTTATAGCTAGTCTCCTTGACACTAACCCCCTATGATCTGGAAATATTTTGTTGACAGAATTAAAAACGGTAGAAATGAAGCATGAAGCATTGATCTGTGCAAAGGTAATGTATTGCCCATTATGTAGGCAATATACTGCAGACTTTGTAGTTCAGGTTGACCTATTTTCACCCCAGTGAGGGATCACCTGTTTCCAATCATGCAGAAAAGAACAATGGGGCAGAATTCCGGGTTTTGTGAGCCATGACATAAATGATGCTGTGAGATTATCTAAAGATACTGGTAACTGATGATTGTGTGTAATAAAATGGTTAATACAATAATGTATTCGCTTCAGGCAAGCTGGTAGTGTTTGATCTCCAGGTGTTTGTTGTATGCTGGTAGATGCTGGTAACTGGATCTTTTGATCAAATACCTTAAGTCAATAATTCTTTGCCAGTTCAAAGTAAATGTCAGACATGAGCACAGTTTGTTTGTAGAAGCATTTGTTCATGACAAGCGTAGACCAGCTTGAATTCCATCCTGGTAAGGTGCTGATAACTTTATTATCTTATCACTCTTCCTGGTGTTGTTCGGTACTATGTAAATAGTCATAATAGAGTTGGAAAGATTGGTTAATTTTTTTAAATTATATACTGGAGTTAGATAAAAATTTTGAATTGATTATGGAATATGTAAAAGGTACATTTCCCTGTTGCAAACCAGTTTCGGTAACAGTGGCCAGAAGATTTGAGAAACTTTGATTGAGAGCTGATAGCCAGTAGTCTTGTACCAGGTGCTTCTGTAGCCAAGATTTCCCTATACACGTACTGATGTTTTAAGGAACAGTGTCAAAAGAGCTAACTTTGATATACATTCTTCACATTGAATAAGTGTTGGATTGTACACTTTGTTAAAGCATAAACAACTGTTAAATGCAATGGCAAAAAAGCTGCTCTGGAGGTCCTAAACCTTACCGTTTGGCAGGTGTTTCTTATTATTTGTCCAACTAGGATATGGGATGAGCTAGAACACTGTGGAGTCAGTTCTTATGATATAAAGAGTGGGGGATCTAAATATTGACACACTTTTTTTTATTATCCTAGCTTGTGTTTTACCACAGGGGTGATGAATGGACCAGCTTTTCATGTTAATTAATACATTATAAATACAGTGAAATTAGGTTATCAGAATACAAGTTATCAATTTTAGCATGGCAGTATTGAGATCTAATACGATCATTAAAATAGAGCCCTTTGTTTGGTTTGTGAATTTTACTAAAGAGGAGAACTCTGACTTCTGACAATAAGAGAGATTCACTGTTCATTGTAGTTGTTTCATTCTAGTGTAATAACATTCACACAAAAAACCAGAGCCTTTTTGTCTTAACTAGCGCTTCTGTTCTGTGACAGCTCTAGGCTTTGCTGTCTCTTGCCCATCCACACTCCACAGCATGGTCACTGGCAGTGGGCACAAGAGAACCGAGAGCTCTTGCCTCCCAACAGACACCAATTGACTGACCGTACAATAGAGTGTTGGCCCCAGGACAGTGGCGCGGTGCAGGGACAATGGGCTCTTTGAGAGGGTTCTGTCCTAACGACACTGGGGTCAGAAGCTGAGAGCCGTGGGAGTAGGAATCTAACACAAGTGCTGTTTGTACAGCGGTCATGTGTAGGTAGGAGGCAACAGGCTGGAATTTAACAGGTAAAGGCAAGTAGCAGGTACCCCTGTTAAGGCTGGAACACATTGACTTCACAAGTAAAACACAAATTGACAGTGTCCTTTTTTAGGACAAAGAAAATTGTTGTCTTAAATGGGCTTAGGGTTGTAGTCCTAAAAAAAAAAAAAAAAAATCTCAACAGTTATAAATACATAACCCTCATCTCAAAGGACATATTTTAATATACAAATTATAGTGATTTATTAACTTTGAAAAATGCAATGTTGTGATTCATAGCAAGGTGGAAAATTGCTATTGCTATTTACCAAGCTTGAGGAAATTCCCGTCACCTCATTCCCTGAAACACAGTACATTATAGAATGAATTGATTTGTACTGTGAACACTCCAGAAGGATATGAGCTGGATTTAAAGCCCATCTAACAGAATGACAGCACACATCGTATTACATCGTATTATTTTAGGAAATGATAGTTACACTGGTTTTATTACCATAATTTTGTTTAAGGCTTTGATTGGTACCTGATGTTGAGGATTATGGGTACTAGGTAAATAATTATAATGGCAAATTGGTCTATTCTTAATATTGCTGGGTCAAATATTCAAACACATATTTTCTGACATGTATTCGGATACAAAAATCAGATGTTCGTATTTGTTAAAAATGACAAATATTTTGCACTTATTTACCGCCTCACCAGAAGTTGCGCGAAAGTTTCAAAAATGGCAAATGAAAAAGAGCCTTGTGATATTTGAGATTAACATATAAAAAAAAAAAACACAGGATCAACACAGCAGCTCTTGAGCCTCTATTTAAAAGTTTTAGACAGCAAAAAGTAAACAAACCAGTTTATGAGTGCACGCATAGTGATCTCTATGGAAGGCCATCTGGGTCAAAAACGTGTGCTGCTTTAGAGCGAGTCAGAATCTCATGGGACAGAAAAAAGGCAAGCACGTCATTCTGAAATGCCTCGCTTAAACAGCACCCAATGTGCTGGAAATGTTGTATAGTGATTTTTATATACATTTTATATTACATATTTTTTGTTGCGACTTTCTGTTTGTGGAATGTAATAAATGAGAACTAAAACTGTGTTTATGAAAATGTGTCTGTGGCCACTGTTTACTGTGAAGAAACGGCAATGGCAAGGAATGAAAAAAAATTAAAAAAATTAAATTAAATAAAATGCGGTGTCAATTTTTATGTACTAATTTATTTCGGGAATAAACAAAACAATGTTTAACTTGAACTGCTATTTGGCATCCTTGTTCTGTAGTTAATTCACTGGGGTAAAGTAAGTCCTACACAACGTATGCTTTACTCCTCGGATATATTTCTACTTTAATGTGTTATAGTGTAACGTATTGCTGTAAAATAAAGGCAAGCACACAGGGGTCACGCCCCCTGCCCCTGCTGCTGTGCTGTCTCTGCCTGCGTTCTGAGCTATATATTGGCTTTTATTACTTTTTGAAAATTAACAAATAGCCAAACGAATATTTAAATTGAGCACTAATTCTTAATGTCCGTAGATAGGAGTTAGACCATTTCCCTATTGCAAGTCAGTTTCAGCAGGAGGCTTCGATTTGAGGGCTGACAGTAAGCAATCTGTTGCTCCTGCACCAGTATTTTAAAGAGCAGTGTGGAAGCTACACCAGTTGAATATAATGGCAAAAGGAGTGTTGTCCTCGCTGCCTATGGAGATACAAAACTTCACTGACAGTTGTTTGGCAGGTGTTTCTTATTCTTAGTCCAACTAGGAATCAGGAGAATGGGCAAGAACGGTGTGGAGGTATATAAATTTTAGGAAGGCAGTACTGAGATTGCCAATCAAATTTGGTAGTAAGTTGAAATTGCAGCCTGTTTTAACCAATGACAAATGTATTCCATGGGATGAGTAGACTAATTAGCAATGTACTGTCTTTTGAACTAAAAGTTAATTACATACAGTAAATACATTTGATAAAATTATGTTTAAATAAAATTGGTGACAACAATCATGATTTCAATCCATATCCATCTCTGAACCTCCTATCACTTTTCAAACTACTAGTATGTTTATATTCAAAATCCCTGCACCAACAAATGCCAGGGCTTGAACTGACCGGAAAGAATGATACAGGAGCAGTTGCATTCATAAAGTGGAGCACAAACTTGAATTCACTTTGAGTTCAGTGATTTTGATTTGCAGTTACTCGACAGCTACCTCACGTGTGTGTACGGTTGCCGCAGATGTTGGTCTCTGTTTGAGAGAATCTCAGGACTGAATGACAGATTTGGTCCAGGTTATCGAGATGCATTGGTGCAGTAGAGCTTTGTGAATGAGTGCCATGCTTGAGTGTAGCCAGTGCCACAGGCCTGTGTTCTTAATAAATACCGTTTAATAGCCCAGGTCATTTTCAGTCTGTTAATCTGCTGCCAGCTCATGTCTCAATTTTTTTTTATTGAAATGTATTTTCATGCGGTGGAACATCCTTGGGCAAAATGGAATGGTACCCTTTGCTGTCATATTGTGTCAAGTAACGTTTTGGTTTCTGGGTGATAAAGACCACATGCTTTTAACAAAGCTGCCACCGAGGCACTGATTTAATAGTATAGGGATATATAAAGATAGCAGGCTTGAAAGAGTATGATATCGAGTTTAAAATATGAGAAATGGGTTTTGTACAGGCTCTGTTAAATCGGCCCTGAATAAAGGGGTGATGTTAGCAGGTTTCTTTAGAAAACTAAACTCAGTTGCGACAAGAAACCGCCCATGCAGTTCAAGGGAAGAAACAGGATGGACAAAGCCTGGACGCTCAGCCAAAGGATCTTGACTTGTAACCACAGTTGCACAAACAAGACTAAAATAGGGCAGGGAAATAAAACATCTGTGATGTATCATACGATGAGAAGGTTGTAAGCACTGTACAGAAACTTACAGAAAAGCAGAATAACCAGCACAAATTAAAGAGAATGCAACTCCCAAGGCAAGCAGATTGGTATGCATATAAAACCCCTTAACTCACAGCTATATAAAACAGCCCCTGGACATAATGTGGTCTTCAAAGGATAGCCTGTTAGGACAATCAGCAACCCCCATGGGAGTGGTTCAGGGCTAAGATAGCACACTAGTTAGAACCAGTGTTTAGTGTTGGAGCTGGGCTGGGTGGGTGCAATAAAATAAGTAACTTTCCAGAACAGAGGGGCGAGTGGGCAGGGTTAACAAGGGAGCTGTCCTTTTCCTATTGGAGCAGCCAGGAAAGGATGAAGGGGCATGTCTAATTACTATGTGCAAAACTATATAAACTCTGGAGAATTCATGTGTCCTTGGAATACTCAGCCACGTGCTTGTGAGGAGTTCACCTGCATAATGTAATAAAAACAATAACCGTATCAAAGGACTGCAAGTTTCTTTATTTTACCATCTACTTAATTTTTACTTGCAACATCAGCTTTTTAAGCCTTTCTCGACTTAAAAAGCTTGATTACATCAATGACATTGAGGTCATTTGAAAAATTTGAAACACACTTCATGTACACAGCTGCATTCTATGATTCTCTTGGTCAAGTTTGATAGTTATTTTCCACTGACTTATAGAGTATGTGACCATCCAATCATTCCTTTGCCTCTGTGCTACCAAGGATTCTTTGTTTTTATTCACAGAAACACCAGTGTGTGGTTGAAATTCCCCCAGTTAGACTGGGAAAGGCTGCAGAAAGGCAGATAATTGTATCCACTGCTGATCTCTATACATCACATCTGGGGCATAGCACCGACTTCTCTGCTGAACACTTGATTACAAACTGCATGCTTGAAATCTTTCGCAGTTTTTGTATCGTTTCCAAGAAGAGCGATAGCAGTGGTAGTCTAGTGTAATAAAACACAACCCTCTTCTTACCCATGACAGGTTGACACGTACACAGTGTTGGAGTGTACAGCACTTATTAAATGTAATGGCAACATTTAGGGCAAGGGCAGCTGGGCACTAAAGTCATTGGTACATTTGCAGCTTAAATATGATATGGACGGAGGATCAAATCTGTGTGTTATTATTGTACTATACAGCTTCAACATGTTGAACATTTGAAAGAGATGAGGAGCTTCCATGATTTAAACCAGATTTAAATACATGTGCTACATGATTAACAAATACCATAACATTTATTTTTATTTATGTTTCAGTAGAATAACCTGGCTCCCTCCTGAACTGGTTATTTGCTTTTGAAGTAATGTCACTACTGCACTGCACTTAGTATACTCGAGTTTCCCTTTGCAGTGATTTTCCTGTCTGAAAAACTTGCATGAATTAATGGTAGCAATCCCCAAATCACATTTTAACCCAGCTATGTCCTATGACATACGAGGGTGGAAATTGAAACATGGTGGAATTAAATTATACTGACTATCTGTTTATCAGTTGCTGTTTGGATAACATAGTTACTATTGTACTTCATATCCTGTGGGCTGCACTACAGTCTTGTTAACTTGATTGTCTGTCATTGTGGACCTGCTGACAAGTCTGTACATACAGCATTAACAAAGAACAGTTTAGAATCTTTAAAATAATACTGTTTTGTGAGTGCTGTTAGGCTCAATTCCACAAAGCAGTGAGTGTGCAGCTGTAGGCTGTCACAATTACATTTTTACAACTAGAAAACCAATTGCCCAATTGATTACATTTGGTAAGGACATTCTAAAGCACAAGTTATTGAGCTAATAATTTTGGGTCAAAGAATGCCTGGAATGAAACTGCTTTCTCAATGAAAATGAAACTGCTTTCTCAGTTTTTTTTGTATATATATAACTGATGTATTGACATTAGTAATCTGCTGGATAATTTGTAGTTTTAGAAGGCAGACACTGGGCACTAGTCCTAACCTGCTCCAGCATACCTGATTCCCGTAGAAATGTAAACATAACATACCATGATAAAACCATTGCAGAACACAGCAAATGCATTGCATTGTCATGAGAAGAGCCTGCCACACTGAAATAAACTGCACACTTACAAGGCTAATGTAAGGTTTTACCCCGGCGCTGTAATATCTTTGTTTTCTGTATCAGTATCTGACTGACAGGCCTGTTCTGTTTTCTGGTGACTGCTTCTTTATTTAGCTAGGATGATGTTTTGGGTGGAGGGAGGCTACCGAAAAGCCAGTGAGGTTTGTAAATGGCCCACGCTGTACTCATGTGAATGTCAACACTCTGTTCTTTATAATTACAGCGTATAATGAGTGCTGCTGTGGTGTCCAGGGATTAGTCTGGGAAACTGAGAGCATTCCACCCACGCACCTCCACTGCAGCCTGTCAGCTGAATCTCTAGAAATGCACGACCAATGGTGATAAAATCTTCTAGTCTTGAACTAATTAAGAATTCTGACCTCTCACAAAACATCTACTAATTTATATTTTCTCTAAAAAGAAACACTTACTTTTAAAAACTTCAAATACATAACTTGCGAGGGCTGTTATAAGATCTCCTACTGGTTGCAGCGTTCCCTCTAAAGGGGCGTTCCAACTCCTTGCACGCCGTCAGAACTTAAGGTTAAGTTTCTCAAGATGGTTGAAGGCAGTGCAGACGCCAGTGTTTTTATACAAGTGTAAAGCGATGCTATGCAAACCAGCAGAAGCATGCTGTCTATGTATATAATGCTATGCAGACCACCAGTTGAGCATGCAGTCTATCTATCTATCTATCTATCTATCTATCTATCTATCTATCTATCTCTCTATCTCTCTATCTATCTATCTATCTCTATCTATCTCTATCTATCTCTATCTATCTCTATCTCTATCTCTATCTATCTCTATCTATCTATCTATCTATCTATCTATCTATCTATCTCTATGTCTATCTCTATCTCTCTATCTCTATGTCTATCTCTATCTCTATCTCTCTATCTATCAATCAAATCATGGGTGGTCAAACTTCCTGACCCTATGGTCGAGAGCCACAAGACACATACTGTGAACATGAAATGTTTGCAAGCAAGACATTTTAAATACTATCATTGTTTCTGTGTAATTTGTATTGTACTATATATCTACAGTGTATTCAACTTTAAATGTAACACAATGGTGTTTTTCCATTATTTCACTTTATACTGTATGTATTACGCACTTCAGATAAAATATATTGAGTTATTATAAAGCAAAATACAAGTGACCCCATTTCACCAAAAACACCACATAAAAACATACATTTTTGTGATTATTCTTTTTGACAAGCTCTTCCCTTGAAGATCTGAATGCTCTAGTGTAGCGCCAACATTCCAATTTTATAAAAAGATTCATTCATCTTAACAATGCAATTTTAGTAGTTTTTCTTTTACCCTACCCTGGGGAAGACTCTTGTCTTCCCCAATCCCTTCTCCCTGCACACCCTTATATGCCCTCGCTTCCTACGCCTCCTGTCTTTCACGCCAAACCTGCACCCCAATTCCCCTCCACACATATCCACACAGAACATACAACCCCTGCACGCACACACCACCGTGCAATTGATAACTGTTTTTTGGGGTTGGGCACAAAAATGCTGCCTCTCCCTTTTAAAAGCATGTGTCAAAATATGTGTCGGTCTGCGTGTGAAAAAAAAATAAAAAATTTAAACCGCATATCACATGTTTTAATAACAAGAGTGTGAGAAGGATGGTAACAATTTGATCGAATACAAATTCTTTTAAGTGCAGAGAGGTACTGTATTAACACCAGCAGAATACAGGAACCCCAGTTTCTTGCAACAGTTGGGGTGGTGACCAAACGTGAGTACTGTTGTGTAAAAATGTAGCTAAAAATTTACAGCTGCATTTAAAAAATGCAGAACAAGAACAGCGAAAAAGTAAAATAAAAACACACTTGAGGTTTGTGTTGCATAAGTGCCATTAACAAAATGCATGGAAGCTTAAAATAAGGAAAATAATTAATGAAGGGCGGTAGTGCAGCAAAAAGCTCAACAATTAAACAAAGGAAGTAAAAGGTTACATTTAGTAAAAGGTTATATTTTATATTTTCAAAGTCCAACTGTTCAAACAGTATCTGTAGCCTTCAGTATAATAAACTATCAGGAATAGATAAGGAAAATGTTGTCTAATACAATACAAGATTTATTTGAAGTTGTTGAAGGGCACTGATCTCTTGTATTGATGGACTTT
The DNA here is from genome assembly GCA_030684275.1 of Acipenser oxyrinchus oxyrinchus. Taxonomy (NCBI): domain Eukaryota; kingdom Metazoa; phylum Chordata; class Actinopteri; order Acipenseriformes; family Acipenseridae; genus Acipenser; species Acipenser oxyrinchus. The sequence goes on from CM060266.1 coordinate 11,716,682, forward strand.
ACATATACAAATGAGATGTCCTTTTTTTCATAATACCATGTTCCTTCTCAAAAATGTGTTTTAATATTAGCCTTTAATAAAGGAAAATGACTGCTTTTAATGAATTTTCATGTATCTATTTCAGTGGAATGTAGTTTCTTCATTGTAATAAAGAAATATAATAATTTTTTTTATTTTTATTTCTGTTAATAAAAAATAGAGGGAGAGTAAAAAAAAAAAAAATACATTAACTTTGATTCATGTACTAAGGGTTACTCTTCAAGAATTCACAATCTAGTTCTTGTGTACTTCTTTTTTATGGTAAACTGAGCATGCATGACTTAGAAACTCAGCTCTCAGCTGAGCAGAATATCCCCAAAACTGAGCTGAATTAGGAAAAGCAAAGTGGACCAGAATTTGGGATGTTATCGAAACACTAAATTGGCCCAGAATTTGGGATGTTATCTGAATATCAGAGTGGCCCAGAATTTGGGACGTAATATCCTTGAGTGAACATGCAGGCTCAAAGAAACAGGCCAGAGAATGAGAGAGAAGAAAGAATAATTAACATGAATGAATACAGAGAACACAAATAATAAATTATGTTTATTTTTGTTTCTTATTCTTTCTTCAGTGTAACGCGTGCGTCACCCAGCATTTCACTGGGAGCTGCAATTGAACTGCAAAAGAACCGCATGCGGCTTGCGAGCCATGGTTTAGCCACCTCTGATGATAATAATAATAATAATAATAATATTATTATTATTATTATTATTATTATTATTATTATTATTATTTGATTTAGCAGACACCTTTATCCAAGGCGACCTTACAGAGACTAGGGTGTGTGAACTATGCATCAGCTGCAGAGTCACTTACAATTACGACTCACCCGAAAGACGGAGCACAAGGAGGTTAAGTGACTTGCTCAGGGTCACACAATGAGTCAGTGGCTGAGGTGGGTTTTGAACCGGGGACCTCCTGGTTACAAGTCCCTTTCTTTAACCACTGGACCACACAGCCAGCCTCATATATATATTTGATGCCTGGTTTTTTTTTTAACCATCACTGCATCAAACGGTTCATGTCTCGAAGCGTTGACGCAATAAATATTTAATGGAAATTAACAGCAGTAATACATTTGGAGCTGTAGATAATACAGTATTGAAATATTGCTAGTACTGTACATGACTGAGAACTACTAAATATATAAAAATGACATCAGATTAAGAGTAATAACCCCCAGAGGAGAGTTTGTCAGTTTTGGAGCTAATCTAATGTTTGGTTTGCATCAGTGTTGCAACAAATCAAAAGCCATCTGTGTTTTGGTTTATTTTTAAATCAGGTATGCTACAGTAGCTCTTTCAGAGGAGAAGCTGGCCGTAGGAACAGCCTCCTTGTCTGTTCAGCCTGGTAAAAAGGAAACAAAAAAGACACACAGGCTTGACCTGCTAATCAAACAATTTGATGCATCGATTAGTCTGTGCATCGCTTCCAGTCTTAGGTCCTCCCTTTCAATCGCCTTTCACTCGTGACCCTGTTTTTATGATCCCAGAAGTAATCCAGGCCTGTGTTTTTAATGAACTTTGTCTTCTAAAACACTGACCCATCTTGTTTTTGAGCTTATTAAGGAAATACAGAACTGGGAAATCCCCACAGAATTTAGCCAAGCAATAAAAGTGTGAAAGTTTAAAATCAATAAGTACTTTTCTAATGCAGCTAATGCAGACTGGTCTGCTCACTATCCCTCCTGGTTATCATTAGATCATATTGCAGCTCATTCCTTGATAAACATCTGCTTTATGAATTTCAGTAGAATCATTATTTTATTGTACTATATAGGCTCCTCCAGAGCCAGACTAACACTCCCCTAATAGAGAATAGCTGTAAATATATGAATATAAATCTAGGGCTGCAGCAACTAGTTGATTGGAGGGGAAGTCGATTTTCATAATCAGCTTTGTTTTGGTATGGTGCACAGTTCATTTGTAATGCCATGCCACGGAGCAGTGTTGCAGTTGCAGTGATCTCCTGCTCCACCATCCCTTTTCCACTACTGTCCTTTAGCACAATCTAGTGTAAACTAATAAAAGTCAATGTTAGTAAACAAACACAAAGTTTGTACCCTACCATGTTTTAATCCTCCACTCTTGTAAGTATAAACCAATTACGAAAAAAAACCTTCTCTTTAAACTGTGTGCCGTCTCTGAGCAGCTCTGTCCCTTTCCATGCACGCTGTTACTTTCACTCTTAAGACAAAAGCTGAGCTTATACATGTGATTTACCCATGGTTTTGTTAATTGAGATACATTGTACAAATTAGCAGTGCAGCCTCCTTGCATGATGTATTGGGGTTTCTCTTTCGGGAATCCAAGCCTGCACAATGTGCACATGTTTAACCCCTCACGTGGTCAGCAAATACAACCTGGTCTGAAACAACTGTGAGCAGAGGGAAAGAAGTATGGTTTATGTCTACGAAAACAATCTGAAGTTTTTATATTTTCGAATTGGTAAAAAAGGAGAATAAAAAAAAAAGTGTAATAACAGAAACAGCAAAAAAATACTTGAAAGGAAAGCATGCTACTGAACTGCAAATGCATGAAACAATTTGCAGCACATCTGCTACGGTGCAACGATCTGTCTCTGAAACCGATGTCCTGGGGAAAAATGTGTTGGTCAGCTTTTGTGATACAATAACTTTTTTTTATTTTATGGAAGTGGACACAATATTTTCTAATTGGTATTTTGTACTAGTTAAAACTGGTTCTTTTAAAGGTGAATAAATCTGTCTCTAAGTGTCTGACATGTATGTAAGGTTGTGCAATGTAATATAATAAAATTATTGCTGCCATAACAAACTGTGCACAAATACAGAGGGGTCTCCTAATCGCATATTAATCGCAGAGCACCTGTTAATGCAATGAAAAACATCTAGAGGAGGCTAGGATGATATGATTTGACATTTATCAAGGCATGTATTGTGTTCACGTAAAGTGTGACAGACAGACAGTCGGACACGATCAGACAGTGAAGATCCCCATTTGAATCAGGACCCTCAGAAAAAAAAAAAAGATATACAGTACTGTGCAAAAGTTTTAGGCAGGTGTGAAAAAATGCTGTAAAGTAAGAATGCTTTCAAAAATAGACATGTTAATAGATTATATTTATCAATTAACTAAATGCAAAGTGAGTGAACAGAAGAAAAATCTAAATCAAATCCATATTTGGTGTGACCACCCTTTGCCTTCAAAACAGCATCAATTCTTCTAGGTACACTTGCACAAAGTCAGGGATTTTGTAGGCATATAGTCAGGTGTATGATTAAACAATTATACCAAACAGGTGCTAATGATCATCAATTCAATATGTAGGTTGAAACACAATCATTAACTGAAACAGAAACAGCTGTGTAGGAGGAATAAAACTGGGTGAGGAACAGCCAAACTCATCTAACAAGGTGAGGTTGCTGAAGACAGTTTACTGTCAAAAGTCATACACCATGGCAAGACTGAGCACAGCAACAAGACACAAGGTAGTTATACTGCATCAGCAAGGTCTCCCAGGCAGAAATTTCAAGGCAGACAGGGGTTTCCAGATGTGCTGTCCAAGCTCTTTGAAGAAGCACAAAGAAACGGGCAACGTTGAGGACCGTAGACGCAGTGGTCGGCCAAGGAAACTTACTGCAGCAGATGAAAGACACATCATGCTTACTTCCCTTCGCAATCGGAAGATGTCCAGCAGTGCCACCAGCTCAGAATTGGCAGAAAACAGTGGGACCCTGGTACACCCATCTACTGTCCGGAGAAGTCTGGTCAGAAGTGGCCTTCATGGAAGACTTGCGGCCAAAAGCCATACCTCCGACGTGGAAACAAGGCCAAGCGACTCAACTATGCACGAAAACACAGGAACTGGGGTACAGAAAAATGGCAGCAGGTGCTGTGGACTGATGAGTCAAAATTTGAAATATTTGGCTGTAGCAGAAGGCAGTTTGTTCGCCAAGGGCTGAGAGCGGTACACGAACGAAAGTGTCTGCAGGCAACAGTGAAGCATGGTGGAGGTTCCTTGCAAGTTTGGGGCTGCATTTCTGCAAATGGAGTTGGGGATTTGGTCAGAATTAATGGTCTCCTCAATGCTGAGAAGTACAGGCAGATACTTATCCATCATGCAATACCATCAGGGAGGCATCTGATTGGCCCCAAATTTATTCTGCAGCATGTCAACGACCCCAAACATACAGCTGAAATTCATTAAGAACTATCTTCAGCGTAAAGAAGAACAAGGAGTCCTGGAAGTGATGGTATGGCCCCACAGAGCCCTGATCTCAACATCATCGAGTCTGTCTGGGATTACATGAAGAGAGAGAAGCAACTGAGGCTGCCTAAATCCACAGAAGAACTGTGGTTAGTTCTCCAAGATGTTTGGGCCAACCTACCTGCCGAAGTTCCTTCAAAACTGTGTGCAAGTGTACCTAGAAGAATTGATGCTGTTTTGAAGGCAAAGGGTGGTCACACCAAATATTGATTTGATGTAGATTTTTCTTCTGTTCACTCACTTTGCATTTTGTTAATTGATAAATATAAACTATTAACATGTCTATTTTTGAAAGCATTCTTACTTTACAGCATTTTTTCACACCTGCCTAAAACTTTTGCACAGTACTGTATATTTCCAAGATAAGCGACATTATATAAAATAACAAATGGTATGACTGTTGTAATTCATTGTTTGCACTTGCATATTCAGATAGCTTTAATCCTTTCCCTAGCACATAATGCAGATAGCTTTGTGGCCTCACTGGACCTCTGCCCATTAAAAATTTAAATCCTGTTCTCATTACAGGCCAATCACAGCTCAGGGGTCCCTGCTGTATTTACTGCAGTAGTTGTGTCCCTGACACTGTTCCAAACCACACAGGTTCAACCCTACTAGGCACCCTAAAGGCTCTGGAGAGCCTCCCTGCTCCCTCCGACCACAGAGACCACAGGCAGGCAGCAGCTGGGTGGTTAGTGCACACGCAGGTTACTTGTAAGGCTAATTGTTTTTTGATGACTGGAACTCCCCAAGCAGCTCATTACTGCTTTTGTGAACCAAGCAGGTGGCAACAAGATTCTTGTTTCCAACACAGCCAGGTAACAAAGAGACACGTCCTCTCAACAAAGAGCCTTCCTCTACAAAAACATCAATATTTTGAAGACGCTGCATTCAAGAGGTGGCTGCACTTTAGTGGTTAGTCAATAATTTATCTGTGCAGTGTTTGTTAAGCACTGAGTGAATAAAAATGAATCCTATAGCATTAAAGCAAGTCTGTAAATCCAGTGTAAATCTCGAGACTATCATGATTATCGTAAGCCATGATTTAACTTTCATTTCTTGTGTCTGTCACCCTAGATTTCAGAAACCTGATTTATTGTTGATTTTTAAATAGAATTGTAGGTATGCATTTTTCAGTCCAATAAATAAAATAATAAAGTAAAGTAAAATAATAAGTAATGATCTTTAGTATTGTCATAGGTGAATCCTTCCCTAAATGATTGTGCTTCAGTCAAACGTTTTCTACAAATAGACAAGATTTCCTGCTGAAGTGCCTGATTGAAAGCAAGGTAGCTGCTTTCATACAAAACGCAGAAATAAATCCAAAAGTAAGATTAGCTGTATTGTAAGTATCAGCAAGTCTAAATTAGTGGCAGCAGTTTTGTTTATTTGCTTCATTCCCTCGACGCAGATTTTCCGTAAACCATGAGTAATATCTGCAATGTTCATGCTTGCCCAATCCCCATTGTGTTCCACACAGGAGGTTTTCACTTCCTGGCTCTTTATTGTCTAGCTATAATGCTTCCAGACATGTTCTATCAGACAGCAGTGTTCTCAATTCCTGATTTTGTTGAGAACCAGAGAGATTGCACACCTGGTGACATATAGATGTTTCTTGCTAGAAATGAACTCCACTTAACATTTTGTTTGCAATCCTGAAACTGCGGGGCAGGTGAATGACACACAGTTCAGTATTTACTCTGAATCTCTATCCAGCACAGATAAAATTTTGTATAATGGCATACTATTTTTATAGATGGCATACCATAAAGATTAAAAGGTATGCCGATGAAGAGAGGCAGCTGGCTGGTAGTAACAATGACCGTTATTGCTGCATTGTTGATGCTACAGATAGAACCTCAGCAAAGATGGGTCACAGAAATAGCTAAAGGTATAATAACAATTGCTTGTATTAGCAGCACAAGGGTCTGACAAGCCCAGTATTGTTTTCCAGATTTTATTTCGCTTTAGCAGATTTCAGCAAGAAGTCATTTACACATTACAACAAATTGTATTCAAACTCATACTGATTTAAAAATCCATTTATCTTGTCTGGCTATATGTGTCGGGGTCGGGTCGGGCCGGGCCGGCTCAGTGTTTTATAAATAAATGCATTATTACGTTATAGCGATTTGTTTTTTTTTCCTCTTGCAAATGCCTCCTAAAATTACTTCAGACTTATCATGGATCCCACGTAAGCAAAGCGTAAGGCGAGAAGCGTGCAGTGAGAGGCGTCTTTGCGTTCTCGTGTTTATGCTGTAAAAGATACAGCCAACAAGTGATTCTATATTATTAATATGGAGGCTGTTGATATAAAAAGAAAGCTGTCTACTGGAGAATGTTTAGCAGTGCAAAGTTCTGTCGCTGGAAAGAGTAAATATTCTGTTTGGAAATATTTTGACGTTGTTGTTTTCCATGATAGTAAAAGTTCAAGTGGATTTGTACAGTGCAAATCTTGCAAACTTTTACTTAAATATGAAGCAGAAAGATGGGAAATTCATCTTTGCAGCTGCACACTGAAAAAGGACGTACTCGCCCTGCAGCAGGGCCAAGTCAGTCGTACATGGTAATTCCGTGGTTTGAGAAAATTAAATGACATTGTTTTCACCAGTTTTGGCATCCTCCAGTGGAAACGTTGCTGTTAAAACTCTGGCATTGAGTTTAAAGTCTGGTGTGATATAATGACAAGTCATCGACATATAATTTGTTCAACGTTAACTTTTCTGTTTTCTAGCTAGGTTTATCCAAACATGATGCTATATGTCTGTATCTGAGACTACAAAGTAAAATTTTCATCTAACTGGATGCTTCGCTGAGAGTATTTTGTTTTTGTTTTAATTTGTGTTTTGACTCGAAATATGCTTTCTCTATTTCAATAGCATGTTTGATATTGTTTATGGCGATATTGGGGTCGGTGTTGGTTATGAAAAAATGAAAAGGGCTTGGGTCGGGTTCGGATTGGCCGTGATCGTGTCGGGTTCGGGTCGGGTTTTATTTTTATACCCAAGCTGACCTTTAGACACAACACTCTCTCTACTTCCTGCATGACAGGTAATAGTACCCCACCTGAGGCTGAAACCTGTATTCATTGTTACACATAGGAATGTATGTGGGATTCAACTGGGGTTCTGTAACACAGGAAGTGACTTAGGAGAGGCACATAGATGCCAACTGCCAGGTTTTGGGCGTAGCAACTACGGTTTTCATGCAGTTGCTACGGTGCTACAGGCAAAGCACTTAACGTTCTAATATAACACAACTTGTCAATTGCCGCTGCAGATCATATATGTCTACCGGAGCCATAATACTAGTACATTATTTGAAAATGTGTCACTTTTTTCAGTTGTATATATGGAAAGCTACAAGGCGGTATGCAATTCAATATGTTAACGTTAGCAGGTTTCATTTGACTGAAGCAAAATTTGTTAATTCTATAGGGCAATGGTACTCAAACATTGCAGTGAGCCAGTGGAGGTGCGAGCTACGTGTCAGTTGTTTGTGGTTTTTTTTTTTTTTTTTTAAAGAAAGGTTTGGTGATTTTAAAAAAAATTGAAAAATAACGCAAATAAAATAATATCGCAGATATCTTGTTTATCTTGCCACACTGCATTCCCTAGCAACTGTGAACGTCAGACATATACTGCATAGTTTTTCTGGGCACAATCACTCAAATTGTAAACTACAAGACGAAATTATCAGCAGCGCGTACAACAGAAATGGATTGTTTTTTGACAAAGGGAGGAAAACTTACCCACAAGACAAAGGCAGCAGCAGCGGAGGTTCCAGCAAAATGCAGAAGCTGAAAATATGATGATGTTTATTTAAAACTGGGATTTACGTGGAGTGGCTCCAACAGTGCATCATGGCCTCAGTGTGTGATGTGTGTGGAGAGGATCTGGCAAATGACAGTATGTGGCCCTGTGAACTACGCCGGCATCTGGAAACAAGGCACCCAAATTTAGCATCTAAAATCGGTGACTTTATTCAGAGGAAGCTGAATGAGTTAAAGGCAAAAAACTAATGTTGACTTATACTCTTATTATATCTATTTATCGCAGCCCTTTATTACTCAATTTCTTGCAACATATATAAGATTGTCAGTTCAATGGCACAATTGTTTTTGTTCTTCACATAGGGAGGCTCACTGTGACAAAGTTTGAGAACCCCTGCTATAGGGTGATGCAAAAGCTGTGACCATAGCTGTGTTGTACCCATGTGATTGCTAATAGCAGTAATTATCAGTGGAGGTCAGTTTACATGTTTCCATATACTGTATCTAGAAAACCACTTATCCAATTGTGATGAAACTTAATATTAACCTTATTTAGCATAGGCTGTTAAGAGTATTCTGGGGCTGTATAGTCTGTCTGTACATTTGTTCATCTGTACTGTGTGTCATTTTTGCAGATATCTTATAAACTGCTTATTAAATTGCAATACAACTTGGTATTTGCATAACTTGCCTCTGTATATATGCATCTGTATGCATTTTTACATGGATCTTGAGTTATTCCACATATACACAAAGAAGTCTGCAATATCAAAAAGTAGTACAAATTACAAAATAATAAATTATTATTATTATTATTATTATCATCAATAAATACAAAAAACAATTTAAGAAAAAAGGAAATTTGTAAAACACAATTATACAAATAAGCAAATAAAAATAGATAAAAACTACATTTGTAAGTCAGGTTAAAAAGACTAAACTTATAAAAGCAATTTTTAATCTTGACAAATATTGACTAATAGAAAAAGACAATGAGTTCCAGTCAGGGAGCATTATAATTAAATGTTTTTTCTCCTTTTCTACCTTGGGAGGCACAAAAGGCCAGCGTTTGGGGACAAAATCCAGGTAATCCGGTGCCAAGCCATTTGGTGCTTTGTCAATAGTAAGATTTTAAAATCAATTCTTAAACACACTGGAAGTAGTGAGGCCAACATAGGAGTTATGAGTCAGTTTCTTTGTTTTAGTAAGAACCCTAGCAGCTGCATTCTGAGCAAGCTGCAAAAGTGAGAAGGCATGATGCGGAAGCCCAGCAAATAAAACTTTGCAATAGTCAAGTCTAGATGAAACAAAAGCATCAATTAACTTCTCAGCATCAGACAAAGTAAGAAAAGGCATAAATAACTTTAGCAATATTTCGTCGATAAGTACACTTTGTAATTTTTTGAATATGAGCCTCAAAACTCGTATCAGAATCAAATGTAACCCCCACATTTCCAACATCAGGTTTTATATTCAAGCTCAGGTTGCCCATATCTATTTTTAAGGAATTTGCAAACTGGTTGTTGCTGAGAATGTAACAGCAAAACTGTTGTAAACACAAAGGGAAACATTTAAACAAACAAACAAAAAAAAAAAAACACTGTACCTACTGAGCATATCTAAGAGGTGTGCTGTCGTATGTAAGGGTCTTTCTAAGAAGTGTTACTGAGATGAATCGAGAGGAATACAGATTGAGGCCTGTGTAACTGCAGCCCCCAAAGCCTGTGCTGTGTTGAGTGCTTTGTCCAAGGCTGCAGCCTTATGAAAACAGGGATTGCTGTTCTTGGCCTGGCCAGGAGAAAGAAAAGAATGGGCGCTTTATTCAGGGAGTGGGGAAGACTGCAGGAGAGCCAGAGAGGCAGGTTTGTGAGGAGGAAGAGGAGGAAGGAAGCTGGTGTGCATTGAAGACGCTTAATTCATTTCAGTTATATTTTTAGTGACATTTAAAATACTAATGGTTCATTGCTCCCATATATTGTTTGAGTTCCAATAAGTGGTTGCTCGTGTACCCAAGTGTGAATCCCCACCGAGGCACAGCCTGAAGGAGGCTCTGCTGTTAGTATGGTTTGCCTGATCTCCGTTTTATCTAGACCCCAAGGTGTGTAGAGCACCATACATATCTTTGGAAATGGTTCCAGTTAATTAAACAATTTCATAAAGTGAACCAGTTATGCACTTCCATTTTTAAATAAGATATCTTGATGAAAGAAGGCTGCTTTTTTTATAGCAGGCAGTATTTCAAGGAAGCTGGCTGGTTAGTGACAAGCACTGAATGTGTGGGGACAATATTGCCCCCAAGTTAAAATGACCTGGGAAGCACAACTGAAAAGTAAGATGTGAAACCAGAGCTTTCTTTAACTATGGTATAATACCAGAGTATGAATGTGTGCTTTTTTTCGAGAAGTGTATGATTCTGTTCCTCAAGTTTACCCTGAAATGACCATCTTCTTAGGAGGTGAAAGAGTGATACAGCTATAGCCAAATGTTTTGCATCACCCTATAGAATTAACTAATTTTGCTTCATAAAGTCGAATAAAACCTGCTGAATAATGTTACGTTAACATATTTAATTACATATAGCTTTGTAGTTTTCCATATATTTTTTACACAGAGAATTGTGAGGGTCTGGAACCAACTCCCCAGTAATGTTGTTGAAACTGACACCCTGGGATCCTTCAAGAAGCTGCTTGATGAGATTCTGGGATCAATAGGCTACTAACAACCAAACGAGCAAGATGGGCTGAATGGCCTCCTCTCGTTTTGTAAACGTTCTTATGTTCTTAACAAAAAACTGACAAATGAAAAAATGTGACTTTTTGAAATCTAACATGAAATATTGTACTGCTATTATGGCCTCTGGTAGACTTTAGCAATATCATTTTATAGTTTATTTGATTACATGATGTTAAATAAAAGATCAAGATTATGTTCGTATAGGGTTTCACAGCTGCACTGTGTCAGTACCCAATGCATTAACTGACTGCGCCACATAGTCCCCCGTTATCACTGTCATTTATTTGCTGGTGTCTTTTGAAATGGTTCGCCGTGGCAGGTGCGCAGTGTACTGTAAGGCGAATGAAGCACCTGGAATAGGGGAACCGCAGAGTAAAAGGGTAGAATTTTTAAATATAATAGACAGCCCTTTATTTTGGTAATTGCCAGATGATCCCCCTCTTTTGTGTGTGTGAAAGTGTGCCCTGCCCTACATAGAAACAGTGTCTGTCTCCACAGGTTAGTACAACGTGTTGCTGTTTCACTGGTCTCCAATGTTGTGTGTATGACACGTATCGTTCTGTGTATCTCATGCAGGTTTGAGAAGGGCCGGATCTATACCTACATCGGGGAGGTGGTGGTGTCAGTTAACCCTTACCGCTCCATGAACATCTACGGCCGGGACACCATTGAGCAGTACAAGGACAGGGAGCTGTACGAGCGCCCCCCCCACCTATTTGCCATTGCAGACGCGGCTTACAAGGCCATGAAGAGGAGGAATAAGGACAACTGCATTGTCATCTCAGGTAGAGAGGGACACTTTGTAACCTTTGGTAGCATTACTTTTAAAATTGTATTACTTTCAATCATAATACTTTTAATCGTAATAAAAAAGATACTGTTTCCTGGATAAAGGCGTCTGCCAAATAAATGAATAATATAATCAGTTCCTGTGCTGTAAGTCGCATGGCTTGATGAAACTGGAAGTTGCACCAGGATGTAGCAACAACTTGTTCTTATAAATCTTTGTCTTTGAACTGAATCTGATATTAAAATAAGGTGGTAAAATAGACTTTAACCATTGGCAGTAATGAATGAAGATTTAAAACATCACTAAGTGCATCATGAACAGATAGAATTAAGTGTGTTATTGTATTTGTATTTATTTAGTAAATTACCGCTGTTCTATTGCTGTTCAGTTAAAATGTCACATTGTTTTAACCACTGACCAGATAAGTGATACAGAACCTTTTCACATAGCTATTTAATTCATGTTTCTAAACTATTTCATCAGAAACACTGTTCCCCCTATGATTTGCCCCCAGGATAGTTTGTCACAATAAAAATAAAATATAGTTGGTAATTAACTGCAAATGCCTCAAAGATGAGGTCTTATAACTGAACAATAAACAGTTTATTAATGCATACGATAAGCATCTTTTTAAAATAAAACAGAGAAGGAGATGTCATGCCTTTTCTTGGACTAACTAAACAATTATTAATTGCAAGCTTTCAAGACCTCAAAGATCTCTTCTTCAGGTGAGAGTAGGAAAGAGAGATTGGTGTTTTTAAAATAAAACAAACATGTATAACATACAAATAAGCATTGGTACTTTTAAAACAATCCAAAACACAGTGTAACTGTTGTCAGAAATGTCATGATTTTTGTATGGATTAGTGTATTGTACCTTTTAACCTGTAGCAGTTCAAAACACTTTATTGCTGTGTATATGTGTGTTGTACAAATAGTGCCCTCTTGTGTTGAGAATAAAAAAGACAACCAACCCATCAGTAAGTGCAGTGTACACTACATTCCAACAAGTACTGGCACAGATTAATAAATGCTTACTAATTATGGTGGGGTGCACTCATTGCCTGTTCTACCATACTCCGATTCCCTGCATACTAAATAACCTGGTATCCCTAACTAACAAAGGAATTTACTGAGCAGTCCATCCCGCTAGTGCAGTGGAACCTCAAATATCACCCTGGCTTCCTGCCTTGTGCTTTTAACTCCTCCACCACATTGCCTCTGAAGTTACTAACTGGGTTGCCTCTTTTTGGAGAATTGAAATCTTCAGACAGACGGTGAATGGGTAACAGCCATATGCAGAAATAACACTTGAGTTTTAATGCCAGGTTAATGTTTTTTCACATTGAGATAAGCACACCTGAAGTGAGCGTTGACACTCAACGGTTGTTTCTGAATGTGCCTGTAAAGCTCTTCACCTGGCCAGGCTTCAGTTCTATCCTACATGAAGGTCCCAATAAATTATCAATTTTACCTTCATGTTGTGAATTCTGAGTTAAGAAAAGAAGACATTGAAACACAGGGGTTGTTCTTGGACCATTCATGGAATGGTGGATCATCTTCAGAGAATCTGGACACTAGCATTGTTAGGTGACCAGCAACAATTTTTAAACTACAGCATTCATTCAGCCTTCCAATAATCAAGGGTCCCTGGGTATAGAGGAGAACATGCCCCACACCAGGGCGATTTCCAAATCCAATCATGTAGACAGGTCCTTATAAAGTATATGGTAATATGCATGTCTGCAGTACTGACAAATTGGAAATGCTAAAAACTGAATATCCTGTCCACCGATACACAGGGTTGCTAAGATGTCAATATCTGAAGTTAGTGTTCTGTAGCTGAACTACAAGTGTGAGTCAGTGTGTATGTGTGTGTGTCTGTTCTGTTGCAGGGGAGAGTGGAGCCGGGAAGACAGAAGCCAGTAAATACATTATGCAGTACATCGCAGCCATCACCAACCCTGGACAGAGAGCCGAGGTTGAGAGGTAAGAGAGCTTTCAGCTTGGTGTCGCTGGTTACTTTTCCCTCATTGGGCCTAATTCATAAAATGTTCATGAAATTCATAAGAAATGTTTTTTTCAAAGATAATTGATTGATTAAATCTAGTTTGCAATTAATTAAATGTTATCTGTTTTAGAGAGAGTTAGAAGTACATTTTTCAAAGCACTATGATCTAAAGTTAGGGTTATAAACACACTTAAAACAGTCCTTAAAGTCTTTAGCAGCAATTTGTCAATGCAGTATCACTACAACCCTGTAACTACAGTGTTAACTTTTTTTTTTTTTTTTAAAGAATAGGGACCCTCAGCTGTAAAACTCACAATGCAGAATAAACTCAGTGATTTGTTATGCTGTTCTGTCTCTTATTAAAAGTAGTGTACTGTATTACCTGATTCAAAATCGTATTCTATAAATATACTATAGGTAACTGTATGTACTTTAAGATCGTACTTTAAGAACATGTAGTTTTAATACAAACCATCGACGTGTCCTGCGATTTGAAGAGATGCGATTTGAAGAGATGCGAAAAAAAAGGATGGTTTCTCTTTTTGCGATTTTTTTTTTTTTTTTTTTTTTTTTCGTGCAACAGCTTGGGAACTGACCAATGACCAATCAGAGGGGAGTTGCCGATCACATTGTGCGCGTCTGTCGCCACTGGTGTGAAAGGTAGTGTCATTTTATCCCAGGACAAATCGGATCACGTCACCTGTAGCTGCGCTTCATAAACTACAGTTACATCTGGTTCTGCCATTGGATGTCGCAGTCATTTTGAGCTCTGCAGTTTGATGACTGGTGAATGACTGGTGAAATACAATTCAAAGCTGCTGCAGTATGTCCACTGTTTTGCCATTTCAAATCTTCATAAAAGAAACATTAAACTTTAAAGCTGCAGTGTCTAGTGCAAAACCACATCATGGAAAAACACATTTGTAGGTGAAAAAAGCTCAAATAAAAGTCGCTACATTTCAAAAATATATAAACGTGACATTTTCGGTCCACTAAAATAAAGGGCTTTACATAATCTCTTCAAGTAAGAAATTGTCAACACGAAATAATAAATTAACATCCAAAGTAGCACTATAGCATTAAAATGCTCATTACAAAAAAATGGTGCCTGAGTTGCAAGCTCTTGTCGGGTCTGAAAAAAAAAAATCAAAAATATATATTGTAGCATAACAGGAAAGCGTAATCAATCAGACTGCGGAGTCTGTATCATCTGATCTGAAACCGTCGAACTCCACTGGCTAGTTCATACTTCTGTGTCAGATGAATGCGATACGTCAGCTCCCGACAGCTATAAAAGGTGTGCAGCATCACTATTTGCTGTACAAATGATGCATCGTAGCCCTATAATATCGTTCAATATACAGAGCAACTAACTACTTTTAGTCAGTTTTTTCCATTCACGTGAGCCGCGATATTTCCCCTCATGCATTATTTGCGTGTGGTTTTTAAAAAACTGAAATTAATGGTTAAAATTTAACTTTCAGCTACAAGTTGGGGGGATGCTGACAACCTTCAAACTGGGGAGTTGACTCGGCAGAATTCGGTATATACAGTACTGTGCAAAAGTTTTAGGCAGGTGTGAAAAAATGCTGTAAAGTAAGAATGCTTTCAAAAATAGACTTGTTAATAGATTATATTTATCAATTAACTAAAAGCAAAGTGAGTGAACAGAAGAAAAATCTAAATCAAATCCATATTTGGTGTGACCACCCTTTGCCTTCAAAACAGCATCAAGCATCAATTCTTCTAGGTACACTTGCACACAGTTTTGAAGGAACTTCGGCAGGTAGGTTGGCCCAAACATCTTGGAGAACTAACCACAGTTCTTCTGTGGATTTAGGCAGCCTCAGTTGCTTCTCTCTCTTCATGTAATCCCAGACAGACTCGATGATGTTGAGATCAGGGCTCTGTGGGGGCCATACCATCACTTCCAGGACTCCTTGTTCTTCTTTACACTGAAGATAGTTCTTAATGACTTTCGCGGTATGTTTGGGGTCGTTGTCATGCTGCAGAATAAATTTGGGGCCAATCAGATGCCTCCCTGATGGTATTGCATGATGGATAAGTATCTGCCTGTACTTCTCAGCATTGAGGAGACCATTAATTCTGACCAAATCCCCAACTCCATTTGCAGAAATGCAGCCCCAAACTTGCAAGGAACCTCCGCCATGCTTCTCTGTTGCCTGCAGACACTCATTCGTGTACGCTCTCCAGCCCTTCGGCGAACAAACTGCCTTCTACTACAGCCAAATACTTCAAATTTTAACTCATCAGTCCAGAGCACCTGCTGCCATTTTTCTGCACCCCAGTTCCTGTGTTTTCATGCATAGTTGAGTCGCTTGGCCTTGTTTCCACGTCGGAGGTATGGCTTTTTGTCCGCAAGTCTTCCATGAAGGCCACTTCTGACCAGACTTCTCCGGACAGTAGATGGGTGTACCAGGGTCCCACTGTTTTCTGCCAGTTCTGAGCTGATGGCACTGCTGGACATCTTCCGATTGTGAAGGGAAGTAAGCATGATGTGTCTTTCATCTGCTGCAGTAAGTTTCCTTGGCCGACCACTGCGTCTCACGGTCCTCAACGTTGCCCGTTTCTTTGTGCTTCTTCAAAAGAGCTTGGACAGCACATCTGGAAACCCCTGTCTGCCTTGAAATTTCTGCCTGGGAGAGACCTTGCTGATGCAGTATAACTACCTTGTGTCTTGTTGCTGTGCTCAGTCTTGCCATGGTGTATGACTTTTGACAGTAAACTGTCTTCAGCAACCTCACCTTGTTAGCTGAGTTTGGTTGTTCCTCACCCAGTTTTATTCCTCCTACACAGCTGTTTCTGTTTCAGTTAATGATTGTGTTTCAACCTACATATTGAATTGATGATCATTAGCACCTGTTTGGTATAATTGTTTAATCATACACCTGACTATATGCCTACGAAATCCCTGACTTTGTGCAAGTGTACCTAGAAGAATTGATGCTGTTTTGAAGGCAAAGGGTTGTCACACCAAATATGGATTTGATTTTGATTTTTCTTCTGTTCACTCACTTTGCATTTAGTTAATTGATAAACATAATCTATTAACATGTCTATTTTTGAAAGCATTCTTACTTTACAGCATTTTTTCACACCTGCCTAAAACTTTTGCACAGTACTGTATATCTTTAGATCCCCCTTGATTACATTACATTAGTATAGATATTCACCCTGGTATTTCATGTTAAATCATTAATGCTAAAATCTTTTCAGACCAGTCCTTTTCCAAAACATTTGCAGGCAATAGCGTCTGGGTCCATTCGAAATGAAAGTATCCTGCTCTTTTTACCCTTGGATTTTTGTAGGGTAAAGAACATGCTGCTGAAATCAAACTGCGTCCTTGAAGCGTTCGGGAACGCCAAGACCAACCGCAATGACAACTCCAGCCGATTCGGCAAGTACATGGACATCAACTTCGACTTCAAGGGGGATCCCATTGGGGGCCACATCAGCAACTACCTGCTTGAGAAGGTAGGGGGCGCTGCAGAGGGGTATCAATGGCACTCATGGACTCAACACAGTACAGAATCTCCTTTTTTGTTCATAGTTCTGGTTCTTTATCCAGGGATAGCAGACATGCAATTTCAATGTGTGCCCTGTGCCAGCAAGCAGGTTTTTCTGTTTGGGCAGTGCTCTTCAAGCCTGTGGGCAAACTCGTGCCCACAAGACCAGAGTGTCGTGCCTGCTATATAATCTGTAAGACTGATAGACTGTTTCAGTCGTAGAGGAACTCTGCTGTGTCATTTGATACATCTTTTTATTTGGATGTCATTTTATTTTATGTTTTGGAAAAAGTAGTTTAATGAGAAGAAAAAGATCATGCCCTCGAACTTAGATTTTGATTGATTTTGGTGTGTTTGTTCTCTAATTCGACATGTTTATACGGGTGCCTTGGCAGGTTCACAGGCATGATATTCTTCAATCTGTGGTTGGTCAAACATGAAACACCTAAAAAATGAGGATAGCAGTGTCAAAGTTTAAATGCAACTAACTACATGCAGTTCCAGGCTGTAAAATCCAGGCAGTTTTTTTTGTTTATATGTCTATTTATCTCAGTCCAGGGTAATCGTCCAGCAGTCAGGGGAGAGAAGCTTCCACTCCTTCTACCAGGTCTGTATTTCTTTGGCTAACCTTAACTTGTACAGTTGTCCCAGGAATAAATGAATGCTTGATTCAATATCATACCATGTACTTGAGAAGTGTTCTCATGAACTGTAAGGTCCAGAATACCAAGCAACTCCTCTCATTGGTGGGTGCCCAGAAGCCAAAAGCCAAAAGCCAATGTGGGCCAGGTTTACTGTAAACAGATTTAGTAAGAAACTCAAGCATAGCAATGAAGGACACATTATTGCATTACCTTCAGTAAGCTGCACAACGGAGAGCCATTAAAGCCAATGACTGAATTTAAATGGGCATAGTGACATTTTATTAACATTTTTAAACTTTAAATGATACACGGTTTACTGTAGCTTATTATTGTATATATATATTTTTTTAACATTGCTTCAAAAAAAAAAAATAATTAAGCACAAACAATACTGTGGCATTCCTTGGAATAAAGTACTTTGAGGGATGTTCTGTTCTCCTGCAGGGAGATTGCCTTAAAAACCTAGAGGGGTAGATCTGCTGCACTGGATTCATGTTAGTGTTTGGTTACCTCCACTTGATTCAGTTGGATCGTATTTTATCTGTGTTTTAGCTTGTGTTGGGTGGCCCTGAACAACTTCTGCGATCCCTGCACATTCAAAAGGACCCAGCTGCCTATAACTATATCAAAGTGGGCAGGCAAGTCAAGGTAGGCCTGTTTCTGATTAGGTTTTTTGCTGCGAAGTGTAGTGTGAGTAAATTTAAAGGCGAAAAACCCCCGTCTTCAAAAAAAACTAAACTAAAAAATAACTCATGTTTAATAACAGTTCCTGATGAGGTATTTTTGTGATGTGTAATAAATAAATATGTTGTGTATATAAGGTCTCCTATTATTATTAAGAGATATCATTTTGCTTGGTGGTGCTCTTGTCCAAACTGCACAGGATTATATTGCATATTCACACAGTGTATTGACTTAACATCATTCTCCTAGGTCTCTTATTGTTTTGCTCTTGATCATTTTTTCCCACACTACTATACATTTACTTTGACTCCGGTGAAGCCCACACATTCCCCCACAGCTAAGTCGCGAGAACGTTCACTAGAATCCTGTGCTACATAACAAAAGTACTGTAGTCCATAATGCCAGTGAACAATAAATAGCTGACAGAGGGATTGTGCCATGTTAATCAAGGTAATAGTGATAGGTAATAGATGGGAAGACTTGATACTGTTCATTACATTAACTGTTACATACAAAAACACGTTAATCTAATAAACAGAATCACAGAATCAACATTAATTTAAAAAAAAAAAAAAAAAAAACTGCTTGTAGAATGCAAAAATGCATTGTAATTAATAGTAACAGAAATCAATAAGTAATCAAATTACTTTGCTTAGTGACTTCTCATTTCAGGAGGCTTAAGCAATTTGTAGATGTTAATTTCTTTACTTGATATTAGTTTCAAAAATATTAAATAAATTCAAAGTTAATTTCCAGTACTTGCATGGAATTTGTAGTAATTTCTAGTAGTTTCAAGTAAGTCTTTCATTGGTTACTTGTAACACAGTAGGGTGAAAGGGGTTCTTCCATGCTAAGTGAACTTTACTTGAGTCAAAGGGAAAAAACAAGAAAACAAATATCTCCTGATGGTACTGGTATAAAAATACATGCGTGGGAGGCAACTGCACAGGCATTATATGGAGCCCAATCTATTGTCGGGTACCATAGTCCAAACCATGCTTTTATGAGAACTTTGAGTCACAATAAAAAGTAACACGATACGGTTATTTCCAACACACCTGGATTTAAATTCAGATGAATGCTGATAAAGAATGCAGAACAAAAATGTATATACACTAACACGGAGTGGTTTAAATAAATAACAACTGGATTTATATTTAAAGAAAAAAAACATAGCAATGGTTAAATTAATTATTAATGTTATTCTGTTTGTATTATCTTGAACACACACATCACTGCTTTCTTGTGTATATAATAAATGTAACTTGTATAGTGTAAAGAGCCAACCAGAAAGTCAAGTAAGCATAAATACAGACATCACTAATACTGCCGCTCTTCCATGCAGACATGGAGCCTCTCTCTCTCCTAACATCCCTGCTTTTTGACCCTCCAGTCGTCCATCAATGATGCTGCTGATTTCAAGGCCGTGGCTGATGCCATGAAGGTGATTGGCTTTGCCCCAGAGGAGATCCAGACTGTCTACAAGATCCTGGCGACTATCCTGCACCTTGTCAGTACAGTCCCTATTCTGTCTGTCTGTCTGTGTCTGTATGGCTGAGTTTCAGTGCAGGGATGGAATTAAGACTCCCATTGCATAGCAGTTTGATCCATTCCTGCTTTTACTGTGACTCTAATAAAACACACCTGAGCTTGTTACTTATACACTGTGTCTAATCAAGCTTGTATTAAAACCTGGAATGGGTAAAACTGCTCTGCAGTGAGTCTTATTTCCATCCCTGCAGTGTCTCTCCTGCAGTACTTCAGTGAAGTGTGATTGCCTGGCTTTTAATCTTGCTGAAAAACCCTTGGGGACAGATTTAGGTCCATCTGCATCAAAGGGAAGTTGGCACAATGTGTGAAATAAATCTGTTAATGCTCCATTTTGATTTTGAAATACAATGGAACGTCACAAATCCGACCATCACATAACCGCCCTGATCAATTAACCGTCTCGCTAAATAAATAAATAGGTAGGCTTCAAGAGTAATGGCATTGACAGCAAATGCAGCTTCCGCGATGGAAACAGAAAGAAAGCATTATAGCAATCAGCCTTTTGGTGCATTCTCCTTTGAGAAGCGGGCTGTGTGCATGTGTCAGTCAGCTGCGTGTAGCAGTGACTTTTCAATACACCAGTCGAGAAAGCTTTTTTTTGTGCAATGTGTTTATATGATGGTGTGCACGCTTGCAGATATTGGCAGCGTGTTGTTGTAGCTTTTACAAGAAAGCTTCATAAATGCAATGCTTACCGGCCATTTGTTTAAAATAGCCAAAGCAATATTCAAACCGAGATGCTTATCAGCTGTTGGCAATATCAAGAAAGAGCGCAAAGTACTGTGACAGAGATATTAAGAAAGCAGAACCAGGGAGGCAGGGACTTCTAGAGTTAAGAAAGAAGGCATCAGTTGCAGGTTACTGTACATTTACCGTTTTTGTTTTGTATTTTTTTTTTTTTTAAAGCTTTGCGTGGAGATGGCTTATTGCAAACCGCATAGCAACACTGTGTATCTGTAGCCTAATTAATCTCATTTACATTTGCTTACTTTTAAAGCAAAAAATGCCCCATGTTTAAAGCAGTTTGCGTGTTGTTTTTGTTCACTAACCAATTTATGGATGTGTAAATGCTTTTTCTATAGATGTTCGCAAATCCGACTTTTTCACATATCCTCCTAAACCCCAGTCCACAGGCGGTCGGATATGCGATGTTGTACTGTGTATATATATATATATAAACCAAAAGGTTTTTTTTTCTTTTTTTTTCAGTAAATCAGTTATTAGTACAGAACGATCTGTGACAGGACCAAATTGTTTTCAAGAAATCCTGTGGACATTCAGGCTGTGGTTCTTGTTGTCGATTACTGTCTATGAAGTCACTTGGATGATAAAAATGATATCTTTTATAGTCATTTCCTGTCCCATTCATAATCCTCAAATCTTTGTTGTGCAGTTAGGATATGATTCCTAGAAGATATGTACAGAATTGAAGTAATGGTGGCTGGAAGATCTGAAATTTTGTACTATGACAGATAGGAAGAGCAACCTTCCATATGAGACCAGTCTTTCCTTCTCCCTCGCAGGGCAACATGAAGTTTGCCAGCGACGGGGACGTCACTCTCATTGAGAATGGGAAGCTGGTGTCGGTTCTGGGTGAGCTGCTGTCCACAAAGCAGGAGAACGTGGAGAAGGCTTTGCTGTACCGCACCGTGTCAACGGGCCGCGACGTCATTGACAAGCAGCACACCGAGCAGGAGGCCAGCTACGGGCGTGACGCCCTCGCCAAGGTACCCCGGCAACTGCACCCACCCTCACTGACTCAACCGCTGCACTGCACCCACCCCCACTGACTCACCCACTGCACTGCACCCACCCCCACTGACTCAACCACTGCACTGCACCCACCCCCACTGACTCAACCACTGCACTGCACCCACCTCCACTGACTCAACCACTGCACTGCACTGCACCCACCTCCACTGACTCAACCACTGCACTGCACTGCACCCACCTCCACTGACTCAACCACTGCACTGCACTGCACCCACCCCCACTGACTCAACCACTGCACTGCACCCACCCCCACTGACTCAACCACTGCACTGCACCCACCCCCACTGACTCAACCACTGCACTGCACCCACCCCCACTGACTCAACCACTGCACTGCACCCACCTCCACTGACTCCACCTCTGAGCTGCACCTGAACTGCAGTTTTACTGTACTGTATTTTTTTTCTAAAACCAATCTGAGTAAAAGTGTTAGTTGGGTTGATATTCTGTTGTATATTGGATCATCTTTGGTATTTCTGTTTGTTTATCAGATTCCTCTTCCAGGTCACCTGCTTTTTTGTTTACAGTGCTTTATAGGTAATTTTGCATTTGAATAGGTTAGTTATTTTCTCACCCCAGTTTCTCTCTTCCTACCCTCAGGCAATTTACGAGCGTCTTTTCTGTTGGATTGTGGGAAGGATCAATGATATAATTGAGGTGAAGAACTATGATGCAAAGGTTCATGGGAAGAACACAGTGATTGGCGTCTTGGACATCTATGGGTTTGAGATCTTTCAGAACAACAGGTGAGGCGGGTTGAGCCCTGTCATCTGCAAATCTGGGGGTTATGAATAGCTGATGAGAGCAGCTAGCGGGTAAGGTCAAGTCACATTAAAATGTTGAACAATGTGCCATTAACAGTCCAGATTGAACTGAACAGCTTGCTGGTTCTGCCAAGATTGGTGTCCCTCCAGGGCAGGCTAGAGGCATGCTTGTGGGGGTATAAATAGAGCTGCACATCCAGAACATGTGCCCATATCAGTGCAGTGATACTGTGCTGCCTCTCTCCCCACAGCTTTGAGCAGTTCTGCATCAATTACTGCAATGAGAAGCTGCAGCAACTCTTCATCCAGCTGGTGCTGAGGCAGGAGCAGGAGGAGTACCAGCGCGAAGGCATCCCCTGGAAACACGTAAGAGGCACAGCAAACCGGAGCACTGACTTCCATTAGGACAGCACACACTCATCAAGTGCAAATAACTGCCATTGTGCACACCTGCCCTGGGGAGCACTGCAGTGCAGGGAGACTTATATTTGTGATGCTTTTTGTTAGAGACCAGCTTATCCAGTTGTAAAATTTGGTTAGGACATTTACAGAAAGTAAGACTAGTGCAGGGAAGCTCTTATTGAAGTGAACATGTACACATTTAAACATTATTACAGAAGTGTAGTATACCTATGAATTACTATATAACTTTATCACTTTTATAGTAACCATATAGATAAGTTGTGAAAATCCATGAACCCAAACCAGTCGTTATGGAAACACTTTTTCAAATACGTGAATTATGTAACAAACAACCACAGTGATAAGATAACAAAAAATATAACAATACAATAAAATACTATTCAGCCCTCAATAAAAAAATAAAGCTTTAAAGTTTAAAGAACTGCTGCAGAACACTAAAACATTTAGTTTTAAAGATCGAAACAACGGAAAGACTATAGAATGAAATTAAACGATAAAACAATGAAACAATGTAGGAATAAATTTGACTTTGCCCTATAAAGAACCTTGCATGTAAGTTTTATTATTATTATTAGTTTATTTGTCAGGTGCCTTTTATCCAAGGCTACTCCACGGGTGTTACAGGGCAATACAAGGTTGCAAAACAATATTTAAATACAGTATAGTTTACAGTAAGTACAAATTCCACTAAATACAATATGAGATAACAACAGGATTAAGACCATCTGTATTTACAATGACATGATAGTAGTTCAAGGATAGTGCATCAGCGGAGCGCCCAGTAACATGGTGCTGAGGTCAGGTAAGTCCAGTGCCTAGTAGGAGGGGTAGATCAAGAGATCTGCAAGTGCAGTCTAAATAGGTGGGTTTTGAGGAGGCGGCAGAAGGCAGTGAGAAACGGAGCAGTCCTGAAGTTCTCCAGTAGCTGGTTCCACCACAGAGGGGCTGGGGAAGAGAAGGAGTGGGCACGGGAGGATGGAGAGTGGAGGAAAGGCATGACCAGTCAGCCAGTAGAGGAGGAGCGGAGAGGGGGTGTAGGGAGACACGAGGGATTGGAGGTAAGGGGGCAGTGTGGTGAAGAGAGCGGTAGGCAAGAACAAGGGTCTTGTATTGAATGCAAGCAGAGATAGGTAGCCAGTAAAGTGTGTGAAGCAGAGGGGTAGCATGAGAGTAGCGAGGTTGGGAGAACACAAGACGAGCAGTGGTTCAATCTCCTGGGCACGTCCGGCGACTGCCCCCTCTGTCTCAATATCTTTGGACAGCCTATGTAGGGTGCACGACTCAGATAAACTGGGCCTTAGCCCGTTTCTGTCTGTTATGGCTTCCATCATCTCTCTGGTGCAGATGTCCAATTTGTATGTGCTGTCTCATGTCCCAACAAACAATGCCGCGTCACAGAAGTAATGCTGAAGAAAGGCCTATGTGGCCTCAGCATTTTGCATGTGCCTGGGTTGCTACGGTAACATACTGGTAGCCTACTAGTACAGGCTGTTGCAGACTTGGTCCACTGACCACAGGCCCTGCCAACAGTTGGGCAGGAGCATGGCTGCGTTGGTGGCAGCAAAAAGGCAGCTCCGGCTTTCTCAGGGCTCTGTGCCTCACAAGGATAAGGCAACATTGCTTGATGCACCCGTAACACTGGGTCATACGTTTTGACTAGCAGTGGATGAGATGCTAAAGCGCTCTCATCAAGCACAGGAAACTTCCAGGGAGTTGGCACTCCTCTTCCCCAAGCAGAAGCCCCCAGCCCATAAGCCGGCATAGCATACGCAGAGGCACCCTCAGGCCCAGAAGCAGGCACAGGCTCATACAGCCCCTGCTAGGGCTAATGTGCGCTTTTAGGGTGCGCAGCGTGGAGGCTGCCACAATTACCAGCGCCCTGTTCCCAAGCAGCAGCCACAGACGCAAGCACCTGGGAGCTTGCAGCCGTAGGGTTTTGCTGCCACAGGTCCAGGGCCCATTCTATCAGGCCCATCTGGGTTACTGACGATCATGCACCACAGACACCTTTCAGGGCATGATCGTAACAACGGTCATGAACCCTCAAGACACTATTTTAGTGTCTCTGGAGATATCGGCCCTGCTGTAGAAACAGGCCATTGCAATTGTTCATCCTCTCAACAAAAGAGACGGGTTTTACTCCAGGTATTTTCTGGTGTTGAAACGACTTGGCTGTCTGAGACCGTTTCGCGATCTCAGACATCTCAACCTGTACTTGAGAGTACGAAGGTTTAAGATGATGACAGTGCAACAGCTGTTGCAGTCAGTCAGGTCAGATGACTGGTTCACTGCGGTGGACCTCAAGGACGCCTCCACATCCCTGTAAAACCAGGCTATAGGAAATATTTGCCTGCTCTTTTAAAATATAACACGTTCTCAACATTTACTCTGGAGAGTTCGTCAGGAGATTTCTTCTAAGGATACCAGTGTATTGAGATCACGCTTCCTCCTGCAACAATGCTGGTTCCCTTTCAAGTATGAAATGTAACCATTACCATATGGGTATTTACCTCCTAAAGACCCAAATCCTGACTAAGAGATACCTAAGCTGCTCTCTGAGCCAGTGACGCAGTCATGCCCCACCCCCGAGGGCACAAAAGGACTGCACTCACAGATCTCTGCGCCATTTTCCTTTCAAGACTGACCTGACCAGAGAGCCTTGTTCAGATAAGTACTTGTTACTTCTGTCTACTATATATTTCCTATTTATTGTGTTTACACAAATTATATGCGATATTAAAATAATCACTGTAATAGTTTTTTCTAGTTACGCATATTTTGTGCACTACAGCCTGTTGTTTGTTACGTCCACTGTGGCCTTGTGCCCCCCCGTGAAGCCAGCGGCTAGAGTTGCTCCTTCCTAGGGATCCAGCAACATAAGTCGGCTGACTTTGCACTCTCCCCCAAGGCTGCAATAGCTCCGGCTGGAGTTATTTATTTTTCATTTTGGCTTTGGCTAAAAATCCGAGACGTTCCCTATCAAGTACTAAATGTAACCATTACCTCATGGGTATTAATCCTTTGATACCGTCTAACCTGAATTGGATATTCCAAAAGCTTCACGCAGTGCCAGTGACGCAGTCGTGCCCGCCCCCGAGGGTATAAAAAGACTGATATCATCATCATTTTTCCTTTCACCGACCTGAGATGAGAGAGATCAACGAACAGATAAGTGTTGAATAAAATGCTTTTATCTGCTTTTTGTTTGTGTATTACATTATTAATGCGATTGTGTTTTAGATAAATTCTTTCACGTATTGTGCACTCAGCCGTGGTTTTTCATAAATCCTGCAGCGGCCTTGTGCTCATATGAAACCGCAGCTCTGCTGCCCCTTCCCTGTGTTGAGCACCTTAAGTCGGCTACTTGTGGTCTCTCTTAGCTGCGAGCTTCGGTCAAAGCGTAAAAATAAAAATAAAAGTTTTTTGTTATAAATACTATATTAAAATAATGGTAATTGTTTGTGTAATGTATTGTGTGAGAAAAGATATATATATATTTTTTTTCCCACAGAAACACTAACACGGCTGCTGGGCTGATGCGTTGGGTCAGGCTGCTTGCAGTTTTTCTCATTGTCTTGTTGCCACATTAAGATCTGCTCGCAGACTTAGTGTGAAGACTGGTAGATAACAGTAGCCTTTCCTTAGTTTTTTTAACTATTGGTCAGCCAAGAGCGTTATAGGTGGGCATCCCTATATCGCTCCTGTGGTAACTGTAGGTCTCAGACCTGCTCCCGTTCTCGCTGGTACTTTGTACAATGAACGAGGTTACCTTTGCCGATTCACTTGCAGTCGCTGAGCTCTGCTTCGGTTCTGACTGCCTGCAGTCCTTCCCGTAGTGTCTCATTGCCGCTCTGGTTTCTGCTTGCAGTACCATTGCGAAGGCTGTCAGTGACAGTAGACTTCCTCCAGTCTTAGGCCTGTATTTTGCTTCTTTGGTAACTATAGGGCACTGATCTACCACCATTCTTGGTGAACAAGGTTACCGTAATGGTAGTGTACCGTGCTCTGCACTGTACCACGCCGTGCACCATACCATACCGTTTGCACCCTACCGTGTGTACTGTGCTCTGTGCACCGTACCGTGCACATACTGTTCCGTTTGCATCGTACCGTGTGTACTGTGCTCCGTGCACCGTACCGTGCACATACTGTTCCGTTTGCACCGTACCGTGCACCGTACATATAGGAGCTGCAGCTCCTGCTGTGTTACACAGAGGCGTTGTTGCATCAGTAGACGCGTCCAGCTTAGCTAGGGTGTGATCTAGAATGGCAGAGGGGGCGTGTGGGATGTGTAACCCCCATTGTGCACAAATGTACCTACCCTGTGCTACAGGCACTGAACCATTTGTCGGGTTTGCACGTACTCTTTTTATTTATATGTTTATATTATATACACTCTAAGCCCACTCTTAAACTCAGGGGAGACGTTCAGGAGGACATAAAGATGTTTTGGACTCCTGTAAGTGGATCGTTCGTGCACTGGGCTTGCAACGGATCCAGATGACTTTTAATTATTATTATTTGTTTACTTAGCAGACGCCTTTATCCAAGGCGACTTACAGAGACTAGGGTGTGTGAACTATGCATCAGTTGCAAAGTCACTTACAATTACGTCTTACCCGAAAGACGGAGCACAAGGAGGTTAAGTGACTTGCTCAGGGTCACACAATGAGTCATCGGCTGAGGTGGGATTTGAACCGGGGACCTCTTGGTTACAAGCCCCTTTCTTTAACCACTGGAACACACAGCCTTAATAATCAAGAAATTCACACAGACTCATTCAATTTGAAGTTTTAACGGATCAGAGTAGTATTAATACCCCTTCGGTTTATTAACTGCTAAAAAATGGATTGAGTAGTTACAGACTACGTCGAATCCCAGCTGACAGACAATCTGGGCGGTCCAGTGCCTTAACAGTTGTTAGCATTAATACTTCAATACATTTATGGTTACAACATGTTTTGCCCTAAGGCTACGCATGCATAAAGCTAAAAACACCCACCGCTAAGTCCTAAAACATCCAATATATAAATCTCAAAGACTAAACATAAGTCATATACCTTATAGCAATGCATCAATATAAGAGAGATATAGATTCCAAATAGTTCTTACCTCCCAAATTATATATGGAAGTGTAGAATATAAGGTAAGAACAGGAACTGTCTTCAAAGGCAAAGACTTCTGAACATGACATCAACAGCAATCAGCTTGATCAGAGATCTTCAGAGCATGGATCACACAACTTGTAGTTAGCAAGTTGGTGATACTTGACTAAGATTTTACCTCAGTTTTTATAGAGTTTTTGCCTCGCTTCTTACATCAGAAGTTTCAATTAAGTCTTAAACATTAATCAGCCTTAACAGTTCCTGTCTCTCAAGTCAACAATATTCTCAAAACACTCGGCAACTCCCTCCATAAAATTAATTAGCCATCATCCCCTATTCCATCTCTCCTACATCTCCAAAATATGTAAGGTGAACTTTTGAACTGATGTTATTCTTTCTTGGTAACCAGAAGGTATTTCTTATATGTAAAAGATCAGTCATCATAGCAACCTTGGATTTCAAACCCCCCAAACATTAAAACTCCATCTGGTACTGCAGACAAGCAAAGGTTACCAAGATTAATTGACTTCTCTTTGGCAAGCCTACGATATGCTTTACACAGACCATTGGTACCATTCTGCTTTGACTGAAGTTTTTACTGAAAGTTAATTTCTGCACTATATTCTCTTATTTTCAAACTCTTACAGTTCTTCTGTTAAAATAAAACATTTACACTTATATTCTGTTTGAATTATTCTAGAATACTTGTGTTTAGCCTACTTTCAGATAAGAAACTTGATGCTTGCATCTGCCTTTCTGCTCAAGGTTATAATAGAATAAACAGGAATATAGAATGCTCTCACATAACTATAGGTTAATACAGAGCATATTATAACTTTTTGTATGAACATTGTGTTTTAACAATTTATTTAGTATTTCTGCTGGCTTTATATTCTTTAAAACACAGTACAGTTATTACAACATTTTAACACACATATAGTTTCACAAATGTTCAATTTGCATCCCAAAGATAAGCCTGCTTCCAGTAGCTGTCACAGTCTTGGATCAGTTTCTGCTCTCAGCGAGTTTGTCAAAGCCACCACAGGTGTGTCTTTAAAAGCTTGATACCTGCAAAAACGTAAATCTTGTGCGCATTTCTCCAAGGCCTCATGCCTCTAGGAGCTGGCGTTCACGTCTGAGGACGTTGAGTCGCTTCCCCTGCGGTTAAACTCTCCCTGTAACGGCGGAGCTTATGCCATTGATCAAAAGGGCCACTGCGGTCTTGCAGGTGTCCTGGTCTGCAGAGGGTCTGCCCTGTTGCAGTACTGCACAGCTTGAGCAGGCGCCCCCTTGTTGGCAGCAACAGTACTGTACACTACTGTACCAACCCGGTGCTACACAAAACCGGTACCAAACCGACCCTGTACCATTCCGGTACACTCCCGGTTCCGACCTGCTATCGACCGTGGTTTTATAATCCCCACTTTGGTACAAAGCAGGCTTTGTTGATAGTCCAGTTGCTGTTAGCAATCTGAGGCAGCAACTGTACGTTCTTATGGTACATTGCTTGCTATTTGCATAATGACAGGGTTTATACCTGTGGACAAGCAGATGCTGTTCCTGCCTGAGGCAGCAGCACGCAAAAGAGGCACAGGTAAACCTGCATTTTTGCGAGTTTTGTGTGCATTCTCCAAGTGTACGTTGGAGAAACGTTTCTCCTGCAGCTCTACGGAGTGCTCTGCATCCCTCACCTGTACAGCGTTCTTCCCCATCACATTCTCATAGAGAGGTGGCTGCGTCCTCACCCCATGGCTGTGTGCCAAGGGAGAGCCACGCACCTGGGAATAGAGAAGCTCTGGGCAGCAGTTTCCCACAGGCATGCGTGCCTGATGGGGACAAAGTTTGCTCCGTTCCATTTGGTTCCGACCTGCTACCGACCAGTGTTCCCATCCCAGTTTGGTACCAAGCAGGCCTTGTTGACAGTCCTGTTATTGTCTTTAGCAGGCGAGGAAGCAACTGCACATTCTTACTGTACATTGCTATTGCATATGCCTGGGTTTTTATCCCTGAGCCAGCAGTTTCAGGGACCAGCACAGCCAGCTGCGCGTGTGGCCAGACCGCCTCCCTGCGCAGAGGCAAGAGCCTCAGACCAAGCCACAAGGTGAGCAGCGGCTCCAGGGGTTTGCTGCCACGGGTCCACGGCCCCTTCTCAGAGAGCCATCTGGAGAATTGGGGTCAGTGCATCACAGATATCTGGGTGTTTACGAATGTTCAGACCGGCTACTCGCTGCAGTTCAAGCACAGTCCCCCTCCCTTTCGGGGTGTGACTACAGCATCAGTCACTGACCCACAGGACACTGCTGTGGTGTCTCAGGAGGTAGCAGCTCTACTGCAAAAACTGGCTATTTTATATGGTACACCCTGTCCAATTGGAGGACAGGTTCTACTTCATGCCCAAACGGGATGGTGGCCTCAGACCAATCCTCGACCTCAGGCAGGTCAACAATGTTCTGAGCCAAAGGAGATTCAAATGTAATGATGCAACAGCTAGTTGCAGTCATTTAGCCCAGGCAATTGGTTCACCAAGGTGGACCTCAAATATGCCTATTTTCATATCCCCATAAAAACCGGCACACTTGAGTACCAGCGGTTTGCTTTCAGGGACCAGCATACGAGTTCAAGTTTTTGGAGGTGTTCCATCCACCACCTTTCCAGTCTGACAAAGCAACAGCTCCATACACTCTGCCCAGTGTGGGCCCTGGAATACTACGTTGATAGGACGAGAAGTTGGAGGTGATCCAAATAATTTTCTGTCTGCTATGGGGCGAAGTCCCATGGTCAAACCCTGTCTAAGCAGCGGCTGTCTAAGTAGATAGCAGATACAGTCAGGACTGCCTATGAGCTGGCCGACTTGCCCCCTCTAGAAAAGCACACTGCCCATTCCACCAGGGGCATGGCAACTTCATAGGCTTTCTTCTAGGGTGCTTCTGTCAAGGACATATGCAATGTGGTGGTGTGGGCTACTACTTCCCATACCTTTACTAGGTTCTACAGGCTAAATGTCTTGGATCCTCAAAACCCTGGCTTTGGAACTAGAGTGTTATGGGTGAGGTTATTTTATATATATTAAAATATGGATAAAACTGGTAAAAAATAGTTTTTAATTGAAACATCGGCAAAAATCGGGAGAAAAAATCTCAGTATACATACTTTATGGAATATGATGTGTAGCAGTTCTGCTTTCTGATTAGGTTTAATGTCCCTGCCATGTATGATAAAGCAGAATCTGTGCAAGTCGAAGCCACATTTTCCCAACGTTTGGGCAATCGCTGTGCTGATGGAAACAGTATCTACAGAAGGTATGAACGTGATATCAGCACAAAACAAGCCAGGTTTATTCGCTTTGAAATCATAAAAATAAAAGAAAATTGACAGAACTGGACCAAGCCATCGGGAGACTTGTCAAAAATCACACTGGACATTTCCAGCAATGCGTTCCATGTAAGTTTACCAACTAAAGCATCACCATTTTCTGTCAGATATTTACAATTAAGATTGTCGATGTTAGGCAGTGTTTTAGCTGATAGACAGACAGTACTGTCACACAAAGTCACTGATACATACCTCAGCAATAAACAGTGACTGTCCAGCAAAGCACAGCGAACCCATTAACACAGTCATTCTGCACTCTCTTTTTATTAAAGCGTGTGTAAAAGCTACATAAATGGATTGCTTGTCTCTCAGTTCACTTTATTGTTTTAGTTTAATGTGTCGCTTATTTTTCAGTATGTTCCTTTATTGTCAGCGCAAACATGTACAACGTTTTACTATTGTGATATGTGGTATTTTCACAAATGTTTTTTTTTTTTTTCTCCTAAAGAGTTAGCTGAATTGGGGTTTCTAAACCAATAGTCATACAACAGCTGGTTCTAATAAGCACAAGGATATTCCTCCAATAATGGCATAATTTTAGGACTTGTGGTGGTTCTGCTTCATACAAACATTCAATTCAAGTTACCACAGGGGCAGTGCTTGCAATTCTGAGCTTTCCTAAATTGTAAAAAGAGTGAAGCAGGGGTGTTGGAGTCTGTTTAATTTCATTTAAACTTTAAGATTAAGCATGTTTAAACCTGTAAACTTTAACATACTTGGTGTCTCAAATAACTGATAACAAAAAACACTCTTAATAGAATTTAAAATAAATGAATACAGTACTGTGGTGTATAAGACAATGTGTGGACAACACTAAAGTGTATATGGACTAAATAAATGCTGAATATTAAATTAATTACTTTACACTCTATAGCTACTGCTGTATAAACATCAAGGCCAAAATCTATACTGTGTTTCACATGCATATTTCTGCTGATGTTGAAATGTGTAGACAGCATTATAAACCTTTCATGTTTGGATAAATGTTTAAAATTGAAGCTATTAGTGGTTGTAGTTAACAAAATAATTTCATAAATCTTACCTGTTATGCACTTCTACTCATTATATACTGTAGGTCTCAAGTGTACAGTTTTAAGAAGAAACATGACATCGCGAACCTGATATCTAGTACAACACTAGTTAAAAGAAAGTTTGCCTTGCCTACCAGGTCATTTCACCTCAGCAGTGTCTTTGGGATCGGAGCATCTTCCTGGTTACAAAGCATGTCAGTCATTAGGGGAAGCAGCTGGTTGGTTAGTGACAGGAAAGAAGGCCCTGAACAGGTGGAGACACCGTCACTCCCCAGGTGAAAGGACTAGGAAAGTTCAAGACTAAATGAACAAGGCTTGCAAATAGAGTTATATTTAACATGGTATAGTACCAGATAACATGTTTAAAAGGAAAATGCATATTTTTATAAAAACTACGTATTTGAGATCTGTATAGTGAAGAAGGGATGTGCATGGCAGGGAAAATGTATGGAATTATTTTGTGAGTTGCAGTCATTTTAACAATGAAGGTGCAGTGTGTCTAATGGAGTCCTGGTCTCTTTGCCAGATTGATTACTTCAACAACCAGATCATCGTGGACCTGGTGGAGCAGCAGCACAAGGGCATCTTTGCCATCCTGGACGAGGCGTGCATGAATGTGGGCAAGGTGACCGACGAGATGTTCTTGCAGGCGCTCAACAGCAAGCTGGCCAAGCATGCTCACTACTCCAGCCGCAAGGTAAACACACAGAGCAACCCCAGATCAGAGAGTGAGTGTACAGGAAGCAATGGAACCAAAAAGCAGAGATCAATATTCCTGTTCAAGGAATGCTGCATATCAGTGTCCACCAGGGGGCAGCATGATTCAGTAAATGCTAGTGGAGATGTTACTCACATACTGCACTGGGCAATGATGTCATTGTCAGCCAATAAGGCTGCTCAGGTGTTTATGTTCTCTCCTTTCAAGGGATCCCTGTCATGAATACAGTATTAACAGCCAGTCAAACAGCAATCCAGGAAACAGCCAACACAAAGCATACACAACTAATGTAATTCAGATTTAATATGTTGTGTATGTATTTATAATTATTTTTCCTGATCTAAAACTATATCAAAGTTGTAAAAACATTTACATCAAAAGAGAATAAACATGTACTGTTTAGGCTTTTTAGTACATCCTAAAAATACTTTTTTTCTTTTCCTAAACATGGGTGGCCAAAGTTGGCCCTTCCAGTCCTGGTCTTTGTTCCATCAACCTGTTCTAAGTTGTTTAATTGAACCAATTAAACCTCCATCCACACTATGAAGTAGTTAATTTATATTATTTTACCTGTTAAACCTGGTGTGGAATCATCCTCCTGTACAGGATATTGTAAGACTGTAAAGAAAAAGAAGATTTTTGCCAGAAGACATTTTATATTTGCTGTTTTCAGGTCACTGTATGTGACAATTTCAAAATGACGTGGAATTACAGTATTCTTAAGACACTGCATGGTCGTATTATTGTTACCCAAGTCTAAATGGTGTTACTAGTTGATAGGCTCATTTGAATTGCAGGATGTCTACAATAATATGGCGTTCCTCTCTTATTGGTACTGTCCTAGGATGGCTCTGTTTTGGACTTTCATTTTTGTGACCCCATTTGCTGTATTGACAAGGCGTGACTTATTTTATTGATCAAGGTCAAAAACTGATATTAAAATCCCACTTCCTGTAACTACTGTTTCATATTTTTCTTTCGTAACGGACATTTGACTTCATGGTACATGTCCCTAAATAATGGGGAGGACTGCTTAACACTGGAAGTGGAAAATCTTGCCCTTTACCTATAACTACATATAGACCCCAAACCCTACTTCAAATGTACAACGTTTATCTGAATAGCCAGTCCTGCGTCTAGCCAAATTATTTAATTATGGAACAATTCTATATAACAAAAACAAGATATTGGACAGACACACTCCTCCGCCCACACCCTTGTATGCAAACCTGACCTAAACCTAGATATATAAGATTATATGCAATTTAAGATTGTGCAGGTATATGTGGCCTTGTGCTTTTATAGCTGTGCTAGGTTGCATTATGGTTCTCAATATATTTTGATAATCAAGTTTCTTGGTGCTTTGATTTAAGAATATTGAGATGAGCTAGCAACTTAATATGTACCGATTTATTATTAGTATTTGGAAGACTTCTATTTTTCCAGTTTAACAAAAACAAGCGCCGGGTGTGATGAGACACCTACAGATGTATGATGCAGTAGAGAATCATGTCCACCCATGTCATACTCCGCTCAAGGTCTTATATTCTCTTCACAATACGTGACGCATCAGGAATCAAATTGAATTCTGGTGCTTCACGCAAATAATTGTGAGACTGTTATTTTAATACCATTGTATCTTATGAATTGCAACAAGATGCTGTATTAATTCCAGAAATGATTCCCCCTCCGAGCAGTTTACATCTGCTGACAAACATGAACATACACACATATCCACTGTGCTTTCAATCCCTCTCCTCTCCCAATGCTGTGAGCACAAGCACAATGTTTCTGAGAGTCAGACACTGTTAAAGGGGATTTACAGAAACCCCTGTCTCCCTCAGACATACTCATAAAATTCCTACAGCCCTCGCTTTCTCTCCATACCCTAGCAAAGTGCTGCAGGGAGATTTTCAAAGATTAGCCCACAGCACACAGTGTAGCTCAACTCTTGAACAAGATCTGAGCCTGAAACCTCAAGGGCTTGTCAGAGACTCAGCAGTGCTGGGATACATCTCCCCAGCCTCAGCACAGCCACAGCCCAGCAAAACACACACTGCAAGTCTGCACACCCAGGGGAGCCGTTTCCACGACAGCCCTCCAAAGCAATCTCATGCTTGCCTGCATCTTGAGT
This sequence comes from Acipenser oxyrinchus oxyrinchus, assembly GCA_030684275.1. Taxonomy (NCBI): domain Eukaryota; kingdom Metazoa; phylum Chordata; class Actinopteri; order Acipenseriformes; family Acipenseridae; genus Acipenser; species Acipenser oxyrinchus. Next base: position 11,752,004 of record CM060266.1, read on the forward strand.
GTGTTGACAAACGCGTGTTTCAGTAACTGCAGAGCCCAGGTGATCTTGTGTACCTGAAGCACTCTTTCTGTGTTCCAGTACCGTATTGTTTTCATGAGAGTCCCTGGGGAGCAGCAAGCTAAAACTCTACGTTTCAAAACCTACACCCACACACAAACAGCAGGCCTGGCAAACAAACAGGCACTGGCATGTACTTTTCAGGAGTACAGAAAGACATTGTCAGAAATTTGATTTTTCTGTTACGATCCATACTAAAGTTACATTTGGCCACCTGATTGGCTATATGCTGAAGTCAAATACAATTCAGAGTAGCCACAGTTGCAGCGTTTAGTCATCTCTCCGAAGAGAATGTTTTTGGTTTACTGCACTGAAGGGTTCTGTATATTTGGTCTGACTTTGCTAGTATGTATTGTGTGTATCAAGAGATGAAGTTGTAACTACTGCAGTGGTGATCTTGTTAGGACTCCATTGTAAACAAGACTTCAGTCTCAATAGGTTGGATTCTGCACTCACATGACAAAGGAGTTCTTCAATGAATTAATTAATAATGAAAAAACACATGCAAGCATTGCAAGTAAAGATAAGTCGTGTCGCTCCAGCTCCAGCGCAGAACAAGCGAATGATTTCACTGTCTAAGTAGGGTGGCCCAGCTGCCTGCTCAACTCAATAATACTGTTATTTAAAAACGTAAACCTGATTAAACTACTAATACTGAACATTTAAACTCCAGAAAGTAAAAGTAGTAAATACTACACATTTTTAAAGGACGCAACATTGTGCAATGACAATCTTTTGAGGTTTTTTTTTTGTTGTTTTTTTTTGTGTGCGCTCAACACTCAACGCACTGTCAGCAGCCGGCTCGGTGTTTACAGAGTTAACCTGGCCCAACAGAAAGGAAACGTACACCAGTATGGCTGTGGTTTTATTTGAAAGGAGATTCAACATTGTTGAATCGATTGCTAAGTCGCAAAGTACTACAGCCTGGTAAAAAAAAACATGCGTTGTCTGCCATTGCAGGATTTTTCTCGTGTACCCCGTAAAGAGAGCTTGCATACCCCAGTTTGAAAACTGCTGGGTTCTGCAGTGGCAGTGTATGCGTGTGTGTTTATTGTTCTCTCTGCACCTAGTACTTCTGTCTATAGAGAAGTTGGATTTGAGGTACGCAGTTTATTTCTGTATCTGAACTGTTATCCACTAACTCTGATCCTTTTGTCACTCACAGCTCTGTCCCACCGATAAAAGCCTGGAGTTTGACCGTGACTTCCGGATCCGACACTATGCTGGCAATGTTGTGTAAGACTCCTGCTCCTCTCTCTGTCTGCACACTCCTCCACACTCTCTCCCTGCCAGAGCACTGTTTCCTGAGAAAGTGACACGCTTCCATCTGCAACCTGAAACCAGTTGTTCCAATATCAGACTGGGGCTGACGCCATGGTCAAAGATTACCATATGGATGTTTCTGTGTAATTTCCATTTATAAACCAGGGATGGAAATAAGATTCCTATTGCATAGCAGTATCCCCATTTCAATTGTTAAAATGAGCCTGATTAGCCACAGTGTATAGGTAACAAGCTCAGGTGTGTCTTATTAAACTTGCAGTAAAACAGGAGTGGATCAAACTGCTATACAATGATTTCCATCGCTGTAAAATGAATCATAAATGACAGATTCTCATCTACCAGTTTGGTATTGGTATCAAATAGCTTTTGGCTCCCAGTGACAGGTAGCATATGTCAACCAGCGTCAATGTTAGTTTTATTTATTTTTAATAATTCAAACGCATAATCAGATGTTATTAGGTTTTAATTAAAGCAGTTCGACCATATTAGATGACCTCTAAAGGGAGGGGTCTCCAGGACCCAATCCTGCAGGTTTTATAGGTCTTTACATCAACAATGGCTAAAGATCTGGAACATATGTTAATCTTGACTAAATAAGCCAATAATTGGTTCAATTTAAGTAACTGAGAGCTCAGTTGAAATGAAAACCAGAAGACCCTGTAGCTCTCCAGGACCAGGGTTGGAGACCCCTGCCTTAAGCGATCTGTGGCAGGACGAAAGCCCTAAATGTAAATTGTATATTTGTGTGTGGGAATATAGGGTTGGCAGGGAGAGGGTTAAAATCCTCCCTACCATTAAAACATGTGAAAATGTGACTGGATTAACTGAATGATTAATGGTTAATATAGGCTCCAGCCACATTGTATTTAAGGAGGAGAAAAAACTTTGTTTGGAGGTTGGTGTGTAGGTGAGTTTGGAACTGTGTATACTAGGGATGGGACAAATACAGCGGTTCCAAATAATTTTCCTTTAAGGTCTCACTGAACTGACACATTTCAGTTGAAATGTGGTTAAATTTTTAAATCACACAATTAGGTTGTGCTGTGTGTATAATCTCCAGAGTGCTTTCAATTAAAAACATATTGTCGCCTTTTAATATGTAAACGGGTGAGTTTCGCGTGGCCGATGCAAATCCACATTATAAACACATAAGCATAACAATAGTGTGTAACGTCTTCAGGTAGGGTTTTAAAAAATCCCTCTTGTTACAATTCTTCGAACTATTGATGTTGAGGTTTAAAAGTTTTAAATTGAAATGAGGCAAAACATACATGATAATAACTGGCGGTTTAACCCTCAGAGTACTACGTCACAGCGAGTGCTCTACGCCACAGGACTACAGCTGTCACACGCAAATAACAGCGCTTGGGATAGCATAGCAAATTACTTAATTTTACACCCAAAAATGTATATATTATATGAAACCTATATATCACAAGAAACGTAAGACATTGAAGTTTTTTGTTCTTTCTGTTATTGATATATTTTTAGACTGAATATAGAAATATGCATTGGCAAAGACACCTTTGTTATACAAACTGTATTGTTATCATCAAAACATCAGTTCTTTTCAAAACCAACCATGCACATAAACACTTTCAAAATACAACATATAAATCCCCAGGAATGTTATTTTTAAAATGTAAAAACCACAGATGTTTACAAACAACGAATCAAAAGATATATTCAATTTTGCAAGCAACGCATCTATCTGTACAAACAGATCGGAACCGCACAGCACAGTAAACGTACTTGCCCTCGAAAGCCTTTTCTTTTATATAAAGATTGTTCAACATGTATACCAACACAAATAAGTGTTAATTAAATATAAAAGCATATGCAAAAATACTACTTATTATTATTATTATTATTATTATTATTATTATTATTATTATTATTTTTAGTATTAATACACGTAACTTACTTTGAGTTGTGGAGACATCTGAATTGGCCCAGGGAAGCTTATTCTCTGTAAAGTCCTTTGCAATCAGTCTTTTTTTCAGTGGTTTGTAAATTTATGCTTATTAATATATTTGTACTGTCAGCAAGCACCCACAGCTTTATTCCAAATCGGTGATGTTTTTTGTTTGGAAGATACTGCATAAGTGACGTTCGGTTTTCAATCCAACCAGGCTTTCATCGATTGCAATGAATTCATTTAAAATGTAGTACTTGAAGAAGAGACTCCACTTTAGTAAGTACTGGTCGCACTTTGAATAAACTGTCGTAACCAGGTTCGTCTTTTTCTTTTGGTTTTGTTGTTGTTCAAGTGCAGGTTTGCAAGACAAAAAGAAACTTGTCGCGGGACATTATTCGCGAATCCTGGTGTTGCTTGTAGTGCATCTTTCGTGTTCCAGTATTCTTTCATGTCAGGCTTCCACACTAACCCCATATTCAGCCACAATCCTAAAACAGCACGTAATCTATTTTGTGTCATACCGCCAGACACGAAAACCATGAAAATAGCCTCTCATACGTTTTAAAACCTTCAAAACATTCTCCGTCCGAATCGCTTAAAACTCACTCTCTAAATCCGCCATTTCTCAACTCTCAGCTAGCCTAGGAGACAGGGTTTTCTTTTTAACCAATAAAAAAAGGTGTTCACTTTACAACCATTTTAATTGGCTAATATTAACACCAAAGCCCTCTGCTATTGCTCGGCACAGTTTGTTGCTAGGTAAAATTGACCAATAAAAAAATAACAGAGAGCAAATGGGAGGGCAGATCTATGTCCGATAATCGGCCCTTTAGTCCTCACGCAGCACACCTCCGTGGGCCGATCATCGGCCCTGTAGTACTCTGAGGGTTAAAAGCCGACAATTCCCTTTGAATCGAAAGCACTCTGCAGAACCTAATGACATCATTTAAGAGCATCACCATGGTCAAAATAAATGTCAGTTCCGTTTTTGTTTTTTTAAAACACCCAACATGAAGACGTTACGCACTCGTGTTTATAATGTGAATTTGCATACGGCCGCGCGAAACTCACCTGTCTACAGATTAAAAGGCAACAATTTGTTTTTAATTTAACCACTTTGGAGATTTATACACACAGCACAACCTAATTGTGTGATTTAAAAGTTTAACCGGCTTTCAATATAAATGTGTCGGTTCAGTGAGACGTTAAAGGAAAATTATTCGGAACCGCTGTATTCGTACTGTGTTTTGAAGTCTAGTGTATTGTTTTGTTTAAACCTTTTATTTTGGCCCTTGTGCCTGTTTTATTTGTTCCTGTTTTTGGCTATTAAAAGTGCTTATACTGCAGCTATTCCTGATGCTATTGTGTTACGGGATCGTTATAAGCAGATTTGAATATTGGTCAATAATGTCTAAATAGTTCATTAAAATGTGACCCCTCTTTTTCTGTGTAGTTATTCAGTCGTGAGCTTTATCGATAAGAATAAGGACACCCTGTTCCAAGATTTCAAACGCCTGCTCTACAACAGGTAAGCCTAAAAACGACAGACATTGCTCCCCACTTTTCCCCATTTGAGTTATACTAAAAATAAGCTTAAATAGTTCAACAGGAAGTGAATGCTTTTATAACATGACAAACACTTTGTTTTTAAATGGCCTTATTTTTATTATTGATGATTATCATTACACGCTATAGTGCTGCCCCACGGCACAATGAAGATTCCTGCTAGTTATTCGCAGGTCTTACTACTTGTGTATAAAACCAAACAAGAACCTTTTGGTTGAGTCATTGATCTCCCAAGATGGCCCAGTAAGCCAACAGCAACAGACATAATGCAAAAACTATGCACTGTAAAGTATTTTAAGTTTTAAATATCTTGATTTATTATTACATTTTAAAACTACTCATGGTTGGGGGTAATTACAAGTTGACTTAAACAGCAGTGATACTTTCAGATGTGTTTAAATTTAACTGAGTTGGAAAGTTTTCGTTGAATCTGGTAGCTTCATTAAATTACTTTGCTACTGAAATAATGGCATTGATTACACGTTGTATACAAGAAATCCTGCAGCTGTTTAACGTTGGTTATTTATTTTTATAAGAGCAAATTTGTTTAGAAATTTCACAGTTATCTTTACCTCCTTAACATCCAGGTTACTTTTTAAAGCTCAGAAGTTTACATCACCTCTGTTACAAACATGTCTTATCTGTATGTTACATTAACCTGCCCCCTACAGCACTCTTATCTTTTACTGATGTATTCCTTACATCCATTGGGGCTGTAGGGGGCAGGTTACTGGTTACACTCTGTTGTTCCAGCTGAACTCATGTTTGAGACCTTTTAAGCCACAGGTGTCTGAGTTTTAAAAAGTCACAGTGACTGAACCAGAAAAATGTATGCAAATGATACAAAGTGAATCAAAACAATAATATAACATCCATACCAAGTTGCTCTTCAAGCTTACTGGACCATTGCATGAAACGTTTCCTCAGTTTTTCTGCAAGGAGAAATCAATCTGAACCTTTAAATCAAACTGTTGCTTCTTATAACATTACTTTTTCTTAGCTGAACAATGGGTTGTAAACTGTTCCAAAGCTAAGCAGCAGCTTGGGAGGTTAATGAAAGTGTGCCTGAAGGAGTGTGCCCTTCTCTTGTTCAGCTCGAACCCGGTACTGAAGGCCATGTGGCCAGAGGGCAAGCTCAGCATCACAGAAGTAACGAAGCGACCTTTGACCGCTGCCACTCTCTTCAGGAACTCCATGATCTCACTCGTGGAGAACCTGTCCTCCAAGGTATGACCACTGCTCAATGGTTTGAATAGTTTTTACTTGATCTCTAAATATACATTTTAAAATTTCACTGAGTGATGTCATTTGCTGTTTCAAATATGACCTCTCCTATAACATTTGTTTTACTGTTAATATTATTTTTGTTTTACTGGCAAAACAACTTCTAATTATAGATATTTATATTTATTGAAATTTCTAATTCTGCAAAACCAAAGAAATTGATAAAAAAAAATGATTGTGTTATCTGTGACAACTTATTCCCTGGAGTTCCACTCACTATCCTTGTATCTCTTTTTAATATGACTGTTTCGCTTCTTTCTGTGTGGGAAACCCATAGGGTTTGTAACTTATTTATTATTATTATTATTTTTTACTGTTCATGTATCAAAATACAATAAAAAAGAAAGAAAAGTAAAAAAAAAAAAAAAAGTTCTCTCTCTCTGTGTCTCTGTCTCTCTTTCTCCCTCTGTCGCTGGTTACCATGAATATTGAACAATACAATTTTGTAATGCCTAAAATAACCCAAAACAAGGTATATATTCCTGTTTAAGGGACATGAAAATAAAAATCATTTTACAAGAAAATTATGAAACCAGTGTAATTACAGAAAGTGTTGTAATAGGATCATTTTTTGACCAAAATCAATAATTCATAACTCATTAGAGGGCAGTGGAAGATAAAGCCCAGTGGACGCTATTACCAAAGCTTTTCATTGGCTTTAGATACATTACATTCATATTGTTTCTCACTTGTATTTATTTATTTATTTATTTATCACTGCCAGTTTCCAGTTCATTTTTATAAACAAATAGCACACTAAAAGTAAAACACTGATAGAAGGATCCTTTTTTGTCTTTTTTTAGAATGCAATATTCTGTTTTAAAATAAAACCGGCAATTGTTGGATATTTCTTTTGTTATTGTTCAATAGCAATACCAGAGGCAGATATTGATTTGTTGTATTTGCTTGGTGCCGTGTGGAAGATGCTCTTTATGTTGGAACTAGGCGAGGGCAGTGAAGGATGGTCTGTCGCCGACGTCCCTCTGCAGAGCCTGTCTCAGGGATTTCTCTCCTGGTCTGGGATGCACTGTTCTCTCAGGATAGCACCTCGCCTTATAGAGCTCACTACAGGATTGTTTTTAAGCACAGTTGGACATTTTGAACATGTTGCTTAAAACGATACAGAACTTTACAAAGCATTAAAGAAAGAAACTGCCCCGTCTCCTAGTTGAACCCCCTATTTCTGGCGAGCGTCTAATAGCTGTTCCACATCCTAGACAATTTGTCACTCTTGTACAGCAGTTAAGCAGTTGAAAGACATGCAGCACACTTTTTCTCTCCAGGAAATTATACTACTTATATCCTTTGTGTATGACATTGCGATTAGTGTGTCGTATATTCTTTAACCATTGCAGGATGATTGACTGCATGATACTTGAGTGATTACGAAGGCTTTAAAATCAACTTTCTCTTTAGTATGAAACTCTTTCATTGTGATTTTATATATATTGTGATGTAGCGCCCCCTGTCGTCTGGTGTAGGAAGGCACTTCTGATCATAATATTCAACTCCTTCAGTGATGGAAATAAGACTCCCATTGCAGAGCGGTTCAATCCATTCCGGGATTTACTAGGAGCTTAATAAGACACACCTCAGCTTGTTACTGATACACTGGGGCTAATCGAGCTCTTGGAAAAACCTGGAATGGGTGAAACTGCTATGCAATAGGAGTCTTATTTCCATCCATGTCCTATAATAAACTAACCTTATTAATAAAACCTAAGAGTAGCGTGTAAGAAGCGCAGAAAGCCTGCAATGTTGTTGTCTCTCTACAGGAGCCCTACTATGTTCGCTGTATCAAACCCAATGACCTGAAGTCTCCGCTGCTGTTTGAGGACGAACGCTGCCGTCACCAGGTGGAGTACCTGGGCTTGCTGGAGAACGTGAGAGTGCGTCGAGCTGGCTTTGCTTACAGGCAGACCTACGAGAGGTTCCTACAGAGGTAAGAGCTGTAGGGCATTGGGTAAGGGCCATACAGGTGCCTGACTCCTCCCACAGCTACACACTTGCTGGCTGGTCAATATTAGTGGAGTTCTAATTGTGGGTATACAATTTGTTTGAAACTGGGCACACAAATTGCTTTTCAATCTGTTTTTATGACTAAAAAATACAGTGTGAAATGTCTTCCTTTTCCTTTATAAAAACAACCTTTGAAACAAAATATATCAAGAATTAAAGCTTTGTGAAAACAGTCCTGTAAGACAAATAAAACTAATATTAAGCAGTTCTCATCAAATGAAGTGAGGGTTGATTCACATGCAGCCAGTCACTAATGCACTGCTCTCAAATACAGTTTACATTTTTTGCATTCAGGGGACCACAGTGAGTCTGGGTTTTTCAGTGGAACCCCTCCCCCCCAAAAAAAAAGAAAAGAAGAAAGAATAGTTTTGTGTGACATTTTTCATTTAATGCCTCACTGTATTTTGTGAAATTTGTGAAATTCAGCACTGTGCTTGACTTCCTACTCTCCTATATGGTTCGCCAATAATAGATTTTGTTTATTTATTTATTAAAGTACATAAATAACACACTTGCAGTTGCTCATGTTTAAAGCTAGCTTTTTATTGACACAAAGGTTAAGCAATCCGAACTTCGAGAAACAAATCCTTATCTTACACAGTTACTTTACTTTCATCTGAGCCATTCAACCCCAATGATTAAAATCTTATGCACCAAAGAATGAGTTAATATGATACACAGTATGGATTTGCACAGCCAAATAGATTACGATTATGTTATAAAAGGCAACGTGAGAGATTCAGCAGAATAACAAATTGTATAATTTACATATTTTCAGAAGCATCACAGGAGAGGAAATCCAGGACTGTGTAACTAGAAATCGCTGTGAAATTGCATAAATCCCATTTGCCCCAAGCGAGAGCTTTCAAAACACAGTTATTCCATTATTTAAGCATGAATGCTTAACCATATATCTACACATTGAGAAGTATGCTTTTTGCTTTTGAGGTTGTGCCAGTGAATAAGATTATGCAAAAACAAATGGCTCACATTTACGAATATCTTGCTAAATCAGATTCTCATATACATCCTGATTGCAAAAGAAACATTTTTTTGCAAATTATTTTTAGATAGATAAGTAGAAAATACCACAGATGTAAAATCAAAAACTGCTCAGCTTCAAGGAGTTTGTGTTATTATTTTATAGTCCAGGGATGTGCAATTTCTGAAAAAAACATATTGTCCATGGGACAAAATGCTAGAAAAGTCTACTTGTCCTAATTAAAAATCTACTTGCCCCCTCCCCGTCACACAAAACACACAAAAAAGTCGAATATAACTTGAAGGGTTTTGGTTTTTATTTAACAGTGAACACAATAAATCAATTAGTGATTAACGGGCGGATTTAGCTTGAATGGTTCACTAAATTCTTCGATACACAAAAGGTTCCCTGTGACCTCACCTCAACAAATTTATAATATACTTAAAGGAAATGTTCCTTTCAGTACAGTTTGAAACACATTTGCTAGTACATTTAAGTAACACACTAAGAGTACAACTACAATAAGCAATACATGGGAGTTATTAAAATATAAAAATAACTTCTGCCTGTTTTTTTCAACTCTTTCTCTATAAGCTGAATCCAACTCCTGATGTACAGGTGTTTGTTTGTTGCATCACAGATACAAAATTATTGCTGCTACTTTGTGGGATTCTGATTTTTCTTGATCTGCATTTTGTACTGTTTTTCTACCAAAATGCACACACTATTTACAGTAGGCGTCATCAAATTCTGCAAAGACAAAAAGATAAAATGTTTGTTCTTTTGTTTTCTATATATATATATATATATATATATATATATATATATATATATATATATATATATATATATATATATATATTATACATACATATACAGTGCCCTGAAAAAGTATTTGCCCCCTGTCTGATTTTCTGCATTTTTGCCCATTTTTCACATTGTATTTGGTCAGATTTTTTTGTGGGTTGTAGTAGTATATAGAGGGAGTCTGAGAGGAAAACAATGACACCAAAGTTTGGTGGTGCTTTCATTTGTTTGGTGTGCAAGGTAATCAAACATGCAATCTTCAGGTGTGAAAAAGTTATTCCCCTCCTAGTTAACTCAACCCAATTAAAGGGATAATTAGGGTCAGCTGTTTGAGTACTTTGGTTAACAACCAGGCCTGATTTGGGCCAGCCCTGCCCAATATAAATCTGACTAACTTTGGCCCTTACCATCAGAGTGAAGTTGTCAGCACACAGGTTCTAGAGGCACATCATGCCACGAACAAAAGAAATTCCTGAAGATCTCCGGAAAAAAAGTTGTTGATGCCTATCAGTCTGGAAAGGGTTACAAAGCCATTTCTAAGGCTCTGGAGCTCCAGTCAGAGCCATATTGTCCAAATGGAGAAAGTTTGGGACAGAAGTGAATCTTCCCAGGAGTGGTTGTCCTGCCAAAATCTCTCCAAGAGCAAGGCGGAAAATCGTCCAGGAAGTCACAAAGAACCCTAGAACAACATCCAGGGATCTGCAGGCCTCTCTCGCCTCGGCTAAGGTCAGTGTTCATGACTCCACCATCAGAAAGACACTGGGCAAAAATGGGATTCATGGCAGAGTAGCAAGGCGGAAACCATTGCTCACTAAGAAGAACATAAATGCTCATCTCAAGTTTGCCAAAAAGTACCTGGATGATCCTCGAGAGTTTTGGAACAATGTTATATGGATAGATGAGTCAAAAGTGGAACTTTTTGGCCGACATGGGCCCCGTTATATCTGGCGAAAACCAAACACTGCATTCCATAGTAAGAACCTCATACCAACGGTCAAGTATGGTGGTGGTAGTGTCATGGTTTGAGGATGCTTTGCTGCATCAGGACCTGGACGCCTTGTCATCATTGAAGGAACCATGAATTCTGCTCTGTATCAGAGAATTCTACAGGAGAATGTCAGGCCATCCGTCCGTGAGCTGAAGCTGAAGCGCAGCTGGGTCATGCAGCAAGACAATGATCTGAAACACACAAGCAAGTCTACATCAGAATGGTTGAAGAACAAGAAATTGTAAGTTTTGGAGTAGCCTACTCAAAATCCAGACCTAAACCCCATTGAGATGTTGTGGCAGGACCTGAAACTAGCAGTTCATGCTCGAAAACCCACAAATGTCATTGAGTTGAAGCAGTTCTGCATGGAGGAGTGGGCCAAAATTCCTCCACGGCGCTGTGAGAGACTAATCAATAACTACAGGAAGCGTTTGGTTGCAGTTATTGCTGCTAAAGGTGGCGTAACCAGTTACTGAGTCTAAGGGGACAATTACTTTTTCACACGGGGGCATTGGGTGTTGCATAACTTTCTTTAACAAATAAATTAAATATTTATCAATTTTTTTTGTTATTTATTCACTCAGGGTCCCTTTTATCTAATACTAGGTTTTGGTTGAAGATCTGACAACATTCAGTGTCAAAAATATGATGGCTAACTAGAACATTGCGGTAGCAGGGTGACCCTTGTTTCATACCCTGATGGCTTTTTTTTGGGGGGGGGGGCAATATTCTTTCGTTGCATTACTCACTGAAAAATAAATACATACATGAATGAATACGTAAACACATTGCCATGAGGTTGTACAAATAATCTTGTATATAAGCATTTCATTTCATATATAAACATATTTGTCAATTTTCATGTTTTAATAGTTTCACAAACTGAATTATGCATGTCCAATAAATAACTAATAACGCTTCTGTTAAAATCTAGTAAACAAAAGATAGATATATTATATATATATATATATATATATATATATATATATATATATATATATATATATATATATATATATATATTTTTTTAATATAGTGTTTTAAATTAAAAAAAAAAGTAAATCGCAAACTAGGTTAGCAACACTTAAATTGAAAGAAAATAAAAATCATTCCATTTTTTGCCAGGAAAAGTTTGTCTTGAAATGCTTCTGAACAAGAATTTGTGGTTTTGTTTTTTTTTTGTTGTGTTTTTTTTAATTTTTTTATACAACATCCCAACAAGTATTGTACACACTTGACCACAAAGTACTTAATTACACACCGACTTTTTTTTCTAACCCACTGATACCTTGGGTTTTTTTTTTTTTACTTTACTAGTTTTTTGCATTTAAATGTCAGGTTCATGTATTGTGAAAGCAGTATCACTTATTTGTTAATTTACAAACCGTAAATACCAGTAATACCTTAGGTTAGTCTGCCTTGCCAGAAGCTCTTAGGCAGCCATTTCTGTGTTTCTTTGTAACCAGTAGAAGATCAGCTTCTTCCACAGATAGCCATAAATATAACCATAGTGTCTTTCCAGTAACAGAACAAACATAGGAAAAATAAATAAATACACACTACTTGTCTCAATCACAAAGTATAACGGCAAAACTTGTTGTCCCTCACACAAATCTTGTTGTCCCAGGCATCGGGCTATACGAATTGCACGCCCTGGTAGTGTAATTAACCCTAAATCACTAGAGCCAGACTGCCTCCCAGTCTCACAGTAACTCGTCTCTAGCAAATAGATCTCACTGCCTCACAGTCATTCAGCTTAAATCAATAGACCACACTGTGTCCCAGTCTCCCTTACTCTAACCACTAGGCCACATTGTCTCCCAGTCTTGTACTCCAACCACTAGGCCACACTGTCTCCCAGTCTCCCTGCTCTAACCACCTTGTCTGCACCTTTGTTCTCAAGGTGTTTTTGAGGAGCATTGTGTATGAGAAATGGTTACTCAATTCACATTGACCACCCCTTTCCCATTTAAAAAAAAAAAATACTACAAAAAAAAATATATACCTTTCCCAGTGCAGCTGGGCAGTGTCCTTCCTCCCTAACCTCTATTATTGATTTGTTCTGAGTGGCAGCACATTCCTATATTTCTATTGTAGAGATTAAAAACAAGATTAAAATTAGGTACTCTGCCATGAATCCTATCTTTGCCCAGTGTCTTTCTGATGGTGGAGTCATGAACACTGACCTTAGCCGAGGCGAGAGAGGCCTGCAGATCCCTGGATGTTGTTCTAGGGTTCTTTGTGACTTCCTGGACGATTTTCCGCCTTGCTCTTGGAGAGATTTTGGCAGGACGGCCACTCCTCGGAAGATTCACTACTGTCCCAAACTTTCTCCATTTGGACAATATGGCTCTGACTGTGGTTGGTGGAGCCCCAGAGCCTTAGAAATGGCTTTGTAACCCTTTCCAGACTGATAGGCATCAACAACTTTTTTCCGGAGGTCTTCAGGAATTTCTTTTGTTCGTGGCATGATGTGCCTCTAGAACCTGTGTGCTGACAACTTCACTCTGATGATAAGGGCCAAACAAATGAAAGAAGCACCAAACTTTGGTGTCATTTTTTTTCTCTCAGTACAACCCACAAAAAAATCTGACCAAATACAATGTGAAAAATGTGCAAAAATGCAGAAAATCAGACAGGGGGCAAATACTTTTTCACAGCACTGTATGTATTGTGTGTTGTTTAGCTTTTCTTAACTGTAAAGCAGGTGTAAGGCTAGCCACATCCACCACTCTCCAACAAGACCATTAAAATAAGTCTTGCCTGTGCTGGAACTCTGTGCTCATCTTTGTTCCCTTTTCCCGACACACTCAGGTACAAGATGATCTCGCAGTTCACATGGCCCAACCACGACCTGCCGACGGACCGGGAGGCAGTGATGAGGCTGGTACAGGGCTGCGGCTTCGAACAGGATGTGGCCTACGGCAAGACCAAGGTGTTCATCCGCACCCCGCGCACCCTCTTCACCCTGGAGGAGCAGCGCGCTCAGATGGTCCAGCGCATCGTGATCTTCCTGCAGAAGGTCGGTACACCATGGAGCACCCAGTGACAGCTTCCTCCTTACACACCATTCAGCTTTCTTATAAAGTAAAACATTTAAACATTGATTGTATTACTTTTAATTTAGTATTTCTAAACGTAGCACTATTGCAGGGCATGAAGTTAAGGTCATGAAGGGCAAGGCAATGTTGCCTTCGTGGGGCGTGAAGATTCAGGGGCTCCAAGGCAGTTCTAGGGGGAAAAAGGCAAAACATAAATCCAACCCAAGGGCATAAAACAACAAAAAAGAAATACAGAGAGCCCATTATGTTGATTGAAATTAATTCAAACAAACACAAATCAATGTTTTCTGAGTGACTTACACACTAATTGTTACAAAAATAAAATATAGGTCACTTTTCAATTGTAAAAATAAAATGGTATGAATAAATCAAATTTAAAAAAAACATAAACTTTCATAATGAAAAGAAACAGGGTAATTTGTCAAAAAATAAATATTCAGGGTATTTGTACTAAACTCATTCACACCCCACTGACTAATACATAGATTAGACTAGAGGCTTAGTGATACAACAGTACAAATAAGCGATGTCAGTGTAGGGAAAGTTTAAAAAGATAAATTTTCAGGCAAACTGGCTGAAGATTTACCCATTGCGTTTAATAATGATACTGGTCAAATGAGTGTCTGCGCAACTGTAGTTTGCTGACTGCTGTTACAAACCATGTACAACCTGTACAAACAATGCGGCTTTAGGGAAGAAAAAACAAACAAAAAAAAAAACCTCAAAATAGAAACTTCATCAGGCAATAGAGGGTACTCTGCATCACAATAATAAACAGCTGGATGTACATAATGTTAGATGTTTACATTTGAGAAACTTTTTATACAGTTCTTTAAATTTATAGTTGCAAAGGATTGAAGTTTTGTTGTGATGCTGGACACTCGATTCAGGAATAAAAAGGTATGCTGTATGCATGCAATTCTAACCCCTTTCATGAAAGCACACGTTTTACTAGTTACAAAGCATAACTACGTAAGGTAGTGAGAATGTATTACACAAAATTAAATGAAAACATAAATCGATGCACTTCTCAAGGTTGTGTTTCGTTCACCATTATGTTCTGTCCTACTCGTTTCATAAAACAGGTAGCTGCTACTTCTTGAACCGTGTCATGGCTACTTGCTCATTCTTTTTTTGTGTGGTGTTTTTTTTTTTTTTTTTTGGGTGTAAGAATTTGAGCAAATCTATTAATCTACCTATTGTGTGTTCTTTTTTAGCGTTAGTGTTTTGGGGGGAATAACACCGGAATACAAAATAGCAACAGTCATTGAAATGTCGATATAAATTAGCAATTTCTTTACACTGAAGACATGAAAGGAGTTAGAATGTGTACTGCACTGTTGCATTTTAAAGTATTGTAATTTTAAACCTGTTCCGTCACAATTCAATTTTATTCTGTCTAATCTTGTCCTTTCCTCAGTACTTGACAACTTCAAATTCACATTGATACTATTATTATTATTATGTCGGGGACGAACTGTTGTGCACCCATTTCTTACCTGAACATGAGGTCAATTCTAGAACACTTTGCTGCCGCTTTAGATAGCGCTTCTTCCTTCTGTCTTTTTAAATGTTTTTGAGACAGAAAAATCACACAGTGACACTACCAGTGAACACGTGTGATTTAAAAATTCCTGGAAGCGCGGTCATATTGAGCTCAGTCTAACAGTGTCCTTCACTCTGTTTGCCCTTCGTTAACCAATGATACAGTACGTCTTTCTCGTGGCTTAGTGCTGGGAAGTGCACAGTAAAAAGAATGGCAACAATAACACATTATCATAATAAGTCATTTTCTCACAGGACGAGATTAGACAGAATTAAATTGAATTGTGGCAGAACGGGCCAGCTGACGCTGAGGAAGTTTGTGAAAGGGTTGTAGTTCAGATGTGCTGGTGTGATGGACACTGGCGGCAATGATGGGCGGGCTTACAGGCAACTTTTGCCGTAATTTATTGTAATTGTTTTTTTTTTTTATTTGAGAGGCATTGCGGCAAGCAGCTTAGTTATTTTGTGCCCTGCTATTGAGTTTTATAGTTATGGGGGATCGCTAAATGTAGGGTTGATGTGTTCCCTTGTAGAAAGATAACGCTGTAGAACACCCCGCTATTTTTATTTCAAAGAAAGAACAATGCAATCTTGTCTTTTTAATTGGGATTGGAGGGGGAGGGGGGGCAAATCTCAGGACTGAGTCAATAGTACCAGACTGTGTGGTTCTGTTCATCTGTTACGTTAGACACATTTGAAATAAAGGCTCCATTAAATGAAAGACAGTAAACCAGTCAGGTCTAACTGTTGATTCACATTTTATTATGGAGCATTGAAAGGGTTTAGGTGATTTGCTGCAGTTTCACATTGCTGTAAAAACCCACTGCCATAGGGCTTGCCCCCCGCTACTCTATAAATCAGCTCACCACACTGCAGCTGCTTTTGCCCCGTTAGTGAATCCTGTTCCTGTGTGTCAGGAGAGAAAGCTGTTAGAATGGTTTATTACTCTGCTTCTTGGTGCAGCAGCACAAGATCAAATGCAGCCTCAGAATCACTCTCTTCAGCTCGTCAGGCTGGAATAAGAAACATCTGAAAAGTGTCTCTGCTGCCTAGGGGTGCTCCCAAGGAAAACACTTTGCTGTACTGAATGTTAGATTAACTCAATTAATACTTATTAGGCTCAGATTCATTGCTGTTATACAAGTGCAACGTTTGTGTCTTCAAAATAAATTGATGCTAACGGTGCAGTAAGTTTAAAAAAATATATAAATTATGTTTAATTGTGAACATTCTGACAGATGACAGAGACATTTTGCAAAAAGCAGAGATTGTCTGTTTGTGTCAGAAAGAAAGAGCTTATTCCTTTGCAAGCACATTGGGGTGATTTTGCATTGCAGGCAAACACCCTTATAGAAACAAAATATAGCCTAGAACAGTTTTCTGTCTTGATCAGGATATAAAAGTTCCATGCATGCAAAACTTTATTTAATCCATCAAGAATAACCACATGACCTAGAAAAGGGTGCAGGCTGGCGGGCATTCAAGTAATTGGTAAGATGTGCCTCTTTTGTTGAAGTTATTCAGTAGAGGTCAATGCAATGTGGTTGCTCAGTAATGTATTTAATTCAGTGTTGTTGGCATCCAGAAGAGGGGCTTTAAAACTCATTGTAACTCCTGAAACTCGTTTAAAATTTCGGGTGATAGAATCATTCAGCTTCACTTTGTTATCCCCATGAGAAGAGACTCTTATACCATAAGAGAGAGACAGGGTCAAGTGCACATATTGACTTGAATAAGAGACAGTCACACTTACATATTACTGTAGCACTGCAAAGTAGGCATTAAGAAATCTAAATGAATCTACTGTACATTGGAGTTCTGTTTTAGCCATCTGATTGGGTACAACTGAGTGCATCCAATTACAATACACAAAACTTCCAAGTTAATCTATTAGACTGTATCAATCACATGCACAACCTACAGATAATCTCCAGTCAATTAGAGCTGGAAGTTTATCAGAGGGACATACTGTGACGCTATCGTCATTCATCAATGGCATTCCAAGTTCAAGACACCACTGCAAAATTATAACCAAAGATAATTTGCATAGGTTCCACTGAGGGCATGAATTAGAACACTGATAGCTATCAATAGACCAGATGAGAAGCTAGCACCATCTCCCTGCACATTAGTGATCACTGAACCAGCTCCAAAACCTAAATGAGAACTACAAATCAGTCCCTGTGCAGCTCAGATATGTTATGGACAACTAGTTCTCTGAGTCCCTAAAGGGATCCCCAGCCAGTATCTACCACAACATTCCCAGTTTAACCAGCAAATCTAATTATCAGCACCTGGCAGACACCAGAGCAGCTGAGGTGCCAGTGGCTGGCTTAATCCTCACCCAGGGAATCAGCACCGCTCTGGTGCTCTCCGGATCCCTGCTCCATCAGAAATACTGGAAAGAGAACACACACAGATTTTAAAAAACATGTAGAAATGGTACAGTGTGAGTTTGTTTTACTACTGTCATGTATAGACACATACAATGTTTGGATACAAAAATTCCATTGCTCTACATATACGTCTTCATAAAGCATATTTTGGTCTGCCAGCTATTGAGTATCGTTCAGAGATGAACAATGTTGTGGCTTTTAGCTCCTTGTGGCTGTTTTTATTTATTTATTCTTCAGTTTAATTACAGCCTTGACAAGGAAATTGGCATTTGGGAAACAAGAGTTTATATAGTACTCTAGAGCTGACTCTACATCTAGGGCATCGGCTGCATTTTTGGAGAAAAGAATGATTGAAGATGATGAACTGAAAAAAAAAGAGATGTTCTATAATATGAATCTCCATGTGTATATACTGTAACAAAGAAAAGTATCCTGCTTTTGTTGGAGTGTCAGAATGTGACGGACCCAGGCTACAGTCTAATTGATCCCCATCAGCTGTGATTAGACAGTGGGAGAAGGTGTGCGAGGAGGGGGGAGGTAATGAAGGATGGTTGTCCCTGTGTGTGTGTGTGTGCGTGTCTCGAAGCTCAGCCTGGAAATAGATTTAAGGTTGTTCCATGCTTCACTGACCCCCCCAGACAGCATATAGATTGACAAACCAAGTGGGAGATTAGAGGAAGGCTTTGACAGTCCTGTGCTCAGGGCTCTCCAGGTATCTAAACTGATCACACTGCATCAGAGAGACACTGTTCGCTTCATCTCTCGCTGTCAAATATGCCTTTTAAAACAAAGCTGTGAGTTTTAGACACTGAGTGAAGCCAGACACCGAGGCTTAAACATGTTTTACAACTTTATTAATGCAAGTTACAAAAATACAGAGCAGATATTTCACTCAGTCAGTATCATCAGGCAGCCATCAGTTCATTCTTCATCTTGAGCTACGTTCCGGCACGGCTGCCACAGCTGCACGGACGACTTCTTCCAAAATTACATTGATGCAGTTTCACATCACATTATGCGATTTAGCTATTAGACTTTGTAACATGGCAAGGAGCCCTGTATATGGATTTGTTTATTTATTTTTGGAACGGGGTCTCCCCCTCCACCTCTGTGCAGTTTATTATTTTGTATTTGTTTTGTTGTATTGTTATGATTTATTTTATGTATTTATATGGCGGCGAAGCGCCTCTGGCTTTGTTATTGTTTTGTTTTTATTTTTTAAAATGTGCTCTGGCAGAGGTGAGATTGGTACTCGTACTCTGCCAGGAATAATTTAAAAACCTCGTGCAGAAGGTGACCATCTCCCGAGTTTTTAATTAGCGGTGTAATTGTTGCTAATCGGGAGATGGTCACCTGCATATAAACCTGCAGTGCTCTCCGTTCCGGGTGGGTGTTCGGAGGAGGGTCTGGAGAGCGAGAAGAGAGAAAATAAAAATAAAAATGTACAGGATCAGTGAAGGTTACTGCCCAGCCTGACCAGTATTATTTATTATTTTGTGTTCATGATTTTGTTTTGTTTAACCTTTTTATTTCGCTCTGTGAGCAAGTTTCTTTTTGTTAAACCTTTTATTTTATTTTTGGTCATTTAAATAAACAATGCGCAGTGTCTTTCTTTTTGAACTGCAGTACTTCCCTGGTGTCAGTGTTTCCCTTCTGCTTCTGACTTGACGTGGGACCAACAGCGCCTCCTGGACTCAGGTCAGAGTAGGATACTGCAGTTTTTTGTTTTTTTTGCTAATATTATTAATTTCTTAGCAGACGTCCTTATCCTGGGTGACTTACAATTGTTACAAGATATCACATTATTTTTACATACAATTACATTATTTTTTACATACAATTACCCATTTATACAGTTGGGTTTTTACTGGAGGAATCTAGGTAAAGTACCTTGCTCAAGGGTACAGCAGCAGTGTCCCCCACCTGGGATTGAACCGACGACCCTCTGGTCAAGAGTCCAGAGCCCTAACCACTACTCCGAGAAGGAGAATGGGAAGAAAGAGGATGGGAGGAAGGAGGAAGAGCTGCAAGAGGCAGCAGCAACAGCTGCCACCGGGGGACATCGGCCCGATCTACGAGTGGTGCCCTGGTTGTGGGGAGTTTGGGCACACAGTGGCCATCTGCCCCACCCAAACAGAGGTGAGGAAGAGGAGGCAGAGAGGAAGGAAGACATCGGAGGAAGAGGAGTGGTGCACCCACTGCATGTGGTACGGGCATGAGGAGCACCACTGCCTGGAGGTCTTCCAGGACACAGACCTGGAGTGGGAGGAGCCCGATCGTCCTGCGCCTGAGTGGGAGGAGCCCAAGAGGGGGAGTCTGTGCGTCCCACGGCCCAAGAGGGGGAGTCGGTGCGTCCACGGCCCAAGAGGGGAGTCGGTGCGTCCACGGCCCAAGAGGGGGAGTCTGTGCGTCCACGGCCCAAGAGGGGGGAGTCGGTGCGTCCACGGCCCAAGAGGGGACTCGGTCGTCCCACGGCCCAAGAGGGGGGAGTCGGTGCGTCCACGGCCCAAGAGGGGGGAGTCGGTGCGTCCACGGCCCAAGAGGGGGGAGTAGACCAGATATCCACCAGCAAAGAGAGAATACCTGTTGGCTCCACCTCCGTGGGAGGACTGTGTGTCGCTCCCACCTCCGCCAGCAGAGGGAGAGTTCCTGCTGGTTCCGCCTCCACCTCCGTTGGAGGACTGTGTGTCGCTCCCACCTCTGCCAGCAGAGGGAGAGTACCTGCTGGTTCTGCCTCCATCTGCGCCACCAGCAGAGGGAGCATGCCTGCTGGTTCCCCCGCTGCAGCCAGAAGGGGAGGAGCCCCTGCCGCCTTTGCAGCCAGAAGGGGGAGGAGCCCCTGCCGCCTTTGCAGCCAGAAGGGGGAGGAGCCCCTGCCGCCTTTGCAGCCAGAAGGGGGAGGAGCCCCTGCCGCCTTTGCAGCCAGAAGGGGGAGGAGCCCCTGCCGCCTTTGCAGCCAGAAGTCTGTAACAAAAGCAAATTTACTTTGGATTGTTATTGTCGATTCGTTGTAGATACTACTATTAAGACACCCACCGTGCAGGTATGCAATGTCCCTAAACAGTGTTAAAATAAATTAGTTCTCACCGTATAAAACTGAGTTGATTTTGCCAGTGCTTGCTGGTCTATTTACTAATTTTTAAATTTAAAGCATTTTTTATTATTATTATTATTTATTTCTTATCAGACGCCCTTATCCAGGTCGACTTACAATTGTAAGCAAATACATTTCAAGTGTTACAGTACAGGTAATACAATAAGAGCAAGATAAATACAATGACAAGTTCAAGCAAGTACAAGTGTGACAAAATACAATTTAATAATACAGCAGATAAGTGACAGTGATAGTTACATCAAGATATGATTAAATACCAAATACTACAGTTTAAACACATGGCAGATTACAGTACTCTGAAGTACAGGATTAAATGCAGTAAAATAGGGGGCAGGTAAGAGTAAGTAAAGCAAATTTAAGGAAGGGTGAAAGTGTCCCGGGGGGAAACAGAGGAGTTCTACAGGTGCTGTCTGAAGAGGTGAGTCTTAAGGAGGCGAGAAATGTGGTCAGGGACTGGGCGGTCCTGACATCTGTAGGTAGGTCATTCCACCACTGCGGAGCGAGGGTGGAGAAGGAGCGGGCTCTGGAGGCAGGGGAGCGAGAGGAGGTAGAGCCAGTCTTCTAGTGCAGGCGGAGCGGAGAGGTCGAGTGGGGGTGTAGGGAGAGATGAGGGTCTGGAGGTAGCTGGGTGCAGTCTGGTCAAGGCATCTGTAGGCTAGTACAAGAGTCTTGAACTGGATGCGGCGGTGATCGGTAGCCAGAGGAGTGAGCGGAGTAGTGGAGTTGCGTGGGAGAAGCGAGGCAGAGAGAACACCAGGCGGGCAGCAGAGTTCTGGATGAGCTGGAGCGGACGGGTGGCGGACGCAGGGAGGCCAGCCAGGAGGGAGTTGCAGTAGTCTAGGCGGGAGAGTACCAAGGCCTGGACCAGGAGCTGGGTGGCGTAGTTGGTGAGGAAGGGTCGGATTCTTCGGATGTTGCTCAGGAAGAATCGCAAGTGCGTGCCAGAGTGGAGATGTGCTGGGAATAAGAGAGGCAGGGGTCCAGGGTGACTCCGAGGTTCTTAGCGGAGGAAGAGGGAGAGAGTGTGGTAGATTCCAGAGGAACAGAGATGGAGAGATCAGAGGAGGGGAGGAGGAGGGAAAGAAAAGGAGGTCAGATTTAGAGAGGTTAAGTTTGAGGTGATGCGAGTGCATCCAGGAGGAAATAGCAGACAGATAGGTAGAGATACGGGAGGAGATGGTGGAGTCAGAGGAGGGAAGGAGAGGAAAATCTGAGCATCATCAGCATAGAAATGGTATGAGAAACCATAGGATGCGATGAGGGGCCCAGGGAGCGGGTGTAGAGAGAGAACAGGAGAGGACCCAAGACTGACCCTTGGGGACTCCTGTTAAGAGAGGGTGAGGTGTGGAGGTTGCTCCACGCCAGGTTACCTGGTAAATGCGGTTGGAGAGGTAGGAGGAGAACCAGGCCAGAGCAGTGCCAGAGATCCCCAGGTCAGCAAGAGATGATAGTAGAATAGAGTGATCAACAGTGTCAAAGGCAGCAGAGAGGTCGAGGAGAATTAGGACAGAGGAGAGAGAGGCAGCTCGGGCAGACTTAAGTGAGTTGGTGATAGACAGGAGGGCGGTTTCAGTGGAGTGAGCAGAGCGGAAGCCAGATTGGAGAGGGTCGAGCAGAGAGTGGTTGGACAGGAAAGCAGAGAGCTGGCGGTGTACAGTCCACTCAAGGGTTTTGGAGAGGAAGGGTAGGAGGGAGACAGGACGGTAGCTCTGGAGGGAGGTGGGGTCGAGGGTAGGTTTTTTGAGGATGGGAGTGATAGAGGCCTTTTTGAAGGCAGAGGGAAAGAGACCAGAAAGTAGAGAGGTGTTGAGAAGGGAGGAGATGAAGGGAAGTAGAGCAGGAGCAGCAGTGGGTTGTTAGTGGAGGCTTGGATTACAGATTGGAAATAGGTACATTTAGCTTTATTGTTAAAGTTTTCACACATGGCAATACTGTCCTACAATTACTAAATTATATTGTGATCATAGATTCATTTTAAAACTGAGAGTTAACAAATGCCTATCGCTAAAGTATACTGCAGATACTAATCCTTTCCAATTACTGGTATATTAAAATTAAGGACTATATAACGATAATGCTGTAACTCATTTTTAGAAGGCATTCTTTGTTCTTGTCCAAGTGGCTGCAGTGACATTGTAGATGCTATAACGAGTTACTGTAAATGAGATACTGTTTTAGAAGACAGATTTCATTTAGTAAACATGTATTTGAATGTTTTCGAAATTAAAAGTAGAAATACAAAACTGGCATTTCTTTGTGAACATGCGTAGTGAAAACGCCAATTCAGAAACCGTCAAAATCAACCAAGGTAGTAAATCCGCTGAATTTCCCGTTATACAGTGTATATATATGAGTTGAATTGACAGCAGAACTGGCAGAAGGCACAGGTGTTGTCATCCATCCATCAACAGTCCAAAGCACCTTTGACCATTGTTCCATAGTCTAGTTTCTGTGTTCTTGTGCATATTTTAGCCTTTTAGTCTTGTTCCCCTTTCTTAACAGAGGTGTTCTTACTGCAACACCATCCTTTGAGTCCTCAAGTATCGCTCATCCTTGTTAGACAGCTTTTTGGGTGTTCCAGTCCTGGGTTTGTCAATTACAGATGATGTTTCTCTATACTTGTTGATTATGCTTTGGATACCACACCTTGAAAATCGAGTGATGCAAGCTATTTCACTCAATGTGTTTCCTTCTTAATGCATGTCAAAGTTGTTATATAATAGTAGAAAACACTAGTGGAGGCTTTGAGTAAATTGCTGATGCTCATAATGCATCACAGTAGAAAAATGCAACATGTCTAAGACTTTTGCACAGCATTGTACATACTGGTTTAATTGGATCCTTTTTTTTGTTGCAGTTGCTGTTTTTGCTGTTAAATGACCTTGACAAATCCATTGAGTAATAGTGTTGAAAATGTAATCTATTCAGTTGTGGAAGGCTAATGGCTTTTTTGTTATTTTGAACATACAGAATATATACTGTATATTGAAGTTTTTATTGTTAAAGATCCCACCTATTTCTCAATTTCTCTGGTGAAATTATTAAAGTGTCACCTTAAACTTTGTTGAGGGTAGGGCACAGCTTTCCAGAGCAAGAATAGTGCAATTAGATAATTGTTTAAAATGTATGCCATCAGTCTGTCCAATCGCCTACAATCCCTATACTAATCTCATCCAATCTAATGCTAAGGGTCAGGCCTGGACAGTGAATTTTGGATTTGGATCTGGTCAGATATTGCATGTAAAGCAGCAAAACCATCACCAGCTTGCTTGCCTGCCTGGCATCCATAAAAAAGAAATGTACCTGTAATCAGTGTTTAACCTCACCTCAGCCTTTCGGGTTCTGAGTAGAACTTTCATCATTATCATTATCCCTGTTGAGTTTAGAATATTATAACTCTCACTGATACAGTGGCTTCATTTCCAATACAACAAAACAGAACAGTTTGAGACCAAAATCTAATGTCTTTGTTTCCACTGGCCAAGAAAAATGTGTTTCAGTGCTTTAACTTAACGTGGCCAACCTCGGAAATTATTGTCCTGCATCAAAAGGTCACTGGGGGTTTGTGGGATAGTATTGTGCTGTGTTTTAACACTAGAACCGCCACGGCAGTCATTTTGTCAGACTTTTCCTAAATACATGTATTAAATACCCTGACGGCGTTTAAAAGGCAGGCTCGTGAAAATAAGGACATTATAATCCCGCCCACCTAGAACCACCAAAGCAGTCATTTTGACTGCCTTTTACAATACATGTTTTGATTTTGAGTATAACCTACAATATTCTATTTTTTTATATACAAGCCGCCTGTTATCTCTACTGGACCTGGCAGCCATCAATTCCTTCATTTTTGTACAAGGAGTGCACCTGGGAAAATATTCTTAGGAGAAATTTCATCTTGAAGCTAGCCACAGCGCTTTGGCAGAAACATTTCGATCAGAAAACTGCAAAGCAGCAGGCTGCAGCAGTTCAAACTCTGCATATGATTTTAGACAGCCTTCTCAAAATCCAATAGTTCGAACCCTCTAAAGAAAATTGAACGTGAATCTGGACTGAATCTGTGTTCGCCAAGGATTTTCTCAAACATGCATATATTCTGCACAGCGCCCATCAACTGTTTTCTGGATTTCAGAGACCAGATTGTTTAAAAAAAAAAAAAAAAAAAAAAAAGTGTTTCTTCGTTCTCCCACACGCCACAACAATTATCTTATTTTGGCCAAACTCTTCCTGACAGCCATTGCAGTAGTGAAACAAGCATGAAATGTGTAGCTGTTCCCCTATTGGCTTCTTATCCAGCACATGCCTCTCTGCTACGTGATAATGGAGTTCCATTGTGGCCAGGTCTAGCCACATCGGGTACAATACAGCAAACCAGGCCAGAAAAAGCGGCCGGGGCCAATGTGGCCAGCAGTGGAAACACCCTTTTTTTAGGGCTGGGGGCCAGAAACAGGGTATACCTCTACATATTCTATTAAAATCCAAAATAACAATACATTGATGTGGTAAAAAATGATTAGTAAAACACGATACAAAGGTTCTAATTGCTTTCATACACTTTCAGCGTTCTGGTTCATAATTGCTGTATTGTTTTTGTAAATCTTTTTCAGCATGCATGCAGTGTTCGTGCTAGGCCCCTGAAATGAAAAATGTCCCGCTGAATTTCTCTTATGCGCCCGTGTGTCCCCCTTCCCAGACTAGATGCAATACCAATACGCAGTAAATTAATGCATTTTGTATTAACATGACATGTCTGACGACATGCTAATATTTTTTACTTGTTTGTTTACACTTGCGTTTTCATAATTAAACTCCCATGCTTTTATTCTCCAGTCCAGTAGAATGTGCTTGCTCCCTCCCTGGTTACAGTCAGTTTCACAGTAAAGCCTTCACGACAAATTCATCAGGCTTGTTAACAACATGGCCCGGTGCAAATATAACCTTGTGTCCCTGTTACACCCGACCATATTACTTCTGTAAGAATAAGTAATCAGCTTCGGCAGTGACTGTTGAAATGAAGGTTATTATATTTGTGCTTAAAAATACTGTGAAATTCATCCACTGTAAACTTATCTATTTGCTAGACAAAATATCTGTCTGATGTTTGGACATATGGAGTGACCTAGCAAGTGAATGGGAGAAATGTGTACTTCTGCATACTGCAGTACAATTTATAGACAAAGTGCAGTAGATTTGTGAAACAAAAACCGCATTGTTGATTTAAAAAAAAAAAAAAAAAAGTAGCCTACGGTAACGTTATAAAATATGTGAAATGTGGCTTTTCTATGAGAAAAAAAGGGCCAAAATAATTCAGTATGTGTTAAGCACCAACTGTCTCTTGGCCATTTCGCCAGTAGGCCTTATAACGGCATGATAAAAAATATATATACAGTGTTTGATTTTATACAGCACTGTATATAATACATCTTGCATTGAGAAAACACCACTGGAATCAGAATAAAGGAAATTATTATGTAATACAATTCACGTGCAGTCTCGGTTTTGGTAAGTAGCATTTTCAAAACCGTATCATGTACAGTATTAAAATATGTTAAAATCTAGCAAATCCACAAAACTAACGAAATACATATTGTATATTTGACATTTTATTTCTAGTGTTCTGTGTAACACGGGCTATCGTTTAACAGTACCTGAAGCAGATATACACGTTTATCATATGTGGCAATGTGCCCCGCCCTAGTGTGCATTTCTGTGTTATATGTTGCGTGTGGTGTGTTAATGTTGGTGTATAGATATTGCTGCACGGGATATAAATGGGTGTGTGTAGCACAAGTTATTTAAAATGTATAATTGTATTTAGGCACGGGGATTGCACTTCACGTGCATTTAAAGTATTTAATATGTGAGCATGGGGTTGCACAGAATTAGTTCACGTGCTGGGATTCAAGTGAATAATTCATTAGTAATTGAATCCCGGCACAAAAGAATATATAGATGCACAAAGCACTCACTCGGGGTTGTAAGTTTGAGAGTGTTTGAGAGTGGGTGAGAGAGAAAGGAGAGAATTTAAAATAACAATTGCTACTACGTGCTGGAGAACCAGCACGGTACTTGTTTGTGTCTGTTCGTCCACTCGTTTGTCTGTCTGTTTATTGTCTGTTCGTTTTGGCTACTGTGCCGTTTTATTTTACGAAGTGTTTTTCCCTGTGCCGCAGCTTTTTTAACTCTATTATCACTCGCAGTGCTGTCTGTTTATTTCTGGTCTGACGTCATCTCTAAAGCCAGCCTGTCACACGTGGTGTCAGAACCGGGACAACAGTGCCTCCGTGACTCAGGCCAGAAAGAGTACTGCGGGGAAATAAATAAATAAATAAATAAATAAATAAACAGGACTGTTTGTTTAAAAAAAAAAAAAAAAAAAGGGAAAACACAGCAGAAGACAGCAACAGCAGGAATGGAGAGAGGTCCCGGAGCATCCACAGCCCAGGATGGAGGAGACAGAGCCTTTCCCATCCTCTGAGGAGATGCTGGACTGGGTGTCGGACCCAGAGTGGAACTGGGAGGACCTCCCGAAGGTTGTTGACCTGCTGTGGGCCAGAGATGGGGAACATTGGGAACAACACTACTCCCCAGTGCCCTTTGTGAACCCGGAAGCCGTGGTGATCAACTACTTGGCTGCCGATATGGGACTGCCCCAGCAAGTTGCATTCCAAGTAGGAGGAGCCAAGCCTACTTGCATCCTCACTGGGCTAAGGGAAGACTACTTGCAGCTCCCATCTCCACCAGCAGAGGAAGAATGCCTGCTGTCCCCATCTCCACCAGCAGAGGAAAAATGCCTGCTGTCCCCATCTCCACCAGCAGCGGAAGAATGCCTGCTGTCCCCATCTCCACCAGCAGCGGAAGAATGCCTGCTGTCCACATCTCCACCAGCAGAGGAAAAATGCCTGGTGTCCCCATCTCCACCAGCAGCGGAAGAATGCCTGCTGTTCCCATCTCCACCAGCAGCGGAAGAATGCCTGCTGTCCCCATCTCCACCAGCAGCGGAAGAATGCCTGCTGTCCCCATCTCCACCAGCAGCGGAAAAATGCCTGCTGTCCCCATCTCCACCAGCTGAGGAAGAATGCCTGCTGTCCCCATCTCCACCAGCAGAGGAAGAATGCCTGCTGTCCCCATCTCCACCAGCAGAGGAAGAATGCCTGCTGGTTTCCCCTTCCGAGCCAGAGGGAGAGCCGCACCAGTCCCCTGCAAGTGAGGGAGAGCCGCACCAGTCCCCTGCAACAGGGGGAGACTACACGCTCCTCCCACCTTTGTCGCCAGGAGACTACACGCTGCCCCCACCTCCGTCGCCAGGAGACTACACTCTGCCCCCACCTCCATCGCCAGGAGACTACACGCTGCCCCCACTTCCGTCGCCAGGACACTACACGCTGCCCCCACCTCCGTCGCCAGGAGACTATACGCTGCCCCCACCTCTGTCGCTTCTGCCACTAGTAGCAGAGCAGCAGGAGTTGTCTCTGCTTCCACCACCTCCACCAGGAGCAGAGCAGCAAGAGCTGCCTCTGCCTCCACCGGCAGGAGCAGAGCAGCAAGAGCTGCCTCTGCCTCCACCACCTCCACCGGCAGGAGCAGAGCAGCAGGAGCTGCCTCTGCCTCCAACACCTTCACCGGCAGGAACAGAGCAGCAGGAGCTGCCTCTGCCTCTACCACCTTCACCGGCAGGAGCAGAGCAGCAAGAGCTGCCTCTGCCTCCACCACCTTCACCGGCAGGAGCAGAGCAGCAAGAGCTGCCTCTGCCTCCACCACCTCCACCGGCAGGAGCAGAGCAGCAGGAGCTGCCTCTGCCTCCACCGCCAGGAGCAGTACAGCAGGAGCTGCCTCTGCTTCCACTGGCAGGAGCAGAGCAGCAGGAGCTGCCTCTGCTTCCACCACCTTCACCGACAGGAGCAGAGCAGCAGGAGCTGCCTTTGCCTCCGCCACCTCCACCAGCAGAGGGTGATTACCTGCTAGTTCCGCCTCCACCAGCGTGGGAAGACTGCTTGCCGTTCCAACCTCCTCCACCACCAGAGGAGCTGGAGCTACCTCTACCACCCGAGGGAGTGGAGCTGCAGCTGAGTTTGCCATCGCCTGGGGATGCCTTCACGTCACCGCCCAAGGATGCCCATCACCCGGGGTCGCTGCCAGCCCTGCATGGCAGCAGGAAGTACTGTGGCCGGAACCCCACCCAGGGGAGCTGCCGGCCACGAAGAAGGGGGAGGAGGTCCGGAGACCACCAACCCCAGCAGCAGTTTCGCTGCTGGATATCGTGGGGGAGGTCAGGAGACAGAAGTACTGTGGCCGGAGCCCCACAAAAGGGAGCTGCCAGCTATGAAGAAGGGGGGGGGGGGTCTGGAGACCACCAACCCCAGCAGCCTTTCCACTGCCAGGGGTACAGCGGGATGAGAAACTCACCCCATTGACAGCACGTCTGCTGACTGCATGGCCAGTAGCTGCCTGGCTACTGGCAACATTGCTGCCTATGAACCCCTTGAAGTCCCAGTTCTTGGCCTGGGACTTTAAGCGAGACTTTGGGGATTTTAAGGGGGGAGGTGGCTATTGAGGCCATGTGTGCTGCGCACAAGAGGGGGTGGGGTATGTGGCAAAGTGCCCCACCCCTGTGTGCATTTCTGTGTTATATGTTGCGTGTGGTGTGTTAATGTTGGTGTATAGATATTGCTGCACAGGACATAAATGGGTGTGTGTAGCACGAGTTATTTAAAATGTATAACTGTATTTAGCCACGGGGATTGCACTTCACTTCACGTGCATTTAAAGTATTTAATATGTGAGCACGAGGTTGCACAGAATTAGTTCACGTGCTGGGATTCAAGTGAATAATTAATTCGTAATTGAATCCCGGCACAACAGTATATATAGATGCACAAAGCACTCACTCTGGGTTGTGTGTTCGAGAGTGGAGAACTAGTGAGAGAGAAAGGAGAGTGTATTTAAAATAACAATTGCTACTACGAGCTATAGTACCAGCATGGTACTTGTTTGTGTCTGTTCGTCCACTCGTTTGTCCGTCTGTTTATTGTCTGCTCATTTTGGCTACTGTGCCGTTTTATTTTACGAAGTGTTTTTCCCTGTGCCGCAGCTTTTTTAACTCTATTATCACTCGCAGTGCTGTCTGTTTATTTCTGGTCTGACGTCATCTCTAAAGCCAGCCTGTCACACGTGGTGTCAGAACCGGGACAACAGTGCCTCCGTGACTCAGGCCAGAAAGAGTACTGCGGGGAAAGAAAGAAATAAATAAATAAATAAATAAATAAATAAATAAACAGGACTGTTTGTTTAAAAAAAAAAAAAAAAAAAAAAGGGAAAACACAGCAGAAGACAGCAACAGCAGGAATGGAGAGAGGTCCCGGAGCATCCACAGCCCACAGTTCAAACCTTTTATTTTTCTGTACTTCTGTATAAACCGCGCAGCAGCGCTTTCATTCACTTTTTCACTATTTTCGCAGTGCTGTGTGTTCATTTCTGGTCTGACGTCACCACTAAAGCCAGCCTGTCACATCATATCAAAACATCAATGTGTGTTAAAAATAAAGCAAAAATTGTTTTGAAAACTGTCCAAAATATTTATTTAGTACCACTTGCCAATCTATTGCAAACGTTTGTCATGTAATCAACGTTTAATCGCGAACTGATGTGACAGAGAGTTCAGTGCACACATGACTCATTTACATATTAAATATGTACGTTTTAAATAAGCCCTGTTGTTTAAATGTCATATAAACAGTTGGGCAGTTACTGCAGTCTTTGGGATACAAAAAAGACTAGTCTTTAACTCATTTTATTACCTGTGTGCGTTCGTGCCGGCAAATTGATATTTATTTTTTTCATTGACCCGATTAAAGTTTATTGTATTACTCAAGTACTATTGGTTCATTTCAAAATACAGAATGTATGGCCAATCAGAAACCGAAGTATTGCCATGCGGTCTAATTTGACAAGCTGTTACATCTGTTGTGAGAGTAAGAGTTATTAGCTTTCAATCCAGTGAAAAAATATGGATTGTTGGCTCAATACTAGGTCATTACTAGCAAAGGGCGATCAAGACGAAATACCGTCAGAGATTAAAAACGGCAAAAATGTCTTGCAACTGAAGCACTCTCCAATTTCCCTGCCACCATCAGTGATTTGTGTGGTAACAAAAACGGACACCAATCACACTACTAAGCGTTTTATTACTTTTTTTTTAATTAGCATCAGTACTGTACATTTTAGTCACTAAGAATTAAAAAATGCCAATAATATGTTTTTGTAATGAGGTCAACTGGGTAGTGCGTGGGTAGTGAACTTTTCTTTGCCTTATTTTCTGTAATATTATTATCAATAAAAATACATGACTGCCATTTGGTATCACGGAATAGTCCTATGTCATTTCTGAGTGATTGAGGCGAGCACTGAGGTTTCATTGATTTTAATTAATTAGTAATTACAGTAAAATGATGATGTTGCCAACAACTAGAAACCTGTTTGAGGGACTATTTTTATCTTCATCTAGACAATGTGGGGAAGCTATAAAAAAAAGGCCAACAAGATGCTTGGATATATTGTGAGAAGTGTTGAATTTAAATCAAGGGAAGTAATGTTAAAACTTTACAATGCATTTGTAAGACCTCACCTAGAATATTGTGTACAGTTCTGGTCACCTCGTTACAAAAAGGATATTGTTGCTCTAGAAAGAGTGCAAAGAAGAGCAACCAGAATTATCCCGGGTTTAAAAGGCATGTCATATGCAGACAGGCTAAAAGAATTGAATCTATTCAGTCTTGAACAAAGAAGACTACGCGGTGATCGGATTCAAGCATTTAAAATCCTAAAAGGTATAGACAATGTCGACCCAGGGGACTTTTTTGACCTGAAAAAAGAAACAAGGACCAGGGGTCACAAATGGAGATTAGATAAAGGGGCATTCGAACAGAAAACAGGAGGCACTTTTTTACACAGAGAATTGTGAGGGTCTGGAACCAACTCCCCAGTAATGTTATTGAAGCTGACACCCTGGAATCATTCAAGAAGCTGCTTGATGAGATTCTGGGATCAATAAGCTACTAACAACCAAATGAGCAAGATGGGCTGAATGGCCTCCTCTCGTCGGTAAACTTTCTTATGTTCTTATCCAAAAGTAAATATATATGTTGTTTCCGTTATAATACTGTAACTTTTATAATTGTATCCATCACAGACTTCAAGGCTTGTGCGTTTTGTTGTTTTCATTTTATTATGACTATCTCAGATGGGGGTACGCGGTGGACTACATTCTTTGGAAAGGGGTATGCAGCTTAAAAAGATTGAAAACCCCTGTTCTAATGTGATTTGGTACAATGAATATCCTCTACTCAGTGATACACCAGCGTCACTGTGACACATTTCCCAATATTTTCCCCAAAAGTGACAGTGAGTATTGTAGAGACACCTTGGTTGTATCTACAGCTTTACAGTTTTATTTTTTGTTCAGAAACAAAATGTCATTGAACTCTGTTGGCATATTTAAAACAAACAAAAATAGGAAATGGTGGTTGGTTCTGAATCAAACATATTGACCCCCTCGCTGAAGAAAACGTCCCCCTAAAATTGATAGGGGGCCACTTTGACCCTCAGTCTGTAAGTTCTGGAGCAAACACTGTGCATGCTGCACACAATGTTTTATATATATATATATATGTTTACTAAGATGGATGTAGGATGTTTGTTTCACCGAGAGCTTGTGACTCGTATAAAGTGTTCAATTGACATTAGAAACAGTTGCAAATTGCATTACAAACTGTTCTACCAAAACACCCACACACCGGCTGTAATTTTCAAGTGCACATTGATGTGATTTACTGTATAGTGAAACACCCTTCCATTTTACTAACACTTCCCCTTACACTTATGGGTGCCTTTTAGCTAGATGTACTACTTCTGTTTCCCATTTGCTCTCTGTCTTAATATTTTTCATAATACTCTGAAACAAACAGTGTTTAGGGCATGGGCTGGATTACCAAACCGCAGTGCTGATGTTCAATATTTGGAATCCTTTATAAAACAAGACAAAGTTCCGGGATCAGTCTGATTCTAGGAACCAGATGAGCAGGGAACGAATAGCCTCCTTCACTTGTGATAATTTACCAGAAAGATGACTGACCTTCAGCTTGGGATGCCCAGCTGTCCTCTTGGTCGATTTTTATCTTGCTGGATTAAATATTTTCCAGACCAATGGCCAAAAAGCCAGACGGCCGGACGGAATTCATTGCATCGACTCAGATTATGCTCTGCATGGAAGCCAGCAATAACCTGTTGCATATTTCTGAGTGCAAACCCCTTCTGAGTCATAGTCCTCATGTGAAGAGGCTGTCCTGATGGAGAAGCCAGGCTGAGGTCACAGGAGACCTTGCCTGAGACTAGATTACTGTGTCACAGTAGTTCAAAATGCAGTTAAAAAACTGTGTGAAGGACCAGGATTGCACATCAGGTGCTAATATGCAGACCATTGCAGACCTCAGCTGAAATTCAAATACGGCTCAGCGTTTTTTCAGGGCATCATTTCATCCATGCTCCGTCTTGAAATTCTGTTTATTATTCCCCCAAGAGGGCATACAGTATGAGGGGCTCTTGTGAGTACAGTATGTCACACTTACATTTTCAGATATATGTAGAAAACCTATAATCCAGTTGTAATGGATTGGCTGGATTAATTTGCAGTTCTTGAGTTGATATGAATCTTGGCCATGGTGAGCTATTGTTTTATTCATACTAAAGGCTAAGGAACTCGTCACCTAAATTTCATGAACATTTTTATCTACGTTTGTTACAAGAAGTGACCATCTTTCCATGTGTCTTGCTTTTTTACCTATATCTTAACCTCTCATCGGATTTTGATGAAATGTTAAAGATGAACCCCATAATCCTCAAGACATGTCTTTCTGAACAGATCCTATGATGTAGACAAAAGTTATATATTATGTTTCTGTATTTCAAGTAAATAGAGTAAACATGTTAATGTGTGTAGTTGTTTATGCTACTTTTTTAGTGTTATTGTAATGATTGTAATTACTGCAGCATTATTGTAACTGTAATTGCACAAAACCGCATTGTAATTGCAATTTCAGCCAACAATTATGCTGTAATTGTTTTGGAGACCATTTAATGATCCCATTTTGTAGGTGTCGCTTTTTAACACCTACAGAAAACTGATGCCAGATTTAATTTTAAAACACCACTAATTTGAAAGCAGATAAGCTGATGAGAGCTTTGATAGCCATTGGTGCTCCACTGGGCCTGGGGCAACAATGAAACATGTGGTGCTGTAGTTCTAGTACATTGAATTATGAATGACCTACAGTAGATATAGCCATTTGATTCATCAGGACTTTAAGGTTATTTGAGTTTAAAGGTAACCGTGTAGTGTAGTGCAATATCGGAGATTCCCTGTCACAGGGGAGCACACTGGGACCTTATTGTATAAGGCATGTCATCCCGTGCAGTTCGAGCGAGAGGTTCTGGCTGCTCAAACGGTGTGAAATGACTTCTCTTATACAATAACAGACAACATATTAACTTATTGTAAACACACCAATGAAGATTGTACTCAGGAATAGGTTTAAAATGAAAACAAATTGTATTTTTGTAAAACCCTCCCAGTCGTGAAATCGTTCAGTCTGATTTTGGATATGCCATGGTGAGACTATAGTATTTATTAAAAACAATGTGTTTTTAAAAGTTTCTATTGATTTCGGAAGTATTTTCATCTGAGAAACAAGTGTCAAGTTCAAAATGTAAAGAAAGAATGAAGTTAATAGGATGTGCCATTTTACAAAAGGTACCAGGTATTTTAGTATTATTTTAATATTGAAATTACTTGTGTTCTATAAACGAGATAAAATATGTACACCGGATAAGAGATACCGGAATTTTGGCAAATACTGCACTGTGATTGATTGATTTCTTATGTGTGATTTATAATAAATATAGAAGTCAAAAATAGTAAGATTTGAACCAAACAAACCAGCAAACTCCAGCAATACCAAGCAGCACCCTTTCCTGAAATGCTGGAGTTGGGTTATTATTATTATTATTATTATTATTATTATTATTATTATTATTATTATTGTTATTATTATGTGGCTCAATACTACTCTCTTGTCAAATTTATTTTCTTACAAGCATATTTTTTTCTCAATATTACTCGTTTTAACAGTTAACAAACCATCTTGGCAGAAGATTAAATAAAACAAAAACAGCAGGTGTTGAATAATTCATGTGTACTCTTTTTAAATGAATATTTAATGCCTTTTCCTCCAGGCCTGTATAAACAGTGTCTTTGTGTAAGACAGGGGGATGGGGGTCTAAACAACCCCCCTTTCCAGGCTACAGGATATCTGCAGCTAAACTCAGAACAATACGCTCTCCCTGCACAGGCCTCCATGTGTAATTACCAAATCATCTAATTTAGAGAGAGAGAGAGAGAGAGAGAGAGAGAGAGAGAGAGAGAATTGCGTTCTAAAGTAAAGATGTTCCTGCAGTAGAAAAGGACGACTGGACACCGCTGGGTTTAAACACAGGCGTGTGCAGTAATGACTGCGTTGTCCCCTGAGGTAAACCATGACAGGCAAGATTGACTGTAGCCATGAATTATAAGTGGTGATGCAGCCGTTTTCCTGATCAAACAGCAGGAGATCAAAGGGAAAGCCGTCCTGGAATCTCAGAACAGAGGCTGTTCTTTTTCCCAAATGCTGCAGCTCTCCACCAACGGATTCGCTCACTTAATATTTATAGCTAGGGCACTGCGTTTTCCACTACCTTTTTTTTTTTTTTTACCCATAATTTAGTCCTCTATCCACACGATGTCAATATGGCCTCCACAGTAAGCCACGTAATGAGCAATCATTAAACAATCATCCCATTGGATTGCTTTAACCATTTGAATTGCTCATCCCATTACTACAAAGTACATATTAGCAGATTAATGAACAGAACGCTGTAGATGACTACTGACATTTGTTTAACTATTACATCCCTGTGAATACGTATAACAGGTTTTTATAAGGAACTTTTTTTCAATATTATTTCAGAGAACTCATAAGTATAAATACAGTATAGTTAATATAACAATTTATTGGAATCTGGGCATTTGATAGATTCTGTAACATACTTTAGCTGTGCCTTATTTATTTATGAATTTGTTTTATTTTACTGGTTTGGTTTTGTTCTGGCCTGGTTCTCCTCCTATCTCTCCGACCGTACCTCACCCTCTCTTAACAGGAGTCCCCCTAGGATCAGTCTTGGGTCCTCTCCTGTTCTCTCTCTACACCCACTCCCTGGCCCCCCTCATTGCATCCTAGTTTCTCATACCATTTATATGCTGATTATGCTCTGATCTTCTCCTCCCCCCCACCTTTGACCCCACAACCCCCTCCCATATGTCTACCTGTCTGTCTGCTATCTACTCCTGGATGCACTTGCATCACCTGAAACTCAGCCTCTCTAAATCTGACCTCCTTTTCTTCCCTTCCTCATCTTCCCCCTCCTCTGATCTCTCTATCTCCATTCCTCTGGAATCTACCACGTTCTCTCCCTCCTCCTCCTCAGCCAAGAACCTTGCAGTAACCCTGCACCCCTGCCTCTCCTACTCCCAGCACATCTCCACTCTAGCATGCACCTGCCAATTCTTCCTGAGCAACATACAAAGTATCTGACCCTTCCTCACCAACTGCTCCAGGCAGCTCCTCGTCCAGGCCCTGGTACTCTCCTGCCTAGACTGCTCAAGCTCATCCAGAACTCTACTGCTCGCCTGGTGTTCTCTCTGCCTCACTTCTCCCACACTACTCCACTGCTCTGCTCACTCCACTGGCTCCAGATCACCACTGGCATCCAGTTCAAGACTCTTGTACTGATGCCTTGACCAGGCTGCACCCAGCTACCTCCAGACCCTCATCTCTCCCTACACCCCCACCCGACCTCTTATCTCCGCCTGCACAAGAATTTTGGCCGTACCTCCTCTACGCTTCCCTGCCTCCAGAGCCCGCTCCTTCTCCACCCTCTCCCCGCAGTGGTGGAATGACCTTCCTGGAGATGTCAGGACTGCCTAGTCTCTGACCACCTTCTGGCACCTCCTCAAGACTCACCTCTTCAGACAGCACCTGTAAAACTCTTCCCTTCTCGACAATGTAACACTCTGCCTTTAATGCACTTTAACTTGCACATATCTGCTCCCTATTTTAGAATGGTCACTCCAGAACAATTTAAAGACAGACTTGTCGCATGGAATTAGCATGGTCCTGGATGTCCTTGGTGGCTCAACACCTTATTGACAGTGTCATGGCAGGTGTTCCTAGTTTGTTCCCCTGACCTAATGAACCAGAAGGTTGTGATCTGGCCTGCTGCATTATTTAGCAAGCACTGCCTTGTAATGAAGCCTGTTTAAGCTGCAGAGGGGCAATAGTATTATCGGCGTCAGCACTCCCACCAGTGTAATTACCAATCGCAAGAAACAGTCAGCCATTTCTTTCACTTTGTCCTGAGCAGTTTCTTATTGATTTTTGAAAGGTGGTCCACAGAAGCAACCATCTAATTGTCAGAAACGCCCCATTTAATGTGTGATTTAAAGTTGTTATACACTGGCATGGAAGGGGTTTTTTTTTGGTGGTACCTTGATTATGTATATGAAATACACCTGTGTTCAAGAACACGCGTCTCTTGCTCGGGAGAGAAGTGGAAACTGAAGGAAAAAAAGAAGAGAGCTTTTTTCAGTTGATCCTATTAAAAGGGATCACAAACATATTTATCGTAAAGTACTTGGACCAGGAAGGCTTACAGACTTAATTTCAAATAAAACCACAAATGTCTTTGATACCATTGAAACTTCTTTAAAAAAATATTTAGTAAAACTATGACAGGTGTTTCAACTGGAAGTCTTTCTCAGTGTCGTCAATTGAAGACATAGAAAGACTTAGAGTTCGAAAGTTAATCATTGAATGGTAAAAGTTTATTTTAATATTACCACCATTTATTGTTTTACAGGTATACATTGCAATATTGTTTTACAGGTATACATTACAATATTGTTTTAGTTGAAAACAACAGTGGAGAATTAGAAAGGCCAATGATAAACTATTCAGTTGTGTAGTTATAGTGAAAGGAGGACTTCTGGTGGAAAAAGCTGTATTTTGCTATAGCCTTCCATGTTACAAAAAAATAGACAACAATACCAGATCTCTTATTAAATGCATATTTTATAGGTGAAATCCACAAAGCCTTACTTTAGTGTCATTACCACTAATGATCTGAAAAACTAGGAAACTAGAAATAAATTACTTAAGAATAATTGAGAATACTTAAGAGCTCTTGAATAAACATTTTCATTCTAGAAATATGATGCTAAAAGCACTTTGGAGTAAATGCCTTTGTTCTGCAGTGAATGTAAAGATATGAACTGGGGCCTCAACCTCAGGGTCGGGTACTTTTATAATATTGACCCAAGCTTGGGGGCCGAGTGTGGTGAGAAGGACTATAACTGGCTTTACCCTGTCATACAGCCCAACTGCACTTTCAAACAAACCTATAAAACACACTGTTCATTCAAGAGTCACTTGGTGAACTACACTGAGCTATGTTGCACTTTTGCTGTATCAGAATGCAAATGATACATCCCTCTATAGTGATATGATAGGTCCGAATCGTTACACCCCTAATGTTTAACTGTAAACGTCATCCATAACTAATGAACAATTGCTAATGCTGAATTGAAATACTGAAGTATTGAAAGAATCTACAATCTTAATTCAGCACTCTTCAGTGTTTATGAGTTATGGATGATTTGAATTTGAGTTGATTTTTTCAGTATACCAATGACAACAAATTTAGTGAAAGCCTACTTTGGAGATTTGCAATTTAGTTTTTCAATTTCAGAATTCAGCACTACATGGCAATGCCTAGAAGTTGAAATAATGGTAGATGCAGCATTTCTCCACTGGCTTTTACCATGACAATGGAAGTAATTATTAGGGCATCAAAATGGGTAGTGGGAGGAGAGCGCTTGGCTTCTGGAATGCAACTACCCCCAATTCGAGCATACATGGATGATATGACAACCATGACTACAACAGTAACCTGCACTAATCGGTTATTGGGCAAATTAACCAATAACATCGAATGGGCACGAATGCAATTCAAGCCCACTAAATTAAGGAGCATCTCTATAATTAAAGGTAAAGTAGTAGATAAAAGGTTCAACATTAATGGTGAGACAATGCCAACAGTGTCTGAGAAGCCAGTGAAAAGTCTTCGGAGATGGTACGACGGGGATCTAAAGGACACAGATCATGTGGGAGAAGTTAGACAACAAGCTGTGGAAGGGTTGAAGAGCATAGACAGCAGCTGTGGTGCTTTCAATTTGGTCTGCTACCAAGGCTGCTGTGGCCACTGACTGTGTACAAGGTTTCTTTGACAACAGTTGAGAAACTGGAAGCTTTAATCAGTTCATGCGTCAGGAAATGGTTGGGAGTTCCACGCTGCCTCAGCAGAGTGGGACTTTATGGTAATGGAATACTGCAGCTACCAGTCTCCGCTCTAGTGGGCGGCAAAGAAAGCCATGGAAGATGCAAAGGCTGCTCTTCGAGTCGGTGATATCATGGGGCAAGTTCAGCATGGAAGAGAGGGTCTTGGTCTCAGTTCAGCTTCTCCTACATGGCACAAGGCAACCCCAGCTCAACGGAGGAAGCTGGTAGTCAACGAGGTGCAAAAGCAGGAGGAGAGGATGAGGTGCGTAAAGGCCATTTCCCAGGCCAAGCAGGGAGAATTGATGCGACTGTGAACAACGTAAGATCGGCTGGCAAGACCTATGGACAATGGAACAGAGCAGGATCAGTTTCCTCATCAGGTCAACATATGATGTTCTCCCATCACTACAGAACCTAAACCTCTGGGTAGGAGAGGATCCCTCATTTCCTTTGTGTTCATCACATGCAACATTAAGGCACATTTTGACAGGATGTAAGGTGGGTCTTTGCCAAGGACGGTTTACTTGGCGCCATGACCAGGTGCTGCGATGTTTGGCCTTAGCATTGGAAGACAAGCGTAACATGACCAATAAGTTGCCACCAGTTCCATCAAAATATTACACACAAAAGACAACATTCCTTCGCCCAGGAGAGCAACCGCCAAGAAAAGGTGTTAAAACCAAGCCTCGCCCAGGACAACTGGAAGCTGCTAGAGATTGGACAATGTTGGCAGATGTTGGTCAATGGCTTATTTTTCTACCTGAGATTGCCACCACTAACCTTCGACCAGATATTGTCTTGTGGTCTGGATCAGCACGCCTTTTTCACCTGATAGAGTTAACAGTGCCATGGGAGGATGCTGTAGATGAGGCATATGAGAGGAAGAAACTTCAGTACGCTCAACTAGCCGCTGAAGCGGAACAGTGAGGCTGGAGAGTCCCGGTTTACCCCGTGGAGGTGGGTTGTCGAAGATTTGTGGCACACTCTACAACCCGGTTTCTCAGAGATGTCGGATTCAGTGGCCAAGAGTTGCGTGACACAGTGAAGAACTTATCTGAAGCAGCAGAGACTGCCTGTGGTTGAGACGGAAAGATTCTGGTTGGGGATCTCAAGCACAATAGAAAGCGAAAGAAACGCTAATGTACGGGTAAGTAAGCTGGGTTGAGTTGAGTGGGGGACGGAGGAGGGAGAATCACCGTCGAGCCCTCTTGAGGTGTTGTGGGCTAGTTGACGAAACACGGAGGATGGAAGGTGCCCACTTGAAGACCCCAGCGATGTACCCTACTTAGCTCAATCCAGACTGTTTTCATGCTGATGCGCTGGGAAGACCGCACTGTGGTTGATCCCTGGAGCCAGCATCGCAGCCGTTGTGTGTGCTGATGCACTGGGGAGGCATAATAAACTGATCCCTGGAGCTAGTATTATACTTCAGCCATCAACAGCAGGCAGAAGAATATCTACATCAGATGGAAAGAAACGCAAATGGATGGAGACGCAGATGGATCACATTAGTTTACTGTAAAGCGAAGTCTTAGTTGGTGCTTATATTGGTGAGAGCCGAGTTCAAATCAGCATGAAGTTTTATCATCTACTCTCATGTAATGGAAATCAGTACTTCTTTCCTGTAAACCCCACTGCTACATACACTATCATTATCATATTGTAGTTTGATGGCTGTCTATGGTGGCTCTGCATCAGCGTTATGTCAGGAGATTGCATTCGTCTTTCCCACCTCTGGGTTTTAACTTGCAGAATATGATATCAGTACTGTTACGTAATTTAAAAAAAAACTCATTCAAACATAGGTTTTAGGTAACCTTTAATTCCACCTTCTGTTTCTGCATTGTGCTCTCCTGCATTGAAGAGAAAATTAAACAGACGTTTTTGATTGTAATCATAAAAATGAAAATGTAAAATGAAAATGTAAACCCTACATGACAGATTATTATTTTAATTTCTACTTCCCGATTTGTATTTAATATAGACAAGCCTGACTAGGCTTGCTCTACATAGTAGTCACATTAAACATGAAATTAAAAATGTGTTAGCCTCTTCTTTTAATGAGGAAGAAATGAAACAAAACAGAGCACCGACCTAACAGATCAAGGAAAACCATTTTTTGCTTTTCACAGCACCCTCTGATACAAGCAGTCTGGGTAATCTGTTCCAATAATCTGTTTGAGTTCTTTGTGTTCTCAGTTTCAAGACCATACAGTGCAGTGCTCTCCCTCGTCTCCGGTTTGATCATTCAAAAATTTGGGTCCTTCACTGTTAGGATATGCTGACTGTAAATTGTACATGTACTGTTACTGCTTTCAATTATTTCACTTTGTGTAACACAGATGGTGAAATTTCAAGAAATCTCATCCATAACTATTGTAATGTCAAGTGGGTAGTTTTGACAAAGCATACTTACATAATAAATATTTATTTAATTATCATAGGACTCAGTATACATAAAGAATATTACTATTGCCACTCATCATGGCCGTATCATAAGTCAATTACCTGAACAAGGAGCAGACGTTGCACAATGAAATTGTCTTAACAAGTGCTACTTGGGCTCCCGAGTGGCGCATCCAGTAAAGGCGCTCCGTGCGGAGTGTAGGATGTGCCCTATAGCGTGGAGACCGCAGGTTCGAATCCAGGCTATGTCACAGCCGACCGTGACCGGGAGTTCCTAGGGGGCGGCGCACAATTGGCTGAGCGCTGCCCGGGTAATCCACGGCTTGCCGCACATAAGCGACCCCTGTGGCCGATAGGGCGCCTGTGGTTCTGCAGTGGAGCCGCCAGATGTGTGTTGTCCCCCGGCACTATAGGCCTGGAGGCATTGCTGTGGATCTGCAGTGCGAAAAATGACGGCTTGGCAGGAGCAAGTTTCGGAGGATGCGTGTTCCAGCCGCTGTTTCCCGAGTTGGCAGGGGGGTTGCGAGCGGTGAGCCGAGGATACAAAATAATAATTGGGCATACTAAATTGGGGAGAAAACCGGGGTAAAAAATTGGCGACGACTAAATTTAAAAAAAAAAAAAAAAAAGTGCTACTTTATATATCTGTACAATTAAATGCCAGTGCAAGTCTGTAAGCCCTGCCCTCTGCTGTTTGCTCGCAGGTATGGAGGGGTACCATTGCCAGGTTGCAATACCGGCGCATGCGTGCCGCCCTCACCATCATCCGCTTTTACCGGCGCTACAAGGTCAAGTCCTACATCCGCGAGGTCGCCCGGCGATTCCACAATGTCCTCAGCATGAAGGACAAGGGGAAGCACGTCAAGTGGCCCACGCCACCCAAAGTGCTGCGCAAGTTTGAGGAGGCACTGCAGGGCATTTATAACAGGTAAGGAGAATGCATTGTTCTAGGAGAGTGCTGGAGATCTGAGCATGGGGTGTGGATGACTG
Source organism: Acipenser oxyrinchus oxyrinchus (assembly GCA_030684275.1). Classification (NCBI taxonomy): domain Eukaryota; kingdom Metazoa; phylum Chordata; class Actinopteri; order Acipenseriformes; family Acipenseridae; genus Acipenser; species Acipenser oxyrinchus. The sequence continues at coordinate 11,794,905 of CM060266.1, forward strand.
CTGCTTATTGAGGAGCAGGGTAAGAGTGCCTATATAGCTTAGAATAGAGTGTTTAGACTACTGCACATTATTAAGGTGCAGGATAGTGACAGTGCTGGATAGATGAGAATGTTTTAACATCTGACAGTGCAGGGATGAGACTGTTTGTTTGGAAGACAGATCATAATACTAAAAGAAAATGTCTAATGTCTTCAGTGGTTCAACTAGACTGATAAACTTCTAGTCTAAACATTTATCAAAGAAGGTTTAAGGATTAGGATGTGTTAGGATTACCTTTGAGTTTTTTTTAATTGTTCTGGACAGAAGATGGATCCCCTGGTTCTTGCAATGCTGGGTAATTCAGAGCCTAGTTTCTGACACTGCTGCTTCCTCGTGTTACACTGGCAGTGCTGGAAGCTGGGAATGTGGAGGCCCCCCTGACTCCTGTGGGTCCCTTTCAAGTACGAAATGTAACCATTACCTAATGAGTGTTTACCTCCTAAAGGCCCGAAATCTGAATATTCTATACCAAAGCTGATCAGCCGAGCCTGTGACGCATTCATGCCCACCCCCGAGGGTATAAAGGACTGCACACACAGATCTCACTGCCATTTTTCCTTTGACGTGACAGGAGAGCCTATTCAGATAAATGTGTTACTTTTTCTGCTATAGATTTTTGCATTTATTGTGTTTTTACACAAATTATATGTGATATTAAAAATAATCACTGTATTAGTTTTACTAATTACGTGTATTTGTGCACTGCCTGTTGTTTGTTACGTCCCGCCATGCATGAGTCGTTCCTTCCCAGGGTTCAAGCAACGTAAGTTGGCTGACTTTGTGCTCTCCCCCAGGCTGCAATAGCTCCAGCTGGAGTTATTTTATTCTCGTTTTGGCTTCGGCCAAAATTACGAGACAGTTTGTATAAATTAAAGTAATTGTTATTACTGTATTTTGTTGAAATATTTATTTTCTCATCCTGTTTTTCTGTTTTCGCAGAGACAACGCTCAAGCCTGTCTGCAGCGTGTGCTGTGGCAGACGTGTAGTGACAGCAGCTCTGGGCTCAGCGCTGCGCAGGACCAAGAGGCTGCTTCGGTTGTAATTGCTTGAAATCTCTACCACAATCTCTGGATGCCATTTTGGTGACAATTTTTGCATCAGAGTACTCAATTATTTGGATGACTGGCACATTTGTGCCCAGTCTCCAACACTGTCACGGCCTCCGTCAACGGTTGGGCCTTACAGTGAATCATGCTAAGAGTCAGCTCACATCTTCTCAGACAGCCTCCTATCTAGGAGTGTGCTTGGACTCCAGGTCCATGCTGTCCACTCTGTCAGACTGCAGAGTGCAGACAATAACCGCCTTTTTAGAGCTATTTCATCTCAACCACTCATGGTAGTGACGGTTCAGAAACTTCTGGACTTGATGGCAGCAGCTTCTCATACCCTACTTTTGGGTCTCCTTCGCATGCACTCTCTGCAGGCCTGGTTCAACAGCAGTGTTTTTCAGCCTGCGTTGAACCGCGACCACCTATTGACCAGTGTCTCGCCACTGTCTAAAGGCACTCTCTTGGTGGAAACAGTCTGCCCATCTACGCCTCGGTGTAGAGCTGTGGAACCCCCCTTGGCAGGGTCTCTACGTCAGTGTTTTGGAACTGCAGGCAGTTTACCTGGCCTTGCAAAATTTTTTGCAGGAGGTTCAAGGGAGGCATGTGCTTGTCCGTACGGACAACACAACAGTGGTGGCTTGTATAAACCATCAGGGCGGTCTCAGGTTGCCCAGTCTCCATTATGTGGCCTGCAAGCTTTTGCTCTGGGCACACGAGATTCTCCCGAGGTGAGCTTCATTTGGGAGAGATTTGGGAGAGCTGATATAGATCTCTTTGCCTCCCAGGAATCGACCCACTGTCCGATCTGGTTCTCCATAAAATGAGGCGGGGACCTGCCGGCGATAGATGTCTTGACACACCAGTGGCGAAGGCGACTGTTATATGCCTTCGCATTGCTCACCATGCTTCCGCTGTGTCTGGAGAAAATCAGGCAGGACAGGGCCAAGGTGCTCTTAGTAGCCCATTACTGGCCCAGGAGACTGGTTTTCAGCCCTGATGCTGCTCCTGATCAGCCAGCTGTGGAGACTGCCTAAGCTCCACAACCTGATCAGTCAGGCATGGGGGACCTTATGGCATCCCGACCCATCGAGCCTGCAGCTCTGGGTCTGGCCCCTGAATGGCTGCATTTGAGCCATCTGGGTCTGTCCAGTATGGTTACTGAACCCTGCAAAATGCCAGAGCAACATCCACGTGTTCCCAGTGCGGGTACAAGTGGGGCGTCTTTCAGGCATGGTGCCTGCCTCGGGTTCGACCTGTCCCATGGCAGAAATCAACCCCCACATTAAAGGTCTATCTGGCAGCTATTTCAGCTTGCCATGTCAAAATTGAATCTCCCCAGGAGATCTCTTCCTTTTTTTCTTGTTTTTCTCAGCAATTTTTGAAAGGAGCTTGGCAGCTTCGGCCACCAGTGAAGGATAAGTTCCTTGCTGGAGGTTTAACATGGTGCTTGATGCTCTTATGAAGCCTCCATTTGAGCCCTTGCATTCAGCTGAGCTGAATTTTTTATTGCTCAAAGTAGCTTTCTTGCTTGCAATCACCTCTGCAAATTGGGTGAGTGAGATGCAAGGATTCTCAGTTGCAAAAGCCTGCTGAATTTTTGCAGGACAAAGGTTGCACTCGGCAGTCTGTGAAATTGGAGGCTTTCCATCTACAGATCTGACAGATAGTGGCAGCTCCATATTCTCTGTCCAGTGCATGCCCTTGTTTATTATATTGACAGGATGAAAAGTTGGAGGGTCCAAATGGATAACAGACACAGTCAGGACTGCCTATGAGCAAACCAACTTGCCCCTTCCAGAAAAGCTCACTGTCCATTCCGCCAGGGGCATGGCAACTTCCTGGGCTTTATTTCAGGGTGCATCTGTCAAGGACATCTGCAATGCAGCGGTGTGGGCTACTCCCCATACCTTCACTAGGTTCTACAGACTAAATGTCTGGCTTTGGAACTAGAGTGTTAAGGGTGGCTTCTGAGTCAACACTTAAAACACACAGGCATAGAGGTGAGTTTCTCCCTCAATTTTTAGCCCTAGCTACTTGCTACTGGGGTTCGTAATGGTAACACACAAGGCAGCCTCTCGGCTTAGCCTTGTAGCATTCCGGTTCTTCTGCAATATTGCGACAGCTTGGGTATACTCACCCATACGGTAATGGTTACATTTCGTACTTGAAAGGGAACGTTTATTATTATTAACGTATTATCATAACCACGGTTCCCTGAAATAGAAATGTAACCATTAACCTTCAAGGTCGCTGCATCCATGATTGCAGCAGGCTTGAAGGAAAATTGAAGCTGAGATTTGTGCGCACAGTCCTTTCTACCCTTGGGGAGGGCATGACTGCGTCACAGGCTCAACTGAGCAGCTTTGGTATAGAATATTCAGGTTTCTGGTCTTTAGGAGGTAAACACCCATTTGGTAATGGTTACATTTATATTTTAGGGAACCAGGGTTATGATAATAAGCTAAGGTTTAATTCTCTCACCCTCTCCTTCTTGTTTGCATTTGCTGTCCGGCAGGTGGAGGGCCAGCCATCTGATCCGCACCCTGCCGCCCGAGGACCTGCCGCAGGTCAGGGCGAAGGTCGCTGCCTTGGAGACGCTGAAGGGTCATAGGGCAGACCTGGGGCTTCAGAGAGCCTGGGAGGGCAACTACCTGGTGAGAGAGCAACACTGATCAATACCTGCATGCCATTACCTGCCAAGTACCGTCTCTGTGTCTCTTGACTTCTGTTTATCGTTGCCTCTCTCTTCAGAAGCGTGACAAGCCTGAGGCAGTCTCCTCCTTTACACTGGTGTCCAGTGAGCTGCAGCGGAAGGACAAGTTCATGAGTGTGCTCTTCTCCTGCCATGTACGCAAGGTATGGTCAGACACCCAGATTCCATCCCTGACCTGAGGAGAACATATACCCTGCCATACCCTACTCTGCATTAGCATTAGCAACAGCAGTTTCCTGAATAGGCAGGTCCAAGACTATGAACAGCAACGCCTTTTAATTAAGGAATACATTTTTTAATTCAATGGGAAGCTAATGTAAATTTAAATAGTGTCAGAAATACTAGGATTTGAGGTCTCAACACTTGGAGATGATTTCAAAATTATATAACTACATGAATTTAACCGTAGTATCATGTCTTAGAAGTATTGTTAACCTGCAAACCCTTCTCTGCTCTCCCATCCGCAGATAAACCGCTTCAACAAGGCGGAGGACCGTGCGATCCTCATCACTGACCGGCACCTCTACAAGATGGACCCGCTCAAGCAGTACAAACCCATGAAAAGCATTCCTCTCTACAACGTGAGTACTGCTCCACTGCAGAGCACCACATCCCTGGGCTTCTTCCTAGGAATCGGTTCTGGGAGCCCAGCTTACTCAGCGTTTTCTCTATTTCATGCTATTGCTTTCTATGTAAAGGCTGGTTAATTCAGTATTATCAGACTATACTTAAGTAATGTATGCATATGTTACCAGCGAATTGAGGGTGGGCCGGTGGATTGTGCCATCCTCATTGTTACCTTTGCTGAATTTGCCAAGAAAAAAAATGTCTTCTAAGGATTGCAGTGCATCCAGATCACGCTCCCTCCGGCTACAGTGCTGGTTTTCTGTTCCCACAATACGCTGCTCATTTCAATCAGAGCACCAGCATTGTTGCAGGAGGGAGCATGAGCTGGATACACTGCGGTGTTTAGAAGCAACATTTCTTTATTCTGGTGAACTTTCCTGAAAAATAGTTTTAAAAAAGTAATTCCCTAGTTTATTTACCTATGATACGTGAATAGAAAATGTAAAAACTATCTGGAATATATTGGAAAAAAATTGCTAAGGTATGGACAACACTGTATACAGCAAAGGAAAGCAATGTGTTTCTTGTAATTACAGCAGGGGGTTCTGTAACACTTTTTGGTGTTTTTATGTCCAGTCTTGACCCTTAAGTTCTTCTATACATAACTGACATCAGATTCTGGGCACTGCTCAGCACTGCTCCTGTAGTGTTTTTTGAACTCCACTGCTTCAGACTATGAACTATATCATTGGCAGTGAAACGCCTGAAAGATACAATAGGGTAAATCCCTCTGGGTTGTTTTTTTTTTTAAATTTATTTTTTAAACTTTGTTTTACTGTCGCCAATAAAAGTAGAGGATAACAATATGCAGGGCAATCGGAGAGGAGTGTGTAATCAAGCTTGTCTCGCTGTACTCAATCAAATATACAGCCGACAGCTAATCAGAGGGCAGGATTTTCGCCAGCTATGATCGTTTATTATATAATCTATAGTATTATAGTCTCTGCTGAATGTTTTTGGCCATTACCCAATGCAAGATTTAATAATTTTATGTTGCGTATTTTAATTAATTTATATGCACTCAGTGACATATTTTCATAATCAGATTATTGCGGTAAATCCTCTTTACAAAATCTGCCCTTGTTTAGTTTAAGCTCTTTACTCTCTTTGCTCAAATTTTGAATGCTGAGTGATAAGAAGAATGCTGCATGTTGTAATGGATCTCCTAGCGTCTGATGAGCTCATCATACTGACCTGTACTTGCCTCCTGACCACAGAGCTTGCTCTTTAGTTGAATGGTAAGACCGTATGGTTTGCAGTTCACATCCATCCCTTAGCTTTCCATTCAATTCCATGGGCTGAGATGCCAATTCATTACAATGTGAAATGTCCATAACCTAAGACTTGCGTTTACGTTATACAGCGCAGTTAACCCAGTTGTCATTGTATACATTGTGTACATGCTAATTACCATACTTTAAGTTATATTAATTGAAATAAATGCCTTACTGACAGTAAAGTAGACAAGGGTTTTTAAAAAAAATTCTAATTGATAGTAGTAAGCTTAAAAGAATAGTTTTTTTATCCTCTGCATTTTCCGTACCCCTTGATCCCTCCTCACTTCTCCACGATCACTCCTGGGAGTCTTTTCAGAAGCCTTTTTTGAATGAATAGTTGGTAAGCATGGGTACTGCTATAAAACCACAAGCATGAGAATGCTTTAAACTGCACGTATACCAAACACATTTAGATGTTTCACCCTTAATAACCTCTATGATGTTCCATCGCTAGAGCCAAAAAAAAAAAAAGGGTTATATTCAGGACAAATTTCTAGATGTTTAAGAAGCCAGCAACATTTTATAACAGTTTCATTTATCTCAGACTGTACTTTCAAATGAAGCTTTGTGAATAGATTCTCACTATGTGTAGAGCACCAGTCTGCACTGAAGACTCAAATATAAAGGCTGATGCATATCTGTAGTAATGTTATTAGCATTTGCTTTCTGAACATTAAGAACACTCTTCCACTGACATTGAAAATCTGGAAGCAGTTGGAAAGGAACACAAGGTGAAAGACACAGACAGAAATGACTAATTAACATAGAGATGGAATCAGAGTCTCCCTGCATGTGGTGGTATCTCTGCCATTGAGAGAGAGAGAGAGAGAGAGAGAGAGAGAGAGAGCTCAGCTGGATAGAAAAATAAAAGAATAAATAACAAGGGGAGTGGGGATTGGTGACAGAGCCTCTGAAATTGTTTCCCTATTCCACCCTGCCTGGCCCATTTATTATACCATTCAGAAGCCGACACATCCAGGCTCCAAAGATAGATTGACTGGCTAATGCATGCCAGGATGGAGCCCTGCTAGATTCATCTGGCTGTCAGGGGAGTTCAATATCAGCATCTCCAGAGCACCACCGCCCCCACGGTCGTTGCTATGACGACCTCCCTGGAGATGGGGTTGCTATGGAGACGGTGTAGGAGAGAGCATCAGCTGATGTCTGGTACCATTCAGATGTATTTACACAAATCTGCTTCCTCCGTTTGCTCACACAGCTTTTTTCCTCCAGTGGTACCAGTTAATGTTTTAAGGTAATGTGCATGATACATATTTAAATACTATATAGTACACATACATTTAGTCCCTTCAGATCTGTAGACATGTGTAACCTTTTTCAGTACTGGAAACATTGAAATAGTAATAATAATTAATAATAATACCTTCATTGCTCATTTTTTGTAAAGATGTCGACATATCTGAATTTTTTTCATCGAGGTTTTCTTTTGAAACTTCTCCAATCACATGAAAATAATTAGTTATTTTCCTCATCTTGGTTTGACAAGTTTTCAAACTGTCTGGAAACAAGTAGCCATCGCACTGATAAAGATTTAAGTTGGCATACAAAGATGAATTATCAATTTTTTTATTTTTTTTTTAATTACATTTTTAGAGATACGGAGATCTAATGTTTCATTAAGTCCATGTGGTTCCATTGATTTTAAAGTACAAGTCCAAAATGGCACACTCCTCATGAGCAGATAAATTCTATTACCACCTCCAGCGGTCCAGATAAGCTGCGTACCTGCTGTTTTTACGCATTAAAAAATCCAAAATACACACTAAATCTAAATTGAATGCGTAAAAATATGTCTTGTCTGCCTCCCCTAAAACTTCCACTAATAATTACATCTCCCAGAATACAATGTCTTCAGTTATTACGAAACTAAACAAGAAAAAACAACCTAACAAACATTATCCAATCTGTAGCTAGCCCTGTTGTCTTTTTAGCCAATCACAGTAAGAATAATACAAATTCAAAGCTACACAGGTTGAAGTGTAAACACCCCCAGTCCAGTTACAAATCCAACAGGAACCACTGTCAGAGGCAACCGCTAAAAAAAGATGCCTATAATATTAAACAAACTGCTGCTTTATAACTTAAGTATGCGTTTCCTTATTTTTTATCTGTATGGCTTTATATTGAAGTTTTAACATGTTCACTGAGTTTAAGAATTTAATGTTAAAATATAAATAATGTAATTAATTTGCAGTCAGTGTGATGCCTTGAAAAAAATGCGCTGAGCTGATAAAGAACCTTGTAGAATACAAGCGTGGCTGTACAGTAGTTCAAAGTAACAGTGCCGTGAAAATGGAAGGCTTTTAAAATGGAAGGCTCTTTTTTAATGCTTACCCCATTACCATTAAAGATTGTACAGTATTTATCAAGATTACTCATGACTTCAAGGTAATGTTGCATTTTACCCTCTGAAAAATAGATTTTACTCTCTGTGTTAAAATTAGAGGGTAAGTTACTCCCAGACCCAAAACCGTATATGGAGCGCTGACCACCTCTCTCCGAAACTGAGCCTTTTTTTTAAATTGAAATCATAGAACAGTAACCTCCTGTAAATCAATGTAAAAAAATAACCTCTTTAAATGCAAAGACTTCATTCTTTGATTATTCTTTAGAGCCGTGGTGGGGGTGGGGTGTATGTTACTGGCATACTTGTCGATTGAAATACTTGTCAGTGAAAAAAAACGGTTGTACCACAGCGGTGTCAACTGTTTAAAACAAAATACAAATAGTATTTACTCTTTACTATTTAAAATACATTACTGGCAACCTATTGTCTATTTGTATTTTAAAAGAGAAAATGAGAAATTTCACATGACGGCCCTGTCGTTAGGCCAGAGGGGATGTCCTTGAGCCAGCCTGCAGCACTGCAATGTACTGAGGCGTGTTAGTGAAAGCGCACCCGGCTGCACTGGGTCTGCAGTGAGAGAGTCAGCATAAAAACACAGCAGCCATAACTGTCCATCGACCTGTTTGTAACTAATGAGACAAGTGTGGTGTCAAACACTTCCCCACCCCCCTGCAGGGTCGCTGAGCCTGCAATCATGGCTAAGTGAACTCAACTGCCCTCGCAAGAGCACTGCTGTGTGGCCTTTCATCCTGATTCTTAATAAATTAGCCCTTAGAGAGAGCATTGATTATTTTATTGCCCCCATTCTATCTATATGCCATTATTTATCCATTCATCTATCCATCTGTCTATTTATAGCTGTCTGTCTTTCAACATCTAAATATAACGGACACTAGTTGACAGTCTTGTTTAGCAATGTCTCTTTTTCTCTCTTATCTACGGATCTTCATTATCTAAAAACATTAGCGGAATCTGGGGATACATGGGGGTGTCTGTCTGTCACACTTACATTTTACTTCCATCTAGAACCTGTTTTTCAATATGATGATGTGTTACGATATTCTTTAGCATAGTTTGGGATATATAGAGGCATTTAGTGCAGTGAGGGATATATGGATGTCACTGACATGCTTCTCTGTATTTGTGTATACAGACAGACAGAAAGGTGTCTGTTTGAAGTGGTGGATCTAAATGCTGCTGTCATTAAAATCCCTAAAATAAGGCCCTCTCTACATGTTTTTAAAGACAGAAATACTGTACATTAAGTAGACTTGCATGCACTTATATATGTTTGATTTTCATAACTTTGTGCAAAGGTACCCTTTGGAATGATTTAAACAATGCTGTTATTTTTATTTGCCCACTATTTAAACTGATTGAATAGCCCCTATTCCATCTGTCTGTGTGCGCCTCCTCTTCATGTCTCATCTTTTTTCTGTGGCTGGAGCAAGGTGACAAAGGTCAGGGGTCTGAAGATTCAACAAGGGAGAATGAAATGCTTGAGGGAGAAGGGACAAGGGCCTTGCATTGATCAGTACTTCTTACAAAGTCAGTCAAGTCAGTCAAATGAAATCCAGCGACAGGAAGCAAAACACAGTTCGCAGGATATCAGCACCCCTGTCATAGACGTGAGGAGGACTTGCATGGATACAACTAGTGATGAACCTAATGATCCTTGCGAACCCGGTCAGACAAACCAGCATAAGAGAGAAAAGAACCTCAACGGGCACAAGCCTGGAGTTAAATGGCCAAGAGCTTGTGAGAAAACTGCGTGGGACACAGTAAACACGGATCTCTGTTTTGCGTTGGAAAGGTTAAGTAGAACAGTTGAAAAGAAGCAGGATAAATTTGGGGACATTATCTACGCATTTTACTCCAATCTAATAGAAGTAGATTGGAGTAAAATAGAGAAAACATCCACAGAAAAAGGATGGCTTTTTAAAAAAAAATGTAGTACTAGAGGCGCAAAACAATTACATCCCAAAAGTAGACAAATCTAAATCTAAAACAAAATGGCCAAAATGGTTTAATAGATCAATTTTAAAAAATATTCAACAAAAAACTGCAAACGCAAGTCAAAAAGGAAGTTAGAAAGGCCAAGCAAGAGATAGAAATGAACATTGCTGAGGAGGCTAAAACCAATTCCAAAATGTTATTCCAATATTATAACAGCAAGAGTACATTCAAAGAGGAGGTTAAATGTCTAAGAGTTGAACAGAGAAGACTACGTGGTGATCTGACTCAAGGATACAAAGGTATTGACAAGGTCGACCCAGGGGACTTTTTCGACCTGAAAAACAAAACAAGGACCAGGGGTCACAAATGTAGATTAGATAAACGGGCATTCAGAACAGAAAATAGGAGGCACTTTTTTTACACAGAGAATTCTGAGGGTCTGGAACCATCTCCCCAGTAATGTTGTTGAAGCTGACACCCCGGGATCCTTCAAGAAGCTGCTTGATGAGATTCTGGGATCAATAAGCTACTAACAACCAAACGAGCAAGATGGGCCGAATGGCCTCCTCTCGTTTGTAAAAGTTCTTGTGTTCTTATGGAAGCAAGAGGAGGTTTGGAGTTGAAAAAGGAAGGAAAGTACAAACTGGAAAGTCCTGGAAAGTCTAGACGGCAGCAAGAGATTGAACGCTTAGTTAGAGAAAGGAGGCAGCTGAGGAAGCAATGGAGAAGAGCAGAACAAAGTCAGAAGGAGGGACTCAATCTCTTACAAAGGGTCATAAAAGATGAGCTTGCAACATTGCGCAAAAGGAGCATGCAAGATCTAACTTTTATAAAGATCCATTCAAATTTGTAAAGAAGTTCACCAGTGTGAAAAATGGCACACTAAAATCATCTAAGTTTGAGCTGGAGAGATATTTGGAGGAAACACATACAGATTCAAAAAGGCAGGAGCCTATGTCAGTTCCTTCAGACATCTCACCTATCAATCCACCAGAATACCAAATGGAGGACTGTGCACCTAAGTGGAAAGAAGTGGAGCAAGCTGTGAAAAAAGCAAGGGCCTTATCATCTCCAAGGCCTAATGGAGTTCCGTACACAGTATACAGAGTGCTTCTGTAGTTCTACGAATCCTGAGGAAATTGATGAAGGTGGCATGGGAAAAACAGGTTGTACCAAGAGCATGGCGCCAAGCAGGTGGAGTCTTTATACTAAAAGAAAAAGATTCTAAAAGCATCAGTCAGTTTCGCCCTATTTCCCTGTTAAACGTAGAAGGCAAGATTTTCTTCAGCATTATTGCTCAGAGATTGTCAACTTACCTATTAAAGAACTGCTTCATTAAAACTTCAGTACAAAAAGCGGGCATTCCAGGTTTTCCAGGATGCTTAGAACACATCAGTGTGATCTGGCAACAAATTCAATCAGCTAAAAAGGAGAGGAAGGAGCTCCATGTGACATTCCTGGGTTTGGCTAATGCATATGATTCAGTGCCATATGAACTTCTTTGGGCAGCATTTGATTTTTTCAGCGTACCAATGACAATAACAAATTTAGTGAAAGCCTACTTTGGAGATTTGCAATTTTGTTTTTCAACTTAAGAATTCAGCACCTCATGGCAATGCCTAGAAGTTGGTATAACGGCAGGATGCACCATTTCTCCACTGGCTTTTACCATGGCAATGGAACTAATTATTAGGGCATCAAAATGGGTAGTGGGAGGACAGCGCTTGGCTTCTGGAATGCGACTACCACCAATTTGAGCATACATGGATGACATGACAACCATGACTACAACAGTAGCCTGCACTAATCGGTTATTGGGCAAATTAACCAATAACATCGAATGGGCACGAATGCAATTCAAGCCCACTAAATTAAGGAGCATCTCTATAATTAAAGGTAAAGTAGTAGATAAAAGGTTCAACATTAATGGTGAGGCAATGCCAACAGTGTCTGAGAAGCCAGTGAAAAGTCTTCGGAGATGGTACGACGGGGATCTAAAGGACACAGTTCATGTGGGAGAAGTTAGACAACAAGCAGTGGAAGGGTTGAAGAGCATAGACAGCAACGTTTTACCAGGCAAACTGAAACTCTGGTGCTTTCAATTTGGTCTACTAGCAAGGCTTCTGTGGCCACTGACTGTGTACGAGGTTTCTTTGACAACAGTTAAGAAACTGGAAGCTTTAATCAGTTCATACGTCAGGAAATGGTTAGGAGTTCCACTTTATGATAAAGGAATACTGCACCTACCAGTCTCTGCTTTAACTTAGGAGTTTAAGTGCGCGAAGGTCCGACTGGAAATGACATTAGTAGATTCCCACGACAAATGCATAAGGGAGGCAGCACCTGTGTTGAAAACTGGAAGAAAGTAGACGGCAAAGAAAGCCGTGGAAGATGCAAAGGCTGCCCTTCGATTCGGTGATATTATGGGGCAAGTTCAGCATGGAAGGGGGTCTTGGTCTCAGTTCAGCTCCTCCTACATGGCACAGGGCAGCCCCAGCTCAACGGAGGAAGCAGGTAGTCAACAAGGTGCAAAAGCAGGAGGAGAGGATGAGGTGCGTAAAGGCCGTTTCCCAGGCCAAACAGGGAGAATGGATGAGATTGTAGAGTGTGACAGCATTCAGAACTGGGCAGACACATGGCAAATGAAATTTAATAGAGAAAAGTGTAAAGTATTGCATGCAGGCAATAAAAATGTGCATTATAAATATCATATGGGAGATACTGAAATTGAAGAAGGGAACTATGAAAAAGACCTAGGAGTTTATGTTGACTCAGAAATGTCTTCCTCTAGACAATGTGGGGAAGCTATAAAAAAGGCCAACAAGATGCTCGGATATATTGTGAGGAGTGTTGAATTTAAATCAAGGGAAGTAATGTTAAAACTTTACAATGCATTAGTAAGACCTCACCTAGAATATTGTGTTCAGTTCTGGTCACCTCGTTACAAAAAGGATATTGTTGCTCTAGAAAAATTGCAAAGAAGAGCAACCAGAATTATCCCGGGTTTAAAAGGCATGTCATATGCAGACAGGCTAAAAGAATTGAATCTATTCAGTCTTGAACAAAGAAGACTACGCGGCAATCTGATTCAAACATTCAAAATCCTAAAAGATATAGACAATGTCGACCCAGGGGACTTCTTTGACCTGAAAAAAGAAACAAGGACCAGGGGTCACAAATGGAGATTAGATAAAGGGGCATTCAGAACAGAAAATAGGAGGCACTTTTTTACACAGAGAATTGTGAGGGTCTGGAACCAACTCCCCAGTACTGTTGTTGAAGCTGACACCCTGGGATCCTTCAAGAAGCTGCTTGATGAGATTCTGGGATCAATAAGCTACTAACAACCAAACGAGCAAGATGGGCTGAATGGCCTCCTCTAGTTTGTAAACTTTCTTATGTTCTTATGTGTGGAACAACGTAAGATCGGCTGGCAAGACCTATGGACACTGGAACAGAGCAGGATCAGTTTCCTCATCAGATCAACGTATGATGATCTCCCATCACCACAGAACCTAAACCTCTGGGTAGGTGAGGATCCCTCATGTCCTTTGTGTTAATCACCTGCAACATTAAGGCACATTTTGACAGGATGTAAGGTGGCTCTTAGCCAAGGGCGGTTTACTTGACGCCATGACCAGGTGCTGTGATGTTTGGCCTTAGCATTGGAAGACAAGCTTAACATGACCAATAAGTTGCCACCAGTTCCATCAAAACATTACACTCCTCCGCCCAGGAGAGCAACCGCCAAGAAAAGGTGTTAAAACCAAGCCTCGCCCAGGACAACCGGAAGCTGCTAGAGACTGGAAAATGCTGGCAGATGTTGAGATTGCCACCACTAACCTTCGACCAGACATTGCCTTGTGGTCTGGATCAGCACGCCTTGTTCACCTTGTAAGGTAGTTAACAGTGCCATGGGAGGATGCTGTAGATGAGTCGTATGAGAGGAAGAAACTTCGGTATGCTCAATTAGCTGCTGAATTGGAACAGCGAGGATGGAGAGTCCGGATTTACCCAGTGGAGGTGGGTTGTCGAGGATTTGTGGCACACTCTACAACCTGGTTTCTCAGAGATGTCGGGTTCAGTGGCCAAGAGTTGCATCGCACAGTGAAGAACTTACCTGAAGCAGCAGAAAGGAGCAGCAACTGGCTGTGGTTGAGACAGAAAGATTCTGGCTGGGGATCTCAAGCACAAAAGAAAGAAAGCAACACTGATGTACGGGTGTAGTAAGCTGGGCTGAGTTGAATGGGGGATGGAGGGGGGTGATGCTGGGACGCCAGAATCACTGTCGAGCCCGCTTGAGGTGTCGTGGGCTAGTCGACGAAACACAGAGGACGGAAGGTGCCCACTTGAAGACCCCAGAGATGTACCGCACTGTGGCTGATCCCTGGAGCCAGCATCGCAGCCGCTGTGTGTGCTGATGCGCTGGGGAGGCAAAATAAGCTGATCCCTAGAGCCAGCATTACACTTCAGCCATCAACACCAGGCAGAAGGATATCTACATCATCAGATGGAAAGAAAAGCAAATGGATGGAGATGCAGATGGATCACATTAGTTTACTGTAAAGCTACGTCTTAGTTGGTGGTTCAAATCAGCATGAAGTTTTAACATCTTCTCTCATGTAATGGAAATCACATCTCCTTTGTCACCTTCTGTTTCTCTTTGAGTCTGTTATTCTCTCTCTCTATTTCTCTCAGTGCCAAGGGAGTTTATTTGTATACCTTGTTAATTACGTATACATTGGTTTTCAAAAACCTTGGTTGTAAATACATCAAGTGTGTCTCAAAGTGACACACATTTCTACAATTGTCCACTCATTTGGCTTGAAGGGAAGGCATATGCAGTGATCATGGAGTGTTGAGTTTGAATAAAATGGTTGTAGCTAACAAAATATCATAGCTCTTACCTGTCATGCACTTTCATTCACTACATAAGTCTCAAATGTGCAGTTTTGAAAGAAATACAAACCTGATATATGGTACTGCACTAGGTTAAAGAAAGTTATCAGTTTGCTTCCTTTGCTTTCTAGGAACTCTGTTACTGCTTTACTGCCTTACTGCCTAGGTCATATCACCCAGCAGTGTCTTCAAGGTCAATGCATCTTACTGGCTGCAGGGCATGTCAGCCCTTAGGGCAAGCAGCTGGTTGGGTACTGACAGGAAATAAGGCCCTGGAGGGATGGGGGCAATTTGATTAGGTGCAATGAGACAATCTGAAAGCAAGACTTGTGAACAAAGATGTATTCAGTGTCCTGTTTTAAAATTAAAATGCTTAATTGCTGAAACTGCACATTTGAGACGTACATGGTTAATGGATAGACATGGAGGGTAAGTTCATGGAATTACTTTAACTACAATCACTCTAACACCCTACCTCTCTCTCTGTGCAGGTGACCGGAGTGAGTGTGTCCCCAGGGAAGGACCAGCTTGTGGTGTTCCACACCAAGGACAGTCGTGACCTCATTGCCTGTCTACAAGGCGTGGTGCCCCCTAGTGAGAGCCGCGTCGGGGAACTGGTGGGAGTCCTGGCCAGCCATTTCAAGAGGTACACACTGCTGTGTTACGGAGAACATTGTCTCAAACCTTCAAACACTGCTAAGAGTCCAGGTTTATATTCATCTCGCTGGCAGACCATGCGTGATTAAAAATAAGGCAAGAAGAAATGCTAAAATAAATAAATAAATAAATAAAAAATCTTACTATGATGATTATACTTGTTATGGGTTTATTTAGTTTTTAGGTGTTTTTTTTTGTATTTTTTAGAATTCTAGAGTTGCCAGGGTGTAACTAAAAGCCCTCTCATGTATTACACAACAGAACGTAATCCACATTGTCAAGGTCAAGCAGCGTCTATTGTCATTTTATCCATGGTTCACCCGTGACTCGTGGATGTAATAGTTTGTTATGAAATCCACAAAAAAATAAACAATCTAAATTTCAATTTTCAATGTTTGTTTCCATAGTCAGAAATATCCTGGATGTGCTAATATGTCCATATATTGTATGCCACTAATCTTTAGCACAAATATATTCAAAGTGTAAGAATCTGGGAATAGAAGTCTGTCCATCATATTTTTACATATTCTATAACATATCATAAAACTTATTCTCCAACTGTGATTTAAAATGTGTATATCTGGATGTCATACTTACATGTTTAAATGTGCATGTAGTGGTAGATGTAGCATGTGTGAATGTGTGAGTGTTGTTTATACGTTTTTAAAGTAGCAGTCAGTCATTGCTGGATCAGAAACCTTTAGAGACTGTCAAGGCAGCAGCCAGTTTCTCTGGAGATTCTGCTGATTTAGGAGGCTGTGTGGTCCAGTGGTTAAAGAAAAGGGCTTGTAACCAGGAGGTCCCCGGTTCAAATCCCACCTCAGCCACTGACTCATTGTGTGACCCTGAGCAAGTCACTTAACCTCCTTGTGCTCCGTCTTTCAAGTGAGACGTAATTGTAAGTGACGCTGCAGCTGATGCATAGCTCACACACCCTAGTCTCTGTAAGTCGCCTTGGATAAAGGCATCTGCTAAATAAACAAATAATAATAAATAAACAAATAATAACACAGAGCAGTGACACAGGGGAGCTGACACTGGCTGTTCAATTCTATTAGGGTACCATTATAATACCAGTCCATTACCCTGAAGAAACCTTTGCACAACCACAAACAGACCACAGCATTACTGGCAATGGCAAAACAGTTGTCAATGTTGGTTCTATGCATCAAGCAAAACGACAGTGTTTAAGCCCCTAATGCCATTAGACACAGATTTACCTGTACATAAACTTGGTAAACAATAGAATGCATAGCATTTAATTCATTATGGTACTCACTAATAGTTCAGAATTTTCTAATGTCGCATTTTAACTCATGCCATTGTTGAGAAATGCGTTGTCAACAAGCGAAACTTGAATTACTTCCAGGTTTAAACATATAAGAACATAAGAACATAGAAAGGTTAAACGAGGGGAAGCCATTCAGCCCATCTTGCTCGTTTGGTTGTTAGTAGCTTATTGATCCCAGAATCTCATATGCAGCTTCTTGAAGGATCACAGGGTGTCAGCTTCAACAACATTACTGGGGAGTTGGTTCCAGACCCTCACATTTCTCTGTGTATAAAAGTGCCTCCAATTTTCTGTTCTGAATGCCCCTTTATCTAATCTCCATTTGTGACCCCTGGTCCTTGTTTCACAGCAACTCAGTGAGTGAAAATAAGTCAAGAAAAACCGCCAGCAGCGTGTCCTATTGATTCCTCAATAGAATGAAAAGTACATCAGAGCTGAAAGTGGTCCCAGCTCAGGGTGTCCCAGCTGTACATTGGATTTGCCTGTTGTGTCTGTGTGGGGAAGTGAATGGTGTCAGGAGGTCTGCAGAGTGCCTCAACACCACATGGTCTGTGTTGTGATTAATCTGCATATTAAAGCGGGGCCTCTGAGGGGACTAAACACTTATTCCAAAATACATTCTCCTGACTAGAATTCTGATATCTGATAGAATTTATGCTGGACCCTAGTTAGCTAACATGAGGTCAAATACAATCTTTAGGATGACCTCTGGGTTTCTGATACCAACTTTACATACAATCTAATCTGATTTAGGCTACCTATTTGAGGAATGAATCGAAAACTAGAATTGAATTGAATTGGATTGAGGATTTCATTTTATTCAAGTGCACACATGCTCAGAAGAATGCATTCCCTCGAACCTGACTGAGTTTGGCATATAAATGCTTCGTACTGATTCTTTGTGCATTTAACTGTAGTGCAGGTGTCTCCTGCTTTAGGAATTAGCTATGAAGATACAGCTATGGCCAAAAGTTTTGCATCACTTAATTTTGGGATTGAGACATTAATTACAAAAAAAACAAAAAACTATATGAACATAATTTAGATATTTTATTTAACATCATGTAACCAAAGAAACTACAAAATGATATGCAAAAATCTATGGAAGCCATAATAGTAGTGCAGTATTTAATGTTAGATTTTGAAATGTAACATTTATTCAGCAGGTTTTATGAACCAAAATTTGTTAGTTCTATAGGGTGATGCAACACTTTTGGCCATAGCTGTAGATAGGTTGAAACAACTGAACCAATGTAGCCTTGAACAAAGAAGATTTATAGAGGACTTGATTGAAGTCTTTAAAATCTTAAAAGGACATAGATAACCCAAACTCATACTTTTAAGTGCAGTACAGAAACCAGGACCAGAGTGCATTGTTAGAAATTAGACTTTTTTCACACAGAGTGGTGAGGATATGGAATAGGTTACCTAGTCATGTTGTTGATACTGAATCACTGGTATCCATTTAGGTATTGAGATCAATAAGCTACTAGGAACTGTCAGTACATTTTCTTATACTATATGAATCACTAGTAAAAGTACAGTCCCTGTAAAACAACTGAAACTAATGCCTACTTTATGAATCTGAATAAAACTATTTCTGAGCTTGTTTATCGACAGAAAGCTGTTTCAATAGTGGTTAAAGGGTAATTTAAGCCATACTTTTTTTTCACCCGAGTTTTCAAGCTGTAATCGGTCTGCAGCGAGGCTCTGTGGATTAATGGAGTGCTTGTTTCCCGATCTCTCTCTGTATTGCAGCACTTTTCGTGAACTTTCGCTTCAAGAATGCCCAACCTTGGCTGGCTTTCACAATGCACTTTTAGCCTTGATGTGTTTTCTGTGATTGAACTGGAGAGCCTGAAGACTGAATGCTCATTTAACAGGCACACCAGAGTGCAAGCAAGGAAGTGAAGTCACTTAGACAGTCAGTCAAAGACTATCCTGGGATTTCAAATCACGGTCACAATTCCTTCACAATTCCCATTTCCTGTATCAGTATACTGGTATAGACCAGAGCTGCCCAGCGTTTTTGGCTAAAAGAGCTATTCAGATTACGAGGGAATTCTTATTGAGCCTTACAAAAGAAAAAGAAAAAGGAAGGATATCACTAATGAAAAAAAAAATGTTTATTTAACTGACTTGTGTTCTGCTCATTAAGTATTTTAAACATGAATTTTTCTGCATTTGGCCAGCCCTGGTATAGACATTTTGTACAAAAATACCACTTCAGTCAAGTGTAAAATCATATTGTGTATTCCTGAAACAGGAGTAGTTGATATATTCTAGACAGTGCTGCAGTCGTCACAATCAGCTGTACAGTTCCATAAAGTTGTGCAAACCTCCACTGCAGAACTATAACTGGGACACAAGCATATTTTAGGGAAACGGTCACACAGTCCTCTTGATGTTGAAAATTTACCAGTTATTGACATCTGGTCAAGACAGATTCAATAGTAGCTCCCCTTAGTGGTTGCCTAAGCATGGAAACCTTCAATTGGACCATTCCTACAGGTCACATGACTATCCCAGCTTGTAGCAGCCAATCGATGGAAGATTCTGATTATTCTGCTGTCTGTATTCTCCAACCAAACAAACTCATTGGAGATACAAAACTTTAACTGTGCCATTACCTAGTCAGTCCTACCCAATGCATTGCTGTTGATCAAGAGAACGCAGTAGTTTTAGCAAATACTTTGACATATTTAGCAGATCATTTAGATAAGTTGGCATTTGTGATTTACTCATTTATCAGAAAATGCCAGATATATTTTTATTACATGCCTGTATGGTCCATATGTGTTGATAATGAGAGTTTATTTTTTTGGACAATGGTTAGTAAGTGTGGATTATACAGGTGTGGTTTCCATAGAACTGCATACTATGTACCAAACAATATTGTAGAAGATACAGTTCTTCTTTGTGCTTCCTCCGTGCTTGGGGAATGCAGAGTGCAGTGAAATATTTAAGTAAAGCTGACTGACACGCATGCAGGTTCTATATTTAGCTGCAGGCAGTAGCATTAACATGCACAACGTGAACCAATGAAGATGCTGTGCCTGTGTAGCCCAGAGCAGCCTCTGCTGCAGTAGCTGAGACACTCCTCCCCATTATTATATTCAGTATGGTGTGGACTTATTCCCCAAGGAATGACACCCAGCTAGATGTCATAAATATAAAAATGGAATATTGTTTAAAGATGAGGTCTTCAGTTGGTTTGAGAGCTTGTTCCGACACTCCACTTTCATTCTTGCCCCTGTCAATGGAATAGATCCCTATGTCCTATATTGAGATATGTGACTAAAGATTTTGCAACAATTCATCGATTTATTGATGGCTTTTATTTTTTTGAACATCATAAACATTCATTGATCAGTTAATCTCCCTGGTGGTCCTTGTATTGCTTTTGAATGATAGTGTTCTCAGTGCATTGACTATTGTTGGTTATTACCTGTCTGGTATTAGGAAATGGGTTGCTGATTGCACCTCTTGTTATAACTGCTAGCTAGTGCCTCTTTGTTCACTCATTTACAAGTACTGTCCTGGAACTGGATGCAGCATGTGTCTCCCACTCAGTTGCTCCTGTGAGAGCTCACTTACATTACACTTGCTACTGTTTGCCTTCACTCTTTAGGGAATCATTTTGAAGAAAGTTCAACTTCAGAGGTCGTTTCAATATCTAAATAATTACTAAAAACAAAGCAAAAAAACATAGCCTCTGAAGGCAGCACAATAATAGTGCTCCAAACCAGATTGTGCATAGCACAGTTGATTCCTTCCTTCCTGTGCATGTGATTGTGCATGGCACAGTTGATTCCTTCATTCCTGTGCATGTGATTGTGCATGGCACAGTTGATTCCTTCCTTCCTGTGCATGTGATTGTGCATGGCACAGTTGATTCCTTCCTTCCTGTGCATGTGATTGTGCATGGCACAGTTGATTCCTTCCTTCCTGTGCATGTGATTGTGCATGGCACAGTTGATTCCTTCCTTCCTGTGCATGTGATTGTGCATGGCACAGTTTATTCTGCTCAGGAAATTGTGGAGCAGGAGTTGGAGCAGGGCCAGAGATTTTCTTGCGCCCACTCTGCTCAACCACTGTATCCGCTCAACTCCAGCTTTGAGCAAATTGGTCACGCTCCACTCCGCTCTGCTCACCCTCCCCTCCACTCTGCTCACGCTCCACTCTGCTCACGCTCCACTCCACTCCACTCTGCTCACGCTCCATTCTGCTCACGCTCCACTCCATTCTGCTCACGCTCCACTCCACTCTGCTCACGCTTCACTCCACTCTGCTCACACTCCACTCTGCTCAGGCTCCACTCTGCTCAGGCTCCACTCCACTCTGCTCACGCTCCGCTCCACTCTGCTCAGGCTCCACTCTGCTCACACTCCACTCCGCTCTGCTCAGGCTCCACTCTGCTCACGCTCCGCTCCACTCTGCTCACGCTCCGCTCCACTCTGCTCATGCTCCGCTCCACTCCGCTCCACTCTGCTCACGCTCCGCTCCACTCCGCTCCGCTCCACTCTGCTCAAGCTCCACTCTGCTCATGCTCCACTCTGCTCACGCTCCACTCTGCTCACGCTCCACTCCACTCTGCTCACGCTCCACTCTGCTCACGCTCCTCTCTGCTCACGCTCCGCTCCACTCTGCTCATGCTCCGCTCCACTCTGCTCACGCTCTGCTCCACTCTGCTCACGCTCTGCTCCACTCTGCTCACGCTCCGCTCCACTCTGCTCACGCTCCGCTCCACTCTGCTCACGCTCCACTCTGCTCAAGTTCCGCTCCGCTCCACTCTGCTCACACTCCACTCTGCTCACACTCCGCTCACATGCTCTAGCAGTCACACGCACGTTACGCACTGTGCATACGTTTTGGTTTGCAAAATTTCTTCTTCATAAGTGTGGGCTCACATGTACCTTGTGCGATGTGAAACAGACATTTTAAGATTACAGAATTGTACGGTTTATTTAGTGGTAGTAATGAGCAAACACAATCAGATATGTTTGGTTGAAGCCTTGAAAAAGAGCAAAAATCAGTCTTCTGATGATTCAGAATGTCTGAGGGGGAAAAAAATCTGTAAAACTGGCAGTTTAATGAAAATGACGACCAGATTTCACAAACAGAGACGTGAAAATCAAGAAAATGCTGCCACAAGAAAAAAAGACGTTGAGTGATATAAATATAAAGCGTAAATGGAAGAAAATGGAGACAACAGGAAAATTCATCAAATGCCAGAACAGCAACTCGACAACATTACAGTATACTGGGAAGCAAAGATAGGTATTTAACGCAATACAAATATGAAAGTTCAATTTACTACGGTAATCCAACAGACTTCACAAAAACAAAAGAAAGTTTTGTGGCAAAACAAAAGCATTAAAAAAACAAGGGAAATGAAATGGTCATATGTGCTACTTTTTCAACATGTTGTAAACGGCTACCACTAATTATAACAAATAAAGTTCACCAAAGTGTGCAATAAAAAGCCTGTAATTGTATCTCAGGCTCCTGGAGGCATGGATACGCCACCTTCGGTCTCGTCATTTATCTTGCAGCGCGCTGTTTTTGTTCATTTTTAGAAAGGGAAACAGTGTAGAGTCGTTATGGGCATGAAAAGGGATATTGGTGTGGTTCAGTACCATGTGAAAGGGTTCTGAGGGCGCTCTTGAGTGAAATCACCTAGTCATAACAGTAAGGACTAATAGCCCTGTTCTAAAGGAATTTAAACAGACACCAACAAAATTATTGTGTCCAGACGTGGAAATAATACCAGAACATTGCTTCTTGAGAAGTCTGCGTCAGATTTTAGTATGGGAATATCAAAGCACAGATTCATGAGGGTATCAGAATCTAGGTGATGGTCTGGGCCTCTGATGATAAACAGCTCTACCATAGGTGATTTCAAGTTGCATTTTTCATAAAGGTATTCAACATACGGGACTGTAGACCATGTTGACCCACTTCTTCATGGTTCTGACACCTTGTGCAGCTATGGCCAAAAGTTTTGCATTATCCTAAAGAACAAACTAATTTTACTTCATAAAGTCTAATGAAACCTGCTGAATAATGTTACATTAACATATTGAATTACTTACCGCTTTGTAGTTTTCCATATACTTAATGACAAAACTGACAAAAATTGAAAAATTATATTTCAAAATCTAACATGAAATACTGTACTAGTATGGCTTCCTGTTCACTTTTGCAATATCATTATGTAGATTATTTGATTACATGATGTTAAATAAAATATCTAAGTTATGTGCAGTCTTAAAGTAATAGTAGCTAACAAAATAGTTAATTTCTCCGCCATGCACATGCATTCATTATATAGGTGCAGTTTTGAAAGAAACACATGTTTATATAGTTTTAACCTTTTAAAGTTTTTTTTCTTTTTCTTTTTCATTAAAGATGCCATGGGGGGAAAAATTAATGAAACAAGAAATAAACTCACTTATCAGGTTAGAATTATTGCTGATTGGTTACGGACAGGAAAGGCGGCCTGAAGAGGTAGGGACAGTTTCACTCTCAAGACCCAGGAAGTGCAATACAGTCTAAAAGCATGGCTTGCAAAGATTCCATAAACCTTATGTAGCACCCAATCTCAAATACAATACAGTGTTAAAAATGAAGTACATGTTTTCTAAAACATGCATTTCTGTCAAAACTGCACATTTGAGACCTATATAGTAAATGTGTGTGCATGATGGAGAACATTTATGGAGCAATTGTGTTAGCTGCAGTTACGTTAACACTAAACTACCAAAGTGATCGTGAAAAGAGTTGCATTTTTAAGCAGAGTTGCAGAGCTGCTGTCTCTCGGTCTTTCTTTCTCATTGTTGGAAGAAGCCAGTTTCCTGTCTTAACTCTATCAGCCTAATAGCATTACACGGAGGCGACTTGGAAGGTTATGATGAAGTTGTATAATGCACTTAGAGTACTGTGTACTGAGTACTATCTTCAATTCTGGTCACCACTGTAGCAAAGGGACAGCATGGCCCTCGAGACAGAGTCCAACAGAGACCAATCCCAGGGCTTAAAGGAATGAGCTATGACGATAAGCTGGAAGAACTGAATCTAATTAGCCTAGAACAAAGAAGAATTAGAGGAGACTTGACTGAAGTCAAATCTAAAAATAGGTTGATATAGTTAACCCTAACCAATACATTAAGCACAGTACAGAAACCAGGGCCAAAAGTCACAGTTGGAAATGAAGTGGAGACAGACTTAGGGCAGCGGGAAGGTATAGTATGGTAAGGATATGGAATGGGTTACCTAGGGATGTTGTTGGTTCCTTTATTCTTTTTTTCTTATGTTACTGTGCCCAAGGACGATAGTGCCAGACTGTCTTGTCTTTATATTGGAAAATAAATTAAAACGACCATAGATGTACTAGGGGTAGCACCAAATAGTCGTCTAGTTGAATAGAAAAGTGACAGTGGACCTCAGAAACTGGTAGTTGACAAGGAATCACACCTCGCCTGATTGTGAAGTAATTGTGAGCCGTGCCCTTTCAGATGGATGGAAGTGCAGTTGTGGTTGCAAACCATTAACATATAAATGATAAATTAGAACTTTAATAGTTTAAAACATTCCAAGCAATTTCTAAATATAGTTCACAAGCATCAAAGTGTGGCACAACAGTATATTCACAACATAACTGTGGCGGCTAGTAGACCTGTTTGACTGTTTTTACTTTGACTTCTCGACTGTAAAATTAGAGGTCGTATTTTGAGTTATTTTACGTAGTATGCAGGTATGAGTTAACTTTCCTGGAGATCTATATTTGCCCAACTTGTCATCCCCTTTCTATTGAATTCATGACTATATTGAACTGCATCTGCCAACTAGTGAAATTCTTCTGAATCTGATTGCATTGTCCCTCTCTGTTTGCTCTCCTTCCAGTTCCAGGATCTCTGGAATCGGAGCTCTTGTTTGCGATCCCCTCCTCCAAGTCATTAATATGCACTGCCACTCGGTCACCTTCCTTGGACACAGCGGTCAAGTTTGTCCCATAAACCATTAATTGGATTATGATCTGTAGGCTGGATAACTTCTTGCTGTTGGTACAGCCCTTTCACAAGCACAGAATGAATCTAAAACACATTTTCTTTTATTTTTCTTAACGATTTCCTGCCAGGAAGCCTCATTGATATCAATCACTGTGTTTACAAAGTTGAGCTGGTGGAGGAGACACATTTAATTTCATTTAATTTGCTTTGATCATGAATGATAGTTCTGCAGGGGAGATCCACAGTGACCCAGTGTCTCGTTTGACATCAGGGAAATTGAACCTTTTTTATGTCGTTTAGCAAAGCAGGGAAAATTTAGCCTGGGCAGGTTTTCTATTTTAGAGGATCTACAATCCAATCCAACTAACTTGATGATTCAAATGTATTCCCTTTTTTTTTTTTTTTTTTGTATAATTGACTTTTTATAAAAGCAGTCACCTACCTCAGATACGTCCCTGATCGTATTAATAATTGAGCTCTCCTGTGTCACGTCGGAGCGAGTTGGAGAGGTCGAGTTCTGCCAGCCCGCAATCTTAACTGGGGCTAACAGAGTCCTGATTCATACTGCTTCCAGTGGAAACAAACTGATTTCAAATCACTTTCAATAATTTGGCCTGGAAAAGTGCTCAGTGCCAGTTATTTCAAATTCGGACTACTGTCCACTGAAACTATATAAATAAAATGTTTTGAGTTGGATCAACACCTGTGTTTTCTCTTCTATTGATCGTTGCATTACAGATGTACACACCCTGTATATAATATATAAAGAGAGGCCAGAGTGGCTTTGAGTGGTGTAAGATCAGCTTGTATCGTACAGCACCTTTATACAATTTTTATAATATAAAAGAATAATTAAACAGTTAAGCAAATTTTAATGTGCCATTATTTCCATGTAATACTTGGCTGTAATACATCAATTTCAGGATCTGCTATATATTGTAATGAAAGTCAAGAATTAATTTTATTCAATAACACATTTTGTCTTTTGCTTTCTCCAGGCAGCAAGGGTGACATTAATATGGCATTCTGCTGGGCTTTTTAAATCTCAAATTGATAAAAGGGTACAATTAGTCTGCAGTTGGCCACAGTAGCAGGCGTGTAATGAAAATGTCTTCCAGCTATCACAGTATTCTTTGAGGTTTAATGGTGGATTTAAAGGTAGATTAACTTAAGGCTTGAATGAATTAAAAAAGTGATAACATCACTGTAGATAAAGCTGTGCCATTAAATGGTTTGTTCCTTGCTGTTTGTTCCTTGCTATTGTATTAAGCAGTAAGGGGATGCTTGTATGTTTTTGTCTGTTGTCGCCGCTTCACAATGAATCGAAATAAACATTGATAATCAGATCTTCCTCAATGACCAATGATCAATTAATTGCTCATATATTTTTGCTTGGATCACCGTTGTGAATGGTACGAATAGCATAGTAAACTCCATTTGAATTTAATGTATGTGTGTATGTTTGTTTATTTATATATATCATCTCAATGCTGCCACTAGTAGATTTTTGTTTCAGTTATTTTTTTGTGTTTTATTAAGGAAATATAAAATCTGTAAATAACCCATATCTGTAATTTCTCATCATTGGTAACTGAAACCAGAACCAAGCGATCATTCCAGTCAGTGCAGCACTAATCAGTTGTTCCACATACAGTGCTACCCTGTTATAACGCAACTCGTTATGGTGCGGAATCCGTTATAACATGGTAAGGTTATAAAGTTATTTAAACCCATTTAAGTTTAAACTGGGACATATAGTACTTATAAAGCTCCCGTGCTTGCACTGTATTTTTTCTCTAAAAGTAAAAGCAAACTGTCTGTTAATGTTACAAAACAAGAACGAAACTTACAAGTGTGTATAAGCGTTTTGGATTCTGTGTTATTTATTTACAGTTTACAACATTTATTATACACAATATACAATTTAAATAAGAGTGGTGTAAACTCTAAACTGGTGGAATAGCAGTTTCAATTATGTATATATTGTAACAACCCAGGATTTATACTGTTACACGACTGGTCTACAGACCCTGTGTGTGTGTGTGTGTGTGTGTGTAAGCAGGGAAGCAGTAAGCTTGTCTCAGCCGGGATTCATTGACATCCGTGTAGGCAGGGACATGAAAGCCCACATCAACACGGACAGAGCTGACAGCCGAGTCAGACAAGCTGCTGTGTGAATGTGCAAGACTGTTTGTTGTTTTTGGTGTGGCCCAGGCTGACAGGGACCAGGAATAATCTAAACTTTTTTTAGCAGCGAATGCTACAAAATTTAAACAGGTGATTGAGATTCCTACATTTTTTGAAATCCTTAAATATTTTAGCATAATCCATTATAAATTGTTTCAGAAGTTGTTTGTTGCTCATTTTTATCAATATCTTTTAACCAAATCCAACTGTCAAACAATGTATTGAGGGTGTGGCGGAGTGTCCCGCCCCTATTTATTATTATTTGTATTTGTTTGTGGCGCGGATAAAAGCGCCGCGTCTTTTTATTATTTATATTTAAAAACCTCGTGAGGATGCATGACTGATCAGCTATTGATTATTTAACTAGCTGACAGTCATGCATCCTTACCAAACGCGTGCAGACTGTGGCCGAGGGGTAATAAGATAATTAACAGCTAGTTAGCCCCTCGGCCAGAGTATAAGAACTAGCAGCTGTCCGTGCTGCAAGTGGAGTGTTGGAGTGTACAGAGTACGGGGAGCGGAGAGAGAGAGCGAGGAGAAATAACGACATAAAAACAATTGCTAAAACGTGCTGGATTAGCCAGCACGACACTTACATGTTTGTCTGTTTATTCGTTTGGCCCTCGTGCCCTTTGGTTTCTGTGTTGTTTGTTTAAATCTTTTATTTTTGTTTTGTTTATTAATAAATACGCTGAGTGCCGTTGCACTCAGCTTCACCCTCCCATCCATTGTTTTGATTCAGTTACTTCCTGGTCCGTGACGTCATCAACCTCACCACTGCGAGCCAGCCTGCCACATATGGTGTCCTGCGTGGGACAAACAACGCCTCCAACAGCCGGACCAGGAAAAGGACTTTTTTTTTGTTTATTTTCGAATAGTGTTTTTTTTGTGTTTGAAAAAAAAAAAATGGGAAGAAACGGCCGAAGAAAGCAGCAACAGCAGCAGGTGGCGCATCAAGAGCAGCGTGGGCTGGTCACAGGTCCTGTCGCGTCTCTACTACGCCGGATATTTGCCTTGCCTGTCTGGATGAGGAAGGGTGGTGCTTCCTGTGTGGCGAGGTAAGGTATCTTCCACTCAGCCAGAGCCACGCATGGCAGAAGATGGAGGAGCCTGAGCGTCCGGGCAGGGGAGAGGGCCAGCTGGCTAAGACGAGTTCACTCTCCTCTGAGGGAATCTGGGGCTGGCTGGTGGAGCCTGGGAGGAATGCTGAAGAGGCCCTCCCCGATGTGATCAACCTCCTGTGGGCCAGAGATGGAGAGCGATGGGAAGCCTGGGAAAAGCAACACTGCCCAGTGTCCCTCCCGGAGGTTGCGGACATGGTAATCCGCTACCTGGCTGCAGATATGGCAGGGCTACCGCTATCTCCAGCTCCATCGGGAAAAGCCCAGCCGCTGTCATCTCCAGCACCAGAGGGAGAGGAGTCATCGCTGCCTTCTCCAGCGCCAGAGGGAGAAGAGTCATCGCTGCCTTCTCCAGCACCAGAGGGAGAGGAGCCATCGCTGCCGTCTCCAGCGCCAGAGGGAGAGGAGCCATTGCTGCCGTCTCCAGCGCCAGAGGGAGAGGAGCCATTGCTGCCGTCTCAAACGCCAGAGGGAGAGGAGCCATTGCTGCCGTCTCCAGCGCCAGAGGGAGAGGAGCCATTGCTGCCGTCTCCAACGCCAGAGGGAGAGGAGCCCTCGCCACTGTCTCCAGCACTAGGAGCAGAGCAGCAGGAGCTGCCTCTGTCTCCACCACCACCAGGAGCAGAGCAGCAGGAGCTGCCTCTGTCTCCACCACCGCCAGGAGCAGAGCAGCAAGAGCTGCCTCTGTCTCCGCCACCTCCATCGCTTCCACCACCAGGAGCAGAGCAGCAGGAGCTGCCTCTGTCTCCACCGCTAGGAGCAGAGCAGCCGGAGCGGCCTCTGTCTCCACCACCGCTAGGAGCAGAGCAGCCGGAGCTGCCTCTGTCTCTACCACCACTAGGAGCAGAGCAGCAGGAGCTGCCTCTGTCTCCACCACCGCCAGGAGCAGAGCAGCAGGAGCTACCTCTGTCTCCACCACCGTGGGAGGACTGCTTGCCGCTCCCAGCTCCACCAGCAGAGGGTGAATGCCTGCTGGTTCCGCCTCAAACGCCGTGAGAGGACTGCTTGCCGCTCCCAGCTCCACCAGCAGAGGGTGAATGCCTGCTGGTTCCGCCTCAACCGCCGTGGGAGGACTGTTTGCCGCTCCCAGCTCCACCAGCAGAGGGTGAATACCTGCTGGTTCCACCTCCACCATCATGGGAAGGACTGCTCCTGCCCTGCCTCGCACCGCCCAAGGATGCCTGCTTCGCACCACCCAAGGATGCCTGCCTCGCACCGCCCAAGGATGCCTGCCTCGCACCGCCCAAGGATGCCTGCCTCGCTTTGCCCAAGGATGCCTGCCTTGCTTTGCCCAAGGATGCCTGCTTTGCTTTGCCCAAGGATGCCTGCCTCGCTTTGCCCAAGGATGCCTGCTTTGCTTTGCCCAAGGATGCCTGCCTCGCTTTGCCCAAGGATGCCTGCCTCGCTTTGCCCAGGGATGCCTGCCTCGCTTTGCCCAAGGATGCCTGCCTCGCTTTGCCCAAGGATGCCTGCCTCGCTTTGCCCAAGGATGCCTGCCTCGCTTTGCCCAAGGATGCCTGCCTCGCTTTGCCCAAGGATGCCTGCCTCGCTTTGCCCAAGGATGCCTGTCTCGCTTTGCCCAAGGATGCCTGCCTCGCTTTGCCCAAGGATGCCTGCCTCGCTTTGCCCAAGGATGCCTGCCTCGCTTTGCCCAAGGATGCCTGCCTCGCTTTGCCCAAGGATGCCTGCCTCGCTTTGCCCAAGGATGCCTGCCTCGCTTTGCCCAAGGATGCCTGCCTCGCTTTGCCCAAGGATGCCTGTCTCGCTTCGCCCAAGAAGGCCTGTCTCGCATCGCCTGGGGCTGCCTGTTGCTCCGCATCGCATGGAGAGCCACCAGTTACAGGGAACGAGGGAGAAGTGGAGCTCCCGCTGCCGCCTCTATGGCCAGGGGCTCCCTCCCGAAGTTCGCCTCCGAGGGTCCGCTACTGCTGCTGCTGCCGCCGCTCCCGACGGTCCGCTGCTGCTGCCATCGCCTCCCGAGTCCACTGCTGCTGCCGCCGCCTCCCGAGGGTCCGCTGCTGCTGCCGCCGCCTCCCGAGGGTCCGCTGCTGCTGCCGCCGCCTCCCGAGGGTCCGCTGCTGCTGCCGCCGCCTCCCGAGGGTCCGCTGCTGCTGCCGCCGCCTCCCGAGGGTCCGCTGCTGCTGCCGTCACCTCCCGAGGGTCCGCTGCTGCTGCCGCTGCCTGCCAAGGGTCTGCAGCTGCTGCCATCGCCTCCCGAGGGTCCTGTTTTGCCTGGGGTCGCTACCAGTCCTGCCATGCGGCAGGAAATACTGTGGCTGGAGCCCCATGAAGGAGAGCTGCCAACCACGGAAAAGGGGGGGGAGGTCAGGAGAACAGCTCCCCCAGCCGCACTTTCGCGGCAGGAAATATTGTGGCTGGAGCCCCATGAAGGGCAGCTGCTTTCCACGAAGAAGGGGGGGGGGGTCAGGAGACCAGCTCCCCCAGCCGCACTTTCGCGGCAGGAAATACTGTGGCTGGAGCCCCATGAAGGGCAGCTGCCAGCCATGAAGAAGGGGGGGGAGGTCAGGAGACCAGCTCCCCCCGCAGCAATTTCGCTGCAGGAGAGAGGGTGGCCGGAGCCCGAAACCTCGTGAGGATGCATGACTGATCAGCTACTGATTATTTAACTAGCTGACAGTCATGCATCCTTACCAAACGTGTGCAGACTGTGGCCAAGGGGTAATAAGATAATTAACCCTTTGCGGTCCATTTATTAATTCTACGTCAGGCTCGCCAGGTCTAATTTATTTTCACACGCCAGCAGTTAATTTTAGACGCTGTTTAAAAGTATTTTTTTCACAGTCAAACGGGTTTAAATGGCCCTGCAGATCAACAAAGCACTCACTAGGCATCTCCAGCCCCGCCCACCCTTTCGCTTGCTATCGCTTTCACATATGCTACCAAATAAAAAATAATAATAATAGTCGACATACCGATCAATCGTCTCCTGATGACTCGTTTTATCACCAAACTCCTCAATAATGCAATCCAAGTCATTATTTTATTGCTATAACATCTCAAAAAGCTCTGCAAATGTCCGTGATAGTCTCTGTGCGCTGATACTGTACTCCCAGCTTGTTTCCATACCCGCCCCATCTGATGCCAATGGGGTACTATGACTATTCATGAGATATTTTTTTTTTTTTTATCGGCTTGTCTCGCTCCTTTCGCTCCCACTCGCCATTGAATGGTTTTCTCGGCTTTTTCCGCTGAAAACCGACTTTTTTGCGTTTTTTGCGTTTTTAAAATGATGTCGGACAGGGTCCGACAAAGGACCTGACGGGAATAATTGCAATGTCGGACCCAGTCCGACAAAGGACCGCAAAGGGTTAACAGCTAGTTAGCCCCTCGGCCAGAGTATAAGAACTAGCAGCTGTCCGTGCTGCAAGTGGAGTGTTGGAGTGTACAGACTACGGGGCGCGGAGAGAGAGAGCGAGGAGAAATAACGACATAAAAACAATTGCTAAAACGTGCTGGATTAGCCAGCACGACACTTACATGTTTGTCTGTTTATTCGTTTGGCCCTCGTGCCCTTTGGTTTCTGTTTTGTTTGTTTAAATCTTTTATTTTTGTTTTGTTTATTAATAAATACGCTGAGTGCCGTTGCACTCAGCTTCACCCGCCCATCCATTGTTTTGATTCAGTTACTTCCTGGTCCGTGACGTCATCAACCTCACCACTGCGAGCCAGCCTGCCACAGGGCTTCAGAGCATGTTTTATTGTTTATTGAGGGCTTCAGAGCATGTTTTATTGTGCAGAATGGAATAGTGTCACTCCCGATACTTTGACATGCGAGTGCACCAGTGACTGTGCAGTGCAGGGGAGAGGGGAGGGGGGGGGCTCTGAGTACACCAGTGACTGTGCAGTGCAGGAGAGAGGGAGGGGGGCTCTGAGTACACCAGTGACTGTGCAGTGCAGGGAGAGGGAGGGAGACTCTGAGTGCACCAATGACTGTGCAGTGCAGGGGAGAGGGGAGGGGAGACTCTGAGTGCACCAATGACTGTGCAGGAGAGGGAGAGGGAGAGGGGAGAGGGGGCTCTGAGTACACCAGTGACTGTGCAGTGCAGGGAGAGGGAGGGGGGCTCTGAGTACACCAGTGACTGTGCAATGCAGAGGAGAGGGACGGGGGGCTCTGAGCACACCAGTGACTGTGCAGGGAGGGGAGAGGGAGGGGGGACTGCATCTGTTTGTTTTCATTGTTATCCGGCTTTGCTCAGCACTTAAAGAAAAAAATGTGTGAAATCCCAACAATGTTATTTAATACTTATTTCTGAAAGATAATTAGCTTTTTCAAGAGAGCTCTGCATTCTTACTACTCCGTTAAACATTACTTCTGCAAGCACAGAATCTAAGGAATTTTGATGAACGTGTTTATATGCAGATTCATTCAGGCATCAGTAATTATATTACGTCAATGTAAAGAATAAAAGTTGGTTTGGGCTTCATAATCGGAGAAGAATAAGGAAAGATGTTTTGGAGTAAACAACTACCAAAGTGTGCCTGCTTTATTAGTGTTTAATTCAGGACATGGTGTGATCAGTTTCATGTGGAAAGAGATGGAGAGGCAATATCTTATTCTTGTATATATGGAAGTCAGGTGAATTTATACAAAGCAGTTCATGACATACCATTCAGTATAACTAGGGTAGAGATTCCAGGCCAGTTAGTTTTGAAATTCTACTGGTAGAGACCCCAGTTTGTCCTGACCAGGGTACATGTGTGTTGGCCGTAATAAAATTGGTCATTGTACTACTGGACTGATCACATACATCTTACCTCAGTAACCATTATTGTCACAGAAGCACTGAATTGACTACTGTAATAACTGTTCTTTTTTTCTTAATTATCCACATTGTTTTTGTTTGTTTTTTTATTTGTTGTTTGTTTGTTAAGGATGCTTGTTCATTTAACCGATCGGCAGTGTATGATGGAAAATATTAACAGTTAATTCTTAAAATATGAAAACGTTATTGTCTGTCAATATGGGATTACATTAAAGCTTGAGGAAAAAGTGCTGTCTTATTTACTGTTGCCCATTAATTAAAATATATTAACACTAGTTAGTTCAAACATCATGAATTTCTCCTTTTTTTTTATTTATATGAAAGACTGGGACGTGCTAATATTAATTATGTGTGTTCTATGTAATTCACTATTGTTGTTTCTGCTCCAGAACCCAGTCTGGAAACATTCTACACAGTATTTGGCATCACTAACAGTAGGATTTGAAGTTCCACCAGTAGAACAGTGGTGGCCAATACACCAAACACTGCGATCCATTTTGGTGGATCTCAACGGGCTCTGCGATCCACCAATAAGCTATGACCAACAATTATTAGCAGTATTTAATATAATAGTGTCCAATACATAATAGCAATAATAAAACAAAACAACCACAACAAAAACATAACAAACACGCAAACAAAACATTTTTAATATTAAGCATAGGTAGTTATAAAACAGAAATTTACCAGCATTTTTCATCTGAGTCTTGAAACCTGTTGTAGGCAGGGCTCTACGCTTTTTTTTAGGCACATTTTTTAAATTTAGGGGCACACACAAAAAAAAATACAATTATGCTCAAATGTATTGTTGAATATCTACAAATCTTCTTTTTTTTCCTTCCTTTCTTACATAACACTTCTGCAGTTCAATACTTTTGCATCAACAAAATTATAATGTACAACTATTTTTCCAACTTAAATGAATTTTAACTGCCTGGTAGCATGTTCCTCAGAATGTGCTACTTCCCTGTTTATGGTAGCGGGGTGGTCTGCCTCTCCGCACATTGCGTGCCGTTTTGAAGTACTGTGTTTAATATCTCCACGTTTAAACTTCTGGCTCCCTGTTAAAAATGCAGTCTTGCCTGCCATTAGTTCCCCTGCATCCTGACAAAATGTGCAAAACATGTATTTTTTTAACATTGTCAAACTTAAGCGAGGGAAAATCTTTTAGCCACTGTTGGTTGAAATTGTATGTTCTTTTGCTACTTACAACTGTGAACACGCTGTAACTAACATAGCCCTTCTCGAAGTTCCCTGTTTTCATCTTCTGACATCCTTCATTGCTCATTTCTTGTAAAGACGCTGACATATCTGCATTTTGTTCAGAGTGGTGTTCTTTTGAAACCTCTCCAATCACATGAAAACATTTTTTTATGTTCCTCATCTTGGTTTGACAAGTTTTCAAACTGTATGGAAACGAGTAGCCATCGTACCTGATAAATCATGAAATTGGCGGGGTATGGGATTTGTAGTTTTTAATGTGCGATTAACTGGGCAGAGGACACCAATAAACTACATTCCCAGAGTACATTATGATTGAACTGTGAGTTTAGATCCAACTGAGTTTTTTTGTTTTGTTTTAAACTTTCAGCTGATAAAATATCACGTTTATTTTTTATTGTCAACCTTTATGAATTTCTAGTCGCACACATGCGCCTAAATTAAAATGTACGTTTGCATAAGCATTTTTTTTAGTCTCATATGCAGAAACTGGATATTTTCACCTGTGCTACTGGATGACACAGAAAAGCTCTCCTCATCAGCCGTAACAAAAACTGCTGTATGCTTATAGGTTAGTGCTTGTTCTGATTTGTCCCGAGATCCACCAAAAATCCACCTATTGGCACCACTCAGTAGAGAGTGTTCCTAGTGTGTTACCACGTGCCCAGATCCCCTCCCAGTATGCCTCTTTTACCACTCAGCCACACTGTGGGATCACGACCAGTAGAGTTTCAAAACTTACTGGATTGGACTCTCTACCTTGACAGAACTAACAGAAATAATCCCAATAGCAATAGAAGCAGAGCTGCTTGTTGGCCGTGTATGGGAGCAGGGGTTCTGCTGTTTCGTCCCAAGGAGACAGCTGATGTGGATTTTCGGATTAGCAGTCCATGCATTCTGACCCGCCCATTCTTCCCTGCTGCTGCAGATGCAGTTCCCATAGCAACCAGCAAACACACATTTGTCTAATATTTACTTCATTAATAATATTCCTGGTCGGGAAAACTAATGAGGTCCTCAAGTGCTGTTTTTAACAAGATGTAGTGTTCCTGAGTGGTGCAATAGCTGTAACCACCAGGCCACACTACCTCCCAGTCCTTCAGCTCTAACCACCAGACTACACTGTGTCCCCAGTCCCTCAGCTCTAACCACCAGGCTACACTGTGTCCCCAGTCCCTCAGCTCTAACCACCAGGCTACACTGTGTCCCCAGTCCCTCAGCTCTAACCACCAGGCCACACTGCCTCCCAGTCCCTCAGGACTAACCACTTGCCTTGATGGCCTCCCAGTCCTCCTCTTTTACCAGTCACACTCCCAGTCTCCCAGCTCTTACCACAGAGCACATTGTCCTCCCAGTGCTCTGCTCTAGCTGCTATGTTCCTTCATTACTATTCAGTTCAGACAGAACTCTCTGCAACTCCAGGCTTCCACATTAGAACACAGTTAAGTGGAGGAGGGGGTGGATATAGAGTATATCTGTTCTTCATCATGACCTACTTTTTTCTCTCTCTCTCTCTCTCTCTCTCTCTCTCTCTCTCTCTCTCTCTCTCATATGAATCTTAGCCTGATCTGCCACAGCAGAGCAAAACCAGGACAGGCCACTGAGTGCACCACAATATTAGAAATTATTACCCAGGCTCTGTATAGAAATGCCATCAGCCATAACCCACTTCTAGGGTTCTTGCATTGCATTGTTGACAATGAATTAGCTAATTCTCTGATCCTCGGTACACTACTGAGATGTGTAGTATATTGTATTGAATTTGATTACTTTGGTTATCACATATTTTTCCAAATTGATTGTGTTGGGTTTCAGAACACAGTGAGCCACACTGCTTTGCAGACCCTTAGCTCTAACTGCAAGACCAACACTGCTTCCCAGTCCCTCAGCGGTGTTACGTTGCTCTGTGTTTTGATGTATAGATGTGTGTGTTTGTGTGTGTGCATCTGTTTCTGTAGCTGTCAGTCTCCCTGCCTCAGTGGGTCTGACAGCCCTGATCAAGTCAGAGCCGCCCCAGGCCTCAGCTCCATAGCAATGCCAAACAGCTCTCCCGATCAGAGTGCTGCACCGCGGCGGGGAAGCTGGGTTTGAAGCATGAGGGTCAGCAGCAGCTTTCAGTGTTAGAAGCAGTAAGGCAAGAGTGTCAGGCAGGGGAGTACTGAGACAGATAAACAGACTGAAGGACTGACAGGCTGATGAACAGCAAGCAAGCCAGACAGACAGACAGACAAGTCAGTGAGGTGAGGGAGGAATTGTCAGTGAGACGGTGAATCAGGACAGGGGTTGGATTGACTGAGGTTCCCTGGGGGGAATTGAGACTGCTAAATTATAGAATTCCTGTCAAACGTGCAACTAGTGCATATGGACCCTTACAGAATGAAATTAAAATGTGCATTAGAGTATCATAATCTTACTTTGGAGAAACCAGAAATAATAACAGACCACAGCATCAGAGTCAACGCAGTGAAAATGGTCACGGTTCAAATCATTGTAACTGCCTTTGCGGGTACTGGTGTCCCTGGGTCTGGAACCCCTTCATTGCCATTATATAGTAGTACTAAAAATATGTTTTATTACTATGTTTTTAGTTTTAGTATATACAGGGTGATAAAAAATATCTTTATAGAACATGTTCAAAATGATCTCCGCTATTGGCCTGGCACACTGAAATTGTATTTATGTGACTTGGCTTTGGCCTGTCTGGATATTTTTCATGGAAAGCCTCCTCTGTAAAGACTTGCATACATGAACAGTATGTCCACACCTCCTTCAACACTGCATGTGTTCTTGTCCACCTTAATGGTCTACTTACAAATCTCAAACTAAACGAAAAAGACGTGGCGTTTTCCCTGTTGTGTTTTGTTTATGAATTACTTGTATATATCTTGTGGTTATTTTAAATTAGGGATGAAATGTCATTGTAAAATAATCTGAGAAGGGTAATTGCAACTTTTCAGTCCAATGTTTATTGTATTCAGCGAGAAATGTTTATTTGGGGTCTAGTATAGTATGAAGTAGCGCATTTACACCAAATATTTAAATCTGAATATGTTTTAGTTTTCTGTATTTCTGAGTTTGTTAGAATAACAATAGAAATAAAGCCACAGGGAAGATGAATATTTATTTTGAAATGAATCTGTGATGAAACCCTGGAAGCTAATTTTCTTTTTCATCTTGAAAATGGTGTATTGTGTAAGTTTCACTGCTGCATTACTTTCACCACTGAAGTGAAGGTGACCAGCTTGATTTATTTTCAAACTGTTCAATCTCCTGTACTGGAAGGGAAAGTGAAAAGCTTATGACTGAACAAGGTACGAACTTCATACAGTATCAGAGAGCAGGGCATGGAAAATGCTTTCTTTAATTCCAGGTCAGTGTCATCTTACTACATATTCTTCTGTATCAGAGATGAGAATATAGTGGCGATACCTATAGGTACATATTTATTATTATATTTGTTAATTAGATAATTGTGTGACTCGCTAATCTAATTGAGATTACAACCCTACTTCTGAAATGACCAAATGGAAGTGTATGCCAGCTGGACAGTCAATATGTAAGTGTGTCTGTATGTTTGTTTGTCACAATGGGCAGGACTGTAGATTTGACTGGCTTTGATACAGGGTTGACCATAGCTGCTTGGTTGGCAGGAGGTTCTGTGTCCAAACCTGCACAAATTACAGATCTTGCAAGGGATATTCTGGAGAAATTATAAAGGACATACCATGTTTCCCTGTGTAACAGTTCTGGCTGCCCCTGGTGGCAATTTACACAATTTTGTTTGTATGCATAAAATAGTGTACCAATTATGTACTGTTAGTAGAGCAATGATATGGGGTAGACATGTGAGTCGATTCAACAAAAGAGGTCAATACTATATTTACCCAACATAGATCAACACGTTAACAAAGATTATTACATCTAGAGCCCTGACAGAACAAGTCCAATATTGCAAGATAGCTACGGATTATTATCAATTTCCTGTCGTCACTGTAAAGATTACGCTGAGATTAAGCCAAAAGCTCCATACCTGCCGCATGCACTGCTGTAGACCGTCCGTCACTCAGCTCACAACTGCAAACTTCAATTATACAAAGAGCTGCCTAAATGGTATCCATCACATGGTAACCTTAGGAATTATTCCATTGGCCAGCATAATTACTACTGCTACTATTGCCTGTTTATTGCATTTGTCATTTTACTTCACCAATATTTTATTACAAGTAAGATATAGTTTAACAACAGTACTTGGTTATTACTTAAAAGATCATTTTAATCCTTCTATCCCACCCTCCTGTTCAATGGCTTGTAACTGCCAGAAATATGTGCTCTCTATCAGTTGACTGATACAGTACAGATGTGGCAGCTTGAAGAGCTGTGGAAATAATGTATTCCTCTCTGCCTGATGTGCTCCAAACACTCAGCTACTGTGGTAGAACTTAGGAAAGGAGCTGTCTTGTTTCAGAGCAGGTCTGCGTGGTTAACAATGCAGAGTGCTAGGAATGGGCAGTATATACGGGCCGCAGTGTGGAGTAGTGGTTAGAGCTCTGGACTCTTGACCGGAGGGTTGTGGGTTCAATCCCAGGTGGGGGACACTGCTGCTGTACCCTTGAGCAAGGTACTTTACCTAGATTGCTCCAGTAAAAACCCAACTGTATAAATGGGTAATTGTATGTAAAAATAATGTGATATCTGTATAATGTATAATGTGATATCTTGTAACAATTGTAAGTTGCCCTGGATAAGGGCGTCTGCTAAGAAATAAATAAATAATGATAATAGTAATAATAATAATAATAATAATAATATATTGTACACACAGAAATGTATTTAACCCGTTTTATCAGGCCGACCTGTGTTCCCCCGAGCTGTATAGCTCCGGCTGGAGTTAAATTAAATTCCCGTTTTAAACTACAAGACGTTTATTTTGTGAACTGTAATTGTGTTATTTCTGTAAAATAAAAAACAGCAGTATGTGCACAGCTACTGGGCTTGTAGTCTCTCCCCAGTCCGGTACCAAACCAGTCTTCAGGTCTTGACCCGTCCGGTTGCAGCCTATAAGCAGATTGAGGCACCACCTGCACATTTGTATGAACTGTACACTGCAGTGCTTGCTTACTTGCATCATGCCTGGGTTTTATCCCTGCGAGACATGCAAGGCCAATCTGTCTGTTCCTGCCTGGGGCCAGAGCACGCCAAGGAGACACTGGCAAACCGCAGCTTCTGCGAGTTTTGTGCACCTTTCTGTAACCACACGCTTGCGTCCCTCACTCCTGCACAGTGCTCTTCCACATCACCTCACCCAATGGCGCTGTATCAAGGGGAACCGGACGACGCACCCGGGAAAGTAGCCCACGCAGGAAGCCGTCTTCACAGTCTTCCTCATCTTCCTCTTCCTCTCCTCCTTCTCCCCAGGAATGGTGCTTACATGGCAAGCTGAAATAGCTGCAGATAGACCTTTAATGTAGAGTTGATCCTCAAGCGTGCCTATTCTGCCAGTGCGTTCGCCACATGGCTTGGCAGCTATGATAGTATTCTGGTAGCTTACCAGCCATATTTTCTGAGGTTCCTCTCTGATGGTCACTGGCCCTCACCAGAACAGCTGGATGAGCTGCACCTGGTTAACAATGTCTGCGTCGCATCTGGGTGCTTACTACCGTTCAAACCGGCTACTCTGCAGTTCAAGCACGGTCCCCCTCCCTTTCGGGGCGTGACTGCAACATCAGTCACGGATCCACAAGATGCCGCATTGGCGTATCAGGAGGTACATTTCTATATCAGAGTACCAAGGTTATGTTAATAACCAAACGTTTTTACATAAGGCTTGAATTATTTGAAATGCTCATTAAACAGAAACACTAGGGATTCACACAGTATGAGCACTCCTTCACAGGGGATGCATGCATGCATGAATCACTTGTGTTTCCTTACCAACAAGAGGGATTGCGTATAAATCTGGGGGTTCTAAACAATTAGAGGTATAATATACAGCCTTGACCTCCGCATCGAAATGGCTGCCTGGGCTGTTTTTTTTTACTGTTCATGTTTATATGAAATTCTGCAAATTGATTGCTAAACAGGTACATTTCTTTCTTTCAAATTGCAGTAAACATGTATGTGTGTAATATTACACGCTGTGAGGCTGCAGTAAGAAACACAACGTGCATTTACAAATATTACACCTTGTGAGGCTGCAGTATGTAAATGCATGTTGTGGTGACACGGGGATGCTTTGTTTTTGTTTCTGAAAACACACCTTTCTAGTTTTAGAACACATCATTAGTTTCTAATTCTCTTTCAAGTTTTTCCATTAAAATGTTCAGTTAATGCACAAATGTAAAGGAATAGATTATGTATCCAGTACAGAGTAATACGTGTATTTGTGTTTTCATATTTCAGTCATATACATAATATATTATATATATATACATAATATATTGACAGACGCATTCATTTAATGTACGCAAGTAGACATATAGTCTGCGCTAGAGTGCTGCGCGGATCCAAGTTTTACTTCCACTTCCGACCCGGACCCGCTACTAGAGGACCCGACCCGAACCCACAACCCGCTGCAACACCGTCTTCTTACCCGCGACCCGACCTGACCTGACCTGACCTGACCTGACCTGCTTTAATAAGACCTCCGACCCGAACCCGCAAGTGTTTGTCCTTTACCTGCTGCCTGTGCCGACTGACTCTCTCACGCTCTCATTCACACACAGATATCTCTACCATTCTCCACGGATTGAGCTTACACAATAGGCTACACAGCATGGTAGCTTTCTCTAGTGTTCTGGATATATTTTAACATTGTAACATTAACTCTTTCGTGCTACCAGTTGAAATGGAGCTACACCTGTGCTTTCGCAGAGATGATGTATTAGGTTTGTGGTTGTTGTTTACAAAAACATAATTACAGGTTTTACAAGCAACGAATCCAGTCACGTTCATTATTTTCATTCGCTAGGATTCCAAAATAATTCCACACTTCTGATTTACCTCTCAAACTATTATCCACTACATGATATAAACCCTGCGCTATTTTTTGTGCCGCCTCGTTCACAAACATTTTTAATATCACCAAGCAGATGTGATGAAAAAAATCTTGCAACGTATCAAACAAGCGAGAACAACATATTTAGTCAGCTGACTCCTCCCTAATCGCCTCCTGCTTTAGTGCTGGAAATATTGGTACATTTACCTTCTAATACATTATTTGGGAAAGTGTTACAGACGAGTATGCTGAAAGGACAGAAAAAGTTTTTGGTGATTCAAATTCAGACCCGAAAATTATTTTTATTGATCCGCATCCGAACCGCAAACCGAAAAAGTTCACATTCCGACCCGCTTTTGCGGGTCACCCACGGGTTCCTGACCCGATGCAGGACTCTAGTCTTCACATGTTCACACATCAGTTTTTTTTACTCATATACAACAAATGATTTACAACAAGACTAGGGGTGGGGATTGTATTCCTCACTCAGACCCCTTACATACTAAATACCCTGGTATCCCTGGATAGATAATCGTCTCCTCTTTAAAAATGTGCTAAATATGTTAATGAGGAAGACATCTCACAAGTAGAATGGTATCTTGAAATGTTGCCCTTTTTCTAGGAAAGCAGTACAACTGGGGATGGAGAGTTTG
Organism: Acipenser oxyrinchus oxyrinchus; assembly: GCA_030684275.1. Lineage (NCBI taxonomy): Eukaryota > Metazoa > Chordata > Actinopteri > Acipenseriformes > Acipenseridae > Acipenser > Acipenser oxyrinchus. The sequence continues at coordinate 11,836,754 of CM060266.1, forward strand.
TTGCCAGATAACTTTACTCAGACTACTTTCTCACTAAATACCCTGGTGTCTCTGAATAGATAATCATCTCTTTTTAAAAATATGCTAAATAAAATCTCTTGCACAGCATAATGACAGCATTGTACATGATCAGTGATCAAATGGCCAGCCCTGACATTTCGTTACTGTTCATGTTGTACTTGCCTCTAATGTTTTTGCTCCCTATGTGCAGGACTTTGCATTTATTTACATTAAATTGAATCTGCTATGTGTCATCCCAAGCTTGAATCTTGTCTAAATATATTTGTATTATTAAAGTTGCTTATTGGGAGTTGGCTACCCATCCTAGTTTTGTGTCATTTGCAAATTTGCATAGTTTACTGATTATTATTATTTGTTTATTTAGCAGACGCCTTTATCCAAGGCGACTTACAGAGACTAGGGTGTGTGAACTATGCATCAGCTGCAGAGTCACTTACAATTACGTCTCACCCGAAAGACAGAGCACAAGGAGGTTAAGTGACTTGCTCAGGGTCATACAATGAGTCAGTGGCTGAGGTGGGATTTGAACCAGGGACCTCCTGGTTACAAGCCCTTTTCTTTAACCACTGGACCACACAGCCTCCTAATTATGTCTTTCTCCAGGTCATTTATATAGATTAGGAATAACATGGTCCCAATGGTGATCCCTGTGGTACCCCCCTTGTTATGTTACCCCAGTTTGATTCCTGGCCTATTATTATAACTCTCTGCTTTCTCTTTGTAACAGGTTGTGAATCTGTGCTGCTACTTTACCGTTTATTCCCACTAATTTAATATTTAGGTATAGTCTTTCATGCGGTACTTTGTCAAAGGCTTTTTAAAAATCTAAGTAGATTATGTCATACACACTGTCCTTACTCTAGTTGTCCCCCTTCTGAAAGAAACCTTGTAAATTAGTTAAACGAGATCTACCCTTCCTAAAGCCATATTGGCTGTCTCATATAATGTTGTTACTATATAAATATTCCTCCATTTTGGTCTGTGATCTTTATATAATGCAACATTTGTGTAGGTGTTATGCAGTTCCAGAGTGGATAGCTGAAGTAATCAGGCACACGTTATCTGAGTTTATTATATTTTGTTTTAATAAGAATGAGGGATAATAGATATGTCTTGTGGAATGCACATATGTGCCTCAGACATGATGTAGTTTGACATCTTTATTTAAGTCAAGCATATATACGTTTGTTGAAATACAGTTTGTTCCCCAGAAAGTGGATTGAAAGTGGGTCTTTTTCATACAAGCTGATACAAAGCAAAATCCATGGAATATAAGCATTTTACATATACTGATCATTTTAAAATCTAAAACTTGCCGAGGACCTTCTGTAGCACAAATGATTGAGTATATCATAATATAGGAGTATATGGAGACTGTTTGTCTTTCTTACCTTTCTTACAAGTTTCTCTGAAGCAGGCTATTATGTATTTTCTCTCCGCGCTGCCAAAACTTTCTCCGCCCTTTAGACACTAAATGCCCCTCTCAGTGACGTCACATGAAAAAATGTGTGTTTCAAGTCTGTACTGCAAAGTACGATAGCCCTGTAAATAATCAAAACGAAGTGCTTTTTTTTTATCGTGTTTACACGATCGCGGTCCTAGAAGCCCACTTCAGTATGATTGTGTTAACACGATCCCGGTCCTTAAAGGGTTAATACACTAACTCGAATTTAAGATGCAGGCCATTTTTGAGAAGAAAAAAAGTGGTTTAAATCGAAGGATTACGGTGTGTATGAGGAATTCCAATTAACTAATCAGTCAATCAATGAAATAGGGAAGAATCAGTCACCTAGACACAAACATGCGATTTAAAGAATACTAACAACATATGTATATCAAATCATTCATCAGACAGCCCGCCCTGACCACTGCCTCCTGTTTGATTAGCTGGTAAGGTAGTCTCTGGGTCTCATGACTAATGGTCAGTCCGCTCTCCCTGCCGGTATCCAGCCTGCTCCATCTGTCTGCCAACGTTCATCCACCCAGGGCATCCAGGGCTCTCACCAGCACAGAGACCAGCCTGCCAGGGCTCTCCAGCTGCTAGAGGGAGCCGGCTCACCGGGGATCATCCCCCCTTCTGGACTGCAGTGTCACTGATTCAGATCATGCCAAAGGGCAACCAGGACTGTACCGTCTATAGTCACCGCACACTGGCATGGGGTGTGTTTAGGTTACTGTATGTGATATTCTCCACTGCAGCATGTTGTACAGAGGCACTCTCTTCTTTAGAGATGGACTCCATTCAACTAATTATGTGACTTCTAAAGACAATTGGTTGCACCAGAGCTTATTTAGGTGTGTCATAGCAAAGGGGGTGAATACTTATGCAATCAATTATTTTCTGTTTTATATTTGTAATTAATTTAGAACAATTTGTAGATTTTATTTTTCACTTTGACATTATGGACTTTTTTGTGTTGATCAGTGGTAAAAACTCTAATTAAATCCATTTTGATTCCATGTTGTGACACAATAAAATGTGGAAAAGTCCAAGGTGGGTGAATACTTTTGAGAGCCACTGTAGATATGTGGACTAGACTGACTTCCCAAGGTACCATAGTAACCTGAACACTACATTTTATCATTCCAATCAATTTCAAGTGTCTCACAGAAAATGTTTTAAAAAGGTAATTGTATGCAGCCCACCTCACACCCCCGCCCTCCCTGTGTTTTCAAAGTGTTTGCAGTCATATTCTCACCCCTGCAGTACCCCTCTGCCCTTGGGAAAGGAACTAACTAATCAATAGAAGCGCCTGATTGGTTGCAGGACCCACAGTAGTGGAATAGTTCATGGATGGGGTTGCCATGGTTACCGTGAGCACTGGCATAGATTTCTCTGGTAACACAGAGGAGTGATGTGGGGGTGGGAGGGTTAAAGACAATGTTTTAATATTTCATTGCACAATCAAGAGGCTACATTATGCATTTACTGACTGGTTGTCTTTATTGTTGCTACCTTCACAGCTAGATTTAGCATCTTATTAATTTCAGTGGTTGCAGAGGTTAGTTCCAAACTGTATGAAAAAAGCAATACTATATATTTCGGATTTTTTTTTTTTTTTGTTTTTAAAGTAGCAGAAGGATGTCTGTGAAATGAATCTAAATATATATGCAGGCCTCCTAAGTACTGTATATAAGTTAAAAAATAATATGTCATAAATGATTTATAGCAGACCCCAAACAACACATTTTATTGTATCTGAAGTCTAATAGAAATGTAAACAGTATTCATCCAGTAAGTGTTGCGATATCAAGCACTGAATAACATTTTCATATTCGGTGGTCCTCAGTGAATATGTTTTTCTTAACGGATCTCATTTTGGAATCTCACATACATTCATTCAACGTAACAGAAGACAGACAACAAAGTTCCCGGTCCAATCAGATCTTTATTTTGTTTGTAATCTGGGTCGTTGCGACCGTAAATAATAATCCCAAGCAATACACAGGAATGTGTACTGCACTGTTTTAAACAACGGGTTACAGTCCCGAAATAATAAACACAGTATAAACACACACAAGGTCACAAGTCCAGAGTGAGTGCTAACGTGCAAGTGGTGAAATACAATTTATTTGTGTACAGTTGTGAAGTGTTGTCCAGGTTGGTGCTGGCCTTAAGCGACAGCTCGCGGTACGACACAACAAAACAAACAAACACTCACGGTACATTTTTTAATTCTCCTTTAGCAGTTCGCTCTTAACCATAACAAAGGAACAGATCACCTAGCCACGTCCCCTTGGTTAGCAAGTGCAACCATTTCTGCTCCAGTCCACGGTTGCCACATCGCTTCCCTTCTGGGGCGATGACTTGGTGTACAGTAGCTCCGCCCCCTTTCTAGATGGCCGACTTCCGCCTTTTCATGGAATGAATTGTCAGACCATCCAGTCCGGAGCACTCTGTTCCCTTTGTACAGCGTACTCACAGGTCAGGAGGGAGATTTATAACCAAGATTCATTCTTTCTCTGTCACACCAACACAGGACAAACAGGCAACTTTTAAAGATAAGCCATCTGCACCTGTGGCGTGCAGACCCAGTGCCAAATAAAGCCTTATTTTTAAGCTTATATATAAGTTCAGAACACACAGGAGAGAATATAGTAAACTATTACTGATCTCGTAGCCTTGATGTATTAATCTTGGAGTCTTGGCACAGATGTCGGTCACAGTTTTATACGTTGCGCACTATTCTTGGTAGATGTAAATAATTTTCTTTTAATTTTCTAAATAAGAACATAAGAAAGTTTACAAACGAGAGGAGGCCATTCGGCCCATCTTGCTTGTTTGGTTGTTAGTAGCTTATTGATCCCAGGATCTCATCAAGCAGCTTCTTGAAGGATCGCAGGGTGTCCGCTTCAATAACATTACAGGGGAGTTGGTTCCATACCCTCACAATTCTCTGTGTAAAAAAAGTGCCTCATATTTTCTGTTCAGAATGCCCCTTTATCTAATCTCCATTTGTGACCCCTGGTCCTTGTTTCTTTTTTCAGGTAACCAAAAGGCCCCTGGGTCGACATTGTCTATACCTTTTAGGATTTTGAATGCTTGAATCAGATCACCGCGTAGTCTTCTTTGTTCAAGACTGAATAGATTCAATTCTTTTAGCCTGTCTGCATACGACATGCCTTTTAAACCCAGGATAATTCTGGTTGCTCCTCTTTGCACTTTTTCTAGAGCAGCAATATCCTTTTTGTAACGAGGTGACCAGAACTGAACACAATATTCTAGGTGAGGTCTTACTAATGCATTGTAAAGTTTTAACATTACTTCCCTTGATTTAAATTCAACACTTCTCACAATATATCCGAGCATCTTGTTGGCCTTTTTTATAGCTTCCCCACATTGTCTAGATGAAGACATTTCTGAGTCAACATAAACTCCTAGGTCTTTTTCATAGATCCCTTCTTCAATTTCAGTATGTCTCATATGATATTTCTAATGCACATTTTTATTGCCTGCGTGCAATACTATTGGGAGGATCTCATCCGGCACAGGGGATTTGTTTATTTTAAGAGCTCCTAGTCCCTTTAACACTTCTGCCACTGTTATGCTAAAGTTATATAAAATAAAATAAAATGTACTTACCCCTGCAATGATTGTTTTTGAAAACTTCTTATCATGTCCCATATTGAAGCATTTCTGTTCATTCGTAACATTAGGTAAGTAATGTCATTTTTTAAAATCCATTATTTTTTATACTGTTGACTGAAAAATAAGCAATTACAATATTAGTTTTGTTGATATTGCCTTGAAATATATGTTTTACTTGTCAATACTAACTATTCTGCAGTTCTATAGTATCCCAAAGTTTGAGAACCGCTGCTATAGAGAGTGTGTGTTGCCAGGACATGTTTTTTTCATATGAGATTTGAGTTCCTTTGGCTTCAAATTTGGCTACAAATACAGTTTCTGTTAGATTTAACAATGAATTCTCTCAAATGGAAGTTTTGGAAATCATTTTTCTAAAAGAAAACAATTAAGGTTGCTAAAATGTAAATCAGGTTGTTTAAGACCTGTTTGTTTTCTTTTTTAGTTATGTATTTTTTCTTTCATAAAACGAGCAAAACATGGGGAAGCTTTACACTTCAGTTAATACTTAATGGATTGTCTACAAGTAGAGTTAACATACTGTAAAGGGAAAAACAGTACTGTCAGTAACATTTAATCTTCTAATGATCACACTAAATGTACAAGTCAAGCATTCAAAATCCTAAAAGATATAGACTATGTCAACCCAGGGGACTTTTTTGACCTGAAAAAAGAAACAAGGACCAGGGGTCACTAATGGAGATAAAGGGACATTCAGAACAGAAAATAGGAGGCACTTTTTTACACAGAGAATTGTGAGAATCTGGAACCAACTCCCCAGTAATGTTGTTGAAGCTGACACCCTGGGATCCTTCAAGAAGCTGTTTGATGAGATTCTGGGCTCAATAACCTACTAACAACCAAACGAGCAAGATGGGCTGAATGGCCTCCTCTCGTTTGTAAACTTTCTTATGTTATTATACCTGCCACAAGGCTCCCCAGGGTCCTAAACCCTTCTAGATACAGACAAGGATTGCAGTAACCACAGAGAGTGCATGCCTTTTGCAGAAATTAAAGGTTTGCTGACATAAAGGGTAGTTTTGAGCAAAATCGGAGACAAAATCTGTCCCGGGAGAAGTGTCCAGAAATGTGAGAGTCCTGGCAAATAAGGGAAGTTGACAGGTCTGCATTAATGTGTATTGTACCTCAAATTAACAAGTGGTATGAATGGGTGAGGGGGTGAGGGGTTGTATTTAACACTATTTCCCCCTAAATTTTACAATTGGACACTAAAAAGTCAAAATGTACCAATTATACGTTTCTTCTCGTTTCAAGGGACATCCATACAATTGTATCATAAAGCTTACAGTCATGTGGTATTATTATTATTATTATTATTATTATTATTATTATTATTATTATTATTTATTTCTTATCAGACGCCCTTATCCAGAGCGACTTACAATCGTAAGCAAATACATTTCAAGTATCCAGTACAAGTAATAATTAAGTAACTAAGAGCAAGATAAATACAATGACTTTGGTTCAAGCAAGTACAAGTGTGACAAAATACGATTCAATAATACAGCAGATAACAGTGTCAGTGATAGTTACATCAGGATATGATTAAATACAAAATACTACAGATTAAACACTTGGCAGATTACAGTACTCTGAAGTACATGATTGAATACAGTAAAATAGTGGGCAGACAAGAGCAAGTAAAGCGCATTTAAGGAAGGGTGATAAGTGTCCCAGGGGAAGAACAGAGGAGTTCTACAGGTGCTTTCTGAAGAGGTGAGTCTTCAGGAGGCGCCGGAATGTGGTCAGGGACTGGGCAGTCCTGACGTCTGTAGGAAGGTCATTCCACCACTGCGGGGCAAGGGTGGAAAAGGAGCGGGCTCTGGAGGCAGGGGAGCGTAGAGGAGGTAGAGCCAGTCTTCTGGTGCAGGCGGAGCGGAGAGGTCGAGTGGGGGTGTAGGGAGAGATGAGGGTCTGGAGGTAGCTGGGTGCAGTCTGGTCAAGGCATCTGTAGGCTAGTACAAGAGTCTTGAACTGGATGCGAAAGCGGTGATCGGAGCCAGTGGAGTGAGCGAGTAGTGGAGTTGCGTGGGAGAAGTGAGGCAGAGAGAACACCAGGCGGGCAGCGGAGTTCTGGATGAGCTGGAGCGGACGGGTGGCGGACGCAGGGAGGCCAGCCAGGAGGAGTTGCAGTAGTCTAGGCGGAGAGTACCAAGGCCTGGACCAGGAGCTGGGTGGCGTGGTTGGTGAGGAAGGGTCGGATTCTTCGGATGTTGCTCAGGAAGAATCGGCAAGTGCGTGCCAGAGTGGAGATGTGCTGGGAATAAGAGAGGCAGGGGTCCAGGGTGACTCTGAGGTTCTTAGCGGAGGAAGAGGGAGAGAGTGTGGTATTGTCTTGAGTAGTAAGTCTATGGTATAGTATATCTAATTTGTGCAGGGTTGTGTTATTAGCATAGCTATAGATCACACCATCATATTCAATCACTGAAAGCAATGTTTGTTGCTCTAGTTGAGAGCTGTGCTTGAAGGAAGGTTATGAAGCTGTTCGGTGTTATATTGCTGTTGATCTTCCTCCTCCTTGTTCAGGAGTTTGCTATGTGCTGTTCTGTAGTGCTGGGGCTCGTCCCACTAGGGAATTCAGTGCAGACTCAGGGCAGGGTTACTGGTCTTGTGCTGCTATGCCTGCCCATTCTGAGGCATCCTGTTCAACGCTACCTCTCATATATATTAAGCCCATTTCACGCTGGCATGCTCTACCTGGGTCAGGACCCAGTGTCATGCGGGTCTGCTATGCGATTTCACATGCTTTTGATAAAGCAGGGTTGACCTGGGTGACAGACGCAAGTAAACGATATGCACATCAATGCCCCCTCATGCAACACAAATATGGCTAAACAGAGTAAATAAATGTTTATTGCGGAAGTGAAACCTTCACGCAGGCGTGGCTGTTTGTTATTTAGTTGGCTGTCATGCATTTTGTCTCGCTCAACCCTGGCCAAAGCGTGTAAACCCACATCCTGAGGTGGGTCTCTGAAACCTGGATTAACCCGGGTACGACCCAGGTACGTGGTTTCACACTACACAGGATTGTGACCCGGTAGCCAGAACCCAGGTCCAGACCCGGGTAGAAGTGCCAGTGAGAAAGGGGCTTTAGATATGTGTTTCTGAATCGGACGACTCACATATTAGTGTGCATAAGCAACACACATATTCAGTTTCCTATAAATGGATAGTTGTTCAGATATGTTTCAAATACTGTCTCTATCGTTGCTGACTATAAATATAGACTGTACTTAACCCATTAAGACTTGGTGAACAATATATTTGCTGTATATCATATATATTCACTTTCCAGATATACTGTATGAGATTGGATTACATTTATTATACTTGTACATATATGATAGTAAGTGACACATATAAAACACCTTTCACATAGAGTACAATGCATAAAAAGGGGCATTTAGAAAAAAATGTCATCCATAACTATCTAACACTCAATATTGCTGAATTAAGAAATACTAAAAGAAACAAAAATTAAATGACAAATGTTTCAACTAGAAGTCTTAAAAAAAATTTTTAAAAGTTCATTTCTTTTAAGAAAAAAATCTCTTAAGAAAAAAAAAAAGAATGTAAAAGTATTATAACTGTTTATGCAATATAGTGTCTATTCAATTGGTACCATAAATGTAATGGGCTTTTTATAAAATAGCTTATGCAAGGATATTGGCACTGTATAACAGAAATGTTGGACGCTCACAACAAAACCTGCCATCTGCCGCCACTGATGTGATCCTCGAAATCCATGGAAACACAGGTTTGCATATCATGGATTCCAAATCTGACCAAAACCATTTCTCATGTACATACACAGACCAGTCAGAATAAAGAGATCAGCTGAAAAAGGCCAGGCGAGCAATAGATAATTGGAAGTAGCTTGACCTAAGCCACTCTTGAGCATTTGTTTGTAAGCATTTCTTCTCTGATGTTTTTGTAAAGCAACATACAGTATTCTTGTTTACCAGACTGGCCATATATTGAATTCTATCAACAAAAACACAGTTATTCTATATGTTGTATTTTTATTACGTGTGCTCATGCTGTATAGTTGGATGTGGATCACTTATGCTCATCCGTTGTCTGTTACCATCAGCGATGCATCGGAATAATGTCAGTTCTCTCTAAACACCCTGAAACTTGGTAGAAAGTCAGAGAAAACCAGAACCCAGCTGATCACAGGTTTCTAAGAGGTAGAATTTCCTATCAGAGTGGCCTGAGGTTGGTGCCAGCTGACTCCAGTTTATTTTGTTCAATCATCCATGATGTACTAATCGAATCAAAATTAAAAAGCTTTACTTATAGCTTTCTTTATTGCATTAATATATATTTTCCTAAAATCCTGTTTCCCAGCTAAGAAAATTAGGCTATATAGGCCACAAAGTCCCCCCTGCTACTGCAGTAGATTTTCATGTCTTTTATGTAGCATAATGGGAAAAATAAAATTCAGCCATGAAGGTTTGTGCTAAATACCAGTGTGTCTCGAAATGAGCAATATTTAGAGCATTATGTATTTGCCGATCATGGTGCAGCGGGCAGTTTGAACTAAGACCTAAGAATTCCTCAAAATTCTGTCAGTCAGCAACAAAGCTCTGTTCTAATCACAAGGAATGAGCCGCACCTTCAAGGTTGAGGCCAGTAAACCACATTGCTGGACCTCCTGAATTCTGAGCAAGACCCTGACAACCATATCCTCAAAGGCACCCCTCCATCCGCCTCCAATGTGGACCAAAAAATAAATTCTAATTTCTAATTTTGCAATGCGAATTGATCAAATACAGGGGGTAGATGCGTGTCATTACAGTACAGCTGCTGCCTGTGATCTGAATGAGGTGCGTTATTCTATAACAAACAGAAGAGGAGGGGGTGCTTTGACTTTACATGGCACTTACAAGTGTGCAATTGGCAGTATTCACATAATGTAGTACTTAATACTACACCCATTCCACTTGGATTGTGATCCTGCCAGCTCTGAGGAGCCAAGCAGGGTAATGAGGCTGTGTGGTCCAGTGGTTAAAGAAATGGGCTTGTAACCAGGAGGTCCCCGGTTCAAATCCCACCTCAGCCACTGACTCATTGTATGACCCTGAGCAAGTCACTTAACCTCCTTGTGCTCCGTCTTTCGGGTGAGACGTAATTGTAAGTGACTCTGCAGCTGATGCATAGTTCACACACCCTAGTCTCTGTAAGTCGCCTTGGATGAAGGCGTCTGCTAAATAAACAAATAATAATAAATAAACAAATAATAACACAGAGCAGTGACACAGGGGAGCTGACACTGGCTGTTCAAAGAAAATCCTTAAATTACATAAAACAAAATCATTCCTGTTATTCTGACCTAATATTAATCACTGTCATTTTGTTAGTCTCATTTTTTTTGTATTAAAGATACACACATTATGTTACACTTGAATTTTTGGAAGTTTGAGTCTTGTTAAAAGTCCCAGCAGTAAGTGATTTTCCAATGACTGCCGAGTTTCAGTGTCCATATACTCCTCATGTGACCTGTAGAAGTGGAATACAGGGATGTGCCGGATGTGCAGATATCTCCAAGCAGTGACTACTAAACTCTGATCATTAATAACTTCAGGTTTACACTGTGTGTCTTTTATATAATGGAAAATATATGAAGTGATGGCAATACATGCAGTAATAGGTAAGATTTACTGGAAATATGTTGTTCATTCAAGGTGGTCCGTACCCCAGACAAGGTTGCAAACTGCTGCTATAGTGGATAACTGTTCAGTTATATATACCAATTGATCCTGAGGCCTGTAGCTGCTGATCCCTGCCACAGAGTGTGTTTGATTCTCACTCCCCTTTTTTATCTCCTCTCTTTCGCAGTGAGAAACGCAAACTGCAGGTGAGCACTGTCAGCCCCATCCAGTGCAGCATGCACGGCAAGAAGTGCACCATCGTCGTGGAGACCAAGATCAACCAATCACAGCCGGACTTCACCAAGAGTCGCTCCGGGTACATCCTCTCCGTCCCAGGAAACTGAAGAGCATCACCAGGGTGACAGAGGGGAGGGGGGAGGGGGGGTTAGGAAACGTTTTCAGGCTTCCCATGTTGAGCACATAAGACATAGAGTAACATGTTTAATGTAAGTTGTGTTATAACAGGGTGATTATAAAGTCACTTAGCCACCCAACCTTTGTGAAAGAAACATTACAGAGCAATTAAACTTGGCAAGAGGTGATGGAAGGCTGTAACACAAGTCATATGCACCATGTAGCTCATGCCTGCAGAGAGCTTGTTAATGTTCTTAATGTGGGCACCATTCCTTCTGAGACTGCACTAAGAATAGCAGAGTGCTGAATATTCACAGGGACACACACCTCTGATGGATGACATCCTTCCGATCCGCCAGGAATGTATATTGCCAAGTGGTCTTTATAATCACTGTAATCGTGCAAATAGGCACATGTGGTTAGGAGGCATTTCCACGCACATGTGCTTGTGCAGATAAACAACAGCACATATAAGTATAAGCCCATTTGCCTATCTGTGTGATTCTATGTTATTATGAGATAGTTTCAGAGATATATATATATATATATATATATATATATATATATATATATATATATATATATATATATATATATATATATATATATATATATATATATATAAGTGCTTTAAGGGCTTCTATCTGAAACTGGGCATGGTACAGTGCAATGTGTCCCCTGGCCAGCAACTGAACAACTGCTCAAGGTAAAATCCACCAAAGGGTGTGTTTCCATCATCTAGGGCAGTGGTTTTCAACCTTTTTAAATACTGTACCCCTTCTGGCTGGAAGTTTCAGCTGAAGTACCCCTTTACAATTTTCACTCTATTGAATGGTACCACAGTTGCAATAAAAGGCAAAATAATCGGATTAACAATATATTTGTTTCCATGTTTATTTAATATATAATTTGTCACAACAGTTTGGGACTGACAAATTGCTGGTTTATGACAGAATACCAAACAATAATTATTAAAACTTTAATTTATTGTCTTTGGATGTACAGAATCAAAACAATACTTGGGAATCTTCGGAAACACAAGTGTTAGCTTTCTATTCGGCAAAGTTATTATAAATAATCAAAAATAGTCTGCACTGTAAATGTTTATTACGTTACCTTTTACTTCCCATCTCAGCATAATTGTGTGCCATTTAAAATGTTTAAAACATCAAAAACATTAACCTCAAGATAAAATGATAATAACCAACAATGATACACTTTCTATTAAAGACAACATAAAATGATACAAGTGGACTTTGTCCCTTTGTACTTTCTCTTGACTCTTGTTCCCTTTCAAGCACGAAATATAACCATTACCATATGGCTATTTAGCCCTGAAACCTGAATATTGATATACCAAAACTGCTCAACGAGCCTGCGATGCAGTCATGCCCACCCCATGGCAACTTAATGTGGATCCTCAAAACCTTGGTTTTAGAACTAGAGTGTTAAGGGCGGCTTCTTGGTCGACCCTTACAACACAGGCATAGAGGTGGTTTTCAACCTCAGGTTTTTTCACCCTAGCTACTGGTTACTGGGGTCCAGTATGGTAAAGCACAGGGCAGCCTCTCGGCTTAGCCTTGTAGCATTCCAGTCGTTCTGCAATCGTGCCCTTGCAACTGCTTTTGAACACTCACACGGTAATGGTTACATTTCGTACTTGAAAGGGAATGTTAGGTTAATAACCCTGGTTCCCTGAAACACAAATGTAACCATTAACCTTCAAGGTCACTGCACCCACAATAGCAGCAGGCTTGAAGGAAAATGACGCTGAGATCTGTGAGCGCAGTCCTTATGTACCCTCGGGGGTGGGGCATGACTGCGCCACAGGCTCATCGAGCAGCTCTGGTATATCAATATTCAGGCTTTAGGAGGTAAATACCCATACAGTAATGGTTACATTTCTATTTCAGGGGATCAGGGTTATGATAGTAACCTAACGTTTTCTTACTTCATTTTTTCTTTTGCAAGTAAGAAATGTATCCACTTGAGAAACGATACACAGGATCATTTGGATGTACTCATTGAAAACAAATTCAGCCAGTTGCTATTGCTGTAACAAAAAATGCAGTGACTAATAAATAAAACAAAAAACGTAAAATGTATACTTCTGCAAAATTCATGAGCAGAGCTCTCCATAGCAGAATCTCCGGACGCCTGCTTCACCCACCATAATATCAGTGGAAATCCGCTCAATCAAAATCATGCATGCGTACAGGTGGATGATAATTTTGAAGGTATACTGTAGTTGCCTTTGAGCTGCTAAACAAATAAATATTAATGCACAGTGGTTTAGAGATAATATATAATACTGTTAAAAAAATGAATTCAGGATCATTATTTTCTTTCACTTTCACTTTCATTTTTATTTTTGCATTTCTTAGTCGTCCTGTGTACCCCCTATACCTCTTAGAAGTACTCCAGGGTACGAACCCCGGTTGAAAACCCCTGATCCAGCGTGCCAGTTCGCCAATTAAAATGATCCAAATGAATTTTAAACAACAGTTATCGTAAATAAAAGGTGCCATATTCAACATTTTCATTATTTCATTACATAATCACAAAAAAGCATTATCTGACATATCATACAAAAACATACAATTTTGGCAGTCACATACCAGGGCATGTCAGTAATGTGAGTGTATGTTGTGGTTTGCATAACAAGCTGAAGACAACCAGATGATTTTCCTTTGGGGATACAGACCAGTAGGTGGAATGGTCAGTTTTATAACAGAAGCAGGAAATCTCATGTTCTTCACCAGAGCAGTCTTGGTTTCCATCATTCCAGTGCAGCAAACCTGTATTGATCAGAGGGACCTGCTTTGAGTTTTAATACACACACCGATTACAGGAGCTACAGTGTAACATGAAAATGACATGCTGCCTTTTCTGATTCACTGTGTGCCAAATTGAATCCAGGAAAAACTCAGATAAAGCACTGCTGTTCTGTGATTGTTTGAAGAATGCTTTTAAAAAGTGGTCTTTTATGTAGAGAAGTTAGATAAAAGCAACCAAGTGCTTTGAGTTACTTCTCAAGCTCAGTTATAAAATAAGCAAACCAGGCTCCGAACTTGCAGGCCAAGCCACAAGCCCTCCTGAGGAAATGCCATGTGTAGCACACACTTTTGTGTAACTGGGCTGTCATTTACATAGCGTATTCATTTGTTGTATCCCTGACATGTATTCTCCCTGTTGCAAGTCTTAGTTTTAATCCCAGCTGGCAATGTGTCAGGCTTCGAGATGCCTCTGTTTGCTATTTGTATTCATGACTGAAAAACTTAATGATGATTCACATGGGACAGCCTCAGAATTGATGACTGTGTTCTATTCTGGAGAATAACATAATTTGCAGCAGGTTTCAATCCCCAAATTCCCCAAAGGAACCATTTGGGAATGGTCGGGTATCCCTTGGAGACAGTGTTCAAACACTGTGTCAGAAATGTTCTGGTGTTCTGTGTCCACTTTCCTGATATCACTAAGTACACCCACAACCTCGTTCTATCGCCCCTCGCTATAGTGCAGATTCGGATATATCGCGGTCTTGGAGTTGGCTCCCCATTTTTACAGGCTAACTGCGCATGCATTTGCTGCAGTATACATAGGCAATGTCACTTAGAATTACTGTTGGTTTTATTTCGTACTGTACATCACAAACAAAAATATATAAAACAATTAAAAATGAAGCATTAATATCATACTGTTATATACACACACATTGCACAATAACACAAAGCAAATTAAATATCTATGCTGTAGCAGTTTTTATTTTAGCCAACGAGGTGTTCACTTGTGGCAGCAATGCACTAGCACAAGTCACAGAGCAGTGATGTCAGCTCCCTAGCAGCAAGCCTCCTATGTTGGCAATGGATTCTTTCAATGCAGTGGGTTTGTGAGGAGAGGAAGACTCATGAAATTAATTGGAGACATAAGTTGATCAGAAGCAATTACCCTCCACAGTACGAATTAAAACTGTGTGCTGCTTTTTATACAAAAGTGAGAAAAAGTGGGTTGTGTAGAGGACTTATACTGGACCCCGACGTCCCCGATAAAACGAGGGAGTGGTTGTACAGTATTTGTCAGCCTATTTGTTTTTCTGTGGATCTCTCGCTATATCACGGATTAATATTGGACCCCGATACCCGTGATATATCGAGTTGGTGGTGTAATTAAGGGGTGCATAACTGCAGCATTCTCTTCTGGTGGTTGCACTAAGCTTGGTTGTAAAGTGTTTGGTATCATGTGTTGCTCAAAAGCACAGGAAGTCTGTAGAATTTCATAGGGGTCCTCCAGTGGTGGCTGAGCCATGACCTCTGCGGTGTTCATTCAGGTTTCTCCTTGAGAACATCTGCTTTTCACAGCTTCCCTCTTAATCATTAAAACTAAAACCATAAGCTCTAAACCGAGCTGTTCTGAAGAAACCCTCTCAATAAATATTAAAATATTGTTTTTGTCATGAACAGGAACAGAGAGGGCCCCCACATTGTAATGTTTGCACTTCCTGCCTTTTGTCTTGTCAAAGTGCCTCAATGTCCCAAAGTGACTCTGAGATTGACTCATAGCAAAGCAGGCAGGGTGTCCTGCCAGGGGGCCACAGTAGGAGCCTGCGACATGTCTATTGCATTAATGGTTGTTGTATGTAATCATTGTGTGCTCATTTACTCACTGGCTATACACAAGGGACATATGTATACTGTATGTACGCTAGTAAGTGTAAAGTGCCTGAATATATTTGATGTATAATATAATGTATGTTATGGAAGACTTTTCATTTAACCAAACGTGGGATAATGATTACCCTTTTTTAATTAACAATTTAAAACCTGGGGTTTTGCAATAGATTATTATTATTATTATTATTATTATTATTATTATTATTATTATTATTATTATTATTATTATTATTAATTTGATTACATTATGTTTAAAAGGTGCAGTGTCCTTATTAATGGACTGAAACCATTTTTCTGTTGAACAGAAAATGTTTGTCATGTTTCCATTAGGACCCCTGGACCAGATTTATTAAATGTGTGATTATATTATCCATAACTGTAAAATACTCAATCGTAAAATACATAGATAAACCAGTAGTTTAGATCAGGGGTGGCGATACAGTTTAAGATGATTCAGGTATCCCATTCTTCAACAGTGTTTTGTTTAAGCTTTGTTAATGTTGATTATCACTCAATTGAGCAATAAAGATGAGAAGCAAAGGTACTGAGGAACTCCAGAGATTGTGTGTGTTTTGTGTTTGTTTTTCTTGCAGGGAGAGCTGTAGACAGCGGGCACACCGCTTCTTTAGCAGCTGTCTATAGTGAATCCAGATACCTACCATGGTTAATTTTGTTTCTACCGGAAGATTCACTAGCAGCTAGGCATTTCACAGCTTTTAGTGGAAAAATCTTGGTTAAGTTGCATGTGCCCATAGGCACCTAACCTACAAATTTTTGTAATTTGTAATGCAAATGCTAATGTATAAGCATTTTGTATTTTGTATTAAAAATACACATGCCTGAGTATTTTGTAATGTCAAAATACTCAAAAGTACATTGCTGCTGTGCCATCTGGAGCGAAGTTTATTACAGGACTTAAGATGCAAACAACCTTTTCACTATGAGAACGAAAAACAACATAGTTTTGTATACATCAATATGTACTTTTTCTGTTCCCTTATGGTTTCTATCTGAAAAAAGTAGACTCTGATCTGATTTAAAAGTGACATTTTCCCCTAAATTCATCCTTGTGTACATACAAGTCAGGAATTCCCGCCAGCAGCCCAAAGAAAACTTAACTTGTCAGGTAAGAAAAATGTATGTTATGTACAGTAAGAACATAAGAACATAAGATCAGTAACATTTCATTGTCAATTATCCTCTAGTGCAGTGCACGAGGGTGAGCAGCCGCTAAAACAAAAAGACAAAACTCCAACACTACGGGCATGAGAGCGAATGCCCTACAGCTGTGAAGAATTTCCAAGGATAAATATTGGCACTTTGTTCCAATGCACCGGGACGTGGGACATTTGCTTGGAAATCGTGACTGCCCCGACCATATAGGGGCTGTTGGCATGTATGGTACTGCTGCGTGCTGAAGCCCATTGCCACTGCTTAGATCACCTTCAGGGTCAGAAAACCTGTTACGTTGGTGATCTCATCCCCACTTGTTTTGCTGTGGAGTCAAAATTATAAGCATTGCGGGCCACAAACCAATACCACGCTGGCCATCATAACTGGATTCCAGAAATGTTTCGGAAGGTTAATAAATCAATTTTGGTCACAATCACCCATCCATTGTTTAAGATGCACTGCCTGCCACACCATTTTGCTAGAGAAACAAAGAGATTCAAATATAAAACAAAAAATAATTAATTGCATAAGTATTCACCCCCTTTGCTATGACACACTTAAATAAGCTCTGGTGCAACCAATCGTCTTTAGAGTCACATAATTAGTTGAATGGAGTCCACCTGTGTGCAATTAAGGTTGGAGGTCCCACAGTTGGTAAGTACATTTCCTAACAAAAACTACATCATGAAGATGAAGGAACATTCAAAGCAAATCCGGAATAAGGTTCTTCAAAAGCACCAATCGGGTAGGATATAAGAATATTTCCAAGGTATTGACTATCCCCCGGAGCATAGTAAAGTCCATTATTAAGAAATGGAGAGAATATGGCACAACTGTGAATCTGTCTAGAACAGCCGTCATCAAAAACAGAGTATCCGGGCGAGAAGGGCACTAGTCAGGGAGGCCACCAAAAGGCCTATGGCAACTCTAAAGGAGTTACAGTCTTCCACGGCTGAGCAACAATAGCCCGAGTGCTTCACAAAACTGGCCTTTATGGGAGAGTGGCAAAAAGAAAGCCAATGTTGAAAAAAACTCACATCAAATCTTGGCTAGAGTTTGCCAGAAGGCATGTGGGAGACTCTCTGAGACCAAGTGGAAGAAGATTCTATGGTCTGATGAGTCCAAAATAGAGCTTTTTGGCCTCAAAGCTAAGTGCTATGTTTGGCGCAAGCCTAACACCGCACATCATCCAGAGAACAACATCCCTACTGTGAAGCATGGTGGTGGCAGCATCATGCTATGGGGATGCTTTTCTGCGTCAGGGCCTGGAAAGCTCGTGAAGATAGAGGGCAAAATGGATGCAGCAAAGTACAGAGAAATCCTGGAGGAAAACCTGTTGAAGTCTGCAAGAGACCTGGGACGGGAGAAGATTCATCTTCCAGCAGGACAATGACCCCAAACATACAGCCAAAGCCACACTGGAGTGGCTTAAAAACAAAAAGGTCAATGTCCTGGATTGGCCCAGTCAAAGCCCAGACCTCAATCCAATTGAGAATATGTGGAAAGAGTTGAAAATTGCTGTTCACCAAAGGTCCCCATCCAACTTGACAGAGCTTGAGCAATTTTGCAAAGAAGAGTGGGCAAAAATTGCAGTGTCCAGATGTGCAAAGCTGGTAGAGACTTGTCATTGGCACCCTGTAGAATGCCACAGCACCGTCCACCATTCCCAGTACAGGTACAAGTGGGGAGTTTTCCAGACTTAGTGTCTGCCTCGTGGTTTCGACCCCATGATCTGTCCCATGGCAGTTATACTGCAAATTTTGCAGGACCTTTTAGACGCAGGAAATCCCCTCCACTTTCAATGTCTATCTGGTAATCATTTCGGTTTGCCATGTCAAAATTATCTCGGTCTCCCCGGGAGCTCACTTCCTGGCAGGACAATTTTTGAAAAGGACTTGGTCACCTATAAAGGACATTGTTCCTCGCTGGAGGCTAAACGTGGCACTTCAGGCACTCATGAAGCCTCCATTTGAGCCCATGCATTCAGCTGAGCTGAAATTATTGCTCAAAGTAGCTATCTTGCTTGCTATCACCTCTGCAAGCGGGTGAGTGAGATGCAGGCAATAGCGAAAGCCTGCTTAATGTTTACAAAGGTCACACTCCGTACTAATCCTGCCTTTTTGCCGATGATTATCTCAGCATTCCATGTCAACCAGTCTGTGGAATTGGAGGCTTCCATCCACCACCTGTCCAGTCTGACAGAGAGTGACAGCTGCACATTCTCTGCCCAGTTCAGGCCCTGGCGTACTATCTTGACAGGACGAAAAGTTTTTTATCTGCTATGGGGCGAAGTCCCATGGTCAAGCCCTGTCTAAGCAGCGGCTGTCCAAGTAGATAGCAGATACAGTCAGAACTGCCTATGAGCAGGCCAACTTGCCCCCTCCAGAAAAGCTCACTGCCCATTCCACCAGAGGCATGGCAACTTCATGGGCTTTCTTCTAGGGTGCATCTGTCAAGGACATTTGCAATGCGGCGGTGTGGGCTACTCCCCATACCTTCACTAGGTTCTACAGGATGAATGTCATGGATCCTCTAAACCCTGGTTTTGGAACTAGAGTGTTAAGGGCGGCTTCCCAGTTGACCCTTACAACACAGGCATAGAGGTGAGTTTCTCCCTTAATTTTTACACCTTATCTACTTGTTACTGGGGTTCCGAACAGTAATGCACAGGGCAGCCTCTCAGCTTAACTTCGTAGCATTCCAGTCATTCTGCAATTATGCCCTTGCGACGGCTTTGGTACGCTCACCCATTAGCTAATGGTTACATCTTATACTTGAAATGGAACGATAGGTTATTATCATAACCCTGGTTCCCTGAAGTATAATCATTAACTTTCAAGGTTGCATGATTGCAGCAGGTTTGAAGGAAAAATGACAATGAGATCTGTGAGCGCAGTTTTTTTGTGCCCTCGGGGGTGGGCCATGACTGCGTCACAGGCCCGCTGAGCAGCTTTGTAATACAATATTCAGGTTTCAGGCTTCTAGGAGGTAAATACCCATACAGTAATGGTTACAATTCTATTCCAGGGAACATGGGTTATGATAATAACCTAACATTTTCAATCAATTCACTTTTTTATTTTTTTATTTGTTCTATTACATTTTTACAGACTTGTATAGTTGTCATGAACAAATATTTGAAATTGCTTTTGTTTACTACCAGATTTTCGATTTTGGCCTTTGTCATATTAATTAGTGTCTACTGTTCGCAAAATGCTTGTATGTACGTGTTTTCTTTTTTCAGTATTTTATATATGGTAATGGTCAGGCGATTAAGAAGTCATTGCATGATGAGGGTGAGGAGCAGGCTAGCTCAATCCTTTTGAGGTTCAGGACATACTCAGGGAGACCATGCTAACAGGAGGCAAGTACAGAGCAGAGGCACATCTGAATGGTATGAATCTAACAAGAAAGTCACCATGCTGCAATCGCTGCTTCCTTCATGCTAGTTTCTTGATTATTTGCTTTTTCCATTCTTAAAAAAGCAGTGTCTGTAGTAGTGAGGTGGAGTCAGAGTGAAAATATAATGGGGAAAATAAATGGACCGACAGCTGTAATGGGAGATGTAATATACAGCCTCCTCAGCTGTAAATTCTGATTCAGCAGTATGAAGAAAATTACCATATTCCCAGTATGTACAAAATAGCATTGAATAAGCAATGACAGTGAATAGTTTAATGAAAACTGGATAAGTGATATTAACCTAGATTAGGTAAGCACATGAAGTGGATATATAAATGACTGCTTTACACTGTGAGAAATCGCTGTTTGTGTTCTCAAGATACATGTAAAAATGTGACAGCCAGATGATGAATACACAGCCACCTCCATACATGCCTGTGGAAAGCATGGCCTGTGGGTGACGTCCAACCAGGAAACGCCAGACACAGTATTGTGGTTAAATACGCTGGTGTGCAGATTTATTAAATAAACAAATAAAAGGTTTGAACAAACAGAACACTGATACAAAACAAAACAGCACGATGGCCAAAAAACAAACAGATAATAAAGCAAATAAACACTGAACAAATAAGTATCGTTCTGGTCCAAATCCAGCACGAGTAGCATTGTTTTATCTTTAGTTTCTGTTTCAGTCACGTCTTTCTCCCGTTCTCCACTCTGAACACACCAACCTCATTCAGCCAAAGCTGCAGGTTTTTATACATGTGACCGTCTCCAGGTTAGCAATAAAGTAATCAAATCTGGAGACGGTCACATTCTACACAAGTTTAGCATGGATGGGGAATTTTAACCCCATCCATGCTGTAAAACAACAATAACAAAACATTGTGTATTTAAACACTAAACAACACATTTCAATAATAATAATAATACAAAATAGAAACAGGGACGAGGTCCGTCACAATCTCCCATAAGCTGGTACTCTCATAATGTATTCAGAATAATGACCATACAAAGTTTCACTCCAATTAATAAGCGGTTTTCCAAATATATGCAAAAATGTAAGTGTGACGTACGGATCGCTTTCAATAACTATAAAAGTGTTGCATTATTATTAGGGCTGTGAATTAATCACAGTTAACTTCTGCGATTAACGGGTTCATTTCTTCGGAGATTTTTTTTTTTTTTAACGCACGTTAATCACACTCCTCTGTTTTCACCCTCTTAGCATGCAATGTAAAAAAAATCTGTTATTTTTACGGTAAAAAAACTGGCAGCTGGGTGGCCACTAATGTACCGTATAAAAAACGCTACCATAATACTTCATATTACAGTAATCCTTCCTGGAAAACCGTAGAATTCATGGTAAAAAAAAATGTAATCTGTTGCCGGTGAATTGCCATTATAAATAACAGTTCAACAGTATTACTTAACGGTAATTATAATAAAAACCACATATTTTACAGTAGAATATCATAAAAATATGATTTGGAAAGGAAGCAAATTAACACTTAATAATAAGAGTTTAAATGCTCTTTACTGAGCTGCTACAGCAGCATTTCCATTCATGCTCTTACAGCAGCACTACTAGCACTGAACTTGGCAAAGAACAGAGACAACAAATAGAGGGGAAAGAGGGGCAGCCCACTCCAAGACCTGACCTACCACAAGAGTGGTGACCACACAAAACATTTGCAATCTGCCCTGCAATGGATTCTGGGATTCCAGTTTTCAGGTGTGGAAAAAGTATTCACACGTGTTACTTGAGTAAAAGTACTGTTACTTGGAAAAAAATGTAAGTAAAAGTCAAAGTATCCTTCTAGAAAACTACTTGAGTAAAAGTACAAAAGTATCATATCTTAAAAGTACTCAAGTATCAGAATTAAAAAGTAGCTGCCCTTAAATTCTACCCATGGAAATCTGCTGGTACCCTGAGTTACACACCAGGTATATTTATCAGGGGGCACGACTATTTTACACTCACCTATACAAATATACACTAAAATCTCAAATCAAGTATTTCAATTTTAGTCACAGCTTTTATCCATAAATAAAACACAATTCATGAAACCGTTCTAGGATCAAATGTTAAAAATGTGAAATCCTGTTTTGAAACTGCTTGTAGATTCCCGTTACTTTTCTTTGTTGGGGGTTTCGTTGTTTGTTGATTGGTCATTTTAAAAATCAAAAAGGTCACTTTTTGGGCATCAACATACTATGTCGGGGATGGTGAACTTTTTTTAGCTGGAGTGCCCAAAGTCAGATTTATATATATATATATCTTTTTTTTTTTTTTTTTTAAGGCAGGACCCTAACAATACAGATAAACAGTTTGCTCATTTGGTGCTGCATCGGTGACCCTGGCCATATTGTTGTTTTTTTTGTTTGCAGTTGCACACAACCATTACCGGTGTACCTTAATGTTTCTCAACTGTGATATATTTACTTCCTTAAACATATCTACTGCTTTTACATTTTGTAAAAATAACTAGTAGTAGATAATGTACTTTGTGAAATTGTGTTTGGTTTTTTTGGAAAAAAAAGATAGCTGTGTCTTCATACAATGGGGGGGGGGGTGGGGAAGGGGAAGCAGATTGTGAAAAATAAAAAATATATAAATTACGCCTCTGATATGAGTACATTTGTGCATAGGCTATTTTTTTTACACCTGCATTTCCCCAATAGTGTCAAGATTACATTAAAAAAACAGAGCATCAAACATTGTCTGAGATACAAGTACTGTATGTGACAGTGAATGTATTTTCGCTCTGATTATGTCATTCATGGTTTTTCAGGCTCGGAGTCGGGGAATCTAAAGTACAAATAGCACAGGTGATAACGGTAAGCACAATTCTTCCTCCTCGGACCCCGCGAATCCTACTGTCACGTCCAAAGCTGACCACAATTACATATGGACAGACTTACTGTTTTTGTCTGCTTCCTCCTGGCCACAGAGTGCAGCACAACAGCATAAGAGCCATAAACAGGCGAACAGAAACATTCACATAATAACGGATACAATTAGCACTGCTCAATCACTCGGGGCGGGGCCATCCTTACAAATCAAACTGACTGGCTTTCTGAAGTGCCACTCAGCTCTGATTGCAGGCGGGGGAAAAAAACAACAACAACAAACAGCAAACAGCTGCTGACTTGGCGTGCCAACAAATACGGCTCTGCATGCCACGTGTGCCATAGGTGCTTCCATCTTCGTACTACGTCATCAAAGCGAGCAGACAGAGCTCATGCGGCTCTGCTTTGCCCAATCAGTATCCTGGCCAGCGCAAGAATCAGCGTCCTGAAAGAACGAGTAACGAGATGCTTCCAAGGAAATGTAGTGGAGTACAAAAAGTACACTATTTTCTAAACAAACGTACTTGAGTAAAAGTACAAGTATCCCCAAAATAAAGTACTTAAGTAAAGTACAGATCCCGAAAACAAATACTTAAGTAGTGTAACAAAGTATTTTTACTTCGTTACTTTCCACCCTTGCCGTTTTTAACATAATTAGATGTAATGTATATGGTATTTCATAATCATAAACTACACATGATTTTTTAAAATAAATTTGGTCCGTTAGAACAATAAAAATATCAGCTTTTAGTTTTTTAATGTTTTTTTTTTTTTTAAGGAAACGTAAAAATAAACATATTTTCTTGTTTTTAGTATGAAGGTAATTTGCTGTTAAACTTAAGGTAAATTGTCATTTTATAAGAGAAGGCATTTTACCTTCACTATTTACCATATTTTTACAGTTGAATTTACGGACAATTTTTACAGTGTACCATAATTCATTCCCTGCGACACCATTTTGACATACTCAAGTGCATGCAACACAATATGATTGCAGTCAGCATTTGCATAAAAAAGTTGGTCACAGAACTGCAATGGGGAGCAAGGTACTAAAAGTATAATAATATAATAGTATTTACAATTAAGGAGAATATAACCGTTACTCAATGGCTGGGTTTACATGCACGTGAAAATCGGCTCTACAGTCTTGACTGTGACGTTGTCACGCAAAACAGCAAAAGAACGCCATTTGGTCAGCGGGACTTTAAGGGCAGGGTCAATCGCTTTCTCACGATAAAATTAGCTGTAAAAACCCATGTAAACCGGAGCAGGAATCTTGATTGTGGCTCACAAGGTTTCAGCAGTCAAGATCCCATTCTTTTGACTTAATATCACATAATCTCCAGCAGAAAGGAGTTGAAGGAATTGATGGCTGCCAGGACAACAGTCTTATATACATTGAATATTGTAGGTTATATTCAAAATAAAAACATGTATTGTAAAAGGTTAGTGATAATGAAATGTAACTTTTAGATGTTCCACAAACACACACACTCATATAAATTCTGAGTAGTAAAACTTGTAGAAATTATATTTTATATAATTTTGTGTGTGTGTGTGTGTGTGTGTGTGTGTGTGTGTGTGTGTGTGTGTGTGTGTGTGTGTGGGGTGTGTGTGTGTGTGTGTGTGTGTGTGTTGGAAAGGTAACCAGACAAGCAAGTAGCTAATGCGCGGCATAATTCAGAATGTGTGCGACAACACGTGAATTAATGTATCTGTTAAATGTTTTTATCTTCATGGCAACGCATGCAAGCTCTCCTCACGATATTAAAATTAATTATGTCGCTAATTAGTATGCAGACAGGGACATTTAAATATCCTCTCCCCTAAATCACTATGACAGCAGTAATTTGCATTGTCATGGCCAGATTTGTTGTCCTAAATCATACCTAAATGGAAATGCAATTCCTGAGAAGTACGGCCAAAACATTGTGAGGAAAACTGTCATGACTTGTCTGTGGAAACACTGTCAATGTATGCTTTGTTTTATTTAGACAAATTTAAGTTATTAATAAAAGATAATACATTTTAAATGCCTGTGATTTAGCAGTTGGTTCAAATAGCAAATGCTGGAGTTTTTCTGTATAATTCTTTGTAAATAAATATAAAACTATAACGAAGGGGCAACAATATTAATCCAGAAATAGGACAACAGTTTTTTTTTTTTTTTTTTTTGTTGTTTTTTTTAATGCTGGGTTGTTTTTTAATAATACAATACAATACAATACAATACAATACAATACAATACAGATTTCACATATATAGAGCAAGCATTCCAGGGCGCTTTGCAAAATAAATATAAAAAATCCTGTGTCTAATATATAATCCAGCTACAAATAAAAAGACCCAAACTAATGTTTTCAAATAGGATTTAAAAGATTAAATTGTGCTAGCATTCCTGATATGAATCGGGAGCAAGTTCCAAAGATGAGGGGCATTATAACTAAATGCCCCAGCTCCGACAGAGTTCAAACAAATTTTATGGACTGTCAGAAGATTAGCATGTTCCAATCTCAGGGAACGACCCAGGATATATAGGGTCAGCAGATCTTGAGAATAAGAAGGCCCAAGACCATGTAAGACCTTATAGGTAATAAGAAGAACTTTAACAATAACAGTAATAATAATAAATGAATGAGATGGATGCAGTAATTGTATAAATTAAACATTCGATTAAAACCAAGATTAACTAAGATTAAAATTTGTAATTAATCGCATTTTTTTTTTTTTAATGACTTGACAGCCCTAATGATTAGACTTCACTATATCCCAATTGCAGGGGATAATAAGGGGCTTGTGAGAATTGTTAACGAGACGCATCCTTTATTATGAATAATGAATATGACAGATTGATATTGTCAAGGGCCTGCTCTTTAGGATTTCGCTGACAGTAGATAAAAATGCAGCTGAAAGTTGACTACTCATTTTTCACCAGGGAAAGGGAAAAAATCATCTTATAAAATAGTCCATTGACAAAACTCTGCACCGACAGGAATCTAG
Organism: Acipenser oxyrinchus oxyrinchus; assembly: GCA_030684275.1. Lineage (NCBI taxonomy): Eukaryota > Metazoa > Chordata > Actinopteri > Acipenseriformes > Acipenseridae > Acipenser > Acipenser oxyrinchus. The sequence continues at coordinate 11,862,988 of CM060266.1, forward strand.
AGCCAGGCCAGCAATCTGTTATCATTGCTGATAAATGTCCTGGTTGCATTTTAAGGAAATGATTAACCAAGGAGACCAGAGCCAGGTTGGCAAACTAATTACTGTCTAGAATTTGCTATTAAGTGATCGCATCAGAATCCGGGGTTGTACGGCGTCTGTATGTCAGACTTACATTTTTACATCATCCGAGAACTGCTTAGGATGATTGTCATATTCATTGAATTATTTTTGTATCTGGATTTTATGAGACAATACACAAGTGTGTATGTGTGTTGTGAATACACTCACAATACAATCTGCCACAGGATTGTCACTCCGTTTGTTCTGTCACATTTTATTGATGTGAAAAGCACTTCAAGACGCTTTAATACAATTGGTGTTATTAGATCTTGCTTTCAATACTATTGCATCTGATTACAATGTTAGTTTACATGTAACATTCCTTCTAAATAAATCATTTCTTGAAATATGTTAGTCTGTCTCACAGGGAGCAACAGCAATACATATCCTTCCTATACCATAATGAGTTACATTGAGTCTTTGATTCCTGTAAAATTGTATTTTATGCACAAAACATCAAAGTTGCCCCTCTAGTATATTAAAGTACTAGTAGTAGATTATGCTCCTCAAATTGGAGTTTACAATCATATCTTATTATGGATGATAAGAGGTTCACAAAAATGACTACTTAGCCCTTAGATCCTGAGTGAAAAGAACCTAGATAATTATCAGTGTTCGATTCAAAAACACTTCTGTATTTAGGAATGCACAGACTGTGACCATTTACATTTAAAAGATTTATGAAATGCACTCTGTTTAAATTAGTAAAGTGCTATTTGATATGGATTCAGTTTAAACATTATTTTAAAAATAACATTTCAAATGTAATATTATTGTACATTATTATAAGGAACACAATAACGACTCAGAGACCATTGCGTTTTGTGCGTCATGAACGATCAGTGCATTTTATTTTCCATCACAGTACAAAAATAAATAAAAATAAGCAGAAAATTAAAATTAAATTACAGAGGCGGCTTCCAAAGGAACAATTGTAAAGACCCCCCACCCCCCCCATAAAATAACAAAGAACTCGCACACCCGTTCGTACAAACAGTCACACACATACACAATAAGAGAAGGACCGTCTTAAGTTCTATTAACACTGTTCTACAAAGATTTACCCAACAAGTTTACACTGGAGAAACATAATAGCATTATTATTATTATTCTATGATCATTTCCAAACAAACAACTACTTAGTGTTGCAAGTGAAAAAAATGGCACATTTTAGTGAATCAGGGTAGCCATACATTTGGGGGAAGGATTCCATCCCCCAACCAGTAAACGTTGGCCCCTACAAATATATATATATATATATATATATATATATATATATATACAGTACTGTGGCAGGTGTGAAAAATGCTGTAAAAGTAAGAATGCTTTCAAAAATAGACATATTAATAGATTATATTTATCAATTAACTAAATGCAAAGTGAGTGAACAGAAGAAAAATCTAAATCAAATCCATATTTGGTGTGACCACCCTTTGCCTTCAAAACAGCATCAATTCGTCTAGGTACACTTGCACAAAGTCAGGGATTTTGTAGGCATATAGTCAGGTGTATGATTAAATAATTATACCAAACAGGTGCTAATGATCATCAATTCAATATGTAGGTTGAAACACAATCATTAACTGAAACAGAAACAGCTGTGTAGGAGGAATAAAACTGGGTGAGGAACAGCCAAACTCAGCTAACAAGGTGAGGTTGCTGAAGACAGTTTACTGTCAAAAGTCATACACCATGGCAAGACTGAGCACAGCAACAAGACACAAGGTAGTTATACTGCATCAGCAAGGTCTCTCCCAGGCAGAAATTTCAAGGCAGACAGGGGTTTCCAGATGTGCTGTCCAAGCTCTTTTGAAGAAACACAAAGAAACAGGCAACATTGAGGACCGTAGACGCAGTGGTCGGCCAAGGAAACTTACTGCAGCAGATGAAAGACACATCATGCTTACTTCCCTTCGCAATCGGAAGATGTCCAGCAGTGCCATCAGCTCAGAATTGGCAGAAAACAGTGGGACCCTGGTACACCCATCTACTATCTGGAGAAGTCTGGTCAGAAGTGGCCTTCATGGAAGACTTGCGGCCAAAAAGCCATACCTCCGACGTGGAAACAAGGCCAAGCGACTCAACTATGCACGAAAACACAGGAACTGGGGTGCAGAAAAATGGCAGCAGGTGCTCTGGACTGATGAGTCAAAATTTGAAATATTTGGCTGTAGCAGAAGGCAGTTTGTTCGCCGAAGGGCTGGAGAGCGGTACACGAATGAGTGTCTGCAGGCAACAGTGAAGCATGGTGGAGGTTCCTTGCAAGTTTGGGGCTGCATTTCTGCAAATGGAGTTGGGGATTTGGTCAGAATTAATGGTCTCCTCAATGCTGAGAAGTACAGGCAGATACTTATCCATCATGCAATACCATCAGGGAGGCATCTGATTGGCCCCAAATTTATTCTGCAGCATGACAACGACCCCAAACATACAGCGAAAGTCATTAAGAACTATCTTCAGCGTAAAGAAGAACAAGGAGTCCTGGAAGTGATGGTATGGCCCCACAGAGCCCTGATCTCAACATCATCGAGTCTGTCTGGGATTACATGAAGAGAGAGAAGCAACTGAGGCTGCCTAAATCCACAGAAGAACTGTGGTTAGTTCTCCAAGATGTTTGGGCCAACCTACCTGCCGAGTTCCTTCAAAAACTGTGTGCAAGTGTACCTAGAAGAATTGATGCTGTTTTGAAGGCAAAGGGTGGTCACACCAAATATGGATTTGATTTAGATTTTTCTTCTCTTCACTCACTTTGCATTTTGTTAATTGATAAATATAATCTATTAACATGTCTATTTTTGAAAGCATTCTTATTTTACAGCATTTTTTCACACCTGCCTAAAACTTTTGCACAGTACTGTATATATATATATATATATATATATATATATATATATATATATATATATATATATATATATATATATATATATATATATATAACCATTGCCAAGGGTCCTTTTCCTGCTTTATTATATAGTATAGCAGAAATCTGTCATTGCCTTGACTTTGTTTTGCTGCTAATTGCTTTCTGTTAATAAAAATACAGTTGCAATGTTTGTTCTAGTGCATTGGAGAGAGCTTCTAAGAAAGAGCTCCATAAATGACGAGGCCTGGGTCACCTATATAGCACACAGTGCCAACCAGTGTACAATACCAAGGTGTTTTTCAATAAATTAACAAATACAAAAATTAATCAAAAGTCCAAAGATGATACCCTTAAATAAAATTACATTACAGAACATCTATTTGCATGTGCATATTTATATTTTTTCAATTATAGCTGTTTTATTTCTGGGGGGAAAAAAGCAATAGTGTCTGAGAAATATTTTAAAGAATGCATGCACAACATCACTGTTAAGTGATAAAGAGGGCAAAAAAGAATACAAAAATTCACTTCCTTTTTGCAAAAATCGCTTCCTAAATTCTGAAACGTTCTTGTGGCTTGTTTTTTTAATTAATATTTTTGTTCTTTTTTATTTTGCAGCATCAGCAGCGTGATCCCCTGTTGTTCATCACACCTTTTTGCCATCAGGAAAGAAACGAGGAATTGGCGTTGGACCCTTCCTGGTGCAATTCAATCAGCCCTTTGAGTGACAACTCAGAAATTTGGCAGCAGTACAAAAAATATCAAACCAATTTGGCTCTGGAAACAATCATATCAAACCTTGCGTATCTTTCAGCATTCATCAAAACAGACAAAAAAAGGTTTCCTCTACTTTCACAACAGCAGCCGATTACAGCTGTGGAAGGACAATGAGCAGTTGAAATCATTGGCCTGTTATTGTCTTAACTGGGACTTCGTCTGTCGTCTGTTGATTTCTGTAGGGGCCGAAAAAGGAAAAGGGTTTAATTTGACACAATACAGTTGGAATGATTACCTTTTAGAAATGTTGGAAACCACATTGTTGTCTGCACAACTGTCACGTCATACTAAAGCCTTTGACACACAACCATTGCTTTAATAATATAAAAAAGGTGCTCTGGCAAATAAATAATAAACAGATTTTCCAGCATTTTTGGAAACTGAGGGGATTACACTATTGGCTAAAGAATTATTCATTATTTTTGTCTGACCTACTTGATTTTTACAATATATTGTTCCTGTCCTTGGGGGTTAAAGGTATCTGGATTGCACTTCAATTGGATCATTGGACAGGTACACAAGGTACACAATAAACATCCATAAGAACATAAGAACATAAGAAAGTTTACAAATGAGAGGAGGCCATTCGGCCCATCTTGCTCGTTTGGTTGTTAGTAGCTTATTGATCCCTGAGTCTCATCAAGCAGCTTCTTGAAGGATCCCAGGGTCTTAGCTTCAACAACATTACTGGGGAGTTGGTTCCAGACCCTCACAATTCTATGTGTAAAAAAGTGCCTCCTATTTTCTGTTCTGAATGCCCCTTTATCTAATCTCCATTTGAGACCCCTGGTCCTTGTTTCTTTTTTCAGGTCGAGAAAGTCCCCTGGGTCAACATTGTCAATACCTTTTAGGATTTTGAATGCTTGAATCAGATCACCGCGTAGATTCAATTATTTTAGCCTGTCTGCATACGACATGCCTTCTAAACCCAGGATAATTCTAGTCGCTCTTCTTTGCACTCTTTCTAAAGCAGCAATATCCTTTTTGTAACGAGGTGACCAGAACTGAACACAATATTCTAGATGAGGTCTTACTAATGCATTGTAAAGTTTTAACATTACTTCCCTTGATTTAAATTCAACACTTTTCACAATATATCCAAGCATCTTGTTGGCCTTTTTTATGTCTAGATGAAGACATTTCTGAGTCAACATAAACTCCTAGGTCTTTTTCATAGATTCCTTCTTCAATTTCAGTATCTCCCATATGATATTTCTAATGCACAATTTGATTGCCTGCGTGCACTAAGTTACCCACTTAGGAACTAAATGGGTACCTTTGTTAGCAGACAACAATCATTGGTTGGTTTTAGGACTGGACTACCTTATAAGCATGCTACTGTTCTGTGGAAAATGTGTCTGTCAGTTTTCCATCTTTCATAGTTGTTAAAATACATTAAATACTAAACAAAAAATTGCCTAAGGGCATAAAGTAGGCATTAGGGAACCCACATCCATTCTTTTTTTCAATAATAAAGTAGGTCAGCTTAAAAACATGCTTATGTGTCAAAGACCATTGCTCAATAGCCATTACTGCTATTCAATAACCTCCCTCTCCTCACACCCCAACCCACAAGTCAATTCCTTTCCCTTTTAAGTAGAAGTACACCTATAATGAGCAACTGCATGTCTACAAGATGGCTCTCACAAAAAGAAAGAATTACTGTCTCTCAAGATTGGTCAACACGCTCTATTGAAGGTGAAAATATACAAGCGTTGTTGTTTTGTCACTAAACTCTAGATTGCTGTCCTCTCATAGCTTACATCAAGAGGCTGTCACATACATCATGGCTGACACACTTTGAAATAAATAAACGCGGTTCAGTCAGGGTTTGGGGGCCTCTGTCCTCCTCTCCTCAGACACTTGTCATTAAGTTGCCAAGTCGGCAGCAATAATAATTTGTTTTTAGTTCTTTTATGTTTGTAGTGATCAGAGAAGGACTGAAGTTTGGTATTTCATCAAGTCCAAGTCCTGCTTATTCAATCGCCAGGTCCTGATGGAGCCTGGACTTAACTAATAAAATACTCATGATTTATGTCCAAATCTAAGCTTTTTATTGATTTTGGTAGTCTAAGACCAGGTCTAAGATGCAGCACTTGGGGATGGACTAAATTGAATGGAACAATCCTGATTTAAGTCCAAATCCAAATCCTGGTGTTTGAATGTCCAATTCCAGGTCCCAGATGGTATATGTACTGTAACATTCAGAGGCTTGGACTTGGACAACTATATAAAGTGTCATTCTGACTACCTAAACTTCATCATTGTTATTATTATTATAAAAAATGTCTATGACATGCAGTTTAGCAACTGGTTACAACACAGACATGTTGGTCAATAAAGGCCTTCCATACATTTGAATCTAAATTTTGACATGGATATGGACCTGGACTTGGAAAACGAAATACCAGAATTGAGTTCATCTCAGTTGATTAGAGGCCCTCAAGCTCAGTTTCTCGCTGATTCACCGGTCCAGGCCAATGAGCAGTCGGCTTCGTTCTTCCTCTTTCTGGCTTTCATTCTTGAGGTCGGCAAAGACCTGGGTAAAGTAGTGGGCATCGGAGTTGATCTGCAGCATCTTGGTGCTCATCAGGTTGATGATGGACAGGCAACGGTCCCAGAAGGTCTCCTTAGAGCTCTCTACCAGGAAGGGTTTGAGCGGGTAGGAAATCTCATTGCCCATATAGGAGTAGGATAGATAGAGACACGTGAGCAGGACGGCCTGCAGTTCATGCTCGTTGGCCACTTCAGAGGAGACAACATCTCGACAGAGCATGTAGACAAAGACCACATTGGCAGGCGTGATGAAGCCCTGGTCTTGCCAGCCCTGGAGAAGCAGGGACCGATCCACACTGCGTAGCCACAGCACTGGATCCGTAGGGGACAGGTGCTTCAGCCGGTAGCACCGCCTGCAGAGGAACTCACCCAGGCATCTCAGGAGCTCGCTGGTGGAAGCTTGTACGATGACCCTTTTGGGGGTCCCTGGGGCAGTGTTAGAGTTGGAAACGGGTGCCTTCTTGACCGAAGATACAACGTTGGTCGAAGTCTTGGATCCTGGGATCTGGGCAGGATCCTGGGCAAAAGTGGATAAGTTGGCACAGGAGAGAGACTTCTTCAAGTTCTCGTTGTTGAGATGGGTGACATTATTCTGGTAGGCGCTGTTGGGCTGCACCTTCTTGGAACTCTTTTTCTTTGCCGACACGGCTACGATTCGCTTCCAGGGAAGAACGGAGATGATTGAGCTCCTCTTGATGTTCTTGTCTTTCGCGTTCTTGCTGTTCTGCACAGCTGTGTAGTGACCCACAGTGGCTGGTCCATCTTCAAACAGCCCAGCTTTCCTGTAGCTGGGGGAGAGTGAGAGTACAGTGCCCATGATACCAAGTGGCAGAGGAGCAAATCTCACGAGAGAGGGGTAGCTGTCTCACTGCTTCAAAGCCCTGGGACAGCTGTCTCACTGCTTCAAAGCCCTGGGACCCTGGCTATGAGGGCCAGCTCTATTATGCATTCAAACAGGGTTGAGTGGTGAAAATGAAAATGGTGGTGCCTGTCTGTGCAGTGAAAGATGAAAGATAAATGATGAAAGATAGCTCTCCTGTGTTGTGAGCAGAAGGCTGGCAGTATTCTCCACTAGGGGTAGTAAAGCCTGTGGAGAGGAGAAGACAAGTAGAAATCACCAGACAGGTAGAAATCAGAATGCCCATAATATTCTGAGCTACAATTCCTGATTCATTAGGCACAGCCAGTATGCATGTTTTATTTATCTGTAATTAATCTGTTTGGTAACATATAGATACTTTTGTGACAATTTCTATGTATTTGTATGATCTATCTCTCCATCACTTTACAATGATAAAACATATATTAATCTGAAATGCAATTAAACAGTTTGTTTTAAATGCCTGAATACACTGAATATAAGCTGTACTTAAATGAAAATGGTTCTATCCTTCATCACATTTGACACACTTTGAGTGCTGTCCATATAGCCGATTTGTTTTAATTTACCAGGTTTTTTAGTGTGTATAGATACAAATATTTTGCAATAAACCATGGAATCTGTGAATATATCAATCTATCCATATATCTGTCTGACCTACAACTCCCTGCTTTGACCTAGATCAAATGCAATCCAATATCAGGATCTGTCTATCTGTCTACACAAAAACCTACCAATCCACCTGTCTTTCTTTCTGTCTGCCATTTGGTCTTCAAATAAATGGTCACTGGTAAAAACAAAAACAAAAATATATCTATCTATATCTGTGAAAAGTTACCTGAAAAAAAACCCGACCTTCCTATGTTTGATGGGTTAATAAATCTTATGAAGAGAGCAGGAGGGGACCGAAAACATAGTCCATTTTAAAGAAATTCAGATTATTTCAGCACAACAATAAAATATCTTCCCATTCCAACTCCGAATCTCATTGCCCATCAATTCCAGTCAGAATATGTCTAAAACACACATAACACTGTCAAAACAACCTCGTTTTATGCCTTCTGTACCTATTTTACCTAACATCAGACACCCATACTGCTGTTACTATTATCGAGGCTTCTCTGTCATTTACTCAGCCTGCCAGGCACTCAGCAATTCGGTTTTTTGGGCTCCAGCGCAATGATCTCAAGCAGATGGTGGAGCGCGCTTCTACATAATGTTAGAATTCAAGCAATTTACCACGCTGCTCTGACATTACCTTATTTCAAGAAATCTACAGTAAAAACCATGTGATTTCTGTTACTAATTTGCATTTCCGTTTTGCCAATTCTAAGAATTGAAAAGGCTGGAGCTATGTTTTTTTCTAGGTGATAGGGGAGGTGGGTATATAAAAAAAATATGCATTTGACTGTCTTCATTGTATTTTAACTGATATCGTGTTGGACAGAAAACTGGAAAGATTCATTTACAGAAAAAAACTGCTTTCAAAATACAAGATAATTACGCTGTGTTGTTATAATATTAGATGTCCCTTTGTTTAACCAACTCAATTATTAATTGCATGACGCCAAACATCTTATATGATCATTTTAATCATGGTCCTAGCTCTGCTGATATATTTCAATTCTTTATTACACTTATTATGTATTGCTTTAATTGTCACCAAAACCTGATTTAATTGATATTATGTGAAGCAATCAAATATGTAAATCTCGAGCTTTTAATCTAACAAGGTACAGGTTACCTGCTGCTACATATTCGTCTCGTTTTAAAACAGTAAGCAAGTAAACAGAAATGTCAGTTAAATATGGCGACTGGTACAGTACATGTATTTAAATAATAAATATATACATATCTACTTGTCTCTATTACTCTACGTCATGTTTTTGCCCTACCTTCAAAACGGGTGTCGGTCATACAGAAAGGTATTTTAAAATAATAATAATAATAATAATAATAATAATAATAATAATAATAATAATAATAATAAAACATGCAAGCCTATTAAAACACGTCTTCTTCAACAAAAACGTGCCTAGCACATATATACTGAGCCCATCTGCCCGGGGCCAAATTCTCAAACGTTAATGCAGATGCATCAGCCCTTGAAAGAAGACGTACATAAAAAGAGACACGTCTTACCTAATCGTGATGTATTTAATTTTTTGGAAATGTCGTGTCCCATTTAAATTATTTCTGGGTTTTTTTTCTTTTTTGTTTTTTTGATGTATTGTATTTATGTATTTCTTTTTGTATTCTGCCTGGGTCCTGTTTAGCAGTAGCGGCGGCGCATCAAACTGTCAATGGTTACTGTCCAAGGTTCTGAGCTCGCGTCTCAATACGTGAACATGCTGTTAACCAATACGCAACAATGGAATTTGAAATGTCGACGCTTTTTCAGTTTCTGCTTTTTTTGCATTGACAAAAACATGTTTTATATATATATATATATATATATATATATATATATATATATATATATATATATATATATATATATATATATATTTTTCTTGGATTTTCAAAGAATTATCGCAATCCGCGTTTTTTTCTTCTCTTATTTTTGAACAACACGTACAGAATGCTGAATAATGGTATCATGCATTAAGGGTTATATAATTACAAGTGATGACTGCAAAAATGCTTACTTTTCGTTGCTTTTTCAGGTCAGGACAGCCGCAGTGCTAGTTCAGGGAAGCTGGTGCACAAGTTCCTCAAGGGTTTTTCAGATCACGGGGAAAAAACAAATTCCCCTTTATAATAAAGAATATAAAAATCCTTGCTTTTAAAATTCCCCGTTCTGGGAAAATCCGGAGATTTTATGGAGCGTTGCAGTAATAACAAACAGCTGTGTTCACGTCGATGTTGCTAAACGATGCCTGTGGTCTGTGAGAAGGGGTTGGTTATGTATTAAGATAGCTGGCGGTGGTTTGTGAGCTGTGTCAGTGCTCAGCTACGGTTGGCGGCGCTGTGATGTTGCCTGTGTGATCTGTCCGCTCTCCGTCCTCCCCGCTCCACTCCAGAACCAAACATCAACGATCACTATTCCAAATAAGGAATCTCGTTAGCATAGCCTGCCCTGCCCATTATTAACCACTGGCCGGCTTTGTACTGAAGTAAAACACACATAAAACAGATTTTTATGCCACATTCTTTTGTTTGAAAGATTAAAAACAATAGCGTCAGTTATGTTCATGGGTATCAAGGGAAAAAAAAAAAAACATACAGATAGGAACAATTGAATTAACGTTCTGAGTTTTTTTTAATTTATTTTTTTTTTAATTTATTTATTTTTTCTTTTGGAAATGAAAAACAACTCATAATGGAAAAAAAACACATATCTGTTTTGTTCTGTCTTGTGTGGCAAATGTAGCATATTATATAACACTGTACCCACCACACAGAAGAAATACATTCTTTCTTTTCTTTTTTTATTTGAAGAGCAACCAAACAAAATGTTACAGATGCATTAGATGTTTTTTGGATTTATATTTTATATAAAATACTACTAGTACTACTACCACTATTACTAATAATAATAATACTCCAACATTACGTATTAGTGGTCGATAATATTAAGATTGCCTCCCTTGTCTATCGTAACACGATATACATATATTATCATATATGCTGTAATTATATCACAATAACGCTCTAAGAGTTGACACTGAATGTTTGACATTGATACATTACAGTAGCTGCCTTCCTAGATAGGATAGTGTTATAAATTACATAATTAATAAGATCAGTTCACCCACGAACGTTTATGTTCCTTTATCTCCGGGTAGCAACAAAACAGACCCAAGCAAATACAAGGCTGCTGGGAAAAAATGTACATTAACTACAGACCCTGTTATCGAGAAGCAAATATACCCAACCAGGCAAAATAAGACTATCCCTTTAAAAAGCCTGCCGAGAGGACTGCAGCTGTTACCTGCGCCGCTCCTTATAAGGAGAACAGTTGACAACAAGGGCTGTGCGAGACATGAGCAATCTAAACCCGAGGGAGCCGTAAGCAAAAATAGTGACAGAAAGGGGCGAGTGTCGTCTTTGACGGTGTTCATTGTTTTTATTATATTCATTGTTATTGGTTCTGTTTTTGTTATCGACTTCACAATACAGTCATAAAAAGACATATGTTATTGCAATCCTGCCTAGGACAAATGTACTGGAGTGTTTGAGTAGTACAGCCCACTGCAGTAAAGTTATTCACAGGGAACGGGATTATTATGCCTGCAATATAATTACAATAACCCGACTCATGGCAAAAGTATTGTCTAAAATAATGCAGTATATTTTTAAAAAGGTGCATTGAGGTAGATTTCTTCATGAGTTCTGATTTAAGAATATAGCCGGACAATTAACATGGTGAAAATGAGCCGTTGTTCCCTTTAGTGTATTTCTTTATGACGCTAACCCCGCACCATATTGAAAAGTACACCCCGTTCTTTTTGAAATATACAATTGATTGCTTCAGATGTCTTAGTTGATGTGTTGACTTTGGTAGAGAATGAGTTAGAACGTTTTGAGCGCAGTGCCTGGTGTTGTGAAATTATCGGTGTTGTTTAGATATCCTGCATCCCGTCGAATCTTTGCATCCCCCGCCCTTTGGGTCTCTTCGGAACTCCTCCTTGCTTTCACTTCACGTGCACGCGCAGCTATGAGACAGACAGCAGGGAGATTTGAATACGAACACGTAATATTGTTGTGTGCTGTTTTTATTTTCTTTTAAAATATAAAAATCATAGATACCGTTTCAAACGAGTGCTGTTTTTTACCAGTAGTCTAAAATATAAAACATACGTATTAAAATACTTATTTACCTCACTTAAATACAGATCATTATTAACGTTTCAAAGCACAGTAGTTTGAATCAAAATAGCTTTAGTGCATTATGTTGACGTAATCTGTTGTAGTTTAATCATAGTGTAGCGATCCGTGTATTGTGTCTGCGTACTGTATTCCCTCTTGTTTCTACTGTCTGTTAATGCTGCTGTATTGTGTTCCCCCGTCTGTATTACCTGTGGCTGCGGGGTCGCTCTGTCTCTGGCTGTGCGAGCTGTCCCTGTCATTGGCTGTTTGTTGTATGTGCCCATTGGTCCTGGTGTGCGGCTGGGGACCAATGGGATAGCTGTTCGCTCTGGCACCCGATTAGAATAAAGGGGCGGGGCTAAGGTATAAAAGGGGGCGTTGCACGCTCATAGTTGGAGATGCAGAGCAAGGGGCTAGAGCAGTGGGCTCTGAAAGAGGTTCATAAATAAAGCGTTGAACTTGGAAACGGCGTGTTGTCTTCTTCTATCCTGCACGCTGCGTGAAACGCTACACTGGTGTCAGAAGCGGGATCAAAACAACAAGTAATCCAGCGTTGAGCAAGAGCCGGATAGAAGACAGTGATGGACCAATGGCTGTGGTACGACCCCGAGCCGTCACGGAACCGGTGGGACGGCGGACTGGAGGATTTCCTCGGTGGCTTGGAGGAGGAGGGTTGGTGCCTTGCCTGCGGGGAGATCGGGCACCAAGTGGCGTGCTGCCCCTTCCAGGAGGAAGGGGACCAACTGCCTGCCCGAAAACGAAAGCGGAGGAGGGGTGGCCGTTCGAGGAGGCTAGCGAAGGATTCTGGACCATCTCCAGTGTGTGAGATGGAGGGCCTGCCGCCGCCGCCTGAGAGCGCCGCTGCCGCCGCCGCCTGAGAGCGCCGCTGCCGCCGCCTCCTGAGAGCGCCGCCGCCGCCGCGAGCGCCGCCGCCGCCTGAGAGAGCGCGCCGCCGCCGCCTGAGAGAGCGCCGCTGCCGCCGCCGCCTGAGAGCGCCGCTGCGCCGCCGCCGCCTGAGAGCGCCGCTGCCGCCGCCGCCGCCTGAGAGCGCCGCTGCGCCGCCGCCGCCTGAGAGAGCGCCGCTACGCCGCCGCCGCCTGAGAGAGCGCCGCTGCCGCCGCCGCCTGAGAGAGCGCCGCCGCCGCCGCCTGAGAGAGCGCCGCCGCCGCCGCCTGAGAAAGACGCCGCCTGAGAGCGCCGCCGCCGCCTGAGAAAGAGCCGCCGCCTGAGAGAGCGCCGCCGCCGCCTGAGAGCGCCGCCGCCTGAGAAAGAGCCGCCGCCTGAGAGAGCGCCGCTGCCGCCTGAGAAAGAGCCGCCTGAGAGAGCGCCGCTGACGCCGCCGCCTGAGAGACGCCGCCGCTGCCTGAGAAAGCATCACTGCTACCTGCCTTATTAAAAGAGCTACCGCTGCAAGTGCCAGTCCTTTAAGGGCTCCTGCAAGGTGTCACCAAGGCACAGCAGCAAAGAGAACCGCTGCAGAGGAGCCCAGATCTGCCGCCTGAGGGAGAAACCTTGTTGCCGGAGAGCGAGCTCCTGATACTGGGGTGCCAGAGTCACTCAGGTCAGCAGAGGATGGCCTGCCGCTCACCCACCAAAGGCCCTGGAGGGAAAACCGGACATGCGGGAGGGGGTCTGTGTTTCAGGGTGGAGGTTGCCTATCACGGTCGTATGCTGCATGGCGCCCTGTGAACTTTTGGGACAAAAAGGCTAAGGTGGGGGTAGTGTAGCGATCCGTGTATTGTGTCTGCGCACTGTATTCCCTCTTGTTTCTACTGTCTGTTAATGCTGCTGTATTGTGTTCCTCCCCCGTCTGTATTACCTGTGGCTGCGGGTCGCTTCTGTCTCTGGCTGTGCGAGCTGTCCCTGTCATTGGCTGTTTGTATGCCCATTGGTCCTGGTGTGCGGCTGGGGACCAATGGGATAGCTGTTCGCTCTGGCACCGATTAGAATAAAGGGCGGGGCTAAGGTATAAAAGGGGGCGTTGCACGCTCATAGTTGGAGATGCAGAGCAAGGGGCTAGAGCAGTGGGCTCTGAAAGAGGTTCATAAATAAAGCGTTGAACTTGGAAACGGCGTGTTGTCTTCTTCTATCCTGCACGCTGCGTGAAACGCTACAATATTATTGTTGTTGTTTTTATTGTTATTTGTATTATTAGTAGTATTAGTATTTTTTTATTATTATATTTTTTTTTGTTCAAACGGTATATTTACAAGGATCTGACTAAATGTAGTCATTAATTATAGATGTAGGGTTAACATTACATGAGAAAGTACTTCAACTTATTTTGTATTTGGTGGTTTTACGGTTAATTTCTTGTGTCAATGCAATTACTTTTTGGGAAACCCCAGCTACTTCTATTTTGGTAGCTACTTCTATTTTGGTATCAAATTGCTATAATACTTTGTGTACCCGAACTCGCAAAAGAATGGTGTTGCAACCCATGAAAGTCTTGATGCTAAGGAGTAAATTCAGCAATGTCTAAATTATATGTGAGTTATTCATATTTATAGGAGTTATGAACCATTATATGAGATAACATGCTGTACAGTGGCCATGTCCACACTACATAACCGATCTGGAGAACCGTACTTGAAACCGTCTAATTAATCCAGCTCAAAGCGTCCACACTCAAGTACCGTTTCATGTTTAGTCAGGCTTAATGCTTCCACACATTAGAATAGTTTGGTTACAGTACCTAGCAGCACAATGAACAGTGGAAATGAATACGATATGTTACATACATTAATTTGTAGATAGTTGTTTTCGTCAGTATTTTTATTTTGCTGTCGGTTCACAAAACTGTAACAGTATCACACAAACACATACAGTACTTTCTTTTTTTTTAACACCATGAAAAACCGACAGTTTGTTTAGAACTCTGGTCCAAATCAACACATGGAATCACAGGGGGTTCCAAACGGGAAGATTCCAGGACGTCACTATTAACATGCATTTCATTTACCACACTATTAACATGCATTTCATTTACCACACTATTAACATGCATTTCATTTACCACACTATTAACATGCATTTCATTTACCACACTATTAACATACATTTCACTATATCTAAGGTATTACTGTCTTCCCCCATAAAAATAAACGTCTCCCAAACATTTACACAACAGTATCTTTAGGCTACTTAATACTTAATATCTGATTTACTAATCTTTACACTTTCAATGTTCATTACAGCAATTACATTCATGTATCCTTTAAGAACATCATTACAAATTACAAAAAATAATATATATATATATACAGTACTGTGCAAAAGTTTTAGGCAGGTGTGAAAAAATGCTGTAAAGTAAGAATGCTTTCAAAAATAGACATGTTAATAGATTATATTTATCAATTACCTAAATGCAAAGTGAGTGAACAGAAGAAAAATCTAAATCAAATCCATATTTGGTGTGACCACCCTTTGCCTTCAAAACAGCATCAATTCTTCTAGGTACACTTGCACAAAGTCAAGGATTTTGTAGGCATATAGTCAGGTGTATGATTAAACAATTATACCAAACAGGTGCTAATGATCATCAATTCAATATGTAGGTTGAAACACAATCATTAACTGAAACAGAAACAGCTGTGTAGGAGGAATAAAACTGGGTGAGGAACAGCCAAACTCAGCTAACAAGGTGAGGTTGCTGAAGACAGTTTACTGTCAAAAGTCATACACCATGGCAAGACTGAGCACAGCAACAAGACACAAGGTAGTTATACTGCATCAGCAAGGTCTCTCCCAGGCAGAAATTTCAAGGCAGACAGGGGTTTTCAGATGTGCTGTCCAAGCTCTTTTGAAGAAACACAAAGAAACAGGCAACGTTGAGGACCGTAGACGCAGTGGTCGGCCAAGGAAACTTACTGCAGCAGATGAAAGACACATCATGCTTACTTCCCTTCGCAATCGGAAGATGTCCAGCAGTGCCATCAGCTCAGAATTGGCAGAAAACAGTGGGACCCTGGTACACCCATCTACTGTCCGGAGAAGTCTGGTCAGAAGTGGCCTTCATGGAAGACTTGCGGCCAAAAAGCCATACCTCCGACGTGGAAACAAGGCCAAGCGACTCAACTATGCATGAAAACACAGGAACTGGGGTGCAGAAAAATGGCAGCAGGTGCTCTGGACTGATGAGTCAAAATTTGAAATATTTGGCTGTAGCAGAAGGCAGTTTGTTCGCCAAGGGCTGGAGAGCGGTACACGAATGAGTGTCTGCAGGCAACAGTGAAGCATGGTGGAGGTTCCTTGCAAGTTTGGGGCTGCATTTCTGCAAATGGAGTTGGGGATTTGGTCAGAATTAATGGTCTCCTCAATGCTGAGAAGTACAGGCAGATACTTATCCATCATGCAATACCATCAGGGAGGCATCTGATTGGCCCCAAATTTATTCTGCAGCATGACAACGACCCCAAACATACAGCGAAAGTCATTAAGAACTATCTTCAGCGTAAAGAAGAACAAGGAGTCCTGGAAGTGATGGTATGGCCCCACAGAGCCCTGATCTCAACATCATCGAGTCTGTCTGGGATTACATGAAGAGAGAGAAGCAACTGAGGCTGCCTAAATCCACAGAAGAACTGTGGTTAGTTCTCCAAGATGTTTGGGCCAACCTACCTGCCGAGTTCCTTCAAAAACTGTGTGCAAGTGTACCTAGAAGAATTGATGCTGTTTTGAAGGCAAAGGGTGGTCACACCAAATATGGATTTGATGTAGATTTTTCTTCTGTTCACTCACTTTGCATTTTGTTAATTGATAAATATAAACTATTAACATGTCTATTTTTGAAAGCATTCTTATTTTACAGCATTTTTTCACACCTGCCAAAAACTTTTGCACAGTACTGTATATATAATTTCCAGTGGAAACTGTCCATGTCTTCATGGTGGCGAGGAGTTCCTGAACTGTGCCATTTCTGCACAGTTCTGGTTTCCATGGTAAATTTATTATACCTGAGGGCTCATTTGAAGGAAAATTCCTCACAGTGACATCATATAACTATTTATCTACTTTATACTGTTGTACTAGAGGCTAATTTACTATAGTAATAGAACTTTCCCCTTTCTTACTACTAAATGCTACAAAATTAACATAAGATTTTTTTTTGTTCAAACAGTATATTTACAAGGATCTGACTAAATGTAGTCATTTATCTACCTAACCATAACCCGTGGGTAACAATACTGATAATAAGGATAGGGTATAAAAGGATATTGCAGCAACTGGTATGGCACTGGCAGTCCTTGGGATGCATCCACATTATGGATAGCTGGGCTCCAACATCTATAACTGGGACTTCCTAGTTGATCATAGATGAAGCATTGTGGTGCTCTTCTCTCTCTGATAGGATGAACTCTGCTCTCTTCTGATAATCCTGCTGCTGGTCCCTCCGCATACATCTCTGTATCCACATCTGTGGCATGATCCTGAAAGTGCGTCTCAAGGTCTTCTGCAATCTGTTGATCCTCATCATAGATGAAGGTTGCTGGTATGTGGTGTTCATCGACACTTTGGGTACTGGTAGGATCAGCAGCTTCATCAGCAGTTTGTGGGGCAGCAGTGTGGAGCAGTGGCTTGGGCTGGACTCTTGACCGGAGGGTCGTGGGTTCAATCCCAGGTGGGGGACACTGCTGCTGTACCCTTGAGCAAGGTACTTTACCTAGATTGCTCCAGTTAAAACCCAACTGTATAAATGGTTAATTGTATGTAAAAATAATGTGATAACTTGTAACAATTGTAAGTCGCCCTGGATAAGGGCGTCTGCTAATAAATAAATAATAATAATAATAATAATAATAATAATAATAATAATAATAATAATAATAATAATAATAAAAAGGACCTACTTCTGGATTTAACAAGTGATCTTGATCTGTTTCAACAGGTTCAATTTTGTAGTCACAAGCTTGTGCACGGCATTGAGATGGGTGAAGTACTGTAAACTTTCATTTTCACATTTTTAGCTGGTTTCACCTGGGTACTGTTTAACAATTTGCAGTTTGCTGTTGGACTTGGTTTTCTTCTCTTTTCTTGATTTTTGCACAGCAGTACCCAAGAGCAAATAATCACAAGTTAGTAACAGATTTCTATGTAGCACTGTTATTGCCTTTTCCATCTTCTGGCTTGAGTTCATACACTGGGCTTACACTTTTTTCTGCTAACAATGACATATATCCTATCTTCCCAATATGATCTCAATTGACCAGGTCCACCACGTTCAGTCAGATTCTTCACAAGCACCCGATCTCCAGGCATGAGAACAGTAAATCGTAGCGGTTCTTACTGCGGTCTGATGAATTCTTTGCACACTTGACATTACGAAAGTGGGCTTCTTTCATTTGTTTCCACCTCTGCACATAATATGTGTAGTCCACCTGTGTAGCTGTGGGTTCAGGGGACAATCTGAAAACGATATCAATAGGCAAATGTGGAGATCTGCCAAATAACAGCTGGAATGGAGGAAACCCTGTTAATTTGTGACGGATGCAATTATATGCATAAATTACTTTTTGATCTCAGGCAGTGACCTTAACATTGCTAAGAATGTGCAATTCATGCGTTCTACTTTGCCATTTCCTTCTGGATGATAGTGGTTCTGGATCTTCTGCTATTTTGCAGTAGTGCTACATCCTGTGAAAGAGCTGGTTCTCAAATTCACCACCTTGGTCGTGATGAAGTCGCTTCGAGAATCCAAACCTCAAAACAAAGTCATTGAAGATCTGCAGCTGTCTTACCAGATTTATTGGTGGTTGGATAGGCTTGAGCGAATCTAGTGAAGTGGTCTACAACAACCAGAATATACTCATAGCCTCCAGAACTCTTCTCCAAATGCAGAAAATCTATGGACACTGGCTCAAAAGTTTGTGTTGTAACAATGCTGGTTACGAGTGCCTTTGTAAAACGACTGGGTTTCTTTTGCTTAATGCACCTACATACATTACTAATATAATGGTTAATATACTGTTGCATGTGTGGCCAATAAAACCTTTCCCAAGCCAAAAAAACAACCCTTTAAGAGCCAAGATGTCCCATTTCTTTGTGCAGTTCTTGGTATATTCTCTGCTTGTATTTGTTTGACAGTACCAACTGTTGTCTTGTCTCTGTTTTGCGATATAGAACTCCATGTTCATCAAGCTGTAGTTTACACCATTCTCACAGAAATGCCATTGGTTTCTTCATTTCCCTTTTCCTTTCCTGCTCACTTGGTTTGTGACCTTGATTTTTGTAGTGCAGGACCCTGCTGATGACTGGATCTTCTTCCTGAGCTTTCTGTATTTCCTGATGGCTTAATGGCTCAATGGTGGTGCTATCACATGGCACACAGGGAAGCGCAGCAACATTGATAGTGATGGATGTAATCCATGCAGCTTAACTGTTGTTCTGGATACCAGCAGACTGAATAACAGCTGTTCCAACATCTTTAGAAGCTTCCTCACTACATTCTGATATATAGGCATCCACATGTAAGATGAATGGGAGTGTGAAATCTGGGTAGGCCATTACTGGTGGCTGTATTAAACAACCAATTAGTTGGTTCAACACATTTTGGTTCTCTGATGTCCATGTAATAGGAAGATGTAAAGAGACCTGGCCTGATACTCTACTTTTAGACTGTGTTTTTTTGTTTTTTTTTAGCTCCCGTGCAATTTGGGCTCTCTTCAAAGTTGGTGAAACACTCAACAGATCATACAGAGACAGCTTTTTTTTTTAAAAGTCCTTGATGTATTTTCGGTAGTAATTAATGAATCCTAAAACTTTCCGTAATTCACCGACTGTTGATGGTGTCTTATCTTTAAGTGCTTGTACAGCTGCTGTGTCATTTTGTATCCATCTTGTAGCCCTGTTCAGATATAATCATCCCTAAGTATTTAACTTCCCTCTTGAAAAACTCATATTTATCTGGTCTTAGCTTAATGCCGTGTTCTTGAGGTCTGTGAAGCATTTTTCTAAGGTTTTCTACCTGTTTTTCAAAGGTTGTGCTAAACACTAAGACATCATCTAAATAAGGGACACATACTTCGTCTCTCAGGCCTTCCAAACATCCCTCCATGCATCTTTGAAATGCAGCTGCTGCATTCATTAGGCCAGATGGAATTCTCGTCCATTCATACAGACCCCACGGTGTTATAAATGAAGTCAGAGGTCTACTTTCTTCATCTAAAAACCCCTGATGGTAAGCCTTACCTTGGTCTAAGACAGAAATCCAAGACTTACCACCCAAACTGTCCAAGATGTCCTGGATGCAAGGTATTGGCTGTCGATTTTATTCAGCTCCCTGTAGTCAATTCAGAGCCTGAGGGTGCCATTCTTTTTACGTAGACATACAGTACTACGGGAGATGAATATGGTGAGTTTGATTTTCTTACCTGTCCTTGAGCAATTAAGTCTTGTAAGTACTCTTTTACTTCTTTGTATAATGGTCTGGGCACGACAGTGTAAGTTTTCTTTACAGGCTGAGTGTCATTCAGTTTAATTTTCATTTTCAAGGAATCAATTTGACCCATATCATCTTGGTTTCTTGAAAAAAAAACTTTTGACTCACTGTTTAACTCCCCTCCTCCTCCTCACCGCGCCGCACCGTCTACCTTATCACACAATAACACTGCTGTACTCAGTATGTATTCACTTTATTGAAACACATTTTCACTAACAGAGAACACAAAAAAAACCTACCTGCACAATGTAGTGGTGCAGTCATGTTTTATTACAAACAATGAAGTGTTTCCTGTGTCATTGCACTATCCACGCTGCATACATGCCTAATCATGCGAGATGTGATCAAATTCAAGTTCAAAAACAGCTTTTATTGGCTGTACACGTCATTGCACTTGATCAAGTACCATATTACATGTAGTCAGTTTGCCCTGAAATGATTCTTATAAGCGGATTGCTTGATTCTTACAAGTGGATTATTTTACATTGGTTGGCATAGGAATTATATTACTATATGTGGTCGATTCTTATATCAGTGATACTTATAAACGGACTGCACTGTAATATCAATTGGGATTTCAGATTTAATTAACTGCAGTTTTCCAAGCACAGTTCAACTCCTTAAAATGATATTATGCTCAGTAGGATTACTAACTGGGATTGTTATGTGACACGTTGGTCATTTTGTAATCTTCACTAAGATTTCGTTGATGTTCAGGTTTTCTAAGCTACAGGCAGTTACATCTGGCTCAAAAAGTGCTGAAGCCCCCTGTGACAGGAATGGCATTGCGGTGATGTCAGGCCAGATGCAGGAACAGAAAAACACTGACAGGTACTGCAGGCAAAAGACTCGTGGGGGTGGTCTCTGGACCTCCCCTCCCTTCTCTGTGGCCAGCAGCTCCCTCTTCTGGGTCGCCGGCCACTGTTTTTCCTGCCGTGAAAGTGCGGCTGGGGGAGCTGGTCTCCTGACCTCCCCCCCTTCTTCGTGGCTGGCAGCTCCCCTCCGTGGGGCTCCGGCCACAGCACTTCCTGCTGCCACACAGGACTGGCAGCGACCCCAGGCGAAGCAGAGCTGGCAGCGACCCCAGGCGAAGCAGAGCTGGCACTGACCTCAGGCGAAGCAGAGCCGGCAGCGACCCCAGGCGATGCAGGACAGGCAGCAACCCCAGTCGAAGCAGGGCAGGCACCAAAGGACACAGCCACCCCAGGCGAAGCGGGACCTTCAGCACCCCCAGGCGAAGCGGGACCTTCAGCACCCCCAGGCGAAGCGGGGACCCTCAGCAACCCCAGGCGAAGCGGGATCCTCAGCAACCCAAGGCAAAGCGGGACCCTCAGCAACCCCAGGCAAAGTGGGGACCCTCAGCAACCCCAGGTGAAGCGGGACCCTCAGCAACCCAAGGCAAAGCGGGACAGGCAGCAACCCTAGGAGAAGCAAAGGACACAGCCACCCAGACGAAGCGGGACCTTCAGCCTCTGGCGGCGGGACCTTCAGCGCCCCAGGCGAGTGGAACCTTCAGCAACCCCAGGCGATGCGGGACAACAGGGAGCCCCAGGCAATGTGGAGTAACAGGCAACCCCAGGCGATACAAAGCAGCAGGCATCCCCAGGTGATGTGGAGCAACAGGCAACCCCAAGCGATGCGGAGCAGTCGGCAACCTTAGGCGATGCGGAGCAGCAGGCAACCCTAGGCGATGCGGCCGTGGCATCCCTGAGTGGAGCGGGCATGGCATCCCTGAGCGGAGCGGGTGTGGCATCCATGAGCAGAGCAAGGCAGGCATCCCTGGGCGGAGTAAGGCAGGCATCCCCGGGCGATGGCAAACTGGCATCCCCGGGCAATGACGAACTGGCATCCCCGGGCGATGGCGAACTGGCAACACCGGGCGATGGTGAACTGGCATCCCCGGGCGATGCACGACAGGGCGGTGGAGGTGGGAGCGGCAAGTCGTCCTCCCATGACGGTAGAGGTGGGAGTGGCAGGTGCATCTCATCTGCTAGTGGAGCAGGCACTCTTCCTCTGCTGGTGGAGGCGGAAACAGCAGGCATTCTCCTTCTGTTGTTGGGTACCTGGGCTGTGGATGCACTGACTCCCCCTTCTTGGGCTGTGGACGCACCGACTCCCCCTTCTTGGGCTGTGGACGCACCGACTCCCCCTTCTTGGGCTGTGGACGTTCGGGCTCCTCCCACTCAGGCGCAGGATGTTCGAGCTCCTCCCACTCAGGCGCAGAACGTTCGGGCTCCTCCCACTCAGGCGCAGGACGTTCGGGCTCCTCCCACTCAGGCGCAGGACGTTCGGGCTCCTCCCGCACTTGCTGTGGACGCTAGGCCTCCTCCCTCTTGGGCTGTGGCGGGGATGGGGTTTGCTGCTCCAGCAGCCAAAACCATCCAGATGCCCCGGACACCCTCCCCATCGAGTAGGCCTCCCAGAAGCAGGGGCCTTCATAGGGGCAGTCCTCCTGGTCATGCCCAAACTCACTGCACCTGACGCACAGGGGGGCCCCTTCAGCCCTCCACTGCTCCTGTTCCGTGTCCAAGTATGGGGGTCCCAGTTGGGTGGGGTCACGTGACCACCATCTCTTGCTCTGCTGCTGCTGCTGCTGTTGTTGTTGCAGCTGTTGTTGTTGCAGCTTTCTCCTTCCCATCCTCTTTCTTCCTCGCTCCACAAAAAGAAAAAAACTGCAGTACCTTTTCCAACCTGAGTCAAGGAGGTGCTGGTGATCCCGCGCTGGACACTACGTGTGACAGGAATGGCGTTGTGGTGACGTCAGGCCAGTTGCAGGAACATAAAAACACTGACAGGTACTGCAGGCAAAAGACGTGGCATGCGCTGTTTTTTTTTTTATTTAAACAAAAATAAATAAAAGATTTAACAAAAAAAAAACTTGCTCACAGAGTGAAATAAAAGGTTTACACAAAAACAAAGTCACAAACACAAACCAAAACACACCTAAGGTCAGGCTGGGCAGTTGCCTTCACTGTTCCTTACTCTTTCGTTTCAGTTTCATATTCGTTTTTGTTTTCCAACTGCTCTCCCGTTCTCTCCTCTAGAACACCCACCCTCCGGAGTGCAGAGAGCTGCAGATTTATATACAGGTGACCATCTCGCGATTTAGCAACAAATGAATCACTTAATTAATTCGGGAGATAGCCACCTGCACAAGGTTTTTAATTATTCCTGGCAGAGGACGTGCTGCCTACCTCGCCACTGCCAGAACACGTTTAACTAAAACAAAACAATAACACGGCGCTTCGCTGTCATATTTATGAAACACTAAACCATAACAATAATAATACAACCATAATCATAATAATAACAACTACAACAAAACAAATGCAAAACAATAAACTGTACAGGGGCGGAGGGGTAGACCGCGTTCTAAGAATAAATAAACAATATAAATGTACAGAGCTGTTACACCCCCTCTGAATCAAACCCTGCGTGTGCACTACACTTCACTTTGACTGTTTCGCCTTTTGGAATTGTCACGCCTCATTATCCAACTTTTACTACACACAAATATTTAGATTGATTACTCTGGATGATGTTTACAAGGGTGCAAATACTGTTAAGTTTTACATGAGGCAAAGCTTTTGTCAAGCTATTGCCTAGTTGGTGAGATTAAGTATCTTGAGCCTTAGAACTGTCCCTTTTAACAATCTCTTCAATGACATTTTATCCTATAATTGGTGTTTCTAAGTTGTAGCTACTCACCAACACAGGCACAGTCAAAGCTTCGTCATGTGGTTGCAGCTGAAACTGAATTTCAATCCATCCTTTGAAAGGAATTGATGTACCATTAACAGCTATGAGGTCAAGTCCATTTTTAGTCTCCATCAGTTCCTCTAGCTGTCAAACCTGCACATGTGGCAACTTTTCTCTCCACCCGTGTTCAGAGACCATACAAACTTGAGCTCCTGTATCCCACAACACTCCTGTTTTAACATCTTATACATTTCTTCCCCACAAGGTTAGTTACTTTAGAAAACTGTCTAGATGTTAAATGGCAAATGTAAGCTTCTTCCTCTGAACTTTGAACATAATTTATTACTTTTGATTGATATTGCTGGTCTTGTGTGGTGAGTGAATACAGCTGAGTGCAGTACAGAGCAGATACAAAACAGACAGACAGTGATTTCCAGGTGCAAGGGTGTTTATTGATTTAATTAACAATGTCCAGAGCCTTATGGCAAACATCTGTAAATAATAAAGTTGGAGTGATACAGCGGCGTGTATCACTCGGTAATTGTAATTCCCCGGGTTTGACCCATAACCAAAAGTCCAGTTTTACACACCAACACAAAACACAAACACAGTTCTTAGTGATAGTGAATATGTGCAAGTGGTGTAATACAGTTCTCTGTAAAATGCAGGGGTGAAAGTGATGTCCAGGTTTATGCTGGCTTTCGCTACGGCTCTGGATCGTGCAACTGGTAGTCTATTAAAAAACAGACGACAGTTAACAAAACACTAACAAACACAAGACAAAACTCACGGTTCATGAAACAGCACACAGACTCCATGTAGGTTTTCAGCACTAACCATTCACCAAGGAACAGATCACGTATACTAAGTCCCCTATTTATATCCTCATTATGACCCCTAGGTTAACGAGCGCATCCGCTCCTCCAATCCTCAGATGCCACACCGTTTAATGTCTGGGTCATTGATTTGGGTGCCGTAGCAGCGCCCCTTTCCTAAATGACCAACTTCCACCTACCCTATGGAATAAATTGTCGTGCCATTTAGTTAAGGGTACTCTGTTCCCATTTACACAGTGCCCTCACAGGTCGAGAGTGAGATCTAACACCAAGCACCATTGGATCTCTGTCACACCTTGATTTTCACTTTGCATTACAATTTAAAGCTTGCTTTGTGTGTTCTTCGGGATGCTGAGGAAGGGACACTTTAGTATGGTCAGTCGCTCTTGGTCTCCCCTCGTTTCCTGACCTGACTGCTGATTGAGTATTTTGTTTCTCACAACACCCTGCTAAATAATGTACTCTACTCCCACACCTGAAACAATGGTCACACAAATCGCCTTTCCCATCTTTTTGGCAGTTAGGGCAGCCTCTCTTCGTTGTCCCCTTTCTGTTTTTGGCTTTGGTTGGAATTTGTACTGATTACTGTTCTTTGGTGTTGGGATTAAAGCATCTTTAATTATTGCCAATTCAGCCATTGATTCTTTAACTTCAGCTATGTCAGCTTTCAGTTCTTTGAACTCATTTGAAAAGTTACCTTTTTGGTGTCTCTTATCTTTTTGCGAAGAGGGTTGTGCATTATCTGAGGCTTCCTCTGAATCCTGTTGTTGGGCTGCACCAAGCTTTGCTGTCTTATGTCGGGCACCTGCTCCAATCTTAAGATTTTTCTCCATCTTATTGCTCACTACAGCATTCAACCTTTCAAACCAAATCTCATTATTATTCTGCATTATTATTATATTCAAACATTATTATTCTGCAAATATGGCTGCATTACAATGCGCACACTGTAATTTTGCAGCCCAGTAAGTACTGACTGAAGAAATGTACTTTGCACTAAAATATTTCAGGCCTGCATCAGATTCTTGAGATGCGTAAAGCAACTTTTGCCTTAAATCGTTCAAAACAGTTCGAAACAGTTCGACACAAGAAAATCTTGAGGTGTCTCTCTGGGCCCTAATTTTCCTTTTTCAGGCCTAATTTAATTTTTTAGTTCCTCCATTTGCTTTTAAAACTGTATTTCCATTAATTCTATTTTCTTTGCATAGTCCTGCTCTGTTGTCTCACTTCCCTTACTACTACTTATTAATTGTGGCTCACATAACTGGTTCATTTCATTTTTTAATTCCAGTAGTACAGACACTCCCTGATTCTCTAGATCACCTTCAATGATTTTCATGTTATCTGTAATGTGCTTGATCAGTGCTAAGCGACTTTTGCAATGTTCAGAAAAACAGAAACTGCTCTTAATTTATCTTTTGTCATCCAAAATTACAGGACGCCATTTGTATTTTTTTTGAGAAACGAAAACAGGTATTGCATTGCAGACAGTAATTTTTGTTTAAATATATTGTCATCTTATTTATCAAAGTGTATTGCAGACAGTATTTTTTGGTTTAAAAATGTGACATTTATCGTAATGTATATTTACGTTTAATTTTTGTTATAAATACATTTTATCTTCAGGAAATTGCTTGCTGTATTTTAGTTGTGTTTTTTAACATAAATAAATATTTTAAAAAACAATATTTTGTCGGTATAATTTATGTTTATACATAGTTAAAATCACTGCTTGCTAAATATATTTCCTTTAAAAAATGTCGTTCGTGAACATGTCTATATTGTGGCATAAGCAAATAAGTGTTTAATAAGTGTTTATGTAGGCTCACTTTAACAAAGTTATATTATTTTCACGTTAAATTGCTCGGTGACTTTGAACCTTTTAAATAAATTGAGTGGGAAAGTGGGTACAAACACTTTTCTTCATGTAGAGAATACTGTTTTTGACATTTTAATTAATATCTACGTGGGATATCTAAACCTGTTTTAATATAGAAAACGTACACGTTTTTAGTGGACGATGGTGTTTTAAGGTGTTTATATAATTGGAGAAACGCACAAAACGATTGGCTTCCTATACATACCATCCTAAAGTGCAGTTAAATTATTTATATGAACATCTGTAATCCTAGTTGACATGGTGGATGTACTCGCACAGCACCAGATACTGCACTAATAATTCAGATAGCTCGCCAGTTTAATGCAGTCCCCTGTGCAAATCTTGATCCTCACTTTTACAGTAAAAGTCCCCACTCACCAGTCGTTGTATTTCAGGAAAGATAAAACGTCATATCACAGGTTATACTTTTTACTGATTTGTTTTAATTATTATGTTTTACACCAGATTTCATTAATCAAATGTAAAGATATCATGAATATAATATAAAGATATCATACAGCATTCATTGCATACCGTACAATAATACTTATGTCTATATTCATTTCTCAATAACAAAGATATTTAAAAAGTACACTTTTATTAAAACAAAACAATATACACAATACATGTACACAATTCAAAATATACAATACAAAACAATATATACAGTAAAAACAAAGGTGTAAGGGTGGGTATGGGAAGGGAAGGATGTATTCACAGAAAGTGTGGTTTAATTCCATGCTGGAGGTTTTTTAGGAATATATTGTAGCGTGCACGGGGAAAGGCAGCAGCAGGGCCGGTAGGTGACGTAATCACACACAAAGACATAAGCCCGATATACGCTCCTTACAAAGGAGCCGGCTCTTTTGTACAGCAGTATCAGCGCTATGCTTTAGTGTGAGAGGTCCTGGGTTCATGCCTGCCATCCGTCTGTGCGTGGATTGCCTCGCCCTGTGTGATGCGCCTGCCTACGTTAACCGAGATCACTACAATATCATTACCAGCGTCATTCATATGGACACCATCCCCCCTAAAAAGCCCAACCTAATCATATTTAATTTTGAGGTGCCGAATTGAATCTCCCCCTAAACCCCTTACAAAATCAGAAATTATATTGTTCACCCAGTTAAATAATTTGTTTATTTTTGGAGATGCCTTTACAACTTTCCAAAGACGTCGCTGGGTGATGCACGAGAAAATTATTTTTGTATTTGGAAATAACTCTTGTTAAATCTATTTTTTCATTTTTCTAACTAATTACACACTTTTCAAATAACAGATAATATGTCGTATTACAAACTGTTATTATTAGATTTTAAACACAAATATAATTGCACATAAAAATAAATTGCACAACAAATGATAAATTATTTCTGCTTATGTCATAACCTACTGTGACAAAGTGGCTGAGTGGAAACAGGTGATGCAGAAGTGAAGTGTTGCAGTGCAGTAATTAATCAGACCGAGCCTTGTAATCCAGTTTGGAAAGTGAGTTTTATTTTTTATCCAGGTCTGGTGACCAATAAACAATACTCTCCCAGCAATACACAGCAATGTGTTCTGCACGGGGTAGACAATACTGGGCTTCTAGACCCTAAACAATAAACAATACGTATCTGCCCCACAATAATACCGACACGGTCACCAGTCCTGGGTGCATGCAGTAGAAAAACCTGTTATTAATATTACAACAATGTGTGTTTGATTTTTACCACATATAATGTAGCTTTTAATAAAGATCCTGACAACATTTTTAAGAGTAAAACAATTTACTAGACACACTGGAAAGATCGCAATAACAGTCTGTTCTGAATTAAAGTTCACAGACAGAAAATGGCGATGGCTTAACCTTGCCTTTAAGTTCTAAGATTCGCACATGAGTAGAAAGGCTCAAAAAGGCAAATGCTAACTTATTTCACAGCTAACTTATTTCCTGTGACACCGGTACAAAACCTACTCTTTTTTGAGTTTCGTACCGATACAGTTATATCGGTATGACACCGATAAGAACTCCAGTCTGGACAGATGTTTCGTTACTGTTTCTTTACAGTTCTGCAACAATACCGGTATAAAATGCTAGTGTGAACAGGGCATAAAACGATAGGTTACAGATGTAACCCCAGTCCCCTGAATGAGAAGATGACCACCAATTTGCATACTTTTGGGATGTGCCTGCTTGTCAGCTATTCGCTGAGCATTTTATATCAAAGCTTCCGATAGGCCCCTCCGGGGAGTGATGTCCTCGGTCCCGCCTCACTGAGGTAACAAATAGTCACTGAGTGGAGATCTCAGCCTCTTTTGCATTAAACCCGCGGATGCGAGTGATGTGCCCAAGGTTGGCAGTCATCTTCTATTTCAGGGAACCGGGGTTACAACTGTAACCTATCGTTCCCTTTCAATTTGAAGATGACGCCAAATTGCATACTTTTGGGAAAGTATACCAGAGCCGTTGTGAGGGAGAATGAGCGGACAGCATCTGAGGGACATCTCGCTACCGCCATCTAGTGTTGGTGGTGTGCGTGTGCAACCTCAAGGACCCTCGTGCCTATTAATGACATAGAAGGATCTAAGACATTAAGTCGGTAGAACCTGGTAAACATATGCGGGGTAGTCCAGCTAGCCACAGTACATATATCGGTCAAAGAGGCACCTCTTAAGAGGGCCCATGACATAGCCACACCTCTAGTAGAGTGTGCGGCCACCCTCCCAGGTGGGGGTAGACCGGCATTAGTATACACAGTTGAAACCGTGTCCACAATCCAATGGGACAG
Source organism: Acipenser oxyrinchus oxyrinchus (assembly GCA_030684275.1). Classification (NCBI taxonomy): domain Eukaryota; kingdom Metazoa; phylum Chordata; class Actinopteri; order Acipenseriformes; family Acipenseridae; genus Acipenser; species Acipenser oxyrinchus. The sequence continues at coordinate 11,892,621 of CM060266.1, forward strand.
TCGTTGCTTAGAGAGGGCTTGACCTCAGGTCCGTTCACCATGACAAACGGAGAGCTGGTCAGACTGACAAAGCGCTCTCATTCTATCCACAAAGCATCTCAATGCCCGAACTGGGCAGAGGGAATTTAATCTCATATCTGACTCCTCCACGAAGGGAGGGGGATGGAAAGCCTCTAGTTCCACTGATTGATTCAAGTGAAACGCTGTAATCACCTTATGGAGGAAAGCAGGGTTTGTGCGCAACGATACCCTGTTTCCATCGTCCCAAACGCGCATACAGGAACTGTGCATGGACAGTGCCTGTAGCTCACTGACCCGCTTAGCGGAGGTGATAGCTAACAGAAAGGCTGTCTTCATAGAGATATAATTCAGCTCTATGGTATCTATGGGCCTTCGTGAGAGCCTGCAGTACCACGTCTAGACTCCATTCGGGAGGACGCCCTTATAGGAGGTCGTGAGCCACGAGCACCCTTTAGAAATTGGGTCACCAGAATATGAGCGCCTGGGGATACTGAGTCGATGGGAACGTGGCATGCAGATATGGCTGCTAGGTACACTTTCAATGTAGAGGGGGATTTACCCGCCTCTAGTAGATCTGGCAGAAACTGTAAAATAACTGCTATAGGGCAATACACGGGATCATGGCCTCCAGCCATGCACCAGTTTTGAAAATATTTCCACTTATAGGCGTACAACGCTCTTGTGGAAGAAGCCGTAGCATTCTGCAGTGTACTAACTGCAGCGTCTGAGAGCCCTAGGGCGGACAGATGGTCCTGTTCAGGGGCCAGACCCACAGCTGGAGTCTGCCCGGTTCTGGGTGCCAGAGGGTGCCTTTCGCCTGGCTGAGGAGATCTTGCAGCAGCTGGCAGAGGTTCGAAAACCAGGTTCTCCTGGGCCATCTGGGTGCCACCAGGAGAACTGTCGCTTCCTCTCTCCTGACCTTCTCGAGGAAGGCAGGGAGCAGCGGTATAGGCGGGAAAGTGTATAAAGGCGCTATGGGCCATTCATGCGTTAGGGTGCCGACGCCTAGTGGACCTCCGCAGCTGTGGAGGGAGAACCACAGGGGGCAATGGGTCATCTCTGCCGTGGCAAAGAGGTCGACCTGGGCTTCCCTGAAGCGTTACCAAATGCACTGCACCACCTGAGGGTGCAATCGCCATTTTGACAGGTGAGGACCTCCCCTGGAGAGGAGGTCCGCCGCCCAGTTCACCAGGGAGGGACAAGAGGTGCCTCTGTGCCCAGATCAGCAGCCGAAAGGCTATGCGGTGTAACTCTGGGGACTGAAGCCCTCTCTGGTGGTTCATGTACGCAACCACTGACATGTTGTCTGTGCGGACAAGGACATGTTTGTTGCAGAGCACAGGGAGAAAATGTTGCGGAGCGAGGTGGACTGCTGTCAGCTCTAGCACATTTATGTGCAGGGACATCCAGCGGCCCGACCAGGATCCGCGGACTCCTCTGCCTGCCCAGACCGCCCCCCAACTGGAGTTGGATGCGTCTGTCGTCACCACTTGACAGTTTTAAGTGACTCCCATCCTTACGCCTTCGCTCAGGTGAGGGGCTTGCCTCCACCAGCATAGCGCTGTCCAGCACAGACGAGACCCTGTCAGCCGACGGTTTCTGTTGCACTTGGGGTGTAGCCGAAAGGCATTGCGCTATGCTGAAGCGGGCGCATGTGAAGTAACCCCAGTTGGATGGCTGAGGATGCTGTGGCCATCACACCCAGTAGTTTCTGGCACAACACTAATTGCACTGTGAACCCTGGCTGAAACAGGGCCAGGCAGTTGCGAATAGCAGCTACCCTGTCGTCCAACAGGTAGGCTTGCATTGCAAGGGAATCCAGCCGGGGACCCAAATTGAGAGGAATGGTAGTTCCTCGTACAAGTTAGAAAAACTTGTTTGAAACTACCGAGATTGAGAGGAACAGTAGTTCCTTTTACAAGTTAGAAAAACTTGTTTGAAACTACCTAGAGCCTCTATACAGCTCCAAGAGTTTTGCTGTTTTCACCATGTTGCAGCGGCAGAACTAAATCACTTAGAATTACCATCTGTACCAATACCAAAAGTCTGAAACTTTCTTACATCAAATGTGAAATAAAAACGTAAATACCTCTTATACACAATGAGATATAAGTCGTCAAACTAAGGTAAAACTGTTATTCTCCTTCTTCCTCTTCCGTTTACTTTTTAAGAGTGTGTAGCGACTTTTCAAACAGAAAAGCTAAATAACTGGACATCTACCAATCATGTGATTCCACATGTTGGTCAACGTCAAAATAAACCAGGGAATGCAAGCAGTTTGATATCCACACCATTTATATTAAACACTGTATTTATGTTTTAAAACAGCACATATCGCAAAAAAAAAATTATAATAATAAAAAAAATTACCGTTGTTTGAACTTGCAACATGACATCCTTGAAGAGCACAAGGCCTTAGCCTGCTGGGCCACTGTTGAAATGTGTTAATTTTTTAAGCTTACATCCATGCTTGACCAGCTTTCACTGAAAACCTGAAGGTTCTGCTCAATTCTAGAAATGTTTCCTGTTTGAAAATATCCAGTTTTCTGTTTCTTTGGTAGATACCATAGAATGGAATTGTACACAAGAGTGGCATGTAGCTTCCCTTGTCTAAATCTAAATAAAAAATAAATAAAGGAATAATTTATTTGGTAGAAATAAATAAATGATTTAAACAAATGCATAGAGGAATAAATAAATTTAGAAATAAATATTTTTGAAATAAATGAATGTAGAAATGAATACATGTTTATATTATAAATGTATAAATAAATTAATAAATAGCAAGCTAGAAAAATACGTCATATGAATTGATTTAGCTGATGCGTTTATCCTCAGCAATTGACATTTATATACCTATATAAAAGTTTCATGCGAATATATATATATATATATACAGTGCCGTGAAAAAGTATTTGCCCCCTGTCTGATTTTCTGCATTTTTGCATATTTTTGATACTGAATGTTATCAGATTTTCAACCAAAACCTAATATTAGATCAAATGGACTGAGTGAACAAATAACACAAAAATTTGATACATATTTAATTTATTAAAGAAAGTTATGCAACACCCAATGCCCCCGTGTGAAAAAGTAATCGCCCCCTTAGACTCAATAATTGGTTACGCCACCTTTAGCAGCAATAACTGCAACCAAACGCTTCCTGTAGTTATTGATTAGTCTCTCACAGCGCCGTGGAGGAATTTTGGGCCACTCCTCCATGCAGAACTGCTTCAACTCAGTGACATTTGTGGGTTTTCGAACATGAGCTGCTCGTTTCAGGTCCTGCCACAACATCTCAATGGGGTTTAGGTCTGGACTTTGACTAGGCCATTCCAAAACTTTAAATTTATTGTTCTTCAACCTTTCTGATGTAGACTTGCTTATGTGTTTCGGATCATTGTCTTGCTGCATGACCCAGCTGCGCTTCAGCTTCAGCTCACGGATGGATGGCCTGACATTCTCCTGTAGAATTCTCTGATACAGAGCAGAATTCATGGTTCCTTCAATGATGGCAAGGCGTCCAGGTCCTGATGCAACAAAGCATCCCCAAACCATGACACTACCACCACCATGCTTGACCGTTGGTATGAGGTTCTTACTGTGGAATGCAGTGTTTGGTTTTCGCCAGACATAACGCGGCCCATGTCGGCCAAAAAGTTCCACTTTTGACTCATCTGTCCGTAGAACATTGTTCCAGAACTCTTGAGGATCATCCAGGTGCTTTTTGGCAAACTTGAGACAAGCATTCATTCTTCTTAGTGAGCAATGGTTTCCACCTTGTTACTCTGCCATGAATCCCATTTTTGCCCAGTGTCTTTCTGATGGTGGAGTCATGAACACTGACCTTAGCAGAGGTGAGAGAGGCATGCAGATCCCTGGATGTTGTTCTGGGGTTCTTTGTGACTTCCTAGATGATTTTACGCCTTGCTCTTGGAGAGATTTTGGCAGGACGGCCATCCCTGGGAAGATTCACTACTGTCCCAAACTTTCTCCATTTGAACAATATGGCTCTGACTGTGGTTCGGTGGAGCCCCAGAGCCTTAGAAATGGCTTTATAACCCTTTCCAGACTGATAGGCATCAACAATTTTTTCCGGAGGTCTTCAGGAATTTCTTTTGTTCGTGGCATGATGTGCGTCTAGAACCTGTGTGCTGACAACTTTACCTGATGGTAATGGCCAAAGTTAGTCAGATTTATATTGGGCAGGGCTGGCCCAAATCAGGCCTGGTTGTTAACCAAAGTACTCAAACAGCTGACCCTAATTATCCCTTTAATTGGGTTGAGTTAACTAGGGGGGGGCAATAACTTTTTCACACCTGAAGATTGCATGTTTGATCACCTTGCACACCAAACAAATGAAACATTTTACCCAAATGTATGAAGGTCAGACACCTGGTTTTGCTCGTTACACACTCTTATCTTAGCCACTGTACTATATGTGCTTAAACAATTTTTCTGTTGGGGGGCTCCCGAGTGGCACATCCAGTAAAACCACTCGCTGGAGTGCAGGATGTGCTCTATAGCCTGGACGTCGCCGGTTCGAGTCCAGGCTATTCCACAACCGACCGTGGACGGGAGCTCCCAAGGGGCGGTGCTCAATTGGCTGAGCTTCGTCCGGGGGGAGGGAGGGTTAGGTCGGCCAGGGTGTCCTCGGCTCACCGAGCACCAGCGACCCCTGTAGTCTGGCTGGGCACCTGCGGGCTTGCCTGTAAGCTGCCCAGAGCTGCGTTGTCCTCCGACGCTGTAGCTCTGAGGCGGCTGCACGGTGAGTCTGCAGAGTGTAAAGAAGCGGGCTGCTGACAGTACACGGTTTGGATGACAGCGTGTGTTCATCTTCACCCCTCCCGAAGTCAGCGAGGGGTGGTAGCGTGAGCTGAGCCTAAAATAATTGGGCATTTCAAATTGGGGAGAAAATAATGAAAGCTATTTGGCAACGACTAAATTTAAGAAAAAAATTTCTGTTTTCTTGAATTATCTGAAGTAGTTTTTTCTTTATATCATAATTTCCCCTACAAAATGTCTCCAAAACCATTACTTTGGTTTAAATCAACACATTACTTTGTTTCCAGACTTGGGGTCAGCAGTGTGAATTAGTGGTTAGGGCTCTGGACTCTTGACCAGAGGGTTGTGGGTTCAATCCCAGGTGAGGGACACTACTGTTGTACCCTTGAGCAAGGTATTTTACCTAGATTCAGTAAAAACGACTGGATAAATGGGTAATTGTATGTAAGGAGGCTGTGTGGTCCAGTGGTTAAAGAAAAGGGCTTGTAACCAGGAGGTCCCCGGTTCAAATCCCACCTCAGCCACTGACTCATTGTGTGACCCTGAGCAAGTCACTTAACCTCCTTGTGCTCTGTCTTTCAGGTGAGACGTAATTGTAAGTGACTCTGCAGCTGATGCATAGTTCACACACCCTAGTCTCTGTAAGTCACCTTGGATAAAGGTGTCTGCTAAATAAACATAATGTGATATAATTGTGACAATTGTAAGTTGCCCTGGATAAGGGTGTCTGCTAAAAAATAAATAATAATTTAAATGCAATCTGCTGAACTATTTGCATTTGACTTGGTATTTGTATATTCTGAAATATAAGAATTTGCATTTAAATTTAAATCATGGGACTTCAAAAGTATTTCAATTTCAAATGCATTTAAATACTTTTCAATAATAATCCTCATAATAAAGTAGAGAGAATTTTCAAGTATTACTGGTAAAGTTGATCAACCTGAAAGATGCAAACTAAAGGACACTTTTGAGAACTTCATGTTTATTAAACATAACAATCAAAACAAGTAAAAAGAATAATTGTGCAATGCACACATATATAAATATATACATATATCTCATCATTTATGTCAGTTTTTCACAAACCTGTGTCCTGCGGCCCCACTGTGTCTGCAGTTTGTGTTCCAACTGAGTTCTCAAATATTAAATTGATCCCCCAATTGAACTAACAATTAGTGACTTAATGCAATGTTAGAAATAACTTGAAATATCCAACTCTTTTGGCTGCTTTCACAAACCCTGATCAGCACAAATCTTGGTCTACCTTACCTGAGTTAACATTAGGTAGTCCTAGATTAGTGCTAATTGAGGCCTGTGCAGCCTGCCATTTAAGAGCTACAAATAATTCAAATGCTCTGATTAGACAAATTATTCATTCAATTGAGGGTTCAATTCAGTAATTTAAAGCTCAGTTGGAACACAAATCAACAAACACTGGATCCTCAGGACCAAAATTGGGAAACACTGTTTTATGTAACTTGCTTCCTATATTGGTACATACATGTTAATTATTATGAACTACGTGATTACTGTGTTTATGTTGTTATTATATAAACTGCTTTCCTTGTATGTCACCTTGGATAAAAGCCTCTGCCAAATTCATGTTAATAAATTAACATTTGTTGTATGGGAAAGTATTTGAAGTCCATTTAGCATTTGTCACATATTTGCATTTGTATTTTATTTTGTAGTAAATGTATCACATTTGCATTTGTATTAAGCAAATTCGCAAGAACATTGACATTGCCACTGGTCTCATCAATGGGGCAATAGGGAAGCTTCAAGCTGTTTCCAACTATATGGAAAACACAATTATGGTCAAAACCATAACCATCAAATTTAACAATGGAGTCACCCATACCTTTCAACGTAATTGCTCAAAGTTTGAAATCATGGATAGAGTCTACATTGTTCGAGAGCAGTTCCCAGTCATTGGTGCTCATGCAATCACCATTCACAAATGCCAGGGTATGACTCTAAAAACAGTTATGATGGATCTTGGTAACTCCATTTTCTCCTATGGACAAAGTTTCGTTGCACTTTCCAGAGTTACTTCCTTAAGCGGTATCCACCTTATCAACTTTGGCCCCACCTGCATTTACACATCTCAAACTGCAGTTGAAGAGTACTATTGGCTCAGAGGTATTTATTGTCCTAAGTTGATAAGCTTGAAGGAGACTAACACGCACAAGGGACACAAGGTAAAAGATTGTGTGCATTTCATTCACCGAGCCATCATTAATGTTCAGGAACAGCAAAAGCCTCAATCTCCTAAGAGAACACTTGCAGTTACACATCCATTCAGAGGCTTGAGCAACCCCAATTTCACCTCATGCTATGCAATTGCACCATTGCAGTGCCATCTTCACTTGCAACCTGTGAAGGATTCATTAAAACACAGTCAACAAGAGGCTATCAGGAGCTTTGTTCACAAATATGATCACTTGCCATCCACTGCATCTCCAACTACTGTGGATATTTGTTACTTCTTAGGAGAACCTATCAATAGAGGTGAGCAGCAAGATGTTGCAGAGTTTCTCACCAAATTGTCTGAAATTTGTCCTGAAGTATCTCGCACGGTTTCAGTCACAATAAGTCATTTCAGTCATGACATTCTATGTACTAGATGTAACTACTGCTCATCAAACCAAGAGGTGTTGCATGTTTATCCTCCAGATGTACCTGCTGGTACAGATTCCATGTGTTTGGAAGAACTCATTTATAGAAATGACAAGTGGGCAATGATTCCTGGTAGCAAATGTAGGCAATGCAAAACTTTTCCAATCGTGAAACGTGAACTTATTCAATCAGCAGGAAGAATGATTGCAGTCCAACATTTGCTTAGGGAAACCAAAGCAGACGGGACCGTTGCTGTGCAGAAGAGCACAATTATTGTAGACAACAATTCACACAATTGTTGCTTCTAACTTGGCTTCTTTTTTTCATCGCTCCACTTTACATTGAAATGCTCTTTGTACAACTTCAAGGGCATTGTGACCATTCCCTTATCAGCTCAAAAGTCACATCTGCAACAAAAAACATTGACAATGCACAACATAAAAAAAGTCTCCAACACCCCAGCCCTGGATCTGCAATGCCTGCCCCATCAGCTGTCACTTCCCATACACTTACCTTGCACTCTCATTATCCCTTGCACTCGTTGCCATTATTGGTCTTGTTCATCATCTTCATTGTTGGAAATATACTGCTTCATGCTCTTTGAGGTATTCTTGTATGTATGGGCTAAATGTCTGTCCATGTGTGCCCTCATCTACCTGTGCCTTACCTGCATGTTGTCCCTGTGTCTTCCCAAAGCATACTTGTCTGTGCCTGTGATGATGCCTCTCCCATTCCCTGTCTGTCTTTCTCTCTGTAGTAGTGCTTGTAAGGATAACCAAGAACACTTCAGTCTGTGTTGCGCACTTTCCTTGGCACACATGTGTCTCAGCATCTTTATTCTGGTTACAATCCAGCTGATAAGGGAATGAGCATTTCAATGTAAAGTGGAGCGATAAAGTGGAGCTATCAAAAAAGAAGCCAAGTTAGAAGCAACAATTGTATGAATGTTGGACCCCAGCGCCTTTCCAATTGTGCCTATTTGCTTGATGTTTGACCAGGTTGCCCCAATTGCTTCTCCTAACTTGGGCTTTTGTGTTTGATATCACCACTTTAACCCCGATCCTGAGAACCCCCTGTGTCTGCTGGTTTTCATTCCAACCGAGCTCTCAATTACTTAATTATACCCTTAATTGAACTGATAATTTGCTTAATCAGACATTTAATTGTTTTCAGTTCTTAATCAGTTGCAGATTTCAAGTTAGCTATAACATTTTATAACTCTGCAACTGTTTAAGATCTTAAAACAATAAAAAAGGTCTAATTAAGCAAATTATCAGTTCAATTAAGGATATAATTAAGTAATTGAGAGCTTGGTTGGAATGAAAACCAGCAGACACGGGTCCCCAGGACCGAGTTTGAGAACCCCTGTACTAATAATGTGCCTAATCAGAGCTTTTTAATTATTTTACACAGTTGGAGATTTGAAGTGACATATACAATTGAATAAGGAGCTTGATTTCTCCATATTTGTATAAGCTAACCAGTTTAAAAAGTCTAATTAAACAAATTATTAGTTCAGAATCAAAAGGGTCAAATTAAACAAATAAGTAGTTCAATTAATGGTTCAGTTAAATAATTGAGAGCTCAGTTGGAATGAAACTCAGAAGTCACAGTGGGGCCCGAGGACCACATTTGAGAACCACTGCTCTAGCATATACTGCTGAAGCTATTTATTATTTATACTGGCAGGCTTCCATCCTGCTACAAGTTTTCATATGTATTATGTCTAATCAGAAATGGTTGAGTGCCACACCTTTTTTGTGATTAATATTTATTATGCTTTTACAATATTTTTTTGTTTTGTTTTAAATATGTAAAATGTATGGTATGGTACTTTAAGGGCCTTCATGAGATGAAAAGGCTGCACAATATCTAGATGGACATGCTCTACTGTTGCACATCCTAAACAACTGGATAGTGTCCATGTGGAGTTTTTGTGTGCAAGGTAGAACTATATGTATCACTTTTCTATATGTGTTATTTAAAATGATAGACCATGTAAAAAAATAAGTTGCCTGATGCATTAAAAAAGACAATTGCCATTTAAGGTTACTTTCTTTGAAAGAGCGGGGTATTCATTCCATGTCACTCTTTCTATGTCGTGGCAGTGGCTGGGCTGGTTTCTGCTGTGCTCCCCTCAGAAGCATATGTGATAGCTGTTGGAGAACCCAGCATCATGTCCTTTTTCAACACTTATCTAAACAGCATACGCACGTGGATTTCAATCAAACATGCATTCTTACGAGATGTATCAATCATACATACATTCTCACGTGGACACACTTTCACAACAAAACACCATATACATAGACAGGGCTCTGCCGTATCTGAGTAGTTTAATTGTAAAGCATCTATTCGTAGAGAACGTGAAGCCTTCGATCCTGCTTGAATAAGTAATATTTTTAAATTAAACCAAGCTATTAATGTGTGGGACTATTATTAAAACCACCCTATACAATAAATTAATAAATTACCTTCACAGGTTTTTTGGAGTACTAATTTTCATACAACATGATGACGGATTTAGAATGAAGTTATTACATATGGGTGGGTTGGGTTTTTCTAGTCCATTTCTCTTTGCTGAATGAAACCATGAGCTTATGAATACTGTGAAGCTCATTAATACTGACATTACCAACCATGTTATTGTGAAAAGCAGCTCAACTACCTACCCTGAAATACATTTCATTTGAAATGAATTGAATATGAGCCTAATTGGCAAAATTTGCAGAGTATATTTTAAGTGCAACACATCTGCTATTGATGTGTACAGAAGGCAGATGGCATTAATGTTAATACATGACTCAGGTATTGTTCTGATTAATAAAAATATGAATAATGTTCAAAAGTTCATATTTTTACCAGATAAATCATTGGTCTTTGTTGACTAAAGTAAATCCAGTATTTGAATAAATAAGATATTACCAGATTTCATTGAATGACCTTTAAGAAGAATGAAAGACATTTATTGGAAGTCACAAAGTTCAAAATACCACAGCCAGCGAAATGACCAATTTACCTGTTCACTTATACTGTTCTCTGCGAAGTTACATTGTTATAAAATATTATATTGTACTGTATGGCTACACTATTATGTAGAGTATTTGGATCATTTTAAATATAATCATACAAATAGTAGTGCAGAAGGTGTTGTGCGTGCGGGTGGGTCTGAGGCCGCAAGCCTTCAGGGCACTTGCTGCGGCTGCTGAGGCTGGGGTGGAGGCAGCCCTGGAGGCTGCCTGGAGCGGTTCCGCTGGAACTGTCTCCATGGGCGCTGGTGCACTGGGGCCCCACGTTCAGTATTCCCCCATCCTTGCTGCTGGCTCCTTGCTGCGGAGGCCTGGAGGTGGTGCATCAGGTCACTAGGCATGCTCCGCTCACATGGTACTTGTATTGATTCCAGAGGGGAATGTTTATATGTGGCAAGCGATCTTACTGACAGTACCTGTGTCTGGGACAAGAAGGTAGTGGAAGATTGCTACAGTGTGTAGTACTGTTTTAACGAAGAGACCAACAATAACTGTTTTTGAGACTGTTGTAAACTAAACAACCAGAAAGGGAATACAGTTTAAGAGAGTGATTGTGTTCTGAATCACTGAAGAATATTAAAAAGCAGCTTGTATAAATAAAGACACTTCTTCATTGAAGCAACTGAATACCAAAGATGCGCACAAGCGCCTGTGACGTAGCCATGCTCGCCCCCGAGGGCATAGAGAGGGCTACAGACACAGGTACTAGTATCATTTTTCCTTCAAACATGCTGCAATCATGGATGCAGCAACCTTGAAGATTAATGGTTACATTTCTATTTCAGGGAACCATGGTTATGATAATAACCCAACTTTCCCTATCAAGTACAAAATGTAACCATTACCGAATGGGTGAGTGTACCAAAGCCGTTGCAAGGCAATATTGCAGAATGACCGGACTGCTATAAGGGTACAAGGCTGCACCTTGTACGTTACCATTCGGAACCATAGTACAAGTAGCTAGGGCTAAAAAATTAAGGGAGAACTCACCTCTATGCTATGTTGTAAGGGTTGACCCTGAAGCCACCCTCAACACTCTAGTTCCAAAGCCAGGGTTTTGGGGATCCATGACATTCAGTAGATAGAATCTTGTAAAGGTATGGGGAGTAGCCCAAACCGCTGCATTGCAGATGTCCTTGACAGATGCACCCTGGAACAAAGCCCACGAAGTTGCCATGCCCCTGAAGGAATGGGCAGTGAGCTTTTCTGGTTGGCAAGTTGGCTTGCTCATAGGCCGTCCTGACTGTGTCTGTTATCCATTTTTATAGCCTCTGTTTAGACAGGGCTTGCCCATGGGACTTAGCCCCATAACAGACAAAAAACAGTTTGGACCGCCTCCAACTTTGTGTCTGTCCACATAATAAACTAGTGCCCGCACAGGGCAGAGCGTATGGAGCTGTCGCTCCCTGTCAGACTGGAAAGGAGGTGGATGGAAAGCCTCCAATTCCACAGACTGGTTGATGTGGAATGCTGAGATTTTAGGACAAAAATCAGGATTGATACGAAGCGTAACATTTGTCTTGGCTTCTGAAAAAATTAAGCAGGCTTTTGCAAATGAAAATGCTTGCATCTCACTCACCCGCTTAGCAGAGGTGATTGCAAGCAAGAAAGCCGCTTTAAGTGACAACAATTTCAGCTCAGCAGAACGTAAGGGCTCAAATTGAGGCTTCATGAGTGCCTCAAGCACTATGTTAAGCCTCCAGCGAGGAACAATATCCTTCAGAGGTGGCCAAAGCCGCCAAGCTACTTTCAAAAATTGTCCAGCCAGGAAGTGAGCTCCTTTGGAGAGCGGGTCAATTTTGACATGGGAGGCCAAAATAGCTGCCAGATAGACCTTTACCGTGGATGGGGATTTCCCCTCGTCAAATTGGTCCTGCAAAAATTGCATTATTACTGCCATGGGACAAATCATGGGATCAAACCCACGAGGCAGACACCACGTCTGAAAGACGCCCCACTTGTACCCGTACTGGGAACGTGTGGACACTGCTCTGGCATTTTGCAGGGTGTCAGTGACCCCACTGGACATACCCAGTCGGCTTAATTGCAGCCGTTCAGGGGCCAGACCCAGAGCTGTAGGCTCGATGGGTCGGGATGCCATAAGGTTCCCTGTGCCTGACTGAGCAGATTGCAGCAATTGGGCAGACTCCAAGGCTGGTCACTCAGGAGCTGCATCAGAGCTGAAAACCAAAGTCTCCTGGGCCAGTAAGGGGCTATTAATAGCACCCTGGCCTGGTCCTGCCTGATTTTTTCTAGACACAGCTGGAGCATTGTGAGTGGTGGAAAGGCATACAACAGTTGCCTCGGCCACTGGTGTGCCAAGGCATCTATCGCCAGCGGGTCCCCGTCTCCTATGGAGAACCAAAGAGGGCAGTAGGTCGATTCCTGGGAGGCAAAGAGATCTATTTCTACTCTCCCGTACCTGTCCCAAATGAGGCTCACCATCTCGAGCCACCACTCGGATGCGCTGGGAACTCTCCTGGAAAGGAGGTCCGCTGCCCAGTTTACCACCCCGGGCAGGTGTACCGCCCGCAGTTAGAGAAGGTGTTTGTGTGCCCAGAGCACGATGGAGACTGATGGAGACTGGGAGACCTGAGACTACCCTGGTGGTTTATATAAGCCACTACGGTAGTCTTGTCTGTCTGGACAAGCACGTGTTTCCCTTGAACCTCCTATAATACATTCTGCAGGGCCAGATAAACTGCCTGCAGCTCCAAAAGATTTACCTGACGACCCTGCCACGGGGGTTCCATAGCCCCTGTGCACCCCTGCCCTTCCACACAGCGCCCCAGCCGTAGCTGGACGAGTCTGTGGTGATGACCTCTCTTCTGGTGACGCTGCCCAATGTTACACCTAGACATAGATGGGCAGGCTGTGTCCACCAAGAGAGTGCCTTTAGACAGTGGCGAGACACTGTCACTAGGCGGCCCGAGTTCAACACGGGCTGAAAAACCCTGTTGTTGAACCAGGCTTGGAGAGGGCACATGTGCAGGAGACCCAAAGGAAGGGTCTGGGAAGCTGCTGCCATCAAGACCAGAAGTCTCTGGAAGGTCACTACTGTAAGTGCTGTATTGAGCTGAAAAAGCTTCAGACAGGCGGCTATTGTCTGCACTCTGTTGGACAGCATGGACTTGGAGTCCAATTGCACTCCTAGATAGGAGGATATCAGCATAGGTGTGAGCTGGCTCTTTGCACGATTCACCGTCAGGCCCAACCGATGAAGGTGGCCAGTAACGAGTTCCGTGTGGGCCTCTGCCTGTGCTGGAGACTGGGCACAAATGAGCCAGTCGTCCAAGTAATTGAGCACTCTGATGCCTCTGAGTCTCAATGGGGCCAGGATAGCTTCCATGCACTTTGAAAAGACACGGGGCACTAGAGAGAGGTCAAATGGCAGTACATGGAACTTGTATGCTGTTCCTTGGAAAGCGAACCACAGGTACTTCCTGTGCCCTGGTCTTACGGGATGTGGAAATATGCGTCCTTTAAGTCCACCGTGGTGAACCAGTCACCTGGCCTGATTGACTGCAACAGCTGTCGCATGGTCAACATTTTGAACCTCTGTCGACTCAGATACAGGTTGACCTGCCTGAGGTCGAGGATTGGTCTGAGGCCACCATCCTGCTTGGGCACCAGGAAGTACCTGGAGTAGAACCCTTCCATCAAGTGGAGGAGTTGTACCGTGCAAATATCTTGCTTTTGTAGCAGAGCTGTCACCTCCCGAGACAGTACTGCAGCGTCTGCTACGTCTGTGACTAATGTTGTAGTCATGCCCTGAAAGGGAGGGGACCGTGCTTGAATTGGAGAGAATAGCCAGTCTGTACAGTAGAAAGCACCCAGATGTCCGTGGTGCACTGACGCCACTACTCCAGGTGGTTCCCTGAAAAGGAACCCTGGGCTGGTGCCAGCAAAGCCCTAGGGCAGCTGTCGGACTTTTGGCTTAGCCTGAGGTCTTTGCTTCTGCGGCTGACGGTGGAACTTGTTAAAGTTGCCACGGTGCGCAGCCGCAGTCCAGTTATGAAAACCCCCTTTGGCTGTAGTAGCAGCCGGCAAGCAACACCTTCGAGGCTGTGTACCGGACAGCACCCCAATATGGTGTCCATTACCTCAAAGTATTGGAACGTTTTTCTGCTGTTGCCTCTTTTGTTGTTGGCATCTGGCACCTTTTAGTATTCTATTTTAAGTGTTTTTATTTTGTCACAACACTGAATTGCTGTCATTTCAATTCCCATTGCCTGCAGTGTCTTCACAATTTTTTCAAAAACTTTAAGATTTCCCACTGCACCAAATAGCTGCTCCTGAATGGAACTTTCTGACCAAATATTCAAAAATGCTTTAATTTCCTCCCCATCCCAAGGTAAACAAACATTTTCTTCACTTGCTAGCAACCGCCATTGCTGCAGTATAATCCAAAAACACACTGATGTTGCATATCATGCTGCGTAATCACACTCCGCCTGGAGTAGTTGGGACTCATCAGGTATGAGATACGAAACTGTACCATCTCAAACCGGTTTGGGACACATTGAGGTGCCCCTCAGTGTAAGTGGAAACACCCTGGACTCAGAAATAGGCGTCTTTGAGGTCCACCGTGGTGAACCAGTCGCCTGGCCTGATGACTGCAACAGCTGTTGCACTGTTAACATTTAGAACCTCCTTCATCTCAAATACAGGTTGATCGGTCCGAGGCCACCATCCCGCTTGGGCACGAAGAAGTACCTGGAGTAGAATCCTTCCTCCAACTGGAGGAGTCTATCATATGACTTGCAGCAGAGCTGCTACCTCCTGAGACACCACAGCAGTATCCTGTGGGTTCATGACGGAAGTTAGTCACACCCTGAAAAGGAGGGGGTCCGTACTTGAACTCTGGGTTAGTGCAGTTTTTCTGATACAAATTTCAATTACCATTTTGAAAATTTTTAGAGGTCTTATTCCTCTAAGAAATGTCTGCCTTTTTGCTTGCATCTAAATATGGTCCATTGAGTTAGAGGGCAAAGGTTACCCATAATAAAATAACTTAAAACAATAACGTAACTGCTGCTAGTCATCTCTTGCTAGTTTTAAAATATTTATATTTTTATTTTAAATTTTGGAGCAAGTTTTGCACTTGCTTTGGATTGGGTACATTATTATATATCTTTAACAAGGGCTGACAGTGTGCAGAATGACGGGAAAAGTAATATAAGCAAAATTATTTTAATTACCTTACAATTTCAGGTGCCTTTAAAGTAAGATGCTCTGGCTGCAAAAAAGGACTGCGACTCTATTGTGTTTTTTTTTAATACACAAATAAGCTTACTTGACTTGAAAAACGTCGTAAGCAAATTCCTACTTGGTTTGACTGAATGAGCACAAAAAAGTTAATATGAAAACTGAAAATTAATTTCAATAAATTAATAGACACATTTTTAAAATAATAATAAATAATAATAATAATAATAATAAGAATAATAATAAAAAACATTCTAGCCTACATCACTAAAGTAAAAACTGGCTTTTGTTGTTTTGAAATGCCACCGCTTCTGATTATTACCAGTGCTTAACAACAGTAACAACATTTTATTTAGAGTTGGTGTTGAACTGAAATCCGCCCACGGCCCCACAACAACACAAACCTACTAATATCCTTATTATAAAAATAAATAAATAAACCCGTCTGGTTCTCTCTTGCCTTTTTTTAAAAATCAATATAATTTAATTAATACAGAATAAAAACAAACTAAACTAACAACTACCTAGCCTATATTATTTAATTAATCATTTTTTGTAGTCTCCAAACTGCCCAGCATCTTGCTGCAGACAAGCTGCTGCTAACACATCCTCATGTTTCACTTATGCTTAGAACACCCAGCTCTATTTAAAACTCCACCCTGGAAGCCCCTCTGCCATGGTCCTGCTCTCGGCTTGCATTTAAGACATCGAGGTCTGGATGTCTGCCAATTTTCTTCAGCTGAACACTAGCAAATCTGAACTCCTTCTAGTAGGATCTAAAACTCAACTTAAGAATCTCAATATAGAGGCCCTGAACCTCGAAACTGTCTGCTGCTGCCTTCCCCCACAGTACGAAGCCTTGGTGTACTTCTTGACAGCAACCTCTCATTTGATGCCCACATCTCCTCCATGGTCAAATCCTCCTTCTACCATCTTCGAAACATCTCCAAAGTTTGTGTCTACCTTTCCCTCCCAATGCAGTTACTTTTTCATGCATTTGTCTCCTCTCGACTCGAACACTGCAACTCTCTATGGTGGTCTCTCGGCACACACCATAAACCGACTGCAGTTCAGAATGCCGCTGCCAGGGTCCTTACCAGATGTAAAAAAACATGATCACACCCCCCTGGCCCAGCTATATTAGCTACCTGTAAAGTTCAGGATGACTTTCAAAACTCTCCTGCTCACCTACAATGCCTTTCATCACACAGGGCCTGAGTATCTCCTCAACTAGCTGAACCGCTATGTCCCTGCCCACAAGCTTAGATCCTCCGACTCTGGCCTGCTTGTTATTCCCAAGCAAAAGTGCACCACACTTGGAGAACGCTCGTTTAGCTTCACAGCTCCGATGCTTTGGAACTCTCTCCCAGCTTTGGTGCGTGATGCTCTCAGCGTCGCTTGCTTTAAATCAACTCTCAAGACCTACCTTTTCTCTCTTGCTTTCCATGCACTTTTTAAAGCCTCATAGCTGCTGTGTTGTTGCTACTATTTCTTGTATTATGCATTTTTCACTGTACTTAATGTATTATGCTTTATTTTTTTAATTTTTGTTGCTCTATATCGTGTATTATGCATTTCTCTGTATTTAAAGTATTATGGATTTTCTTGTTACTTCATCTTGTAAAGCACTTTGTGATGGTGGTCCACTATGAAAGGCGCTATATCAAATAAAGATTGATTGATTGATTGAATGTCAGCTATAGTAAACAATGCAGTGCAGACTATGGGTCAAACTAATGTTCATGTAGGGTGCTTTTTATTGTGTTTTATTTTCTTCTTCTTTTAGCAATGTCAGACTTCTGGCGTCTTCTGAATGACTTTCCGTTTATTACATTTCATTTTAAACCTTTTTAAAGGCAAAACCATAACAAACTAATACTGTGTATACACTGAGCAAAAAAAAAGGTAGAGGGGCAAAATATATAGCGGTAGTTTGCCTCCCCTGTGCCCTATAGGTTCGGCACCTACAGTCTCAATCAAGTTACAGCTCAACAAGAGAAAAAAAATAAAAATGGTCACAAAAATCAAGTGAGTGCAAAAACACTTTTACAGTTTTCCACAAATCCCCTCTCCCCTCTCCCCTTTTTTGGCATATCTAGACAAATCATAGGAATGGACCTGGGTGAGGCCAGGGAACAGCCCCTTGCGAAGGTTAAGCAGTGACATATATGCTTTTGTTGCCAAGTTCATTAGTTACTTAGCAACTGTAAAATAAATTAATAAATTTGCACAAACTGGCAAGGAAGTAGACACAGAGAAAAAAATGGTAGTCTTTAATAACATATAGTGCAGTTCAAATAATATTAAACATTTTCTCATCTCCCTGAAAAGGGGCACAGGGGCTGTGACAGCAAACTCCTAGGGCTGCTGCACAGCTTGTGGCTTCTGTCTCTGCACCGGGCAGTGGGACCTATTGCAGCCTCCGTGGCAAGCAGCCGTGAGCCGGTTCTGAACACCACCTCTGGCAGGTGGGGTCTAGGGTGTCAGTTTGATGCTGTTTTACGCACTAGGGGTGGAGCAAGCTCACCAGCTCCTTCGTGGATTCCCACGCGCAGTGACAGCACTGGAGCATCTCGTCCACCACGGAACCAAAGGGTGATGGGGAAGAGCGAGGTGCAGGAGTAAGGGACGCCAAGTGTTGGATAAACATATACATTAGAGAAACTGGACAGTTTAAAAATTAGCTTGATTTCACAGACTAAGCTAATTTGAAGACACTGTGGGTTTAATATTAAAGTGAAGCAGCCATATGGCAGGGAAGTTTTTAGTGTACCCTAAATTTTATGACAACTTGAAAGGCGATTGCACTGTATTCTGCGTTCTTAGGGAAGTGACACCTTTGGCTAAACATTCCTTTCCCAGTTTAAACTTCAAAGAAAATAGGCAAAAGGCTTACTCCGTTATTCATCTTTTCCTCCCTTTTCAACTATAGTTTTATTGCCTTGTGAGTGAAATACCTAAGGATGTTTTGAACTGGTGTTCTCGGAGATAGAAAAAAGTTGGTCCCACGTGGTCAATGATATTATTGGTTGATAGGAGCCATCGCAATTGGATACTGAGACTGAAATTGCTTAAAACAACAACCGAAGTAATTATATTGGTCCTGCGCAGTGCTGCTGACCCAGCAGCTGCTCTTGCTGCATGTGTGCTAAGCACCACCTTGCAGACAGTCATGCATGTAGACACAAGAGAAAATACTTTCAATAAAAAATAGCAATTAAACAATTACATAAATACCGGCAATATAAAAAACGTCTAGTATGGTGCTAAAAGGAAAAACGAGTAATAAAATAACCATACCAGTTTGGCGACTTTAGCACCGGCATGGTACGGTTACAAGGACGGCACTGTACCGGTGTGGTAACCTCGGTCACGGTTCGGTGATCTTGGTACCGGTATAGTATGGGTTCAGTTACCGCGGGTAGTAATGTACAGGGATGGTCACCTGTACAAACTACTGACAAAACCACTCAGTCAGTACCACACGAGACTGAGGGAAGCCTGCTTGTTAGAGGTACTAACAGCCTTCGCAATGGTGATGCAAAGCAGTCACCAAAATGGCAGCAAGATACTGTGGGCGAGATTGCAAGCAATTTCGGTCCAGCGCAGTGCTGCCAAGCCCAGCAGCTGCCATATTTGTCTAAAAAAACACACACAACAGAAAATACAAGAGAAATATTTCTCCTCAGAAAACAGGATAATGGAACTGACATATCACTGTGTCTAATTGAAATGCAAACTGAACTAGGAAAACACTGTGATTCTAGACATATATGTTGTGTTTCTGCACTGAAGTACCTGCTGCTGCAAGGGTCAGTTGAAGAAACTCATTTAGGTTCACCTGTGGGTGGACAAGTGCTTCATTGTCCAGCCATTTCCATTAACAGCAACTGTATTTGAGCCTGTCTGTGCTGCGCCTGCCCTTAAGGCGGCAAGCTCCAATTTCTCACTGCAGCTGCCCATGTAGCACTGACACAGCTATCTATAGACAGACAGGGGGCTTCAGTCCCGCTGCACCTCGCAAAGGAACTAAATACTACTCTGTCTCAATGGGTTAAACAAACAATCCTTGTGTGGTATCTGTGAATAAAACAGAGGGCTTTAGTTTCTAGAACCATCAATTCATACATTACTATGCTGTACATGGGAGGCTGGATAAGCAGTCTTCAGCTCTAACTTTTAAAAAGACAACACGATACATTTTTGAAAAAAAAAATTGTTTTATTGAATTCATCTGAACATCAGATATACGCGGTAATTGTTGGTTAGCAAGAACCGTTTGTACATTTGATATTGATGGAATTACAAACAAGCAATCCTATTTTTTTTGGGAGGGGGGTAGGGGTGGGAGTACAAATCATCCAAGGGGAATATGAAGTGGAGTGGTGAGAAAGAGACAGGAGAAGATCTCAAAACAGAGGAGAGGAAATAAATGTGGAATTAAAGTCAGATGGAGATCGAAAAAGTATGAGGTGGCCATTCCATATCATACAGAACCGACACCTGTTAGAAAGGGTGGAAAAAGGAAACATTGTATCAAGGAAAAAAGAAAACTGGAGGTAACAATATTCTGATGGTTTTGAGCTTACACTGCCTAAACGTTCCAATAGACTGGGGTGGGTGTTCACTTGCTGCTCTGTACAGGCTATCCAATATTCTTTCAAAGAGGCTCATGCACACGTTACGGATTAAACAATCCTGGTAAGTTGCAGAAGACAGAAAAGGCAAATTAAAAAAAAACTGTAAAGTGCCCTCTGATCTAAACTCCTTCAGGGCAGAAAGGCTTCATCTGGTTTACGACCATCTCCCAAATATTGACACCCATTTATTTCTGCTGCTTCTCATTTTTTTTTTATTAGGTGTACAGAAAATTCAGACAATCGCAACAAATGGCCATCGGGTGGCAATTGACACCAAGTTAAAATTCCTCAGAAATAAAACAAACAATTTAAAAGGGGAAGGGGCTAAAGCCATAAACTGGAAAAATCTGAATTTTCAGCACGCCTCTAACCTAACTCAGTAAATTGTCAATTGTTGTTTGGGAAGAGAAGCACAAAGGCTACAGTAATCACATTCTTCCCTGATGCTTACAGGAAAACGGTTGATGGAGGAAGCATGTAATTCTCAATCCAGAAATCGAACAACCGCGCAAACAGCAGACCTCATCAACACAACCCTCTTCCACCTGAATGGTGAACCAATGGTAATGTGCTGTTACAACAATGATTCCATTTTGTGATTGGTGAATAGGTCAGTCCAGCATTTTACATTAAGAATATTATAAAACAGCCATTACATAAAAAGCAGTAAGACCCTTGCTTTGGGTTAATAGGTGGAATTTGGTCCAAATATACAGATAACCACTCTGGGTTGGGCCTTGTTTTTACAAGTTTGAGAATTAAATGGCTCCAGTGTTTTTAAAATGACAGATCACAGAGCATAACTGAGCCCAACAATACAATAAGCTGTGCCCCATTTCTTACTATGCTAAACTTCCATACATTTCTTAGAGAATCTTAAAATAATCCCCTCCCCTGGTAAACACAACTTCCCTTTTGAATTACACTCTGAAACATTCCATCGAAAAGGGCATGTATAAATTACCCAAACATTGAATTACAGGTGCATAAAACCTCACTGATATGCACTTATTAAAATACATTTAAAAAAAATAAAAATAATAAATTCCAAAAGTCAAACAGCAAGGACAACTCATGCATTTGTCAGCTGTTCTTTTACACAAAACCAGGTAAAAGGTCTAAGACCCAAAGCCTCTTATCTATAGCCTGTATTGGAGGTTATTGACATAAAATAAGAGATAGAGATAGATAGACAGATAGATATTATACGCAATAAAAAAACTTTGTCTTTGTAAGAAGAGCTTGGAAAGAGATTCAAGTTATGTACAGCAGAAATAAACTGAACAGATTTGAGTTTACCATTTAAGATTTAAACCAATCAACACTGTTCTTTATTTGTACATGCAGAATGACTGTTCTTCAAGGATATTAAGGTAGCATTGAGAAATTCAGAAGTGAATCACTGAAGAAACAGGAGAGCTTACTCGGGATTGAACACAGATCTCTTGTTCACTCGAGTATCCATGCCAGTTGGGTTGCAAGGTGTTTTAATAAGACAGCAACTATGCAACACACAAGGGTAGATTATCTAATCCAAACATGGGTGGCTCATCCTAAAATTTCAACAGTGGCAACCATCTTTAATCCCTTGGGAGGCTATATACTACTTTAGCTGTCCTTTTGTTGTTTTCCCTCTAATAAAAATACTGGCAAGCTTAATAGGAAGTTACAAGTTAACCAATTTTAACGTAATTGTCACCAAGACACCTCACACACACACATAGGCCTTATAGCAAACCTATGGCTGGGCAGATGAAACAGGTTCAAACATCTATCCCTCTCTAAACACTAGGTCACAAACACAAACATTCTACTCAACGACACTCAGGTTGTGCAGAAAATTCAGGTTTGGTTATCCCCATAAAAAAGAACCATTGACAAATGAACAATATTCTGGTAATGCAATGCGCAAAAAACAAAACTTATTGGTCAAAACAAGGAAAACGCATTAAAAAGGGTAGTTAATCTGATCCACAATACTGTATTTGGACTTTCTGTACACCCTGTTGAATTCAACAATCAGGAAGCTGCTGTTAAAATGACCAGGCTGTCTCAATAAAGTGACCCCCTTTCTCTCTTATTGGTAGATAATGGCTGAATAAAAAACTCAGTGGTTAAATTTGCAGTTCCACTCAGGTTGACCTCACTTTAGTTTAAGTGGCTGAATGAACCTATATCCTTCTAAGGTTTCTTCCTGTTACACCTTTTGTCACCAATCTAGGAAATCCTTGTGTGATGTCATGGCCTTGCAGATATGAAGTGGAATATCTATGTGCAGAAAATGCCTCTAAAAGTGGAGGCTTTTCATTTGTACTCCCAGTTAGTACTACACACCAATATTACACACCAAGGATCCCTGGAAAAACAATGGCCATAAACCAAACGGTATCGTGGACTCGCTAGCCACTACCGAGAGGCGCAGCCTTGAGGGAACCAACTGGAAAGGAGATAGACAAAACTCAGTGGACAATCAGCTCTCCCAAGATCAGAAATTATAAAACTAGGAATATTCATGGCTTTGATTAAACCATATATTTGGAGTACACACCCATGCTTTATAGCTGAGAAAAAAAAAAAAACAGGTTAGAGGTCAGACAGCAGCTCGTATGAGGCAAGAGATATGCGTAAAACCTTTTTTCTTTTTTTAAGACATCAAAAATACAGAGCTTGGCGAATAAAGTTTTTCCTGCTGAAGAACCATTGCTGCCCTGATTCACGGCCCTTAAAAACAAAAAAAACAAAAAAAGGCAGGGGCATTGCACTGTAGATTTACCATAGATTTCCTGTTACATGTGACTCTTCACTGTACTTTACAAAACTAACTTTCATTAAAAGGACTCTTGCCAAGGTTTGTTTATTTTACTTTTTTATTTTAAGAGTATTGGCTAGTAAGGGAAATAGTAATACTTGGCAAATCAGTTTCTACTTAGAGGTACAACTGGGATAATTTACCAGCAAGAATGGGGATCAGCCGATCATTTCAGTTTTACAGGGGTTAGTGTGGCAAACAAAAAGAATATCAGGATCAAAACCACACATTGAGAGCTTGTACTTAAATAGTTTCTACAGTGTCCTTAGCTTTTGTCCGGGGGTGAGGGTTATAGACATACAGCTTTAAACTTTGTTGAGAAAGGGAGGACACTCTTTAGGCAGTGTAAGCCTACTATTTCAATTCTCTTAAAGGTTATATATATATATATATATATATATATATATATATATATATATATATATATATATATATATATATATATATATATATATATATATATATATATATATATATATATACACACACACATATACATATACATACACACTGTATATGTTTTTATTTTACAATATTCCCTGATAGCCAACTGAGGCCGCTGGGTGCTATACAGAAACCTGAAAGAAAAAGTGATGATGCAAGGAATAGAGAATTTCATCCAATGAGGGAGATATTAAAAACTTTCCCAGTGAAAGCAAAAGGAAACAAAGGAATCTCATCGCAGTTTGTTTTTTCCCCCCAAGGTTCCACTCTCCTTCACACACACTCTTCAAGTACACAGCCTCGCCTCCTGTGGACAGGACAGACAGATTCATTAAGATATGGATATGGTCACTGAGGAACAGTAGCAATTCCTGAATACAAATCTGTGTGCACCCAACCCTTTCAAAAATCAATGCAATCAAATGACATCCTCTTGCTAGCTGAAAAATGTCTAATGGATTTCATTCCACTTTGAACTACTGATAACTGAGACATAAAAATATGTTCACATTTTAGCAAACAGTAATAACCAATGCAAAACATACATTATAAAATGTACAGTTTGAATTTGTAGCTCTGAGGCCCAGTCCTCAATTATTCTACCCTTTTATGTCCACTCATCTGCCAAGTGTAGGGTTAGTTTCAGTAACCCCCCCCTCCCCACTTTTACACAGTTCTTGTAGAGTCCGTGCTTCTAAAGGAACCTCACCTATGTTAACTTCTTAGCTTTGTTGTAGAGTGAATCCACTACTTTGCTCATATTCTGAATGGTTTCAAGAGCTGCTTCGTATGTTTTATCTACTGGTGGCTCGTCAAATATAATCAGCACACCCTCTCCCTGGTCCAGGATCCCTGAAACACAAAGTATGACAATGATCAGATTACCTGGCGATGCACTTCAGGAGCCCATACACAATAATGCAAGTCTAGCACTACTTCTAAAGCAGAAGGATTGTGAAGGAGGCTGTGGGACCTATTGGGTAGAGCAGAATGATGTAAAAGGAAGCAGCGTAGTCTAGCTGTTACTTTAAGGACAAGCAGTGTAGCCGTGTGGTAGGGTAACAATAACCGATTCATCATTAGTTTAGTATTGAATACCTCTTTTACTGAAGTCATTTAGGGCCCAAGACGCAGTGCGACAGTGGTTACAGCAGAGGAAGGGATTGAACAGAAAAATATGTAAGATGAAATATTTACCATGAAACTTCTTGTCCAGAATCATCTGGGACAACTTTCTCTCTACGTCGCCCTGAAAGTAGATTGTCAAAAGGTAAATCAAAAACAACGCACCCCTGGGTACAGTTAAGCTGAATGGCACTTCCAATACAATGCATTCCAATACAAATCTGCATTTCAATCGGGCTTTACATCTGACGACTTCATTATTTGAAGAGCAATTACCCTATAAAACCTGTAATATCTGCTACCTAATGTGCACAAAACACTGGTCAATCCACCTGGACATCCAATAGTCTCTGGTAGGCTCACTTACTGAACCCTTATCTAGCTATGTTGACCATTTTCTTGGACCACTTGTAGTAGAATCACCCTAGTATATTAGGGACACAGGTGGTTTTATTGACCAACTTTCAAATATAAAATTGGACAGTCAGAATATAATTTTAGCCACACTTGATGTTGTTACTCTATACACTAATATTCTACATGCAGATGGTCTACAGGCATTAAGATTCTATCTAGATCAGAGAGCTATTCACAGAGCACATCTACAGATTTCCTATTGGATACAACACAGATTGTTCTCACTAAAAATTACTTTTTATATGAGTGAGACTTTTTCCTACATACAATGCACAGTTATGGGTGTTTCATTTGCCCCAGATTATGCCAACCTTTTCATGGGGTTTCTAGAACAGCATTACATACACAGAAAACCTTTCTTAATTACACCACATTGTGGAAATGCTACATTGATGACATCTTTATCATCTGGACTGGTACATCTATCGAGTTCGAAGCCTTTGTTAACCATCTTAATGGCTCGATTCCTTCCATAAAATATAACACCAGTACCGTCAATTTTCTAGATACACAAGTCGGTTTCAATGAGGGAAGTCGATATACTACTCTGTATACAAAACAGACTGATAAAAATAGCATTTTGCATGCTTCAAGTTTTCATTTTGTACCCCTTAAAACAGGGACTTCCATACAGTCAGTTCTTAAGGCTTAAGGAGATCTGCTCAAAACCAAGAGATTTTGAATTGGGGGTACAGAAGATGTACAATCAATTTCTATCTAGAAACTATCCAAGAGCCTTGTAAGATAAAGCTCTCTCCCAGGTTCGATGCAAAACTATTAATGAGCTCCATCTAGATACAAAAAGATAAAGAACACTATCATTTGTTGCACTACTTATACAACACAAAGTCTGGAAATTAAAAATATAATTAGGAAGCATTAGCATGTTCTGTCTGCAGATACTATTGGTAGTAGGATTTTTAATAAAATTACTGTTATTTACTCATTACAGAGGGAGAAACCTGAGAGAGAATTTGGTTAGGTCTGATTAATTTAAATGTTCAAGAACTGGAGGTGTACTGAACAAATGGACTGGTTTCTTTCCTTGTCGTAATTGTGCTGCCTGTGATAATGCGGTTAAACCCAATAATTTCACAAGCAACACAACACAGAATAAGTACAATATTTTACACTAACAATTTATTTGATGTCCTGTCCTTGCCATTTACAGTATATTGGAAAAACCACCAGACAGTTAAGACTGTGCATTAACCCTTTGCGGTCCATTTATTAATTCTGCGTCAGGCTCGCCAGGTCTAATTAATTTTTTCACGCGCAGTTAATTTTAGACGCGCTGTTTAAAAGTATTTTTTTTCACAGTCAAACGGGTTTAAATGGCCCTGCAGATCAACAAAGCACTCACTAGGCATCTCCAGCCCCGCCCCACCCTTTTGTTTGCGATCGCTTTCACATATGCTACCAAATAAAAAAAAATAATAATAGTCGTACATAACGATCAATCGTCTCCTGATGACTCGTTTTATCACCAAACTCCTCAATAATGCAATCCAAGTCATTTTTTTATTACTATAACATCTCAAAAAAGCTCTGCAAATGTCCGTGATAGTCTCTGTGCGCTGATACTGTACTCCCAGCTTGTTTCCATACGACCGCCCCATCTGATGCCAATGGGGTACTATGACTATTCATGAGATACGCCTTTTTTTTTATTTTTTTTTTTTTTATCGGCTTGTCTCGCTCCTTTCGTTCCCACTCGCCATTGAATGGTTTTCTCGGCTTTTTCCGTTGAAAACCGACTTTTTTGCGTTTTTTGTGTTTTTAAAATGTCGGACAGGGTCCGACAAAGGACCTGATGGGAATAATTGCAATGTCGGACCCAGTCCGACAAAGGACCGCAAAGGGTTAATGAACACATGAGCTCAATCTGGAGAAAAGACATCCATTCACCAATAGCTAGACTTTCTCGATGCCAGACACTCAGTTTTGGATCTTAAATTCTATGGCATACAACAGTTATTCCAAGTAAGGGTGGAAAGCTTGACCAAAAATTGTTACAGTGTGAATCAAAATGGATTTGTTTTTTAGCACGGTACAACCAGAGGGATTGAACGAAGAATTTGCATTATTGTATTTTCTATAGACTACTGTACTGTTATTGGTCTGAATTCCTGTAGACCCTAATAACCTATAAGCTATTTTTCTTTTAACTTTGAATTGGTCAAAACTGTGTAAGTGATCTAATTTAATCATGAGCTATGAATATTGATTACATACTGAAGATGACAATAATGCTCTGGAATGAAGCAATTAACTAACTTTTTGAATATGACTATTGAGATGTAATTGTCCTGCTAGCTGTGAGCATGCTGTCTATCCTTGTACTGCTTACTATTGTATTATTTCTGTTTATGCACATAATGCATAGTATATATGGTATGTGTATTTCGACACTCAAACACCTGTTTTTAGTTATTTTCAATTGCCTGTTTTGCACATAATTAGTATCACATCAATTAATCTAATTGAAAACTATAAGCCTGTTTGTTCTTTGTTTCTGGTAGCACTGATGATGGTCAATGTTTGACCGAACGTCTGCATTTCACACTTTTTGTACAGTATGCACATTGTGTTTTAGCCTGTCATTAATAAACACAGCCTGCTGTTTTTCATTTAACTTAGCGTTGGTACGCTTTTTTCCCCCTCTGTGTGCAGATTTGTTATGTGGCGTTTTACCCGTGTAGACATGAAATATAAAATGAGTAGCAGCTGTAAAGTTGAAGTAGTATATATGAAGTCTGAATCTCAAATAGTTTCAAATATATGTCTGGCTGTAACAAATATGGCAGCAAAATGATTAATTTTAATTAATCAAGGAGTGTTATGAAACATGATCATGGTAATAATCACTGCAAAGCTGTGTAGCAAATTTCTCGAAGATTTCACATGCAATCTAATTAAAAAACAAGTACTATGCTGTAGCATTAGAAAGTGCATGCTGCTTCCTGCTACCCTATTACTTCCTACGATTAGGACCTTGGGAAATTTATAGCAGATTTTACACAAACTGACTAACTGCATTTCATTCCTGCACCCCCAGATGTCAATTTAACCTCAAAAGGACTTTATCTTCATTATCGTTAAATCAGTTTAAACACATTAACTAAGGGCCAATTATAAAACGTTTCCTAAAAACAAAAGTGACTATTATGGCCATAGACATTTAGCTAATACAAAGACAGAAATGTATAAATCAAGGCTCACAGTTGTAACCCATAGGTTATTGGTCTATTGGACAAACCTATTAAGCCATCAATTGCCCAGCTACTAAGTGTTTCCCATTCTAAGCAAACAGCAGCACTTGACATCTCCTACCCAAGTTATGACCAGGTCCTGCCTTGCTTAGCTTTAAATCAGAATGAGATCAGAATCCAATGTGATACCAGTTTACAGCTAGAAGTTAATGTGACGTCAGCGAATGAGATTATAGAGTTTTCTACTTACTTTTGGAAGTTTAATAAGAGTTGATATGTGTTCAATCTGGAAAATAAGAAGATGTGTTAAAAATCGATTGATTTAAACAAACCCTCAACACATATAAATAACTTTTCATTATGCAGGCTGATCAGAATATATTGCCATAGTTAGCCAACCCACCTGAACCCTCAAGAACGTGTTACAGATATATGGGAGGAAGTTTCATATATGCATCCTCACAGTGGAGATGCCAAATCCAAATTGGACAGGCATGTCTTAATAAAGTGACTAGACAATGCATTCTTTATTTAAATATCTCCCCTACCTGCACTCTGGAGAAGGGCTCGATGACCCGGATGAGGTTCTGCTCCAGTAGGTTGTCGTAGAGCTTGGCCAGGTGGGTGCTGATGATGGGGTCGTCCCGCAGCTCCCCTCGGTACTCTGTCAGGGCCTGGGGAGGGAGACACAGCAGCACAGTTAACGCACCACACACAGAAATGACTTTTCTATAAATTGGTTTACAGAACTTCACATATCAGTTTATATATATATATAGAAATTTTGGACCTGTATTTACGATAGCCAACAAGGAATTAGACACTGATCCCAGTTAACTTAACCTGGTTAAGACTACCCTTGGAACACAGTGACCCATGAAAACTATTTTAGATCAGATCTGAAACAGTAGCTATAGAAAAAACGCTCTTCATAAAGTATTTGAAGAATAACAGTATTGCTAATTTTGTAGTCTAATTTTTGCCCATCAATATTTTCATCTATTTATGATACGATTATATTCTAAAATAACTATATCCAGACTACTGAAATACATGCATGTACTACGACTTGGAAGTAAACGTAGAGTACGTAATTCTAAAATTATAAAAACAACTTACAGGCTTGTAGCCTAGAGATCTGTGAGCTTTTATGAAAATTTTGACTATATGAGAACTGCTCATTGTTGCGCTCCTAAACTGTAAACAAAATAATTGGGGAGTTAATATTAAATGATCTGGTCCTACCTTCTCGAAGTCTGCCAATGACCGATTCTTGCTGGCCTGAGCCACACATTTCAGTGCGTCTGTCTGTAAAAAAAGATGTTAACAGCTTAGGGAATTGTCTTAACAGATTTCCAACCAGGCATATACAAACACATGTTTTGCTTTTTTTTGTTCTATTGGTAATTTTGTCCTAAATGTGACCTTTAGTGATGAGTTGGGGTCTACTTAAAATCGCAGTAAATTCACATATTTTTCGCAGGTAGGTTATGGAATAAAATTAGGATTTCGCGGACCTGTTTAAGCATTAAATAAATCTAAGCAGACAATATTTCAGAGTGCTGTCATTTGTTTAAAGGCAAGCATGCAACATCCCCCAGCAGTTGCTGCCGACATTCTGTCTGGTATGGCCTTGCTCAAACATTGAGACTGCACATTCTACATCCACTGAATTGGTTGGAAATGTAAGGCAAAGCTTTGCCACGTTATACAGATGTGGAAATCGATTAGAAACAGTCCATCTGGCATACTTTAATAAAGGCAATATATGCAGCATGTTTGTTGTCATATTAGGCTATTTGTCCCATCCAATAATTTATTTTATTAGTACAAAGTCAAAACAAAGAAAACATGCCTATTCGGGTCTAAAATTCTAACTGCATTTAAAAAGTAAGCAGCAGGTTGTTTGAAGCGAGGTGGCTGTGCTAGATCGTACCTGTAGTACTGATTTAACACAACCGACAGGAATACTTTTTGTCTGCACTGACTTTCCAGTTTGTTTTTTGAAAGCTGTTTTTTACTTTCTGTTCAGCAGCCTCTGTAGTAGCCTTTCGTTTAACGTGCGATTCTGAAGCTAAATAGTGATCGATCATATTTTCTCCATAGACACATTACAAGATGTGCAAAACAGTTACCCCCATCTGCATGTACAGTTTCTTTGGGCAATACCTTGCTTTGTCGGCCATTTCTGGTATTTTACCTCCAATGCTGAAAACTAGATTTTAGCAACCTAAATCAAAACAATGCAGCACTGATTTTGATTAAAACATCGTTGTCATTTGAACAGTAAACAACAACGTTAACATCTTGGGAGTATTTTTTTGTAAATGTGTCTAAGGATTTTTTATTTTTTTTTTGCATAAGTGCAATGCACACAGGACGGCAAAGGAGTAAACAAAAACGCCTATCTACATAAGGAGGATACGTAGTTTACGTCACTTGTGTTGTGCAGTAGTTCATTTAAACAAGGTTTCTTTTTTTTTCTCCGTACTTGTCCAGTATGCATTGGCCCCTAAAAGTTAATTTCGGTGACCCTCAATTTCCCAGATTTCCGTGAAATCATGATTTAGGTAGACCCCTAGTGATGAGCCTTTATTTTAGCTTTAAAATGGACCACAAACAAAATCTATTCTGTAAGCAGTTCAAATGACACCTGCTCAAGTGTCTGCTTTGCCATTGCTTTCAGCTAGAATGGTCATTAAAAACAGATCACAATATCATGCTATATTACTGCTCTCTACCTTGACCTGCATGCCAGTATCCCCCAAAAGGAATTTTATCATTCAAAAGCCAATATGGTTACGCTCAAATTTTGTAACATTTTTGAAGTTACAAATAGAAGGTGAAACTCTGCAAAGACTTAAAAAAAAATGTAACGGTCCATTTAAAATGGGGGGGCAATACCCTCAACCCTTTAAGGACCGTGATCATGTAAATACGATAATACTGAAGTGTCATTCTGGGCATGTGATCGGGTAAACAACACACTGAATTTCTGTGACTTACTGGGCCACCATATTTTACAGTACAGTGTTGAAAGGTGAATCTCTGTCCCAGTCTTAGGTCTTTTGCAGACTGTCAATCCTCAAGGATTTGCCTATATTTAGCTCCATCCATTTTGCCCTCTACCCTGACAAGCTTCCCAGTCCCTGCCGATGAAAAGCATCCCCATAGCATGATGCTGCCACCACCATGCTTCACAGTATGAATGGTGTTACCTGGGTGATGTGCTGTGTTGGGTTTGCGCCAGACATAACGCTTTGCATTTAGGCCAAATAGTTTAATTTTTGTTTCATCGGACCACAGAATCTTTTGTCACATCTTTTCAGTCTCCCACATGCCTTTTTGCAAATTCCAAGCAGGATTTTACATGGGCTTTTTTCAGAAATGGCTTCCTTCTTGCCACTCTTTCATACAGGCCAGATTTGTGGAGTGCCTGAGCTATTGCTGACACATGGACAGTTTCTTCCATCTCAGCCATGGAACACTGTAGGTCTTTCAGAGCTGTCATTGGCCTCTTGCTGGCTTCTCTGACCAATGCCCTTCTTACCTGGCTGCTCAGTTTGGGAGGACAGCCTGCTCTAAGCAGATTCTGGGTGGTGCCGTATACCGTCCACTTCTTAATGATCGACTTGACTATGCTCCAAGGGATATTCAATGCCTTTGAAATCTTTTTATACGCCTCCCCTGATCTGTGCCTTTCCACAACTTTATCCCAGAGTTGTTTTGAAAGCTCCTTAGTCTTCATGGTAGTATATTTGCTTTGAATGCACTACCCAACAGTGGAACTTTACAGAGACAGGTGTATTTAATCTGAAATCATGTGAACCACTTTTATTGCACACAGATGGACTCCATTTAACTTAGTGTGAATTTTGAAGGCAATTGGTTGCACCTGAGCTTATTTAGGAGTGTCATAGTAAAGGGGGTGAATACTTATCTAATGAAGACTTTTCAGGTTTTTATTTTTAATTGATTTGTTATTTTCACCCCACCCCATTTTTTCACACATTGAAAGTGTTGAGTAGGTTGTGTAAATCAAAGGAAAAAAAATCCCATTTAAATGCATCAAGATTTCAGGTTGTAACACAACAAACTGTGAACACATCCAAGGGGGGTGACTACTTACTATAGGCACTGTATGTTTTTACAACATTTATAAATATCAAGAAACGAGTGGATATAACCAGATACCATTTCATAAACTAAATTTAATCAGACATTTTTTTCCTTATTACTGGTAATAATGGAATCCCTGAATAGTAGAGTTAATATAACAATGCATAGGAGGCTGTGTGGTCCAGTGGTTAAAGAAAAGGGCTTGTAACCAGGAGGTCCCCGGTTCAAATCCCACCTCAGCCACTGACTCATTGTGTGACCCTGAGCAAGTCACTTAACCTCCTTGTGCTCCGTCTTTCGGGTGAGACGTAATTGTAAGTGACTCTGCAGCTGATGCATAGTTCACACACCCTAGTCTCTGTAAGTCGCCTTGGATAAAGGCGTCTGCTAAATAAACAAATAATAATAATAATAATAATAATAATAATAATAATAATAATAATAATAATAATAATAGATTCTGTAACATAAGTAAACTGTTTTTTTAAATTTTTATTATTAACATTGGTTATGTTTTATTCTTTGAATATACTTTAAATGTAAAAAAAGAAAAACGTTTAGTTTATTCACTTTGTACCCACAGGGCAGCGAAGGTACATCTCAATAGTGCAGTACAAATACAAAGAGACATTTACTAAGATACAAATAATAGAAATGCTTTTAAAAAGACCAAATTCCCCAATTGTTTAAATTTTATTAATTTTTTAGTATTACATGCAGGAAAGCCACTATAAGATCGTTACCTTTATTAAAAATGTGCACGGATGAATCTACCAATTAATCAACTAATGCCCATAAAATGGAATCGAGCGACAGCTCTAATTTCAATATGTATTACTTTATAGTTAAGTCTTTGCGATGATAAAACATTATTTGCTTATTTAGGGTTTCTTTGCTTAGAAAATACTAACCAGGCTGTCCGTATACATCAGAATATAACAGAGTGTGTGTGTGTGTGTGTAGATATTGTTTAAATTCCAACACCTGCATACCACTCCCTCTCGTTCCTACCTGTCGTCCTGCATACCGCAGAGCTAGTTTTCCACTTATCAAGGCCTGCACATCCTCTGGGCTGTAAGGAGAAAAAAAACACAAGGACTGATTGAAGCCTTCCTTCTATCATATGGAGGTAAAACAGTCTAACAATGGATAACCTCTGTTAAAAATGGTAGGTTCAATTAAGAACTACAGCATGACAGGGTATATGTCATTGTGGGATACTGGCAACCCTCAGTGAGAATATAGGGTTATAGGACGGTCAACGTCTGTATATGGGGGCAATATCAGCACTAGAAGCGAGGTGCCAATATAACCCACACACAGTTGCTCATAGTCCAATAAGGCTACTATATACTGCTTTATTATTTTTATTTTTTTTATTAACCAATACCAACTGTTATTTATGGATTGTGTTTTCATTGAAAAGAGAGAAAAGGTTGTGATGTCACTGTTTTGAATGGACTTTTCAGTTCAATGGAATTCTGAGGTGTGCCTCCGGTATGATATACAGTACTGTGCAAAAGTTTTAGGCGGGTGTGAAAAAATGCTGTAAAGTAAGAATGCTTTCAAAAATAGACATGTTAATAGATTATATTTATCAATTAACTAAATGCAAAGTGAGTGAACCGAAGAAAAATCTAAATCAAATCCATATTTGGTGTGACCACCCTTTGCCTTCAAAACAGCATCAATTCTTCTAGGTACACTTGCACAAAGTCAGGGATTTTGTAGGCATATAGTCAGGTGTATGATTAAACAATTATACCAAACAGGTGCTAATGATCATCAATTCAATATGTAGGTTGAAACACAATCATTAACTGAAACAGAAACAGCTGTGTAGGAGGAATAAAACTGGGTGAGGAACAGCCAAACTCAGCTAACAAGGTGAGGATGCTGAAGACAGTTTACTGTCAAAAGTCATACACCATGGCAAGACTGAGCACAGCAACAAGACACAAGGTAGTTATACTGCATCAGCAAGGTCTCTCCCAGGCAGAAATTTCAAGGCAGACAGGGGTTTCCAGATGTGCTGTCCAGCTCTTTTGAAGAAGCACAAAGAAACGGGCAACATTGAGGACCGTAGACACAGTGGTAGGCCAAGGAAACTTACTGCAGCAGATGAAAGACACATCATGCTTACTTCCCTTCGCAATCGGAAGATGTCCAGCAGTGCCATCAGCTCAGAACTGGCAGAAAACAGTGGGACCCTGGTACACCCATCTACTGTCCGGAGAAGTCTGGTCAGAAGTGGCCTTCATGGAAGACTTGCGGCCAAAAAGCCATACCTCCGACGTGAAAACAAGGCCAAGCGACTCAACTATGCACGAAAACACAGGAACTGGGGTGCAGAAAAATGGCAGCAGGTGCTCTGAACTGATGAGTCAATTTGAAATATTTGGCTGTAGCAGAAGGCAGTTTGTTCGCCGAAGGGCTGGAGAGCGTACACGATTGAGTGTCTGCAGGCAACAGTGAAGCATGGTGGAGGTTCCTTGCAAGTTTGGGGCTGCATTTCTGCAAATGGAGTTGGGGATTTGGTCAGAATTAATGATCTCCTCAATGCTGAGAAGTACAGGCAGATACTTATCCATTATGCAATACCATCAGGGAGGCATCTGATTGGCCCCAAATTTATTCTGCAGCATGACAACGACCCCAAACATACAGCGAAAGTCATTAAGAACTATCTTCAGCTTAAAAGAAGAACAAGGAGTCCTGGAAGTGATGGTATGGCCCCACAGAGCCCTGATCTCAACATCATCGAGTCTGTCTGGGATTACATGAAGAGAGAGAAGCAACTGAGGCTGCCTAAATCCACAGAAGAACTGTGGTTAGTTCTCCAAGATGTTTGGGCCAGCCTACCTGCCGAGTTCCTTCAAAAACTGTGTGCAAGTGTACCTAGAAGAACTGATGCTTGATGCTGTTTTGAAGGCAAAGGGTGGTCACACCAAATATGGATTTGATTTAGATTTTTCTTCTGTTCACTCACTTTGCATTTAGTTAATTGATAAATATAATGTTTTAACATGTCTATTTTTGAAAGCATTCTTACTTTATAGCATTTTTTCACACCTGCCTAAAACTTTTGCACAGTACTGTATATTTTTTTTTTATGCAGTTGTCAACAAACGCGCTGTTATGGAGACTACAGCATGTATTGAAACTGAGAAAGCTATGGTTGATGTCATGAATTTCTGTGATGGGTTGTGGAATACAGCAGGCCAAAGATGCACAATTTGCAGTATTCCATGACACACGCCCTGTAGTGGTTTATAGTGAATTATACAATGGCTATGAAGTACAGTAATTTGAAGTTAAAAACTACTATCAGTAGGTTTAAACTATGGCTATGTCATAGCCAATTGAAATGAACAGGAGGACAATCTTTGCCATTGTATAGTATTAAACTACTGTATATTAAATGCAATTAATAACAAATAATCCTAGTTGACACAAATTAAGGTATTTTGGCTGGGACCCTTCTAACACAGACACAATACAATTCTAGCATGGTTGTACAAGGGAAGGCTAGATTTACCTATTGATGTCAAAAGGACTTTTTTTCTTGGCTAAAACTACTTACGAGTTAAGCATGATCTTGCAGAGCAGCATGTACTTGAGTGCTGTGATGGCCCGGGGGCTGTCAATTGAATCATACCCCTCAAACGCCTCATAGAAATAGGAGTAGGCCGTTTTCCAGTCCTTCTCCTCCGCTGCATGGATGATCCCTATAGAAGAGAGGAGCAGTCTCAGAGCCAAACTCGGTTCTTACTTCAATAGGCAAATACATATGTATTTCTACATAGCTGAACTTACCACCAGGCACCCTGTTAGGGTTTCAGAACTTTGCTTGTTTAGGTATATTACTCAAGAGACCAGGTGCCAGAAATTTGAGCAATTTCAGTCCCTTGCTAAAGCGTATTTGAAGTGACTGCATGAATAAGTGCATTTAGATTTACTACATCAAGTTATTTAATGACCTATTGGAAGGGACAGGGGGCTCGATTGTTCAAACTCGTGTTTTCATATACCAAGGAAAACAATTATTGTAATAATTTCTTGGAACAGCTTTGCCAATATACACTTAACATATTCCTTCAAATTTAAGACTCACTTTTAAAACCAATTTTTTCTTCTCAAATAGCCTGCGTCTTAAATTCAAGTACAGTATAGTGATGCATATATTAAAAATCATGACTGCCCTCGAGTACACAAACAGCAACATCAAGGCTTGAAGTTAACATATATTTGGTAATATTTTGCTATCCAAAACTTCATTTGCTACTAGTTTTTTTATGCAGTAGCATTTTTCTGATACCTTACGCTGCAGTTTACACGTACATAAGTGAACACATACATAATTACCGGTAGTAGGTTTTTTTTTTTTTTTTAAACACGTACATTATCTTTCATAAAGCGGGAAACCATTGCTAATAGAGCTTCCCGATTTGTAGATGACTGAGGTTTGTACCGCCCCATGGAGATACGGGCGAGGCCCACAATGCAAATTGTATTGGACAGTGGACTAATTTCAAGGTCGAAGTTTATTTTATAGACAAAACGTAAAATTAAATAACTTAACTGCAGTTGTGATACTGCAGACATGTGGAAAAAGGTTTTGTGGTCAGACGACAAAAATTTAACTTTTCGTTCCAAGCGTTATGTCTGGCGCAAGCCCAACACTGCACATCACCCAGTCAATACCATCCCAAATGTCAAGCATGGTGGTGGCAGCATCATGTTATGGGTATGCTTCTCTTCAGCAGGGGCTGGGAAGCCTGTCAGAATAGAGGGGAGAATAGATGGTGCAAAGTACATGTGAATCCTTCAGGAAAACCTGTTTGAGTCAGCCAAGACTCAAACTGGGGAAGAAATTCACATTTCAGCTGGACAATGACCCAAAGCACAAAGCCAAAGCGACACTGGAGTGGTTGAATAAGAAGAGAATTAATATTCTTGAGTGGCCCAGTCAAAGTCCTGACTTGAATCCAATCGAAAATTTATGGCAAGACTTGAAGATTGCAGTACATCGATGATCCCCAACAAACTTATCAGAACAGGAGCAATTTTCCCGTGAAGAATGGGCAAAAGTTTCACCATCCTACTGTGCAACGCTTGTAAAGACTCTTTGCTGCAGAAGGTGCTTCTACCAAGTACTGACTTAAAGGGGCTGAATACTTATGCAACCAGTACATTTCATTTTGTACATTTTCTTTGCAAGTTTTGCTGACATTTAACCTCCTCCTCATATAACAGTGTTCAGTTTAACCACTATAGCTTTGAATTAAAAAAAAGTTTGTTTGAAAAACTGTGCACACATTATTTGTAATTCAACAAAATGTGACATTGTTAGGGGGTGAATATTTCTGCAAACCACTGTAGCTAACTAATGTAACGGTTTAATAAAACAAACCCAGCGCATTTTTTTTTTTTTTTTTAAATCTTGGTTGATATCCCTTATTCTGTTATTACTTTGTTAATTTCTTCAAAATTGTACAGCATTTAAAAATGCAACGAAAAGGCAGGGTGGGACCATACATATTTATGAACAAAGCAGTTAGTGTAACACGTTGCATGAAACTTTTAAATGAATTAGCTTTCATTTTCAAAACAGCTTGGACACGGTTGAAACATTAAATTTATAAGTTGGGGGTTGGAAATTTGGGCTGCGTCTTCAAGGGCGTCTTAAATTCGAAGGAATACAGTATAAAAGGTAGCTTAGCCCCATATCTAAACAATTGAAATAAGAAAAACTTATCAAAAGGACAGATTAAATTAGTCCGTCAAAAAGGAAGGGTGATATTCCTCCTGATGTGAGTGGAGCCTATTTTTGCAAATCCAGCACTATTCTAATTAACCATTTGAAATGCTGTTCATAATTTCAACGTTATGGAAACTCATCAGACAAAAACGTCACCCATTACGTTGCCCTGGGAACGAATATGGCTGCCATATTTATGGTCAAGTGACCGGTTGATAAAAGGCATAAGGCTTTGAGATATGGTTTCATACTCATTTTTCTTACAACTGTATTCAAGGATACAAGAAAATGATTTTTTTTTTTTTTAAATATAAATTTAGTAGTCGACAATTGATTTTAACCTGTTTTTCTGCCACCCCTGCGCTGACTCGGGAGCAGCAAAGACGAACACACGCCGTCAGCTGACCACTTCTTTTCACTCTGCAGGGTCGCCATGCAGCCAACCCAGAGCTACAGTGTCGGAGGACACTAACACTTATGGCTTCAGGTAGACTTTTGCAATCTCATTTTGTAGTTTCTTTGATTACATGATGTTAAATAAAAGATCTACATTATGTTAACATATATAGAGAGAGATTGTGATGGATTATAAAATTATTATATTATATATATATATATATATAGTACTGTGCAAAAGTTTTAGGCAGGTGTGAAAAAATGCTGTAAAGTAAGAATGCTTTCAAAAATAGACATGTTAATAGATTATATTTATCAATTAACTAAATGCAAAGTGAGTGAACAGAAGAAAAATCTAAATCAAATCCATATTTGGTGTGACCACCCTTTGCCTTCAAAACAGCATCAAGCATTGATTCTTCAAGGTACACTTGCACACAGTTTTTGAAGGAACTCGGCAGGTAGGTTGGCCCAAACATCTTGGAGAACTAACCACAGTTCTTCTGTGGATTTAGGCAGCCTCAGTTGCTTCTCTCTCTTCATGTAATCCCAGACAGACTCGATGATGTTGAGATCAGGGCTCTGTGGGGGCCATACCATCACTTCCAGGACTCCTTGTTCTTCTTTACGCTGAAGATAGTTCTTAATGACTTTCGCTGTATGTTTGGGGTCGTTGTCATGCTGCAGAATAAATTTGGGGCCAATCAGATGCCTCCCTGATGGTATTGCATGATGGATAAGTATCTGCCTGTACTTCTCAGCATTGAGGAGACCATTAATTTTGACCAAATCCCCAACTCCATTTGCAGAAATGCAGCCCCAAACTTGCAAGGAACCTCCACCATGCTTCACTGTTGCCTGCAGACACTCATTCGTGTACGCTCTCCAGCCCTTCGTGAACAAACTGCCTTCTGCTACAGCCAAATATTTCAAATTTTGACTCATCAGTCCAGAGCACCTGCTGCCATTTTTCTGCACCCCAGTTCCTGTGTTTCGTGCATAGTTGAGTCGCTGGCCTTGTTTCCACGTCGGAGGTATGGCTTTTTGGCCGCAAGTCTTCCATGAAGGCCACTTCTGACCAGACTTCTCCGGACAGTAGATGGGTGTACCAGGGTCCCACTGTTTTCTGCCAGTTCTGAGCTGATGGCACTGCTGGACATCTTCCGATTGCGAAGGAAGTAAGCATGATGTGTCTTTCATCTGCTGCAGTAAGTTTCCTTGGCCGACCACTGCGTCTACGGTCCTCAACGTTGCCCGTTTCTTTGTGCTTCTTCAAAAGAGCTTGGACAGCACATCTGGAAACCCCTGTCTGCCTTGAAATTTCTGCCTGGGAGAGACCTTGCTGATGCAGTATAATTACCTTGTGTCTTGTTGCTGTGCTCAGTCTTGCCATGGTGTATGACTTTTGACAGTAAACTGTCTTCAGCAACCTCACCTTGTTAGCTGAGTTTGGCTGTTCCTCACCCAGTTTTATTCCTCCTACACAGCTGTTTCTGTTTCAGTTAATGATTGTGTTTCAACCTACATATTGAATTGATGATCATTAGCACCGGTTTGGTATAATTGTTTAATCATACACCTGACTATATGCCTACAAAATCCCTGACTTTGTGCAAGTGTACCTAGAAGAATTGATGCTGTTTTGAAGGCAAAGGGTGGTCACACCAAATATGGATTTGATTTAGATTTTTCTTCTGTTCACTCACTTTGCATTTAGTTAATCGATAAATATAATCTATTAACATGTCTATTTTTGAAAGCATTCTTACTTTACAGCATTTTTTCACACCTGCCTAAAACTTTTGCACAGTACTGTATATATATATATATATATATA
Source organism: Acipenser oxyrinchus oxyrinchus (assembly GCA_030684275.1). NCBI lineage: Eukaryota > Metazoa > Chordata > Actinopteri > Acipenseriformes > Acipenseridae > Acipenser > Acipenser oxyrinchus. Next base: position 11,933,046 of record CM060266.1, read on the forward strand.
TATGAATGAGAGAGAGAGAGAGAGAGAGAGAGAGAGAGAGACACACTGTTGTGCAAAAGTCTTAGACATAACATAACAACCTTGACTTGCATAAAGAAGGAAAAACATTGTGACATAGCTCACTCGATTTTCAAGGTGTGGTATCCGAAGAATAAATCAACAAGTACAGAGAAACATCTACACATACATACAGACTTTTTTTAATTGTATTTTATTTTTTTAGTCTCAATCCTAAAATTCGAGGTGCTGCAAAACTTTTGGCCAGAGCTGTAGAGAAAGCCATTTCATTTTCTTTCTTGTTTATCAAGGTCTCAGCTCCCTCTTGTGGTCGCAGCTAATTACAGCATAAATTAATCAGTTACATCCAGAAAACTGACATTAATAGTACTTCCTAGTAACAGGGAAATCACTATGAATGCCACAAAAAGTGGTCTGTACTGGTACTTTACTGTTTGTGGTACGACTAAGCCTGCTGAACCCTATCCCCCACGGAGCGATGTCATCTATTTATTTCACAAAGCAATAGCATTCTATGTTAAGCAGTTAAAAAAAAAACAAAAAAAAAAAACGTTGAATGTGTACAGGCAAACACTTTTTTAAAACGAAGTTTAAAAAAAAAAAAAAACTATTCTGCTGTTTACAAAACTGATGCTTTAGTTGAAGTCAACCTTCATTTGTGCAAAACTTGCATGTAAACAAACCTCTGACCGTATTATTATTATTTTTTTAATATATAAACAATTGTGGTTTATAAAAGTCACTTATTTTAGACCGTGTCAAGCCTTTTTCAGGTTAAACAAATCGACCCGTTCCATTAAGGTAAGCCATTTGTTTTTATCCATTAGAATGTCTCAGATTGTCCTTCGATTAACAGTATATGCCTCACTTAGGCAAGAAAACATTTGCGATGTCTTGCTGACTTGCTTTCTTATTTTCAGATGCATACATGCAGATCTTTTTTCTTTTCCTCTGGTGTTAAATGTAGGGTCGACTCGCCATTTTGTACTTTCTGTTTTGTTTTGGGAGCGGGAGTGCTGATGACATTGGTATGAACATTCAGTTAACAACGAATTAGAAAGCAAGTCAAAGGTTAAATGCATAACTTTGTTATTTTCAGTGTTTGCGCTAGGCCGCACCATTGCGTAATGCCCCCTGAAATAAAAAATGTCCCGCTGAATTTCTCTTAACGCCCCTGTGTGTCCCCCTTCCCTGTCCAGACGCAATACCAATACACAGTAGATGAATGCACTTTGTATTAACATGACATGTCTGACGACTCCCAACTCCCGTGTTTTATTCTCCAGTCCAGTAGAATGCGCTCACACCCTCCCTGGTTACAGTCAGTTTCACGTTAAAGCCTGGACGACGTCATCAGGCTTGTTAACAACATGGCCCGGCGCAAATAACCTTGTATCCCTGTTACACCCGACCATTACTTCTGGAAGAATAAGTAATCAGCTTTGGCAGGGACTGTTGAAATGTAAGCTGTTATATTTGTACTTAAAAATACTGTGAAATTCATCTGCTGTAAACGTATCCATTTGCTAGACAAAATATCTGTCTGATGTTTGGAGATGTGGAGTGACCTAGCAAGTGAATGGGAGAAATTTGAACTTCTGTGTACTGCAATACAGTTTATAGACGAAGTGCAGTAGATTTGTGAAACGAAAAACACATCGATTTAAAAAAAAAAAAAAGCTTACGTTAACGTTATAAAATATGTTAAATGCCTTTTCTATTACAAAAAATGTTAAAATTCAGGGGCAAAATAATTAAGTACATTTCGCCTAGTAGGCCTATAACGGCATGATTAAAAAAAAAAATGTATATGTAAGAACACCACTGGAATTGGAATAAAGGAAATTATTATGTAATACAGTTCACGTGCAGTCACTGGAAGGTAAAAATTTACCAGTCAGGACAATGGCATTTAAATACGACTATTAAACTGTATCTGTTGGTAATGTGGTTTCTTCTAATGCAGCGGTTTTCAAACTGGGGTACGTGGAAAAAATTCTGAAATGGCAGACAACGCATTTTATTTAGTACCTCTTGCCAGTCTATTGCAAACTTTTGTCATGTAATCAACGTTTAATCGCTAACACCAGACTGATGTGCTGTCACACAGAGTTCAGTGCGCACATGACTAATTTACATATTAAATATGTACGTTATAAATAAACCCTGTTGTTTAAATGTCATATAAACAGTTGGGCGGTTACTGCAGTCTGTCTTTTGGATAAAAAAATTACATATTTAAAAAAACTAAAAGCCTAGTCTTTAACTCGCTTTATTTCCTGTGTGCGTTCATGCCTGCAAATCGATATTTACTTTTTTCAATGACCCGATTAAAGTTTATTGTAACTTAAATACTACTGGTTCATTTCAAAATACAGAATGTATGGCCAATCAGAAACCGAAGTATTGCCATGCGGTCTAATTTGACAAGCCATTACGTCAGGTGTGAGAGTAAGAGTTTTTAGCTTTCAATCCAGATAACAAATATGGATTGTTGGCTCAATACTAGTACATTACTAGCAAAGGGCGAATCAAGGCGAAATACTGTCAGATTAAAAAAAACGCCAAAAATGTCTTGCTCTCTCCAATATCCCTGCCATCATCAGTGATTTGTGTGATAACAAGCAGGGACATCCAGCACGCTAATACTAGGTAAGCGTTTTATTATTGTTGCTTAATTAGTATCAGTACTGTACGTTTTAGTCACCAAGAATTAAAAAATGCCAATGTGTTTTTGTAATGAGGTCAGCTGTAGAGATGCGTGGATAGTGAACTTTTCTTTGCCTTCTTTTCTGCAATTTTATTATCAATAAAAATATATGATTGCCATTTGCTATCACAGAATAGTCCTATGTCATTTCTGAGTGACTGAGTTTAGCACGGAGGCTTCGTTGATTTTAATTAATTAATAATTGCAATAAAATTATATTGATGTTTCCAACAACTACAAACCTGTTTGAGGGACTATTTTTATCCAAAAGTAAATATTATATATTTTTTTCTGTTATAATACTGTAACTTTTATAAATGTATCCATCACACACTCCAAAGCTTGTGCGTTTTGTTGTATCATGTTATTGTAGAGACCATTTTTTTCTGTTTTCATTTTATTATGACCATCTCAGATGGAAGTACACAGTGGACTACATTTTTTGGAAAGGGGTACGCAGCTTAAAGATTGAAAACCCCTGTTATAATGTGATTTGGTACAATGAATATCCTCTACTCTGTGATACACCAGCATCACTGTGACACATTTCCCAATATTTTCCCCAAAAGTGACAGTGAGTAGTGTAGAGACACCTTGGTTGTATCTACAGCTTTACAGTTTTATTTTTTTTTGTTCTTGTATTTTCTCAGTGCGAATGTGTAACTTTGACATTGTTTACTGCCACATTCAGGCATACCCGAGGGACTGAGGCATTACTATGAACTGCAAATGGAAAACGTGGCATAAGGGCGTCAGTGTAGCAATGGGAGCGTGCATGTGTATGTGTGTGTACCCATCCCATTGCAGCATAGACTCTTCTCCTTACCTGACTGCATGTCCAGGGCAGCCTGCAGCTTGGGCGGGCAGTAGATGGCATTGGCAGTCGTCCTGGCTGAAGTGAGGGCAGCCCGTGCTTTGGGCAAATTACTGAGGCCGTGATACGTCTTACTCTCCAGCAGCTGCACCTCCACCAGCAGTGCCTTGTCATCCATCTTTTTCAGCTCCCGCAGCAACTGGGACCCTGAGAGAGACAGGCACAGGGAGGTGTATTTTCGGTTTGGCCAGTTTTATAGAACTAGGAGAGGGATGTTACAAGTATTTCATCCATAACTTTAGAACACTTGGTGGTGGTTTAAGTAGTGATACTAAAACAAATTTAACAAATCAATGACAAACATTTCAAATTAGAAGACAATGAGAAAGACCTCTAGTCGAAACGATAGAACAGGTTGCATGTTAATCTTTTAAAATACACTGTATCTTGCTGGTTAGAGCAGATTGTTGTGCAGCCAGTTAGTTGCTAGCACTGGGCCCGATGTCTGGTCACAGGATTTTGAATGCTGAACACTTTGAACACTGGCAAAACTATCCCTTTGAGAAAAGTGGTCACAAAACAAAGCCCTGCGAAGCTCTCCACTGTGAGTTTATTGAAAAGACTTGTGATGTTGCTAGGGGTTTTAATCTTGACATTTTCTATTGATCGATTAAAATCACCAAATCTATTTAAATCGATTAATCAAACCTGTTTGCTATTGAGAGACAATTACAAGTAATACAAAGTATTATGGCCAATCAGTGAAAGAAAACCACTTCGACAGTTGTTTGAAACAAAACAAAAAAAACATGATATACAAACAGGGAGAAATTCCTGACAAAAAAAAAAAAAAGTCAGGAATTTCTCCATTTGTATATCATGTTGTTTTTTTGCTTTTTTTTTTAAAATTGTACAGACACATTATCAGAATCATGTTCCGAAAGACGTAGCCCAATGGAGCAGGAATACCAGGCACCACTGTGCAAAAACTAAAATATGACTGTGATAGTCGCAGTTGCTGTTTGCCATCTCTTTAAAATGCTGAACTATATTTTGGAAATAGTAACAGAATGGTTCCAAGAAGATTCGGAAGAGGAACAATTAAAGAATAAACACATCCATTATTTTAAAAAGAATTGGCTTCACTATGACTTAGAGTTTTAATGTCGGAATCAGTGCAATATTACCGTCAGTAGTCCCACGTGAAAAAACAGTTTAAAAAACAGAAACATTTTTTTTTTTTTTAAAAACACAGTCGTGGCTATACAATCCTGTATGTAAAGGATTATGCAGCACATGAATATCTCTGCAAACCAAGTCAGAATTCAGGAAATCTGCAATCATGTTTTTTCATGTCTGACTAAGTTTGGCACTGATTAAATGGGAGTCCGAGTTACAGTGCACTTTAAATATACTGTTTATGTGTAAGTAAAGGGCAGGGTCTTGCATGTTTTCAAATAAAATACACTTATTGCTGAAACAGTATGTTTATATTATTGTTAAGTATAAACACTTTGTCTAAACAAGTCCACAAAAATCCTGTAGTAAAACTGTACTATTTTAGCCTTGTATAGTTGTAAAAGGCAGACAGTAAAAACAAGGGGGAACATGCCTATCTATGATTATTTGCAAAGTCAAGATGCATTTGTATATTAGATTTACTCATTTGCACATTTAACAATGGGTTTTTTTTTCTCATTCTGAGATAGTGAAATAGAGGGTATACCTTCCAGTAAGTACCCTCTGCCTTTTTTCAAAATCTGTTTTTTGTGCACCGTTTTTTGATACCACATCAGGTAGAAAAAATTTAATCGATCAATTATTTTTTAAATGGCCAAAACCCATCATTAAAATCGATTAAAACCCCTAGTATTAATCCAACTAATTTGAGTGCTTCAGCGGCTGAAGACCCGACCATTTGAACTCTTGGCCTTTTTGTACTTTTGGAATATCTGCTTTAAAAAATAGGATTTTAAAAGAGTTAATTCTAGTCATCTGTTGACAGAACTCAGCATAAATGTATTAATGCACTCAAAACTGAAAAGGGCTGAGGATTTTTTGTACACAGGTTCCCATTTTACGAATCTCATTTTACAGCTGTACAGTACAGGAGACACACACATTTCAAAAAGATATTTAATTTTTGATAAAAATCTAATTCTGAAATGCGATAACCAACAAAACACTCATCCCTGTACTTACCAAGATGCAGAGCCTCCTGGTACCTCTTCGTGTCGAAATACAGTGAAACCAGCCGAGCCTAAAGGAAGATAAATCTGATATTAACAGGTTTCACACTTCTTTCCTCGTCCTTAAAGAAAACAAAACAATCTGAATCAAGCACGTTTCCAACACCAGTCCTCCAGGAGTACTAAAACAGGAACTGAATATTCTTTTTAAACCTCCAACACTTTCCAGTGTATAAAACAGCCTCTAAGACTTGAGTGGTCAGACAATCTTTACAATGTATTTTTATGATCAAGCTGAAACCAGCTAAACTGGCCTGTTTCCCAAATAGCAAAGTTTTTCACTCTGTTGCTTTTAAAAACCCAGCTACTAGGAACAGGATGAGTTTAGATGGACCGAATGATTGTCTCGTTTGTAAATGTTCTTCTGTTTTGTCTTTATAGAAGCTTCCACTTGATGTTTACAACACCAACAGGCACCGAACCCTTTACAAAGTTTTTCCCGAAGATCCTGTAGTGAGAATCTCAAAACAAAAAAAATTCTCCTCAATCAAGATTCATTTAAAAAAAAATAAAAAGTACTGCTTTGAGTGGGGAAACTGTTAGTGGACCCCTAAGATTACAGAAGGGAAACCTGGTACTTTTTTAGGACTCAACTCGGTAGTAACTATAACAAACGGTTCAGGGATGCTCTAATTTGTGCCCAGTTTAGTTTCAATTTTACAATTCCATTTGTCCAGCGTCCACTCCATTGCTGATATTAGTTACTAAAATCATTACGTCCCAGCAAGTAGGAGCTTGTTAAATGTGTTGTGTACTGATTAGAATTATTACAGTAGTTATTAAACCAGTGTTTTGATTCTGCTCAAATAAGACAATGAAAGTAAAACAGTACAGCTCAGAGTAAATTTGTGTTCTGTTGCCACGCAAGTCTCTGAAAACTCTGAATTGATCCATCAACAGTCCAAAGCACCTTTGACCATTGTTCTGTAGTCCAATTTCTGTGTCCTTGTGCATATTTTAGCCTTTTAGTCATGTTCCGCTTTCTTAACAGAGGTATTTTTATTGCAACACATCCTTTAAGTTCTGATTTCAAGAGTGACCATCATACTGTTGATTTGATGGACAACACCTGTACCTTCTGCCAGTTCATTTGTCAATTCAACGCTTGTCTTCTTTCTATTCTTTAAGGATATTATCTTCAAGTATTGCTCATCCTTGTTAGACAGCTTTTTGGGTCTTCCAGTCCTGGGTTTGTCAATTACAGATGATGTTTCTCTGTACTTGTTGATTTTGCTTCGGATACCGCACCTTGAAAATCAAGTGATGCAAGCTATTTCATGCAATGTTTTTCCTTCTTTACGCAAGTCAAGGTTGTTATGATAGTAGAAAACACTAGTGGACACTTTGAGTAAATTGTTGATGCTCATAATGACTCACAGCAGAAAAATGCAAAATGTCTATGACTTTTGCACAGCAGTATATATTATTTATACTGTAAAAAAAATTCTTACAGCTGGTAAACGACAGAATATATAGAATAAAAATCATGTTTTAGTGTTTTGCATCTTATGAATCAGACACTTTAAATAAGTTACATATTGTCACTTTACTAACTTTGAAAAAAACACTGTCTGAGTAATTAGTGCACCTTTATGCCATGTCTGCAAAATAAAGCATTATCTTTAACTTTATGAAGCAAAAATGGATATTAATCACTAAACCTACAAGTTGTTATTATTATTATTATTTATTTCTTAGCAGACCTCCTTATCCAGGGCGACACAGTCGTAAACAAAAAATACATTTCAAGAATCACAGTAATCACAGACTTCAGTTCTAGTAAGTACAAGTATATTACAAAATACAAATCAATATCGAAGCAGATCAGTGTCAGTGATAGTTACATAAGGATACGATTAAATGCAAAATACTACAGATTGAATAACACTTGTGGCAGATTACAGTACAGTACTCTGTAAAGTACAGGATTAAATGCAGTAAAATAGGGAGCAGATAAGTGCAAGTAAAGCGTATTAAGGAAGAGTGATAGTGTCCAGAGGGAAGAGAGGAGTTCTACAGGTGCTGTCTAAAAGGAGGCTGTGTGGTCCAGTGGTTAAAGAAAAGGGCTTGTAACCAGGAGGTCCCCGGTCCCCGGTTCAAATCCCACCTCAGCCACTGACTCATTGTGTGACCTTGAGCAAGTCACTTAACCTCCTTGTGCTCCGTCTTTCGGGTGAGACGTAGTTGTAAGTGACTCTGCAGCTGATGCATAGTTCACACACCCTAGTCTCTGTAAGTCGCCTTGGATAAAGGCGTCTGCTAAATAAACTAATAACTAATAAAAGAGGTGAGTCTTTAGGAGGCGTCGGAAGGTGGTCAGGGACTGTTTTGTGCAGCAGATTTTTCTACCATTTTGTCCCTTGGACAAGAAGTTATTTTCAAAAATTCTGCACCCGATATTTAGTGAGCAAGTAGTCCAAGCAAAGTTATCCGGCAACAAACTCCCCATCCCCAGTTGTGCTGCTTTCCTAGAAAAACGAGAACATTTCGGGGGACCATTCTACTTGTGAGCTGTCTTGCTCATTAACATATTTAGCATACTTTTAAAGAGGAGACGATTATCTTCAGGGATATCAAGATATTTAGTAAGTAAAGTGTCAATAAGGAAAAAAGGGCAATAAAATCCCGACCCCTAGTCTTGCTGTAAATCATTTGTTGTTGCCATCATTTGTGCCGGGAACTGTACATGACAGAAATGGGTTCAGAGGAGATTTGTTACTTTTGCATGACATCACCCAAAGGTTTTACTATGGGTAATGAAAATTGCTTTTAACAGTGTCAGTGTCACAGGATTCCCTTCGTCCAGGTGAAGGTATAAAAACACACATTTTTGGACCACAATACAAATTATATTGTAAAGAAAAGTTGCTTTTACTACTGGAAGCAAGGCTGTAAATCTGATTCAAGTGAAATTAATATAATTGGATGAACTTAGCATTTTGGGGACGTCTGTCGTCAAACCCCCCACAAAAAGAAAAAGTAGATCAGACCAGGTGCTATGGTACAGCACAATGTAGCTTTACCAAGTGCCATTGAACATTATATTCATGTATCATTAAGATTCACATGCTCCAAATTGAGGATTTTTAAACCTACCTCTAGAGCTTGACGTAAAAAGGTCCTCTTCTCTGCTTTTGCCCATTCAATGCACTCTAGGCACAGCTGGACCTCTTGGCCAGTGGCTGCCTCCATGTCCAGAAATAGGTCGAGTAACAAGCGAACCAGCCTGGCTGCCTTGGCCTTGCTGATCGAGTTCAGGAACGGTCGCACATACTTCAACAGGCCACCGAGCTCTACAGGAGAAAAGGGAAACACGTTGTTTCAACACTGAATGTACAAGGTGTCAGTGCTCATCTCAGATCCCTGCATACAAATGCATTTAAGTCTTGATATAGGTCCCAATACAGAACCAGGGTTGTCTACATTTTCAATTATTAAATGGTTGGACTTACTGAATCCACACTATCATCAAGTTCAAGACCTGGGGTCTCAGATCAAAGGTGATCTGGTTAGGTTACTGGTGGACAGAGCAAACCACAGACATGACTTTTGCTGTTTACTAGACCTCTGCACTCAAAAGTTGAAATGGTAACAGCTTGTTAATGGTCTTAACAGGTGCAGAATTTAACAATGACATGGAGTATAATGTTCATGTATAAAAACAAGTGTAAGGCATTACATACACTACCTCTCCTATCAGAAAATCACAATAGTGTTCCTACCCATTGCCACATTTTAGTACATAATTAAATTTGAAGATGAACTTGCATGGATTCAGTGAACTGCATATTGCTGTGCAGCACCGCTTTAGGTCAACCACACTTTAAGCATCTTCCAAACCAGGGTTTTACATTTGGTTCTTGGCAATGGCAGTTGTGTGGTAGGGATCACTCACCTGCAGCCTGCCCTGTCTTGGCCAGGAGTGACCCCAGCTCCAGGATGCTCTGCTCTTTGACCCGCACAGCCTCCTCATCATTCTCCTGGATTTCTCGCTTCACTGCAGAGGGAAGAGGTCATTGTTAGTACTACACTCACAATTACATTGCACTGCAAAAATGAACAGGCATATTTTCAAAGCATTTTCACCGTCAAAAACAGAAACTTGGTTACCATGGTAATTTTGAGTCAGATTGAATTTGTTGTAGACAGAGAGGAACATATGATTCACAGGTACAATGCGTTTACAGCTTCTTGTTTATGCTGGAGTTCCACTTGAGAGAATTGTGCATCTTGCTCTTTAAATGCCAGTAGTCCCAGAAAGAGTGCAACAAGTATAGTTTGAAAACAGCTAACTTTCTTCTAATCTTAGGCTCCAAGTGTACGTAAGGGAATTACTATTTACAGTTATTGATTAATCTCTCTAAAAAAATGTGCATATTACAATTGGCCTTAATAAATCGGTCTAAAAACAGTATTACTGTTACTTTTGATTCACTTGAGTTCCATCCCTTTCCAGGTTTTAATAGGTAATTAAGGACCTGGTCAGGAGTTTAACTGGTTTGATTTAATAATTAAGACATAGCTGAGGATCTTTTGGTAAATGTTTTTTAATGGCAATGATGAGACACAACAAGTACCAACACATTCACACGAGTTCCCTGCTTGCAACTGTATCCATTACACCACTGGCTATAACTGGAATGACAGGCATGTGCTGTTTACATCCAAACTAACCCCTGCAGTGCCTGGTTCAAAAGAATGAGGTCCCAACTTATCAGAGACCTGGTTAAGGCAATGTTAGCACATGTTAAACTATCAGATTCTGGGGTCGTATGTGTAACATCTTTAAGACACATTACATTTTTACATATGCATAAGGTGGATGTAGTGCAACTATTTTTTCATGTTACTGATCTCTCTTATTTTGGGGATGTTGGTCAATTTTTTTCACTTTCTACACCACCCCTCCTTCTTAATCAGCACCATGTAGCTAGTGTTTTCAGTCCAGTTAGTACACCACTTGAGGCTTGCTGTGCATTCCCACTTTAATTAAAAACTTTACTGGTCAATGGCGCGCGACGACACACACACACACACACCAGTTAAATATATTCTTGTTTTAATAGTGTTAACTAAGGAACCTGTGATATGGTAGCAGGGTAGTGTGATAACTTGTATATATATATACACACACATACACACACACACTTGTATTTATTTATTTTTAATAAATAAATGATTTGCAAGTCATACACTGGAATTCCTGAGATTAATTTAACCTGGTGATTGAAAAAACAAATGAAGTCCACTGTTTGACAATGCAAAGCTCTACTCTGTAAGTGAATATGTACTGTACACTTGCTTGGCATGTGTCCTTGGGCTCTTGATGCCATCATGACGAAGTTAAACTGGCAGGCCCTTGCAAACACAATTAATATAAATCAGGTGTAATACAACTTGAATAAGCAAATCAAGATCAACTGTCAAATGTTTTAAAAGGTTCTAGATTAGAGATACATAAAACCCACTAGCTAAAGCTATATACAGTGACAATCATCATACCTTCACTTCTAACTTTACTGCTGTAATAAAATATAGGGTTCTGACAATAACATGAAATTACAGTACAAAATTGTTAACCAATTACATTAGGAAATTCGTTTTAAAAAAGTAACAACAATTTAACAGAATCTATCTCGATATCCATAACAGCTCAATTAAAATGATGAAGAACTCTACAACAAACAAGACTATTTCTTTGACACCAATGAGCAACAGCAAAATATACTGTAATCTGTACACAACGCCATGTCTGAGATTGACACCATGGGGGTTCAGAAACGTCGAGTCATACACAAGGAGTTCAAAGAATATTTACCGAAGAAAACAAAGTTTCACATCAAAAAGGACGTCAAGATTATGTATTAGATTGTCTTGTTGTGATGCAGTACATGTATACCACGAATTGAGAAAAACAATAGTTTATCGCTAACTCCACAAAGTACTTTTGACAGTTGACAAAGAAGGAGCTCGAATAACTGACTGATCGTCTAAACAAAATACCCCTGGCCTCTGAACCAGATCAACTTCATTTAACAGTGTACAAATCTGACCAGGTATTAAGACGACTCAGTCTGGGGTGTCCTACAAACGGCGCGTTTTCAACTAATGAAACGAAATACAAATGTACATCATAACCATAGAATATTTGTCAATTTATTTTCAGCTTTCTTTTTGTTCACTTAAACTTTCATTGTATACCTTACGTTATCAGTAGGCTTTTTTGGAGATACCCGTTATGTTGCTCACATTACAGCTCAGGGTGTCTGTTGAATAAAGAACCAGAGTTCTAAAACAAACAAATGTACAGAAAAAAAACACATGCTAAACATCCCAGCCTCACTATTCAGCACCGGGGTTTATTGTGAAAAATGTGTTGTATTGAGAGAAAGGTGTCTTATTCACACAGGCCCCCGTGTCTGGCCTACTACCGCTCTCACACTCACAGTGAGTCAGCAGCAAGCAAGCCGGCTTTGGTCTCCCTTTTCCCCGGAATGTACTCCTCCCCGCCCGGTCAGCCTACCGGGACCTGATACAGATCCTCGGGCTCAGCTTATGCCCACACTCCTTACCTATCGAGTGTAAAATATCAATGGATGCGTTGCGGTCCGTGCTGAGTAGAGACTGAGCCCTCTGGAACTCCACCACCGCCGCAGCCGCCATCTTACTGACTCACTGGCTAGTACCTGACTACACAACAAACCCGGCAGCGGCCGGAAATACGTCCCGGTGTGCGCCGGGAAATTGAGTCATTTCTGGTCACCAGCGAGAGGGGGTTGTGGGAGACGTAGTCTGTATGAGTTAGTAAAAAGGCTGTTGAGAGTTGTAGGCTGTGGTCAGTGATTACACGCTGATGGATTCACAGTTGAATCTTAATACTTTTTCATATTTATTTTAGTATTGCTTTTATTTTTCAATTCTACAAATAATGAACACAACAAACCTCACTGCAATGTGTAATTTCTATTTTACAAAAAAAGTTTACATTTTTATTGGCTATATTTGAGATGTGTGTTTTAACTGTTCTGAAATTCCTAAAAAAAAATCCTTGTGAAGCATGATGGAAAGACATTTTCTGTCTGTTTCTGTGTGCAAACTGAAATGTGGAATTCATAAAACATAACATATGTGGCGTTTGATGAGTTGAAATTGCAGAAATTAAGATCGGATTAAAAGTTCTTGCAGTTGCAGGTGCTCTGTTAATTATTTTTACTTTCTTTTCAGGTGTTCTGAACTCCATGTTATGTGTTCATGCTGGCAGACTGTTGGTCAATAAATTCACTACATGGTTTGGTAATATTGGCTGTAAAATGCTATCATGTATCAAGTTGCTTATGTGATCTGAATTATTTTTTTCATTTCCCCTACTTTATGATTTCTGCAATCAGTCCGTTTTGTAGCTCCTTTACTGACGCGATCATTTTCCTGGATTTGGCTCCGAGCTTGTTCGATGTTAGATAGGAATTTGAAATTTACAACACATAAATATGCTCTAAAAAACTGACATTTAAATTGGGCTATTTTATTAGACATAAGTCTGTTTTTCAGAACAAACTAGGAAACAACTGGTCTTGATTACATTTTTGTCTCTGATTGACTATGGTGATATTATTTATAGAGTATCTACTACCACAGTCTAAAGAAAACTGGATCCTTTGTACCATTCTGCATTGAGGTTTTTAACCAGCCTGGCTTATTCTGTTCATTGTAATTTATATAGATTGGCTTTATCTTCGCGAAGATTGGCAAAACACCTAATTATCTTAATAAATTGCAAATTACCTCTACTGGTATATATAATCTTAGATCTCAGGCTGTTCTAAGTTTTTCATTTCCTAACGTTTGTATGGAATTTGACAAAAAGGCATTCCGTTTTCTAGCTCTGGTTTTGGAATAAACTTCAGGAAGAACTGAAACCTACTGTCTTGATACCTTTAAAGGAGTTCAAACTAAAAATGGACATCTAAAATATATTAAAAATAAAAACTCCTGACCCCACCTACACTACATATATATATTAGAGAGAGCAGGATGGGTCAGCAGGTGAAGGGTTACAATGTTACATGATTGAATGGAATGAGGAAGGAAGGCTGTTCAGTGCAGTAGTTAGGATCCACTAGGCGATCTCAAACCAGCTAGGTAAAGACATAGGGAGAAAAATGATCGGAACTCTGTATTGGAGCAATAGAACCTACACTCACACAGAATGATGGCAGGCATCATCACTAAGGGAAATGTTAAATAATCAATTAAAATTAGATTTTATATAACAAGTACTTATTTGCATGTATAATTAATTAGCAAACAACTATGACATTATTGATTCACTACACAAAGGCCTACTGGTACTTTAAAAAAACTGTAATGTAATTGTTATCTGATGCTGATGGGTACTGCTGTTTTTGCTTTTTTTAGTTTGAATGAATTTTCTTAAAACCTCAAGCCTCAATTCTACACTTTTATTGGCACTACCAATTTTAGGCTTTATAATTTGCTCATGTTAGGCGTCAAAGAGTTAAGGCGTCACTTTCCCTTTTGCAATCATTCTGAGTGATTCTTAATGCGATTACTCAAATACTGTTTTTTAAGGAAATCAGGAGCTGTGTGTTGTATATTGCTGTTATTAAAAAGTTTTTTGACATTAAAGTAATTGTAGCTATAAAATAGTTCCACAATAGTTTCCATTCATTATATAGATCTCAAAAATGCAGTTTTCAAGAAACACATGTGTGGCGGAGTGTCCCGCCCCTATATATATATTTATTATTATTTGTATTTTTGTTTGCGGCGCAGATCAAAGCGCAGCGTATTTGGTGTTTGTTTTTATAATTTAAAAACCTTGTGAGGACGCGTGGCTGATCAGCTACTGATTATTTAACTAGCTGACAGTCACACATCCTTACTAAACTCGTGCAGACTGTGGCCGAGGGGTAATAAGATAATTAACAGCTAGTTAACCCCTCGGCCAGAGTATAAGAACCTGCAGCTGTCCATGCTGCGGGGTTGGAGTGTACAGAGGAGAGTACGGAGAGCGACGAGAATAAGAAAACAATTGCTGTATTTAAAATATGCTTGTTTCTGTTTATTTGTTTGGCCATCAAGCCTTTTTGTTTTGTGTTTTGTTATTTGTTTAAATCTTTTGTTTTGTGTTATTATTTATTAAATACGCTGACCGCAGTAGCGTTCAGCTTCACCCGCCCATCCATTGTTTTGGTTCAGTTACACTACCGGTCAAAAGTTTTCGAACACCTCCATTTTTCCAGTTTTTATTGAAATTTACGCAGTTTAATGTCTCACTGTACTCTGAAATTAAAGCATAGAACAAATAAACAATTGGAGATAAAAAAAGAAAGCATGGAATCGTTTTGTTTAACAAAATTTAATCTAAATTTTTGACTCATCAAAGTAGCCACCTTTTGCAGATATAACAGCCGAACACACTCGTGGCATTCTTTCTACAATGGAAATCAAATATTGTTTGGAAAGTTCTTCCCAACACTGTTGCAGAAGTTCCCACAAATGTGTTGCACTTGTAGGTTGCTTTGCTTTCACCCTTCTGTCCAGTTCATCCCAAACCAGCTCGATGGGGTTTAAGTCTGGAGACTGTGCTGGCCATTCCATGATTTGAAGCCTACCGTCTTGTTCTTTTCTTCTAAGGTAGTTCTGACATAGCCTGGAGGTATGTTTTGGGTCATTATCTTGCTGTAGGATGAACCCTGACCAACTAGGGCGTATACCAGAGGGTATTGCATGGCGCTGCAAAATGCTGTGGTAGCCGTTTTGGTTCAGGGTACCACTCACTCTGTGCAAGTCGCCGACTCTGGATCCAGCAAAAGAGCCCCAGACCATCACGCTTCCTCCTCCATGTTTGACAGTTGGTGTCACACACCGAGGAACCATCCTTTCGCCTACTCAACGGCGTACAAAAACCCTGCGCGATGAACCGAAGATTTCAAATTTTGATTCATCGGTCCATAAGACCTTCTTCCAGTCTTCAGTAGTCCACTGGCGGTGCTTCATGGCCCAGGCAAGCCTCTTTTTCTTATTTTGTCATCTTAGCAATGGCTTTCTTACTGCCACTCGACCTGTCAAACCTGCAGCTCGAAGTCTTCTCTTCACAGTTGAAACTGAGACTTGCTTACTTCGACCAGTGTTAAGCTATGCTTGAAACTGTTGTCCTGTGAGCCACCTATCACGCAAGCTGTTGACTCTCAGAAACTTGTCTTCTGATTCTGTTGTGGCTTTGGGTCTGCCAGACCTCTTCCTGTCAGAGTTTCCTCCAGTTTCCAAGTGCCTTTTGATGGTGTAGGAAACTGTACTCACTGACACCTTGGCTTTCTTTGCAATTTCTCTAAAGGAAAGACCTACACTTTTAAGGGTTATAATGGTCTGTCTGTCTTCCTTTGTTAATTGCCTTTTTCTCGCCATTATGACAGCAATATACTACTTCCTGCAGTACAATACTGTCCAAATAATGCTTAAGAGGGTGTAGTAACACAGTCTGTTCCAACACTGCTTTTATACAGACAGAGGGTTTGTAAGTAATCATCAAAAGTTGGGACACCTGTAGGAATTGTTAGCATCAACTTTCAAGGCTTAATTTACTTCCATTGCTGCAGAACAGCTGTAAGTTGTTAACCCATTACTTGTTCCCTGAAAAAGGCCTTTTTGTATAACTCTGAAATGTACATTATTTTTCAGTTTTTGGTACCCTAAACTTTTTTTTTAACCTCTGGCAGTTTACCGCTTACCTTTGTACCATTTCAGGTTATTCACTGGACTTGAACTGCTTAAATTTCAATAAAAACTGGAAAAATGGGGGTGTTCTGAAACTTTTGACCGGTAGTGTACTTCCTGGTCCGTGACGTCACCACACCTCACCACTGCAAGCCATCCTGCCACAACATGTTTTAGCAAACATTTGTATTTTAAAACATGATCTATGATACTTGGTTAAATAAATCTCTGTTTGTAAGCCATGCTTTTAGACTGTCTTGCACTTCCTGTGTCACTTCACCTCGGGGGTGCAATTGTCCCCACCTTTTCACTGGCTTTCTTTGCTGTCGATAACCAATCAGCTGCTACCCCTATTGACTGACATGCTTTCAGCCAATACCATGCTTTGATCCAGACACTGCTGGGGTGAAATTACCAAGGAAATAAAACAGTACCAGACTTCCCGGAAGACAAGGCAAGCAAACTGAGAACTTCCTTTAACCTAGTGCCAGATATCAATTTTAAAATTAAAATAGTTGCTTCCTATAACCTGTATTTGTTTAAAAACAGCACATTTCAAACATGTGTTATTTATTTGGCAGACGCCTTTATCCAAGGAGACTTGCAGGTGTTACAGAGGTTGCAATGCAAGCTTAATATATAATACAGTATAGTTTACAGTACGTGCAAATAATACCATTAAAATACAATATGAATAAGTTAGGATTACAACAAGTTCTATCAACAATGACATAGTAGTAATGCAATAGTACAAGGATAGTTCATTAGCTGAGGATCCAGTAACATGGTGCATAGATCAGGGAAGTCCAGTGCATAGTAGGAGGGGCAGATCAAGAGATCTAGAGGTGCAGCAAGGTGTGCAATTTGTATCGTCCGATGCCCGGGACAACAAGATTTGTGTGAGGGACAAGAAGTTTTGATGGTATACTTTGCCCGTCAAGACAAGTAGCTTTTTTTAATATATTTTTCCTATGTTTGTTCTGTTGCTAGGAAGACACTATGGGTAATGTTGTTGACGCAGATAAATGTTGTTGAAGCTGACACCCTGGGATCCTTCAAGAAGCTGCTTGATGAGATTCTGGGATCAATAAGCTACTAACAACCAAAACGAGCAAGATGGGCTGAATGGCCTCCTCTCGTTTGTAAGTGTTCTTATGTTCTTATCATGTTACCTATAAATTTACCTTTAATTCAATTAAAGATAAATATCAGAGGTCAGGTGTTCAATTAAAGACCAAACAACATGTACAACAGACCAATTAATATGTTAATATATGGATAGACATTAGTGGGGATATATTACTAAATACTATTAAAAGTTCTGTAAAAGTTACAGAAAAATAGCAAAGAGAACAATGACAGAAATCAGTTAAATACATCATATTGTTAATTATTGAATTTTAAGATCTATTGATTAGACTATTTCAATTCATATAGATCTACTAAAGCCAAAATAATAAAAATGAACACTGATATTAATATAAAAAAAATATGTAAATACTATATAGACATAAACGTTAGTGGCCATGGACCCAAATGATAACAAGTCTTAAGTATAACATAATGAATTAATTATCAAATAAACATTAATGATATAAAGAATACAAATAAAAAAATAAGAATATTAATTGTATATTTATAGGTAACATGATAATCCAAGTTCTTCATTAATGCCTTCTGGCTGTACTGTCTTGAGATGGAAGATCCATTTTGCTTCACATTGAATTAGTTTTTGATTCAAGGTACCCCCCTATGAGAGTGAAATAATCTTTATATACCACAAAAATTAAAATCAGAAATGGAATGATTTACTTCCGCAAACTGCCTCGCCAGTGGCGAGTGTACGTCTTTCCTACGGATGGCACTATTATGCGCACCGGTAGTTGACTTTTGGTTTTACCAACATATTGTAAGTTGCAAGGGCAGGAAATAAAATAAACTACAAAATCAGATGTGCCGGTAATAACTTGTGAAATCTTTTTTAGTTGCATGACTTGTAAAGGTTTTAGTTTTAATAGCATTGTTGCAAGCTGCAAATTTCCGACATGGAAAGAAACCGTTTATGACTGTACCCCAGTTTAAATTTGTAGCTGTATCTTTAAAAGAATCAGCTTTAACAAGAATGGCCGCATATTTCTGCCTCTATAGTGTGTAAAAAAGGACATAGATTGAAATATTTTGCTACCAATAGTATCAGTTGATAAGATATGCCAGTGTTGTTTAATAATATTTTTAATCATAATATACCAATATCATTATAAATATCACTAATATACCATTTTCACATGATGATGTTATCTATTATTATTTATTTCTTAGCAGATGCCCTTATCCAGGGCGACTTATAATTGTTACAACATATCACATTATTTTTTACATACAATTACCCATTTATACAGCTGGGTTTTTACTGGAGCAATCTAGGTAAAGTACCTTGCTCAAGGGTACAGCAGCAGTGTCCCCCACCTGGGATTGAACCAACGACCCTCCGGTCAAGAGTCCAGAGCCCTAAACACTACTCCACACTGCTGAAAGCATTATGTCCATATATATTATTGTATTCGAGAAATCCCATAAAGAAATTGGTATAGTCGGCTGCAAATGAAGCTCCCATTGCTGTGCCCTGAATTTGTAGATACAAATATTTCTCAAAGAGAAAGTCATTTTTTGTGAGAACCATATGTGCCATCTCAAGTAAAAATGCAGTTGGTGTCTGGATGTCACTTCTCCTGTCAAGACAGAATTTAAGAGCATGTGGAATATCAAGTGTAGCTAGAATAATTGACCAATAAAGTCACTCGTATCCCTTAGATATGAAAGGTAATTCAATAACAAGGGGTCTCAAGAAAGAATCAATGTAATTGGAAAGAGGTTCAATGAGGGAACCAATTCCAGAGACAATATATATATATATATATATATATATATATATATATATATATATATATATATATATATATATATATATATATATTGTCTCTGGAATTGGTTCCCTCATATATATACAGTACTGTGCAAAAGTTTTAGGCAGGTGTGAAAAAATGCTGTAAAGTAAGAATGCTTTCAAAAATAGACATGTTAATAGATTATATTTATCAATTAACTAAATGCAAAGTGAGTGAACAGAAGAAAAATCTAAATCAAATCCATATTTGGTGTGACAACCCTTTGCCTTCAAAACAGCATCAATTCTTCTAGGTACACTTGCACAAAGTCAGGGATTTTGTAGGCATATAGTCAGGTGTATGATTAAACAATTATACCAAACAGGTGCTAATGATCATCAATTCAATATGTAGGTTGAAACACAATCATTAACTGAAACAGAAACAGCTGTGTAGGAGGAATAAAACTGGGTGAGGAACAGCCAAACTCAGCTAACAAGGTGAGGTTGCTGAAGACAGTTTACTGTCAAAAGTCATACACCATGGCAAGACTGAGCACAGCAACAAGACACAAGGTAGTTATACTGCATCAGCAAGGTCTCTCCCAGGCAGAAATTTCAAGGCAGACAGGGGTTTCCAGATGTGCTGTCCAAGCTCTTTTGAAGAAGCACAAAGAAACGGCAACGTTGAGGACCGTGAGACGCAGTGGTCGGCCAAGGAAACTTACTGCAGCAGATGAAAGACACATCATGCTTACTTCTCTTCGCAATCGGAAGATGTCCAGCAGTGCCATCAGCTCAGAACTGGCAGAAAACAGTGGGACCCTAGTACACCCATCTACTGTCCGGAGAAGTCTGGTCAGAAGTGGCCTTCATGGAAGACTTGCGGCCAAAAAGCCATACCTCCGACGTGGAAACAAGGCCAAGCGACTCAACTATGCACGAAAACACAGGAACTGGGGTGCAGAAAAATGGCAGCAGGTGCTCTGGACTGATGAGTCAAAATTTGAAATATTTGGCTGTAGCAGAAGGCAGTTTGTTGGCGAAGGGCTGGAGAGTGTACACAAATGAGTGTCTGCAGGCAACAGTGAAGCATGGTGGAGGTTCCTTGCAAGTTTGGGGCTGCATTTCTGCAAATGGAGTTGGGGATTTGGTCAGAATTAATGGTCTCCTCAATGCTGAGAAGTACAGGCAGATACTTGTCCATCATGCAATACCATCAGGGAGGCATCTGATTGGCCCCAAATTTATTTTGCAGCATGACAACGACCCCAAACATACAGCGAATGTCATTAAGAACTATCTTCAGCGTAAAGAAGAACAAGGAGTCCTGGAAGTGATGGTATGGCCCCCACAGAGCCCTGATCTCAACATCATCGAGTCTGTCTGGGATTACATGAAGAGAGAGAAGCAACTGAGGCTGCCTAAATCCACAGAAGAACTGTGGTTAGTTCTCCAAGATGTTTGGGCCAACCTACCTGCCGAGTTCCTTCAAAACTGTGCAAGTGTACCTAGAAGAATTGATGCTTGATGCTGTTTTGAAGGCAAAGGGTGGTCACACCAAATATGGATTTGATTTAGATTTTTCTTCTGTTCACTCACTTTGCATTTAGTTAATTGATAAATATAATCTATTAACATGTCTATTTTTGAAAGCATTCTTACTTTACAGCATTTTTTCACACCTGCCTAAAACTTTTGCACAGTACTGTATATATAGGTTTTATGGGGTGATTACATATTAAGTACTTATAAACACTTTCTGGAATATGCTCCGATTCATATGCTGATTTTAAAAAGCAATCAATTTCCGATTTGAAAACAGTGGTGGGGTCATCTGCCAATTTCTTAATGTTAAAAGTTAATGTCAGATCATTGGAGTCTTACTTCTGTATTATAGGAATCTTTAGACAATAAAACAAGGCCACCACCCTTATCTGCTGGTTTAACAATAACATTGTCATTGCATTTGATAGTCCTTAGTGCATCAAGTTCATCTTTACTACAATTATTTGACATTTTAATTTTGTTCGTTAGTAGCAGAGCATCAACATCTCTTTCAACCAATTTGCAACTCCCCAGTAATGTTGTTGAAGCTGACACCCTGGGATCCTTCAAGAAGCTGCTTGATGTGATTCTGGGATCAATAAGCTACTAACAACCAAACGAGCAAGATGGGCCAAATGGCCTCCTCTCGTTTGTAAACTTTCTTATGTTCTTATGTTCTTATATAAGTATACTTAAGTAAAACATCAAACTTAAAATAAGTAAAACTCCAAAAGACAAATGCATGAATCAACCTTATTTACAAGAGCAACTCTGGACTTCCACAGAGAAGGTCTCCAATTCCCAACACATGAAGTAAATTGAATCCCAGTTTTAGATTCACAAGTTATGGTAAAGAAAATAAAAAGGTTTTCATACTAGTGCTGACAGTGTTCTAAATCGTTTCTCAGGCCATTCAGTCAAGCACTTCAATTCGTTATAATGTTTCAAACTAGTTAAACTCGTACATTCTCAGGCAACCAAACCGATATCTTGTTTCAGGTCTGCCGATAGTATTGACTTATTTCACTGACTTATTGACTATATCACGTAAACAAAGCAAATACATTGTGTCAAGTTTACACACCAGTTAACTTGTTTACAGTTGCACATGATACATGCTATGTTATAGACGCAATATAAGCTGTTGTTAACAAGGTTTAAAAACCAACTCTAAATATTGGTTGTCTCTTAGCATTGGAATATTAGTTTATTTTTGGAAAAATAAAATCTTGTGAATCGGACACCAAATCTCTTGATTTCTAAGAGTTTGTCTCAAGATTTCTGCAGCGGTGGAGTTAGCAATACTGGGTAAAGGAAGGACAGACATACACATAGAGATACAGAAGTGGTGCTCCTGTTATGCGGCTCTCCATATACTGTACATAAAAATTTTCACTTGTAATAATTGCCATGAAAATAAATTGTTACAGTCCTTGTGAAAATAAATGTTCATAATGATTTATTGTAAAGTTGTATTTTCTATTGTTTTCACTACAGAACAGCCTCAGGCTAAAGTCAAGGTGCTCAGCTCTGGTCCATCTCAATTTAAGCCCTGGTTGTACCTACTGTATATATATATATATATATATATATATATATATATATATATATATATATATATATATATATATTTTTTAATAATATATAAACAAAACAAAGGTTTGAACAAAACAGAACACTGATACAAAGAAAACGGCACGGTGAGCAAAACAAACAGGTAAAATAAACCAACAAGTAAACCCAGCACGGGCAGCAACTGTTATTATTTTATGTTTTAATTCCCTGTAACTCACAGCTCTCGTTCCACCTCTGAACACACCACCCCATTCAGCCAAAGCTGCTTGTTTTTATATTGTGCCCGATGGATTAACTGGTATTCAATTACCTAGTTTATCCCCGACCACATTCGGCACAGGGTTTCTCATATGCGTGGTCAACAGCCAGTTTGTCAATAAGCACTCGCTGTTGACCACGCATTCTCACGATTTTATCTGGATGGGGTTGTCAGGCTGTCAAACAATAATAACAATAAAACAGTTTTTAACACACTAAACCATACATTTTAAGTAATAATAATACAAAATAATACAAAATGCACACAGGGACATGGTGTACCCCGTCACAGAGTCAAAGATCTGCCCCTTGTTATGCAGGTGTCCAATCACGACTGAGCAGAAATGGGACATACACCATTGAAGGTATTCTCCGTTTCAGTTGAAGGTGTTTGTGGAGCGGCAGTATCTACCCCTGAGATCCAAGGTTACCATGATGCATTGCTCCTCAGGTGTCAATGGGGACCTAGGGCTGCCCCCCACTTATTGCTTTGGGCAAACCTCAAAGCAGCGGCTTTAGATCTTATTGACCTTCGGAGATCATAAAATCTCTTCTGTATGTCAGCTGATGTCCTGCGATGATATCCCAGAGCAGAAATTGTATTAGCAGTGTGTTCCCATCTTTTTTTCTTTTCAGGTTTAAGTTAAATGTTGCCCAGTAACTCCTTTCATTACCTCCTGGACAATTATGTAATTTTCCTGACTATTAAATCAGGGAGCCCTCTGCCTTGTCTTCCCCAATTTTATTAAGCCACCTGCCCATCGGGCTGGTGTTTCCTCTCCATTTAGCTGCTGCTCGCTGGTGGGAGAGCCATCTCCCTGCATGCCAGTAGTTGTTTCCATTAACAGCAAATTATGGTTCCATTAGTTTTTCTTGATCTCGTTAGCATGCATTTTGATACTGAGTTTCCCTTATGTGATGTATGTGACCGGCGACGACAATTAAGGAAAATTAGTTCATTGACTACCTCATCGGATTGATTTTATTAACAAATTCCATTTGAAAATCACTTGCTATTAGAGCTGTCTTTACTATACAACAAGTTCGATACAATAACACAGATTTTTTATAACCCCCCTGTGGCAGGGTGGCTAAGTCGTCTGACGTCAGGCCAGAAGCAGGAAGGAAAACTGACACCAGGCAAGTACTGCAATTTAAGTAAGACGCGTCTGCGCCGTTTTATTAAGCAAAAATAAATCAAAGTTTTAAACAAAAAGAAACTGTGCTCACCGAGCAAAATAAATCAGGTAAACAAAACAAATCTCAAACACAAAATAATACATAAATCATACAGGTCAGGCTGGGCAGTCACTGTTCCTGTATTGTATTCGGTTATTCAGTTTCGTTTTTGCTCTCTCTCTCACTCTCTCTACACGCCCACCCCGAGTACCGAGAGCTGTCGGCTTTTATAACAGGTGACCATCTCCCGATTAGCAACAAATTAAATCACCTAATTAATTCGGGAGATGGCCACCTTCTGCACGAGTTTTTAAATTATTCCTGGCAGAGGACGAGCAACAATCTCGCCTCTGTCAGAACACGTTTTTAAAAATAAACAAAACAATAACACGGCAGTACGCCGTCATATAAATTCATAAATAAAATCATAATACTAATAAGAATAATATACAAAATAACACGGTGGCAGAGGGGGAAAACCCCGTTCTAAAAATAAATAAACAAAACAATGTACAGGGCACCTCGCCCTGTTACACCCCCCCCGATATTTGGTACTACACTAGGTTAAAGAAAAGTTCATTTACATGCCTTTCTCTCAGGAAATCTGGCACACTTAAACTTCCTGGGTCAAAGCATGTCAGTCAATAAGGGACAGCGATAGGGGACCCAGGTGGAGTAGATGGGGCGTTCAGACCGCAGATAGACTGGAGGGTTGCAACAGCTGGCAGAGGTGAGAGCCCTGGCGACTGTGCAGTGATGTCTGGTTTACCAGGATATGCTAATATGCTAAGAAGAACAAAACTAATCTCTTCTTAATGTCTGTTGATGCTGAAAAGGCATTTGATCAGTTGGAATGGCCTTTCCTATTCAAAACGCGATTAAAAATGTGACTTTCCTCCACAAATACAGTCGACACGGCTTAATCGGGACACCTTGGGAGAAGTAAAAATATCCCAAATAAGCGGCTGTCCCAATTAACTGAGAGGCATTTAAAAGGACCTTCGTTACACTTATATCCATAATTTACAACATGTTTTTTATTTCTAAATGAAAAGAAAAAGAATGAAATCAGAACACATTACAGTATGAACACAGTACTGCACTTAGCCAAGGACGGTTTACTTGGCGCCATGACCAGGTGCTGCAATGTTTGGACTTAGCATTGGAAGACAAGCGTAACATGACCAATAAGTTGCCACCAGTTCCATCAAAACATTACACACAAAAGATAACATTCCTCTGCCCAGGAGAGCAACTGCCAAGAAAAGGTGTTAAAACCAAGCCTCGTCCAGGACAACCGGAAGCTGCTAGAGACTGGAAAATGCTGGCAGATGTTGGTCAACGGCTTATTTTTCCACCTGAGATTGCAACCACTAACCTTCGATCAGATATTGTCTTGTGGTCTGGATCAGCACGCCTTGTCCACCTGGTAGAGTTAACAGTGGCATGTGAGGATGCTGTAGATGCTCAACTAGCCGCTGAAGCGTAACAGCGAGGATGGAGAGTCTG
This sequence comes from Acipenser oxyrinchus oxyrinchus, assembly GCA_030684275.1. Taxonomy (NCBI): domain Eukaryota; kingdom Metazoa; phylum Chordata; class Actinopteri; order Acipenseriformes; family Acipenseridae; genus Acipenser; species Acipenser oxyrinchus. Next base: position 11,958,527 of record CM060266.1, read on the forward strand.
GGTTTACCCAGTGGAGGTGGGTTGTCGAGGATTTGTGGCACAGTCTACAGCCCGGTTTCTCAGAGACGTCGGATTCAGTGGACAAGAATTGTGTCGCACAGTGAAGAACTTATCTAAAGCAGCAGAGAGGAGCAGCAACTGGCTGTGGTTGAGACGGAAAGATTCTGGCTGGGGATCTCAAGCACAATAGCAGGAAAGAAACACTTAATTTTAAAATTAAACCCGGGATAATTCTGGTTGCTCCTCTTTGCACTCTTTCTAGAGCAGCAATATCCTTTTTGTAACGAGGTGACCAGAACTGAACACAATATTCTAGGTGAGGTCTTACTAATGCATTGTAAAGTTTTAACATTACTTCCCTTGATTTAAATTCAACACTTCTCACAATATATCCGAGCATCTTGTTGGCCTTTTTTATAGCTTCCCCACATTCTCTAGATGAAGACATTTCTGAGTCAACATAAACTCCTAGGTCTTTTTCATAGTTCCCTTCTTCAATTTCAGCATCTCCCATATGATATTTATAATGCACATTTTTATTGCCCGCATGCAATACTTTACACTTTTCTCTATTAAATGTCATTTGCCATGTGTCTGCCCAGTTTTGAATGCTGTCTAGATCATTTTGAATGACCTTTGCTGCTTCAATAGTGTTTGCCACTCCTCCTATTTTTGTGTCATCTGCAAATTTAACAAGTTTGCTTACTATACCAGAATCTAAATCATTTATGTAGATTAGGAATAGCAGAGGACCCAATACTGATCCTGTGGTACACCGCTGGTTACCTCACTCCATTTTGAGGTTTCTCCTCTAATCAGTACTTTCTGTTTTCTACCTGTTAACCACTCCCCAATCCATGTGCATGCATTTCCTTGAATCCCTACTGCGTTCAGTTTGAGAATTAATCTTTTACGCGGGACTTTGTCAAAAGCTTTCTGGAAATCTAAATAAACCATGTCGTATGCTTTGCAATTATCCATTTTCAATGTTGCATCCTCAAAAAAGTCAAGTAGGTTAGTGAGACACGATCTCCCTTTCCTAAAACCATGCTGGCTGTCTCCCAGGATATTGTTACCATATAGGTAATTTTCCATTTTGGATCTTATTACAGTTTGCATAAGTTTACATATAATAGAAGTCAGGCTTATTGGTCTGTAGTTACCTGGTTCGGTTTTGTCTCCCTTTTTGTGGATCGGTATTACGTTTTCTATTTTCCAGTCTGTCGGTACAACTCCTGTGTCAAGAGACTGTTGCATGATCTTGGTTAGCGGTTTGTAAATAACTTCTTTCATTTCTTTGAGTACTATTGGGAGGATCTCATCTGGCCCGGGGGATTTGTTTATTTTAAGAGCTCCTAGTCCCTTTAACACTTCTGCCTCTGTTATGCTAAAGTTATTTAAAACTGGATAGGAACAGGTCGACATGTCGGGCATGTTGTCCATGTCCTCCTTTGTAAAAACCTGTGAAAAGTAATCATTTAATATATTTGCTATTTTTTTTTCTTCATCTATGATTTTGCCATTTGTGTCTCTTAGACATTTAGCCTCCTCTTTGAATGTTCTCTTGCTTTTATAATATTGGAAAAATATTTTGGAATTGGTTTTAGCCCCCTTAGCAATATTGATTTCTATCTCTCTCTTGGCCTTTCTAACGTCCTTTTTGACTTGTGTTTGCAGTTCCAAGTACTCTTTCTGTGTACTTTGTTTTTGGTCCCTTTTAAACGCTCTGTAAAGTGCCTTTTTCGCTGAATATTTTTTTAATTGATCTATTAAACCATTTTGGCCATTTTGTTTTAGATTTAGATTTGTCTACTTTTGGGATGTAATTGTTTTGCGCCTCTAGTACTACATTTTTAAAAAAACAGCCATCCTTTTTCTCTGGATGTTTTCTCTATTTTACTCCAATCTATTTCTGTTAGTCTCTGTTTCATAACTTCATAGTTTGCTTTTCTAAAATTGTAAACCTTAGCTTTAGTCATTACTTTGGGGGTTTTAAAAAATATTTCAAATGAGACCATGTTGTGGTCTGAGTTTGCCAATGGCTCTCTGACCTCTGTTTTAGTTATTCTGTCTTCATTATTTGAAAAGACTAAATCAAGGCATGCCTCCCCTCTAGTCGGTGCCTTGACAAATTGCGTTAGGAAGCAGTCATTTGTCATTTCCACCATTTCAATTTCGTCCGTCGTGCCCCCCATCGGGTTTTCCCATTTTATACGGGGGAAGTTGAAATCCCCCATTAGTATGGCTTCTCCTTTTCTACACGCACTTCGAATGTCATTGTATAACATATTATTTTGCTCAGTGTCTGAATTTGGCGGTCTATAGCATGCTCCTATTATTATGCCCTTTAAATTTGTGTCCATTATTCTGACCCATATTGATTCTGCATTGTTTTCTTTGTCCTGATTTAACACCTGGGCTTGAAGACTATTTCTTATGTATAGCGCTACCCCTCCGCCTATTCTGTCCTGCTTGTCCTTCCTATACAGTGTGTACCCACTAATATTATATTCGTCTCCATCACTCTCAGACAACCAAGTTTGTGTAACACCTATCACATCGTAGTTACTTGTTAGTGCAGTAGCTTTAAGTTCTAACATTTTGTTTCTGAGACTTCTAGCATTAAGATAAATACATTTAATAGTTGTCTTACCTGAGTTGTTGCCCTTGTTTTGATGTGGTCTCCCTTCTGTTTTTTTGTTTTCTCCCCCCTTCCTTTCTAGTTTAAATGCTTCTGGACCTCCTGAAGGATCCCTTCTCCGAGTAGATTGGTTCCCTTTCTGTTTAAGTGCAGTCCGTCCCACCTGTATAGATAGTCCTTTTTGTACCTTTGATGTTTGCTGCTGCAACAGTGTTTGCCACTCCTCCTATTTTTGTGTCGTCTGCAAATTTAACAAGTTTGCTTACTATACCAGAATCTAAATCATTAATGTAGATTAGGAATAGCAGAGGACCTAATACTGATCCCAGTGGTACACCACTGGTTACCTCGCTCCATTTTGAGGTTTCTCCTCTTATCAGTACTTTCTGTTTTCTACATGTTAACCACTCCCTAATCCATGTGCATGCATTTCCTTGAATCCCTACTGCGTTCAGTTTGAGAATTAATCTTTTATGCGGCACTTTGTCAAAAGCTTTCTGGAAATCTAAAAACCATGTCATATGCTTTGCAATTACCCATTGTCGATACTCACTGTACTGCTCTGAAAAGCGATCTCCGTTCATCATTTGAAAATACTGTATCCCAATTAACCCTTTCAGGATCAAGCATTTTTCAGTGGGATGTTGTTTTTTTTTTTTTAATATTTTAGTGTTTGCCAATTATTTTTTTATTATTTTCTCCCCAATTTGAAATGGCCAATTATTTTTAGGCTCAGCTCACTGCTACCACCCCTGCGCTGACTCGGGAGGGCGAAGATAAACACACGCTGTCCGCCCAAGCATGTGCCGTCAGCCGAATATTAGTTATTCATTCCACTATTATCAGTAATAAGGGGAAAAAGTACCTGATACATTTAGTTTATTAAATAGTATCTGCTTATATCCACTTGTTTCTTGATATTTATAAATGTTGTAAAAACATATATATATTTTGAAACACGAGACTGAATAAATGTTATAATATAACTATGTCAAATGCAGATTTACAGCATTTTTCCATGGCTTTCTTACCTTTCTTACAGGTTTCTCTGAAGCAGGCTGTGAAGCCTTTTCTCTCAGCGCTGCTAAAACTTTCTCTGCCCTTTAGACACTAAATGCCCCTCTCAGTGAACATCAATCCCCCGCGCTCCCCCTATACTGCAAAGTCTGGTGGCCCTGTAAGTCATCAAAACAAAGTGCTTTTTTTTTATCGTGTTTACACGATCACGGTCCTAGAAGCCCACTTCAGCATAATTGAGGTAACACAATCCCCGGTCTTTAAAGGGTAAAATGAAGTAACCTCGCAATTAAACAACATGAGTATCATTGGGAAGAACCGTCTCCCAACGTTATATCCTATTAACAACCCTTTGCGGTCCATTTATTCAGAGTGTCTAAGGCACGTCAGGTCCAATTATTTTAGACGCGCTGTTTAAAAGTATTTTTTTTTCACAGTAAAACAGGTTTAAAAGACACTGCATATCAACAGGACACTCAGTACTGCATCTCCAGCCCCGCCCCACTCGTTGTTCGCTGTATAGTCGTTCATACTGATAAATCATCTCCTGATCACTCGTTTTTATCACCAAACTCCTCAATAATGCGATCCAAGTCATTATTTTATTACTGTAACATCTCAAAAAGCTCTGCAAATGTCAGTGATATTCTTTGAGCGCTGGATGCAGAAGCAGCTATCTTGTTTGTTTATGTCCGTGTTATCTCTGTGGTGCCGGGGCTATGTGTATTGCTCAGATGTGCCCCTTTTTTTCGGCTTCAATCGGCTCCTATCGGTCTCACTCGGCCATTGAATACTTTTCTTGGCTTTTTCCGGAGAAAAAACGACTAGAGACCTGTGTTTTACATCTTTTTGACCGGACTGGAAAGGGAAAATTGTAATGTTGGACCTGGTCCGACACAGGACCGCAAAGGGTTAACCAGAAATCTCGAGTATCAGGATCCCGATTAGGTGGCGCTGACTGTAATTACATTTATAGAAACTCTGTACAGATCCCCAAGCCCATGTCTACACAAATAACATTCTTTCTGAAATATTCCCTTTGCCCAGAGGAACAACACCATCAGATCTCCTGACATTTTCAAAGAAAGTAATTGGCAAATCAATTGTATTAAATACCTGGGATATAATATATGTTCATCTAAGAAACAACTATACATTCAATATTTCTGGAAGAATGAACCTTTTTAGAATGATCTGGTTACTCAACCTACTATATATATATTCTCAATGATCCCAATCACTCCCCCTAAAGCTTACTTTAAAACAATATATTCTTTAGTTATTCTTTTATTTGGTCTAATAAAACACATCGGCTTAAGAGAGATTTGTTTCACTCCCCAAAATCCAAAGGTGGTTTGATCTCCCCAGTCTTGAACTTTATCAACTTGCCTCCCAAGGTTTCTATCTCCATCACATTATAAATGCCTCCGAGGAAGAACTGTGGGTCAATATAGAAAACACCCTGGGTCTAAGGTTAGGGTTAGGGTTAGGGTCTCAAAAACCAGACGTCACAATACTGATAATTCCATAATTAATAACACAATCCACTCCTGGTTTAACATTAAAGCTTTTTTGAAAGAGCCCATTACAATTCTCAAACTTACACAGCTCTGGAATAAACCCTAGATCAGGATCCAAGATACTTCCCTGTTGTTAAAAATAATGCATTTCTGAAATTCTCTGAATTTAAAGATACTTATAACCTGTCTTTCAGATTTGGTCAGATTAAACACTATGTTACTCAAAATCTTTCATTAGAATGTTAATGGCAATAGTGAAATAGAACTCAAACTCTTTAATAAAGAGCTAACAGGTAGAATCTATCATTAATTTGTTTCGTAATAACTCCTTTCTAGATTAAATACATGGCAGATGGAATTTGGATCTTGGTTGGGATAATATAGCTTAAAACTGGAAGGCATGTTGGGAACACACTTCAGATATTACTACAAATGAAAATCTTCTTTTAATACAATATAAACTAATGACAATAATGCATTACACACAGAATGTGCTAAATAAATTTTAAAATAGTATCCCTGACACTTGTTTAAAATGTAAAATTCACATAGGTTCTTTAATACATTCATTTGGGGATTGCTGAAAAATAAGGAGAGTGTGAATTGGAGAGCTGGTTGTCTCCCCCCTTACAGTCTCCTATAACCTTCCCACTTCACAAGACTGAGCATCATTCTAATTGAGATACCTCCTGGGCTGGACTGCAATGTTTTCATCACTCATTCTAAAGAAGCTAATATTGTAAAACTGGAAGTCAAACTCAGCTAAACATTCAACAGTGGAAAAATTTAACGCTAATTAAATATCAAATATTAAAAAGAACTTGGCAGAAGATACCCAGTTTGATGGCAAGGTGTTGCAGAACCTCCAGCTTCCCACTCCTAGGTGATACAGTGTAGACTATGGGCATGACTAGTATTCTACATGGGATTGTGGCAAAGTGGATTGCAGTGCACAGGTGTAGAGGTGATGCGGTGCTCAAGTAATGAGACACGTAAATTCACAGTCTAAACAATCTTTTATTTGATCCTGTTTGTAATCCAGGTCATTATGACCACAAATAATAATCCCCACACTATTAAACCACGGTTTACAGTCCCGAAATAATAAACACAGTATTGAACACACACAAGATACACACACGATCACAAGAGTGTGTGCTGACGTGCAAGTGGTGAAATACAATTTATTCGTGCACAGTGGTGAAGTGTTGTCAGGGGGTTTTGTGCTGGCCTTAAGTGGCAGCTTGGGATCGTGTTAGCCGTCTAACAAGAACAAACAAACACTAAACAAACAAACACTAAACACTCACTGTACTTTTTGGTTCTCCTTTTTGGTTCGCTCACAATCATAACAAAGGAACAAATTGCTTAGCCATGTCCCCTTTTGTACCGTCAGTCACGCCCCCTTGGTTAGTGAGTGCAACCGTTTCTCCTCCAATCCGCGGTTGCCACCTTCTGGGGTGATGACTTAGTGTACTGTAGTTCCGCACCCCTTCTAGATGGCCGACTTCCACCTTTCCCTGGAATGAATTGTCAGACCATCCAGTCCGGGGCACTCTGTTCCCTTTACACAGCGCCCTCACAGATCGGGAGGGAGATTTATAACCAAGATTAATTTTTTTCTCTTTTACAGGGATGTATGTAATTTTGGGTCTAGTACAATATTACCTGCACTGTGTATTGTGTTGACATGTGTATGCATATACAGTGCCCTGCAAAAGTATTCAGACCCCTGACCAATTCTCTCATATTATTATTATTATTATTATTATTATTTATTTCTTAGCAGACGCCCTTATCCAGGGCGACTTACAATCGTAAGCAAATACAATTCAAGTATCACAGTACAAGTAATAATACAATTAAGAGCAAGATAAATACAATGACTTTGGTTCAAGCAAGTACAAGTGTGACAAAATACAATTCAATAATACAGCAGATAACAGTGTCAGTGATAGTTACATCAGGATATGATTAAATACAAAAAATACTACAGATTAAACACTTGGCAGATTACAGTACTCTGAAGTACAGGATTAAATGCAGTAAAATAGGGGGCAGATAAGAGCAAGTAAAGCACATTTAAGGAAGGGTGATAAGTGTCCCAGGGGAAGAACAGAGGAGTTCTACAGGTGCTTTCTGAAGAGGTGTGTCTTGAGGAGACGCCGGAGAGAAAAAAAAGAGAAAAACAATAGACCCTTACGAAAGTTTACAATGGTAAAAAATACTGGTATGAAACTTTATTTGTTCAGGGTTTTTTTTTGGTAAAACAAATAGGGAAAAAGAGGGGTGGGGGTCGCAATACAAGTTATTCAAAGTATTCTCATATTATTTTTTACGTGATTAAGATAATGATGATGACTCAAGATACAAGTTTTTTGCGCACAAGCAAGCAACTTTATAAATACAAGCATTTACACACCCATTAATATACAGTGCCTTGCAAAAGTATTCAGACCCCTGACCAATTCTCTCATATTAATGAATTACAAATGGTACATTGAAATTTTGTTCTGTTTGATATTTTATTTTAAAACACTGAAACTCAAAATCAATTATTGTAAGGTGACATTGGTTTTATGTTGGGAAATATTTTTAAGAAAAATAAAAAACTGAAATATCTTGCTTGCATAAGTATTCAACCCCCACACATTAATATTTGGTAGAGCCACCTTTCGCTGCAATAACAGTTTTAAGTCTTTTGGGGTAAGTATGTACCAGCTTTGCACACAGTGTTGGAGTGATTTTGGCCCATTCTTCTTGGCAGATTTGCTCCAGGTTGTTCATATTGGTTGGACGACGCTTGTGGACCGCAATTTTCAAATAGTGCCACAGATTCTCAATGGGATTGAGATCAGGACTTTGACTGGGCCACTGAAGGACATTCACCTTTTTGTTCTTGAGCCACTCCAATGTTGCTTTGGCCTTGTGCTTGGGATTATTGTCCTGCTGAAAGGTGAATTTCCTCCCAAGCTTCAGTTTTTTAGCGGACTGAAGCAGGTTCTCTTGCAGTATTTCCCTGTATTTTGCTCCATCCATTCTTCCTTCAATTTTAACAAGATGCCCAGTCCCTGCTGATGAGAAGCATCCCCACAGCATGATGCTGCCACCACCATACTTCACTATAGGGATGGTGTGTCTTGAGGCATGGGCAGTGTTAGGTTTGCGCCACACATAGCGCTTTGAGTTTTGGCCAAAAAGCTCTATCTTGGTGTGGCAGGCTAGCTCGCAGTGGTGAAGTGTGGTGACGTCACGGACCAGGAAGTAACTGAAACCAAACAATGGATGGGCGGGTGAAGCTGAATGCTATGGCACTCAGCTGATTTATTAACAAACAAAACAAAAACAAAAGATTTAAACAAAACAACAAAACCAAAGGGCACGAGGGCCAAACGAATCAGACAGACAAACAAGTAAGTGTCGTGCTGGCTAATCGAGCACGTTTTAGCAATTGTTAAATTCCTCTCTATCGCCCCGTACCTCCTCTCTGTACACCCAACCCCCGCAGCACGGGCAGCTGCAGGTTCTTATACTCTGGCTGAGGGGTTAACTAGTTGTTAATTATCTTATTACCCCTCGGCCAGAGTCTGCACGCGTTTGGTAAGGATGCATGACTGTCAGCTAGTTAAATAATCAGTAGATGATCAGTCATGCATCCTCACGGGGTTTTAAATTATAAGTAATAAAAGACGCGGCGCTTTTACCCGCGCCGCAAACAAAAATACAAATAATAATACATAGGGGCGGGACACTCCGCCACACTTGGTCTCATCTGACCACAGAACCTTTTCCCACATCGCAGCTGGGTCACTGTGACAGGATGACTGGGCGGTGACGTCACGGCAGAAGCAGGAACAAAAACGACAGAGAGGTGGAGTTTGGTGGAGCTGCATTTAATAAATAAACAGACAGAAAATAAACGGTTGTAACAAAACACACAAAACACAGGACACGGCACTTACGCCAAAATAAATAGAGACAAACAAAACGGACTATACAGACAAACGAACAAACACAGTGAGTGAAAACATATACTAGTTTTACTTTTTAGTTTCTCCTTCTCCACACCGTTCTCCACTCACGAACACCCAACCCGAGTGAGTGAAAACATGCTGTTTTTATGCAGTTGTACCGAGACTTCGATTGCTAGTCAATCATTCAATTGGAATCTCGGTACAACTGCACGTGAATTAATTAAGTGCACTCCCGTGACCACACATTACATTTTAACCAGCACGTGAAGTGATTTGTGCCCTCCTCGTGCCTAAATACAAATCTACATTTTTAAATCACCGTGAAACACAGACCCGTTTATATCCCGTGTACCGATGACTATACACCAACATTTACACACAACACGTAACATATAATACACAGGGGGCACTTTGCCACATATACCCCCCTTGTGCAAAGCACACATGGCCTCAATGGCCACCTCCCCCTCAGTCCCAAAGTCCCGGAAGAGGGGAAGCAAGTTGTTTCTGGGGTGGCCATGGTGGAATGTCTGGCACCCCCAATTCTTCGTGGCTGGCAGCTCCCTCTTCGGGGCTTCAGCCACACTATCTCCTGCCGAAAGTGCAGCTGGGGAGCTGGTCTCCTGACCTCCCCCTTCTTCATGGCCGGCAGTTCCCCTCCGTGGGGCTCCGACCACACAATCTCCGGCAGCGAAACTGCTGTGGGGAAGCTGGTCTCCTGACCTCCCCCTTCTTCATGGCGGCAGTTCCCCTCCGTGGGGCTCCGGCCACTCAATTCCGGCAGCGAAACTGCTGCGGGGAGCTGGTCTCCTGACCTCCCCCTTCTTTGTGGCCGCCAGCTCCCCTCCGTGGGGCTCCGGCCACCGTGTTTCCTGCCACGGAAATGCGGCTGGGGAGCTGGTCTCCTGACCTCCCCCTTTCTTCATGGCCGGCAGCTCCTCTTCATGGAGCTCGGCCACAGTCTAGCGACCGAGGCAAAGCAGAGGCCCCGGTGACCCCAGGCGAAGCAGGACCCTCGGCGACCCCAGGCGAAGCAGGATCCCTGGCGACCCCAGGTGGCGGCAGCAGCAGCGGACCCTCGGGCGGCGGCAGCAGCAGCGGACCCTCGGGAGGCGGCGGCAGCAGCAGCGGACCCTCGGGAGGCGACGGCAGCAGCAGCGGACCCTCGGGGAGGCGGCGGCAGCAGCAGCGGACCCTCGGGAGGCGAACTTCGGGAGGAGCCCCTGGCCATAGAGGCGGCAGCGGGAGCTCCACTTCTCCCTCGCACCCTGCACCCTGTGTGGAGCAAAGGCAGCCCCAGGCGTGCGGGCGACAGGCAGCCCAGGCGATGCGGAGCGGCTGGCAACCCCAGGCGATGCGGGCGACTGGCAACCCCAGGCGATGCGGGCTGCTGGCAACCCCAGGCGATGCAAGGCAAGCATCCTTGGCGGCGAGGCAGGCATCCTTGGGCGAGCGAGGCAGGCATCCTTGGGCGAAGCGAGGCAGGCATCCTTGGCGAAGCGAGGCAGGCAGTCAGGACAAGCTGGGGTGCGGGTGTTGGCCCTCTTCTCGGCCTCTGCGGCCGGGCGGTTCTTCCCGTGCTTCCCTCAGCAGCCTATGCAAGGGCTGCTGAGGACCACCAGCATCTAGTCCTGGTCCTTCTGGTGACGGGAGAGGCAGCTCCTGCTCCTCTCCTCGTGACGGTGGGGGAAGTGATACCAGCAGGCATTCATCTTCTGCTGGTGGGGGAAGTGATACCAGCAGGCATTCATCCTCTGCTGGTGGGGGAAGTGATACCAGCAGACATTCCTCCTCTGCTGGTGGAGTTGGCGGAGGCAGAGGCAGCTCCTGCTGCTCTGCTCCTGCCGATGGAGATGGCAGAGGCAGAGGCAGCTCCTGCTGCTCTGCTCTTGCCAGTGAAGGTGGCGGAGGCAGAGGCAGCTCCTGCTGCTCTGCTCCTGCCAGTGGAGGTGGCGGAGGCAGAGGCAGCTCCTGCTGCTGTGCTCCTGCCGATGGAGGTGGCGGAGGCAGAGGCAGCTCCTGCTGCTCTGCTCCTGCCAGTGGAGGTGGCGGAGGCAGAGGCAGCTCCTGCTGCTCTGCTCCTGCCAGTGGAGGTGGGGCGGCGTGTAGTCTCCTGGCGGCGGAGGTGGGAGCGTGTAGTCTACCCTTGTTTCAGGGGACTGGTGCGGCCCTCCCTCTCTTGTAGGGAACTGGTGCGGCTCTGCCTGGGAAGGGGAGACCAGCAGGCATTTTCCCTCTGCTGGTGGGGGACCCAGCAGGCCTTCACCCTCTGCTGGTGGACAGGGACCCAGCAGGCCTTCACCCTCTGCTGGTGGACAGGGACCCAGCAGGCATTCACCCTCTGCTGGTGGACAGGGACCCAGCAGGCATTCACCCTCTGCTGGTGGACAGGGACCCAGCAGGCATTCACCCTCTGCTGGTGGACAGGGACCCAGCAGGCATTCACCCTCTGCTGGTGGACAGGAACCCAGCAGGCATTCACTCTCTGCTGGTGGAGGAGGCAGAGGCAGCTCCTGCTGCTCTGCTCCTGGCGGTGGAGGTGGCGGAGGCAGAGACAGCTCCTGCTGCTCTGCTCCTGCCGATGGAGGTGGCGGCGGGACCAGCAGGAATTCACCCTCTGCTGGTGGAGGTGGGAGCTGCAAGCAGTCCTCCCATGGCAATGGAGGTGGAACCAGCAGGAATTCACCCTCTGCTGGTGGAGACTGGGGCTGTGGGCGCTCTACCTTCCCCTTTTGGGCCGTGGGCGCACCGACTCCTCCCTTTTGGGCTGTGGGCGCACCGACTCCTCCCTCTTGGGCTGTGGGCGCACCGACTCCTCCCTCTTGGGCTGTGGGCGCACCGACTCCTCCCATTCAGGCGTGGGACGTTCGGGCTCCTCCCACTCAGGCGTGGGGCGTTCGGGCTCCTCCCACTCAGGCGTGGGACGTTCGGGCTCCTCCCACTCAGGCGTGGGACGTTCGGGCTCCTCCCACTCAGGCGTGGGACGTTCGGGCTCCTCCCTCTTGGGTGCTGGAGATGGCGGGTCTGGTCCACTGCCCAGAACCACTCTGCAGCATCCCCCACTCGACCCTGGTTCCACGCCTCTTCAAACTGGGGATCCCAGTAAGGGCAGTCCTCCCTGGCGTGCCCAAACTTCGAGACAGGCGCCGCACATGGGAGCCCCTCCTTCCTCCACTGCTCCTGTTCAGCTGCCCAGTCCGGGGTCCAAACTTAGTTGGCACCGGGACCACCACCTCTTGTTCAGCTGCTGTGGTTGCTGTTGTTGCCGCTGTTGTTGGGGCGGTGGGAGCAGCAGTCTACCTCCCCTGCTGGTGGTGGAGACTGAAGCGACCCCTGCTCCTCCCTCTCCTGGACAGGGCAGCGGGCCACGTGGTGCTTACCTCCGCAGATGGGGCATAGCTGGGGTAGCTGTCCGAGGGGTACCAGGGGCAGTTGGTGCTGGAATGCCCAGGCTTAGCACAGCAGTAACACCCGGGCTGCTGTTCTTCCGGCTGATGTTGGGACTGCTGCCTTCTCATCCTCCTCTTTCTTCCCATCCTTCTTCCTCCTCACTCCTTTTCTCCACACAATGAGAAGAAAAAACCACGAGAAAAAAAAACTGCAGTACCCTACTTCTGCCTGAGTCCAGGAGGCGCTGGTGATCCCTCTTCTGGACACCACATGTGACAGGATGACTGGGCGGTGACGTCACGGCAGAAGCAGGAACAAAAACGACAGAGAGGTGGAGTTTGGTGGAGCTGCATTTAATAAATAAACAGACAGAAAATAAACGGTTGTAACAAAACACACAAAACACAGGACACGGCACTTACGCCAAAATAAATAGAGACAAACAAAACGGACTATACAGACAAACGAACAAACACGGTGAGTGAAAACATATACTAGTTTTACTTTTTTAGTTTCTCCTTCTCCACACCCGTTCTCCACTCACGAACACCCAACCCAGAGTGAGTGAAAACATGCTGTTTTTATGCAGTTGTACGAGACTCGATTGCTAGTCAATCATTCAATTGGAATCTCGGTACAACTGCACGTGAATTAATTAAGTGCACTCCCGTGACCACACATTACATTTTAACCAGCACGTGAAGTGATTTGTGCCCTCCTCGTGCCTAAATACAAATCTACATTTTTAAATCACACGTGAAACACAGACCCGTTTATATCCCGTGTACCGATGACTATACACCAACATTTACACACAACACGTAACATATAATACACAGGGGGGGCACTTTGCCACAGTCACTTTCATGCTTTCTGGCAAACTCCAGACGTGCTTTCAGATGGTACTTTTTGAGTAAAGGCTTCTTTCTTGCCACCCTCCCATACAGGCCAGTGTTATGCAGAGCTCTTGATATGGTTGAGTGGTGCACCATTACTCCACTCCCAGCCACTGAACTCTGTAGCTCCTTCAAAGTGATTGTTGGCCTCTCTGTGGCTTCTCTCACAAGTTTCCTTCTTGTTTGAGCGCTGAGTTTTGAGGGACAGCCTTTTCTTGGCAGTGCCTGGGTGGTGTGATGCAGCTTCCACTTCCTGATTATTGATCCAACTGTGCTCACTGGGATATCCTGGGATATTGGATATTATTTTGTACCTTTTCCCTAATCTATGCATTTGTATTACTTTATCTCTAACTTCTGTAGAATGCCCTTTGGTCTTCATTTTCCTTCAGATTCACAGCCTGACCAATGATCCTTCAACAGTAGGGTTTTTATCCAGAAAATGTGACAGCAACTTTAATGGTTCACAGGTGGAGGTCAATGGTAAGGTAATTGTGTCCTCGTTAGGGCAATTTCTTCCATCGGTGTAAACTGGGAGCTTCCACAGCACAGGGGTTGAATACTTATGCAAGCAAGATATTTCAGTTTTTTATTTTTCTTAAAAATATTTCCCAACATAAAACCAATGTCACCTTACAATAATTGATTTTGAGTTTCAGTGTTTTAAAATAAAATACCAAACAGAACGACATTTCAATGTATCATTTGTAATTCAGTAATAATCCTCCCTGCTCCAGGGTCACAAACCCACCACGTGTGCGCTGGACCCCCTCCCCACTCACCTCTTTCAAGCTGCTGCTCCTGCTCTACTTCCCTTCATCTCCTCCCTTCTCAACACCTCTCCTCTCTGGTCTCTTTCCCTCTGCCTTCAAAAAAGCCTCTATCACTCCCCTCCTCAAAAAACCTACCCTTGACCCCACCACTCTCAAGAGCTACCATCCTGTCTCCCTCCTACCCTTCCTCTCCAAAACCCTCGAGCGGACTGTACACCGCCAGCTCTCTGCTTTCCTGTCCAACCACTCTCTGCTCGACCCTCTCCAATCTGGCTTCCGCTCTGCTCACTCCACTGAAACCGCCCTCCTGTCTGTCACCAACTCACTAAAGTCTGCCCGAGTTGCCTCTCTCTCCTCTGTCCTAATTCTCCCCGACCTCTCCGCTGCCTTTGACACTGTCGATCACTCTATCCTACTATCCTCTCTCGCTGACCTGAGAATCTCTGGCACTGCTCTGGCCTGGTTCTCCTCCTACCTCTCCAACCGCACTTACCAGGTAACCTGGCGTGGAGCAACCTCCACACCTCGCCCTCTCTCAACAGGAGTCCCCCAAGGGTCAGTCTTGGGTCCTCTCCTGTTCTCTCTCTACACCCGCTCCCTAGGCCCCCTCATCGCATCCTATGGTTTCTCATACCATTTCTATGCTGATGATGCTCAGATTTTCCTCTCCTTCCCCACCTCTGACTCCACCATCCCCTCCCGTATCTCTACCTGTCTGTCTGCTATCTCCTCCTGGATGCACTCGCATCACCTCAAACTCAACCTCTCTAAATCTGACCTCCTTTTCTTTCCCTCCTCCTCCTCCCCTCTTCTGATCTCTCTATCTCTGTTCCTCTGGAATCTACCACACTCTCTCCTCTTCCTCTGCCAAGAACCTCAGAGTCACCCT
The DNA here is from genome assembly GCA_030684275.1 of Acipenser oxyrinchus oxyrinchus. Lineage (NCBI taxonomy): Eukaryota > Metazoa > Chordata > Actinopteri > Acipenseriformes > Acipenseridae > Acipenser > Acipenser oxyrinchus. The sequence continues at coordinate 11,973,627 of CM060266.1, forward strand.
GGACCCCTGCCTCTCTTATTCCCAGCACATCTCCACTCTGCACGCACTTGCCGATTCTTCCTGAGCAACATCCGAAGAATCCGACCCTTCCTCACCAACTTCACGCCACCCAGCTCCTGGTCCAGGCCTTGGTACTCTCCCGCCTAGACTACTGCAACTCCCTCCTGGCTGGCCTCCCTCGTCAGCCACCCGTCGCTCTAGCTCATCCAGAATTCCGCTGCCCGCCTGGTGTTCTCTCTGCCTCGCTTCTCCCACGCAACTCCACTACTCCGCTCACTCCACTGGCTCCGATCACTGCTGCATCCAGTTCAAGACTCTTGTACTAGCCTACAGATGCCTTGACCAGACTGCACCCAGCTACCTCCAGACCCTCATCTCTCCCTACACCCCCACTCGACCTCTCCGCTCGCCTGCACCAGAAGACTGGCTCTACCTCCTCGCGCTCCCCTGCCTCCAGAGCCGGCTCCTTCTCCACCCTCGCCCGCAGTGGTGGAATGACCTTCCTACAGATGTCAGGACTGCCCAGTCCCTGACCACATTCCGGCGCCTCCTCAAGACTCACCTCTTCAGAAAGCACCTGTAGAACTCCTCTGTTCTTCCCCTGGGACACTTATCACCCTTCCTTAAATGCGCTTTACTTATCTCTTATCTGCTCTTATCTGCCCCCTATTTTACTGCATTTAATCCTGTACTTCAGAGTACAGTAACCTGCCAAGTGTTTAATCTGTAGTATTTTTGGATCTCCCCCTAGTGGCTGCTGAGTTAATAATACAGACATCAGCATAAGACCCGTACTTACCTCTCGATTACAACGCTTGTTCTTTCGTTGAACAGTAAGGTGTTCGTCTTTGAATCGTATGTTTGGGTGTTAATGTATTTACAGGTAGTACATCGTGGTCTAGTGCATGGAAGTGTACCTTTTAAAAGTTCCCCAGAAGGACGAATCTCACTGTAGACTGCATATTCTCTTAGATTCCTGTCTCTTCTATATGATATCAGTGGGGGAGTCTTGAAAATAGGCATTGTAGATGAGTCTTATTGTAAAATATTTACGTCTCTTTGCACTATTTTTTGTATTTCCCTGTTGGTAGGGAGAAAGTGAGCGAATTCTAGAATTTCTTATGTTCTTATGTTCTTTCTTTCTTTCTTTCGCTTAAAAAACAGTGATTAGACAAACGTTGATTGACATTTGATTTTGCAGTTTAAATACTGTGTATATAGTAGTCTTATAATATAAATAAAACATCCTCAATGGGTTAACTTCCTGCATAAATACATAAATAATGAATCAATGACGTCTATGTCATAAATATAATTTACTGATTTCATGTTTATTCAATAAAAAAATATTTTATTAAAAAGTTTGTATTTCACTTGATGCCCATTTTTAACACCCCCCAATTAATTGCTATTCGCAGATTGAGCAGCATCTTCAAAATCTGTTCGGGACTGTGCATTTGCTTAAAGCACATTTTGCAATTTGATTATATCGCTTTACTCAAAGACCGAAGAAGCTGTTTGTTCTTTTCTGTTTTGTTCTTTGCTTGTTTGGTATTTTCCATTTTGCAATTTGAGCAAAATAATTAGCTCAAAGACTGTAATAACCTTTCATTTCATTCTTTGATAATTTGTAAATGCTCAAATCGTGAAATGGTTATTTTTATTGGTGATTGACCGAAACCTGACTCTGAGTGTAACACACACACACACTGCACTTTACACATACATATATATATATATATATATATATATATATATATATATATATATATATATATATATATATATATATATGTATATATATATATATATATATATATATATATATATATATATATATATATATATATATATATATTGAGAGGAACGGTAGTTTCTCGTACAAGTTATTAGAAAAACTATACAGCTCCAAGAGTTTTGCTGTTTTCACCATGTTGCAGCGGCAAAACTAAATCACTTAGAATTGCCATCTGTACCAGTACCAAAGAAACTTTCTTACATCAAATGTGAAAAAAACGTACATACCTCTTATACACAATAAAGATATAAGTCCTCAAACTAAGGTAAAATTGTTATTCTCCTTCTTTTTCTTCTTCTTCTTCCTCTTCCGTTTACTTTTTTAAGAGTGTGTAGTGACTTTTCAAACAGAAAAGTTAAATAACTAGACATCTACCAATCATGTGATTCCACATGTTGGTCAACGTCAAAATAAACCAGGGAATGCAAGCAGTTTGATATCCACACGATTTACATTAAACAATTTATTTATGTTTTAAAACAGCACATATCGCAGAAAAAAAAGAAAAAAAAATACAGTGGTTTGAACTTCCAACATGACATCCTTGAAGAGCACACAGCCTTAGCCTGCTGCGCCACTTGTTGAAACGTGTTAATTTTTTAAACTTACATCCATGCCTGGCCAGCTTTTGCTGAAAACCTGAAGGTTCTGATGATTTCCTGTTTGAAAATATCTAGTTTCCTGTTTGGTTGATACCATAGAATGGAATTGTACACAAGAGTGGCATGTAGCTTCCTTGTCTAAATCTCTGATCTCGTTTAATAAAAAATAAAGGAATAATTTATTAGGTAGAAATAAATAAATTATTTGAAAAATGCATAGAGGAATAAATATATTTAGAAATAAATATTTTTAAATAAATAAATGTAGAAATGAATGTTTATATTATAAATGTATAAAAAATTAATAAATAGCAAGCCAGAAAAATATGTCATATTAATTGATTTGGCTGATGCTTTTATCCAGAGCAATTGACATTTGTATACCTATTGTAAGGCAGCGGGTTGTGTGAGACAGCAGGGAGGGGGTTAAAACCTCCCTGCGAGAGAAACATGTGCGGAATGCATGTTTTTGTTTAATTTAGTTTTGTTAATTGTTTTATTGTGTTATCCCCTGCACCCGGGGGTGATTAAAAATTAGAACCGGGGCAGGGTATTTAAGACGTGCAGCCAGTCTGCACAGGACGGCTGCTGAGTAGAAGGAGGCAGGAGAGGTGCCCTGTCTCCGAGTAGCCAGAGAAACGTAAGTGCTTTGTAAACCTGTGTGGTTTTTGTGTGGTGCCAGGTAAACGGCTTAGCCGTCCTGCAAGTTAGTCAGGAATAACCTGTGTAGTAAGTACTCCAAAACGGAGTTAGGTTTTTGTTTTGTATTGTTTGTTTTTGTGTTTATTAAAAATATAGCACGTCAGCACAGAAAAATCCATTCCTGTGTGTGTTGGGTCAGTTTTTAAAGGGGCAACGAACCTGTGAGTGGTGCAATCTGTTACATTTGGTGTCAGCAAGTGTGGGAGCCCCTAAGACCCAGAGAAAATGGATTTATTGGATTTAATCAAACGGATTACAGAGAATGCCGTTGCTCAGGGAGAGCAACTTGAGAGATGGGGGAAAGAGATGGGGTTGACACCGCCGAACGGACAAGAGCGGGAGCCAACCGAGTTGGAGCGGTTGCTCCAGGAGTGGGAGCAGGCTAGCGCAGCTCCGCAGTCTCCCGAGCCAGAGGAGGAGCTGCTACCGCCAGAGCCCAGAGGGGAGAAGCCGCCGCTTCCGGAGCCCAGAGGGAGAAGCCGCTTCCGGAGCCCAGAGGGAGGAGCCGCCGTTCCGGAGCCCAGAGGGAGGAGCCGCGCTTCCTGAGCCCAGAGGGGAGGAGCCGCTTCCGGAGCCCAGAGGGGAGGTGAAAAGCATACCTCCACCACAGCCCCGACCACCACCCCTACGGTCCAGTCCGGCGTCGCTGCGGCCGGTCCCTCACCCCTGCTCCGGGACACCCTGCCGGTCTTCCTGGACCTCCCTGTGCTGGACCTAGAGCCCAGGAGTATGCAACACTGGCCACAGCTCTGCCCCTGGTTCCCTGCTCCGCTCTCCCGAGCACCCAGGCGTCACTGGGCTGCTGCCAGGCGTCGCTGTCGCTCCCCTGTTTGCTGCCGCTTCCCCTGGGTGATCGGACGCCACTGCGCCGGTTCCCAGGGGAAGACCTCTGTCCACTGCTGCATCCTCCAGTGCCCCGCCTACGCTCCGGTCGCCCCTGTCGAACCGTTGGGTCCCCTCGTCGCGGTGCGAGGTCCTTACCTGGCTGGGCGGGGCGTGGACCGATCCACCCTCAAGTCCGCCCGTGGAAGAGGGCGAAAAAGGACATTTATGGACTCGAGGGTGGGTGGTTATGTTATAGGGAGGAGGTGGCCTTGGAATGGCCGTTAGTGTTGCACACTTGGGGGAGGATATGTAAGGCAGCGGGTTGTGTGAGACAGCAGGGAGGGGTTAAAACCTCCCTGCGAGAGAAACATGTGCGGAATGCACGTTTTTGTTTAATTTAGTTTTGTTAATTGTTTTATTGTGTTATCCCCTGCACCGGGGTGATTAAAATTAGAACCGGGCAGGGTATTTAAGACGTGCAGCCAGTCTGCACAGGACGGCTGCTGAGTAGAAGGAGGCAGGAGAGGTGCCCTGTCTCCGAGTAGCCAGAGAAACGTAAATGCTTTGTAAACCTGTGTGGTTTTTGTGTGGTGCCAGGTAAACGGCTTAGCCGTCCTGCAAGTTAGTCAGGAATAACCTGTGTAGTAAGTACTCCAAAACGGAGTTAGGTTTTTGTTTTGTATTGTTTGTTTTTGTGTTTATTAAAAATATAGCGCGTCAGCGCAGAAAAATCCATTCCTGTGTGTGTTGGGTCAGTTTTTAAAGGGGCAACGAACCTGTGAGTGGTGCAATCTGTTACACTATATACTTGTATACCGAAGCCGGCCTATCCCAGGAGGAGTGTACTTCCTCCATAAAGTCTGGGAAGGCTGGGAATCTCTGCGGGTGAGGAGCCAGCACCTGCGTGAGGAACACAGACCGACGCGGTTCTGCCGCAGGTGTCCAAGGAACCTGCAGGAAAGCTGCAGCATGTTCCATGAGAGCCGAGACCGAGCTGGGCAACGGGGTGGTATTGGCTTCTGACACACACTGAGCCGGGTTCCTCCTCCGCAAGGGTGCCCTCCACCTGCATGTCGGAGGAGAACGATGCTGCATCACCCGAGGCCGCTATGAAAAGCGTGTCCTCTTGTGCCAGCTGAGGCGACCCTTCCCACCCCACCTGCACTCCCTTGGGGGAGGGGGGGTATGGTACCTGAGGCTGCAGCAGGGTCTGGACAGGGGCCGGGGCCGCTGGAGCCTGCTTTGTTCATAGCTCCAGGACTTGGGCCATCTGGGCCTTGAGGTCCATAATGTCCCTCGCCTGCTTCGAACACTTCACCCATTTCACGAGCGGAGAGGGAGCGGCTGCGCATTCAAAATGCCAGGCAGGGAGTCCTGGGACAGGACGTCTGGGGCACCTAGGGCCGCTGACGGTCCCGCTGCGGAGGGCACGGAGCTCTCTCTCCTGGCTCTCACCAGACGAGCCTCTTTCAGCCTAGGCTGAAAGGCCTCGCAGGCACTACATGCCACGTCCCTCTCGAGGGCCATGGTGGCATGTGGGACGCCCAAGCACCGCACACAGAGGGTGTGATTATCCTCTTGTAGGATGATGGCGTGGGACCCTGACATGGGCCTGGCCTTGTGCATAGCACTGCGTACTGCTTTCACTGCGTTTGACCCTAGCCAGTGCTACGCAGTGTATATATTCACTAGCGCTACAGCTGAGGTATTAACACCATGTACCTTGGGCCAGGTACAGTGGGCACAAAGTGCACCGTGTACTACGCAGCATATGGGCACTAGTGTACAACCGGACTACGTCTGCACCGTGTACTATGTACACCACATGCAACGCGTGAGCTGAGCTCCGTGCGCACCAAGTATCCTATTCCACTAGGTACCGTGCAGCACCGCAAGCTATGTGCTAGTAGAGCAGTACTTACGCAACGAGCACAACGTGCACCACCTGCACTGCTTGCCTCATGCATTCCAAGCGCCGTGCACATTGGGTACCGTGCACTACGTGAACTGCGTACCGTGCACACTGTGTGTAACTGCACTAGAGAGGTAGAGGTACTAGCACTTGCGCACCACGTGCACTGTGCGTACCGAGCACTGCGCACACTGTGTACTGGAGTACTACGTACCAGGGGGGGACGCAGGGCTGAAGCTGAGGTGGGTGATGTTTAAGCAGACAAAAAATATCACTATTCTAAATCAGAAAGATAGTGAAAGAGAGAGTACACCGAAGATACACGAACCGACTCACCGCAGTGGTCGGGTTCGGCCGGCGGCTCATCTCGACAGCGGGGATACGGCAAGGCCTGGCCCTGAGGAGGACACATGTACTCTCAAGAAGAAAAGACAACTCACTCGTGGATGGACTACACAGACAGTCGCTCACATACGACAGACAGATATAAAAGCGGCCTACCACGCAATTGGGGAGGCCGCTGAAAGACAGAAAGATAACAGAACTAGGTCTCTTCAAAAGTCGTTGATTCCAGGAAAGCGGCAAGCCAGCTTTCAGCACGAATGCCAGGGAAATACAACTGACCCGAATCGACTCGAGGGGCTCTTTCCTATCAACACGCTCAGCTAAACACAGAGGTCTTACCGTACCGTCTTGAGAGGGAAAAAGAGGGCGATCTTCCTGTGAGTGACGGTTTTACACCCTCGGTGGGCGGGACCGAGTGCATCATCCCAGGAAGGGTCCTTTGGCAGCTCTGGTATAGAGAGCTCAGCATTACCTACCTCAAGGGCAGGAATAACCCATTGTGACAGGATGCCTTCAATGATGACGTCAGACCAGAAACAGACTTAGGAAGTAGCGGGTGAGAGCTGAAACGCTACGGCGTTCAGCTTCTTTTACTAAATAATAAAACAAAAACAAAAGACTTAAACAGAACACCAAACAAAAAGGCACAAAGGCCAAACAAATAAACAAATAAGTATCGTGCTTGTTTTTAACAGTTGTTTTTTTCGCTCTCCTTGCTCGCTCTCCCGTACTCTCCTCTGTACACTCTCCCCGAGGTTAGAGAGCTGCAGGTTTATATACAGTGACCATCTCCCGATTAGCAACAATTAATCAATGAATTAACTTGGAAAATGGTCACCGTCTGCACGAGTTTAATAAGGATGCGTGACTGTCAGCTAGCTAAATAAATCACTAGCTGATCAGTCACGCATCCTCACGAGGTTTTTAAAATATAAAACAATAACAAATACGCGGCGCTTTTATCCACGCCGCAAACAATAATACAAATAATAATAAAACAGTGCACAAATATATATAGGGGCAGGAGGCGACGGCAGCAGCAGCGGACCCTCGGGAGACGACGGCAGCAGCTACACCCATACATAATGTTGGTGGTCGTCTTCGAATTGAAAGGGAACCGTAGAACTGTATAAGAACAATAACCGCAGACAGCTGGACACACACAGATGACGTTTTCTCACATTTTTATATGGCTCAAATGCAGCTCCACAATCGGGATATATATATATATATATATATATATATATATATGAAAAGTTTAGATGCAAAACGTGATGAGCTAAAACTGAGCTAAAAGCAGGATCATTCATCTCACAGTGCCTACTTTCTGATGTTCAATGTCCTTTGTCCTCAAAACACGATATACACCACGTTAAATACAACTCAATTGATTGTTTCTTTCCATAACACGCTATACACCAGGCTTCTAATTTAGCAAAATCCAACATATCCACTGAGCCAATCTTGCGTGCAGTATTGCAGTCGTGTGACCCTATTGCCAGCGCCCAGGACGTCTAGTAGCATATTTAATCTTGTAAATTGTGATTTTATGATTAAATCATGAATAATTAAAAAAAAAATGCAACAAAGTCAATTTTCTAACGGGTGTAGCAATGGTGAATAAGCATTCACAAATAATGCTTAGAAAACTGTCACTCGATCGAAGTGTGAAACCTCACTTCATCTCCTTTGCAATGCCAACCCCACTTAACCCATTAATGCCCAAATTTTTCCCAGAGTTTTCTCATATATAAACCTTTCAATAACCTTCCCAACGAATATGTTTTTGTTGTTATTTTTTTCAAAAAGTTTATTTTTCTAAAAAGCACTTTTTTGTGTCTGGTCACTATAGTTACCGGTGGGCATCTACCATAGCACTCCATAAGAGTAATGCTTATACTGGGAAATTCTCAAAGGGGGAGGATAAAAATAAGATTCTTAGTCCAATTAAGTATTAAACACCTTATTACAATAACAAATGTGTGATTTAAACTTATTCAGAGTACCTTATGGAGGTATACCCCTCCGTAATAGTTGACAAAGTATCTAAACTCCGATGCATTTAATTGAAGCATTGAATCTAGTGATACATGCTTGGCTCCCAATGAGCACATTTGATCATGGTCACTACAAGTAAACTTGTGATGAGATTGGACACCACCACTCTATTGGAGTCTATCAATCAATCAATTGTATTTTATATAAGCCTTTCAAGGTGGCCACCTTCACAAAGCTTAACAATAAAACAATTGAAGACACTAGAAAAATACCATAATATAATAATAAAATCTAAATAAAATAATAAGTAATAAAAGATAAAAGGAGAAAGCAACAACAATTTAAAATGAACAGCATGATGTTAACTCCTATAGCATAATTATTATTACCAATTATTGGTCTAATTAAGTAATTTGCGGCACAGTCCAAACAAAAACCAGGGTGACACCTGCCCTCCAGGACCAGGGTTCTCCACCCCTGTCCTATAGAATCTGCATCCATGACCTCAATGGCTCATTTTTGATAAGTACACGACGAGTCTAAATTGTTTCATGAAGTTCTTCCTTGAAATTACATTGGCATCTGCTTTCCATGGATTTGTGTGAAATGCCAAAACATTCAATGTGCAAAGGAACACTGTCCATTGCACTGACAGCATCTCTGTAACCTCTTCTCTGTGCTGATAGGCCAATGGTTGAGGTTATCGAACCCTCCAGATATAATGATTTTTCACAGAATATTTCACACGTTTCTCTTTGTCATCCATGTTTGTGGCTCAGTGACCACACTGTTACCATTCCATCTGTTTGTTACCTTCAGTTAGGACTCATCTCTCTTTTTCTTTTGAAACCTGGGCAGATATCAGTGGAACTTTAAAGAGATGATTTTAGCAGATTCTTCTGCAGCTTCCATATCCCCACTTGCTCATTTCAACCAGAAGGGAAAGACTTGTAAAGAGATTGTCGTGGTAGTGTTGCAATGAAATAAGGAGAACGTGAAACAGCCACCATGCACATCAGCAATTATAACGAGAATGTGGGAGGAGTTGATTTACATGATCCAAGCATGGCACAATATCAGATCAGTATTTGATCATGGTGACAAATCTACAGTTGAGCCCTGAATAGTGTGATAGACAACAGCTGGCACTTCTATCAAAAAGTCTTGAAAGGCAATGAAGACCTTCTGAGCATCCCGAGATGGGTTTGCTAAAAGTCTCCTTCAATGTCATGATACAAAAGCCCTGTGGCCATGAAACAAAATCAAGCCTTGCACTGCAAAGCATAATCATTGATTCTGGACAATCTTAACCATTGGCCTATCAACACTGAAAAGAGGTTCCAGAGATGTCGTCCATGCAATGAACACACAGCATGCGGGAAGTGCAGTGTCCTTTGCACATTGAATGTTTCCACATAAATCTATGGAAAGCAGAGAGCCAATGTCACTTCAAGGGAGAACTTAATCAAAAATGTAGAAATCACCCTGTACTTATCAAGTTTGAGCCATTGAGGTCATTGATGCAGATTCTATAGGAGAATGTCTGAACAAATGTAATGGCAAATCTAGAAAAGTCATAGATCAAGCTCATCATGGAAAACAAATGCTAGACTTGACAGGGTAACTATATATCATGTGTTTACTAGGTAATACGATGTAACTAGGATTTTGTAAATGCATATACAGTGGAAAAATAACAAAATTGATAGCGTCTTCAGCCTCAGAATGTGAACTATGGACCGACAAGGCGTAGCCAACCAGTCTCTTGAGTTAATTTAGAAAAATATAAGCTTCTAACTTCATGCTGCAATGGCCTAACTGATTCCAGAGAAGTTACAGATTTAATAAATAAAAGAAAATTGGCATAAAGATGACAATAAAGTTACACTTACCATTTAAAGAGGAGCTTTGACTGAGTCATGACTCCTGAACTAAGCAACTAGGAAGTGGACAGCAATTACGTGAAAAGTAGGAAAACTTCCAGAAACTTATGTTTTATTAGTTATAAAAACATGTATAACCTGTGATAGCGAGAGAAAGGATCGATGCTGTAAATCTCCTCCCGATTAGAAAGGGCTGTGTAGGGGAAGCCCTGGTCAAAAAATCCTATAGGATTTCATTTTTTCCAGTACAATCCAATAGGATTTCTATAATCCTATTGGATTATTTTAGTTTCTATTGGATTTTCTATAAGGTTCCTACAGGATTTCATTTTATCCAGTACAATCCAATAGGATTTCTATAATCCTATTGGATTATTTTAGTTTCTATTGGATTTTCTATAAGGTTCCTACAGGATTTCATTTTATCCAGTACAATCCAATAGGATTTCTATAATCCTATTGGATTCTTTTTGTTTGTATTGGATTTTCTATAAGGTTCATACAGGATTTAATTTTTTTTCCAGTACAGTCCAATAGGATATCTATAATCCTATTTGATTCTTTTAGTTTCTATTTGATTTGCTATAAGGTTACTTTAAGATCTTTATATCAATAGGATTATTTAAATGGAATTCAGTAGTAGGTGAGTAGAGTACAAAGTAGTATTTTTTTAAGCGGTATTATTTAAACATTAGATTTAAAGGTATAGATTTAAATTAGGTAGTATGTGTATGTGGGGGGCTTTTCAAAGGTGTAGCCGAACATTCCTATATATATATATATATATTTTTTTTACACACACACACATACATACACATATGTGAAAGTGTCTGCAATTTGATAAAGTTAAAGTCAAACAAAAATACTAAACACATGTAAAGGTGATATAAAGGTGATATAATTTATTTCACATTGAAAATTGACCACAACCACAAACCTACACATTGTAACGTTACCGTACACATACACATCATGTTTAACATAGGATTTAGAAATATACATTAATTTATTTTTTAAATGGTGCAGCTTCATCAGATTCATTCCATTTACATTAGGGAGTCACACACATTGCAAAACATTTTATATATATATAAACTTTTTTTTTTTTTTTAAATAGCTTTCTTACTGCTACTGACTATCTATAATTATGGAGATGTTCCTTGACAAGGCCTGGAAAAAAATATTTGTTATAAATATTTAAATTATTCTGGTCCATATAATACTTTCTGAGCACAGAAAAAAAAATAATCAAGGACTCAATGTACTGCAAAGGGTTAATCAAGCTCAATACTATTGGGTTGCAATGAGACATAGCATTTGTTACTTCTATCAATTTTTCCAATATTGACAACTTTCCTTACAATATCACATGGCTTTAAAGCAATTATAGTCTCTTTCAGTACAGCTAATTTGATATGAGATGCTGCTGCTCTTCCTGTGCTAACATCACTCCAAAAGGTGCAATCTCAGTTTCATACAACTGTACCAAGATAAAAGACAAATTTGCCTGGTAGTATGGTACATGCACTATAGACTTTATCAGACCAATATTCCCATTTTTCAGTTCAACTGTATAGCTATTGTGTTTGTGCCCTTTCCGTAATTTTCTGTGCAGAAAATCTTTCCTTTTATTAGGTATGAGGTTGCTGTTTGGCAGATGTAGACTAATTAATCTTAACAGGTCCTCCAATGCACAGGCAGGTAAACTGTACCTGAGTGCATATGAAAGAATAAGCACTGCTGACTGTGCAACTGTTAATTCAGACCCAGAAAAAGAACTTGCTTCATAAACTCAATACCTGAAGCACCTTCAAAACCATTTTCATCCCCAAATTATCCTCAAAGTTCCCACTACTTGCTTGCTCACTGTCATTACTGCAGTTGTTAAAACTCTGTCCTAAACCACTCTCTTGTCCACCAGTGTAGTATACATTGTTTAATATGTCCTCTTCATCACTGTCATGGCTGTCACTGTGGCTGTCTTCATTGATTCTAATAAAAGTTCATCATGATTACCTTCATTGTCACTGCAAAATCTATGTTCCTTATCATTATGCTGGATTTCACCTTGGCCATTATCATACATACTTATGTTTTCATCTGTGTCTGTACCATGATTATCAGAATTAATATTAATTTCGCAGTGGTCATGATGAGACAGTTTTCTCCTCCACCTACTAGTCTTTGGGAGTGAACATTCCTGAAAATCTGGATCCAGAAATCTGTGCAAAACAAACATTGATATAATATTAGAATATATAAAATATATAAGAAAATTAGAAAACAAAAAATATTTCAAAATGATAATGCTCATTGTGATCAAATTAATACTGAAATACAGTATTTTTCTTATAATACTGGTTTAAACACGTGAAACACTGCATGAAATTTAAGGTCTACAGATCTGTAAACTCCAGTAAACTACATATTTACTATAGGGCTTTTCACACTTGCCAGTTCGACCTAGGGCACAAAAAGATATGGCAGTTTTCTTGATTCATTTTTTATGTTACAAAGTGACCACATACCTTTTATAAGGTGCTTTTAATCTTGCATCCTTCTTCCGATTATGAATGTCCTTGTTCTGTTGCATTGCACACTCTTTCCACTGAATGGGAATACACAAGATCATAATTTAGTAAAGCAATTTTAAAATATTTTTTGACTTAAACTATGAAAATAAAAATAACTTTCTATAAATTAGTATGGTACAAATAAGTGCAGTGATGAAAATGACACTCAGTGTTAATCTGGGACAGAGCAACTGTCACTGTAGCATAGTGAACTGTAATTGCCAATTTAAAAAAAAAATGTAATAAGTCATTGCCATTGAAGATGAGAAGCTAGAGCGTGAAGTGACAGCGATGTTTTTAAGCAAGTTTGAGGTTATTAAACAATAGACTCCGCCACGCTCTGTAGAACCCTTACATGGGAGTGACGTCACTCAGTAACGTCTGCTGTGCAGATAGTCAAATTGACTGTTGCAGACTGTCGACAAACTGATTAGCGTGGTGAGGTTTATATAATTATTTCTTACTTTTTTAAAAACAGGACTTTATAAATACTATCTAGATTATTATAGAAATTAATAATCTACATTTATAACAAAAAACACCATTTATTTCTATAAATTATTGTCTGACTCGTTCAAGATTTCTCATGTTCTTAACACATTTAAACGGTTTAATACATCTCAGGTATACATTTATCCAACTGTACAAATTTATAGGCTAAATACATACACATACGAACAGTACAGATTTATAGGTTAAATACATACACATACGAACAGTACAGATTTATAGGTTAAATACATACACATACGGACGGTACAAATGTATATACATACACGTATATAAATACCTACCGATATCCCTTAATGTTTTGAATCCCTTTAAAAAAAGACGTTACATTTTTATTGTCTGCGCGTGCTGCAGCTAGGCGTCACTGGTAACTGAGCTATGGAAATCTGCTGTTCTGAATAGCGACTTTGTATCTACTGGAGTGCATCCTGCAGCTTCAATTAACACCGTTGTATCATAAACTGCGGTGCATAGGTTTGAAACAATGTATAATGTTTGGGGATGGTAAACATATTTTAAAAAGATGAATGAGCTAATACTGACTTCGGCTTGGACCAAATCAGAACTTTGACCCACCCGCTAATCGCAAATTACAAACCCAGTATTAAGCGGGTTCCCTCTGGGGTAGAAGGAATAACATAAAAAGCGCCATCAGTACCAGGTTTGGAATTTGCGATTAGCGGGTATGTCAAACTTTGATTTGGTCCAGGCCTTTGACTAACTTTTGCTTTTACCTGCACATATTAGAAAATAGACAATAATTATTTATCTTTGTCTTGTGCATATGCCGCAGCACACACACACACACACAAAACTAAAATGAGACATTTGATTATATTTAATAATATACATAAATTACCTGGAAATCGCTCCTTTCTGTTTCTTCTTCCTGATTCGATTTGTCTTCATTCTTGCACTTTAGTTTTAATCTGTTCTTTTAAAGTATCTTTAAAATTGTATTTTGTTTCAATAGTAAGTGTGGTTGTTGGTTGGATTTTTTCATATTTTTTCAGTTTAAAAAAAAACTTGAATGGCACAGTATATGCTAATTCAGTGGATTGAAGACCCCCAACGTGGGATGTTTTGCCTATTGTAAAAATTGTAAATGGCAACTGCATTGTGGGCAACATCTGCGATGTGACCTATGGAACAGAAAGTGGTCCAGCAAAAATTCTCAAGATTGGTGAGTAGACCTATCTTTCTAAATACAGTAGCCTCCAGAATTATTCATACCCTTGATACAGTGTAACTGAAAGTGGGTTTTAGCAAAAAAAACATGAAAAATTGTAAAACACAGTATTGGATATCGCAAAAACATGTCTGTCCAAAATAACTGCATTTTAATTTACAGGTGAATAAATCTGAACACCTAAAACTAAGAAAAATATGCAATTATTAGTCTCATTTATTTATGCAACAATACTGAATGTACACTTGCATTTATTTTGCTAAAACCAATTACATTAATTCTAGTGGCTACTGTATACATTTTTGAACTATTCTCCTAATGCTTTAATAGGATATTTTATCGATTCAAATATTTTATTTTATTAAGATTTGGGAGAATTTAATTTGTTGTTACCTCTTTATTACTAGATGTGTCTCAGATGTATACTGTATAAACCTGAAAGAGTGTGTCTTGATAGAACGAGCCTATTTCTGCTGACTATATGGAACTGATTTTGTTGTTTGTTTTTTCTAATTGCAACACTAATTGGTGACTTTCTTTGTCCACAGGAACTCGGGGAACACTAATGAAAGAATTGAATAAAATAGAGAATTCACTGAAAATCCCTGATGAACTCAGAACTGATGAAACTTCTCTTGGCAGAGGATTTCGTGATAAACATGTAAAACAATTTACAGACAGTGATAGTGAGACTGAGGATGAGGTTGGTACATGTTTTGATGTATTACTTTTTTAATGTCAAGGTTTAGCAACTTATACTAATATCAGCCCATTTTTCTTTAGGGGTTTCAATGCAAGATTGCAAAGCTTGAAGCAAAAAGAAATGCTATGAATACAAAGAGCAATAATGCAAAGAAGATTGTACAAAAATATAAGGAGGACAAAATTAATACACAGGTAGGATGAGTTACAGATAACTGTTTTAATGATCAAATAATTTTTGTTTTGTTTTTTAAGTGTATATTTATTGGTTGATTTCAAAATAACCACTTTACTTCTAATTTTAGCATGTGTCAGTGTTATTGTGGCCCTTCATTAACTTATGAGTAGAGTACCAATATGACACAGTAACCACTTTTGTAAAATGGTCCAGCTCATCATCAATATTTTACAAAACTGAGAGAAAATGTGTACCCTCAGAGAGTTTGCAGGAGACATTTTTCAGTATTTGTAACGAAAATAAATGTTTGTATAATACTTTAAAGAGTTTATGTGCAAAAGCAAAGCATTGAAAGACGGTTTAAACCATATTTTCTTTTCTCATGCTAGAGATCTGCTACTCAATGTGATGAATGCACCAAAAAGATGAGGACATTTTAAGATTAAAAACTGAAAAAAAAATAAGATGGGTTCTGAAATAGCAGAACTGAAAGATTTAGTTCATGGCCTTTATAAAAAATTGATGCACTTGAAAACAAAATCAATAAACAACAAGGTAAGTCAATCTGAGTTTAGCGGCATAATAAACTAATGAGTTACTATATTCCTAATATTTCATTTCTGACATTTTTTAAAACATAAACAACAGAGAGAATGTAAATAAGATGTATTCTTTAATTTACTACTTATACACTTCTGTACCTATCATTTATTAAACTTACTGGCACACTTTGTATATCATGGTTCAGCAGTTAGTTAAATGACATACTGTACATTCATAGGAAAATATCAATATTAAGTACGTTTGGAGTAGTACTTGTGGGATTACATGCTTTGCTTTGTATTTACTCTTATTCATTGCAGGATTGCCTGCATTAATGGAAGAAGAACCTGAAGAGCTCTTGGAGGAGTTGGAAAGTGCAACAAAAAAAAAGGTTCCAGAATCTGGACAATCTAAATATCTTGAATCAAACTCTTCGAAAAGCACCAATAAAACAGTATGTATGCACTGATTATTTTACTATATATATATACAGTACTGTGCAAAAGTTTTAGGCAGGTGTGAAAAAATGCTGTAAAGTAAGAATGCTTTCAAAAATAGACATGTTAATAGATTATATTTATCAATTAACTAAATGCAAAGTGAGTGAACAGAAGAAAAATCTAAATCAAATCCATATTTGGTGTGACAACCCTTTGCCTTCAAAACAGCATCAATTCTTCTAGGTACACTTGCACAAAGTCAGGGATTTTGTAGGCATATAGTCAGGTGTATGATTAAACAATTATACCAAACAGGTGCTAATGATCATCAATTCAATATGTAGGTTGAAACACAATCATTAACTGAAACAGAAACTGCTGTGTAGGAGGAATAAAACTGGGTGAAGAACAGCCAAACTCAGCTAACAAGGTGAGGTTGCTGAAGACAGTTTACTGTCAAAAGTCATACACCATGGCAAGACTGAGCACAGCAACAAGACACAAGGTAGTTATACTGCATCAGCAAGGTCTCTCCCAGGCAGAAATTTCAAGGCAGACAGGGGTTTCCAGATGTGCTGTCCAAGCTCTTTTGAAGAAGCACAAAGAAACGGGCAATGTTGAGGACCGTGAGACGCAGTGGTCGGCCAAGGAAACTTACTGCAGCAGATGAAAGACACATCATGCTTACTTCCCTTTGCAATCGGAAGATGTCCAGCATTGCCATCAGCTCAGAACTGGCAGAAAACAGTGGGACCCTGGTACACCCATCTACTGTCCGGAGAAGTCTGGTCAGAAGTGGCCTTCATGGAAGACTTGCGGCCAAAAAGCCATACCTCCAACGTGGAAACAAGGCCAAGCGACTCAACTATGCACGAAAACACAGGAACTGGGGTGCAGAAAAATGGCAGCAGGTGCTCTGGACTGATGAGTCAAAATTTGAAATATTTGGCTGTAGCAGAAGGCAGTTTGTTCGCCGAAGGGCTGGAGAGCGCATACGAATGAGTGTCTGCAGGCAACAGTGAAGCATGGTGGAGGTTCCTTGCAAGTTTGGGGCTGCATTTCTGCAAATGGAGTTGGGGATTTGGTCAGAATTAATGGTCTCCTCAATGCTGAGAAGTACAGGCAGATACTTATCCATCATGCAATACCATCAGGGAGGCATCTGATTGGCCCCAAATTTATTCTGCAGCATGACAACGACCCCAAACATACAGCGAAAGTCATTGAGAACTATCTTCAGCGTAAAGAAGAACAAGGAGTCCTGGAAGTGATGGTATGGCCCCACAGAGCCCTGATCTCAACATCATCGAGTCTGTCTGGGATTACATGAAGAGAGAGAAGCAACTGAGGCTGCCTAATTCCACAGAAGAACTGTGGTAAGTTCTCCAAGATGTTTGGGCCAACCTACCTGCCGAGTTCCTTCAAAACTGTGTGCAAGTGTACCTAGAAGAATTGATGCTTGATGCTGTTTTGAAGGCAAAGGGTGGTCACACCAAATATGGATTTGATTTAGATTTTTCTTCTGTTCACTCACTTTGCATTTAGTTAATTGATAAATATAATCTATTAACATGTCTATTTTAGAAAGCATTCTTACTTTACAGCATTTTTTCACACCTGCCTAAAACTTTTGCACAGTACTGTATATATATATATTACAATGCCTTGCAAAAGTATTCAGACCCCTGACCAATTCTCTCATATTACTGAATTACAAATGGTACATTGAAATTTCGTTCTGTTTGATATTTTATTTTAAAACACTGAAACTCAAAATCAATTATTGTAAAGTGACATTGGTTTTATGTTGGGAAATATTTTTAAGAAAAATAAAAACTGAAATATCTTGCTTGCATAAGTATTCAACCCCACACACTAATATTTGGTAGAGCCACCTTTTGCTGCAATAACAGCTTTACGTCTTTTGGGGTAAGTATGTACCAGCTTTGCACACAGTGTCGGAGTGATTTTGGCCCATTCTTCTTGGCAGATTTGCTCCAGGTTGTTCAGATTGGTTGGACGACGCTTGTGGACCGCAATTTTCAAATAGTGCCACAGATTCTCAATGGGATAAAAAAGTTTCTTGTATAACCAATAACTATGACATTTGTAAAACACTATGAAATACTGTAACATTATGAATCGCATTCAAGCAGATGGACAAATATTTCCTGTTATTTTATTGCTTAAAAATCAATAAAATATGAATTGCAAATACAAGGAATGTCACTTTTAAATAAGTGTTGTTTTACTTCTAGGTGAAGATAGGTCCTAATACAAGTATAACGTCGAGCAGTACTCCTACATAAAATGGGGGATCCCAAGAAGGCGACCAAAGAGCTGTGTTGTGCAGTCTTTGGACGGAAAATTCTAGCAACACACAGCTTGACAGGGAAGACTTCTAATGCTTTTAGAAATAAAGAAGCCAAGCCATCACTGGATCCAGGGAAAACTGCAGACATCATTCGTGAGTTAAACCTTTTTTTTTCTTTAACTGCTTTGTAGTTTGCTTACTTTTATTCACAGAGAAATCACATGGCACTTTTGTAATTATGTTTAATATAAAATTTCTCATATGAGCATCTTAACTTGTGCTTCAATGTGAAAATGTTATTAAAAAACCTAAGATATAATTGATACAAATCATACAAAATTAATGTGTTTGTAGTAAATTAAATTAAAAGTCCTATTTCCAAAACTGAATGAAAACAAAGATATGACTTTGCCCAAGAACTTCCACTTTGCCATGTGCTGATTTATTATTATTATTATTATTATTATTATTATTATTATTATTATTATTATTAATTTTTTTTTTTTTTGTTGCAGATTTCATAAATGCAAAAACAGGAATGGAAAAAAAAATAATCAAACAAGCCATCTCTCAAAAATGTAGTGATGAAGAAAAAATATCAAAAAGGAAACTGAGTTCTGAACATTAAATTAATAAAAAATATATTAATAATACACTTTTTTGCAGGATTTTATTTTGTGTTTTCTGTGCGTGTTTAAATGAAGTTCTCCAGAAAATCTGTTTGCAAATAACATTAGAAATGAGTCATCTGTTGCAATGTATATTTTTGCTCTGAAGATGTGTAATACTGTTTGAGAGAACCTAAGGAATTATATTATTATTAATATTATTATTATTATTATTATTGTTTTTATTATTATATTGTTATTATTATTTGAAGAAAATCCAATAGGAATCTTGATAGAAATCAAAAAAATCCTGTTGGAATCCCATAGAAAAAACCCAGTAAGAAATCCAGTAGAAAAATCCAATAAGGAATCCAATTAGAATTCAGTAGAAAATCCTATAGGAATCAGTTGAAAATCCTATAGAAATCCTATTGGAATCCAGTAGAATTTCTATAGGAATCCTATTGGAATCCAGTAGAATTTCTATAGGAATCCTATTGGAATCCAGTAGAAAATCCTATTGGAATCCAGTAGAAAATCCTATAGGAATCATATTAGAATCCAGTAAAAATCCTACTGGAATCCAGTAGAAAATCCTACTGGAAAGGTTCCAAAACCCTATAGGATTTTTCTATGGGATTTCCTAATGGATTTTTCTATGGGATTTCCAATAGGATTTTTGACTAGGGTCAGTTCTAAAGGGACAGCCAAAGCGTGAGGTAAGCTGCCTCCTAGATCTACTACCTCGGTGGTAGCTGGAAACCGGAAGGTAACCATATTAGAGGGGCGTAGCTGCAAGTACTCAGGACGATTCCATTGCAGTCAGCTGCGGGGCAGCCCTCTATTGGAGAAACCAGGCGACGCGTTGACTGCAGGGAGGAGTTTGCTGGGTACAAAGGGGAAGCAGCTACGTCAAAACCTCCCTTGCGCTGAGGTAATAAGCGACCGGCCGGAGCCGATGTTTGTTTTGTGTGTATTACGTGTTTTGTTTTGTCTGTTAATAGAGGAGCCGGAGGACGGGAGGCTGTAGCCAGCGAGCCTGCACTTACCCCAGAGCACGCCCCTCATCACACAGCACTACACTGCACAGCGCACGCACCACAAGCCCCGGAGAAGAAGAGCACATTTTCGTGCACGGAGGACTGTGGTTATCGGAGTGTCTGTTTATTTTCGTTTGTTTGAGTTTGGACCCTGGCGTGTTTTGCCCCAATTCCATCGCTGGTAGTGGGGCTATTTATTATTTTCCAGTGTGGATTATTTTTGAACTATTTCTGTTTTTTGATTAAAGGTTGATTATTTTTGGGAGACAACAGTCTGGACATCATTCATCTCTTGCACTGCACCATTCATCGTGTCACAAACCCTTGTACAAAATCTGAAGCAAGAAAAAAGAGAAGCATAGACTTTGACAACTATAGTGACCGGTGGGCTTAAAGGGGTGGTGTTTTACATTTGTGTTCTCCCGTCTGCGCGGGATGCGAAGTTTATCGTTTTAATTTACTGAAACGCGTTGCATCTTTAGAAGTAAGTGTAAAATAATTTTACAAAAAATTGGAGATTTATACTTGGTTACGATAAAGATGTCATTAGCAAAGGAGGCCGGTTGTACTAATGAGGTCAAACAATTACTAAACATTTTAAAACTAATAAATAAACAATTACCATAATGAACTCTATCGTAGTATGTTGCTTAAAACATAATAACACAATATTCATAATAAAGTTGAGTTCTTATCTATAAACAGTAACACGTTTAAAGCTTGGGACTCGCTGTCTGTAGATTGATGTTGTTTACATTATCATCAGCATATTTTAAGTGATTGAAAGCTGAAATTACTTTTTTTAAAACACACTTTTCTTATACCAATGCAGTATTGGTGAGCGATAATCAGTTTGTTTGAAAACCAGGCTTTACTAACTGATAATAGGTGCACAGGCGGTGATTCTGTGAGTGCTCCGGGGCTCAAGCACCAATGGGAAAATAAGGTTCTGCACAGTGCAAATAAATCACCTGTTTTGTCAAATTATAGTGTGGATGCTTCACAAGCAAAACTGTTATTGCAGCGTTTAAAAATATAACATCCATTTATACAAAGTCTCCCAGCTTTCTTGAAAAGATCTGCGGTTCCCTTGTTTTTCTTTTGTATTTGTTTTTCTCTCATTAGTATCTATAGTAGAAACATCAATCATATATATCAATCATAATTAATAAAGTGCCACGTCAATCACATTGAATATAAAAGAAAAATAAAAGCTTTTTTTTTTTTTTTTAAATGCAATTCTCAAGTCTGCAAAACATAAAAGTGCCTAATTGTGGTTTGAAACTGGAAAATGAGTGGTTACCATGCAGAGGCATGATGGAAAATACTGTAAAGTGACTGCATCTGTAGTTGTCACCTTTTATTTATAACTCTTTGTCCAAAATCCATGGGCAAACATATATTTAAGAAAAATAAAACCGTCAGTTCTTCTCAGTGCTGTAAAGGAGAGGCCAACGTCCGCTCCGCTCCGCTCACACTCTGGGTGTTGCTGCGTGTGAGACTGACAGCTGAGGGCTCAGTCAGAACTGTGGCGCGAGCAGGCGTGGCCACTGGACAGCGTGTTGTTTGTGTGTTGTGTGAGTGTGTGTGTGTGTGTGCATGTGTGTGTGTGTGTGTGTCTCTTCTTGCTGTGAATGCTACTGGAAAATGGGTGCATACAAATGATGCACTCATTGAAGTCAAACCATGGCCAAGAAAGGCAAAGGACATGGATATGGCCTTTATGAAGAGATCAAATGCTTTACAAATGCCCTACATTGGCCAAATTTCATAACACCTCAATAACAAGGAGAATAATGTTTTTTCAGCATTAAAATGTGTTAGTATACTGCCTTTAGCACTGAAATGCATATGTACATTTTAACCATTCATAACATTGTAGTTTTGTACCTACATAAATATCAATATATGAATACCTACCAAAATAGACATAGTGTTTTCACCACTCATGAATGTACATTTGCAACTAAAAGAATACAGTGTTTACACTTTCAATACTGTCCAAAAGTCCCTTCTACCATTATTTTACTTTCAAATCTTTTCTCATTTCTCTTATATTACTCTACTTATCTTGTCTGTCTGTCTATTTACCATACACATTCTCGAATATCTTTCTGCTTTATTAATTATTTGATGAAGTAAAAAAGAAGTGACATCTATAACATATGTGATATCTATGTCAATGTAAAAAACAAGTTAGAAAACGCAGCAGCCATTTAAGTGGTGATATCAAACACAAAAGCCCAAGTTAGGAGAAGCAATTGGGGCAACCTTGTCAAGCATCAAGCAAATAGGCACAATTGAAAGGTGCTGGGGCCCAACATTCACACAATTGTTGCTTCTAATTTGGCTTCTTTTTCATCGCTTCACTTTACATTGAAATGCTCTTTGTAATGACTTCAAGGGCAATGTGACCATTCCCTTATCAGCTCAAAAGTCACATCTGCAACAAAAAACATTGACAATGCACAACCAAAAAGTCTCCAACACCCCAGCCCTGGATCTGCAATGCCTGCCCCATCAGCTGTCACTTCCCATACACTTACCTTGCACTCTCATTATCCCTTGCACTCGTTGCCATTATTGGTCTTGTTCATCATCTTCATTGTTGGAAATATACTGCTTCATGCTCTTTGAGGTATTCTTGTATGTATGGGTGTGGCACTGTGGCCCACCTTTGTGCATAGTTTGTGTTATATGTTGTATGTTACGTGTTGCATGTGTAAATGTTGGTGTATAGTCATTGGTACACGGGATATAAGCGGGTCTGTGTTTCACGGTGTTTAAAATGTATAATTGTAGTTAGGCACGAGGATTGCACATCACTTCACTTCACGTGCAGATAAAATGTGTATAATGTGTGTCACGGGATTGCACTTAGTTATTCATCGTGCAGTTGTACCGAGACTCGATTGAATGATTGATTAGCAATCGAGTCTTGGTACAACTGCATAAAAGCTGCATGTTTTCACCCACTCGGGTTGGGTGTTCGAGAGTGGAGAACGGGTGAGAGAGAACGAAAATAAAGGGGTAATAATAATAATAAGTGTTTTACTCACCGTGTTTGTTTGTCTCCGTGCACCGCTTGTAAAGTGTTAGTTCGTTATGTTTATCTCTTTGTTTTGGCTTAATGCCGCGTGTCCTGTGTGTTTTTGTGTTCTTTTATTTTGTTTATTAAATGCTGAGCACAACCAAGTGCTCAGCTTCACCAACCTCACTGTCTGTTGTGTGTTACTTCCTGTTTCTGGTCTGACGTCACCCACTGCTGCCGTCTTTGTGACACGTGGTGTCATCGTGGGATTACCAGCGCCTCCAAGACTCAGACCAGAGCAGGAGTACCGGTGTTTTTTTTGAGAGAAAGGAAAAAAAAAATTGATTTTTTTTTGGAGAAATGGAGGGAGGAAAGACGCTAGAGAAGCAACAGCAGCACCCATCCTGCAGGCCAGTGTCAGAGGAGGTGATCGACTGGCTGCTGGATCAGGAGAAGCAAGGGGGGTCCAGAGTAACATCAGCGCAGCAGTTGCAGGCGGTGTTAAAAGGTGCCCTGCACCGCTACTAACAAGGCTGTTGTCCTCTCTAGCGCCAAAGGGGAGGAGCCCAAATGTCCTACGCCTGAGTGGGAGGAGCCCAACGTCCTACGCCTGAGTGGGAGGAGCCCGAACGTCCCACGCCTGAGTGGGAGGAGCCCGAACGTCCCACGCCTGAGTGGGAGGAGCCCGAACGCCCTACACCTGAGTGGGAGGAGCCCAACGTCCCACGCCTGAGTGGGGAGCCCGAACGCCCTAAGCCCAAGAGGGGGGAGTCGGTGCGCCCACAGCCCAAAAGGGAGGAGTCGGTGCGTCCACAGCCCAAAGGGGAGGAGTCGGTGCGCCCACAGCCCAAAAGGGAGGAGTCGGTGCGCCCACAGCCCAAAGAGAGGGAAGTCGGGCTTCCACAGCCCTAGGGACCCAAGCTGCCAGCAGAGGGAGAATGCCTGCTGGTTCCACCTCCACCAGCAGAGGAAGAATGCCTGCTGTCCCCGTGTCCACCAGCAGAGGAAGAATGCCTGCTGTCCCCGTGTCCACCAGCAGAGGAAGAATGCCTGCTGTCCCCGTGTCCACCAGCAGAGGAAGAATGCCTGCTGTCCCGTGTCCACCAGCAGAGGAAGAATGCCTGCTGTCCCCGTGTCCACCAGCAGAGGGTGAATGCCTGCTGGTTCCCATCCACCAGCAGAGTGTGAACGTCTGCTGGTATCACTTCCCCACCGGCCACCACCGGGAGGAGAGGAACAGGAGCTGCCTCTGCCTCCACCACAGTCCCCTGCAAGAGCTGGAGAGCCGCACCAGTCCCCTGCAAGAGAGGCGGAGCCGCACCAGTCCCCCTGCAACAGTAGGAGACCACACGCTGCTCGCACCTCCATCGCCAGGAGACTACACGCTGCTCGCACCTCCATCGCCAGGAGACTACGGTGGCGGGAGCCCCAGAAAGGGGAGCTACGGGCTACAAAGACAGGGGGAGAGGTCAGGAGACCACTTTCCCCAGCAGCAGTTTCGCTGCAGGAGTTCTTGTGGCCGGAGCCCCACAGGAGGGAGCTACCGCTACGAAGAAAGGGGAGAGGTCAGGAGACCAGCATCCCCGCAGCAATTTCGCTGCAGGAATGGACCAGCATGCTGTCAGCCGTGCCACTACCGCCAGGGTGCTGACAGCATTGCCAGCCATGGGCCCACTGAAGCCTCCCTTCCCAGCCCGAGACTTTGTCCTGGACTGCTGGGTCTTTAAGGGGAGGTGGCCGTTGAGGCCATATGTGCTGCGCACAAGGGGGGGGTATATGTGGCACTGTGGCCACGCCCTTGTGCATAGTTTGTGTTATATGTTGTATGTTACGTGTTGCATGTGTAAATGTTGGTGTATAGTCATTGGTACACGGGATATAAGCGGGTCTGTGTTTCACGTGTGTTTAAAAATGTATAATTGTAGTTAGGCACGAGGATTGCACATCACTTCACTTCACGTGCAGATAAAATGTGTATAATGTGTGTCACGGGATTGCACTTAGTTAATTCACGTGCAGTTGTACCGAGACTCCGATTGAATGATTGATTAGCAATCGAGTCTTGGTACAACTGCATAAAAGCTGCATGTTTTCACCCACTCGGGGTTGGGTGTTCGAGAGTGGAGAACGGGTGAGAGAGAAGGAGAACGTAAAATAAAGGGGAATAATAATAATAATAAGTGTTTTACTCACCGTGTTTGTTTGTCTCCGTGCACCGTTTGTAAAGTGTTAGTTCGTTATGTTTATCTCTTTTGTTTTGGCGAATGTGCCGTGTCCTGTGTGTTTTTGTGTTCTTTTATTTTGTTTATTAAATGCTGAGCACAACCAAGTGCTCAGCTTCACCAACCTCACTGTCTGTTGTGTGTTACTTCCTGTTTTCTGGTCTGACGTCACCCACTGCTGCCGTCTTTGTGACAATGGGCTAAATGTCTGTCCATGTGTGCCCTCATCTACCTGTGCCTTACCTGCATGTTGTCCGTGTGTCTTCCCAAAGCATACTTGTCGCGCCTGTGATGACGCTCTCCCATTCCCTGTCTGTCTTTCTCTGTAGTAGTGCTTGTAAGGATAACCAAGAACACTTCAGTCTGTGTTTGCACTTTCCTTGGCACACATGTGTCTCAGCATCTTTATTCTGGTTAAACCCAGCAGATAAGGGAATGAGCATTTCAGTGTAAAGTGGAGCGATCAAAAAAGAAGCCAAGTTAGATGCAACAATTGTGTGAATGTTGGGCCCCAGCACCTTTCCAATTGTGTCTATTTGCTTGATGCTTGACAAGGTTGCCCCAATTGCTTCTCCTGTGTTTGATATCATCACGTTAAACAGCTATTGCGTTTTTTTCATTGACAATGATTTTGTTATAGATATACAGTACTGTGCAAAAGTTTAGGCAGGTGTGAAAAAATGCTGTAAAGTAAGAATGCTTTCAAAAATAGACATGTTAATAGATTATATTTATCAATTAACTAAATGCAAAGTGAGTGAACAGAAGAAAATCTAAATCAAATCCATATTTGGTGTGACCACACTTTGCCTTCAAAACAGCATCAAGCATCAATTCTTCTAGGTAAACTTGCACACAGTTTTTGAAGGAACTCGGCAGGTAGGTTGGCCCAAACATCTTGGAGAACTAACCACAGTTCTTCTGTGGATTTAGGCAGCCTCAGTTGCTTCTCTCTCTTCATGTAATCCCAGACAGACTCGATGATGTTGAGATCAGGGCTCTGTGGGGCCATACCATCACTTCCAGGACTCCTTGTTCTTCTTTACGCTGAAGATAGTTCTTAATGACTTTCGCTGTATGTTTGGGGTCGTTGTCATGCTGCAGAATAAATTTGGGGTCAATCAGATGCCTCCCTGATGGTATTGCATGATGGATAAGTATCTGCCTGTACTTCTCAGCATTGAGGAGAACATTAATTCTGACCAAATCCCCAACTCCATTTGCAGAAATGCAGCCCCAAACTTGCAAGGAACCTCCACCATGCTTCACTGTTGCCTGCAGACACTCATTCGTGTACCACTCTCCAGCCCTTCGCGAACAAACTGCCTTCTGCTACAGCCAAATATTTCAAATTTTGACTCATCAGTCCAGAGCACCTGCTGCCATTTTTCTGCACCCCAGTTCCTGTGTTTTCGTGCATAGTTGAGTCGCTGGCCTTGTTTCCACGCCGGAGGTATGGCTTTTGGCCGCAAGTCTTCCATGAAGGCCACTTCTGACCAGACTCTCTGGACAGTAGATGGGTGTACCAGGGTCCCACTGTTTTCTGCCAGTTCTGAGCTGATGGCACTGCTGGACATCTTCCGATTGCGAAGGGAAGTAAGCATGATGTGTCTTTCATCTGCTGCAGTAAGTTTCCTTGGCCGACCACTGCGTCCACGGCCCTCAACGTTGCCCGTTTCTTTGTGCTTCTTCAAAAGAGCTTGACAGCACATCTGGAAACCCCCTGTCTGCCTTGAAATTTCTGCCTGGGAGAGACCTTGCTGATGCAGTATAACTACCTTGTGTCTTGTTGCTGTGCTCAGTCTTGCCATGGTGTATGACTTTTGACAGTAAACTGTCTTCAGCAACCTCACCTTGTTAGCTGAGTTTGGCTGTTCCTCACCCAGTTTTATTCCTCCTACACAGCTGTTTCTGTTTCAGTTAATGATTGTGCTTCAACCTACATATTGAATTGATGATCATTAGCACCTGTTTGGTATAATTGTTTAATCATACACCTGACTATATGCCTACAAAATCCCTGACTTTGTGCAAGTGTACCTAGAAGAATTGATGCTGTTTTGAAGGCAAAGGGTGGTCACACCAAATATGGATTTGATTTAGATTTTTCTTCTGTTCACTCACTTTACATTTAGTTAATTGATAAATATAATCTATTAACATGTCTATTTTTGAAAGCACTCTTACTTTACAGCATTTTTTCACACCTGCCTAAAACTTTTGCACAGTACTGTATGTACAAGGGTGGAAAGTAACAAAGTAGACATACTTTGTTACACTGCTTAAGTATTTGTTTTCGGGATCTGTACTTTACTTAAGTACTTTATTTTGGGGATACTTGTACTTTTACTCAAGTATGTTTGTTTAGAAAATAGTGTACTTTTTTACTCGCCTACATTTTCTAGAAGCATTTTGATTTTTAAAATAACTGATCAACAAACACAACGTTTAGCTGCGGAGGATGTAGAGTAGATGTTAAAATTTCATGCTGATTTGAACTCGGCTCTCGCCAAGATAAGCACTAACTAAGACGTAGCTTTACAGTAAACTAATGTGTTCCATCTGTGTCTCCATCCATTTGCGTTTCCTTCCTTCTTCCTGGTGTTTATGGCTGAAGTGTAATGCTGGCTCCAGGGATCAGCTTATTTGCCTCCCTAGCGCATCAGCACACACAACGCCGGCAATGCTGGTTCCGGGGATCAACCACAGTGCGCTCCCCAGCGCATCACCATGACAACTGTCTGGATTGAGCTAAGTAGGGTACATCTCTGGGGTCTTCAAGTGGGCACCTTCCATCCTCGGTGTTTCGTCGACTAGCCCACGACACCTCAAGAGGGCTCGACAGTGATTCTGGTGTCCCAGCATCACCCCCCTCCGTCCCCCACTCAACTCAGCCCAACTTACTTACCTGTATATCAGCGTTTCTTTCTTTCTATTGTGCTTGAGATCCCCAACCAGAATCTTTCCGTCTCAACCACAGCCAGTTGCTGCTGCTCTCTGCTGCTTCAGATAAGTTCTTCACTGGGCGACTCAACTCTTGGCCACTGAATCCGACGTCTCTGAGAAACCGGGTTGTAGAGTGTGCCACATATGCTCGACAACCCACCTCCACTGGGTAAACCCGGACTCTCCATCCTCGCTGTTCCGCTTCAGTGGCTAGTTGAGCATACCGCAGTTTCTTCCTCTCATACGCCTCATCTACAGCATCCTCCCATGGCACTGTTAACTCTACAAGGTGAACAAGGCGTGCTGATCCAGACCACAAGACAATATCTGGTCGAGGGTTAGTGGTGACAATCTCCGGTGGAAAAATAAGCCGTTGACCAACATCTGCCAGCATTTTCCAGTCTCTAGCAGCATCCAGTTGTCCTGGGTGAGGCTTGGTTTTAACACCTTTTCTTGGTGGTTGCTCTCCTGGGCGGAGGAATGTTGTCTTTTGTGTGTAATGTTTTGATGGAACTGGCGGCAAATTATTAGTCATGTTACACTTGTCTTCCAATGCTAAGGCCAAATATCGCAGCACCTGGTCATGGCGTCAAGTAAACCGTCCTTGGCTAAGAGCCATCTTACATCCAGTCAAGATGTGGCACTCCAGCTCATCCAAAACTCCGCTGCTCGCCTGGTGTTCTCTCTGCCTCGCTTCTCCCACGCAACTCCACTGTTCCTCTCACTCCACTGGCTCCCGATCAACGCTCACATCCAGTTCAAGACTCTTGTACTAGCCTACAGATGCCTTGACCAGACTGCACCCAGCTACCTCCATACCCTCATCTCTCCCTACACCCCCACTCGACCTCTCCGCTCCACTAGAAGACTGGCTCAACCTCCTGTATGCTCCCCTGCCTCCAGAGCCCGCTCCTTCTCCACCCTCTCCCCGCAGTGGTGGAATGACCTTCCTACAGATGTCAGGACTGTCCAGTCCCTGACCACCTTCCGGCACCTCCTCAAGACTCACCTCTTCAGACAGCACCTGTAGAACTCCTCTTTTTTTCCCTATGGACACTCTTCCTTAAATGCGCTTTACTTGCTCTTATCTGACCCCTATTTTACTGCATTTAATCCTGTACTTTAGAGTACTGTAATCTGTCAAGTGTTATTTAATCTGTAGTATTTTGTATTTAATTATATCCTGATGTAACTATCACTGACACTGTTATCTGCTCCGTTACTGAATCGTATTTTGTCATACTTGTACTTGCTAGAACCAAAGTCATTGTATTTATCTTGCTCTTAATTGTATTATTACTTGTACTGTGATTCTTGAAATGTATTTTTGTTTATGACTGTAAGTCGCCCTGGACAAGGGTGTCTGCTAAGAAATAAATAATAATAATAATAATGTTGCAGGTGATGAACACAAAGGACATGAGGGATTCTCCCCTACCCAGAGGTTTAGGTTCTGTGGTGATGGGAGAACATTATATGTTGACCTGATGAGGAAACTGATCTTGCTCTGTTCCATTGACCATAGGTCTTGCCAGCCAATGTTGCGTTGTTCCACACTCTCCCATCTCATCCATTCTCCCTGCTTGGCCTGGGAAACGGCCTTTATGCACCTCATCCTCTCCTCCTGCTTTTGCACCTCGTTGACTACCAGCTTCCTACGTTGAGCTGGGGCTGCCTTGTGCCATGTAGGAGGAGCTGAACTGAGACCAAGACCTCCTCTTCCATGCTGAACTTGCCCCGTGATATCACCAATTCGAAGGGCAGCCTTTGCATCTTCCACAGCTTTCTTTGCCGCCCACTTTCTTCCAGTTTTCAACACAGGTGCTGCCTTCCCTTACGCATTTGTCGCGTGACTCTACTAATGTCATTTCCAGTCGGACCTTGGCGCACTTAAACTCCTCGGTTAGAGCAGAGATTGGTAGCTGCAGTATTTCTTTACCATAAAGTCCCACTCTGCTGAGGCAGCGTGGAACCCCCAACCATTTCCTGATGTATGAACTGATTAAAGCTTCCAGCTTCTCTACTGTTGTCAAAGAAACCTCGTACAGTCAGTGGCCACAGCAGCCTCAGCAGTAGACCAAACTGAAAGCACCAGAGTTTTAGTTTGCCTGGTAAAGCGCTGCTGTCTATGCTCTTCAACCCTTCCACTGCTTGTTGTCTAACTTCTCCCACACAAACTGTGTCCTTTAGATCCCCGTCGTACCATCTCCCAAGACTTTTCACTGGCTTCTCAGACACTGTTGGTATTGCCTCACCGTTAATGTAGAACATTTTATCTACTACTTTACCTTTAATTATAGAGATGCTCCTTGATTTAGTGGGCTTGAAATGCATTTGTGCCCATTCAATGTTATTGGTTAATTTGCCCAATAACCGATTAGTGCAGGCTACTGTTGTAGTCATGGTTGTCATGTCATCCATGTATGCTCGAATTGGTGGTAGTCGCAATTCAGAAGCCAAACGCTCTCCTCCCACTACCCATTTTGATGCCCTAGTGATTACTTCCATTGCCATGGTAAAAGCCAGTGGAGAAATGGTGCATCCTGCCATTATTCCAACTTCTAGGCATTGCCATGTAGTGCTGAATTCTGAAGCTGAGAAACAAAATTGCAAATCTCCAAAGTAGGCTTTCACTAAATTTGTTATTGTCATCGGTACACTGAAAAAATCAAATGCTGCCCAAAGAAGTTCATGTGGCACTGAATCATATGCATTAGCCAAATCCAGGAATGTCACATGGAGCTCCTTCCTCTCCTTTTCAGCTGATTGAATTTGTTGCCAGATCACATTGATGTGTTCTAAGCATCCTGGGAAACCTGGAATGCCCGCTTTTTGTATTGAAGTGTAGAGGAATAACAGGAATCTAAAGCAGTTTCAAAACAGGATTACATTACAACGTGCAGTTACATGCCCGAGCCGAAGGCGAGAAGGCTCCTGAGGCCTCAAATGCTATTAGAATATGGATACGTTAAACAAAATTAAAAAATTACGTTCTTCTAATAGTTTTATCCTGATTTTATGAAGAACTAGTTTTTGTTGCTTACCGTTTACCTAAGTATTCCATGAGTAATGCGGTTTTCTCAAAAATACATCTGCGGTCTGTTCAGGCTCTTTAGTTTAATCCAGGTGGTGGACCCTGTAGGCCATTTACAATTTAATACAGTACAGTATTTAATTCAAATATTCTACTTACATGCAGCTGTTCATACCCTGTTTTGTTAAGTGTTTGTTATCTATACCTTTTTTTTAAATATGATTTGAGTGCATATTTGTACAGCCAGCTAAATATCAGTACTGTTAGGCAACTTTTTTTTTTTTTTTTATCATGCTGTTGTTTTTCATAAAGTTCATTCAAAGTGCAGTCAGAGAACAGGTACCATGTCTGTGTTGCTGGTGATCAGTTGAAATAAAGTTATTGAATGTCAGTCTGCATCCATTTGTTTCACAACTTGTGAATAAAACCATAGAGTAGTTGCTATGGCTGCTGATTAACACTAAGTTTGAGTTAAAAAAAACAAATGCTATTCTAAATTTAAATTGCTACAGTAAGGACAGCTAGGAAGTAGACATGACAGACTGCGTTCAGGGTGTGTGTACAATAAGAACAGAGATTTTCTTCCATCAAGCAGGAAAATGCAAATAATATCAGAAGAGAATACATACTGTAGGTCTGCAGGACGGTTTTTTTTTGTTTGTTTGTTTTTTAGGCGGATTTCCATGGGTAGAATTTAAGGGCGGCTACTTTTTACTTCTGATACTTGAGTACTTTTAAGATATGATACTTTTGTACTTTTACTCAAGTAGTTTTCTAGAAGGATACTTTGACTTTTACTTAATTACTTTTTACTACTACCTACCTTACAAACAGAGATCAAAGGATCAAAGGACATTAGTTCAGCTGATTATTAGCTCACATTCTACTTTCATTTTTCTATCCGTCTTTAACCAAACTGGCCAGCAGGTGTCACCAGTAGTGCAGTGTCACAGTGTCCATTCAGATATTACCCATGCAGTGAATTACCTTGTCTTACCAATAGATGAGGCTGATCCCACAAGCAGATACATCATTGAACCTAAATGTGCAGTATTAGATGCCGGCTATTGCCTTATGATTTATATATAGGAATGGTACACAGTAACTCCACAACAAGTATTCAGGGTCTTATGTACAAATAACAACAACAACAATATTAACACTACTACTATGACTACTACTACTACTACTACTACTAATAATAATAATAATAATAATAATAATAATAATAATAATAAATGGCTGTAATTTTATATACGCATTCTGGTGACACTATGCACCACTCATTTGTTTGTTTTTTTCTCAGATCACAAGAACCTTTTTTCTGGAATCAGGACATCATTTTGATCTGGTGTTTATTAATTACAGGAAGCGTGTGCAGTCTTATTATCTTAAAGGAGTCATGCAACAACTGTCAATAATAAGGCTCCAGTAGTTTTACACAGATGTAAAAGTTTACTACTACTACCACTACTACTACTAGAAGAAGAAGAAGAAGAAGAAGAAGAAGAAGAAGAAGAAGAAGAAGAAGAAGAACCTAACTTAATACAAAGAGAACTAACTGTCTTAACCGACTGCATAGATGAAAGAATGGATAGTATCCCTTTGCTTTCTCAAGATGCCACTGGTGCGACCGTGCCTAGAATATGGCATTAAGTATGGCATTAACAAAACCATGTAAACCAAACTAGTCCCAGAGCTTAAAAGAATGAGTTATGGAAAAAGAGGGAACTGAATTTGTTAAGCCTAGAACAAAGATGAATGGGGCGGGGGACACGGCAGACTTGACTGAAGTTTTTTTAAAATCTTAAAAGGAGTTTATTAAGTTAACCCCCAGTAAAGTGCTGGACTGTAACCAGGACCGGAGGACACTGTTGGAGATAGACAGAGGGCAGGAGACCCTTATTTACACTGACAGTGGGGAGGGAATGGAACGGGTTGCAAAGCCATGTTGTTGCTGAATCATTGGGATATTTTAAGACCCAATTGCTGGGAGCCAGATGAGCATTGATGGGCCACATTGCCTCCTCTCGTTCATAAGGTTTCTTATGTTGTTATGTTCTTATATTCTGGAGAACTCCAGGAGGCTAGAACTGTACAATTCTCTGCATCTTTAAAAATTGAAAGAATATTGTAAGGACTTTAGGAATAAATGGGGGAAAACTAATTCACAAGGGGCTCCTACACCGAAAGGGATCAACTTGTGACCCTGTTTGCAGACTGTCGGTTGCCCCGGCTGGAAGAGGCTATCTCAGTGAGTTGATTATATTAGTGGAGGAAGCCCAGGATTAAACAACAAAGAGCTTCAAGAAAAGAGGAGCTTCCTAATGTGTGTCCAGGGGGCTTTCGCATTGTGTCCTGTGTGTTTGAGAGGAGCGGTGGGGAGGGGACAGGGCTCCATAAGCTCACTGCTTTCCTCTAGTCTTTGTGACACTGTGTTTACAACACTCCAGAGGGGGGCTGCTTTGAGCCTCTGTTGACACTTCTTCAGAAGGTATTCAAAGAGTAAGAGGGAGATACAAATATCTTCAAATCCCCACACATACTGTCCTGGGCAATTTATTAGAGCAGCCAGTCAGTGAATTCATTCGAGCCTCACTGAAGTAGTAGACCAATAAAAAATGGTCTTCTCAGTGTCTTCACATGTCCTTGAAGATTACATCAGATCATTTTCTGTTCTTGTCAGAAGACTAAGTTTGATAGTTTACTCAAAGGTCTTAAAGATTAAATAGTGCTTATTAAAGTTCAATTATAACAGTGGGAATACTATTGAAATTTAATGGCAAAAGATAAACAGTGGCACCAAATATTATTCAGTTTTAAATCCATAATTCTATAAAAACAGAAGTTTTTTTACAGAATTATTCTGTAAAAAATTGTTTCTCTCTTATATGAATAGAAATTCTGATGCTTTTTCCACATATCATGCTGTACTACTGTGCAGTATAAAATGAATACCAAGATATAATAAATAAAAAGCATTTATTTTGATGAAACCAATAATGTGTAACATGTCATAAATAAAAGACACCTCACGCTTCAACGCAAATGCAGTTAGGGAGCGTTAGCCAATGTTTCCTCAGCTGCTCCTATCCCACTGTAAGCCTCTCTGTTAGTATCAGTGTCTCTGTTGGTATCGGTGCCTCTGTTAGTATCGGTGTCTCTCTTAGTATCAGTGTCTCTGTTGGTATCTGTGTCTCTGTTGGTATCTGTGCCTCTGTTAATATCAGTGTCTCTGTTAGTATCAGTGTCTCTGTTAGTATCGGTGCCTCTGTTAGTATAGGTGCCTGTGGCAAAGTGCCCCCCTGTGTATATTGTATGTTACGTGTTGTGTGTAAATGTTGGTGTATAGGTATTGGTACACGGGATATAAGCGGGTCTGTGTTTCACGTGTGTTTAAAAATGTATAATTGTAGTTAGGCACGAGGATTGCACATCACTTCACGTGCAGATAAAATGTGTATAATGTGTGTCACGGGATTGCACTTAGTTAATTCACGTGCAGTTGTACTGAGACTCCGATTGAATGATTGATTAGCAATCGAGTCTTGGTACAACTGCATAAAAACAGCATGTTTTCACTCACTCACTCGGGGTTGGGTGTTCGGTGAGTGGAGAACGGGTTTGGAGACGGAGGTGATCATTGTAAAAGTATTAGTGAAAGTATCTGCTCACCGTGTTTGTCTGTATAGTTCGTTTTGTTTGTCTCTTTATTTTGGCTCAAGTGCCGTGTCCTGTTTTGTGTTCTGTTTAAATCTTTTATTTTATTATTAAATGCTGAGCGCGATCACGCGCTCAGCTTCATCAAAACCCCAAGTCTCTAGTTTATTTCCTGGCTCTGGTCTGACGCCACCCACTCTGGCCGTCTTTGTGACAGTGCCTCTGTTAGTATCGGTGTCTCTGTTATCACTCTCTGTTAATATCCGTGTCTCTGTTAGTATCTGTGTCTCTGTGTGACGGAAATATAATGAGTTCTGGTTGTAAATCTCTCTCTCGACCTGTGAGGGCACTAAGTAGCGAAAGGGAAAGGCTTTGGACAGGTTGTCCTGACAGTTCATTCCCTGGGTCGGGAGGTCAGTCAGCCTGGAAAAAGACAAGACTCCGTTGCAAGAAAGTATTGACCTGGAAAGTAAACGAGGTAGAAGCTGCAGGCAATAGAGTCAGCTGCAATCGTTTACCAAGGGGTCATAAGTAATCGCATTAAAAGGGGCCGGAGAATTGTAAATCTTTTCCTTCGCTTGGGTTTCAGAGATACAAGGAGACTGGAAGGACCAGGAGATATCCACAAAATAAAATAAAGAGTTTGTGAGTGTTTTGTTGGTGTTTTTCTGTTTAGTAACTGTCTGTGTTTGTTTTGGTAAATAGCACTAGATGGCTAAACACAAATCCAGAGCTGTCGCCAGGGGCCAGCACAAAGCCGGATCACCACAGCGCTTGTTTTTCACCAATAGCACGTAATATATTGTACTTTACCACAAGCACTGAGAGCACTCACTTTGGACCTGTGATCGTGTGTGTCTAATTGTGTGTGTTTTGTACCGTGTTTATTGTTTGCGGGACTGCAACCATTTTTTGAATTACTGAGCAATACACCACACAGGTGCTCAGTTTTATTTTGTTTAATCTTATGATTTGTATTTTGTTTAATCTTATGATTTGACACTGTTGCAGCAGCAAAGGTCATTCAAAATGATCTAGACAGCATTCAGAACTGGGCAGACACATGGCAAATGACATTTAATAGAGAAAAGTGTAAGGTACTGCACGCAGGCAATACAAATGTGCATTATAAATATCATATGGGAGATACTGAAATTGAAGAAGGAATCTATGAAAAAGACCTAGGAGTTTATGTTGACTCAGAAATGTCTTCATCTAGGCAATGTGGGGAAGCTATAAAAAAGGCCAGATGGATATATTGTGAGAAGTGTTGAATTTAAATCAAGGGAAGTAATGTTAAAACTTTACAATGCATTAGTAAGACCTCACCTAGAATATTGTGTTCAGTTCTGGTCACCTCGTTACAAAAAGGATATTGCTGCTCTAGAAAAAGTGCAAAGAGGAGCAACCAGAATTATCCCGGGTTTAAAAGGCATGTCGTATGCAGACAGGCTAAAAGAATTTAATCTATTCAGTCTTGAACAAAGGAGACTACGCAGTGATCTGATTCAAACATTCAAAATCCTAAAAGGTATAGACAATGTCGACCCAGGGGACTTTTTTGACCTGAAAAAAGAAACAAGGACCAGGGGTCACAAATGGAGATTAGATAAAGGGGCATTCAGAACAGAAAATAGGAGGCA
The DNA here is from genome assembly GCA_030684275.1 of Acipenser oxyrinchus oxyrinchus. Taxonomy (NCBI): domain Eukaryota; kingdom Metazoa; phylum Chordata; class Actinopteri; order Acipenseriformes; family Acipenseridae; genus Acipenser; species Acipenser oxyrinchus. The sequence continues at coordinate 12,010,325 of CM060266.1, forward strand.
CTTTTTTACACAGAGAATTGTGAAGGTCTGGAACCAACTCCCCAGTAATGTTGTTGAAGCTGACACCCTGGGATCCTTCAAGAAGCTGCTTGATGAGCTTCTGGGATCAATAAGCCACTAACAACCAAACGAGCAAGATGAGCTGAATGTCCTCCTCTCGTTTGTAAACTTTCATTTGTGCTTATGTTCTTATTTGTACTCATTTATTCTAGCCCGCAGAGGGCGCTGTTGTCCATGGTCTGGCTACCAACTACGGAATCCAGAACCTACAGTAATACCACGGCAGGGTACACAGTACAGTTCAGGTGCACTCACAGGTGCTCAAAAATAATGAAAACGAAAAGGCAAAAAGAAAAAGGGAAAATAAAATACAGTAATCAAAACTACAAAATAAATGTGCTGCACTTTGCAGCGTGATTTTCCCCAGTCGCCGCTACCCGTACGACCCAGGCCTCTGTCCTACACTATGCTGTTCCTCAGCTCACTTTAAAACAATATCAGGGGTCTGCCCAAGGATTCCTCTTTCTCTCTATTTCTTTAGATTCTTTTCTTTAAGTTTTCTTTTTGGAAGTTTTCTCCCCTCTGTCCACAGTCTTGCCGAGCAGCGTGACCGCTTGCTCGTTGTTCAAGTCTAAAGGGGCTGATCTGAAGAAACAACAAAGTATTAATTTATAGGACCAGCGATCCCCCCAAGACCCGCCTCCTAGCCACTCAGAGAGAAGGAAAGTCCACACACCCTCTTCCCCGCCTCTCTGTGTCACTGCCATGACTGACAGGCGAATCCCACGGGCTGCCGCCCTCTTCCTGCAACACTATGTATACGTCAGACGGCCAGTCCAGGTCTCCCCTGTTACAGTGCCTCTATTAGTATTGTTGTGTCTTTGTTAGTATCGTCTCTGTTAGTATCGCTCTCTGTTAGTATCTGTGTCTCTGTTAGTATCGGTGTCTCTGCTAGTATCGCTCTCTGTTAATATTGGTGTCTCTGTTAGTATCGTGTCTCTGTTAGTATCGCTCTCTGTTAATATTGGTGTCTCTGTTAGTATCGTGTCTCTGCTAGTATCGCTCTCTGTTAATATTGGTGTCTCTGTTAGTATCGTGTCTCTGTTAGTATCGCTCTCTGTTAATATTGGTGTCTCTGTTAGTATCGGTGTCTCTGTTAGTATTGGTATCTCTGTTAGTATCGGTGCCTCTGTTAGTATCGCTCTCTGTTAATATCGTGTCTCTGTTAGTATCAGTGTCTCTGTTAGTTCCCATGACCAATCCCATGACCAAGCCAATTGCCCACCGAGGATCTCAAAAGTGGATGTCAGTGATCTACCGGTCTCTGGAGAACAAAGGCCAGACCTATAGGTGTCTACTTGAGCTAGCCAGTAATCTAGCCAGTAACATCCTCTGTAACGCGATGAGGAGAAACAGTCCCTGCCAGGTTTGCCTTCCTATTCCTCAGGAAGCACCAGAGCTCTGAAATCCCCAGCGAAGACCAGCGATTTTGCACAGCCAGAACATGAGCCTGCACTCCTCTGATTGAAGTTTTACCAGGCAAAAACATGGTGCACTATGATATCTTCCTATGCTTTACCAAGCTTCGCTCCTGTGTGGGGTATAACGTTACCATTTTTGGTTCTGCTTTTCCCACGTTTCCTTTGTCATACTCTGCTTTCAAGGCCCTTCACTGCAGGCCGCCATATTATTACACATTAAACTTTTACAGGACAAGGAAATGTGCAATCGGAGCCTGTTAACTAGACCACAAACCTTCCGGGTTACACAATCAGAGCTTGTTAACTAGACCACAAACCTTCCGGTTACACAAAGATAAAGATCTCGTAATAAAACACTTTGATTTCCATCACATCCTGATCACCTCTTCCAGTGATTCACAGGGCAGCCCTCCTTCTGGTTTAGACATCCACACAATTTCAATGCAGTTTTTTAATTATATTATTTATAGACATGAATATCCTCTAAAATTGTTTCCTAAGTTAATACATTGTGTAGGGATATTGCTATGTCATCTCATGCAGTTTGGGCGAGAGAATGCTCAAACTGTACACATTGATTTATGTAATAAAAAACACCCTATATAAACCTATTAACTTATTATAAGTCACAAAAATGAAGATCGTACCAAGGAACTGAAATAAAACATAAAAGAGCTTGTGTTTGTGTTGTGTGTAGTACTGTGTGCTATGAACAGGAGGACAGCTATGAACAGGAAGATATATACTGTACACAGAAGAGAAGATGCATTGGAATTTTGACAAATCTTTAATGGCGTATCGTTTATTTCTCATATGTGATTTATAACCTTTAATATATGTATCAACTAATCTATCATTACTTCAGCTATTTGATCATTTGGATGGTTAATGAATGTAAACTCTCAATGGCATTTACTCAAACTGTAATGGGCTAAAAAAAAATACCTTCAGTATAGCTGAAAACTTCAAATAACAGAAGCAAGGTTCTTTTGAATAGCTCCTGTCATTTTGCTCTCTAACCATGTTTATGTGAAACGCATACAATATGGTGAATACACCCTAGTACATATTTTACTACTGTTAATTGTGCCAGATTTGCTGTATATTCAGTCACAGGATTACATCTGTACACAGGATAAGATGTACTGCAGTTTAGATACATTCTTAACAGTACTTGGTTGATTTCTCATACAGTATGTGATCAATAAAACCTGGTTAAACTATATATGTAAAAATGTAAGTGTGATACATAGACACAGACAGACATAGTTCCTATTCTTCCAGGTTAAAAGTACCATGTATCCTCCACTAACAACCCACATAAACTATTCTCTACCTTCTCCTCCCTCCTGAACCCTCCCCCCCTCCTCCTCCCTCCTCTATCTCCTTTGATGACTTTGCCTCTTTCTTCTCTTCTAAAATCTCAGATATCCTCAAACTCTTTAACACCTCTCCCTCACCCGCACCCCCTCCCGCTCCAACCCCTACACCCACTGCATCCCCTACTAACTCACCCTCCTTCTCCACCTTCTCTCCCCTCTCAGACTCTGACCTCTCCTCCCTGCTCCAGGGTCACAAACCCACCACTTGTGCCCTGGACCCCCTCCCCACTCACCTCTTTCAAGCTGCTACTCCTACTCTACTTCCCTTCATCTCCTCCCTTCTCAACACCTCTCCTTTCTGGTCTCTTTCCCTCTGCCTTCAAACAAGTCTCTATCACCCCCCTCCTCAAAAAACATACCCTCGACCCCACCTCCCTCCAGAGCTACCATCCTGTCTCCCTCCTACCCTTCCTCTCCAAAACCCTCGCGCGGGCTGTACACCGCCAGCTCTCTGCTTTTCTTTCCAACCACTCTCTGCCCGACCCTCTCCAATCTGGCTTCCGCTCTGCTCACTCCACTGAAACCGCCCTCCTGTCTGTCACCAACTCACTAAACTCTGCCCGAGCTGCCTCTCTCTCTCTCCTCTGTCCTAATTCTCCTCAACCTCTCTGCTGCCTTTGACACTGTCGATCACTCTATTCTACTATCCTCTCTCGCTGACCTGGGAATCTCTGGCACTGCTCTGGCCTGGTTCTCCTCCTACCTCTCCAACCACACTTACCAGGTAACCTGGCGTAGAGCAACCTCCACACCTCGCCCTCTCTCAACAGGAGTCCCACAAGGGTCAGTCTTGGGTCCTCTCCTGTTCTCTCTCTACACCCACTCCCTGGGCCCCCTCATCGCATCCTATGGTTTCTCATACCATTTCTATGCTGATGATGCTCAGATTTTCCTCTCCTTCCCCACCTCTGACTCCACCATCCCCTCCCCTATCTCTACCTGTCTGTCTGCTATCTCCTCCTGGATGCACTCGCATCACCTCAAACTCAACATCTCTAAATCTGACCTCCTTTTCTTTCCCTCCTCCTCCTCCCCCTCCTCTGATCTCTCTATCTCTGTTCCTCTGGAATCTACCATACTCTCTCCCTCCTCTTCATCTAAGAAACTCGGAGTCACCCTGGAGCCCTGCCTCTCTTATTCCCAGCACATCTCCACTCTGGCACACACTTGCCGATTCTTCCTGAGCAACATACAAAGAATCCGACCCTTCCTCACCAACTACACCACCCAGCTACTGGTCCAGGCCCTGGTACTCTCCCGCCTAGACTACTGCAACTCCCTCCTGGCTGGCCCCGCTGCGTCCGCCACCCGTCCGCTCCAGCTCATCCAGAACTCCGCTGCTCTCCTGGTGTTCTCTCTGCCTCGCTTCTCCCACGCAACTCCACTGCTCCGCTCACTCCACTGGCTACCGATCACCGCTCGCATCCAGTTCAAGACTCTTGTACTAGCCTACAGATGCCTTGATCAGACTGCACCCAGCTACCTCCAGACCCTCATCTCTCCCTACACCCCCACCCGACCTCTCCGCTCCTCCTGCACTAGAAGACTGGCTCTACCTCCTCTACACACCCCTGTTGAGCCCGTTCCTTCTCCACCCTCTCCCCGCAGTGGTGGAATGACCTTCCTACAGTTGTCAGGACTGCCCAGTCCCTGACCACCTTCTGGCGCCTCCTCAAGACTCACCTCTTCAGACAGCACCTGTAGAAATCCTCTTTTTTCCCTCTGGACACTTATCACTCTTCCTTAAATGTGCTTTACTTGCTCTTATCTGCCCCCTATTTTTTGCATTTAATCCTGTACTTTAAAGTACTGTAATTTGACAAGTGTTATTTAATCTGTAGTATTTTGTATTTAATTATATCCTGATGTAACTATCACTGACACTGTTATCTGCTACGTTATTGAATCGTATTTTGTCATACTTGTACTTGCTACAACCAAAGTCATTGTATTTATCTTGCTCTTAATTGTATTATTACTTACTTGTACTGTGATTCTTGAAATGTATTTTTGTTTACGACTGAAAGTAGCCCTGGATAAGGGTGTCTGCTAAGAAATAAATAATAATAATTAATATATGACTATATATAACTATAAATGTACTCTCCATGACTTTTTTCCTGTCAACAACATATATATTATATATTAGACCCACTATTATACTAGAATTCTTAACACCCTGGAGTGCATTGGACTGGAATCATTTGCTATTGGAAAGGTTTTAAAATAGCTTGCTAAAGTGAAGTTGAGCATTCTGGAAGGGCATAAATGTTAAATTGTATTATTTTTTTTATTTTTTTTAATATAATTTAGAATTCTATATAAAAATGTTGCACAGAAGAACAAGATACATTGAAAATGAATAAATAAATAAATACAACAATGAATTTTGTCTTTCTAAAAATGGAAAGGATAAAATAAAATGTCTTTAAATAAAAAACAACCCATGTATTATTAAACAATTGAAGCCTGCAGAATAGAATCTACAGCAAACAACCTTAATGGCAACTGAAATAGTTCAATCTGGGAATCCTAGCAGAATGACAATTCAACCCTTTTTTCTCACATAGTTCTTTAGACTGTTTGGTAATATGGCCACCTCCTGCTCCACTGAACCCCAGATCAATAAAATCGCAAAGGACCGTCTATATGGACGAAGGATCAAGCTATATTTAACCACCCGCCCCCTCGCTTCCACTGAAGGCACTTCATTATAGTGAGGGAGCGGAAAGCGCAGCTGAATCTCAAGGAAATGTGTAATTCCTTAAGATCCCTTTGTGTGGAGTATTTAAAGAAAGAAAAAAAAAGTTTTGAAACTTTTCTGCTACATCAGGCGGTGTAGACGCCCTCCTAATCCTCATTTTATTAGCTGGCTGTCTCAGGCCAGGCTCGTATTGAGTGGGAGGGGGTGGGAGGTGGAGAGGGATTGAACACATGTCCCCTTTTGTCATTTGTACATTCCCCCTCATCTTAGAGAGGGCAGTGAAAAGGCCCGGCCTGGTTCCGACTGTCTTCCAGTCGCCTTAGAAACCATCACTGCAGGGGTCCTCTGTCTCGCTGCACACACTGCCCTTCTTAGACTCTGCCTTTTTCTAAATGGAAATCTCTCTCTTCGCTCTCTCTCTCCCCCTCTCCCCTTTTGCCCAGTCTGACTGGCTCTCTGGCAGCTGCAAAGGGAATTTTAATTGTTTTTTTTTATTATTGGATATTGGAGTTTTATTGAGCCTGCATGGTGGGGCAGTGGATAGTGTTGTCACCCCGCTTAGGCTGTGCGAGGACTGGAATTCAACAGTGTTTCTTGACTCCTGACAGCTGGAGGCCTGGTGTCCAGTCTGCACTGTGTCTATGGGGTTTACTACAAAAAATATGATCTTAGTGTAGTGTCCTATAAACCAAAATACGGTATTCCTTCGATTTAATACGCACTTTCTAAACCAATTTTCTTCACAAAAATGGCCTGCATCTTAAATTTGAGGATAGTGATGCATGTATTAAAATGGCCAAAAAATTACGTAACTGCCCAAGTACACAAACAGCAACGTGACTGACTGCCGAGAAAAGACGAACAAAAACGTTACTGCCCAATCTCGAATCATCCATGACATATAGGCAGCCAATTTCAAAGAAATGTCATTAGCTTCCTGAGGAATTCTAAGAGAAGCTTTTACAATTTCAGCATTTCGTTATTAGGCTCCGTTCTAACAAACAGTACCAGTTTGGACAGATCAGAAATTCTGATCAGACCTCCATATTTTTCGACATGCCAAGCAATACCACAGTTCACAAAAAGGCAGAAAACAGGTGTGAGTAATCACAACAGGAAATGAGAAGCAGCACATAACTATAATGCTCTGTGTGGTAGCAGACGGACGCAAACTGAGCACTGCAGTATTAGCCCTCTATCAAAGGCTGCCAGATCAGCTGCATTGTCTAAGATTGATAAAGGCCTGCTCAACTCAATGGAAGATTTCTTTCCAGCACACCAATAGGGTGCTCAGGTCGATGTCAACATACAAATCAGACAGAAAAGCCAGCACTCACGCTTCACTGTTTTTGCCAAAACACTGGTGCACACACTGTCTTGCCCTTCATGACTGATAGTGTTTGGCATCAGGAAGATGCAGATTTCATATTTTGATTTGAAAGCCTCACTTATAATGTGGTACATGGCTCAGTTCCTGCTGTTAACTCCCAATACTGTACTTTGGCAAGTGGCCGTCACTGGTTGATCTCAATCTCATGAAGCTGATAGGCAGGGTGCCCATCTTTTGTCCCTCTTCCTTTGGAGCTCTCTCCAGACCCTTAGTACTGGGGTTCTAGGTAACCAAGGTCATTCGTGCAGTATTGGCTCTATGGTTCCTCATTTCTCTCTGTTGAAGATCTTTTGGTTCTCTGTTTGTATTTTATAGCAGTGGTGCGCAAACTGGGGGGCACGTCGTGGAGAGTCACTAAGGGGCAGTTCTGTAAAAAAAAAGAAAAGCTAAACACATAAATGTTAACAAACACATTCTTAAAAGTCAGAGTGTAAGCACAGCTCTGCAACATACAATGCCAAATCAAACGCATCAATGGGCATGGACTTGCATGTTAAAAGAGCTATGCACACCGGACGCGAGCAAAAATAATTAAAACTATTCAGTTAAATGGAGTAATGCACAATGCAAGCGAAGCAAGTGGCGTGAATGAAGCGAACAAATATAGAAATACATTTATCTTATTTGTATTTTGCTACGCGCTGTTTGCATCGCATGGACCAATCAGAAATAAGGTCAAAGGTAGTGGCTGTCAGACTGTCAGTGTCTTGATCACGCAGACATTACCACAGAAATAAAAATTGACATCAATGAGAATTTAATTATTAAAGTCGAAAAATATAATGTTCTTTATGATGCCAGTGTCCGTGGTTAAAAAGACAATAAAAAGAAGGACGCCACATGTCAAGAAATAGCAGAACAATTGGAAATTGATGGTATGGCTAGCTCTCTCTATTTCACCTTAATTTTAGTCAAAGTGACGGGGAGCAGCACACACTGGTTTTGTATTTCTGTAAAATGACGCTTCTTTGTTTTAATAATGTTGACCAATACTAATAATCACATTAGTTCTTTAACAAGCTGGTGGTATTTCCCGAACTCTTTCCTTTTTTTAGTGTGTGGTGTACCCATGCTCTTTTGTGTTTTATTTATTATATTTTGTCTCCACAAAAGGAGCAAAAGGAGACTTTTCATGACTAGCTGCATCATTGTTTTGTACTCGTGCTGTATTTGTGTCGTTCTCTTAGCTCCCGGTGTGCATGCTTTATTTTGTGAAAACCCAAGATTTAGTTGCTGAACAATAATGTTTTTCAGATTTATCTGTCAGGTAAATGTTGAATCGTCAAGTTTAAAAAAAAAAGATTTAAGTTACATGTATTTTTTCACTGATTTATTTGTTAGAAATGTCAGCTAAATATTGATTTGCCAAGTGTAAACAAAATATTTAAGTGATTTATTTGTTAGAAACCCAGGTTTAACATGTCAGAATGTTCACACGAAGTGTTAAAAAAAAAAAAAAGATTTCTAGACTGATTTTAAATGTTGAATTTGTGATACCCGTATGTATTTAGCTAAATCTGGGCTGTTTGTGATTAAGGAAAAAATATGCGATTTACACGACATCTTGAAAAAAACCACCTGTTAAAATACAAAGTTGAGATCATTTTTATATGAGGGGGGTGGGGTGGGGGCATGCAACAAGATGCATGCTGAAAAAGGGGGCAGGATTTAAAAAGTTTGCGCAACACTGTTTTATAGTTCAAATTGAATATCCAGGGAAGCAAAAAATAACAAAACAGTAATATAATGATTGGAGTAGGGTTTGTACATAGAATTGAGAACTTACTATGCCAAGTTGTGCTAACCTTTCAACAACTTGAATGATGCTTAGGAGTCGATTTGATCACACTATGCCCTCTTGTGTCTCCTTTGGTTGCTTGAATCATTTTTCCTTTAGTTTCTAAAACAGTACAGCTGCACTGCAGTGATCCAAAACAGTTATCCACTGCAATGCAGTATATTGTGGCAAAAACTAAAACTGTTTTAGCTAATCGTATTCCTTCCTGTTACTTTATATATAATAATACTAAAAGAAACTTTCTTTGACAATTTTTTTTTTTTTTTGTATGCATAAATCTGTGGTCATGCCACTCATATTATTAACTACTTCACAGTGCTTTCATGAAACTATCACTGTGCATTTCTATACTTTGATATGCTTTTACCTTGGAATACCACAGTGGAGAGGAAGGTGTGTATTTAATTGTTTTAAGGTACATTTTTAAACATCAGTTTCAAGAGGCTAGTTCCCTTTCAAGAACAAAATGTAACCATTACCGTATGGGTATTACCTCCTAAAGGTAAACCTGAAAATTCTATACCAAAGCTGCTCTTTGAGCCTATGACGCAGGCATGTCACCGCCCCCGAGGGATCGGAGAGCCATGTTCGGATAAGTACTTGTTGCTTCTATCTGTATATATGGGCATTAATTGTGTTTTTACACAAATTATATGTGATATAAAGTAATCGCTGTAATAGTTTTTTGCTAGTTACGCCCCGCTGCGACCTTGTGCCCCACGTGAAGCCAGTGGCTCGAGTTGCTCCTTCCCAGGGATCAAGCAACATAAGTCGGCTGACTTTGTGCTCTCCCCCGAGGCTGCATAACTCTGGCTGGAGCTTATTTTATTTCTAGTTTTTGCTAATTAGCACAATTTGAGACATTTTATATTATTTCTGTAATTGTTTAATTACTGTTTTTTGTTGAGAAAGCATTTTCTCTTGTGTGTTTTTCAGATTTTTACAGATACTATACGCAGGCCTGTCTGCAACGTGGTGCTCAGCACACATGCAGCAAGAGCAGCTGCTGGGCTCAGTAGAACTGCACAGGACCAAGATACTTGCTTCGGTTGTGGTTGTTTGCAATCTCACAAACAGCATCTTGATGCCACTTTTTAGCATCACCATTGCGAAGGCTGTTAGTCCTTGCTAACAAGCAGGCTTCCCTCAGTTTCGTGTATGGTACTGACTGAGTGGTTTTGCCAGTGGCTTTTACAGGTGGGCAGCCTTGTACATTGCCACCCGCTCTGTGCCAAGAGAGAGAGGACAACGCACCTGGGAAAGTAGCCCAGGCAGGAATCCATCCTCACAGTCATCCTCATCCTCCTTGAGTTTTGCTTCTCCTTCCGCTCCCCTGCAGAAGAGGAAGACCGTTCCAGATGGTCGGCAGACTCGGAGCAGATGGAAAAGCTCTGGGCAGCTGTTTTCCTTCAAGGAACCATCCTGAATTACGGCGGGAACGTTTGCCTCCTGCACCACCTGTCCCTATGGGGCCCCAGGGGTCTGGAGTGCAGATTGGCCACAGAAGGACATACTGTCCATCGCCGCCTCTATTGAGGTGGGCAAACAGGAGCTGGTGTGCCCATCTGAGGACGTGGAGTTCGACAGCCCGACCGCAGAGCTTCGACCGCTGATCAAGAGGACCACTGCAATTTTCCAAGTGCTCTGGTCTACAGTAGTGGAAACAAGGCAGTCGATTGTCGTATCCCCACGAGTTCACCCGGAATTTCTTTTTGAAATCCAGTCTTCCTGGGGCCATCCGGCAACAGCTCCTGCTCTGTATAGGATGCATGATGCGGAGAAGCTGAGTCTGGCTCATTTTCCGCCGGTTGAGGTTGAGCCTAATTTAGCTCTCCTATCCAAGGAAGCTACCTACCCTAACAAGCAGTGCCGGGTCTCTGAGGTGATCCTCAAGGCCTATTCAGCGTGTGCGTTCACCGTACGGCTAGGGAACTACAACAGCATCCTGGTAGCCTACCAGTCGTATTTGCTGTGGTCCCTTTTTGAGAACCACAGGCCCTCACCACAACTGCTGGATGAGCTGCGATTGGTTAACAAGAACCTGCTCCGTGTGTCCAAGCTCAATGGACAGGCTGTAGGTAGAAACCTGGCTAGTAGCTGCAAGTAGGCAGCTTTGGCTTTCCCAAGGATGCCCCGGTCACTCCACGAGATGCTGCAGTGCTCTCACCGCTCGCAAGAATCCACTAAGGAGCCAGTTGGCCTACTTCACAAGTGACCACCTCCAGTGCGCAAACCAGCTGCAAACTGGCACAGCTGCGCCTGCTGCCAGAGGTGACATTCGTGACCAGCCCGCGGCTGCTTGCAGTGGAGGCTTTAATAGGTTCCGTCGCCTGGCGCAGACAGAAGCTGCAGGCCAAGCCATAGGCTGAGCAGCAGCCCTAGGAATTTGCTGCACAGGCCCATGGCCACTTCTCACGAAGCCATCTGGAATATTGGCGTCAGTGCACCACAGACGTCTGGGTGCTTACTATAATTCAGACTGGCTATTAGCTGCAGTTCAAGCATGTTCCCCCTCCCTTTTGGGCGTGACTACAACATCAGTCACAGACCCATAGGATGCCGCTGTGGTATCTCAGGAAGTAGCAGCTCTGCTACAGAAATGTGCATCTATTCGCATTATAGACCCCCTCCAGTTGGAGGAAGGGTTCTACTCCAGGTACTTCCTAGTGCCCAAGCGGGATGGTGGCCTCAGACCGATTCCAGAACTCAGACAGAGCCGAAGGAGGTTCAAAATGTTGACGATGCAACAGCTGCTGCAGTCAATCAGGTCAGACCACATCCCCATAAAACCAGCGCACAGGAAGTACCTGCAGTTTGCCTTTAAGGGAACAGCGTACGAGTTCTCAGTCTTGCCTTTTGGCCTCTCCCTAGTGCCACGTGCCTTCTCCAAGTGCATGGAAGCTATTTTGGCCATTGTTTCTCAAAGGCATTAAAGTACTCAATTATCTGAACGACTGGCTAATTTGTGCCGAGTCTCCAGCACAGACAGAGGCCTACACAGAACTTGTCACCGGCCACCTTCAATTGGTTGGGCCTTACGGTGAATAACATGAAGAGCCAGCTCTCACCTTCCCAGACAGCCTCCTATCTCGGAGTGTGCCTGGATTCCGGGCCCGTGCTGGCCACTCTGTCGGATGGCAGAGTGCAGAGAATAGCCACCTGTTTGGAGCATTTTCAGCTCAACAGAGCGCTCATGGTAGTGACGTTCCAGAAACTTCTGGGCCCAATGGCAGCAGCTTCCCAAACCCTTCCATTGGGTTTCCTGTGCATGCACCCTGTGTAGGCCTGGTTCAACAGCAGGATTTATCAACCCACGTTGAACCGTGACCGCCTATTGACAGCTTTGAGCAGACTTGCTGTTCTCCTTTCATACCTGGCAGCTGGCCTCAATTTACAGTAATGAGGCCAACTGCCAACACAATAAAACAATTAACAAATAAAAATTAAATCAAACAAAAATACAATTAAATAAATTAAACAATTACATTAACAAAAACAATTAACTTGCAGGGCCTCTGCCCTGCTACACCATACAGACAACACAACAGTGGTGGCTTACGTCTCAGGTCTCCATCGCGTGGCCGGCAACTTTTGCTGTAGGCACACGAGAACCTCCTCTCACTGTGGGTAGTTCATCTGCCCGGGGTGACAAACTGGGGCGACAGACCTCCTCTCAAGGGGTCCGCAGCAGCTCAGAGTGGCTTCACCCTGAGGTGGTGAGCCTTATCTGGGAGAGGTTCGGGAGAGCAGAGATAGACCTCTTGCAGAGATAGACCACTTTGCCTCCCAGGAATCAACCCACTGTCCACTCTGGTTCTCCATAATAGGAGGCGGGGATCTTCTGGCAATAGATGCCTTGGAACACCAGTTTCCGAGGCAACAGTTATACGCCTTCCCACTGCTCGCCCTGCTCCCGCTGTGTCTGGAGAAAATCAGGAAGGACCAGGCCAAGGTGCTCCTAGTAGCCCCATATTGGCCCAGGAGAATTTGATTTTCAACCCTGATGCAGCTCCTGAGCGTCCAGCCATGAAAACTGCTGACACGCCACGACATGTCATCCCAACCCATCAAGCCTGCAGCTCTGGGTCTGTCCCCTGAACGGCTGCATTTCAGCTGTCTCGGGCTCTCCAATAGGGTCATTGACATTCTGCAGAATGCCAGAGCACCGTCCATGTGTTCCCAGTTACGGGTATAAGTGGGGAGTCTTCCAGACATGGTGTCTGCCTCGTGGGTTCAAAGTGGGTGAGTGAAATGCAGGCATTCTTACAGAGGCCAGGACAAAGGTCACGCTCTGTACCAATCCTGCCTTTTTGCCGAAGACATTCTCAGCATTCCTTGTCAACCAGTCTGTGGAATTGGAGGTTTTCCATCTACCTCCTTTCCAGTCTGACAGAGAGCGACAGCTCCATACGCTTTGCCCAGTGTGGGCCCTGGCATACTACGCCGACAGGACGAAAAGTTGGAGGCAGTCCGAACACTTTTTTTGTCTGCTATGGGGCTAGGTCAAGCCCTAAGCAGTGGCTGTCCAAGTGGATAGCAGACAGGACTGCCTATCAGCTGGCCAACTCGCCCCTTCCAGAAAAGCTCACTGCCCATTCCTTCAGGGGCATGGCAACTTTGTGGGCTTTATTCCAGGGTGCATCTGTCAAGGACATATACAGTACCTATAGAAAGTCTACACCCCCTTTCAAAATGTTCACCTTTTGTTGCCTTTGATCTACACATTCTACCCCACAACTTCCAAGTGAAAAAAATATTCTAGAAATTTGTAGAAAATTAATTAAAAATAAAAACTGAAATAGCTTGGTTGGATAAGTGTCCACCCCCCTTGTAATAGCAATCCTAAATTAGCTCAGGTGTAACCAATCGCCTTCAAAGTCACACACCAAGTTAAGTGGACTCCACCTGTGTTAAATTGTAGTGATTCACATGATTTCAGGAAATTCAGCAGTTCGGTTTCTTCTGCTGGGTAGTGCATTTCAAAGCAAAGACTCAACCATGAGCACCAAGGAGCTTTCAAAAGAACTCCGGGACAAAGTTGTTGAAAGGCACAGATCAGGGGATGGGTATAAAAAAATATCAAAGGCCTTGAATATCCCTTGGAGCACGGTCAAGATGATTATTAAGAAGTGGAAGGTGTATGGCACCACCAAGACCCTGCCCAGATCAGGCCGTCCCTCCAAACTGGATGACCGAGCACGAAGGAGACTGATCAGAGAGGTTACTAAGAGGTCAATGGCAACTTTGCAAGAGCTACAGACTTTTATGGCCAAGACTGGTCAAAGTGTGCATGTGAGAACAATATCCCAAGCACTCCACAAATCTGGCCTCTATTTTACTCAAGAAAGACCATCTTGAATCCCGTTTAAAGTATGCAAAAAAACACTCAGGAGATTCTGTAGCCATGTGGCAAAAAGTTTTGTGGTCTGAGGAAAATAAAATGGAACTTTTTGGCCTAAATTCAAAGCGTTATGTTTGGCACAAACACAACACAGCGCATCACCCAAAGAACACCATCCCTACTGTGAAGCATGGTGGTGGCAGTGTCATGTTATGGGGATGTTTCTCATCAGCAGGGACTAAGGCACTTGTCAGGATAGAAGGGAAAATGAATGGAGCAAAGTACAGAAAAGTCCTTGAGGAAAACCTGCTGCCCGCTGCAAGAAAGCTGAAACTGGGATGGAAGTTCACCTTTCAGCATGACAACGACCCAAAGCACACAGCCAAAGCTACACTGGAGTGGCTAAGGAACAAAAAGGTAATTGTGGCTGTGGCAAAGTGCCCCCCCTGTGTGTATTTTGTGTTACGTGTTGTGTGTAAATGTTGGTGTATAGTCATCGGTACACGGGATATAAATGGGTCTGTGTTTCACTTGTGATTTAAAAATGTAGATTTATATTTAGGCACGGAGGGCACAAATCACTTCACGTGCTAGTTAAAATGTAATGTGTGGTCACGGGAGTGCACTTAATTAATTCACGTGCAGTTGTACCGAGATTCCAATTGAATGATTGACTAGCAATCGAGTCTCGGTACAACTGCATAAAAACAGCATGTTTTCACTCACTTTCGGGGTTGGGTGTTCGAGAGTGGAGAACGGGAGAGAGAAGGAGAGTGAAATATTTACAAACAATTGCTATCGCGTGCTGATAGCTCCAGCACTGATACTTGTTTGTTTGTTTACTCACCGTGTTTGTGTGTCTGTCCGTCCACCGTTTGTTTAGTGTTAGTTCGTTTTGTTTATGTCTGTTTATTTTGGCGAAAGTGCCGTGTCCTGTTTTTGTGTGTTTGTTGTTACAACCGTTTATTTTTCTGTTCTGTTTATTCATTAAATGCTGAGCGAAAGCATTCGCTCAGCTTCACCAAACTCCTCTCTGTTGTTTTTGTTCCTGCTTCTGACGTGACGTCACCGCTCAGTCGTCTTTGTGACAGTGGCATTTGTGGCATTACTTGGATTGCTGTCCATCAACGCTCCCCAAGGAACTTGACAGAGCTTTAACAGTTTTATAAAGAAGAATGGTCAAATATTGCCAAATCTAGGTGTGCAAAGTTGGTAGAGACCTATCCCAACAGACTCACAGCTGTAATAGCGCCAAAGGTGCTTCCACCAAGTATTAACTCAGGGGGGTGGAGACTTATCCAATTATGATCTTTCAGTTTTGTATTTTTAATATATAATCTTTTTCTCAATAAAACCTTTTTTCCCTTAACAGTGTGGAGTATGGTGTGTAGATAAGTGGGAAAAAATCCTCATTTAAATGCATGAAACTCTGAGGCACTGACACAACAAAATGTGAAAAAGTTCAAGGGGGTGTAGACTTTCTATAGGCACTGTACAACGCGGTGTGGGCTACTCCCCATACCTTTACTAGCTTCTACAGACTGAATGTCGTGGATCCTCAAAACCCTGGCTTTGGAACTAGAGTGTCCCAGTCAACCCTTAAAACACAGGCATAGAGGTGAGTTCTCCCTCAATTTCATCACCCTAGCTAATTACTGTGGTTCTGAATTGTAATGCACAGGGCAGCCTTCGGCATAGCCTTGTAGCATTCCAGTCGTCTCTAATCTTGCCCTTGCGACAGCTTTGGTACACTCACCCATTTGGTAATGGTTACATTTCGTACTTGAAAGGGAACATTAGGTTATTATCATAACCTGGATTCCCTGAAACAGAAATGTAACCATTAACCTTCAAGGTCACTGCATCCATGATTGCAGCAGGCTTGAATGAAAAATAACACTGAGATCTGTGAGAGAAGTCCTTTTGATCCCTCGGGGGAAGGGTCACATCTGCGTCACACAGCTTTAGTATACAATATACAGGATTCGGGGCGTTAAGAGGTAATGGTTACATTTCTATTTCACGGAACATTTTCAGCTTACCACATGATTAATTCTGATTTCCTGGCTGCAAATTAAGTAATGGAAGAAAAACTTTCATACCCTGTTTACACCAGCCACTTTTAAGTCAACTCTGAGACAGCTTCTGTCTTTTTTTTTGTAGTGTAAACGCAGCTGTCCCAGGTCCAGCCCAGTCCAGCCCAGGTCCAGCCCAGGTCCAGTCATCCTAAAAGTGGCCTGCTTCAAAGAGGGCGCTGTGACGGCTTTGTTTTTTTTTTGCTGTACTGTGAACACAGACGTCCCTGAGCCGGCTCAGGTTTGCCATGTACCTTCGTGGGCAACGCCCAGATTATCAGCGTCAAACAGGCAAAGACAACAGCAACAGGAAGTTGGGATTGTTACTCTGACAACAACCAAAAAATATCTTTGACAGAATGCTGAAAGAGAGGCAGAGAATTCCAAAATACAAACAGACTTTTATAATTCATTATTAACTTTATTGTCAGAAATATTATTTTTCACACATATCTGCAAACGTAACCTGTGATTGTATTTTGATACGTATCACTATGAGGAAATGTTCATTTTTGTGGGTACCTTTATCTACAATTAAACAAATCATTACAGTAAAGTAGCCAAGAAAATGAAAGATTTCCTTCATGGGGAGAATACAGTCCTTTGTTTTAAAGTAACTACACATAGCGCTTGTTTAAATATATGCATCACGGCACTAACAATTATACAATTTGAAAAATAAAGCTGCAAGCTTGTAGAGATTTAATCAATTTAAATGTATTGTCGTAAGTGTCGTGATGTGAATAGGTTTGCCAGACATCCCAATAAAACTGGGATCATTCCAGTTTTCAGCCTTTATTTTCTATCCTGGTCAGAAGTAGTAAAATTGTTAAATCGTCCCATTTTTTTCTATTGTATTCACATTTTTTTTTACAAAGTACAAAACCGTATCAACGTGCTCAGCAAGTTAACAGCAGAGTAGGTTGTGTTAGCACCATTCAAAATAAAATAAATAATTCTGATTATGTGCATATCACATGTTTAAATGGTAATAGCTGATCTATTTTTTTAATCTGTTTTTTGTACATTTAATATGTTCCGATTAGATGACAATAGAAAGAAAACAACAAGCTGTTGTGATCTGCAATACATACGCCCAATGTGTTTTTTTTTAAAATTATGATTGTGTTATTATATAATGTTATTTTCACGGTGTCAATGAATTGAAGAAAAAAAAGTCATGGTTTTTCACTCTGTAAATCTGGTAACCCTAAGTATATGCACTAGCTTCATGTCCAAAAGCACTTTACTTTTAAACAAAGGACTGGATTTGCTACCTAGAAATAAATCTTTTGATTTATGAAAGGCTTTATTTTTTTAAATGGTATCATCGACAGTACTGTGATGTGTTGTTATGGTAAATAAACTTGAGTTCTGGGGGGAGAACGGACACAATTAAAAGTTGCAGATGTTTCTTTTTAGCTCTTAAAAGAATGAGTTTCACTTTTGGTGAATATCAAAAAAAAGTATTTTTCATGGGTAAGAAAATAAACAGGAGTTATTGTTTACATTTCCAATAAAGAAGAGTTGTGAGACTGATGTGTACATCTCTACAATAACACCTGTTTCTTTAAATGTCTGATATACATGTTTTCAAGGCTTCACTCCATATCTGATGGCAAAATTAAATCTTAATTAGCACGGAACGAGCACCTTGAAGTAGAAACACACAAGTGACACAAATGACAGGCTTTTTGTTAATTTAAACACTTCCGCATCTGTGTTTTGTGGAGGGAAAATGTCTTCACCCAAGGGCAGGTCAATATGACATCATCAAACATGCACTACAGTTCAGGGGTTATGTGAGCGCATACAGGGCCATAGCCAGCTGAGGTCTGTGCTCAAGTGTAAATGGGGGCTCAAATGATAAGAATCTTCTAATGTGATTGACTCTGAGCCAGTTCAGGTCTGAGTTGTAAGTTTAAACATAGTGTTAGACATTATTGATTTGAAAAAAGGTAAGCTTTGAAGTATATATTGCACATCTCTGATAGCATGGTTGACTGTCTGCACCTGCTGCATGTGGGTCTTTTGGGTACAACAGGGCACCAAGAAGAACTAGTGTTGTCAGTATAGTTTGATTATAATGGAGCTAGGTGGAGAAGCTTTGTATTTCACCTCTGGGGTCCTGGGTCTGAATTCGCCTCACTGTTTAGTAGAGCTGTGCATCCCTGATGGAGGGAGACCCAGGACTGGATTGCAGACAGGGGGTGTTCCGGAATGTGGATCAAGTTGAAGCAACAATGCTGCACTTGTACCATGATGGCAATGGCTACTTTCATAATGAGAATGCATCCATTCCCCTTCTCCGTGAATCTGCATGAATTCTGCATGAATGATATGAGTAGCAAGACAGAGGCTTTGAACACCTTCCATGATCACCACAACCCCGGATCTCAATCCAATCTTGCATGTTTGGACTTGAACTCCACATTCGTCATCACGACCCTCTGCCCAGGTACCTCTCTGCACCAACTGCATAGAATATTAATGACTGAACAGAGTAACATCCCTGTATATATATATATATATATATATATATATATATATATATATATATATATATATATATATATATACAGTACTGTGCAAAAGTTTTAGGCAGGTGTGAAAAAATGCTGTAAAAGTAAGAATGCTTTCAAAATAGACATGTTAATAGATTATATTTATCAATTAACTAAATGCAAAGTGAGTGAACAGAAGAAAAATCTAAATCAAATCCATATTTGGTGTGACAACCCTTTGCCTTCAAAACAGCATCAATTCTTCTAGGTACACTTGCACAAAGTCAGGGATTTTGTAGGCATATAGTCAGGTGTATGATTAAACAATTATACCAAACAGGCGCTAATGATCATCAATTCAATATGTAGGTTGAAACACAATCATTAACTGAAACAGAAACAGCTGTGTAGAAGGAATAAAACTGGGTGAGGAACAGCCAAACTCAGCTAACAAGGTGAGGTTGCTGAAGACAGTTTACTGTCAAAAGTCATACACCATGGCAAGACTGAGCACAGCAACAAGACGCAAGGTAGTTATACTGCATCAGCAAAGGTCTCTCCCAGGCAGAAATTTCAAGGCAGACAGGGGTTTCCAGATGTGCTGTCCAAGCTCTTTTGAAGAAGCACAAAGAAACGGGACGCGTTGAGGACCGTGGACACAGTGGTCGGCCAAGGAAACTTACTGCAGCAGATGAAAGACACATCATGCTTACTTCCCTTCGCAATCGGAAGATGTCCAGCAGTGCCATCAGCTCAGAATTGGCAGAAAACAGTGGGACCCTGGTACACCCATCTACTGTCGGAGAAGTCTGGTCAGAAGTGGCCTTCATGGAAGACTTGCGCCAAAAGCCATACCTCCGGCGTGGAAACAAGGCCAAGCGACTCAACTATGCACGAAAACACAGGAACTGGGGTGCAGAAAAATGGCAGCAGGTGCTCTGGACTGATGAGTCAAAATTTGAAATATTTGGCTGTAGCAGAAGGCAGTTTATTCGCCGCAGGGCTGGAGAGCGGTACACGAATGAGTGTCTGCAGGCAACAGTGAAGCATGGTGGAGGTTCCTTGCAAGTTTGGGGCTGCATTTCTGCAAATGGAGTTGGGGATTTGGTCAGAATTAATGGTCTCCTTAATGCTGAGAAGTACAGGCAGATACTTATCCATCATGCAATACCATCAGGGAGGCATCTGATTGGCCCCAAATTTATTCTGCAGCATGACAACGACCCCAAACATACAGCGAAAGTCATTAAGAACTATCTTCAGCGTAAGGAAGAACAAGGAGTCCTGGAAGTGATGGTATGGCCCCACAGAGCCCTGATCTCAACATCATCGAGTCTGTCTGGGATTACATGAAGAGAGAGAAGCAACTGAGGCTGCCTAAATCCACAGAAGAACTGTGGTTAGTTCTCCAAGATGTTTGGGCCAACCTACCTGCCGAGTTCCTTCAAAAACTGTGTGCAAGTGTACCTAGAAGAATTGATGCTGTTTTGAAGGCAAAGGGTGGTCACACCAAATATGGATTTGATGTAGATTTTTCTTCTGTTCACTCACTTTGCATTTTGTTAATTGATAAATATAAACTATTAACATGTCTATTTTTGAAAGCATTCTTACTTTACAGCATTTTTTCACACCTGCCTAAAACTTTTGCACAGTACTGATATATATATATATATATATATATATATATATATATATATATATATATATATATATATATATATATATATATACATTAAAAAGTAATGGAACAGGAAGTCCTCTTAATCTTAGGACCATGTGACCACAGCAATTGCTACCCAGGACATTAAAGAACAAGCAACAGGTAACTAATATTACTGCAGCTTGGTTAGTTGTATTTCACTAAATGAGCAGTGGTCTTTAAGAGCCCTGTTTGTAATTCGCTAAGCTAAAAATATGTATACATACAGCATGCATATGAACCATTACTGTTGTCACCTGCAACATACTACAGTGCTTCCTGCCTCTCTCTCTCTAAGCTGTGAGCCTGAATGATTTCTGTATTTACAGTTCCGGTAGAGGAGGGGAAAATGCGTGCCCATGGGCAGATTGGGTGTGCCAGTCCCTGCATGTCCCATCCTCTGTGTTTTATTGCTTTATAGTCTCCATTGTGTCTTGTTGTGGGAGTCAGCTGGGCAGCTCCCCCATTGCTTCAGTGTGTGTGTATAGGGAGCAGGGGGAGGGGGGTGGGGTACAGACCCCAAGGAACAAGAGAGCAAGGGTCCCAAACCCCAAAACTGACTGAGTCTGACCAGCCACCCCATCCTAGGATCGGCACTTAGTTCTCGGGGCAGCCTGTTCTTTTAAGGATTAAAAGATAAAGGTACCTTTACCAGAGGGTGGGATGTGATTGACAGCCGTGAACAGGAGAATCATCCATTTTTCTTCTCCTTTTTTTTGTAACCTAAGGCCGTGCTCAGTGATTGGCTTGCAACTGACATTTTCAAATCTCTGTTCCCTTTCTTTTTTAATATCAGCCTCTGGTTGTGCTGCTACAAACAGTAAAAAAGGGAGCTACCTAGGGTCGAAAGACACCGAGAGGGAGGGAGAGAGAGAGAGAGAGGGAGTGTGTGTGTGTGTGTGTGTGTGTGTGCGTGTATCACACTCCTGACAGCAAGGAGAGAGACAGACATCTGCTTTTCTGTCCCGGTTATAAAAAATAAAATACTTTTTCCAAAACTTTTTTTCCCTCATTTTGCATTTTGTTTTCTATATTAAATCTACGAAGTAATCATCGCTAACTAATGGATTTGTACCTGCTTGGATATATGCTATGTGTGTGGCTATCTGGTTCAAGAGTGTTTGGAGGCTATCCGATCTGGTGGTAAGTTAGTTTTATTTCATCTATTGCTTGGTTACACCAAAAAAACTGCTTGCACATACTATAGTATTATAAAAAATACTATAGTGCTTTGTAATATTATAATATGTTTGGAAATGCTATAGTATTTTTCTGCTTGTATAATAGGGTAATACCTTTGTATTTGACTCATTACATGATTATCTGTGTTTCTGCTCTGAAGTAAGTTGTAAAATAACTTCTTAGGATTTTCATATAGGGACTAGGTTTGAACTGTTAAATGTTTTTTCAGCAGAAATTTTTAAAAAAAACTTTAATAAGGGATTAATTTTTGAACTTCGTTAGTTCTACTATTATATGGTAATTCTGTTTAAATCTATATTATATTTTCTGATGTCTAGACATGTTTACCTAATTTAATAGAAACGACTGCACTGTAGCTTGTGGTAAATTGACAGCTCTGGTTGCATTTTTATTTTATTTAAAAAACACTAGATTGCTGGAGAAGTTAACATTTAGATGTGTTCTTTTATTATGTTATGCAACTCTCTCCATTTTAAAGAAAGCCACTGCCCTCCAACCCAAGCAGCACTTACCATGGGTTGATTTGTTGTTTGGTTGTTTTGTTACCAAAACTGTTGTTTCTGTGAACTAAATGAGATTTCTTTAAATACAATTGCATTTGTAAATTCCTTTACCGAGTTGTCCTTATTTTCTTAGTATGTATTATTTCATTGAAATGATTTTACCTTAATAACCTTTCGTGAATGTGGCATTTGTAATGGCAAAGATTCTTACCACACTGAAAAAAGGAGCAATGACACAGAATTATGTGTTGCAATATCTATTTTCATGTCTGTTCATGCAGAAGCACACACTCTATGTGATTTGAAATATACTGCTGCATATACGGCTTGTATATAATGTAATTGATAAAAACAGGCGATAACTCTTGATACGTTTCAGTTAATATATTATTCTACAAGGTTTTAATAAGTCTATCCCAACACTTGGGTAGATGTATAATTTGGTATTCACCAATGCCCAGTACAGGCAACTTTTTGATTCCAGACTTAAGGGTACTGGCACTTTATATTACAAGAAATGACAAGTTGTGTGCATGAAACACCATGGCATTTTTGTATCCAATTCAAGGCAATAGATATCTTTATACCAGGCGTCTCTGTAGCTCTCTGAAATGTGCTAATTAAATAGTGGATCTTCTGTTTTGTAAGTAAGTTTTCTGCTACTTGCAAACTGTGACATCTGAGCGTGTTACAAAAGTTTATAAATCGAATATATTTGGTGAAAATGTTTTTGGCTGGCAATGTGAGCTGTGCATTCCAGCCAATATGGGCTGTGATGTACAGCAAAATCGAAAATAAAAATGTGAAAAAGATGAGTGACAAGGGTGCCACAGTGTGATCTGAGAGGAGGTGAAGATACTATGTCACGCTTTCAATGACTGGCTGCACATTCTTATTAATATTTACTGTATGTAGCATTCCTATACAGCTGCAGTTCATTAGGATTTCTTATGAGGCATCACTTAAACGCATGCAGAATGTGTAAGCTTTTCATATATTATTATTGTATTCTTGTCTAGTTTAATTCATTTTCAAGAAATCAGTGTTCAAGAAATGACGTTTCCTGCGTTGTAGTTTTTGTGCAATAGAAATAGAAATTAACTGAAGTTAAATTGAAGTTATAAATACTAAAATAAATGTAATAAAATCAATGGCAAATGTTTTGATGATGTCTTTCTCAATGTCTTAAAAAAACACGGTATAAAATTAGCAATAAAATACTTCTAAGCAGCTTAACTGGTTGTGAGTAGCTTCTTACTCGATTTTATATTGTTAAAATGACTCAAGAGTTTAAAGAAATAAAGGTCAAGTTTTATTTTTACCAAAATGATGTGAAGGAGTTAGAGTAATTAATAAGGTTAGTGTTCCCTTTAATATATGTTAATATTGATTAGGTTAACATGGATATCTGTATATTGATTAGGTTAACATGATATCTGTTCAGATTAGTTTTTTGTTCAGAGTACTGATTTAAAAATGTTGCTTGATAATCTGTGGTTTGGTCTTTGTTTTTAATACTGTCCTAATTTATATTTTATATATATATATATATATATATATATAGAGAGAGAGAGAGAGAGAGAGAGAGAGAGAGAGAGAGAGAGAGAGACATATTGTAACTGCCATATGCTATTAGCTATCTGTTTTTAAAATTACCAAACTTTCAAATAATAGTGCAGGTCACAGTTTGCAGTAAAAGTCACCTGTCAATCTGATTTTTTTTTTTTAATTGTGGAGTTCGGATTATAATTTGAACAACCAGTGGTCAGTAATAAAAAATCCTTATATCTTAGAACAATTAAAATGATTTGTAATTATTTACTGGGTAAAATGAAGTGTTACATGCTGAGGTAACTTCTGGGTTTTTCATAACACATTCTGTATAAAGAGTTGATATGAATGAAAGTTGATATTAAACAGTTTATGTATTTAATTTGCGTTCAATAAACAGTGGGCATGATTTTTTCCCCCCCTCTCTCTTCTAAATATGTGTTAAAAATGGACCTTTCAGTTTATGTTAAATGCAATGTTGAGATTGGTTTGTTCGGTTAAGCAAGGTCATAGTCAAAACAGAAGTGAAGAGTTCATTCTGTTTATTAGATGAACTATGATATACAAAATACAGTAGCAAAGACACAAACAATACACAACCAAATACAGTTTATTTCAAAAAGGCAAATAAGCTGTTAATATCATAATATCAAAAAGGGGTTCCCAGTCTGTCTTGGCCCCCCCATGACATTAGGTATTGCAATGGAGGACCCCCACCCAATGAATCCATTCAAATGGTTTCAGTCACCCCATTTTGTTCTACAGTGGGGCGTACTGTTATAAATGAAGATTATACTGGCAATGCACACTAGAGCTGACATCAAGGTAGTAAGTGTTTCAAAGTAAACCCCAAGCACTAGCAGCAGCGTTCATGGAAATAAGATTGAACATTGCTTTGTCAGGTGTCAACGATTTGGGAGAGAATATTTCTGGATGTTCTGCAGCCCTCCTGAAATCCCAGTCTGACCCCAGTGGGAACAACTTGTATAGAACTGGTAGAAAATAACATCCATGAAAAAAAACTACAGTCATAATAACTGAATATAAGCAGAGCATTTTCTTTTGTTTCAGACCGGTTCATGGTAAAAGTGTCAAGCAAGTAGACAGTGTGCTTGAAAAGAAAAGAGCTCTATCGCTGGAGTTTGGGGAGGTGTTCTTTCTTCAATTGAAAACAGAAGCACACTAACGTTTCGGCTCAAGCCATCAATAGTGTTGCTTTTAGATTTTATTGATTTTTTATTCTGGGTTGATCATTAATGAGCCTGCTGTTTTAATTAATATATGTAGAGAGACAAAGAATATGAGATTGCAAGCAGTGTATTATAATGCTATAATTTCATCAAGAGGATAATGTAGAAATAAACACAACTTCTTATTTGATATTTATATGTCTTACTGTACATTTTTTTCCCACGTATTTGTTGTTGGTTAAGAAGGTTGCTATTGTACTAGATAGGAGTCCCTAGTATACAGCTGCTTTTATTAAACAAAATAAAAAAATAAACTTTATATTTCAGCTGCATACAAACAGAGCTCAGTTTGCACGAATCACTGTGTAATAAAGAGAGAGATGAGTTATATTGTAAATTACATAGTCGAGCGCATAATATGATGACTTTATTTTTAAATTTTATACAGTGATAGTTAGTGTTCGGGAAGTTACTTTTAAAAAGTAATCAGTTACCATTAACGGTAATGTCTGACTTGCACTGTTGAAGCGCTTTCTGATTTCCATGTTAGCCGTAGTCAAAAATAACTACATTTTTTCACATAAAATGTAATCCGTTACCACATTGATTACCTGTCTGAAAAAGGAACCATAACAGTTACAAGTTAATGAAAAATGTAATCAGATTCCAGTAATGTGTTATGCTTCCCAACACTGGTGATAATATATAATATACAGTGAATGAGAGAGACAAAGATAACTCTAAATAATATTATTATCTATCATTTGAAAAGAAAAGCAAAAATCCCCAAGGCAGCAATTCAAACTTTGTAAAGGTGCTCTTGAGGCTTCAGTAATTCAGTGCTAAAGTCAATCCAGTGCTGTCTAACCTGTTTTGGATTTGTATATACCTGCTGGGTGTCCGATAGAAACCAGTAAACGTGTCTTTCAAATTACAGCTCTTGCTGGCCACCAGTTGCAGTTGCTGGATTGTTCAGTTGGGCATGCTTGTACTATGGAATACAGTTTACCATAGTTTTTACCTGGCTTGTGCTTTATCATGCTTTCATTATACATTTATTATTTTATTGACTTTTCTATGCTTTTACTATTGTTTATTAATAGTACTTTATTGCATATCCAGGCTAGAGAACACTGTTTAGGGGCCACATTTTTAAAAATAGGTATCCTTGTGTGCTGATTGCGCCCTTCTGTTCATCTGGCTGCCAGACCTCCTTGACTTTGCACCAATCCTCACCCAACGTTTATCATTCCAGATTGTATTTGCCCATTACCCGATAAGCTCTGGTACTGTACGATTACTACATGATCTGCATGTGCATGTACTGGGTACATATGTTACTGTAAATTGCATTATATAACGTGTTGTTGTTCTATCAAGCTCAATAGGATGTGATATACAGTGTAAACCAGAACTACCACAAGAGCTTTTCTCAACACAAATATCAATAAATATTCAATTATTTATTGCTGCATATTTATAGCACTGCACACTCCAGCAAAGCAGCCTTAGATTTCTAAAGTACTTTAACAAACAGGTCAGGTGTGGGGGATATTATTTACTTACTGTAGCTTTTTTATAGTAGTATAGTAGTCTAGAAGTGAACAGTCTTGAGATTAAGCTTTAAAACAGCTTTTTTTGTTTTATTTTATTTTACTCTCGTTTTCATTGCAGCAATTCCCCGCAGCTCAAAAGCACTGAAGGTCAGTGGATATATCCTCCAACCCCATCTAAATGCCAGTTAGCTTTTTGCACCCAGTCAGGTGGAGGACACAAGCCAGCCTGCAGGTGTCCTCTGAGAGCGCCTGGCCAGTGGGGGGCGGAGTAGAGCATTGAGGGAAACTGCTCTGATTGATACAGTTTACAGACCCCTATAAAAGTTTCCTGTAAAAGTGAAATGAAAGCATGGTAAATCATGGTAAAACAATGGAAAATCCTGGGGAACTATGGTAAATCATGGTAAAACAATGGAAAATCCTGGGGAACTATGGTAAATCATGGTAAAACAATGGAAAATCCTGGGGAACTATGGTAAATCATGGTAATACAATGGAAAATCCTGGGGAACTATGGTAAATCATGGTAATACAATGGAAAATCCTTGGGAAATATGGTAAATCATGGTAATACAATGGAAAATCTTGGAGAACTATGGTAAATCATGGTAATACAATGGAAAATCTTGGAGAACTATGGTAAATCATGGTAAAACAGTGGAAAAGCTATTAACACTTAATAGTGTGGAATTTAGAAATGCTAAAAGAAATAAAATATTTTGGCTAGAATTCTTCTTAAATGCCTTCAATATAAAAACATTGAAAAAGACTTATTTTATTATTTCTAAACCATGGACAACCACAATGAATGCATAGAACAAGTATGGGAAAAAACATGGTTAAATGCAAAAATACTGTGCAAACATACCTATCTGCATTCTGGGTTTGGGCTATTGTGATTAATGATTTTATATATATATATTGTGTACATACTGTAATGTATTAGTTTGTAGTGCAACATGAGGCTTTTAATATACTGTAGTACTATACTGGTTAACTATAAATACACAATATGAACACACAAGATGTTAAAAATTCCAACATAAAAACGCAATATATTTAGATTAAGTAATAAATATATAAAAACAAAATCCAATACATTATATATACTTATACAATTGGATAGTGGTTTTAATGCTAATCAATATGTAGAAATGATATCTTCCAAAAAATACTATGAAAATAAATTAATAAAAGGCTTCCATCAATTTTTAAAGCAGTTTAACTCCCCCTATCATCTTACAATAGGCGTATAATAACATAAGGAATTTACATTTTTACATTTACATTGGGGATTGGGTTTGATGTTTTTTTTAATGTTTTTATTTTGTTTGATAATTCACTGATGTTGAAAATAGAAATATCTTAGAAATGTCTTTAAATGATGGACATGAAAACAAAATATTCTACAATTTAGCATTTTGGTCCTGTTTTTCAGGTAATCATTTCAATATTTAGGAACATTTGTCGTATAATAATACATGATGAATTTTGAATGTGTCAGCGCTATTTTTTTCTGCTTTAATACATATTATGTTTAATTGTGAAATGTCTTGAAATACCTATTTGCAGACAGTGAAATGCCATGAAATAAGCAAAATATCAAACTATCGGGAATATCTTGAAAAGAAATGGCTGCGATATGGACAACTTGGGAATAGCAACGGTAAAGTAATGTTG
Organism: Acipenser oxyrinchus oxyrinchus; assembly: GCA_030684275.1. Lineage (NCBI taxonomy): Eukaryota > Metazoa > Chordata > Actinopteri > Acipenseriformes > Acipenseridae > Acipenser > Acipenser oxyrinchus. Next base: position 12,038,385 of record CM060266.1, read on the forward strand.
TGTTTTTTCTAAACACTGCAGGGGTTCTGTAGCATGTTAACAATGGTGTCCAGGGGGTTACCAGAGACAGCAAGGCTTATTCATACAGAATATGAATCTAATAGGGGCAGCACTGAGTAGTCAGCTAGTCGAATAGAAAAGTGACTAGTTCCCTCAGAAATTGGTAGTTAACTAATCGTAAGTCATGTGATGGTGAAGCGATTGTGAAGCGCGCAGTTTCAGATGGACGGAAGTGTGGTTGTGATTGCAATCCAGTACCATATTAATAACATTTTAGAACATTAATAGGTAGTTTAAAAAAAAAATCCAAGCTATTTTAAAATATAGTGCACAAACAGTAAATCGTTACAAAACAGTACATTCACAAATAGAGCACCAGGCATTATTGAATACAATATTTGACCTCAACTATTTGTTAGCTGTCATTTCATCCATGGAATCTAGCAATACCATTACATAATAGAACATGGAACACTAACAACAGAGTTAGCGAGTTCAACTGCAATATTTTAGAATGCTCAAATCTGAATTCCACTTCTGAATTCCAAGGCTATCTCAGTGGAGTGCTGGTATCAGGACACAGTAAGTCTCATTACATATTGCTATTCGTATTATTTGTTAAAATAAAAGTTCTTGCGGTACAGTAGTTTACATTTCAGTTACTTCCTTTGTTGTATAAATAGAACAGCCTTTTCCTTATTAAGTTCAATAGGGTGTGCTATCTTCTATGATCTAATTGTAAAATAGGGTTATAGAACATCGATGTCTGTGTATGACGGAATATCAGCACAAGTTAAAGTGACCTGTTCACACATTGTCGATATAACCCACATATAGGGCAGCAGTGTGGAGTAGTGGTTAGGGCTCGGGACTCTTGACCGGAGGGTCCTGGGTTCAATCCCAGGTGGGGACACTGCTGCTGTACTCTTGAGCAAGGTACTTTACCTAGATTGCGCCAGTAAAAACCCAACTGTATAAATGGGTAATTGTATGTAAAAATAACGTGATATCTTGTAACAATTGTAAGTCGCCCTGGATAAGGGCGTCTGCTAACAAATAATTAATAATAATATAAACACATTGCCAAAATATAACTTTCTCTGTACATCTTTCAAACTTCTGACTGTCGTTTTTATTAGAAAAATTCTGAGCTCTGAAAATGTCAGCCCGTTTTGAAATCCCCAAGCTAGAATCTAAGAACCTTTTATCGAAGACCAAGAACACAAAAACACAACAAAGAAAACTGCCTTTGATATAAACCTTGTGAATCATCAGGTAGGAGAGACGAGAGGCTTGCATGACATTGGCATTGGGGAGCTCGATGTTCATGTAGAAAACTTTATATTCTGTATGAAAAAAACAAGACAGGACTGAATAAGAGTCAGGAACTGTGAGAGGTATCCTTGGGAGTGTTGAACACTATTTAATTTCAACAGCACTGCTCTACCTCCCGGAAAGGAGAATGAACGGTTGTCTCCAGGAAAACACATGCAAAGCCTGCTCGGACCTCATTGACAAGCGAGTCACAGTACAAATCTATATCAATCAGTCAATCAATATTTATTTTATATATAGCGCTTTACAAGATAGTCAGGAACAATGCACCCCCACCATATACACCCCCACCTACCACAGACACGTTCAAGGAAAGAATTCAAATAGATACTGACACTGACAGCAATTCATGTGTGATGTTTTACTGTGTTTTAAAATTAAAAACCTGTTCATTTTAACAGATGTTGTGAAATCCATATATTATAAAAAATGTAAGTGGGGCTGAAGTGAGTTACTTTAGGTTATACAGTAATTGCATCTCAGGGTTCTGGGTTATGATGTCACTTATCCATTTATAACCTTGTAATTCACTGCAGCCCCTCTATTCTGTATATAGTGCTTTACTTCACATACAAGTTAGATAATCCATCTATATATCTTGTGTGTATATTCATTTAGTCCATGATTATTTTCATTGAAAAGAGGGAAAAAAGGTTGATGAGCAGAATGCCATTAAAGTGTCTGGACACAGTGGATTAGGATGTCACCGCTTTGAATTGCATTACAGTGAAGTTGAAGAGGAGCATCATCTGTGATCTTTTCAAGCAGGTGACCTGGTCAACAGTACCTGTTTTCAGAATAAAGCACAGTAGAAACTCAGGGCCATATTTTCAAAGCAGATACTCCAGTCTTGAAGTAATTCCTATTTTTTTTTTAAATAGGTAAAATGTCTGTTAATTTTACAAAACTAGAACCAAACAACTAAGTAATATAACTCAAATTCTCTTAAGCACTCTGAATGTGTTTGTTTCTCATTTTGTAACATTGACATGATTTTGTTCTCCTTTTTAAAAAAATAGGATTTAAAGACTGGAGAAAACCCTTTGAAAATGTGGCCTAATGGCTGATATAGAATTAAACAGCTGAGGTAGCAGTGACATACTTTAATCTCTATAGTGATATAACTTGTTACACTGTACTTAACTAGGGTCGGTGACACAGGCATTTAGAATAAAGAAAAGAACAGAGCTTGTCAAACTCCATGGAAACTGAGCTTGGGAGCTCCCCCTGCTCTAGACTGTACTATAAACTGAGCTTGGGAGCTCCCCCTGCTCTAGACTGTACTATAAACTGAGCTTGGGAGCTCCCCCTGCTCTAGACTGTACTATAAACTGAGCTTGGGAGCTCCCCCTGCTCTAGACTGTACTATAAATGAAGGCAGTAGAGCTGTTTGCAACGAGGAAATAAAAGACTGAGTAAACATTTAGCAGTTCAGAGTCAGCAGTGAATCACAATGTTGGAGCAATAGGGCTCTGAGTGATGGAAAATATCAGAAAATGGAAAATACTTGAAGCTGGTTTAATCCTGTCTCATTCCACTTTTATAAAGGGTTTTAATATAACACAAAATAATCTTCAGTGTAACTGATCTCTTCCAAACAGTTGATTAGTTAATATACAGCATAAGACACAAACTTATCTCTCAACCACAGAGCTTGCTCTTTAGTTGAATGGTAGACATTCGCCTTTGAACTGTGGCCTTGAAGTTCTATTCAATTCAATAGGCTGAGAAGCCAATTCATTACACACTGAACATACTTTTAATAAAATGACAGTAGTCTATTATCATTCAACTCCAATCTCTTTTTATTACCTTTTAAAGTTTGTTTTCATGCAGCTATGTTACAGATTTAGTGGGACTGTGGACAAAATAGCCCTGCCAGTTGAGCCATAGTCAAGACAATTGACAAGGCAAACCTGCTAAACATTGTTTTATAAATGTATCTATCGTAAGAAGGCAGAAGCATTGTAGTTAATTATTGAAATAGTGAGTTATCTTCAGATTGCATTTCTAGTGTTTGATCTAAATCCAGATTCTACTTGCATATAGTGCTGTTTACTCACGGCTGCGTGCTTTAATCAATTCAAAAATAATTGATCGATTAATCTTGTCTACCTGAGTGTGGTATCAAAAAACAGCACACAGAAAATGAATCTTGAAAAATGGGGGAGGGACTGGAAGGTATACCCAATATCACAATATCTCAATATCTGTTTGTCTGAATAACTGGCTGACTTAGTGATTTAACTGCAGTGTATATAGCTAAGTGTAGAATAACTACTAATTTGACAAAGACGAACTGGTCAACTAGTCACCACTTTAAAAAAGATAATAATAAAGCCTGTATTTGATAATGTCCGGTGCTCTATTTGTGAATATACTGTTTCGTAGCACTGTGTTGTTTCTGCACTATACTTTAAAACTGATTGGAATTGTTTTAAATTGTTATTAATGTTTTCAAATGTAATGTATATGTTAATGGATTGCAACCGCAACTGCACCTCTGTCCGTCTGAAACCATGCGCTTCACAATTACCTCACAATCACGTGACGCATGATTACTCGACTACCACTTTCTGAGATGATATATATACACATATATATATATATATATATATATATATATATATATATATATATATATATATATATATATATATATATATATATATATATATATAGATATATAGATATATCCACATACAGATATGTGTGCATATTATACTGCCAGTGGTAATAAACTGAACTCCCTGCCATAACTCTGTCAATATGGGCCACCATAGCCAGCCCAGACTTTTTTTAGTCTGCAAGGTGCTAACATTGTTCTGTATGAATATGGGACCATTCCCCAATTCTCCAGAAAGTCACTTTTGGGAATTGGAGGTATATGGTGTACACATAGTTTGAAGAGTCTTGGAAGGTCCGGACAAAGGGTCCACATTGTACTAACCCTTATATTAGACTATTTCACAGCGGCACAGGAACGGCACGTCGCTGCTGTCAACCCCCACAACACACCCTGACAGACATGTTAGAAACGAAGTGGCCTTTGTGCCAGCGGGGAGAATTTAATTAGAGCCGGGGAGGGCTTCAATGCCCGAGTGAAGTGCAGATATTGGGTGGGGGCTGTTGCTTTAAAATTGTGTCGAGTTCCCTATTGTAAAGAGCTGCAGACTGAATTAGATCACATGTCAGGAACCAAGAGGATTTCATCTCAGCTTAGCGATCAGTGGAGCTCAGCGATTTGAATTGTATTCCTTCGAGGATCTCCTGGCTTCTGGAATGTGGGGTTGTTCCCCGAGTTGGATGGGTTTAATTCTCCTTGCAGGAAAGCACATGTCGTCTGTGTGTGTGGATAGGTTTAATACTTACTTTGATATTGGAACACATATTATATCTCCACTGTATATCAACCATTACTTTTAAACACTCGATAGTGCTACATTTAGAAATACTAAAAGAAATGTAATAAATTCAATTACAAACATTTCAACTGGAAGTCTTCTAGTCAAAAGGTTTGCCACTGAATTTATTAAGTTTCTTTTAGTATTTTTACTAGACTTACAGTTTCCACTCGCTTTTTTCCATAAAAACATAAAAATAAAAGATCTGCTGTTCGTTGAACATGCAGCACAACTGTAAAGTACAAAAAAGCACACTTTTTATGTTTGAGTTCCCGAGTCCACTTTAAGTAGCCAGAAATTGGCAAACTCCAGAATTGTCATCTCTTTTACAAAAGGAGACACCATACACACAACATGTTACCTATGTAACAGTGGAGAATCTGAATTAGCCTCTCTTTAATTCTATATAAATCCATATGGTTAGGTAAGGTGAGGGACAATGGCACAGTCTGGTTCTTTCTGCTTTTGCATATTTTCCCAGTTGTCAGCTGCTGTATGTTCCTGATCAAATGTGCCCTGTACACTCCCTGTCTGTCATTCAGTCCTGTGCAGAGACACTTGAGCGAAATTGTGTTGAAACCACCAGACATATGACTTGTGGCCTGGATTTGAACCCCAGCCTCCAGAAGTGAAATATGAGGGGCTAATAAATTATCCTACTGCAAAAGGTAGTTTTAGGTGTAAGGACTCCCTTGAAACATGTATGCGACTGTGTCCTTCTGTAAGCAATGTAGGTATGATCATCCTGCTACTTGCATGCAATTCTTAACAGTTGCTCAGGGAGAAATAAAGAAAAATGTACTTGATGTTTTTTTGTTATTCTAAAAACATGCTATAGGAAACACGAAGGAGCTGTTATTTAACATATTTAAGTACTTACCCTGCACACCTGAGATCCTGCATATTATAATTACAATATGAATTATTATAAATATTTTGTGCTGTACATAGCACCAATAATATAAGTAGTAATGCACATAATACGGCTATAATTCCATTTTGGGTGTTACAGTGACAAGATAATCCACAAGAGTGAGAATAAGCCAGGTTTTCAGTCACCCGACTCCCGCAGTAGTCTTGGGATGTTTTATGTTTAAAGCTAGTAAATCAACCCTAGCCCCCGGCACATGAAGACTTGAATCAGAATCATGGGGCTGCCAACAAGCAACTCACTCAAAGCGAGAGGCTGATGCTGTGGAATTTGAAATTAATGCAAAATGTAGTTGGAATGTAATGATCAGAGGACTGATGGTGAGAATGTTTTGTGTGAGAGTTTTAAAAGCCTGCTAGTGGGATGTGTTTCAGTTCATTCATGCTAGAGTTGTGCTCATATGCTACCCTGGCTTGGCTTATACAGCTGTGCTAGGATTGTACCCAGTGAAGGCTGACTAGACAGTCCCTGAGCCTGCAGGACAATGAGACTTATTCAAAGAATAAAAAGCAATACATTATACCCATTTGTGACAGGGTAGCGTCACGGCCCAGGCTGGCTACAGGCAGGAATTACACCCCGAGACAGGAAGCTGCAGCTGAAGCGCTAAACAAACACAAAAACAGGAACAAAATAAACACAGCATGAGGGCCAAAACAAAAGGGTAAAACAAAAGAATAATTATGTGTAGGCTGGACATTAGCCTTCACTACCACATTGCTAAACACTACAACATTCACCTCCTTCAAAGAAAGCATTTTCCTTCCTTTTATACATGTGGCCACTCCCCAATTAGCACCAAATACCTAACTGGGGAATGGCCACACCTGTGATTGCTGGCAGGGATAGATTTAACCCCATCCCTGCCAACCTTACATTCCCACACACACAGCAGCAGGGCTTCTGCACTGCCACCATCTTTCAACAAAACTTGCTGAATTTAAAAAGTGAATACATTAAAAAAAAAACTTATCACTTGTGAGCTGGATTGGAACCATGGCAGAGGTGGGACTAGCACCACTTGGCCACCCTCCCAAAAGTAGGTTTAGCTGTCGGGACCGCAGCTTCCCTTCAAACAAGCACGTCACTGTGTCTCTGTATGTTATACTGGTATAAGAACATAAGAACATAAGAAAGTTTACAAACGAGAGGAGGCCATTCAGCCCATGTTGCTCGTTATTATTAATATTATTATTTATTTCTTAGCAGACACCCTTATCCGGGCGACTTACAGTCGTAAACAAAAATACATTTCAATCACAGCACAGGTAATCTATATTAATGGAATAAAACACTTGCATGTAGTTTAAAAATACATTACATAGAATAATCATGTATGTATAATTTAAATAAAAATACATGTTATTTACACATAATTGAGCCTGCTTGTGATATATACAGTAAGTATTGCACCAGCACCAACTGCAGCGCACAAAGCTTTAACAGTCACCGTTCCAAGCAGGTTATCAGTCACATTTTACTACTACTAAAAATATTAATAATACCAATAACAGTAGCTTATTGATCCCAGAATCTCATCAAGCAGCTTCTTGAAGGATCCCAGGGTGTCAGCTTTAACAACATTACTGGGGAGTTGGTTCCAGACCCTCACAATTCTCTGTGTAAAAAAGTGCCTCCTATTTTATGTTCTGAATGCCCTTTATCTAATCTCCATTTGTGTCCAATGGTCCTTGTTTCTTTTTTCAGGTCAAAAAAGATGGGACACATCGGCTTCCCTTTAAACAAGCACGCCACTGTGTCTCTGTATGTTATACTGGTATGAGACACACCGGCTTCCCTTTAAACAAGCACGCCACTGTGTCTCTGTATGTTATACTGGTATGGGACTCCTGCAGCTTGCAGACCATTGGTATGCTGTATGTTCAGGAAGAAATTATTTGAAAATATTTCATTGCTATTTATGGTGAATATATAGGATAATAATGTCTTATTATGTGCGTTTGTGGCAGTGTGACCCCGCCTTGTGCGTATTGTTTGTTTATATGTTGCATGTAGTGTGTTAAATGTTGGTGTATAGTCATTGGTACACGGGATATAAATGGGTCTGCATAGCACGAGTGATAAAATGTATATTTGTATTTAGCCACTAGGGTTGCACATCACTTCACGTGCTGATTAAAATGTAATACTATGTGAGCACGGGAAGGACACGTAATTAATCCATGTGCAGTTGTACCGAGATTCTAATTGAATGATTGATTAGCAATCGAGTCTCGGTACAACTGCATAAAAGAAAAATAACAATTGCTATTGGTTCAGCACAATACTTGTTTGTCCGTTTCGTCCCGTTTGTGTTTGTTTACTGTTTTGTTTGGCCCTGGTGCCCGTTTGTTTTTTGTGTGTGTTTTGTTTAACTCCTTTATTTTTATTATTATTTAATAAAGAAACCGAGCGCTTTTTCGCGCCTCGGTTTTAACCCGCAGCTGCTGTGTGTCTGTGTTTCTGGTCTGTGACGTCACCACTGCAAGCCATCCTGCCACAGCGTTACACACATTATTGTTTAATAAATTCCTTAATTAAGCCTGATGTTTTGACCTATTCACATTTTTTGTTAAACATTGTTTCACTTGCCTCATGGGATGACTTCCTGGATGCTGAGGGACACAACAACTGGAAGTTCAAGTGGCTGACTTTGCCAGCATTAAGGTTATTTTCATGGTCTCAGTGAACTGTATATAAAAAGTGTACAGGAGGTGAGGTTTGTGGACAGTGTGTACTGCTAGCTGTGGTTGTAAGGGGGGTGGTTTAATCAAGAGTTTGAGTGAGGAATGAAGAGACGTTGAAACTTCCGTCCATCAGTAAATTCTATTTGCTTTAAAAAAAAAAAAAAAAAAAACACGTTTTCTAACAAGAGTAGGCAATTCAGCCTTTCAGTGCTCTTCCAGATCCTAGCTGGTTGATCCCAATGATCCCAAGAACCCAATGATTCAACAACATTGCTTGGTAACCTTTTCCAAAAGAATGCCTTACGTTTGTCTCCACTTAATTTCCAAATATGTCCTATGGGCCACGCTTCTTCTGTGCTGGGCTTAGCGTAGGGGTAACTTTGTCAACCTCTGATTTGTAATACTACAATCAAGTCACCCCTAGTTCTTTGTTTTAGCTAAATATATAAATGCCCCTCAACTTTCATTGGTCATTCTGGAAGGAAAGCAACATGTAGTAATTTAAAGTGATAAAAGCACAATTGATCAGTTTCTATAGTAATAAAACCCTGATTATTTAGCATAACCTTGTTACCTTCGTTACCTTCGTAACCTTTCGGTCAACTACCAGCCGCAATGCCCTCGAATCAGGGTTCTGGAGAACTGGAGAGGAAAGGACAACACAGACTAACAGCTTTTATAGTCAACTCACATCTACTTTAACCCCGCCATTTTGGACAGCTATAGAAATGACACCTGCTATTAAGATACTATGAAATGAATTACTGAGTACTGTACCAAATACTATTACTGTTTAAAACTGCATAATGTGGACTGAAATCAGTGAAATGTTCTGGTGTTATTGCATTCCATTTGCATGGCTGTACAAAGAGCCTCCACCAGCCAAATATATTTGATCTGTATTGATTTTTCACAGCAGTAAGTAGACCAACTTACTGATTAACTATAGCCAATTTTAAGGGAGGCCATTTTGACCGCAATATTTATCCTAAGGAAATGTGTCCTGATTGTATCTGTCTGTCAGCCACACTCTACATGGTGAACATGATACCTGCTTTGATTTTTCAGATTGCATTTGGCTAAATTCAGATTTTTTTTAATTCTTTCACTTACTCTGTGATTTGCCAATTATGAGGCCCCTCTGTGCTGTAAGTATTGTGCAATAGTTTAGCATATAATACAATAACATAAATCTGTAATAGTTTAGTATATAAGATGTAACACCTGTAAGATAGCCCTGACTACGCCACCGAGTTAATTGCACCCTCAGAATTAAAGTTCTTTTTTTTTTCGGAGGGCAAATCAGGGAAGAGCGCAACCAGGACACAATTGTTGTCAATTAAAATAATGTTTTATTGCACAGAATTAAGAATTAGCCACAGATCATTACAATAGCACGTGAATGCTTTGTACAAAAAAACAAAAAACAAGGGTTTTGTTTAAAATCACAATAAAAAATCGAAGCATAAAACAACGGTTTAAAACAAACACAAAACACAAAACGCCAGTGAGTGCAGAGGAGGGACATCGATAAACATTATTCCCAACAACATCATCGTTGTCATCATCATCACAGCAGCAGCAACAAGTACTAGGTTTACCATTTATTTTTGTTTTCATTCCGTCTCAGGTCCCCTCTCCTACACGCACAAACAAAGACAGACAGACAGGCAGGCAGGCAGGCAGGCAGGCAGGCAGGCAGGCAGGCAGACAGACAGACAGACAGACAGACAGACAAGACAAGACAAACGGTGGATGGCCATCCTGGAAAACTAAAATCAAGGGGTATTTATAGTCAGGTGCGTATTTTCAATTGCCGGCTCATTAATTAATTAGCTGAGTGGAGAAGGAACAATAAAGTGCTATAAAATCAATGAAAAAGTGCCTGATCACAGAAAACATGCACAAATCAAAATATACAAATAATAACTAAAAAGTGCAAAATAAAAATGTGAAATAACGGGTCATTTCGACCCCGTTACATAATACAATAAGATACATCTGCAATCGTTTAGTATAATACAATAAGATATAAATCTGTCACACTGTCCCGGGTCAAAGCTGTGTCCAATTCTGGTCACCACAGTATCAGTAGGGACATAAGAACATAAGAAAATTTACAAACGAGAGGAGGCCATTCGGCCCATCTTGCTCGTTTGGTTGTTAGTAGCTTATTGATCCCAGAATCTCATCAAGCAGCTTCTTGAAGGATCCTAGGGTGTCAGCTTCAACAACATTACTGGGGAGTTGGTTCCAGACCCTCACAATTCTCTGTGTAAAAAAGTGCCTCCTATTTTATGTTCTGAATGCCCCTTTATCTAATCTCCATTTGTGACCCCTAGTCCTTGTTTATTTTTTCAGGTCAAAAAAGTCCCCTGGGTCGACATTGTCTATACCTTTTAGGATTTTGAATGTCTGAATCAGATCACCGCGTAGTCTTCTTTGTTCAAGACTGAATAGATTCAATTCTTTTGGCCTGTCTGCATACGACATGCCTTTTAAACCCGGGATAATTCTGGTTGCTCTTCTTTGCATTCTTTCTAGAGCAGCAATATCCTTTTTGTAACGAGGTGACCAGAACTGAACACAATATTCTAGGTGAGGTCTTACTAATGCATTGTAAAGTTTTAACATTACTTCCCTTGATTTAAATTCAACACTTCTCACAATATATCCATCTGGCCTTTTTTATAGCTTCCCCACATTGTCTAGATGAAGACATTTCTGAGTCAACATAAACTCCTAGGTCTTTTTCATAGATACCTTCTTCAATTTCAGTATCTCCCATATGATATTTATAATGCACATTTTTATTGCCTGCGTGCAATACTTTACACTTTTCTCTATTAAATGTCATTTGCCACGTGTCTGCCCAGTTCTGAATGCTGTCTAGATCATTTTGAATGACCTTTGCTGCTGCAACAGTGTTTGCCACTCCTCCTATTTTTGTGTCGTCTGCAAATTTAACAAGTTTGCTTACTATTCCAGAATCTAAATCATTAATGACATAGAGGCTGGAGAGAGTCCAGCGAAGAGCAACCAGGCTAATCTCAGGGCTTAAAGGAATGAACTACGAAGAGAGACTGAAAGAACAGAATCTATTTAGCCTAGAATAAAGAAGAATTAGAGAGAACAGGATTGAAGTATTTAAAATCTTAAAAGGAGTTGATATAAATACCCAAACCAATACTTTAAGCGCAGCAGAGAAACTAGGACCACAGCACAGAGTTTAAACTAAGTGGAGTGGACAGAGGGTAGAGGACACTTCTTCACACAGTGGTAAGGGTACAGAATGGGTTATCTAGTCATGTGGTTGAGGCTGAATCACTTGGATCCTTTAAGACCCAACTTTACAAAGTTGTACATTTTCTTATGTTCTTATGTAACAAACCAGCTAGTGACAAAGATCATGCTGGGTTCTACTCACTGAGTCCAAACAGTGGCTAATCAAATACTCCTGTCACTGAGACCATTAAAAGGGACTCGCTTGTACTGTTAGATGTTTGAGCTGAATTACCTCGACTCACAAAGAGCATGACGGTCAATTTTTTTATCAACCCGCTACAGCAGCGGTCTCCAACCCTGGTCCTGGAGAGCTAATGGGTCTTCTGGTTTCCGCTTCAACTGAGCTCTCAGTTACTTAATTGCACCAATTATTGTCTTAATTAGTCAAGCTTAACAGGTGTTCCAGATCTTTAGCCACTGATGATGTAAAGGGGCATATAACAGGAAATACAGGTTTGAAACCCTAATGAAAGGCAATGCATTCCACTCATTGTAATAGATTAGTATTATATTGGTATCTCGACTGTATGTATCAAACTTTTCTGTATGGAAAGTGTAATCCCTAAGAAATCCCAGAGATCCTCAGCTTTGTCAAAGATTGATTTAGAGGAATTATAACAATTAGAAATAACTTATCAGCAAACACAGCCTAGTTCAGTTCTGCCAAAAGATGTGTTGATCATTGAGCCACCAATACTGACTGATGACCTCTCTCTACTTACTGTAGGGCTGGCCAAGAAGGTAACATGAAGGGAAGCATAGCAAAGAGTAATAAAGCACAGTGAAAGTAAGGTAGCCCAGAGAGGTGTGGTAGAGTATATAAAAAAAAAAAAACATGGCAAACCACTGTAAACTATAATAAATGCATAGTATAACCATGGGAAAAGCATGGGGAAATGATACTGCAGTCATCTTTTTTAAGAGTAGGAGAATACAGAATGCAGGCTCAAACAATAAATGAAAATGGAAAATGCTGTTGCCAACACAATTGAAAGGGTGAGATAGCATTCGCTGGGGTACTCTCCCTGCGGGCAACACTAGTCTAGCTACAACAGTAAGACACACACACTTAGATTTGGGAGAAGGTTTGATCTACAGTCTCACCCTACTGTAACACAGAAAATTTGTGTTACATTGTGTTTACAATGTGGTATCTACATCCAGGGCGGGCCTTAGGTTGTGATGATCTGTACTTTAGAGTACTGTAATCTGTCACAAGTGTTATTTAATCTGTAGTATTTTGTATTTAATTATATCCTGATGTAACTATCACTGACACTGTTATCTGCTCCATTACTGAATCGTATTTTGTCATACTTGTACTTGCTAGAACCAAAGTCATTGTATTTTATCTTGCTCTTAATTGTATTAATACTTGTACTGTGATTTTTGAAACATATTTTGTTTACGACTGAAAGTCGCCCTGGATAAGGACGTCTGCTAAGAAATAAATAATAATAATAATTAAGTGCGGGGTCCAGAACATTATTATTATTTATTTCTTAGCAGACGCCTTTATCCAGGGCGACTTACAATCATTACAAGATATCACATTATTTTTACATACAATTACCCATTTATACAGTTGGGTTTTTACTGGAGCAATCTAGATAAAGTACCTTGCTCAAGGGTACAGCAGCAGTGTCCCCCACCCAGGATTGAACCCTCGACCCTCCGGTCTAGAGTCCTAACCACTACTCCAAACTGCTGCCCTCAAATTAATTCTACAGGAGCAACCGTGTCTTAAAGCTAGTATATAGGTGCATCATGTAATCATATGCACCTACATATACTAACGTTAAGTTATGGTAAATAATATTCATGATATTAAAATGTTAATGAATACTTTGTTTGTTAGACTTTATCATTTTATATTATTCACAACTTCAAAGCACTCCAATTCCAGTCTACTTCAAACATATCACATATTTTTTTTCTAAAATGACCATGCCCCAATAGACCCAATAGAAAAATAGAAAAATAAAATTTATTATTATTATTATTATTTGTTTATTTAGCAAACGCCTTTATTCAAGGCAACTTACAGAGACTAGAGTGTGTGAACTATGCATCAGCTGCAGAGTCACTTACAACAACGTCTCACCTGAAAAACGGAGCACAAGGAGATTAAGTGACTTGCTCAGGGTCACACAGTGAGCCAGTGAACTGAGACAGGATTTAAACCGGTGACCTCCTGGTTACAAGCCCTTTTTTTTAACCACTGGTGACAGGTCGGTTGGAAGAATAACCAGGCTGAAATAAATAAATAAATAAATACATTAATAAATAAATATGAAAAATACTAAACAAAATCCCTAAATCCCTCTTTGACACGTGATACTCTGTTTGCAATGCCACCTTTTACAAACCATTGTTAACAAATGAACCCCTGGGCATTATCATATTCTTTTTTTCATTTTACGTTCTAAATTACTTAAGAATATAAATTACAAAGATATTTTCCTAGCGTTAGCGTCAGCAAAGTCCTTATTCAATTCTGTGTATTCTAAATTCTTGGCAACTTCGCTCTCATTTGACAGTATGGACAAATTTTTTTTTTAGTCATCTTTAAGAGAAAACACGTCTTGATGAATTTCAGCCTGGAAAAGCTGCTCTCCCCAGAAGCAACCATCACTGAAGTGATCTGTCGGCTCATCTGTTTCCATGCATGTGCTGCAGCATTTTCACAGGACTCATACCTGCGAGGGGCCGACATGATGAGCTGCAGCTACAGCATCAGGGGTGCAAATCATGTAGAAAATTGGTGCTAAACTGTTTTGAAAGTTTAGCACCAGAGAGTCTACTTAGAACATAAGAAGAACATAAGAAAGTTTACAAACGAGAGGAGGCCATTCAGCCCATCTTGCTCCTTTGGTTGTTAGTAGCTTATTGATCCCAGCATCTCATCAAGCAGCTTCTTGAAGGATCCCAGGGTGTCAGCTTCAACAACATTACTAGGGAGTTGGTTCCAGACCCTCACAATTCTCTGTGTAAAAAAGTGCCTCCTATTTTCTGTTCTGAATGCCCATTTGTGACCCCTGGTCCTTGTTTCTTTTTTCAGGTCAAAAAAGTCCGCTGGGTCGACATTGTCTATACATTTTAGGATTTTGAATGCTTGAATCAGATCGCCGCGTAGTCTTCTTTGTTCAAGACTGAATAGATTCAATTCTTTTAGCCTGTCTACTGGTGCTAAATGATCAAACCCCAACACCCCCCCTCCTTCAATCATTTTTAGTGTTTTCTGTTACAGTAAATATTTAACAAAATGTACCCCATATCTAATCACACCCATATTTGTAATATTTTGTAAAAAGGAAATTCTGCCACATCTCTCAAATCCATGGCAAGACTCATAGCAGCCTGTAATATTATTACATTTTTTTCTTAGAAGAAAAATTATTTGTAAACAAACATGTACTTAAAAAGAGTGTAGTTTAATTGTCGTTATTATTATTATATTATTCCATTCAGAAATCATTTACTGGGTACAAAAAAAAATCTAATTCTGTTTTCTCATACTGCTCCTGTTTCTGTTAGCTGCTATTGGCCACCATTAACGTCAGTATATTCCCTGGATGTTGATTGGCCGAGCTTTCATTCTGATCAGATTTCATTTTGGCATGAGTCACAAGTCTCCGCCCATATCGCTTTGTGTCAGTGCTCATTCGTTCATCAACGAGAGAAGACTTTAGCAGTGCAACATGAAAACAGCGGTATGGAGTAATTGTCATTATTATGAAATAATAATTATTTTCTTTAGTGTGGCGGAGAAACTGTCTGAAATATTCGAAATTAACATTGCTGCACATGAATTTGAAAGCAAAAATCCACATCAGTGTTCGCCATAAATTACATAGTTGATAAATATTAGAAATAATTATCATAACACGTTTGGCCTTGTACCGATTTACCACATTGCCAGAATTAGCGTGTATTTTGTAAAATGGAAAGTGATGTGCGGGACAATAGGGATTAACAATAACATAAAAAAACAGGATCAAAGTGCAGCTTCAGATTTGGTAAGCGAGTCAGAATCGGGATACAGATGAAGGTGTGCTTCATGCTTTTCAAACACTGGCCCAACTTGCAAGGTACATGTTATGCATAGTGATCAACATTTTGTTTTGTTGTAATCCTAATATTTTCTGTTATGAGGACTGTAATAAACAAAAACAAAAATGGCTAGGTGTTTTTTCTCTGCAAAATGCCCCCTTTTCTAAAACATTTTGAAGAGTTTATTTAAGTTAAATGTGAGTTTTCACTTGCATGCACACCTAAAAAAAAAGGCAGATTGTGACAGTCTGGCTCGCAGTGGTGACGTCACAGACCAGGAAGTACAGAAACCAAAACAATGGATGGGCGGGTGAAGCTGAGTGCAACGGCACTCAGCGTATTTATTAATAAACAAAACAAAAATAAAAGATTTAAACAAACCACAAAACAAAAAGGCGCGTTGGCCAAACAAATAAACAGCAACAAGTATATTTTTTAAATATAGCAATTGTTCTTTTTCCTCGCTCTTTCTCTCCGCTCTCCCGTACTCTCCTCTCTATACTCAACCAACGCAGAACGGACAGCTGCAGGTTCTTATACTCTGGCCGAGGGGTTAACTAGCTGTTAATTATCTTATTACCCCTCGGCCACAGTCTGCACGCGTTTGGTAAGGATGCATGACTGTCAGCTAGTTAAATAATCAGTAGCTGATCAGTCATGCATCCTCATGAGGGGGGGGGAGGTCAGGAGCATGATGCATCCTCATGCATCATGCTCCTGACCTCCCCCCCCTTTTCCGTGGCCGGCAGCTCTCCTTCATGGGGCTCCAGCCACAGTATTTCCTGCCGCGAAAGTGCGGCTGGGGGAGCTGGTCTCCTGACCTCCCCCCCCTTTTCTGTGGCCGGCAGCTCCCCTTCATGGGGCTCCAGCCACAGTATTTCCTGCCGCATGGCAGGACTGGTAGCGACCCCAGGCAAAACAGGACCCTCGGAAGGCGATGGCAGCAGCTGCAGACCCTTGGCAGGCGACGGCAGCAGCAGCGGACCCTCGGGAGGCGACGGCAGCAGCAGCAGTAGCGGACCCTCCGGAGGCGAACTCGGGAAGGGAGCCCCTGGCCATGGAGGCGGCAGCGGGAGCTCCACTTCTCCCTCGTACCCTATAACTGGTGGCTCTCCAGGCAATGCGGAGCAACAGGCAGCTCCAGGTGATGCGGAGCAACAGGCAGCCCCAGGCGATGCGGAGCAACAGGCAGCCCCAGGCGATGCGGAGCAACAGGCAGCCCCAGGCGATGCGGAGCAACAGGCAGCCCCAGGCGATGCGGAGCAACAGGCAGCCCCAGGCGATGCGAGACAGGCCTTCTTGGGCGATGCGAGACAGGCCTTCTTGGGCGATGCGAGACAGGCCTTCTTGGGCGAAGCGAGGCAGGCATCCTTGGACGGCGAGGCAGGCATCCTTGGGCGAAGCGAGGCAGGCATCCTTGGGTGGTGCGAGGCAGGGCAGGAGCAGTCCTTCCCATGATGGTGGATGTGGAACCAGCAGGTATTCACCCTCTGCTGGTGGAGGTGGAGACGGAACCAGCAGGTATTCACCCTCTGCTGGTGGAGGTGGGAGGGGCAAGCAATCCTCCCACAGCGGTTGAGGCGGAACCAGCAGGAATTCACCCTCTGCTGGTGGAGCTGGGAGCAGTAAACAGTCCTCCCACGGCGCTTGAGACGGAACCAGCAGGTATTCACCCTCTGCTGGTGGAGGTGGGAGGGGCAAGCAGTCCTCCCACGGCGGTTGAGGCAGAACCAGCAGGCATTCACCCTCTGCTGGTGGAGCTGGGAGCGGTAAGCTGTCCTCCCACGGCGCTGGAGACATAACCAGCAGGTATTCACCCTCTGCTGGTGGAGGTGGCGGAGGCAGAGGCAGCTCCTGCTGCTCTGCCCCTAGCGGTGGTGGAGACAGAGGCAGCTCCTGCTGCTCTGCTCCTGGTGGTAAAAGCGGTGGAGGTGGCGGAGGCAGAGGCAGCTCCTGCTGCTCTGCTCCTGGTGGTGGAAGCGGTGGAGGCAGAGGCAGCTCCCGCTGCTCTGCTCCTGGAGGCCTAGGTTCTGGACCTATGGGCTCCCCCGTTCTGGGCGCTGGATGCACGGGCTCCCCCCTTCTGGGCGCTGGATGCACGGGCTCCCCTTCTGGCGCTGGATGCACGGGCTCCCCTTCTGGGCGCTGGATGCACGGGCTCCCCCTTCTGGGCGCTGGATGCACGTGCTCCCCTTCTGGGCGCTGGATGCACGCGCTCCCCTTCTGGGCGCTGGATGCACGGGCTCCCCTTCTGGGCGCTGGATGCTCGCGCTCCCCTTCTGGGCTGGATGCTCGCTCCCCCTTCTGGCGCTGGATGCTCGCTCCCCCTTCTGGGCGCTGGATGCTCGCGCCCCCCTTCTGGGCTTAGTTCCTCCTCTTCATAATAGCGGAAGGGACAGTTGGCAAATCGATGCTTCTGGTCGCAGAGGGGGCACAACTCCGATGGCTGGCTATATCTCCCTGGGTTTCTGGCCATTAGGAGACACTCCTCCTCCCTGTCCTTCACCTCTCGGTCTTCCTTCCATCCCATTTTTTTTTTTTCTTCCCTTCACAAAAAACAGTTTTTGAAAAAAAAAAAAAACGTCCTTTTTCTTTCCTGGTCCGGCTGTTGGAGGCGTTGTTTTGTCCCATGCAGGACACCATATGTGACAGTCTGGCTCGCAGTGGTGACGTCACGGACCAGGAAGTACAGAAACCAAAACAATGGATGGGCGGGTGAAGCTGAGTGCAATGGCACTCAGCGTATTTATTAATAAACAAAACAAAAATAAAAGATTTAAACAAACCACAAAACAAAAAGGCGCGTTGGCCAAACAAATAAACAGCAACAAGTATATTTTTTAAATATAGCAATTGTTCTTTTTCCTCGCTCTTTCTCTCCGCTCTCCGTACTCTCCTCTCTATACTCAACCAACGCAGAACGGACAGCTGCAGGTTCTTATACTCTGGCCGAGGGGTTAACTAGCTGTTAATTATCTTATTACCCTCGGCCACAGTCTGCATCGTTTGGTAAGGATGCATGACTGTCAGCTAGTTAAATAATCAGTAGCTGGTCAGTCATGCATCCTCACAGGGTTTTTAAATATAAATAATAAAGACGCGCGCTTTTATCCGCCAAAAACAAAAATACAAATAATAATAAATAGGGCGGACACTACCACACAGATGTAAACTACAGTAATGATATTACTTTATGAAAATGTGTTTTTTGCCACGTTGTTTCTTGTGCAGAAACCGCAATACCAGGGATAAAATAAAAGTAAAAGTCTGCTCTTATACTGTTTCTGCCTGAAAAATCTTTTTCTGGAATAGATCATGGTAATTAATCTACACAGAAACACAACAGAGAAGCACACAGAACATATTATTGTAAGATAAGTAATAAGTACAAAATAAATAAAAGAAAGAGGGATATATGTTCTAATTGTTATTTATTTCTTAGCAGATGCCCTTATCCAGGGCGACTTACAATTGTTACAAGATACCACATTAAACCGATATCACATTATTTTTTTTTACATATAATTACCCATTTATACAGTTGGTTTTTTACTGGAGCAATCAAGGTAAAGTACCTTGCTCAAGGGTACAGCAGCAGTGTCCCCCCCACCTGGGATTAAACCCACAACCCTCTGGTCAAGAGTCCAGAGCCCTAACCACTACTCCACACTGCTGCCCTAATCCAAGACTATTATTGTAGCATGGCCAGGTCCTGTTGTAGGTGAGTACCCAGGGTCTCAAAAGCATGGAGATGATTTCAGAGAATACTATGGAGATTAAAATGGCCAAGTACATCATTAGTAGAAGTAGTGCCTGTTACATAATACATGTGAGGGGTATTTTAGCCCCTATTGTGCATTGTTTGACTTAGACCCTTTTGTATCATTTTTTCATTGCACAGTTGTTTTTGTTATACCATTTTTTATTATATCATCCTTTTTAGGATATCTTGAAACAAAACTCCCTCTCTACAGCAGTTACTGCAAAGTGTAATATTTCTTAATGCTGGTCATTTAAGGTTTAACTTAAGCATTATATTACAGTACATGACTGAGTGATACAAGCAGAGGGTACAATGCTTTCAGTATTTTCAGCTTCTTTGTTTATGGTGAATTGGTTATAATTGATCAGTTGTTTTTAAGGCTTATTTTGTATTTATAAATGTATCTGTTATGAATGTTGTTCTGTAGTTTAAGGGTTAACTGTTACACTTAGCTGATGCAATCACCGTCTGCACATACAGAGCATGTGCAAGAGTAAGAAACAGAGAGTTTCCTGTTTAAGTGTATTCACGACGACTGTAATAACAGAGGTATTTTGGTTCCTACTTTAGCCAGGATTGACATTTATCTTCCTATAAACTCTTATCTCACTTGCTTGTGTATGGGCCAGATAACACACTATGAATATTTTAAATGTCAGTATTGTCATGTATAGGATCCATGTTCTATTAGTCAGTGTAAGATATACAATTCAATAGATTTCAGATTTAAATAGAAATTGCAATAAACATTAACTGGATTACATTGAATCAATGGCTTTACCTGCCAAAAAAAAAACAAAAAAAAAACATCTCACCTTTTTGGCATGCTATTTTGATAATACCTTTCAGTTGTACCACTAATTATCTCGTGAACATATGGTATGGCTATTGAACTTGTTTCTGGCTTTTTAGCATGAGAAGGTGATTTACACCCATGTTTAGCAGTACCATGCTTTGGGTGCACATTTGCTTTAGTGTAAGGAGTGTGCACAGTATGTGCATGCTACGTCACCTTCTCATGACAATGAAGAGAGAATCTGGAGTTTCTTGACTGCATGTAAACCAAGTCAGTGCGAGTTGTTATTAAACAAGGGGTAGGTACGTATCACCCGAATCTGAAAATGAGCCAAAATCAAAAAATGAGGGAAATTTTAAACAAACTGAAAATGAAATGGAAAGATTGGTCTCCAGTGTAATTTAGTGACCTGATTTACTTCCCAGCCGTTTACCTATAGATAGTTGTCAATTACCCAATCCACAGTCCTTAAATAATTCTCGATCAAGAGAGAAATTGTTGTTAAGCGCCTTAGAAGAAGCGGATGTTCAGGTCTACTTGCCTGCATTGGATAAGTTTAGTCCAACATGCTACTATTTCTTAAAGCATCTCTGTGAAAAGAATATGTGAATATATTGTATATTTACAAGTTCTTAAACTTGAATACCTGCTGTAACACCAAGATCGCTACAATATAAACAACAGAAAACACCATCACACTATGAAGGATTAATTTCTTCAACACATGCTCTGAAGGTCATGATGGTATTTTAATGAAATTACTGAAATTGAAGAAGGAATCTATGAAAAAGACCAAGGAGTTTATGTTGACTCAGAAATGGCTTCATCTAGACAATGTGGGGAAGCTATAAAAAAGACCAACAAGATGCTCGGATATATTGTGAAAATTTTCGGGGCTCCCGAGTGGCGCATCCGGTGAAGGCGCTCCACATGGAGTGCAGGATGCGCGCTGTAGTCTGGATGTCGCGAGTTCGAGTCCAGGCTATTTCTTTGCCGACCGAGGACAGGAGCGCGTCCGGGGCGGCGCTCAATTGGCCAAGCACCGCCCGGGGGGAGGGAGGGTTAGGTCGGCCAGGGTGTCCTCGGCTCACCGCGCACCAGCGACCCCTGTAGTCTGGCCGGGCGCCAGCGGGCTTGCCTGTAAGCTGCCCGAGAGCTGCGTTGTCCTCCGAGGCTGTAGCTCTTGGGTGGCTTGATGGTGAGTACGCAGTGTGAAAAAAAGCAGTCGGCTGTCGGCACACGCTTCGGAGGACAGCGTGTGTTCGTCTTCGCCCTCCCGAGTCAGCGCAGGGGTGGTAGCGATGAGCTGAGCATAATAAAATAATTGGCAACGACTAAATTAAAATAAAAAAATAAATAAAAATATTGTGAAAAGTGTTGAATTTAAATCAAGGGAAGTAATGTTAAAACTTTACAATGCATTACTAAGACCTCATCTAGAATATTGTGTTCAGTTCTGGTCGCCTTGTTACAAAAAGGATATTGCTGCTCTAGAAAGAGTGCAAAGAAGAGCGACCAGAATTATCCCGGGTTTAAAAGGCACGTCGTATGCAGACAGGCTAAAAGAATTGAATCTATTCAGTCTTGAACAAAGAAGACTACACGGCAATCTGATTCAAACATTCAAAATCCTAAAAGGTATAGACAATGTCGACCCAGGGGACTTCTTTGACCTGAAAAAGGAAACAAGGACCAGGGGTCACAAATGGAGATTAGATAAGGGGCATTCAGAACAGAAAATAGGAGGCACTTTTTTTACACAGAGAATTGTGAGGGTCTGGAACCAACTCCCCAGTAATGTTGTTGAAGCTGACACCCTGGGTTCCTTCAAGAAGCTGCTTGATGAGATTCTGGGATCAATAAGCTAGTAACAACCAAGCAAGCAAAATGGGCTGAATGGCCTCCTCTCGTTTGTAAACTTTCTTTTGTTCTTATGTTCTTAATAAAATGAGTTCTTGTTTAAACAGCATTTCGTGTTGAGTTAAGAGGCTGTGTGGTCCAGTGGTTAAAGAAAACGGCTTGTAACCAACAGGTCCCCGGTTCAAATCCCACCTCAGCCACTTACTCATTGTGTGACCCTGAGCAAGTCACTTAACCTCCTTGTGCTCCGTCTTTCGGGTGAGACGTAATTGTAAGTGACTCTGCAGCTGATGCATAGTTCACACACCCTAGTCTCTGTAAGTAGTCTTAGATAAAGGCGTCTGCTAAATAAACAAATAATAATAATATCTAAAAGTTCTGTATGCAATAACCGGTGATGAGGATGAAACTGTGACCTTCCCGTTGTTTTAAAAGAAAAAAAAATTGAAGATTTTCGATACGAAGAAACAAGGGAAGCAGCTGCTGGTTCACCTCATTAGACGGGAAGGAGAGTTAAGAAGATGTTAAGAAGTCCCTCACTTTAAGCAACAGTGAATACTGAAAAGATGTGATATTAAGAGATATTAAAGTGCGCTACAACCGCATTTATCTGTAAATGAGGAATATCAAACAAACGTGTAACAGCACAATGGCAGGTTACATTGGAAGAACAGAGCCATTTGACAGTAGTGTAGAGAACTGGACAACATATGTAGAAAGGCTTGAGCAGTATTTTGAAGTAAACAAGATACCTGCTGAAAAAAGACGGCTCTGTTAAGTTTAATCAGAGGAAAAATGTACAGCTTGCTTTGCAATTTAACAACACCAGATAAGCCTGCTACCAAGACTTTTCAAGACTTAGTAAACATTTTGCGTGATCATTTCTCACCCCAACCTCTGGTCATTGCAGAACGGTTCCACTTTCACAAAAGGAATCAACAAGATGGAGAATCAGTTGCAACCTATATAGCAGAGCTTAAAAAATTAGCTGAACACTGCAAGTTTGGGGATGTGTTGCAGACACCCTAAGAGACTGCTTGGTCTGTGGGCTCAAAAATGAGGCAATTCAAAAGCGCCTGCTGACTGAAGCAGACCTTACCTTCCAATGGGCAGTAGAAATTGCTGTTTCAATGGAGACCGTGGCCAGAGATGCAGTTGAGCTCCAAGCAACTCATCACATAGCAGCAGCAATACATAAACTACAGGCTACACCCCAATACCAAAGTAAAATTACCCCACTCAGTTGTTATCACTGTGGTAAAAATGACCATCCAGCAAATACCTGTTGTTTTCAGAATGAGTACTACAGTCAATGCGGAACGCAAGGACATACTCAAGCAGTATGTCTTGAAATTCCAAAGAAACAAATGACACAAAGGTCAAAGGTAAAAGGGTTCAGAATGGTACACGCTGTACACGAGAACAGTGATAACAGTGACAGCGACTTGGGAGATGTGAACTTGAATGCCTGGCCAATACAGCTCGACTAGCCATCTGGATCACCCCCCATGTTGAAGGGCAACAACTGAAGATGGAGCTGGATACAGGTTCGGCTGTGCCAGTAATAGCTAAAAAGGACTTCAGTGAGTATTTCAAGGGACTCAAGCTTCAAGAAACCGGCATCCTCTTGAAAACATATACAGGAGAGAAAATCAGACCAATAGGAGTTTTAAAAGTACATGTAGATTACAATGGCCAAAAGCACAACCTTCACTTATATGTGATTGAAAAGGGTGGACTCGCATTATTTGGTCATGAATGGCTAAATAAGATGCAGCTGGACTGGGCCTCAGTTAAGGCCCTGCATGCCTACTACACACAATCAGCTGAAAACACACAGCTGAAGCTTCAAAAGGTGCTAGCCGAGGCATCAGCGGTGTTCAAAGATGGCATTGGCATGCTCAAAGACATAAAGGCCAAGATTGTCTTAACAGAAGGAGCATCTCTCCATTTCCAGAGGGCACATCAAGTACCTTATGCCACCAGAGAGAAGGTAGATGAGGAGTTGGATCATTTTGAGCAACTGGGTATTTTGAACAAGGTCAACTGGAGTGAATGGGCAACCCCAATAGTGTCGGTTGTAAAGAAAAATGGTTCCGTTAGGGTGTGCGGTGACTTCAAGGTAACTATCAACCCAGTTCTTCAAACTGACCAGTACCCACTTCCTCACATCGAGGATATTTTTCAGTCATTGTCAGGAGGCAAATGCCTCAGTAAACTAGACCTCGCGCAAGCATACCTCCAAATGGAAGTAGAGGAGGAATCTAAAAAGTTCTCACTATTAATACACATTGTGGTCTTCTGCAGTACAATCGGCTTGTCTATGGTGTGGATTGAGATCCAGCTTTGTGGCAGCATGCAATGGATCAAGTGTTCCAAGGAATACCTGGTTGCAGATGTTACCTTGATGATATCATTGTTACTGTAGTCAATGATGAAGACCACCTGAGAAACCTGAAACACGTACTCCAGACACGAGAGGTGTATGGGTTGAGGGTGAACCGCAGTAAGTGTGAATTTTTCAAAGTCTCATTTACATATTGAGGGCATGTCATTGATGCTGATGGACTTCACAAATCTCCAGATAAGGTAGAGTGAGTTCTGAAAGCACCGCATCCATTAAATGTGTCCCAGCTCAGATCATTTATTGGACTGGTAAATTACAACCACAAATTTCTACCCAATTTGTCAACTACTCTGTACCCACTAAACCAGCTGTTACAAAAAGAAAGAAAGAAATGCATCTAAAAAAGCAAAGCAGGCAGTTACCTCGGAACAAGTGTTGACAAATGTGGAAAGTGGTTAACAGTGTGCAGAGGTGATCAATAAACAGACAGACAACGACAATCCAGGTGCAATGGTGTTTTATTTTGTATTCCAAAGTCTGATGACAAACAGCAGTAAAGAATAAACAATGAGAACAGGCAATACAGCAGTGTGTATTGCTGTGTTTTAATCCATGGGTTGGTCCCGAAATAATAAACAGTCCCGTTCCTAAACACCCACACGTAACACAAAACACAAACACAAGTCCACAGTGAATGATTTAGTGCTCGTGGTGTAATTACAGTTTATTGTGAACAAAGGTGTAGTGTTGTCCAGGTTTGTGCTGGCCTTAAGCAATAGCTCCTGGATGGTGTTTAGCCATCTAATAAATCACAAACAAGCACAGTATTAGACACGACAAATACAAAACAAACACTCACAATTTCACAAGACGTTTTCCTTTTGGTCAGCATTAACCATAGCAAAGGAACAGATCACTTTGTTCTGTCCCCTTTTGTAACATTAATCATGACCCCTTGGTTAACGAGTGCAACAGCTCCTCCAATCCACGGCTGCCACATCGTTTCCCTTCCGGGTCGATGATTTAGTGTATCGGAGCTCTGCCCCCTTTCTAGATGACCAACTTCCGCCTAACCCTGGGAATGAATTGTCTGGCCATCCAGTCCAGGGCACTCTGTTCCCTTTACACAGTCCCCTCACAAGTCCGGAGGGAGATGTATCACCAAGAATCATTTTGTCTCTGTCACAACGTACTACAATCCAGCATTAGAAATACGCCTTGCATGCAATGCCTCACCATATGGCATTGGGGCAGTAATCTCCCATGTAATGCCAGACGACTGTGAAAAACCAATAGCGTTTGCCTCCAGATCACTCTCTCCCGCTGAATGAAACTATGCGCAGATTGACAGAGAGGCAGTAAGTTTAGTCTGGAGAGTTAAGAAGTTTGGACAGTATCTCTATGGCAGGAAATTCATGCTTCTGACTGATCACAAACCACTTGTTTCAATCTTCAACCCGCAAAAGGGGATCCCTGAAATGGCAGCTGTACACATCCAGAGACGGGCATTGTTTTTAGGTGCACATACCTACGATGTACATTACAAAGGCACCAAACAACATGTCAATGCTGATGGACTATCACACTTTCCTTTGGAACAGCCCCATGCTAAACAGCAAAAGGAATCAACGGCTGTAGATGTGTTTAATATGTCTCAGATCAGCCTGCAGTGACATGTGCAGCACTGAAAAGAGAAACTGCAAAGGATCCCGTCCTGGCTGAAGTTTCTGAGTATACGATGAATGGGTGGATTTCACAACAGAAACAAAGCCTGACTCCCTTTTACTCCAGGAAAGATCAAATCACAGTGCACCACGGACGTCTCATGTGAGAAAGTCAGGTGATTGTTCCATCTAAGTTACGTGTGCAAATTCTTGAAGAGTTGCACACAGGACACCTGGGAGTGGTGAAGATTAAGGCTCTGGGCAGAGGATATGTGTGGTCGCCTGGCATTTATAATCAAATTTAGCAACTTCCTAAAGACTGTTCTGGATGCCAGCATGTCTATGCCAAGTCTGGCTCCACTCCACTCGTGGGACTGGCCCACTGCCCCATGGCAGAGGATCCATATCGACTTTGCGGGACCGTTCCAGGGGGGTATGTTTCTTGTGGTAGTGGACGGTAATACGAAATGGCCAGAAGTTGTCATAATGCCTACAGCCACATCCGCAAAGACCATAGAAGTGTTGAGGGACCTGTTTCCTCGCACAGGTCTGCCAACTCAGATTGTGAGTGACAATGGCCCACAATTTCCAAGATTTTGTCAAGAGCAATGGCATCAAGCACGTTACTTCAGCACCATATCACCCAGCCACCAGTGGTCTATCCGAACGTTTCGTGCAGACACTGAAACAAGCATAACAAGCAGCCCTGCAATACAAGCTTTCCAACTTTCTGCTTGCTTACAGAAATGCAGTACACTCAACAACTAAACAGAGTCCAGCTAGCTTGTTTTTAGGAAGAAATTTAAGATGTAGACTGGACCTCTTGAATCCTGATCTTCGACAGCATGTGACTGACAAACAGACCGATCAGAGCAAGCTCTGATGCAAATCAGAAATCTGAGAGTTGCAGGATGGACAAGCAGTCTGGACTCGTGATTACAGAGGGAAAGGATCCCATGCACCATCAAGTCTCGACTCGGACAACTGATGTATGAAGTTGAAATAGCACCTGGCACCGTATGGTGCAACACATCGATCAACTCCTCCAGTCAACATTGAGCAGGTCTTCCACAGAGGATGCTTCAGCCATGGAGATTCCACTAACGTCAGCGATAGGCCAAGAGGAATTCTTGCCGCCGCAACCACCACCCAGTGCCATGGCAAATGCAGAAACTGTTAGTGCACCTGAGGACTGCCCTGAGAGTCCACCTGATGCCATCACACCTGAAGCAGCCATTGTCAGTGAGAGGAGATATCATGTTAGGGTGTGAAATACCCCTCAAAGACTGAACTTAAAAAATAAAAAATGTTAGTTTATTTCATCTGCCTACTTCTTAGCTAAGTTGGGAAGACTGTTATGAATGTTGTTAACTGTTACACTTAGCTGATGCAATCACCGTCTGCACATACTGTTTAAGTGTATTCACGACGACTGCAATAAAATGAGTTCTTGTTTGAACAGCATTTCGTGTAAATAAATATCTAAAGGTTCTGTATGCAATAGTATTGAGTACCAATATGTATACATTTTTTAAGTATTTATTCATTGGCACTCAAATTGTTTCAATTTTTAAAACGTTTACACCCGGCTGTGCATAAGAGTACCCCTATATATATATATATATATATATATATATATATATATATATATATATATATATATATATATATATATATACAGTACTGTGCAAAAGTTTTAGGCAGGTGTGAAAAAATGCTGTAAAGTAAGAATGCTTTCAAAAATAGACATGTTAATAGATTATATTTATCAATTAACTAAATGCAAAGTGAGTGAACAGAAGAAAAATCTACATCAAATCCATATTTGGTGTGACCACCCTTTGCCTTCAAAACAGCATCAATTCTTCTAGGTACACTTGCACACAGTTTTTGAAGGAACTCGGCAGGTAGGTTGGCCCAAACATCTTGGAGAACTAACCACAGTTCTTCTGTGGATTTAGGCAGCCTCTCTCTTCATGTAATCCCAGACAGACTCGATGATGTTGAGATCAGGGCTCTGTGGGGGCCATACCATCACTTCCAGGACTCCTTGTTTTTCTTTACGCTGAAGATAGTTCTTAATGACTTTCGCTGTATGCTTGGGGTCGTTGTCATGCTGCAGAATAAATTTGGGGCCAATCAGATGCCTCCCTGATGGTATTGCATGATGGATAAGTATCTGCCTGTACTTCTCAGCATTGAGGAGACCATTAATTCTGACCAAATCCCCAACTCCATTTGCAGAAATGCAGCCCCAAACTTGCAAGGAACCTCCACCATGCTTCACTGTTGCCTGCAGACACTCATTTGTGTACCGCTCTCCAGCCCTTCGGCGAACAAACTGCCTTCTGCTACAGCCAAATATTTCAAATTTTGACTCATCAGTCCAGAGCACCTGCTGCCATTTTTCTGCACCCCAGTTCCTGTGTTTTCGTGCATAGTTGAGTCGCTTGGCCTTGTTTCCACGTCGGAGGTATGGCTTTTTGGCCGCAAGTCTTCCATGAAAGCAACTTCTGACCAGACTTCTCCGGACAGTAGATGGGTGTACAGGCTCCCTTGAGAAAGATATGTGCAACATATCGAAACGTTGGGCAGCTGGCTCTTTGAGCTAAATATATATATAGGGATCTTAACTGTATAAATATTTTGAAAATCAGATATAATGTATGGCCACAAACAACTACCATGACCCTTGACATTTTCAACAAAAGTTTTATTTTTATTTTTAATTGTTTTAACAGTAGCATTAGCATATTTGTTGTTGCACCAATACGTGCATAACGTACGGTTAAATACATATCTAAGCAGTTATTTGCTTTATTATATGATGATGAAATTCTGCATCACTGAAAGTATTTGTTATTTTTACTTAATTCCGTCTGTGCCCCGGAACAGTGGTGTTGATGTTTTACTTAGTCAGTTGTGCATGCAATATCAATAAATCATGGATTTGAAATGTCTGGGGCTCTCTGTGAGCATTCTGCTTGTTTGTGCTCTATATTTTAATTGGTTAGAATTATTTATGAATGTTCTAAAATGTCATGTTTATGTTAATGCAACCGCAACAACTGCTTCTTAATAGCACACTTTAATGAATATTCAATTAAAACAGAAAAGCTGTACTGCTGACAGATTATACATTAAAAGATGTATTATAACCTTAGAACAATTAAAAGACAAAATTAGATCCTGACACAATGTTTTCTTACTTCCTATCAAAGTAAAGTCTTGCATCCCCACTTACGCCTCATGTCCTCTACACCATGAAACCAGTGTGTAAAATTCACTCTCATCTCATTCCAGTATCAAACTGGGGCTGCAGCCAGTTCCATCTGCAGTCTGGAATCATCAATCCAATGTGCTACCAGACACACAACACACAGATCACCTGTATGTATCACCTTTTTGTATAATGCAATACATTTTTTCTGCGGATTTAAAATCTGCTTCTTACGTCCCTTGCATCGGATGCTTATTAGGTAGCGCTAGTCGTTCAGATCCAGTCCACAGTCCCAGTTGAAATCGATTTGATCTTAATCTGCTGTTGATGGAAATGAACAAGTCTGATTTCAAATTGCTTTCAAGTGTAGCTTTACACAGCCACACACTCGCACAGCCACACACTCACAGTCACACACTCATACAGCTACACACTCACAGTCACACGCTCACAGTCACACACTCATACAGCCACACACTCGCACAGCCACACACTCGCACAGCCACACACTCACACAGCCACACACTCACACAGCCACACACTCACACACTCACACAGCCACACACTCACACACTCATACAGCCACACACTCACACACTCACACAGCCACACACTCACACAGCCACACACTCGCACAGCCACACACTCACAGTCACCCACTCACACACTCACACACTCACATACTTTGAAGCCTGATACAGCGTTCTTGCACAAGTTTGTAAACCTTCGGTGTTCGAACAAGCTTCCTGGCAGTGAGGTTCACAAGTTTACTCACACCTCAACTCCTGATTTTGGCTGTAGGGGATATTACCTAGCGATCTCACTCCAATCTCAATGTCTTTATTGGAAAGAAAAAAAACAGGTTTGAACATTTTTCAGGAGTCCTGTCACGTTTTATCTGATCTGCCCAAAGCCATTCGACTGCAACTCAAGACAAAAAATGTAATAGGGTTTCTGCATTCCAAAGAATATGAAAAAGTGTTGCTCTTCACATATTAATGAATACATAACAATGCACAAGTTCAAATTCAAATGTACCCGGGATTATTTTTTAAAACTCTGAACTCTGTATTTTGTTGGTATGTAATAAATGAATTATTTAAGCTACGTCTCTGTTCGGTTTTATTTATCTTTGTAGTTTTCATTTTAAAATATCACAGTGTTTGGTGGATATTTATGGCACGGTCAAGGCCCTTTGTTTTCATTTTCAATTTTATACACAATTTTCTAGGTGTTTATTAAAACAGTAAAGTGGGTGAAAATCAGAGTAAATAAGGAGTTTTCCATGTAAATATCAGGGCTGCTTCGATTTATTGGGAATGTAAACCATGTAAAACTCGTTCATGTTCATGTTACAGTTTTTTCATTTGGTAAAATCAAGTTTATGAAATCATTGGTGCAATTTTCAAAACTCTTAATACAAGAACCAAAACCACTAACTCTAGTGGCAGAAGCCTGTTAAACATGCAAACCTTGAGTTTTGCATTCTGCTTAGATAATCCATTTTGCAAAACAACATAGTTGGCTCCAAACCAGAATTTATTAATGAAATACCATCACATCATTAGTTTTGTCATTGAAACAAAAGAAAATAACAGCATTATTGCTTAATCATTTGAACAAACAGTGAACTGAAGAACAATAAACTCATGATACATTTGTCAAAATACATTTTCATCATTGAAGAGGAGAATGTCATAAAATGTCAAGCACTCACCAGGTATCTGCCGTTAAGCTTATATATTTATTATTATAACATCATTATGAAAAAACAATGAAGTGAATTCATGCAGACGCGTTGCCTTCGTCAGTGCAGAGGAGGACAACATCTGCAAACAGAAATGAATACAAATGAATTATTTAAACATAAATCATACCAGGTCACTCAGGTACTGTACATCTCATGTATATTTGGCCATAAGTTCTCATCGACATCACAAAATTTTTTTTCGTTTGCCATGCACCTGGGAAAAAAAACCTTCTTGCATGCCGAATCCATGTCCGACATTGTTCTTGGGTAATGTCATCGCATGAAGCATCCATGGCCTGCAGAAGGGTGGCGTGCTGATAAGGTTGACGATTGTAAACCCTCCACCTCCAAGCAGAGAAGAACTCCTCAATAGGATTGAGGAAAGGCGAGTATGGTGGCAGGTACATTACAATGAATTGCTGCTGTGCTGTGAACCATTCCCACACAACCGCTGCGTGATGGAAACTAACATTGTCCCACACAATGACATATGTGACCTCCTGATCAGCTTGAACAAGGTTATTGTGCAGCTCATCTAGAAAATTCACTAGATGTGTGGAATTGTACGACCCAAGTAATGGCCTACGGGCCACCACGCCATGGTCTGAAATGGCAGCACACATGGTGATGTTGCTCCCACGCTACCCTGGGACTTGAGTTGTCGCACACTGGCTGATGATATTCCTGCCAGGTCTTCCTTCGTGTTTTGGCCAAGTTGAAGCCAGCCTCATCAACAAAAATATATTTGTGCTGATTGACGTTAGCATCCAGCTCTATTATCTTCTGAAAATAGAGATGCACAGTTGGGTTTACTTATCCATATCAACTCACAGTACTACCACAGTATTACAGTATCTGTACCAAACTCACATGATAACAGTATAATAAGAACATTACTGTACCTGTGTATGCACTTCTATTGCAGTATACTGAGGAATGAATATAGTGTTCTTACCTGAACGTACTCTGCTCGCAGTTGCTTCACCATGGGATTATTTCTTTCAAAAGGCACCAAGTCAATTTGTTTCATAGTTACTTGGTGCCTTTGTAGAATACGAGCAATTGCAGGGAGACTGATGGTGTTCATGCCTTCGAAAACATTGTCTTCAACAATGCGTCGCTGGATTTCGGTGAGGCAAATATCATTTTTTGCACAGACCATCTCAACTACAGCCATCTCCATTTGATCAGGGAGTAATCGACTGCGGCCACCACTGCATACCTTTTTCTCAATTCTGGAAACAAAGCACAATATGCATGCTGTGGTTACTCTTTACTGCTGTCAGTAAATGTACTGTAATACTGGGAACACTATGCATGTTCTATACACTTACCGGTTGTCTGTATGGAGCGTCCGGATGATAGAGGCTACTGCTGACCTTTTCATATTAGGTTGGACAATCAACCCAGCTGCTCTCATTGACAAGCCTCTGTTGATGAAGCATTTCGAAAAACAGAGATAAACATAACACAAACAGGAAGAGAAAGAAGCCACCCTTTCAAGAGTCATCTATCTGGTTTAGCTACCAAGCTGGTGAAGGTGAACTAAAGGTCTTATTGTGATTCAGTTAGCAAATGTTGCTAAGCCCTACATAAATGATGCAGGGTGCAGGAGGTGACATGATCAACAGCCTTCCACACATGTGTTGGCAGCTGAGAGAAGGGTTTCTTGGTGATGTGAACTGAGACCATCGGAATTCAATTCCCTTGCTTGTTTGACTGAATTACACTTTATGGTAAAACCCTGTTGGAGCACAGAGCCTGATAATGGGAGGGGAGGAGTTGATAGCAGCTCTGTATTATGTAAGACAGTGTTAGAGCAGTCTTATATATTTGGACCTACAATGTATATATATATACTGAATGACTGAATATACTCTAGTTGGTTCATTTGAATCTAGCAGTAATTTGACAGTCGAATAGTTGAGGTAAAAATAGTCTTTATTTGACAATGCCTATTTGTGAACATGCTTTTTTTATAATACTGCTGCTTTGCACTATATTTAAAATTGGCTTGGAATTTTTAAAAACTGTTGTTAATGTTCTAAAATGTTTTTAATATGCAATTTTCTGTTTGTTTTGTAGGTTATAGTTACAGTAAACATGAATTTGAACAGTCAGGGCACAATGCACTCCGGAGTAAAAAAGATGAGTCACTCATTCATTTACTAATGTAGACAATATGTTAACCGTGCGTTAATCACTTAATTAAGCATTTACATCAAATTACAGCAATATCAAATATTGCTGTAATTGATGCTAACTTCAATATGCTTGTAGGTGCTGCTTTGCAGGGGAATATTTAAATCAGACAAGACGTGGAAAGGAATCATCAGACATTTTCTTTGGCTGTTGGCCTCAGTGGTCATCGACTTCACGTTGTCACCTTGTACTACCACCCAACCCCACAGTGAACTGAACCCCCTGCAGTGTTAAAGAAACACATTGCTTTCCTTTGCTGTATCCCATGTTGTCCTTACTGCAGCAATTTTACACCCAGTGCTAAAGTCATACAAATCAAAGTTTACATCCAGTGATATTTTTCTTTTTAGTGTAAACGGAAGATAATATCATTAATTAAATAATCAAGCACTGAAGGCAGTATTTAAGAAATGTATTCTTAGCTTTATTTCTTTCAAGGTCTCAGTCTTCTCTTTATTTTATGTGCATTGAAAACAATGCAGATATAAAATAAATTCCTGTGTGGAAGAAGCACCTCATCCATTAGGTAGTTCAGGCGCAGGTTGTAGACGCAGTGATGGATGAGCGGGAGGGGAGGAGCTGACAGCTGGCCTCTCTCTCTGCTTCGTGTCTGCAGGCTACGGGCTGCCGCAGTGCCACCTCATCTCTGTGTGTGATTGATATCGAGGCATGGAGGGGAACCACATTACAAGTAGAAACACAGCCACTCTTTATTTTAAAGAGCCCCAGGAAGAATGCGAAGAGAAATGGATTCTGACAGCTCTTTTCGGGCTCTGGTTGGTGCTAATCTCTCTGTAATTCCCCCTCAAATTGGATGAGGGGGGGAAGGTATTGTGAGCGTTCAGCCATCACCATTTCTTTCCTTTTTAAAATGTGAGACGTTCTGAATTGATACCTCTGGATAAGGATGTCCTGTTAATGCACACGGCAGAGCAGAGACAGGAGGGAATGGGAGTTTCCCCACTACCTCTCCCAGGGGACATGGAGGGACTACCCTTCCTCTTAGGGGGTGAGAGGGAGGTTCAGTTCTCATGGCCTTCAGTCCACCAACTCTCCTGGCGGATCGATAATCCTGATGAAATTCCCTTAGCCTTGATTGTTATTGCTTAATGAAATTATCGAGGACCATCCCATTTAAAAACTAAAAAAGTGCCAATTGTAATGTTTTATTATACATTAATGATATTATATAGAGTGGAAGAGCATGTCCAGCACTCAGGAAGTTGTCATTAGTTTCACTATCTATACTTGCATTTTATTATTTGAACACAAGGGAACAAGCAAATACCACACTATAGATAAAAACTCAATGTGGGTGCAGCAAAACTCAGATACCTAGCAAGTACCTTAGAAATGGAAAGGTGCCCAGGGACAGGTATTCAATACTTATGAAGAGCTGTCATAGAAATTCATGAATTAAAAGGTTGGTATTCTTTGTACTTTTCTTGACTGCTGTTAAAGTGGACAACATTGAACTTCATTTAATTTACCAAAAAATACTTTATCTAAAGCATTCAATACAATACAATAAGAGGTAGGCATGGATAAAAAATGTTTTTTAAAAAGGAAAGTAATTCTGCATAACATTTGAGTTATTTCAAGATCTGGTAGTCTAGCACAGTCATTTTCAACCTTTTCACCTCAAGTACCAGTGTTCCCAGCAGAGACCATTGTGTGTACCAGTAACTATGAGACAGCAAGTATAAAAACTACACAAACTAGAGATGATTTCTAAATGATTATTTTTGGTTAGAAAATAAAAAATAGCGAGTGGTTTTACCGACTTATCGTATATAAATTTATTTCAGTTGATACTGATATTTTTTGGGAATTTGACGTTTAACAAGCTTTACCGATTAATATTGAAAAGTAGCAAGCCTAATTATAACTTATTAAAGCATTTCCTTATTTTATTTATCTACATGGCTTTATAATGAAGTTTTAACATGTTCACTGAGTTTAAGAATTTAATGTTCAAATATAAGTAACATAATTCATTTGCAGTCAGTGTGATACCTCAAAAAAGTGAGCTGAGCCAATAAAGAACCTTGTAGAACACAGACGTGGTTGTACAGTAGTTCAGAGTAACATTGCAGTTAAAATGAAAGGCTCTTTTTTAATGATTATACAGTATTTATCGAGATCACTCATAACTTTAAGGTAATGCTGCATTTTACCCCCTGAAAATACATTTTACTCTCTCAGTGTTAAAATTATAGGGTAAGACCCAAAACCTTATCTGGAGCACTGTTCATTAAAGGAAATATCTAACCCAAGTGCTGTTCTCTTCCACAGACTAGGTGGCAGTATTCGACTTGCAGGTTACTTCTATAAGGGGGAAAAGGTAAATCTTGATTCCATGTGAAGTGAAGAACATGAAGTTTAATTTAACTGACTGTCCAAACAAAGTATAAAGTGGAAATTGCTGTTTAGAAGCAGCCTAAGGTCCTCTTCACTTTATCCACAGAGCAGTAAAGCAGAGCTAGATACAGTAGCATGGCCTGTAAGCACAGCTCAAGCCTGGCCAGAAGGGACCACACTCTTAGGGAAGAGGGAGCAGTTCAGTCTCCATTCTCCTTCTACTGTAACCTCCATAGAAAACATGGGAGAATGGGAGAGCATATTGTTAAATATTGATGAACTAGTTCAACAGGTGGGTTAATAGTGATGCGCTGTGTGTAAAAGCTGCTGTCTGTCTTTCTACAAAAGCCTGACTTTTATAAGATGTTATATCCTGGGAACAGTACAGTAGCAGATAAGAGTAACTGTTTCAGTGCTTATATGCTATAAAGCACAACATTTGGTAAGATATGATACCTGACTGTTTGGCTAGCTGAGAGTATAGATCCTGTTTGTAGTTTTGCTGCGTTGTTTTATACTTCTAAATGTAAATATAGGGGTCACAATATTTCATCATGCAATAATATATACACTACCGTTCAAAAGGGTCACTTAGAAATTTCCTTGTTTTCCATGAAAACATACATGAAATGAGTTTGAATAGGAAATATAGCAAAATGAATAGGAAATATAGTCATTGACAAGGTTAGAAATAATGATTTTTAATTGAAATAATAATAAACTTTGCTTTCGTCAAAGAATCCTCCATTTGCAGCAATTACAGCCTTGCAGACCTTTGGCATTCTAGTTGTCAATTTGTTGAGGTAATCTGAAAAGATTTCACCCCATGCTTCCTGAAGCACCTCCCACAAGTTGGATTGGCTTGATGGGCACTTTTTACGTACCATGCGGTCAAGCTGCTCCCACAACAGCTCAATAGGGTTGAGATCCGGTGACTGTGCTGGCCACTCCATTATAGACAGAATACCAGCTGACTGCTTCTTCCCTAAATAATTCTTGCATAGTTTGGAGCTGTGCTTTGGGTCATTGTCCTGTTGTAGGAGGAAATTGGCTCCAATCAAGCGCCGTTCACAGGGTATGGCATGGCATTGCAAAATGGAGTGACAGCCTTCCTTCTTCAAGATCCCTTTTACCCTGTACAAATCTCCCACTTTACCACCACCAAAGCACCCCCAGACCATCACATTGCCTCCACCATGCTTGACAGATGGCGTCAAGAACTCCTCCAGCATCTTTTCATTTGGTCTGCGTCTCACGAATGTTCTTCTTTGTGATCCAAACACTTCAAACTTAGATTCGTCTGTCCATAACACTTTTTTCCAATCTTCTTCTGTCCAGTGTCTGTGTTCTTTTGCCCATCTTAATCTTTTCTTTTTATTGGCCAGTCTGAGATATGGCTTTTTCTTTGCAACTCTGCCTAGAAGGCCAGCATCCCGGAGTTGCCTTTTCACTGTTGACGTTGAGACTGGTGTTTTGCGGGTACTATTTAATGAAGCTGCCAGTTGAGGACCTGTGAGGCGTCTGTTTCTCAGACTAGACACTCTAATGTATTTGTCCTCTTGATCAGTTGTGCACCGGGGCCTCCCACTCCTCTTTCTATTCTGGTTAGAGCCAGTTTGTGCTGTTCTGTGAAAGGAGTAGTACACAGCGTTGTACGAGATCTTCAGTTTCTTGGCAATTTCTCGCATGGAATAGCCTTCATTTCTCAGAACAAGAATAGACTGACGAGTTTCAGAAGAAAGTTCTTTGTTTCTGGCCATTTTGAGCCTGTAATCGAACCCACAATTGCTGATGCTCCAGATACTCAACTAGTCTAAAGAAGGCCAGTTTTATTGCTTCTTTAATCAACACAACAGTTTTCAGCTGTGCTAACATAATTGCAAAAGGGTTTTCTAATGATCAATTAGCCTTTTAAAATGATAAACTTGGATTAGCAAACACAACGTGCCATTGGAACACAGGACTGATGGTTGCTGATAATGGGCCTCTGTACGCCTATGTAGATATTCCATTACAAATCAGCCGTTTCCAGCTACAATAGTCATTTACAACATTAACAATGTCTACACTGTATTTCTGATCAATTTGATGTTATTTTAATGGACAAAAAATTTGCTTTTCTTTCGAAAACAAGGAAATTTCTAAGTGACCCCAAACTTTTGAACGGTAGTGTATATATGCCTTGAGTTGGTTTTGGGCTGTATTACCAGTGCAAAACCAATGATATATATATATATATATATATATATATATATATATATATATATATATATATATATATTAGTTAGTTTTTAGTGTAATTGTAATTACTGCAGTATTATTAGAACTGTGATTGTAATTGAACAACATAGCACTGCAATTGTAATTGCAATTTCAGCAAACAATTCTGCTGTAATTGTAATTATACTGTAATTGTAATTGATCCCAGGCTGGTTTTAGCTAATACCTTCATCAGTTTTACTTCAGGTGTACAGACACCCTTGAGAAATTAGTTGAGTGACCTTGACCTGATCTATGCAATATGACTGTCTCTTGTTATTCTTGGAGTTTTGCCTGTGGAGAAAAATGTTTCAAATGGCTGAATGAATGTGTTTCAAATTTAGTGAGTAATTACCATTCCTTACAGGTGGACAGATTAGCTTTTGGAGAAATACATTGATACAGCCTGTCATGATTTAGTTGAACTATATATCATATTTGAAACTATATTTGAAGCAGCAGCAAAATGTGAGTAAATTACAAAAATATATAGTTAGTCAAGTGTAATCATTCCCAGAGGATCTGCTTGATGATCTGATTTCTGCAACCTTTGGATATTAAAGTTCCTTCTATCTGTGCAGTGTCGATGTTGTGAGCTCAGTGACGGCTGATCCAGCACAGGTAACTCAGGTTGAAGGAGGTGGCGCATGGAACTATAGTAACTAGACTGAGACGCACTGTGTTTGAACTGAATCATGGCACATAAATTGCATCCAATTCAATTGTGATGCAGGTTTCATCTGGGGCTGCAGTATAACTGCATGGCTATAATTACATGTTTAGCAGTATGACTGCAAGGTCTACTCTACGGTATATTTACATGGTTTGTGTTGGATTTGTGCTGTTGCAGTTTAATACATGAATGACTATCTGTGCTGCAATTGGCTGAAGTCGAACCTCTTACACACAGGATAAGATGTACTGGAATTTTAACCAACCTGTTGAGCTTTATGAACAGGGACCATGACAGTATCCCTAGTTCCATTGCTGTGCAGAAGGAGAACAGTGTTGAGATATCTGGCATCGAATATCTTTCTCCTGTTTAACGGTCCTGAGTGAATATTTTTTTCTTTCCGGGTCTCATTTCGGAATCTATCTTGCATTTATTCAAATCCAACGAGAGAATGACTGCACTGTTCCAGATGAAACCACGGTGCTAACAGGTGCAGAGCTTGATCTAAGGAAAGTCATTGTCTGATATCAGCTGTTAGATATAGATTTAAACACACTTTCTTTTCCATAATAATCCTTGTTATATATGAATACTCAATGGCCATTCACATGGAAGGCACAGGGGACACATGTGATGGGTGGCTAAATAAAAGGAGTACTTAAGCCAGGTTATAAAATATTTATTTTTCCATCTTATTAGCACTATCACTGCCATCCTTTTTAACTTTTGAAGATCTTGCTTTTATTTTCTATTTTCATTTAGAATATGCAGGTAATTCAAATCCAGTGCTCCAGAGGAAGTTGCTGCTCCCCCCTGACAGTGGTCCAGCTCAATCAGACCATGTGATCTACAGCATGGTTTCCAAGAGTAGCTTAGTTTGGGTTAATGAATGAAATGGGGTGACAAGTTAGCCCCATTTGTCTTTTTGTCGATATCTCATCTTCATATTGCTGATCCCTTTTTCTAACTTGGCTGAACATGTAAAGTATTTTAGATGTAAAAGTCTATATATAGTTTAAAGAGTCATGCTAGACCCACCGCCACTGTGTGCTGATTAGGTTGATTAAGATATGTTGATTAAATACAAATTAACAAAGTCAGGACAGAGTTCTTGTTGGCAGCAACAAAGAAAGGACCTGGGAGGAAGAACTCAGTCTTTACAGTTCTACTTGAAGAAGAATATTGGTTTGACAAACATAGCTGTCATTTGAATCCAAAACATCTTTATCCTACATGAAACACACTGTGCGGTTAGTTAACCAGGGCTGTCAGACTCCTAAACATTAGTTGGCTTGTCAGAGGACTTGGCATGGATACATTTACAAAGGGATGAAAGCCATGCAATTAGTTCTGTACTTATTTGTTGTAAAATATGTTAGATTGGCATGTAACATACATTAAAATAAGGGTCAGTAATTCAGGTCTAATTTAGATTAACTAAACTACACGCATGTCTTTTTACGTGTCGTCGGACTTGCCTGCCCCACTTACTTCTATGGGGATTCCAAGTTGGTATATCCAATAATATACAGACACTGTACAGAATTGGCATATGCTGTGATAAAACCGAATTTCAGAAAGGCTGCACTTTGTAAATCTCAAATCAGCCTCTACGGCTATGGCCAAAAGTTTTGGATCCCCCTACAGAATTAATTCATTTTGCATCATAAAGTCGAATGAAACCTGCTGAATAATGTTACGTTAACATATTGAACTACATACTGCTTTGTAGTTTTCCATATAAAGAAAAACTGACAAAAATTTAAAAATGTGACAGTTCAAAATCTAACATGAAATACTGTTCTACTATTATGGCTTCCAGTAAACTTTTGCAATATCATTTTGTAGATTCTTTGATGACATGATAAAAAATCTTAAATAGATCTAAATTATGTTCACATAGTTTTTTTTTTTTCATTACGTCTCAATCCTAAAATTCTAGGTGATGCAAAACCTTTGGCCATAACTGTACACTGAATGAAACTGACACAAAATATATTTCCTTGTCAGATAAGCTGCCCTAAAGTTTTTCTTCAATGTAATAAATAAAAATATTAAATATAAACCTACTGTCTGATTTTCCTGCAGAGTACAGAGCAGACCAAGTTGCATTATTTGGTCAATGATTTCTGTTTTGTTGACCAAATATGTTTGGGGTAACAATGGATTCTGTTCATCGATTCATCTATTCATTGCAAGTGTACACTTCTAAGGAATACCTGAGGGGGCGTGGCCTTGCTGTGCTCCCCAAGCATTGAGGCCCCCTGCAAGATGATGGATGGCCAGAGAAGAGCATTACGGGTAGAGTGCAGATTGTAACACAAGCATTGGCCACATGACTAAACAATGAGTTCCCCAAATAAGCTGAACTCCAGTTAAAGATCAAAAAGAGCAATAGAAAAAAATAGACTGAATGCCAGCAGAACTGAAAACATCATACACATTTAAATTGATTAATTAGAGCATGTGTACTACTGATTCATTGATTAATGAATTATTTTGCATGCATTATTTTGTTAGTGTGGAGGGGCTGAGGCCACTGACCTGGGATAATACATTGCCACTGCATGACACGCAGGTTATCAATTTGTCCACTGAAAAAGCCT
This sequence comes from Acipenser oxyrinchus oxyrinchus, assembly GCA_030684275.1. NCBI lineage: Eukaryota > Metazoa > Chordata > Actinopteri > Acipenseriformes > Acipenseridae > Acipenser > Acipenser oxyrinchus. Next base: position 12,079,581 of record CM060266.1, read on the forward strand.
CTGGGAACTTCCACGACTCCATGAGTATCTACTGTACATGGAAACATACCCTCAAGGTGTGGGCTGCTGTTTCGTTGTTTCTGTAAGCTTCTGCTGTTTCTGTAATGGTCCAGGGTGTAACGTCCTGGGCTTCCTCTGTCTAGAAGGGGGTTCACGTCTGGGTTGGGAACATGCTATTTTGTATTTCTAAAAACAGTAAGAAGTTGGTTTTAGATTTGAATTCTTTTCCAAGCACAAAAGAAAAAAATAATAAAATAATAATAAATACATAGGATCAGCATAAAATTGCTGCCCAGGATCACTAGAATAATCCACAAGCATCTTTATGTATTACAGTATTTCAATCAGGGATAGTATTGAAAATATATTAGATACAAATCAAACAGAAAGCTACAGATAGAGATGTTTGTTTAAGTTATCAAGAAATTAGCAAAGATATTTTTGCCTGAATTAAATGAAATTTTTTGGCAAAGGCATAGTGATACTTTATAAAGGCTATGGCACCACCATAAATGTATTATTATTATTATTATTATTATTATTATTATTATTATTATTATTATTATTATTATTAATAAGGTGATGTAAAATAAAACTAATATAAAGACAAGACCCCTCAAGAGTGAAATAAACACAGGACATCATGCATTTTAATGGAGTGCTGCTAATATAATTGATTCATTTAAAATAATATCATTTGCAACTTGAATTAAGAACCTATCAGTGAATGGAGTGTACGTACAATCGCATGTTGATAATGAGACACTTCAGTTTTTTTACATCACCCAAACAGTGATCTTACACTTTTATTTTGCAGGTTGACAATAACTGTTGCGGGTCTGCAGGTTTTAAGCTCAATTTGCTGGTCTGACCCTCAAAATGCGGGCTACTTGGGTGGTCGGATATAAAGAGACACAAGTCATGAATTGGCATCTCAACCCAGAACGTAGTAGTTATAAAAGGGGAAATTGCCTTTAAGAAGTATTTTTCAGCAGGTATTAAATAAATCAAACCACATCTATTTATTAATTTCTTGATTTCAATATGAGAAAAGCTCCCCTCCTCTCACATTTACAATTGAGTATCAATCAACGGCAATTCACTTCTGCATTGAGTGTTTTAAAAGCTGATTGGAAGGGAATTTTTCTGTGATCCGGGGCGCTGAAATTTGTATTTGTACTGCCATACAGAGGCCAGAAACTGACACTGAAAATATGTTGCTAAACTAGCAAAGGCAACTGATTCATCACATAAACATGACCTTTTGTTAAACCAAACTCAAGCTACCGCTGTGGAAACTGGGAAATGTGTTTCTTTCTTGAGTTTAATCCCAGGTAACACCTTGCCCCTTTTCCACTGCACACTCGAGCCATGCCGGGGCCGTAGCGAGCCCTCACGGTGCGGTTTAGGAGAGCCGGGGTTGTTTTTCCACTGCAGAGCCGAGCCGTGCTACTGACGTTACATGCAACGAAAGACAGTTGTTATTAATTATTGTTATTAATTAACTCAGTTTTGCCAAAAGATGCGCAAACAATGGTGTTCAAAAATTAATAGACCAACAGTACAGCTTTATCTTGGATCGTTATATTTTGTAAATATATTTTGGAATATATTTGAACGTATGAACAGCGCTACAAAATATCCCAATAAACCGCAATTCTGGTTGTACAATACCTTCTGTAATGCTTCCAAGATATTTTTAGTGGGCGGCAAAGAAAGCTGTGGAGGATGCAAAGACTGGCCTTCGAATCGGTGATATCATGGGGCAAGTTCAGCATGGAAGAGGGGGTCTTGGTCTCAGTTCAGCTCCTCCTACATGGCACAAGGCAGCCCCAGCTAAACGGAGGAAGCTGCTAGTCAACGAGGTGCAAAAGCAGGAGAGGATGAGGTGTGTAAAGGCCGTTTCCCAGGCCAAGCAGGGAGAATGGATGAGATGGGAGAGTGTGGAACAACGCAAGATTGGCTGGCAAGACCTATGGTCAATGGAACAGAGCAGGATCAGTTTCCTCATCAGGTCAACAAGGACGGTTTACTTGGCACTATGACCAGGTGCTGCGATGTTTGGCCTTAGCATTGGAAGACAAGCGTAACATGACCAATAAGTTGCCACCAGTTCCATCAAAACATTACACACAAAAGACAACATTCCTCCGCCCAGGAGAGCAACCACAAGAAAAGGTGTTAAAACCAATCCTCGCCCAGGACAACTGGAAGCTGCTAGATACTGGAAAATGCTGGCAGATGTTGGTCAACGGCTTATTTTTCCACCTGAGATTGCAACCACTAACCTTCGACCAGATATTGTCTTGTGGTCTGGCTCAGCACGCCTTGTTCACCTGGTAGAGTTAACAGTGCCATGTGAGGATGCTGTAGAAGAGGCGTATGAGAAGAAGAAACTGCGGTATGCTCAACTAGCCTCTGAAGCGGAACAGCGAGGATGGAGAGTCCGGGTTTACCCAGTGGAGGTGGGTTGTCGAGGATTTGTGGCACACTCTACAACCCGGTTTCTCAGAGACATAGTATTCAGTGGCCAAGAGTTGCGTTGCACAGTGAAGAACTTATCTGTAGTAGCAGAGAGGAGCAGCAACTGGCTGTGGTTGAGCCGGAAAGATTCTGGCTGGGGATCTCAAGCACAATAGAAAGAAAGAAACGCTGATGGACGGGTAAGTAAGCTGGGCTGAGTTGAGTGGGGGACGGAGGGGGGGGTGATGCTGGGACGCCAGAATCACCGCCGAGCCCTCTTGAGGTGTCGTGGGCTAGTCGACGAAACACCGAGGATGGAAGGTGCCCACTTGAAGACCCCAGAGAGGTACCCTACTTCGCTCAATCCAGACAGTTGTCATGCTGATGCGCTGGGGAGACCGCACTGTGGTTGATCCCCGGAGCCAGCATCGCAGTCGTTGTGTGTGCTGATGCGCCAGGAAGGCAAATAAGCTGATCCCTGAAGCCAGCATTACACTTCAGCCATCAACACCAGACAGAAGGATATCTACATCATCATATGGAAGGAAATGCAAATGAACAGAGACAGAGATGGATCACATTAGTTTACTGTAAAGCTACGTCTTAGTTGGTGCTTATCTTGGCGAGAGCCGAGTTCAAATCAGCATGAAGTTTTAACATCTACTCTTGTGTAATGGAAATCATTATTGATTAGAAATCCATTAGCAACATTAGTTTTGTACATAAGACATGGGTATATTCTTGGCTGACAAGCATGCAGCAATTTTATTTGATAAATACAGCTGGCAAGTCGTGAAGAAATACTTCGGCCTAAACTTTCGGTGCTTTTGTCCAGTGTATCAAGACAGCTACCATTTCAATAATATTAAACCTATGCTTTATGTTTTCCTCTATATAATTTCTAGATAGTCTAGGTGTTTGTAGCTGCCAAGATTCAGATGGTTAGTATGGACTGGACAGCCTGTATTAGGGTCAGATGTATCAGATGTCCGTCATTCTAAGAGAAAATCAATGATAAGTGGTAAAGATGGCTGTCTCTTCTGCGAAAGAACCACTCCTGGTAAACTTCATGAATTTTCAACATTCCGTGCTGAGCAATCTCTTAGGCAGATGGCTATGGACATGCAGGATGAAAACATCCTTGCTAAAATAGCAGGTGGGGATTTGATTGCTTTAGAAGGCAAGTACCATCTTGCGTGTCTGACACAGTACAGAAATAGTTATCGTGCCCATTTACAACAAAGTGATACCCCTCCAAATACAGAAGGAGAGAGAGAGCTAAAGCTAGAGCTTTTACGGAGTTGGTGTCCCATGTTGAGTATTCAGTAGAAGAGGGAACCTACATCTTTAAGCTATCGGATCTCCATCAGTTGTATCAAAGTCGACTGAAAGGGCTTGGACAAGACATTTCTGTCAATAAAACCCGCTTCAAAACAAAACTTCTCAAACACTTTTCTGACATGGGTTTACAGGAGCAGTCAGATTGCAAGAATACAATTTTTGTCTTTCCAGATGGCATGCAGCAGATGAATAAAGATGCCTTTCTTGTACATAACTATGAATCAGAAGCTCTCCTGTTTGCAAAAGTTGCAAAGATTTGCAGAGAAGAGATGTTCCGAGGTGTCACATCTTCTGGAAGCTTCCTCCCTAATTGTCAGCAAAACATGTTACCCAGTACCAACCTGCTAACATAAATGATTCTCTATGGGCCAACCTTGGAAGGAGATGTGGAAGATTCTCAAGCTTGTCTCAGCATCTCGCAAATGTTGCTTCACAACTCTAGAAGAGGTCCAAAGCAGAGGCTACTCACAGTCAACACTCTGTGGAGAGAGAGCCCCCTCTTGCAATCTATGTTGGTATGAACATTCATGCCATAACCAGAAGCAAAACACTAGTTGAACAACTAGACAGTCTAGGTTTGAGCATCATATGCAGTCATATATCCAGCTATATAATAAGCTACTAACAACCAAACAAGCAAGATGGGCTGAATGGCCTCCCCTCGTTTGTAAACTTTCTTATTTTCTTATAAAACCAGTTGGTCCTCTCCATGTGTGAACAATTCAAGACTGATGGCGTGTTACACTTCTTTGTCTCTTTAGGATACCCTGCTATAACATATTAAGAGTGGCCTATCAGGGAGGCATTTGGACTACAAATACAGAACCTCAGGCCAAGGTTCCCACACCAGAAAGATGGAGGTGGACAATGGAAGGCAACCACTGGCAGCCTGTCTGGATGACTCTTCCTGAAGCGGCTAAAGATTGCAATGAGCTGATCAAATGTGGTTGCGAGTCTGAACGAGTCGTGCTGTCGACTGAACTTCGAGTCGAAATACATATGCAAGTTTTGATACTAGAAACCTGGTTTTGACACTGTTGATGAACAATTTTGTGTGATCACTATTTTTCAGATCTTTTGGAGGTAATCCCCTCATTAAGATGACATCATGCTGTCATTATGACCCTGCCTTATCAATTTTTTCTAAAATGTGTTCACAGACCAACTATTGCAATATTGACAACATTCAATTCTAACCCCTAAAGATCAGTATGGCATTTTAAACAACATTTATCTATGTTTTGAGGTATTTTTGAAGCATTGACATAACAATGATGTCATGCTAGCCCACTGTTGATGAAATTTTTGGAGCTTATAATTTTGTGGATATTATACCCCATGCGATGCTTGTGTGCTTTTGTCCTGTGAGTAACGGTCATTTCACCAGACTACAGCATGTTGTTTGTTGTTTGTCTTTGTGGAGTGCACTGACTGATGCAACGTAATGATGAAAATCCTTAACCCTGCACCTCGCTCGGCTTGGCTCGCAGCCAGAATCAGATATCTTGTGAGGCCGGAGTTTCATGGTTTGGTTCTCACTCGGCTAAACAAATAGCCAGTGGAGAACAACCCGTACCCATACCCATACCCGTACCGTACCGAGCCTTCATGGGTAGGATGTGCCAGTGGAAAGGGGTATAATACTCTCACACATGTTACAGAACCTGCACCTTTAGATCCAGCTTGAACTCCCAGTGGCATTTCTCAGAAGAGGAGTGTGCTCTCAGGCTGGACCGCTGACATTGAGCACCCAGCTTGGCTGACCTGGATGTGGCTTGTTCACATTCCTGTGCCAGTCACTTTGGGCAGATTTTATTATTTTAAATGAAGTATGAAACTACACACATGACATCTGTACCAAACAGGAATGCTGAGTGTAACATGAATGACATTCTGTAATAGATATAAGCAATACTGAAAGAAACTTAATACTCAATTGAGACATTTAGGAAGACTTCTTGTCGAAACATTTGTCATTGAATTTATTAAGTTTCTTAAGCATTTCAAAATGTAGCACTATGCTTAACAGTTGTGGATGCAACAGATATTAATATAATAAACCAAATTCAATTTTAAAGCTGTCAGATTGAAGCCTTCAATGGGTTTACTTGTTTCCATTAAAATATGCATTGTAATACTTTTATTCATACTTGAGATGCAGGGTGGTAGTGTAGATTGCTGTTATTGGACTGGTGTCTTGTTCATTATCATATGCAGAGGATGCATACCCTGAGAACCTCACTTGAGGTTGTTGTGGCTGTCAAATGCATGGGTTCTTGCCACTGATTGGTTGGACAAATAAAAGCTAAATCTCTAAAACTATTTGTCCGAACTTGAATTCATTTTGGATGACACAAAATGTGTGGATGACACAAAGCTGGAGGGGAGGGGTGGACAAGCATGCAGCCAACTGTCACATGATTTAGAGAACAAGCAGAATTGGGCTGGAACATTGCAAATTAAATTATAATAGTAATCAATGTAAAGGATAGCACACTGGTCAAGAAAATGTAGAATGTGGGCTTCTGAGTGGTGCATCCAGTAAAGGCGCTCTGCGTGGAGTGCAGGATGCACCCTATAGCCTGGAGATTGCAGGTTCGAATCCAGGCTATGTCATTGCGCCACCCAGGTAGGGAGGTCTTAGGTCGGCAGGGCAATCCACGGTTCACCATGCACCGCCGACCCCTGTGGCTGACAGGGCGCCTGCGGGTCTGCAGTGGAGCCATTCAGATCTGTGTTGTCCTCTGGCACTATAGGTCTGACGGCTTTGCTGTGGATCCGCAGTGCGAAAAATGACGGCTTGGCAGGAACACGTTTCGGAGGATGAGTGTTTCAGCCTCTATTTCCCGAGTTGCCGGGGGGTTGCAGTGGTGAACCGGGATCAATAATAATACAATTGGTGATTCCAAATTGGGGAGAAAACTGGGGTAAAAATTATTGGAAACAACTAAATTTAAAAAAAAAAAGAAGACGTAGGATTCAAATACCAATGGGTGGTATAGAGCTAACAGGCATGCAATGACCTTGCAGTACATTCTTTTCTGCCAGATACCAGGCAGTGTGGGGAGCCAACTAAAAAGGCAACATAGTCTAAAGTGTACAAATCAAGGGAGGTTATGATGAATCTGTCTAATGCACTGGGGAGCCCGCACTGACAATACTGCTTTCACTTTTGGGAACCACATTACAAAAAGGAAGAGCAACCAGACTAATCCCAGGGCTAAAAGCAATGAGTTATGAAGAGAGGTTGAAGGAGCTGAATCTATTAGCCTAGGTCAAGACGAATTAGAGGACACAGACAGAAAATAACTGTGGACAGACTTAGAACAGAGGGAAGGAGACATTTTTACACACAGGTGAGTTCATGGACAGAGGAAGGAGACGTTAAGATCCAACTACAGGAAGCTTGCAGATCAGACACCTACCAGAAAGGTCTCTAATGTTTTTATGTCCTCATGAGTATATAGGCTAGTATTGGTAAGATGCAGTGTGCAGTCTGGATACCAATTGAAACAGTGTCAATTGAAAAGGATCCTAACTGAAAGTAATAACAACTGGAAGACTCAGCTCTTGTGTGTGGTTGAAACAGATATAGAGTTGCATTTCTGCTTGTCATTACAATATAAATTTCAGTCGAGTTTCGGTCTGCAAGTTAAAACATAGAGCCAATTTATTTTTCTGAAGAAAGAAGCCCATTAGAATGAATTACCCAATGAAACAATAACTCTTTTTGGCAACTTCAGCTTGCCATTTTATTGTGGCTGATTTGAACTATTTGTATTCCCAACCCTTCATTGTGCTGGGAGATAGGGCTGATCAATAGCTTGTTTACACCTTGTCTCTTAAGATTAGTCAACACCAAAGAAACTAATTAAAGTCTCTCTGTCAAGTAGCTAGCACCCACACTGATTGGAAAGCCACCTGATTGATCATGGCAGTTGACAACATGGAAAACAGCCAATCAGAAGTGGGACCTGTCCAAATAGCTTGAGCTAATTAAAGGAGAACCCTGCTCTACTTTGGGTATCCGGCTGTGCATTTGCTCACAAACATTACATAACAGACTTGGTTAAATCAACTGTCAATCAATCAGTAATATGAATACCACCCTAATGCCTGGAGTGTTTAAAAACATAAAAATCAGCCATGTGGCCTCCTCTGCCTAAAGTTACCATTTCACTCATGTTACTTGACATGCTGTGACATTGTCACATCCATTTTCAGTTCCTAATTATTTTTATTTAAAATATATTAAAAACATAATTGTATCTGTTACTTAAGAAAGATTATAAGCACCTACCTCAAAATACATGCTTAATTTTCCATCTGTCTGGTAACTCTTATGTAATCTTTTTTTAATGGATAAGAAAGCACATCTTTTTTTGCTAAGACTTCTGAAAGAGGACAAGTAGTAGAGAAACAATACCCAGAGCACTGAACCTGTGCAGTCTGAACCAGCCTAGCCTCCCTGTCCTCCTGTCTCGCAGGTCTCTGGCTCTGGGGCAGCAGTACTCCTCTCTGGGCTCACAGCCCATCCTGTGTGGGTCCATCCCCGGCCTGGTTCCCAAGCAGCTGCGCTTCTGCCGGAACTACATGGAGATCATGCCCAGTGTAGCCGAGGGCGTCAAGCTGGGCATCCAGGAGTGCCAGCACCAGTTCCGGGGGCGTCGGTGGAACTGCACCACGATCCAGGGCAACCTGGCCATCTTCGGACCCGTGTTGGACAAAGGTAGGGCATTGCTGCACACCACTGAATCAGCATTCAGAACAAGCTTTCGTAGATAGCTAATGATAGGTCTATCAGTGAATCGTTACTGAAATAGAGATTAAGTATTTTCTGAAACCATCACAATAAATTCATATGTCTTGTTCCAAGTCCCTTTATATGAAGACCCGCTGAAAGAATCAGTGGCATATTTGAAATGCAGAATGAGATTCTATACAAATCATTTACCCAAACAAGAGAAAGCCAAAAGACAATATGTTTCAGCTACCATTGGTGACAACAGAGCATGGAGGATAAAAATATTTGGTTATTGATTATCAAAGCTATTGGTTTGACAGATTTATTGGAGACAAAATGTGTTCGCTATAAATGTTTTAATAATAACAGAAAAATATAAGTGCATCGGCCCTTTAAAAACCACATTATATTATAATACATTCAAAAGTTACTGTGTCCAAAACTGCAATTAATGTCAGCAGTACAGCAGTTTTTTTTTTGTCAGGGTATTTGTGCAACATACTGTAGGTCATTTAAAAAAGAAAAATCAGGACCATTATTACTAGCCTTCTACAATAAGTGCCGTCAGAACTTAAAATCCCCCTATAGTATACCTTCTAATAGGAAAGTAATTAGCTGCAGTGACAGAGGGAGCCGGGGCAGTGTGAGCCGCTGTTGTTAAAAACTAAAAAAAGGTCCAAATGAGATTATGGGGAATAAGAAAGGGTCCGGGGGCTCAGCTCACACCCCTACTGTGCGTCAAGGCCACGGGAAGCTATCTCAAACAGCCTCTCTCCCACAGCGGCGCCATTCACACGCCCTTTAGACTCTGACATGAAAACAGGTTGAAAAGGGATCTCCCGACCTTACCCATCACACTGGAACGAGGCTCGCTGGGAGGGGGCTACGAGAAAGGGGGGGCGGAGGGGACGGGACGGACGACTGAGAAGGGTCCTGTTGCTACGGGGGAGGGGGCGGCAGGGGATGCCAGCTCCGGGCAGACTCAGGCTGCGCCAGCGTGCAGGGCCGGGGCTCTTTGTGCGAGTAATACGGTGTGACATGAGGGGAACAAAGGCAGATTCATGGGCCCAGCAGGTAGCAGGACTGAGGAACACTGGGATGACAGCCAGCTTTCCACAACTGCAGGAGGAGTGCGGGAACTCAGCAAGTGTTGGGAACCAGGAGAGAGGCCTGACCCAGGCAGTCTCTAACCCTTTCAATTCCCCCATGTCCATGTTTCTAATATAGCTCCTAAATGACCCCCCAGTGCGGTAGGCCACCACAACCTCCCTCAAAGATTGTTCCACACTTTATTGTTATTCTGGGATAAAAAAGGCTTCCTCTTTTTTTCTGTATTGATGTTGTTTTGTTATGTTTTTTTTTATTGAATGGCAAGGAACTGTGACACAGGGATATTGGCAGATGCTGTGTGAATCCAGGCTGAATTGTGTGGGGAGGCCATGGTTGATACCACCAAATTCATTTCATGTGTGACCTCAGCAAATCCCAATTACAGCCAGTCTCATTCTCTGAAGGGGCTAGGGGGCACAGCTAACGTTGTGCAACCCTACCTGCAGGTCTAGGTTGGAATCTGGCTCAGGTAACTGGGGCAAGACTGAGTGGCAGGAGTAATTCAGGTCAGGACTGAGGTGTGCTCACAGAACAAGAGATAGAGGGTAGCTCCCAGTATAGTGACCTTGTGTCACCGGGTTCACTGGAACAGTTTGGGACTTGTACTCTGGGACTTGTTCTCCCGCATCTCTAAAGTAGAGGGACTGGTAAGAGTTTTTAGGTGTCCAGTGGTCTAAAAATTGTAACAGTATACATTTTCATGTACTTCAACTTTAAAAACCTAGCATATACTGTATGTGACTTAAAACAAAGAAGAAACTAAAGAAAAGGTAATTTTCCCTGTTATTTTTAGCACACGTGATGATGTAATTTCTCATATTTAGCAAGAGTCCTAGCTGATTCTTATCCCTGAGGTTCTAAACTTTAAAGAACTTTAAGGCCTGCAAATTATAACACACCAAAAAACTACAAATGGACATAACATAGCAAAGGTATTATTTGCAATCTGTGAATCCCTGAGTGGGCAAATTCTCAGCATCACCTTCTAAACATGACCAATGGATGACAAGTGTGTTTAGGGTTATTTAATGGTTAGATTTATAAAGTGGTCCAAATATCTAGATCACTAAAGGTACCAGAATACACTGCAAAGCAAGTGGAAAAACCCAGACTGGACATATGAAATATAAGAACATATAAGAAAGTTTATAATGGATTGATCTGGTCACTCCACCTCTAGGGAAAGCTCCATTGCTCCTGTTCTGATGAAAACAGAGAGGACTTCAGCCTCCACCAACCCTTTCATGAACACCCAAAATTCACCACGAAGAAAGATGAAGCTATATATATTATATATTCCCTATAGAATGGGATTTTTTCTTATAAGTGATGGCCAAAAATAAAATATTTACTATGGAAGTTGTTTCACCTTTAATGGAACTAACATAGGGTAAGACATGGACTTATTATTATGTATATGTGTATCGAATCCTATTTGGTGCAATGCTGCTCCTTGTTTATATGAAGACCTTTTGAAACAATCAGTGGCATCTTCCAAACGCAGAATGAGATTCTATACAAATCATATAACCAAACAAGAGGAAGACAAAAGACAACATTGTATCAGGGCTACCATTGGTGACAACAGAGCATGGAGGATACAACTATCTGGTTGTCGAATGTTTCTAATGTACTTTACTCCCCTTTTCAAATATGAGTGCTGTCTAAACACTTTTCAGTATCTTGCTCATATTAATCAAATATAAAATGGAACATTGTTTGGATGCAAAGTAGGAAAAATGACCTTAAAATGTGGTTTTACACAGGATTTGATACACATAGGAAAAATAAGAATGTGGCAGTAGACAAGTCCATTTCTACAAATATACTCCCATTGTAGGTCCTTTAAAGGTAAAACAGCTTCCATAGTAAACATTCCATTTTTGTATGGCAGTCTTGGTAGAGAATTCCCATCTTCCAGACCCTTTCCTTGGCAGCAGTTTGTAGGCTTCTCTCTCTGGTGCCCGAGGCAGGTTGTGAAACTGGGCTGTAATTCTGTGTGTTGAATTACCAGAGGCATGTGCTGCTGAGGGACGAAGCTACACCTTCTGTAAATGGAACAGCTTATTATGAAAACTGACTCCTTTGTTGCACAAGCAGGCACTCTGAGCCTGCCCGGGTCAGGCTGCATGCAAACACAAAGGATTTCTAAACCAATGCCTTGGCTTTCAGTCTTCATTGTGGGACTTTTTAGTTTTTATACTGAAAAAAAATGCATATTGTATTTTACAAAAAAAATAGAAACACCTGCCATAATAGCATCAATAACAATGTGGGACAGGATTCGGCTGAACAGGACAGCACAGAATAAAGGTGTTCTTTCTGGAGGGAGATACAGGTGCAAAGCTTCTTTTTTCACTATCTGACTTACAGCACACATCAAAACATAAAATAGCGAAACCGTTAGATACAGTCAAATATTCTGTTACTTTTTACTGTCAACATGGCCTGACAGTGAATTAACCAAATTAGTGAATTATTGAATCATGAAATATCAAGGGGCTACTGTGGTTTGAACCATTCATCAGTGATTACTACGCTTTTACTTTAATTTGCTTTACCATACCTCTCTGGGCTTTACAATGTGTATCATGCTTTACCATGCTTTCACTGTGCTTTATTACACTTTGCTGTGCTTTTACTATGAGAAACGTTAATAGGGTTATTGCGTCGAAGCAACCAAAATCCTACAAATCTCGGGGGATTCTCATTGTTTGAACAACTCCAGTTCAATACACATGGAATATTTGAAGACACAGGGTTCACTGCAGTGTGGATGGCCAAATAAAGTCTTTTAAAATACATTTTCCAGGGTCCCAAGTGGCTCACCTGGTAAAAGCACAGCTGTGTGGTTTGCAGGGTGAGTCGTTCAGTCAGGGGAGCGCAAGTTCATGTCCTGGCTGTGCAAAGTTGTCGATCTTCGAGGGGGATCCTGGGGGGAGTGCCTTGTTGGTTCTGGCACTCCCGTGGGTAAGGGAATACCAGCAGGGTGTTTACCCTCATCTCGTTACAACGGACCCTAGACACCCTAACCCTACCCCTAACCCTAACCCTACAGGCCAGGCACCCAGTGAGCTCACGGCTGGCCTTTGTCCCCTCGGTAACTCGCTGACATCTGCCCTCGAGTTCCTGGGTGTAAAAGAGGAAGCTGGCTTGGTCGTGGGATCGGAGGACGCCCACTGAACTTTCAGTTCTCCTGTTAGGAATTGCCGCGGTAAGGGGAAAAAATGATTGGACATTCGAAATTGGGGAGAAAATTGGAGGTATAATATTGGGCACTCTAAAATATTTTTCATTCAATGTACCTGTACTGTTTAGCCTGGATACCGTGGTTAGCTCTCCTACCTTTCTGTGCCAGGGGATCTTTACCAGCAGTCAGTAACATGCTGGCCATTAGATGAATTCCTCAATACAGAACAAGGAATGGGGTTAAACATTCATTACAGATTGGAGGGAGTGAAACCACAGCTTGAGTCTTTCACTTTCATTCTCCTTAAACAGCATCTACTGTACAGTCCTGCGCTTTATTTTCAACTCCACACTGAAAATGACTCCACCTGCTGATCTGATCTACACAGTAACATTAGAATTCTGTGCTTGTATACATCACTTGCCTAGGTTCTGGAACCTAGCAAATGCCATCTCAACCAATCGGAGTGCAGGATCCTCCACTTTAGATTTTTACTCTAAAAAAGATTTTAACATAGCTTACAGTAACACCCAACAGGAAAATGTTTCACTTATACTATTTTATTGGATTTCAGCATAGCATATCGTGCCATTCAAATCTGTCAGTCCAAAGCCTGAAAGGTCTCAGTTCAATTGTAAAAGATGAAAAGTGAATTTAGGTTTATTTAATGGTTAGATAAGGGTATAGTTTCATTGAGATATAACAAGTAAGCATGTTGCAGTTGTTCAGGATTCTGTGGTGGCCATACCAAACGAACATTATTATTTAAGAAAAATATTATTTTTATTTCTTAGCAGACGTCCTTATCCAGGGCGACTCACAAGAGATTACATTATTTTTACATACAATTACCCATTTATACAGCTGGGTTTTTCCTGGAGCAATCTAGGTAAAGTACCTTGCTCAAGGGTACAGCAGCTGTGTCCCCCACCTGGTATTGAACCCACGACCCTCCGGTCAAGAGTCTAGAGCCCTAACCACTATTCCACACTGCTGTAACTTTATAAAAGCACTGTAGTATCTAAAAAGAATAAAACTCAATCGAAAAATTTTAAGCAAGACAGATAATAACTGCCTGTGATATTAAGGGTGTGTCTGTATTTATTGATCAATAAATGTAAAAGTTACTGAGAATATGTATGATAAACTTACATAATGATTATTGAGCCTGTCCCTTGGTGGTAACCCTGTTCTGTTGTTTGCCCCCAGCCACACGGGAGTCTGCGTTTGTCCACGCCATCGCCTCGGCTGGAGTGGCCTTTGCAGTGACACGCTCCTGCGCAGAGGGCACCTCCACCATGTGTGGCTGTGACTCCCATCACAAGGGTCCCCCCGGTGAGGGCTGGAAGTGGGGCGGCTGCAGTGAGGACGCCGAGTTCGGGGTGCTGGTGTCCCGTGAGTTTGCAGACGCACGAGAGAACCGTCCAGACGCCCGCTCTGCAATGAACCGGCACAACAACGAGGCAGGGCGCACGGTATGACCAAACACATATCAGAGTGGCTTTGAAATACTGATGTACCATGCACAACATCCCCCTGCTCCACAGCCCAAAACACGTATCACAGACTGGCTTTGAAATAATGATGAATGCTCCTGAACCTGAACTCGATTTATTTCCTGGCTGTCCATGTCTAAATGCTCCTGGACCTGAACTTGGAGTTTTTCTTGAACGATCTGATCCTAGGTCGTTTGCAATCGTTCCCGTGTGAATGGGCCCAAACATTTTGAACGTCATGTCAGGAGACACAGCTCTTGTTTAATAATTCAGATATTTGTCATAGCACTAGAGGACAAAGCAGTATAAGATGTGAATTTTGCCGACAAAATAGTATTTAATGGAAATACCATCAAGTATATTCCCAAAATGAACTGGTCTGTTGCCAAATTCTTATTATTTCTGTGTGTATCGAATCCTTTGTAGCCCCACTTGGGCAATTTTGCAAATTGTTAGGTAATTTTTCCTTCTGTAAACAGTGTTAAATGTTTTTTTTTCATAATTTTCATAACTGTAGCCTTACTAAGCTGTGCTGTCTTGCACCCCAGACAATCCTGGCCCACATGCACCTGAAGTGTAAATGCCATGGGCTGTCGGGGAGCTGTGAGGTGAAGACGTGCTGGTGGGCCCAGCCAGACTTCCGCATCCTGGGGGATTTCCTGAAGGACAAGTACGACAGCGCCTCGGAGATGGTGGTGGAGAAGCACAGGGAGTCCCGCGGCTGGGTGGAGACACTGCGTGCCAAGTACACCTTCTTCAAGCACCCCACCGAGCGAGACCTGGTCTACTATGAGAGCTCACCCAACTTCTGTGAGCCCAACCCTGAGACAGGCTCGTTTGGGACCCAGCGACCGCATCTGCAACGATCTCCTCGCCACGGCATCGAGGGGCTGCGACCTGCTCTGCTGCGGCCGGGTCACAACACGAGGACTGAGAAGCGCAAGGAGAAGTGCCACTGCATCTTCCACTGGTGCTGCTATGTGAGCTGCCAGGAGTGCGTGCGGGTCTACGATGTGCACACTTGCAAGTGAAAAACGAGAACAGGGTGGGAGGGAGGGGCGAATAAGAGCACTTCTGTTCTGGAATGTTTTAGAACTGAGAATCTACAACCCCATACGCGTTCATGTATAAGCAGACACACACAGACACTCGCACAGCTTAAAAAAACACACACATCTTTGATCACAGATTTCACAACTCACACTCTGGGACACATGCACATATATTAAACATGCTACACTGTATCTTGCAAAGAAATTCGGTAATGTGACATATTTTACCACTCAAGCCCAGGGGGTTACCACTGCTGGCAGTTCAGTCACTAACTGTAAGACATTTTATTATCAGCCATCCCCATTATTCTAACCACTCCCCCTAAAATGATTGATGGTGTATAAAAATATAAATCTCAATATTAACTTATTTATTAAATAGTGCCACTGGTTCACAATTCTGGCTCTTGAGGTTCGTTCCAATCAAATGAGTTATTTGACCCTTAGCCGATTCAATGAACTGCTTTAGGACTTGCTTGGAATAAATATCTGGCCTGGAATGGATCTCGACAGACAGAACTGGGACCCCCTGCTCTAACCACCCTTATAAAAGTGTACCTTTGTAAAAGCACAGCAAAGTGTAATAAAGCAGTGAAAGTATGGTGAAGCATAGGTAAAGCCCAGAGAGGTATGGTAAAGCATATTTAAAAACATGGCAAACAGGAGTAAACTATGGTAAATGAATAGTATTGCTGTGGGAAAAGCAAAATTACTGTGCAGATTTACTGGTGTAAACTTGTGTAAGGGTAGTGAAGTATTCAGTAGTATTTCTGGACATGGTTATTGCCAACATTAAAAAATTGTAGTTTAGCCATGATCTTTTATTACAAGTGCTGGCTGTAGTTGTCGTCTTTTCTGTTGCAGTCTTTAAAAACACCATATGGAAAACACTATATTTGGTCCACACTGTATAATACAGTATGGACCAAACTCCCGTCTTGTGACCAGCTCTGTGCAGTATAAAGACCAGTCACTTTCTGGAGATGAGCTACAGCAGAGATGCATTAATCAAGCCCTTGAAGTCCAGAGTCCTTCAGCTTTTTGAGGTACTGTATCAATAAATAGTTCCCTGATCAAAACCCTGAAGGAGGTTCCATTTCATTTAGGGTACAGGAACATGATGGTCTGGAATTGTGCACCCCTGATTTACAGAAGTGGCTCTTTACTGAGACTACTCATCACTGTTGTTCAGAATAGAGATTCTACTATAGTAAGCAAGTATGTTTTTGATTATGCTGTACTATATAATCGTAGAATCGTTTTACTGATGTGTTTTCTATACTTTTCCTATTCTTTGCTCAATTACCAGCCCAGGAACTATCCTCCCAGCCTACCTGACTCTGCTTGCTGGCTGAGCTCCACCTGGGAATGAATACAACAATGTCAGCCCCCGGGAAATGCAGGGGCTGGGAAGCAGATCCTGGCGTCAGGCTGCAGTGGTTACTGCTCCCCCCCCCCCCGAGAGAGTTTGCAGACAGGCCTAGCATTAGCTTTGTTTGTCTGTGATCCAGTGCGACATGCTGGCCCATTCTCTGACACGTTACAGATTTCTTAATAGCTTTCTAATGATGGCTGATGGCTTGTTATACTGTATATATATATACAGTACTGTGCAAAAGTTTTAGGCAGGTGTGAAAAAATGCTGTAAAGTAAGAATGCTTTCAAAAATAGACATGTTAATAGATTATATTTATCAATTAACTAAATGCAAAGTGAGTGAACAGAAGAAAAATCTACATCAAATCCATATTTGGTGTGACCACCCTTTGCCTTCAAAACAGCATCAATTCTTCTAGGTACACTTGCACAAAGTCAGGGATTTTGTAGGCATATAGTCAGGTGTATGATTAAACAATTATACCAAACAGGTGCTAATGATCATCAATTCAATATGTAGGTTGAAACACAATCATTAACTGAAACAGAAACAGCTGTGTAGGAGGAATAAAACTGGGTGAGGAACAGCCAAACTCAGCTAACAAGGTGAGGTTGCTGAAGACAATTTACTGTCAAAAGTCATACACCATGGCAAGACTGAGCACAGCAACAAGACACAAGGTAGTTATACTGCATCAGCAAGGTCTCTCCCAGGCAGAAATTTCAAGGCAGACAGGGGTTTCCAGATGTACTGTCCAAGCTCTTTGAAGAAGCACAAAGAAACGGGCAACGTTGAGGACCGTGAGACGCAGTGGTCGGCCAAGGAAACTTACTGCAGCAGATGAAAGACACATCATGCTTACTTCCCTTCGCAATCGGAAGATGTCCAGCAGTGCCATCAGCTCAGAACTGGCAGAAAACAGTGGGACCCTGGTACACCCATCTACTGTCCGGAGAAGTCTGGTCAGAAGTGGCCTTCATGGAAGACTTGCGCCAAAAAGCCATACCTCCGACGTGGAAACAAGGCCAAGCGACTCAACTATGCACGAAAACACAGGAACTGGGGTGCAGAAAAATGGCAGCAGGTGCTCTGGACTGATGAGTCAAAATTTGAAATATTTGGCTGTAGCAGAAGGCAGTTTGTTCGCCGAAGGGCTGGAGAGCGTGCACGAATGAGTGTCTGCAGGCAACAGTGAAGCATGGTGGAGGTTCCTTGCAAGTTTGGGGCTGCATTTCTGCAAATGGAGTTGGGGATTTGGTCAGAATTAATGGTCTCCTCAATGCTGAGAAGTACAGGCAGATACTTATCCATCATGCAATACCATCAGGGAGGCATCTGATTGGTCCCAAATTTATTCTGCAGCATGACAACGACCCCAAACATACAGCGAAAGTCATTAAGAACTATCTTCAGCATAAAGAAGAACAAGGAGTCCTGGAAGTGATGGTATGGCCCCACAGAGCCCTGATCTCAACATCATCGAGTCTGTCTGGGATTACATGAAGAGAGAAAGCAACTGAGGCTGCCTAAATCCACAGAAGAACTGTGGTTAGTTCTCCAAGATGTTTGGGCCAACCTACCTGCCGAGTTCCTTCAAAACTGTGTGCAAGTGTACCTAGAAGAATTGATGCTGTTTTGAAGGCAAGGGTGGTCACACCAAATATTGATTTGATGTAGATTTTTCTTCTGTTCACTCACTTTGCATTTTGTTAATTGATAAATATAAACTATTAACATGTCTATTTTTGAAAGCATTCTTACTTTACAGCATTTTTCACACCTGCCTAAAACTTTTGCACAGTACTGTATATATATATATATATATATATATATATATATATATATATATATATATATATATATATATATATATATATATATAATGTATTGTAAGTTTTGTGTGACAGCTCTGAGGAATGTTAGCAGAATTCCCATGGAAAGTAAGATATTGAGTTTTCTGCTATTTGTCAGGTATTATGTAGTTATCTCAGATGACAAGCCTGTCACAATTAAATCTTAAAACTTTTATTTATGTGAAACTACATTTACAGTATAGTAAGCTGTTATTATTTTATGTATTAGCTATCATGAAGGGGGCAGTACTTACAGACACCATTGTATACATTATGTTGTATTTAGGCAGATGAATACATTTAAAACAACTGTGGGGTATGTGTTACATGTTTTTGCTTACTAAATATCTTGGTATTCCAGAATCTTTAAATACATGCTAAATTGTTAATTTACAACCTATCCGACAAGTGCAGTGGTACTCTAAATATCAAATGCGTTTGAACTTTTCCTGAGACAGGTTCACATGCACATACAGTAAAAGGACTACACACACAAACTGATGTAAATACCCCCACTGATACTTGATAGTTTTATGAAAAGAAACATATAATTTTAAATCTGGAGTTACATGGAGTGTTAAAATAAACAAGCAACTGAGATTTCAAAGAGGTAACATTGGAGGGGTAGCTAATGATGTTAGATATCTGGCATTAAACAGACACTGTCAGTCAGTTTGGGGTGTAAATATAACCCTTTTAAACAAAGCTGGGGAATTAAAACCTCACGAAACAGAGAATATGGAGCTAAATAAGTTATTTAAAAATTGGGAAAACTCTTTCAATTTTTTTTTTAGGAGTGCTGATTTATAATTTACTTTTTGCATAGCACAGTGCCACCTGTTGGATGTCTGCTGTAATTGCCACTTACTATAAAGAAAAGTCTGCAGTTTCTGCACAACCCTTTGTTCAATTTAGATTAAAAGGATATGTTTTACAAAACAGATTCTGTATGAAACAGCTTGAAACATGAATTACAGGGTCAGTGGAATTGCCGATTGAATTGGATCTTATCTGGGTTCAAGTTTTTTAATCCTTGTAGCCCAGTGTCTCTCAGCTCTGCATACACTATAGCGAGGGTGTAGTAAACCTTCATACACTATAGCGAGGGTGTAGTAAACCTTCATACACTATAGCGAGGGTGTAGTAAACCTTCATACACTATAGCGAGGGTGTAGTAAACCTTCATACACTATAGCGAGGGTGTAGTAAACCTTCATACACTATAGTAAGGGTGTAGTAAACCTTCATACACTATAGCGAGGGTGTAGTAAACCTTCATACACTATAGCGAGGGTGTAGTAAACCTTCATACACTATAGCGAGGGTGTAGTAAACCTTCATACACTATAGCGAGGGTGTAGTAAACCTTCATACACTATAGCGAGGGTGTAGTAAACCTTCATACACTATAGTAAGGGTGTAGTAAACCTTCATACACTATAGCGAGGGTGTAGTAAACCTTCATACACTATAGCGAGGGTGTAGTAAACCTTCATACACTATAGCGAGGGTGTAGTAAACCTTCATACACTATAGCGAGGGTGTAGTAAACCTTCATACACTATAGCGAGGGTGTAGTAAACCTTCATACACTATAGCGAGGGTGTAGTAAACCTTCATACACTATAGCGAGGGTGTAGTAAACCTTCATACACTATAGTAAGGGGTTTAGTAAACCTTCATACACTATAGTAAGGGGTTTAGTAAACCTTCATACACTATAGCGAGGGTGTAGTAAACCTTCATACACTATAGTAAGGGTGTAGTAAACCTTCATACACTATAGCGAGGGTGTAGTAAACCTTCATACACTATAGTAAGGGGTTTAGTAAACCTTCATACACTATAGTAAGGGGTTTAGTAAACCTTCATACACTATAGCGAGGGTGTAGTAAACCTTCATACACTATAGCGAGGGTGTAGTAAACCTTCATACACTATAGCGAGGGTGTAGTAAACCTTCATACACTATAGCGAGGGTGTAGTAAACCTTCATACACTATAGCGAGGGTGTAGTAAACCTTCATACACTATAGTAAGGGGTTTAGTAAACCTTCATACACTATAGCGAGGGTGTAGTAAACCTTCATACACTATAGTAAGGGGTTTAGTAAACCTTCATACACTATAGTAAGGGGTTTAGTAAACCTTCATACACTATGGCGAGGGTGTAGTAAACCTTCATACACTATAGCGAGGGTGTAGTAAACCTTCATACACTATAGTAAGGGGTGTAGTAAACCTTCATACACTATAGCGAGGGTGTAGTAAACCTTCATACACTATAGCGAGGGTGTAGTAAACCTTCATACACTATAGCGAGGGTGTAGTAAACCTTCATACACTATAGTAAGGGGTGTAGTAAACCTTCATACACTATAGTAAGGGTGTAGTAAACCTTCATACACTATAGCGAGGGTGTAGTAAACCTTCATACACTATGGCGAGGGTTAGTAAACCTTCATACACTATAGCGAGGTGTAGTAAACCTTCATACACTATAGCGAGGGTGTAGTAAACCTTCATACACTATAGCGAGGGTGTAGTAAACCTTCATACACTATAGTAAGGGTGTAGTAAACCTTCATACACTATAGCGAGGGTGTAGTAAACCTTCATACACTATAGCAAGGGTGTAGTAAACCTTCATACACTATAGTAAGGGTGTAGTAAACCTTCATACACTATAGCGAGGGTGTAGTAAACCTTCATATCGCATGCTAATCTGTGTAAAGACAATATCTAAAGGGGAATTTCTAGCAGACATGTTGAAACAAACCTGCACCCTTAATATTAATTGTATTTAACACCTCAATACCATACAATAGTGTAGCAATTTATCTTATGACTTAGCCTGGAACATCTCAGTTTATTTTGTTGTTTTATTGCTATATCCAAAGTTTTGTACAAAGTTTTTAAAGTTAATGATTCCTTTTTTTATTTTATAATCTGAAAATGCTGTTTTTATAAATATTATTTATTATACAATGTATATACCTGTATGACTGAACTAAGAGTATATATTTGAAGAATAAAATCCTTGTCTGGTGCTGCAGTTTCTTTCCCACCTTTTGTTCACCCCTGTAAAGCCAGGGGCCCTTACACTGATAAATAAATAGGAAATAAGCCAGCATTATTTTCTGTGTATCTGTGCTTTTATTGCAATAATACAGCTGCATATTGCCATACACTTTATATCATAGCAGCTTAGAACACCGATCACATGTTCACAGTAAAAATGTTTACATCAGGTTCCATTTTTTTAACATTTTGTCACTGAAATCACATACATTATATATATATATATATATATATATATATATATATATATATATATATATATATATATATATATATATATATATATATGTTTTAAATTACGTGGGACAAAGAACGCAGGGCAGGGCATCACAAGATGAAGGCAGGGGAAGGCTGCAATGTTCCAGTCACCAACGTGTACAGAATCGCCAGACAGCAGGATTACATCACAGAAAGCATGGGGTCTCAGGAGAGCCAGGCCCTTCCAGACTCCTCCTTATCTATGCTACACTTCACTGTACAGACAACTTGGTAGCGGTCAGTTATGAGATGCCATTTTTACAACCTTGTAATGAGATCTCTGTTATGCATATCAGTTGAATAATCAGGAGTCCTTCAGAATTATTTGTACCTTTTAAAAGTCCCATGATTTTCATATCTGAAAAACCTGGGTTTGAATGAGAACATATGAAAATGTACAAATTGCTCATCCAGTTCCTAGTTGTTGATTGATGTCAAAACGTTGACAAGTTGGGTCTGGAAGGATCCAAGTGATTTAAAATGAACACATGACTAGGCAACCCCCACCACTCAGGTCACATTGGTCTACATCATGACACAATTGCCATTCTCTGCTTGAGAGAAGCAAGGATTGAATGGTATGTGATCAGATCAAGATTGAGGTCTAGGTGTAGTATAGGAAACATTACAGATTTAAATAAGTGTTAAAGATTGCTCTCTTTACTGCATCCAGACACTTCACATGGTCAAACAATGAATCTATACCTAAGATCTTTGCAAACAGACAGATGAATCAATTAAATTGTGGGCCTGATTACCGCTACTGACTGTACAGTGAGGTGCATCTGTGGGAAGAGTCAGGAAACAACTTGGGTCCTTCAGTGCAACTCTCCCAGTTACACAGCCTTGCCTAAAAACAAAATGCACCAGAAAACAGAGGAAAGAAAACTAGAAGAAAAAAACAACAATGCATTCTTGCTTCCAATCCCATTTACTGGAACTAAAACATTATTATTATTATTATTAAAAACCAACTGATTATTCTGCATCCAACATGTGTGTCTTTTAGCAATAGTTTTGTGCCCACACTGTGCTAGGGTGCTTTAGTCTGCTACTAAAGCACCCTAGATGCAGATGCAGGATGGCAGCACGAGCAGTGTGGACAATGCTAGACTCTCCCTGCACTTCAGTGCCGGACAGGTTCATCCACTCATTGTTTAAGGTGTATTTTTTGCTTTCTGATGCAGGATATCACAGCTGTAATGCCACTAAAGAGAGTTGTAGCCCAGTGCTCTGCCACTCTCCCACCAATAGGTGTGTAGGGCCCTCCCTGCTGATCCAGCCTGGCAATCTCACCCCTGCACTCCCACCGTACCAGCTTTCAAACCGAGCTGACTTTTCTATGTAATCAGAAGATGCTTAATTGTTTTTATTGTTTGTTTTACGTGATAATCAGACAAGTATTCATTCTAACGATCACACTTACTACTGAATGTATATACATGAAAATAATAACATGTATTAGTCAAATTAGTTCAACTAACAAAAGAAAGCTTAACATAGAGATACCACTTTCACTGCAATTATTTTGAGTCCATTTATTACATATATACCATACACACAATATATATATATATATATATATATATATATATATATATATATATATATATATATATATATATATATATATATATATATATATATATATATATATATATATATATATATATATATGTGCAGTGTATGTTTACATATTTTAAATACCGGTGTATGTGTGTGTATATATATATATATATATATATATATATATATAGATAGATAGATAGATAGATAGATAGATGGATAGATATATTTAATGCAATAACAGAGCAAGAATGCATTTCTAACTGCACAGAACACAAAGCACATTTAAACAGCATTTTCCACAAGACAACAATTGGAACAGTACTTTTATTTATTTAATTTTAAGACATGGAATCAGTAGGGACGTTTTTTTTTTCATTTGCTATTAAAAACATGCAGAATGGAGAAAGAATGCGCTTGGTGAGGGTAGCAGAGGAGGGGCATGTTCCTCTCCCATTGTGTTGAACAGTGGGCAGCATATATGTGTTCTGTTGGTCACTCTCCCAGCCTGCTGGACATTCCAGAGTCACCTTCCAGCCTGGACTCTACTCGTACACACTGCGGTCCCTGTGAGAGGGAGGAACACGAGAGGAGAGAGGTCAGGGTGTGAGAGGCTCTGGTGCACACTGCGGTCCCTGTGAGGATGAGGAACAGGAGAGAGAGTTCAGGGTGTGAGGGGCTCTACTCGTACACACTGCGGTCCCTGTGAAGACGAGGAACAGGAGAGAGAGGTCAGGGCATGAGGGGCTGCTGCTCTCTCAGCTTCCACTCTGGGATCCAGAGACAGCACGTTGATACCAGAACTATCACAGGTGTTCAGTTGGCCATGGAGGCCTGGGTTCAAATCCTGTTAAATGAGTTTGGTCTATATGTAATTATGCTACGGCATAGTTAGCGCCAAGTCTCAAAAATAGCTATATGCTTTTTCTCCTCCTAAAAGAAAGGGTTGTCACTCCAGGACAGGCTTGAGGCATGCTGGTAGGGATATATGGTGAAGCTTGCATCAACACTAGCTTGTGATAAACCTGAGTTCAGTCACAGTGCTATCAATCCAGCCCCTTTCATGGAATAGCAGCTGACTAAACAGTATGGTAGTCTTAACTGATACAGTACTTACTGATAAATTTGTCAAATGACATACAACTCATTTGACAGATTGCAGACTCCAAAGTTTCACAATTGGCAGCGTAAACACTTACCTTAAAAGCAGTGCTATTTGCTGTCTGTCTCATATTGCATTTTATACAACTAAATACGTATTAAATGGATTACTTAGAACAAACATTCACAAACGATCTTTGAAGGATGCTTTTTAGAACAGCCAGTATGCTGAACTGTGGACTGGTTTGTGGGCTGCCAGTATAGTAGGAGTTATGATTTTATGTAGTGCAATGGTTTGGCTGAAACTTCTCAAATTAAAAACCAAAAGGCCAAAAAGATAAAACTAAATTTGTGTTAATGAATGAATTGTATGTTTCCTGGCTTGGTCCCTCTAGGATAGGGGTCCACTGACCTGCATAGACTACAGTCTCTTTCTAGTCAGCACAGTGTACTGGGAGGCTAGCTGCTCAGTATCGGTCTCTCTTTAGTCAGCACAGTGCAGGGTTCTCCCCAGGAATTCTGTACAGCCGGGCGGCAGAACATTTCCACTTTTAATGGAAAAATAAACTTGCCTTCCCTTAAATATATAATACAACAAATAATTTGAATAATGTGTTGTCTTTCGTTGACTATATCTGGGTGCGCTTTTTTATGTTCTACATTTTCTTTTTCATTGCTATTTTTTATTATGGTAAATTACTGTGCTTATTTAGGCACTCTACGATTTGACTGGGGAAAGATAACGTAGTGTATTGGAGTTAACAAAAAAAAAAAAAGGGTAACCTTTTCACTCCTTTTTAGCTTAATTATTGAGCTTATTACTTCATTTGAATTGTTTTCTTTACGTTAAGTTTTCAGGGCATTTTGTTAATGCACGTCTATTTTTGTTTTTCGCTGTTCTACATTTTTTGAATGCAACTGTTCATTTTAACCATTTTTTTAACACAACAGTACTCACACTTGTTTCGTCACCATCATAACCGGAGTGTAATAATCCAGCACCTCTGCACTTAAGCATTTGTATGTCAGCTGACAAGTGTGCAGCTGATATCCCATCACACCTTTCTTCTTAAAGGCATACAGCCTCTATATATGAACCCCCAATATCTCTCACAAGCACCTGGGTACATATTGTTACGATATCACAACAAAAGGAATACACTTTTTTTTTTTGGTGCATATGTATAGCTATTATGTACTATATCTCACCTTACAGTACAATAATACGACAAAAAAATGAATGATAATACCTGAAAATAATCTTAATATTTTTTTAGTAGCCGGCGCAAATATAGTATTAAAGCGGTGGATTGCGCTGATTGCTGGCTTATTTTGACCCTCTGTTTATTGTCACTATTTTTGCTTTGAAAATAATTGGTTATTTTTTTAGCAGTCATTTTTAACGTTTTCGCCTCTCGAAGTGCTTAACACAGAAAACCTGCCCCTTCAACTCTCTGATTGGTTAAATGTTGTGTCAAGATGTAACACAGCTGTCATGTGGTTCCAAGATTTTTTTTTCACCCAGCAACGCGCAACTGATCTAGTCTGCTAGAAGCGCAATCAATCCTTATTGTTAAAGTCACAGTAGCATCTGCAAGACGGGCGGATCAGGTTTTTTCAGCCAGGCAGCGACAGCCACTTTGCCGGGCGGCCCACCCGGCTAAAAAGGTCTGGGGAGAACCTTGACAGTGTACTGAGAGGCTAGCTGTTCAATATCGGTCTCTCTTCAGTCAGTACAGTGTACTGGGAGGCTAGCTGCTCAGTATCGGTCTCTCTTTAGTCAGCACAGTGTACTGGGAGGCTAGCTGCTCAGTATCGGTCTCTCTTTAGTCAGCACAGTGTACTGGGAGGCTAGCTGCTCAGTATCGGTCTCTCTTCAGTCAGTACAGTGTACTGGGAGGCTAGCTGCTCAGTATCGGTCTCTCTTTAGTCAGCACAGTGTACTGGGAGGCTAGCTGCTCAGTATCGGTCTCTCTTCAGTCAGTACAGTGTACTGGGAGGCTAGCTGCTCAGTATCGGTCTCTCTTCAGTCAGTACAGTGTACTGGGAGGCTAGCTGCTCAGTATCGGTCTCTCTTCAGTCAGCACAGTGTACTGGGAGGCTAGCTGCTCAGTATCGGTCTCTCTTCAGTCAGCACAGTGTACTGGGAGGCTAGCTGCTCAGTATCGGTCTCTCTTCAGTCAGCACAGTGTACTGGGAGGCTAGCTGCTCAGTATCGGTATCTCTTTAGTCAGCACAGTGTACTGGGAGGCTAGCTGCTCAGTATCAGACCCCTTACCATGCATGGGAGAGTCCCTTGGGATTACACCGGGAAACAGGGGCTAAAGTCGGACCTGATTATCATCACCAAACCTAAAAAGTTGGTCCAAAAAAGTAAATAAAAAACAAACACAACACAATATACAGTTTTTAAATATAACTTAAAATATATAAAGAAATCAATTCCTCTGTTGGTCAAAATTCTTCAATTTATGGTTGGTTTGAAAATGCTTCAACTGGACTGGGGATTAAACAAGCTCCTGGTCTAAGAAACGCATTATGAACATAAGAACATTTACGAATGAGAAGAGGCCATTTGGCCCATCTATGCTCACCTGGTTCCTAGTAGCTGGTTGATTTCAAAACTTTGATCCAAGTCATTCAGCATCAACAACATGGCTATCCCAATCCATTCCCTTACCTCACCACTCTGTATCGTATGGTCCTGGTTGTTGTACTAAGCTTAAAGTATTGGTTAGGGTTAACTATGTGACGTGCACACAGCTACTATTGGAAAATTAGAAGCTACCACAAGGGGTGAGGGGTCCACGAATCATATTCATAGTATACTCTCAATCTCAAGCTATTTCTCACAGCCCCTTGAGATAATTGGGGATTTGAGAACACGTCATTAAAACTGCCAGTAAAATAAATAAATAAATACATGAAACAATACAAAAATAAATAAAAATGATAAAGCAACAAATGGAGATGAATTGGAAGCTCAGCAAGGTTATACTCACGCTCCCTCCTCCTTGAGCAGAGCCAGGAACTTTGACACTCTGTACTCTGGATCCATCTGAAAGAGACAGACATGGAGATGAGACACTACCAAGGCTAGAACAGCCTCTGCACCATTCACTAAGTCCCGTTCAGCTAAGCAGCATGCTTCACTCATAAACATGTACATATTATTGAAATATCCTACAATAAAGCCAATACAATATTTAACTGAAAACTATTTTAAGAAGTTCAGGTGGAAAGCTGACCGTGTATTTTATACTAGGCCTTCCTAGCCCGACGTTTGGGTGACAGAATCTGAAGACCACGAGAAGTCTTACAGTATTAAAAAACATGAATACAACAAGAATAAGAATCAGCTGTAAGAATCAACTGTACATATATAAATATTTATATATCTAGTTTTGGGTCAAAAAAACAGTTTTAAACAAGAGGGGATTCCATGGACACTAATCCAGGGTTTCCAAAATGGAGCCCCGAGGGTCATGTTGTGTGGTACATTAGACATGAGACCTCAGCAGCCCTTCTCTTAAATCAGCCTTACAGATGTGCTGGTAACTGCTGGTGCAGCTTTCATCTAGCTCATCTTACTACAATTGTCATGGTTTGGACAGCTAGCATTTCTATTCCTACTTCCGTTAGGATACCTTCTATTGGCCAGTATAGTATAGCGTGGCTTCAACTTTTGGCGTGAGAACTAGGGTTCTAACCCTTATAAAGCAAGTTGATTTTCTGACCACAGACGCACTCAAATCCAGTCATGTCCAGGCTTTGTTGTAAAATGGACCTGGGTTAGTCTGTAGAAGGAGTGGTATAGACAGCAGCACTCTTACACAATGTGTGCATTGTATAGTAACTGCTTTCAAGCTG
Source organism: Acipenser oxyrinchus oxyrinchus (assembly GCA_030684275.1). NCBI lineage: Eukaryota > Metazoa > Chordata > Actinopteri > Acipenseriformes > Acipenseridae > Acipenser > Acipenser oxyrinchus. The sequence continues at coordinate 12,108,084 of CM060266.1, forward strand.
AATGCAGCAATTATGCACTTTAATCAGATACTCAAGCAGAAGCCTTGGGGTGTCTGTGTTGATGTCTAGTGAATAGGAGGATGGATCACAACATGACAGCACTGGGTCGTAAATCCACACAGCCCTGCACTGTAGACAGCCTACAGCTTACCTGGCTTCCTCCACGACGGAAGAGGGCTGGTGCTTTGCCCCTAGAACACACAAGCCTAAGTCTATCTAAATCCATCAGTACCCCTGCATGCTTTGGAGCACTGTGAGAATGGGGCTTTATGATAGGGATATCCTTCAAGCTTTACTACATCTATTAGCACCAGCACAGAGTGTGGGGAAACTATGTTGTTGACTGTTCTAATTGAGACTATAAAGTGAGGTTCCATCTGCTTTGCAAAATATAAAAGATGCCACAGCCAAGTTGAAAAACACTGTCACTAGAAGTTAACTTTTTAAGGCAGTTGTGAGGATTTGATACCTGCCTGGAAAGTAAGAAGCAAAATGGTCTTATTTGGTAGCGGTTTATTCGACTAATTATAGGAGGCTGTGTGGTCCAGTGGTTAAAGAAACGGGCTTGTAACCAGGAGGTCCCCGGTTCAAGTCCCACCTCAGCCACTGACACATTGTGTGACCCTGAGCAAGTCACTTAACCTCCTTGTGCTCCGTCTTTCGGGTGAGACGTAATTGTAAGTGACTCTGCAGCTGATGCATAGTTCACACACCCTAGTCTATGTAAGTCACCTTGGATAAAGGCGTCTGCTAAATAAACATATAATAATATAAAAATAATTTAAAAAATAAACACCTACCTACTGTTTTAAATAGACTGAATATCCTAACCTATCACATAGTAGGCCAATATTTAAATCAGAAAGTATTTATTGAAACCACCTTGTGCTCAACTAAGCAATGTAACTAATGCAATTTCTTATCAAAATATATTTTGTTTTATCCTTAAGTTCAACAAGAATGCAACTACATCTGTCATCTAAGCATTTGATATGCCATCAGTATGGTTAACCAGGTTCTGTTTCATTGTTGCAAATTATGTGGTACGAAATTATCCTCTTATCTGTCTTCAGTTGTTGATTGAGATTTCGGTAACTAACAAATCATACACAACTTTAAAAAAAAAATTTAAAAAAATAACATGTGCCACATTATCGTTGAATCCTGCATGACCTTATAAATTAGGTTACAACCACAACTGAGCTGATTTGAAAATGAAAGCTAATTCCACCACGGTACCGCTACGTTATAATAACTGGTTTGTTCATAAATATGTATGCTCCCACCCTGCCTTTTCACTGCATTTTTAAAATGCTGTACATTTTATTATATATATATATATATATATATATATATATATATATATATATATATATATATATATATATATATATATATATATATATATATATATGCTGGGTTGGTTTTATTAAACAGTGACATTAGTTAGCTATGTGTGTAATTTATAGTATTTGTGTTAAAGCACACATTTCACTAGTAAAAACACGACAAGTACACAAGGTAGTGATAATCTATTATAAAAAGAAAACATAGATAAATGAATGCACCTCAAGATTTTATTTCGTCTATTACTCATACTGTTAAAACAAGGAAGACGTTACTTGCATTATGGTAACGTTATAGCTAGCTATTTGCTCCTTTTCTTTCTCGTAGTCAGAATTTTGATAAAGTAATAATTATCTACCTATTATGTGTTGATTTTTAGCGTGGGTGAAACCAGGGTTAACATTATAACAAAATCAGAGCCGCCATTCTCCATGACAGATTAAATTAGCATTTTATAGACACTGAATAATCTTAGTATCCTGTTAGGTCATTACCTGTTATCTTACAAAATCATAATATTTTTAACAGTTATTTAATTTTACTTTTGGTCTATAAAATAAACTTCAAATTGTATCAAATTGTATCCACGTTGTTCTGCTACTGTAGGTACAGTATTTGTACTCTACTGTCCAATATGATTTGCGTGGGCCTCGGACATATCTACATGGGGCAGTACAAACCTCAGTCATCTACAAATCGGCAAGCTCTGTTAGCAATGGTTTCCCGCTTTATGAAAGATACTAATAATGTACGTGTTAAAAAAACGAATACCCGGTAACTATGTACACGTTCACTCAGGGTCGGTCATATACAGCAGCATAAGATAACAGAAAAATGCTACTGCATAAAAAAAAACTAGTAGCAAATTAAGGTTTTGGGTATCAAAATGCTACCAAATATACGTTAACTTTGAGCCTTGCTTAACCAGAAGCACTAACCTTAACTCCATTTTTAGCACTCCAGTGCTGTCACCCCACACCTTGAAAACAAACACCAGCCAAAACAGTACATTTTTAGCTCTGAGGTCTTATGTTACTAGGAATAACACTTGGCTAGAACCTTGGCAGGAAGTCAGTACTTGCAAATCCGATAAAAGTATTTAATACAACATGCGAGCAATAACTTACTGGTTTGCCTTTAGCGATTTTGAATTAAAAAGCAAAGGAAAAAAAGAACAAAAATGAGTGTAAATGAATGTGTTGCCCGGGGTGCAGTGCAAGTCCCAGCAGACTCAGACACACCGCGAGGGGAAGCAGGGAAGCACGGTGCACAGCATTACTGCATACCTGAGCAATTAAAGCTGGCTTTACCAGAGCCATGGCCAAGCGCTGGCTTTAACACATCTCACAACCAACGAACACCAAGACCTTAGGCCCACTTTTAATTATAAGTCTTTGGATGCACAGAATCTTCGGAAACACACATATTTGCTTTCTATTCGGCAAAGTTATTATAAATAATCTGCACTGTAAATGTTTATCATGTTACCATTTACTTACCATCTCAGCATAATTATGTGCACTATTTAAAATGTTTGCAACATCAAAAACATTAACCTCACAATGATAAACTTTTTATTAAAGCCAACATAAAAATTACTCAAAGGAACTCGGTAACTTTCTGTCCTTTTCACTTTCTTCTTGTGTTTTTTTTGCAAGTAAGACATGTATCAATTTTTGACTCGAGAAACGATACACAGGATAATCTGGATTTACTCTCTCAAAGACCAAAAATAATTAAAACAACCGCTATTGCTGTTACTAAAATGCAGCCATGCCTAATAGTAATCGGAGTGGAAACACGCTCAATCGAAATCACACATGCGTACATGTGGATGATAATTTTGAAACTATAGCCAGACTGTGAACTTTAAGCAGCTAAATAAAAATGAAATATTTATGCACAGTGGTTTAATTTATTTTACTTTCATTTTTAATTTTGCATTTCTGAGTCGTCCTGTGTACCCCCTATTACCCATAGGTTGAAAATCCCTGCCCTAACCAATTAGAGGGTGTAATTCATGCATAGATATCTAACCATGACCTGAATTCAGATACCTGAAAGAACATCTGCTTAGAATTGTTTAATCACAATTAGACCAGCAGATCTCAATATATATGCATCGCTGTAAAAATGGACCACACTAAATTATGCATAAGAGTTTTTATACTTCACCTAGTCTCTTGTGGTTCTATCAGTATGTTGTAAAAATACAAATTACCTACCGTACATTTTGAAAGGACGCAAATAATAAAATCTGTAATTGAAATGAATGAATCTCAACAATCTGCATTGCTTTTTGCAGTCTGGTATTGAATGTGTAAATGTTTATTGGCGAAATACTGATACGTGTCTGTTTAATAAAGTGTCATCATAAAGCTATTATTATTAGTCTAATTCACAGTCCTGTCCTCGTTGTAATTAGTAGATAAGATAATGCAATAACTGACAGAATCTGACTGTTTGGGATTTTTAGAGTGAAATCACTGAGGGGTTAAGGGATGCTACTGGAATCACTGAGGAGTTAAGGGATGCTACTGGAATTAGAAACTCACAAGAGAAAGCAGAAGTTCCAGAAACTCTGAACATATTTCCAGGTCATAGAGAAGAAAAAAAAACTTTTTAAAATATTGTTGAAGTGACAGTATGTAATATTGGAGGGACCTGCTGATCACAGTGACCTGCTGGATTCCCTGAGGTGCTCCTACCTGCAGGGACATCTCTATGAGCATCAGCAGCTTCTTCATCCCAATCCAGACTCTCTTGCCCTTGACATTCTGAGCGATGGTTGCTCGCTCCTTATCACTGAAGTTCCCCAACAGCTGCCAGACAGGAAATAGCTCATTGTCAGTATGTAGAGAACACATCCCAAACAATAATCATACAAAATGTAATACTTAACACTGATTTTACTGTAATCACTACATGGATTCCCCAAAGTGGTAAGAACTTATACCCCTATAAACTACTTGTACCCTTGTGCCTTGTTTCTTATCTGACAAATCCCACAGTAAACATTTGTTGGCATTTGGTGTGTCAGTGTTGATTTTGTGCCAATGGAGGATGTAATATTCCAGTGAAGATCCCCTGCACTGAGATACAGAACAAACTTCTGCTTGACTTCCCCAGTTGGGCACCTCTCAGTGACGACTGATTGGGTGGAAACAGTTCAAAGCACTTTGCGAAGCATGTAATGGATCTCCTCCTAGTGGTTCTTGCCTAGCCCTTGCCTTTCCATTCAATTCAATGGGCTGAGATGCCAATTCATTACAAGCACATCTAAAAAAATGCGCTTCAATGCAATCTCTTTACCTGGCACCCACCACCCTCTCCCCTGCTCCTATCTAAGGTAGCCCTCTACCCAGTGTATGATAGCTGGACTCAACTCCTCCTCCTACCCCTCCCCTGTGTCTGACAGCTGGCTCACCTCACCTCCTCCCTCCCCTGTGTCTGATAGCAGGCTCACTCTCTCCTCCCCCCTCTCCCCTGTGTCTGATAGCTGGCTCACCTCTCCCCCCTCTCCCCTGTGTCTGATAGCTGGCTCACCTCTCCTCTCCTACCCCGTCGCCTGATAGTCTGGCTGACCGGCTCCCCACTCCCTCCGCTCTCCTGTGTCGGATAGCTCCTCACCCCTCCTATGAGTCTGATAAGCTGGCTCACCTCCCCTCCCCGTGCGGATAGCTGGCTCACCTCTCTCCTCTACCCCCCCCCCTGTGTCTGATAGCTGGTCACCTCTCCTCTCCTCCCCTGTGTCTGATAGCTGGCTCACCTCTCACTCTCTCCCCGTGAGGATAGCTGGTTCACCTCTCCCCCTCCCCTGTGTCTGATAGCTGGCTCACCTCCCTCCTCCCTGTGTCTGATAGCTGGCTCACCTCTCTCCTCTCCCCGGTCTGATAGCTGGCTCACCTCTCCTCCCCCTCTCCCCTGTGTCTGATAGCTGGCTCACCTCCTCCTCCTCCTCCCCCCTCTCCCCTGTGTCTGATAGCTGGCTCACCTCTCTCCCCCTCACCCCTGTGTCTGATAGCTGGCTCACCTCTCCTCCCCTCTCCCTGTGTCTGATAGCTGGCTCACCTCCCTCCTCTCCCCCCCTCCTGTGTTTGATAGCTGGCTCACCTCTCCTTTTCTCTCCCCCTCCTCCCTGTGTTTGATAGCTGGCTCACCTCCCTCTCCTCCCCCTCTCCCCTGTGTCTGATAGCTGGCTCACCTCTCTCTCCTCTCCCCTCCCCTGTGTCTGATAGCTGGCCGTCACCTCCCTCCCCCTCCCCTGTGTCTGATAGCTGGCTCACCTCTCCTCCCCCCTCCCCTGTGTCTGATAGCTGGCTCATCTCTCCTCTCCCCCGTGTCTGATAGCTGGCTCACCTCCTCTCCCCCTCTCCCTGTGTCTGATAGCTGGCTCACCTCTCTCTCCTCTCCCCCTCTCCCTGTGTCTGATAGCTGGCTCACCTCTCCTCCCCTCTCCCTGTGTCTGATAGCTGGCTCACCTCTCCTCCCCCTCTCCCTGTGCTGTCTGATAGCTGGCTCACTCCTCCCCTCTCCCCTGTGTCTGATAGCTGGCTCACCTCTCCTCCCCCCTCTCCCCTGTGTCTGATAGCTGGCTCATCTCCTCTCCCCGTGTTCCTGATAGCTGGCTCACCTCTCCTCCCCCTCTCCCCCCTGTGTCTGATAGCTGGCTCACCTCCTCTCCTCTCCCCCTCTCCCCTGTGATCTGATGCTGGCTCACCTCCTCCCCTCACCCCTGTGTCTGATAGCTGGCTCCCTCTCCTCCCCCCTCTCCCCTGTGTCGCTGATAGCTGGCTCACCTCTCCTTTCCTCTCCCCCTCCCTGTGTTTGATAGCTGGCTCACCTCCTTCTCTCCCCTCCTCCCCTGTGTTTGATAGCTGGCTCACTCTCCTCCTCCCCCTCTCCCCTGTGTCTGATAGCTGGCTCACCTCTCTCTCCTCTCCCCTCTCCCCTGTGTCTGATAGCTGAGCTCACCTCTCTCCCCTCTCCTGTGTCTGATAGCTGGCTCACCTCTCCCCCCCTCTCCCTGTGTCTGATAGCTGGCTCATCTCCTCCTCTCCCCGTGTCTGATAGCTGGCTCACCTCCCTCCCCTCTCCCCTGTGTCTGATAGCTGGCTGCCTCTCCCTCCTCCCCCCCCTCCCCTGTGTCTGATAGCTGGCTCACCTCTCCTCCCCTCTCCCCTGTGTCTGATAGCTGGCTCCACCTCCTCCCCTCTCCCCTGTGTCTGATAGCTGGCTACCTCTCCCCCCTCTCCCCTGTGTCTGATAGCTGGCTCACCTCTCCTCCCCCCCTCTCCCTGTGTCTTGATAGCTGGCTCATCTCTCCTCTCCCCGTGTCTGATAGCTGGCTCACCTCTCCTCCCCTCTCCTGTGTCTGATCAGCTGGCTCTCTCTCCTCTCCCCCCTCTCCCTGTGTCTGATGGCTCACACTCTCCTCCCCCTCTCCCCTGTGTCTGGATAGCTGGCTCACCTCTCCCCCCTCTGTGTCTGATAGCTGGCTCACCTCTCCTCCCCTCTCCTGTGTCTGATAGCTGGCTCACCTCTCCCCCTCCTCCTGTGTCTGATAGCTGGCTCACCTCTCCTCCCCCCCTCTCCCCTGTGTCTGATAGCTGGCTCACCTCTCCTCCCCCTCTCCCTGTGTCTGATAGCTGGCTCACTCTCTCCTCTCCCCGTGTCTGATACCTGGCTCACCTCTCCTCCCCCCCTCCCGTGTCTGATAGCTGGCTCACCTCTCCTCTCCTCCCCCCCTCTCCCCTGTGTCTGATAGCTGTCTCATCTCCTCTCCCCGTGTCTGATAGCTGGCTCACCTCTCCTCTCCTCTCCCCCCTCCCCCCTGTGTCTGATAGCTGGCTCACCTCTCCTCCCCCCCTCTCCCCTGTGTCTGATAGCTGGCTCATCTCTCCTCTCCCCTGTGTTTGATAGCTGGCTCACCTCTCCTCCCCCCCTCTCCCCTGTGTCTGATAGCTGGCTCATCTCTCCTCTCTCCCCGTGTCTGATAGCTGGCTCACCTCTCCTCCCCTCTCCCCTGTGTCTGATAGCTGGCTCACCTCTCCTCTCCTCCCCCCCCTCTCCCCTGTGTCTGATAGCTGGCTCACCTCTCCTCCCCCTCTCCCTGTGTCTGATAGCTGGCTCACCTCTCCTCCCCCCCTCTCCCCTGTGTCTGATAGCTGGCTCACCTCTCCTCCCCCCCTCTCCCCTGTGTCTGATAGCTGGCTCATCTCTCCTCTCCCCCGTGTCTGATACCTGGCTCACCTCTCCTCCCCCCCTCCCGTGTCTGATAGCTGGCTCACCTCTCCTCTCCTCCCCCCCTCTCCCCTGTGTCTGATAGCTGTCTCATCTCTCCTCTCCCCTGTGTCTGATAGCTGGCTCACCTCTCCTCTCCTCTCCCCCCTCTCCCCTGTGTCTGATAGCTGGCTCACCTCTCCTCCCCCCCTCTCCCCTGTGTCTGATAGCTGGCTCACCTCTCCTTTCCTCTCCCCCCCTCCCCTGTGTTTGATAGCTGGCTCACCTCTCCTTCTCTCCCCCCTCCCTGTGTTTGATAGCTGGCTCACCTCTCCTCTCCTCCCCCTCTCCCTGTGTCTGATAGCTGGCTCACCTCTCCTCCCCCCCTCTCCCCTGTGTCTGATAGCTGGCTCACCTCTCCTCCCCCCCTCTCCCCTGTGTCTGATAGCTGGCTCACCTCTCCTCTCCTCCCCCCCTCTCCCCTGTGTCTGATAGCTGGCTCACCTCTCCTCCCCCCTCACCCCTGTGTCTGATAGCTGGCTCACCTCTCCTCCCCTCTCCCTGTGTCTGATAGCTGGCTCACTCTCCTTTCCTCCCCCCCCTCCTGTGTTTGATAGCTGGCTCACCTCTCCTTTCTCTCCCCCCTCCCTGTGTTTGATAGCTGGCTCACCTCTCCTCTCCTCCCCCTCTCTCCCCTGTGTCTGATAGCTGGCTCACCTCTCCTCTCCTCTCCCCTCTCTCCCCTGTGTCTGATAGCTGGCTCACCTCTCCTCTCCCCCGTGTCTGATAGCTGGCTCACCTCTCCTCTCCTCCCTTTCCCGTGTCTGATAGCTGGCTCACCTCTCCTCTCCACCGTGTCTGATACCTGGCTCACCTCTCTTCCCCCCCTCCCGTGTCTGATAGCTGGCTCACCTCTCCTCTCTCCCCTTTCCCCTGTGTCTGATAGCTGGCTCACCTCAAGTGCCTCCATGAGGTGCTCCCCGGTGGAGATGTTGGGGATGTGGATGGTGGTGCTGAAGGCGTCCAGCATCTCCATCTCCTGCAGCACGTCCTTGCGGCTCGTGGTCCCGATGATCAGCAGCTTGCGTCCCTGTTGCACCACAAACACATGTACAGGTCATGTTCGGGTTGTGCGATTGATTTCCTTTTGATTGTGCCATGCAGATATAACACCTACTATGAGTACAGGTGGATCCAGAATAGAAAGAGTTAAGCTCTTGCAGTACAGCACAAAAATGTAAATTGTTAATTCCAACCAGAACGTTCCTAGAGTTCCCTGAAATAGAAATGTAACCATTGCTGAATGGGATTTACCTCCTAAAGCTTTGAATCCTGAATATTGTATACCAAAGCTGCTCTTTGAGCCTGTGACACAGTCGTGACCCCACCCCCGAGGGATCAAAAAGACTGCCATCACAGATCTCAACATCATTTTTCCTTCAAGCCTGCTGCGAATAATGGATGAAGCAACCTTGAAGGTTAATGGTTAAATTTTTATTACAGGGAACCAGGGTTATGATAATAACCTAACGTTCCCTTTCAAGTACAAAATGTAACCATTACCGAATGGGTGAGTATACCCAAACCCTCGCAAGGGCATGATTGCAGAACTACCGGAATGCTACAAGGCTAAACTGAGAGGCTGCCTTGTGCGTCACCATTCGGAACCCCAATAATAAGTAGCTATGGTGAAAATCCACTTGGACAGCCGCTACTTAGACAGGGCTTGACCATGGTTCTTTGCCCCATAGCAGACAAAAAATTGTTCGGACTGCTTCCAACTTTTCGTCCTGTCAACGTAGTACGCCCAAACTGGGCACAGCGTATGGAGCTGTCGCTCTCTGTCTGACTGGAAAGGAGGTGGATGGAAAACCTCCAATTCCACAGACTGGTTGACATGGAATGCCAAGATAGTCTTCGGCAAAAAGCCAGGATTGGTACGGAGCATGACCTTTGTCCTGGCCTCTGTAAAAAATAAGTAGGCTTTCACGACAGAAAATGCCTCCATCTCACTCACCTGCTTTGCGGAGGTGATAGCAAGCAATAAAGCCTCTTAAATTCCAGCAATTTGAGAGCAGAGTTCAAATGGAGGTTTCATGAGTGCATTAAACACCACGTTTAGCCTCCAGCAAGGGACAATGTCATTCATAGGCGGACGTAGTCATCGAGCCCCTTTCAAAAATTGCTCCGCCAGAAAGTGAGCTCCTGGGGAGACAGTCAATCTTGACATAGCAAGCTGAAATAGCTGCCAGACGACCTTTAATGTGGAGGTTGCAGTATAACTGCAATGGGACAAGTCGTGGGGTCGAACCCACGAGGCAGACACCACGTCTGGAAGACGCCCCACTTGTACCCGTACTGGGAACATTGGGACGCTGCCCAAGCATTCTGCAGGGTGTCAATAACTCTGTTGGAAAGTCCCAGACGTCTCGAATGCAGCCATTCAGGGGCCAGACCCAAAGCTGCAGGCTTGATGGGTCGGGATGACATAAGGTCCCCAGTGCCTGACTGAGCAGGTCAAAGCACGTCAGCAGTCTCCACAGCTGGCCGCTCAGGAGCTGCATCGTTGAAAGCCAGATCCACCTGGGCCGATATGGGGCTACTAGGAGCACCTTGGCCTGGTCCTGCCTGATTTTTTCCAGACAGTTTGAGCAGGGCGAGCAGTGGGAAGGTGTATAACAGATGCCTCGGCCACTGGTGTGCCAAGGCATCTATTCCCAGTGGTTCACCGCTTCCTATTATGGAGTACCAGAGGGGATAGTGGGTTGATTACGGGTAGGCAAAGAGATCTATCTTTGCTCTCCCAAACTTCTCCCAGATGAGGCTTACCATGTCGGGGTGAAGCCTCCACTCCGAGCTGCTGGGACTCCCCTTGAGAGGAGGTCCATCACCCCGGCCAGATTAACTGCCCGCAGTGAGAGGAGGTTCTTGTGCGCCCAAAAAAAAGCTTGTGAGTCACACGATGGAAACTGGGCAACCACAGGCCGCCTTGGTGGTTGATGTAGGCCACCAATGTTGTGTTTTCTGTGTGTATAAGCACATGCCTCCTTTGAATCTTGTGTAAAAAATTCTGCAAGGCCAGGTAAACTGCCTGCAGTTCTAAAACACTGATGTGGCGACCCCTCCACGGGGTTTCCACACACCTTGCACACCTTGGCCATTCCACACAGCGCCCGAGCCCAGGCTGGAAGCGTCTGTGGTGGCGACCTCCCTTCTGGTGACACTGCCCAGCACTACGCCTAGGCGTAGATGGGCCGGGCTGTTTCCACAAAGAGAGTGCCCATAGACAGAGGTGGGACACTGTCAATAGGCGGTCGTAGTTCAATGCGGGCTAGATGACCTTGTGGTTGAACCAGGCCTGCAGAGGGTGCATGTCCAGGAGACCCAATGGAAAGGTCTGGGAAGTTGCTGCCATCAGGTCCATAAGTTTCTGGAACGTCGCTTCCGTGCACTCTGTTGAGCTGAAAGTGCTCCAAACAGACGTCAATTCTCTGAACTCTGCCGTCCGACAGAGTGGCCAACATAGGAGGCTGTCTGGGAAGGTGGGAGCTCTGACTGATGTTGTAGTCACGCCCGAAACAGAGGAGGACCATGCTCTAATTGTAGAGAATAGCCGGTCTTAACGATAGTAAGCACCGAGATGTCTGTGGTGCACTGACGCCAATAGTCCAGAATCCAGATGGCTGCCTGAGAAGAGGCCCTGGGCTTGTGGCAGCAAACTCCTAGGGCTGCTGCTTCGCCTGTGGCTTGGCCTGCACCTTCTGTCTTTGAGCAGGGAGGCGGAACCTATTACGGCCTCCATGGCGAGCAGCCGCAGGCAGGTGCTGAGCATCGCCTCTGGCAGCGGGTGGCTACCAGCGAAGCCAGGTTTCTATCTACAGCCTGTCCATTGAGTTTAGACACACAGAGCAGGTTTTTGTTCACCAGGCGCAGTTTATCCAGCTGTTGTGGTGTGGGCCTGTTGTTTGTGGAGAGGGTCAGCAGCAAATGCAATTGGTAGGCTACCAAGATGCTGGTATAATTCCCTAGCCGTGCGGCAAACGTGCTGGCTGAATAAGCCCTTTTGAGGATCACCTCCGAAACCCGCACTCCCCTGGATAGCTGCGCCAAATTAGGCACCTGGACCAAGGCAGCAGTGGAAGCTTCAACTGGCAGAAAATGGGCCAGGCCCAGCTTTTCCACATCATGCACCCTATACAGGGCGTCCATCGACTAGGAAAAATCCGGGTGAACTGGGGGGGATATGGGAGATGCGGTAGGCTCCTTGTCAAAAATTGACTGCCTTGTTTCCCCTGCTGTAGGCCAGGGCACTTGCAAGACTGCAGTGGCCCTCTTGATTAGTGGTATGAGCTCTACCGGCAGGGTTCCTTAGACGGGAACCCCAGCTCCTGTTCCCCCACCTCCTCGGAGACGGCGATGGACAGTATGTCCTCCTGTGGCAATCTGTGCTTGCAGCCCCATGGGAGTGTTCCCGCAGCAATTCAGCAAGAACAGTTCCCTGGTGTGAAACTGCTGACCAGATTTTCTCCATTTGCTCTGAGTCTGCCGATTGCCTGGAACGGCGACTCTTCTTCTTTCCCGGGTGCTACTTTCCCACTCTCCCTTGGCGCAGAGCCATGGGGTGAGGACGCAGCCACCTCTCTAAGAGAGGGTGATGGGGGACAGTGCTGAGCAGGAGTAAGGGATGCAGAATGTTCCTTAGAGGGATAACCTCTTAAGTGTGCGCTTGGAAAAAGGGACACAAAATTAGCAGAAGCTGTGATTAGCCAGTGTCTCCTTGGCATGCTCTGGCCCAGGCAGGAAGAGCACCTGCCGTGCTTATCCTCCATAGGCAGACTGGCCTTGCATGTCTCACAGGGCGGGAATGATGCAAGGAGCATGCAATGTACAGTATAGGGTTGCACAGCTGCTTATATATCGACCGGCGGTCAAGACCCGGCGGGACCGGTCGGACCGGTTTGGAACTGGGTCTGTACAGAGTCGGTACTGGTTCGAAACCTGGTAGGCACCTGTTCGGTATGGGTTCGTGCACTTAACACCGGTCGGTACCAGGTCAGTTCGGTACCGTGCGGTAGCCTCAGTCCAGGTTCAACACTGTGTCGGAGCGGTCGGTGACCTCGGTACCGTTCGGGTCCACTGCGTCGCAGTCACCGCGGGTGGCAACGTACAGGGTTGCCCACCTGTAAAAGCCACTGGCAAAACCACTCAGTCAGTACCAACACAAGATTGAGGGAAGCCCGCTTGTTAAAATGAACTAACAGACTTCGCAATGGTGATGCTAAAATAGCTGATCACCAAAACGGCATTGAGATACTGTGGTTGTAATTGGAAGTAACAACAAGCCGAAGCGACTATCTCAGTCCTGCGAGGTGCTGCTGAGCCCAGCAGCTGCTCTTATTCCACGTGTGCTGAGCACCACGTTACAAACAGGCCTGCACATGGTATCTGTAAAACAGAAATAACACAATAAGATTTTTTTTTTCTCAACACAAAACAGTAATTTAACAATTATATCGATAATATAAAACGTATCGAAAGAAAATAAGCTCCAACCAGAGTTATGCAGCCTGGGGGGAGAGTACAAAGTCAGCCAACTTATGTTGGTGGGTCCCTGGGAAGGAGCGACTTGAGCCACTGGCTTCACACGGGGCACAAGGCAAGAAAGGACATAACTAGCAGCAGGCTGTAGTGCACACAAATACGCTTAAATAAAAAAACTATTACAGCGATTTGTTTAATTATCACATACAAAATGTGTAAACACACATAAAATGCTAAATATAAGAAAAAAGAAAAGGATATTTCAGGTACTTATTTTGCAACTAGCTCAACTCGTCCTTTCTTTGAATTGTTTCTCCTTTAATGGAGACTTTTATAAACAAGTTAGAGATGTCAGTATGGGAACAAAAATGGGGCCCTCTTATGCCTTATGTCTTTTTATGGGATGGATCGAAAATAAAGTTTTTCAACAGTACAAGGGACATACACCAATGTTATATCTTAGATACACTGACGACATATTTGGCATCTCAGATAACACTAATGAAGATTTAATGGATTTCATACATTTTATTGACCAGTATCATCCAGCTCTAAAGTATACATGGAACATTTCTAAACAAATTTCTTTCTTAGACATTACCATTACGGTTTCTAATTGTACCATCAATACTACAATTTTCTAGAAAGAAACAGACTCTCATTCATATCTAGTAGTAATTGGGAGTATGGAATGGAGTTGTGACATCCCAAAGCTTGTCGCAGCTCCATTCCATACTCCCAATTACTAAGACTGAGACGCATTTGCAGTGATAATAGTGATTTTTTGAATAAAACAAATGACATGTGTGCATTTTTCAGAAACTGTGGTTTTCCAGAAACTATACTTACAGATGCTCAGTTAAGAGTATCGACAATAAACAGAAAGGATGCCTTGTACAAAACCAAAACACAGAATACCAACAGTCGTAGTCCCCTTGTTCTTACATATCATCCTATGACCAAAAAAGTACAACACATCATACAAAGAAATTTTAGCATTCTTCAAGATGATCCTTCTACAGCTTCTATTTTCAATAACCCTCCTCTAATGTCATACAGAAGAGACAAAAATCTAAGACAGCATCTGGTCCACAGTAACATTCAACCCAATCTGGACAGTCTTAAGGGTACGTTTCCATGCAATAGGTCACGCTGTGCTACTTGTAAATACATTCACAGCAACACAGTAGTTAAGGGAGCAAAATCCTCATTTACTATCCATGATACTTTTACTTGCATTAGTAAAGGAATAGTATATTGCATTGGCTGCATCAAATGTAACAAGCTATATATTGGTGAAACAAAATGACGCTTGGCTGATCGCTTCGTGGAACATCTGAGAAGTATATGAATTAACACCTCTACCTTTCCTGTCGCCAGACATTTTAACAGAAATGACCACACTATAGAAGACATCACAATTTGTGGGATGGTTCAATGCTATGGAACTAATGCTGTCAGGAAACAAAAGGAATGTGAACTTATTTTTAAACTAGGCACTTTGGAGCCATTTGGAATGAACATTCTATTCTGAGGTCATCATCATCATCATCATCATCATCATCATCATCATCATCATCATCAACATTCTGGAATTTTGTTTAAAAGACTACTTGTTTGTTTTTTATCAACTTCTTAAAGCACTGTATTTTTATAATCAGCCGATGAAGGACTTGTAGTCCGAAACGTCCTGATAATTGTAATCAATTATTCTACCTTTTTAAGAACCTGAAATATCCTTTTCTTTTTTTCTTTTTTCTTATTGATCATTTTGGTACACAGCAGTTTTCCTTTTTCTCAAATGCTAAATATATACAGATATAAGCAGGTCAGTCATCAAAGGAAAAATGACACTGAGATCTGTGACGACGGTCTTTTTCATCCCTCTGCGGCGGGGTCACGACTCAAGGCCACAGGCTCAAAGAGCAGCTTTGGTATAAAGTATTCAGGATTCGGGTGTTTGGGAGAGAATTACCCATTCAGTAACGGTTACATTTCGTACTTATCAATGTACTTGGCAATGCTTTCAGCTCTACAATCTACAGTATCCTGAACTCTCCAAACTGAACTTACAAAAAAACAAACAAAAAAAAAAAGATATACCTGTATATGATAAACTGCTTCAACTCACTTAACATAAAAATATAAAAAGCAGCTACAGGTCTTGCAAGCAAAGCTGCTACTGCATTTAGAGTTTCTCTTGAAGATGCACTATGTAATCATGCACTTGGGCAAATTGATGAAGGACTGCATTATGAATAACTCCCTCAAGACTGTGGCCCTCAGACTTTTTTGCTTGATCACCAATTTGTCATAAAAACAACTAGGGATTAGCTTGTGCAAACCTGTGCTATCTGTAGCAGCCTGTCCTATAATTAATATTTAGGGGAAAAAACAAGGGCTTAACACAATAACATGCTATTACAGTTCATTTTTGATAACATTTCCCTGTAACCCTTTACAGAATACAACCCATTTGGTGGTACAGTAAGTTACTCCTTGGGTCTTTCACTTCTCTTGGCTTGGGTATACAATCTTTAAAAGATTAAATATTTTAAACATTTTGTGTAAACTCTTTACACAATTGCAATAAAAAGTAGACTTGAATAGTCATACTTGCACTCACTTCTGTATTTCTGTGAAAGTTTACAATTTGCACTTACTGTATTTGATAACACTGGTTTATAATTAATATGACAGGTATACTTTTTGAAAATAAATTGAAATCAATGCAAGAGCCTGATAAAACAGTACATGTTATGTTTATGGTCAGTCTTAACCAATACTCTGTGCTGTATTTATAAAAATGAAAAAAACGTTTTGCACTGGACACTTTTGCAGGCACCATTCATACTGAATATAATGGCAGTAATACCCTGCAATCAGAACACATCTGAGTACTGCACAAAGCAGCCCAACAAAGAGGGTTTGTGCCGTGCTGGTCTGTCATCACTTTACAATTGGTGAAGGGTTAAAGATTTATTATTTTTTAAAAGCCAGGGAGTGGCATTTCCCCTTTAGGCAGGCGTGCCAGGAAAATAATTACCACGTATGCATGAGTGAAGATAATAGAAAATATTATTGTATGTTTTCTATAATTATCAACCCCAGAGAAGCAGGAGGCCACATGGGTGTTGGTGGTTCTGTTGATTGCAAACTCTCTACTGGGTCATGATCAAACACCACTTGGGATTACTTGGATACAGTCTGTCTAGTAGCCACCAGGGAGCTGTGCTCATTTTAGGTTCAGTCTAGACCTGCTACATCTAACAGCACTGCGCAAAGGTGTAAGTGTGGGGGGGTGGGGGCACTGCACCATTCCGTGACCCTGACCTGTTCCCAGCCTCTAGAATGGAAATTTCCCATTAGATTACTTTTGTAAAAATAAATATTTTGAAGATGTCAATGGTAGTTAGTATTTGAAAACACAAGGCTTATATTTTCACCTATTGGCAAATCACAGGCAAATTGTTCCCTCCATAGTAAATGTATTACAACAGCCATTTGACTACTGTGGAAAATAATGGCAAGGACATGGCTATACCAGCCACTTTCCCACCTTTCATGGTAAAATAGTTTTCATTACAAGAAGTGATGGGAGGTTTTTTTCTTTTTTCTTTTTATAAAACAAAATTACTTTTTAGTTCCTAGTGTCTTATTGCTGTAGGTTTTGTTTAAAATGCCTTTTGGGGGATATTATGATGTTGTGGTTTTATGTTAAATATACCACTGGTACCAATTACACTGAACTTCTTGTTGCTGCACAAGAATCCACAGTGGGTTTATTCAGATTTCAAGTCTGTCGGTCATCTGAGAAATGTTGCAAAGCGAATGCTGTAGCAGGTTGATGTGGAGACACTGATTTGTGCTGTTGGTACCTTAGTGTTGATCATTGGGACTTGTTCTTTGCTGTCCTTTCAGATGCTTAGTTGACAGTGATAGTTAGAAGCTATTGAAGAACCTTACAGAAAGCACTCCAGTTCTTAGGACCTTGCATTTGCTAACAGTTAAATGTCATATTGATTTAAAAAGCAATTCATGGCCTTTGAACTGCTCATTTGAGTGAGCTCATTATTCCTTATGTCCCTGGCATCTCCTAGTAGTGCCCAGATTTTGAATAAAAAGTGCCAGGTTTTAATTACTGTGCTCTGTAGCACAGTTGATATGTTAAGGTTAGACTGAAGACTTTTTTTGACAAGGCTTTTGCTAAAATGTAGTCCTGTAGGGGCTGTTTTAAGTTTGTAAAGTACTCTGGGAGGCTTGGACATGGATGCTACATAAATGTAATTGGTATGGTAGGGCTGTAACATATTAAATATCTACTAAATACTGTGTTGTTAAGAAAAATGAAACCAATACAGATCAACCAAGGCAGTGATACTAAACAACGAGTTCAATAACAAGCGCCAGCATTTTTCTACAATGGAGAGAGGTTGAGAATCGCAGACTCCCAGCCCAGTCCTCAAGAGATTATGATGCTTCTTGTCCTGAGTGTTGCTTTAGCAGCCCCCCACACCCCACCCCCCTGCTCGGTGTGACTGTGCATGCAGATGAAGCACCACACAAGCCGGTGAAGCTGTCAGGGCCCTGATCTCTCACTGGGACCATTCTCTCTGTCCACAGGCTCCCTGCTGTGAGGGGCCTTTTTTCAATCACTCTCTCGCGGTCTCAGAAAATACCTTCACTTCAATTCAGGGCACAAAACACTCACTACACTGCTGGGCTCAGCAGAGACACAAAGTTCTTTAATTTAACCCCTTCACACTGGAAACCAGAGCAGTAAGTTTCCTTTAGGAAAGCAGTAATAAAACAAACAAAGCATACAAACAAACAAATCGGCCACTCGCAGGAATGCAAAATCTGCAGTAGTGAGGCAACTTTAGAGACAACCTTAAAAAAATCCCTCTGCTTTGTTAATAATGTTTGGGATATCTTATATTAACTAAACACTCCCTTAAAACAGTCCTCCTAAACAATACCATGGACCTAGTTCTTTTTTTATTACAATACACACTTTTAATCCCTTTTTACATCCCTTCTCCATCCAATCTCACAATCTACTAACGGCACCTGCCTGTCAGGACAATTTTCTCCTCAGAAATACAAGAAAGCAACAAACTAGGAAGGTCGAAAATCAAGTTTTCTTTGCAAATACATTTTAGACACAGTAATAGTTCAGGGAAAATGAAATAGTGTAGTTACATTATTAAATGGTTTATGACTAGGAAATAGTCTAATTGACATTTGCTTTATTATCGGTAAGTACTGAAGAATCTTGTGGAGAAGCATATGTGCAGACTTTTAAAGCGAGAAATTATATCCTTGCCATGAACTACTGCCATCTATGTGTAATTTCCAATATTACACCCTCAATGCCAAACACATGTTCCATTCAGGGTAATACAGGCTCGCAACTCAAAAGACTCAAAATTATATAAAAGGGGGTCTACATATTCACAGACCTAGTATCTAACATGTGAAATAGAGAGTACCTTAGACAGGTCGTTAGTACAGGTTTGCCTATAGTCTGTAAGCTGTCAGTTACTTACATGAGGGGGCGCCTTCTTCAACAGCACCAGCAGGGCTTGTAGAACCAGGTTAGAGAAGCGAGGTCCAATGGGAACATAGTCTGAAAGGAGAGAGTTGAAGTCTCAGGCCAGACTGGAAATCAATATAACTCTGCTAGCTTTTATTCTCGTCACCACATCTATCATTTGTATTTGCAGTTTTTACTGATGTGTGCGTACAGCTACAGCCAGCGCTCCAGATAAGGTTTTGGGTCTGGTAGTAACTTACCCTCTAATTCTAACACAGAGAGTAACATTTATTTTCAGGGGGTAAAGTGCAACATTATCTTGAAGTCCATGCGTAATCTTGATAAATGCTGTACACTCTATAATGGTAATGGGGTAGGCATTAAAAAAGAGCCTTCCATTTTAACTGCAATGTTACTTTGAACTACTGTACAACCATGCGTGTATTCCAAGGTTCTTTATCAGTTCAACGCATTTTTTTCAAGGTATCACACTGACTGCAAATTAATTACGTTACTTATATTTTAATATTACATTCTTAAACTCAGTGAACATGTTAAAACTAAAGCCATACATATAAATAAAATTAATAAGTTATAAAACAGTTTGTTTAATATTATAGGCACCTTTTTTTAGTAGTTGCCACCGACGATGGCCCAAGTTGGACTGAACTGGGGTGTTTACGCTTCACCTGTGCAGCTTTGAAATGTTCTTATTCTTACTGTGACTGGCTGCAAAGACAACAGGGCTAGCCTGAAATTGGATAATGTCTGTTGGATTGTTTTTTTTGTGTATAGTTTCCTAGTAACTGAATACATTGTATTCTGGGAGATATAGTTGTTAGTGGAAGTTATAGTTGTTAGTGGAAGTTTTAGCAGAGGCAGACAAGCTGTGCAGTGAAATTGCTATGCCCACTTTTACACATTCAATTTAAATTTAGTGTGTATTTAGGATTTTGTAATGCGTAAAAACTGCAGGTACGCAGCTTATCTGGACCGCTGGCTCTAGCTCTATTTATCATTAACTAAAATGGAAAGTAATCAATAGAAAATGTAAGGTTTAGTTATTTTTCTAACTAAAAACTCATGGTAGATATTTGTTTTTACATTTTCTGTAATTTTTTCTAATAATATTGTGTACCTTTTTACATATTTTAGAAGAATATCTGTGTTATATATTTGTTGCATGTTACATAAAGGTGTGCACTATATTCAGGTAATAGTACTCTATATACTGTAGTACAGTACACTATTTTTGACAGTAATATAAAAGAGGTGCTCATTATACAAGGAATGTAATCCTAAGGCAGCTCAGTCATACACATTATCTTGGGTGCATGTTATACACAGGGTGAGAATGTTACATTAGTTAAAATGTATGTTTTATTGTAATAGTAAATGTAAATCTTCCATTTCCATTGTACTATACATGGTGAGACAGTGTTTTTGGAAAGCAATTTTTTCTGTCACCATTTGGCAAAGATTTAAAAAATGGGGCGGTATCGCTGTAGCGAATTTGTAAATAACATATACAATTAATGAATTATTTACTGTCTTAACAACAGTTGCATTCAAAATGTGCATCTTTCAGAAGTACTTCTTTATATTCTATACATATAATTTATATTATTTGGCAGGAGTTCTGATCATCCCAGTTTACATGTATTTGTATTTATTTGTAATATTTATACACTAGTAAGAAAGAAGCATGCAGCAGTCACCAGTCAAATGTGGGTCTACATTTTATTGGTAATATCCATGTGTTATATGCAAACACATTGCTACAGAGTAGGCCAGTAAACCATGTGCTGGTTTTATGTGCTATGCCTCTATGCTATGCCATCTGTTTATATCTGTGAAGCTCATTACATGATTCTCAAGCAAGTCATGGCAAGTCCATCTTCTGTTCCATTTTAAATGGCGACTGCTGACTAATCTTGGCAAGGTGCTGCTGCTGTAATGTCTCATTTTCACATGTGGTCAGGGTTTTTGTTTCTGGTTAAGCCTCAGTCCCTTTTTATGAATTGCAGTTTTGCTGTGTGTCATGCTTGCAGATATGTAGTGAGCTCAGGATTTGGCGCCTGTCGTAATTTAAGGGCTTATTGCCAACTGGCTTCAGACAGCACTTGATGTTACACTCATGCCTGCTGGTGGCTGTTGGTTGAGGCATGTTGCCTTCACTCACACAGGAGCGTACTGTCAGGTGTTGGGACCCTGGAGGGAAGCAGGTTATCGGAATCGCAAGCTAAAATGTCCATAGTATTAAAAAAAAGGCGGGCTTGGTCAGACGTTTACATTATAATCATGCAAACAGACGCATGGGCTTACACTTGGGTATAGGCTGTTTTATATGAAATGCAGTTACTTTTCTGGTTTCATTTATAAGCCCATGCACCTGCATGCAAGTCAAAGCTGCCAATGGCTGGTAAGTGCAAATAATAATGTAACAATAAACTAATATTACATTAGAAAAGTTAAAAACAAGGGGAAGCTATTCGGCTCATCAATGCTCATCCGGTTTCTAGTCGGATTATAAGGGATTCCAACGACTCTACAGCAACAACATGGCTTGGTAACCCATTCTATATTCTCTCTGTAAAAATGTGTCTCTTATGCTCTATTCTAATGCTCTACTCTATTCTATGCCTGTCTACACTCAATTTTCAACTGTATCCTCTAGTCCTGGTCTCCGTGCTATGCTTCAAATAGTGACAAGGATTAACTTTGTTAGCTATGTTTAAGATTTAAAAAATGTCATTCAAGTCCCTCATGACATTTTTAAATACAGGATAAATAGAACCTTCAAACCATCTTTATAACACACCTTTTAGCTTGGTATAAGACTCTCTAAAGCCGTACTGTCCTTTTTGTAATGTGGGGTTCAGAACTGAATGCAGTACTGTAATATAAGTGTGATCTGACCAGTGCATTCTAACTTACCTTTCTTTGTACTCCACAAACTGCCTGGATCCTGAAAGTGATTATTCTAATACAACTTTTTCTAATATTTTTTTTTTCTTCTCTTCCAACTGTTTTCTAAAAATGACCTGCACATAATTGTATGCATGCACATATGAGCATGTGTGCCCAACGGCCAGAGCTGAGTTTGAGAAGCAAGGCACACCAGAAGAGAGCCCTCTTACCTAACAGTCGCTCAATATCATCCACCACAATACAGCTCAGCTGGGACTTGTACGCATCGTCAAAGATCTAAAGATACAGGGAATGAAAACAGTGTTTGTAAGAAGACATAGACAACACACTATATCCTACATATATAATAAAAGCTTTAAATAAATTAGTTTGTTTATGATTATTTTAGTTCAAGATTCCTATAACACAATAACTGAACTACAGTAAGTATGGAAATATGGAAGTTATTTAGCTCCAAATAGCACTTTAAATGTTGCATTTACTAATCCTACAATTCTAAAAACCACACCAAAAAGTTAGATTAACAGTAAGACCCATTCTCTGTACACTCGCACAAAGCAGACACAGTGCAATGGCTCTAGAAAGAGTGCAAAGAAGAGCAACCAGAGTTATCCCAGGTTTAAAAGGCATGTCGTATGCAGACAGACTAAAATAATTGAATCTATTCAGTCTTGAACAAAGACGACTATGCATGCGGTGATCTGATTCAAGCATTCAAAATCTTAAAAGGTATAGACAATGTCGACCCAGGGGACTTTTTTGACCTGAAAAAAAAACAAGAACAGAAAATAGGAGGCACTTTATTACACAGAGGATTGTGAGGGTCTGGAACCAACTCCCCAGTAATGTTGTTGAAGCTGACACCCTGGGATCCTTCAAGAAGCTGCTTGATGAGATTCTGGGATCAATAAGCTACTAACAACCAAACGAGCAAGATGGGCTGAATGGCCTCCTCTCGTTTGTAAACTTTCTTATGTTCTTATGCATTATGGGAAATGATGCAAAAACAAAATTAACCTACTTATGATCCACTTTTTTTCCATCAATTACCGTACATAGCAAATGTATTATTATTATTATTATTATTATTATTATTATTATTAAGCTATTGTGTTTTAGAATACAAATGCTTAGTGTCTCCACTGTCTCATGGCCCCCTTTACCTTCTTCATAGCCTGGCACTTGGCAGTCTCTGAGAAGCCGATTGTCATGTCAGGTGAGCAGATCTTAATGAAGGGGAACTGGGACTGCTCTGCTATCTTGGCGGCCAGGGCAGTCTTGCCACTGTGTGGAGGACCTGAGGGTGTCAGAAAAATAGATAAATTGCATTGAAATTAAAACCCAGATTATTCCACAGAACCCACTGAAGAGGCAGGGTGGATTTATCTGTAACCCTGGGTATAAAAAAGCAATGACTTATTTTCTTCATTTTGTGTCTGATCAGCTTCGTAAACCAAGGACACATCGTTGTGACTTACAATATTCACTGGTTGTCTTTATCACATATGAGACTGCATCAGTGTTTTTTTATGTTTGTTTTTTGTTTTAGTGTTTATAAACTTGGCAGAGAACAATCACACTTTGTTGTAAACCCCATCCTGCTCAAGAAATTAAGATCCATGCTGCTTTAAAAATAATTTGCACCATATTAAAAAAAATCTAAAAATTACTCAAGTGTTTCATTGACATTAATAATACAAGTCGTGCAGTCATCACCCCCAAAATGTATTTTTTGACCCATGATTCTTACTTACAAAGAAAATACATAAAAAAAGAATAGTCAGCTCTGTATTACAAAGGCTGACTTTAGGAAGTAATCAAAAGTCATTGGGGGTGCATGTCTTGGTTCTGGGAGTTTTAGAATGAGACTTATCATACTTATTCCATTCAACCATTTTAAAAATGAGCAGTGAAGCAACATCTATTTCTACACTATGCACATGACTGGAGAGAGACTGAGAAGCAGTGTGCAGTCCTGAGATTCTTTCTCAGATTGGCTGAGCAGCAGCCCTTACCTTCCAGCAGCACGCTAACCAGTGGTGTGCGGTCGCTGTTCTTGGTTTGCTGGACCAGCAGCTCCCCATCATCCAGGACTCGGGAGACAGGGTCGCCCCACTTAATGATGCCATTCCTGATGTAGCTGGCGTAGTCCTCCTGGTGTGTGCCAAAGGCCTGGAAAGCACAGCAGGGTCTGGGTTAGTGAGTTTGTGTGATAGGGGTGATATGATATCCCAGCATAGCACAGGACTGCAGTGCATAGAAAAACTGTTATCTTTAAATAATTTACGCTGTTAAAGCAAGTATGACCTGCGTTGTTAGGGATGTGGGTTTCCATAAGCTTAAAGCAAGGGGGGCATTTTAATAATCTATTTAGATCAAAATAGATAAAACACTGCTTGTTTTAACAGAACAAACATTTGAATGTATCACTGGTTGCTGGTTAGCCAGCAGAGCTGGGCCCTGATTAGGGTGTTCAGTGGTCCTAACAGGGGTTTAGGATCAAGGTGTCCTACTGGGATTGATTTTTTTCATCAGTGACATGACTCCCTGTGACAGGCTGGCTGCAGGGAGGAACTCAGACCAGAGAGAGAAACACACAGACAGACGGTGGTGATGAGAAGCTGAGTGCAAATGGTAGCACTCAGCGTTTATTAACAAAGTAAAAGGTTTAAACAGAACACAAAACAGGACACGGCACTTACGCCAAAATAAATAGACGAACAAAACGATGAAACAGTAAACAGACAGTGCACGAACAGACACACAAACAAACACGGTGAGTCTATAAACTTTACTTTTCTTTACTTTCTCCTTCTCCTTCTCCACACCCGTTCTCCACTCTCGAACACCCAACCCCGAGTGAGTGAAAACATGCTGTTTTTATGCAGTTGTACCAAGACTCGATTGCTAATCAATCATTCAATTGGAGTCTCGGTACAACTGCACGTGAATTAATAAAGTGCAATTCCCCGTGCTCACATATTATTACTTTTTACTTGCACGTGAAGTGATGTGCCATCCTCGTGCCTAAATACAAATATACATTTTTAAACACACGTGAAACACAGACCCACTTATATCCCGTGTACCAATACCTATACACCAACATTTACACACAACACGTAACATATAACACAAACTACGCACAAGGGCGTAGCCACATTGCCACACTCCCACATTTCTTTGGTTTGTCATGCCATCCTGACTGACATCAACTAATCAATCAGTCAGCCGGCCAGGTTACTCACAGGTTTGATGTCGTTGTCCAGCGATGCAAAGAAATCACTGCGCTTCACCTGCAGCTTCTCTGCCTTCTCCATATCCACTTCCACTTTGGTACTGGCCTGGATTTAGAAAAAATATATATAGATTAAAGATTAACCACATTCTCGCAATCAGATGTAAAAAGATAAAAACTATTTTTGTTTTTCTCCCTATTGTCCTATTACATTCCCTTACCACAGCTAAAACCCACAACAGCTCAGAAGAACAGAAGGTCAGTGAGCTCTGCCAATCCCACAACTTAACCAATCAACTGCAGATACCCCTTGAGGACCAGCCCTGCAGGTATCTACTTAAGCTCACCAAGCGCCTGGCCAGTAAGGCCCAGAGCAAATGCAACGCTCCCTGTGGAATCCCTGGCGAATCTCACAGCCAGGACACAAACCTCTGCTCCACTGACTGTATGACCCACCATGCACACCGTGCAGGCCTTTACCAGGTGAGCCACTCTTATCCCTTAGATTTATAAGACTTCTAGCATTCAGTATCCATCTCGACTGCCTCCTGATACTGAATGTCAAATGATACATAGCAAAAATATGACATTAATATTAGCATTTAACACTACCTGTCTATATTGACATTTAAATGGGACAGGATATTACCTTTACATTTCATTTTGACAACAGTTCTTTTCAATTAACAGTTCAAAAATAGACAAAAACTAAATAAAAAATCCTGCAGACATCACACCTGCATGACCTCATGCCTCAATGTTTCAACACTATCAAATATCAAAGTGTATGTGTGTCTTATTAATCTAATCAGCTGCTTGACATTTCAACATGCTCAACATAGCCTCCTGGCCAGAACGTTCTCTGCTCCCTGCTGTGTGCGTGTGGGTGCACGTGGAGCCCGGCAGGAGTTTTCTGGGCTTCCCCTTTCAGTGGGAATTACAAGCTGCCTAAACCCCAACTATGTCACCCCATCTGCACACCAGAGATATTTCAAGATGACCTCACTACACACCTTGTACTGGCTTATATCAGATCTTAGATTGGGCCTCTTAATGCATTAAAAGACAGGTAACAGTTTTGTTCTGAAGGCTTTACCTTTGGTATCTTTTGGTATTTAAAATAAATCTTCTGTATGCAGTTACTCATTTTCTATTAGAAATTCATTTTTGTCAATTCTCTCTCTCTCTCTCTGTAAAGTTAATTTGCACTCACTTTGATGTATATCTTTTGTGGTTTATATTGTTTGAAAAAAGGTCAAAGTATTCCAGAAATATAGAAATAAACTAAAACTACATAGACCCTTAATTTTATATGTTTATGTTTGAATAAATAACTAAAAATGTAAAACATATTGCCAATTCTCACCAAGACGAACTCGGAGTCACACATTTCCTGACATAGTTCAACAGTCACTTATTGTAAATGACTTCTTATAATACACATGAACTAAACATGAATTTACAGTTTATTGTTATTTTGGAGCCGCCAAGGGAAGAAAATTTTGAATAAAACAAATTCCCTAGTAGAACAGCTGAGTGTAAAGAATATTGAGAAATGTATTAACCTGCATCCAGATTAGTGGCTCTGTACTGTATTTTAGTGCTGTTTTGGGACTGCTGATCCTATGATGCACTTCGAATTGCCATAGAGATCATGCATCAATGTGATCATGCATCAATTTCCATGACACAATGAAATGAATGGCCAGCATAAAAACAGACAAAAGTGGAGATGTTGAAAGGGGTGGATAATGTACCACCGTACAAGAAAAAGAAAGATGTTACTGCTGATTTCAACATTCCTGTGAACACTCTACCTTTCTGAAAAACCAGGATACAATACAGGCCTATGAACAGCAAAACTGTGAATGCAAGTCGTCAGTGTTTCCGATTTGCTCAGTACCCTGATGTTGAGGATGCCTTGTTTTTGCAGTTTGAAAATGCCTGTTACCAAAATGGGACATGCAGATTTTAAGTTCACTTACGACCGTATGTTCAATAAAATGAACAGTACTTTTAAATGTATAATACTTTTCATTGCACTGTAATTTAAAATTTAATTTCAGTGTCACTGTAACTTCAATAAAAATTGACAGTATGCATTTGGCTTAGACTCCTGACAATAAGAATTACTAATAAGACATTTGAAATTCTTATTAATGAGAGTTGACTGTATATACGAGGAGGCTTCGTGGTCCAGTGGTTAGAAAAAGGGGCTTGTTACCAGGAGGTTCCCAGTTCAATCCCACAATTTACTGTGTGTGACCCTGAGCAAGTCCTTGTGCTCTGTCCTTCTGATGAGATGTAAGTGACTCTGCAGCAGCAGTTGTTGACCCCCTAGTCTCTGTAAGTCGCTTTGGATAAAAGCATCCTCTAAATGGCTAATTAATAATAATAATAATAATAATAATAATAATAATAATAATAATAATAATAATAATATGTATGTCAGCATGGTTTAGTCTCAGCTTGTCTTGGATACTTGACTTAAAATGCACCAGACTGTGTATAAAATGTAAATGCAAGCATGGATAATTACACATGTATCATACAGCCAAATGCCCAAGGTTATGCATCTTCATTGATGCCATCCCTGTCAGATTAAATGAGGTTTCTAAAGTACATTTGTGAGTGTGCGCTAGGGTGATCACAAGCTTCTTGTCTATAGAGGCCTGGTCGAGCTAAAGGTTTTTGTTAGTCTCAAAGGATAAACACACTTCCCTGCAATATTTGCAGCTGTAAAAAAAACACCCCAGAATGTCCAACGATGAAGAAACATGGTTTTCTGGTAAATATATTTATTCTGACCAATACAGATGAGATCAAATTGAAGCATTTCATTTTAGTGTTGACACACTCTTGAAAACAAGATTCTCCGTAATTCCAAGCCGACAGTGGAGTTTGTGCTGGAATTCCTCTGTGGATGGGATTGCAGCCGGCAGCGGTTAAGATCCAGTTTCAGGGGGGATATCCTCTTGGCAGCCTGCCCTTGGGAGCTCAGGACACTCATTTCATGGAAAGGAAACTTACCAAGCCATGCATTTTTGCTGCATTTTCATCATAGGAAAGCAGTGCCATTTGCTGAGGGAAATCCACAAATGACAGAATTCAAAGTAATGGGAGAAAATGTTCAACACCACCATCCTCTACCAAAGATGGCAGGTTCTGTGACTGGTTTCTAAATAAATACATAAGAAAGTTTACAAAAGAGAGGAGGCCATTCAGCCCATCTTGCTCGTTTGGTTGTTAGTAGCTTATTGATCCCAGAATCTCATCAAGCAGCTTCTTCAAGGATCCTAGGGTGTCAGCTTCAACAACATTACTGGGGAGTTGGTTCCAGACCCTCACCCCTGGTCCTTGTTTCTTTTTTCAGGACAAAACAGTCCCCTGGGTTGACATTGTCAATACCTTTTATTTATTTCTTTCTTTTCTGTTTGGCAAAGATATCAAACATTTTATTTCAAACTAGCCAGATGACGAAGATTACCTGTAATATGGTTTCTTCGTAGGGTGATGAACTCCACTCCTGAGGTGCGTTCAATAGGCAGAGCACTCCAGAGCGTTACGTGGCGTTTTCTATTGAACGACCTGCACGCCGAGAGCGCTTCCTAATATTTTTGTTTTCATTTTTGGCTTTTTAAAACTGATTATAGTATTTTTTTTTTTTAAAGTGACGATTGTATTAGAAAAGGAAACATGGACTATTTATAAAACTTGACAAATATGACTTGCCTCAAGATAAAACCAAAAAGTGTGTCAGTAACTACATTACAGAAATACAGTAGTAGTAATTACATTTAAAATATATACAGTGCCGTGAAAAAGTATTTGCCCCCTGTCTGATTTTCTGCATTTTTGCATATTTTTGACACTGAATGTTATCAGATCTTCAAACAAAACCTAATATTAGATAAAAGGGACCCTGAGTGAACAAATAACACAAAAATTTGATACATATTTAATTTATTTGTTAAAGAAAGTTATGCAACACCCAATGCCCCTGTGTGAAAAAGTAATCTCCCCCTTAGACTCAGTAACTGGTTACACCACCTTTAGCAGCAATAACTGCAACCAAACGCTTCCTGTAGTTATTGATTAGTCTCTCACAGCGCCATGGAGGAATTTTGGCCCACTCCTCCATGCAGAACTGCTTCAACTCAGTGACATTTGTGAGTTTTCGAGCATTAATTGCTCGTTTCAGGTCCTGCCACAACATCTCAATGGGGTTTAGGTCTGGACTTTGACTAGGCCATTCCAAAACTTTAAATTTCTTGTTCTTCAACCATTCTGATGTAGACTTGCTTGTGTGTTTCGGTTCATTGTCTTGCTGCATGACCCAGCTGCGCTTCAGCTTCAGCTAACGGACGTATGGCCTGACATTCTCCTGTAGAATTCTCTGATACAGAGCAGAATTCATGGTTCCTTCAATGATGGCAAGGCGTCCAGGTCCTGATGCAGCAAAGCATCCCCAAACCATGGCACTACCACCACCATGCTTGACCGTTGGTATGAGGTTCTTACTTGGAATGCAGTGTTTGGTTTTCGCCAGACATAACAGGGCCCATGTCGGCCAAAAAGTTCCACTTTTGACTCATCTGTCCATAGAACATTGTTCCAGAACTCTTGAGGATCATCCAGGTGCTTTTTTGGCAAACTTGAGACGAGCATTCATGTTCTTCTTAGTGAGCAATGGTTTCCGCCTTGCTACTCTGCCATGAATCCCATTTTTGCCCAGTGTCTTTCTGATGGTGGAGTCATGAACACTGACCTTAGCCGAGGCAAGAGAGGCCTGCAGATCCCTGGATGTTGTTCTAGGGTTCTTTGTGACTTCCTGGACTATTTTACGACTTGCTCTTGGAGAGATTTTGGCAGGACGGCCACTCCTGGGAAGATTCACTACTGTCCCAAACTTTCTCCATTTGGACAATATGGCTCTGACTGTGGTTCGGTGGAGCCCCAGAGCCTTAGAAATGGCTTTGTAACCGTTTCCAGACTGATAGGCATCAACAACTTTTTTTTTCCGGAGGTCTTCAGGAATTTCTTTTGTTGGTGGCATGATGTGCCTCTAGAACCTGTGTGCTGACAACTTCATTCTGATGGTAAGGGCCAAAGTTAGTCAGATTTATACTGGGCAGGGCTGGCCCAAATCAGGCCTGGTTGTTAATCAAAGTACTCAAACAGCTAACCCTAATTATCCCTTTAATTGGGTTGAGTTAACTAGGGGGGGCAATAACTTTTTCACACCTGAAGATTGCATGTTTGATTACCTTGCACACTAAACAAATGAAAGAAGCACCAAACTTTGGTGTCATTTTTTCTCTCAGACTCCCTCTATATACTACTATAACCCACAAAAAAATCTGACCAAATACAATATGAAAAATGTGCAAAAATGCAGAAAATCAGACAGGGGGCAAATACTTTTTCACGGCACTGTATATACAAAAATTGCAAAACTTGCTTAAAACAACAGTTTTAATACACAGCGATTCTTGCCTGCTATTGTGAAACTGCTCACTCCTAATATACCGATCAATAACTGATAACATATGTTACGGGGCATCACGAGAGAGCGCTCTCCTTTTACTGAACACAGGGCTGGTCTTGTTGCTTGGTCAGGAGGAAACAAACTGATCTCTTACCCAGAGATCACTGATGCAATCCTTTTCGGTGCCAAAGCCCATGTCACTTCCTCCATAAAAGCCCATGTCATAACCAATCATTGTCCAAATTTCGAAAATACGAACAGTAAAGAAAAGAGGGTAAAGGGCAGTGGGGTATAGGTGTGTGGAGTTCATCACCCTACGAAGAAAACATATTATAGGTAATCTTTGTCTTCTTACCTCGTCTGATGAACTCCACACAGACTGAACCATACCAGTGCATTTATGACAAGAGGGTGGTTGGTAGAAGTTAGTAGAGGAAGATACAATAAAGTTCTAATGCTAATAAAGATATAAGAGGAAGCCCAGGTAGCAGCGTGGCAGATGTCCTGTATTGGGCAGATTTTAGTTTTGCCCCTATATTAACCATACTTTACCCCATGGGTTTTGATGGATCCTGAACATGGTTTCCTTCTAAGGCAGCAACAGATTTTGATGCAGGATGAGATCAAGTTTAAATTTGTCTGTTTGGAGACAGTTTTGTGATCCCTCTACTGAGATCACAGTCACTAGAAATGCAGTAGACATTTTTCTTACCTGTAGTAAACTGTGGTAAGCTAAACTGTTGAATAAAAGCTAAGGCTCCCCGAGGGATGATGTGCTTCCTTGGGGGGTCTTAAGTGGTAGCCCCACCAAACACTCTAGCAACCCTACAGGAATCAGGACTCGGTATTTGACGTCCGGGAGAGGGTGAAACTCTCTCACAGTGTCAGCATCGGTAGATGCACAACTGTGTATTCAAGGCCTTGTCAGGGCAGGAGTCTGTGACATCATCCGGACCGGCCGTTGCAGGTAGAGAGTACCGCTGATCGCCTGTGTTTACTGCGTTACCACCGTCACCGAGTTATAGGCTACCATACCTGTGAACAGAAAAAACCTTCATACCTTAACCCACTGGAAGCGGCTGATCAGTGTAGGCTGGACATTTTTTTTTCTTCTTCTCCTCCTCACGCATTCTAAACCACTCCCGCAGGGAAAGATGGTGGTGCCCTTGTCAGAATCATTGGAATTGCCAGTACAAAAAACAATTCTGTCATCTCGTCTTGTGGAATTCTGATCACAGCATCTTGTGTTTAAGGAGGATGACCATCTTTGTCTGGTCGTAGCTGGAACAATGGAGCCCTTGCCTTCTGTGCTGCCAATCTCGATATCTACCACACTTAAACACAGATCCCTGATACAACTGAGCAGGACACCACACTGTCCACCGGACACCTTGATAAAACAAACAATATCAAGGTGTTGTTCTGTAGAAATTTTATTTACCAAGACAGAACTAGTAAAAAGACTATCCTGGTAAAAAAGTTTGTTGAGCCGTATGACTCAACGAGGGCCCCTGCCTTGTCTCATTGCTGAGCTGAGCTCAGGGTACTGACCTTGATGTGCCGGTTCATGGCGGTGGACTGAGCAGCTCTCACCAGCCCCTCCAGCTCAGCTCCACTGTAGTTCTTGGTCTCAACAGCAAGCTCTGCCACGTCCACATCAGAGGCGAGCAGGTTGAACTCCCTCATCTTGACTGTGTGGATGTGGAGGATCTGGACTCGACCCTTTTCATCGGGCAGACCTGCGAGGAAGGACCGAGGCAGATCAGTACACACACACAGCTAGAGAACCAAAGGAAGAGAGGGATGCAACTGCGTGTGCGTTTTCTGTATTCAATAATGCTGCAAATTGAAAACTGGTTAAAAGAGCCATATTGATGACCAAGCAGTTCTTAAAGAGCCATACACACACACACACACATATATATATATATATATATATATATACAGTACTGTGCAAAAGTTTTAGGCAGGTGTGAAAAAATGCTGTAAAGTAAGAATGCTTTCAAAAATAGACATGTTAATAGATTATATTTATCAATTAACTAAATGCAAAGTGAGTGAACAGAAGAAAAATCTACATCAAATCCATCAATACAGCATCAAGCATCAATTCTTCTAGGTACACTTGCACACAATTTTTGAAGGAACTCGACAGGTAGGTTGGCCCAAACATCTTGGAGAACTAACCACAGTTCTTCTGTGGATTTAGGCAGCCTCAGTTGCTTCTCTCGCTTCATGTAATCCCAGACAGACTCGATGATGTTGAGATCAGGGCTCTGTGGGGGCCATACCATCACTTCCAGGACTCCTTGTTCTTCTTTACGCTGAAGATAGTTCTTAATGACTTTCGCTGTTTGTTTGGGGTTGTTGTCATGCTGCAGAATAAATTTGGTGCCAATCAGATGCCTCCCTGATGGTATTGCATGATGGATAAGTATCTGCCTGTACTTCTCAGCATTGAGGAGACCATTAATTCTGACCAAATCCCCAACTCCATTTGCAGAAATGCAGCCCCAAACTTGCAAGGAATCTCCACCATGCTTCACTGTTGCCTGCAGACACTCATTCGTATGCGCTCTCCAGCCCTTCGGCGAACAAACTGCCTTCTGCTACAGCCAAATATTTCAAATTTTGACTCATCAGTCCAGAGCACCTGCTGCCATTTTTCTGCACCCCAGTTCCTGTGTTTTCGTGCATAGTTGAGTCGCTTGGCCTTGTTTCCACGCCGGAGGTATGGCTTTTGGCGCAAGTCTTCCATGAAGGCCACTTCTGACCAGACTTCTCCAGACAGTAGATGGGTGTACCAGGGTCCCACTGTTTACTGCCAGTTCTGAGCTGATGGCACTGCTGGACATCTTCCGATTGCGAAGGGAAGTAAGCATGATGTGTCTTTCATCTGCTGCAGTAAGTTTCCTTGGCCGACCACTGCGTCTACGGTCCTCAGCGTTGCCCGTTTCTTTGTGCTTCTTCAAAAGAGCTTGGACAGCACATCTGGAAACCCCTGTCTGCCTTGAAATTCTGCCTGGGAGAGACCTTGCTGATGCAGTATAACTACCTTGTGTCTTGTTGCTGTGCTCAGTCTTGCCATGGTGTATGACTTTTGACACTAAACTGTCTTCAGCAACCTCACCTTGTTAGCTGAGTTTGGCTGTTCCTCTCCCAGTTTTATTCCTCCTACACAGCTGTTTCTGTTTCAGTTAATGTTTGTGTTTCAACCTACATATTGAATTGATGATCATTAGCACATGTTTGGTATAATTGTTTAATCAAACACCTGACTATATGCCTACAAAATCCCTGACTTTGTGCAAGTGTACCTAGAAGAATTGATGCTGTTTTGAAGGCAAAGGGTGGTCACACCAAATATGGATTTGATTTAGATTTTTCTTCTGTTCACTCACTTTGCATTTAGTTAATTGATAAATATAATCTATTAACATGTCTATTTTTGAAAGCATTCTTACTTTACAGCATTTTTTCACACCTGCCTAAAACTTTTGCACACTACTGTATATATACACACACACACACACACACACACACACACATATATATATAGATATACAGTGGCTCTCAGAAGTATTCACCCCCCTTGGACTTTTCAAAAATTTTATTGTGTTACAATATGGAATCAAAATGGATTTAATTAGGAGTTTTTGCCACTGACCAACACAAAAAAAGTCCATAATGTCAAAGTGAAAAATAAAATCTACAAATTGTTCTAAATTAATTACAAATACAAAACAGAAAATAATTGATTGCATAAGTATTCACCCCCTTTGCTATGATACACCTAAATAAGCTCTGGTGCAACCAATTGTCTTTAGAAGTCACATAATTAGTTGAATGGAGTCCACCTGTGTGCAATTAAGGTGTTTCACATGATTTCAGGTTAAATACACCTATCTCTGGGAGGTCCCACAGTTGGTTAGTACATTTCCTAAAAAAAACTACATCATGAAGACGAAGAAACATTCAAAGCAAATCCGGAATAAGGTTTTTCAAAAGCACCAATCAGGGGTAGGATATAAGAACATTTCCAAGGCACTGAGTATCCCCCGGAGCACAGTAAAGTCCATTATTGCTACTTTATGCATTACCTTTGTAGTCTTGCCAAACTCATCAAGAGACTAAATGGAATGGCTCAAAAGAGTCATACTGTATATGATGCAAGAGCAATCCGTTAAGACAGCCCTGACGAAGTCATACCATCTTGTGTGATCTATTTTATCATTGTAGCTTCCTTTTAAAATTAAACTGTGTTTGGTAGACTTATGTCTATATTTTTCTAGTGTATTGTACTGAGGATTTCAAGTGGCTGCTTTGAGTCTAGTGCAGTCGCTCTTTCAGTTCATTCCAGTTCAAGACCTGGTTTCAACCTGGTTCTTTATTACTCAATTGAGCACCTAGGTTCTCTAAACAATTAAATATTTGGTCTCTGCACTGCAAAATTTAATCATTTAATCATTAGGGACATGGCTGGAACAAGGCAATGGATTGAAATGGATTGCCACAAGTGAGCATCACTGGTCTTAAAGCAATCAAGGAAATGCCTTGGATCAGCAAAGAAAAAAGGTTATTTTTATAATAAATAAATAAATAAGTTGTATAGAAATTAAGTGGTATAGAGACCAATTTCTTACCGATTTCCATCTTCACCTCCAATCTTCCAGGTCTCAGCAGGGCCTCGTCAATCAGGTCAGGCCTGTTGGTCATTCCTGCAGGAAACAGAACATTGAAATACACACTAAACATGTAGAGAATTCTAAGAGAAGCTTAATTCAATGACAAACATTTGTCGAAACGTCATTGAATTTACAGTGCACCTACTCAACAACACTGTAGTCACGAGCCATAGTTAAGAGATTTGTGTTCTGCATTGCAACGAGAATACAAGTTAGTGTAATGTCATTACAAACTATAGCGTTTTATAAAGGGTTCTGTGGTATAAAGGGCTGCCTTATAACGAGGGAGTATGTCTTTTAGTATTTCTAAATGCAACACTATTGAGTATTTAATAGTTATGGGAGACTCAACATATAACTGTCTGCAAAATCCTCCCTATGCCTATGCAACATCCCTCAGACTATGTCGCTGTCATTATTGCGCATACTTTACATCTACACTTTTTGCTAGGCACTGACCACTACACTTGCATAAGTGACAGGTGTGCAGACAGTATGCTTGCAGCCATTTGGTTTCACATTCTAGTTCATCTCCAAGGGGCTCTGCTGCAGGGTAGCATACCAATGACCAGGATGTTGTTGAGCTGCTCCACGCCGTCGATCTTGGACAGCAGCTGGTTCACGACAGTGTCATGGACGCCAGTGCTGCCGGCCATGCTGCCTCTCTGCTTACAGATAGCGTCAATCTCGTCGAAGATGATGATGTGGAGACCGCTGTTCGCTCCCAACTTGAACAGAGAGAAGAAATGAAGAAAGGAAATTATTATTTGTTCATTTACACTGTGGAGAAAGCTTGTGGTTGAGAGAAAAAACTATAACCAAAATAGGGAACTAATTCATGGCTGGATAATTGAAATATACCTATATAAAACTCTGCTAGACCCATTGACTTGTCTTGCAATGAAGCATCTTGTAGAAGCCAGTTGCCCAATGCTAATTAAGCAAATGAAAGTCATCTCAGATTTTTTTTTTTTTAAAAGGTTGTTTTTATTAATTAATTAATTATTAATTAAAACCAGCCCTTTCCAAAAGAGAATTTGGACTCTGTACTTTTTTGTAGTTGTACGGTTCTGTAAAGGATTCAATAATTGATTAATTAAAGGGCTTTTTGTTAAAATAGTACATTGACAGCAAGTCTGCTCAAAGGGACACAGACGTGTGTGTCTGTGATGGATTAGGCTCCTATCAAAGCAGCCCTCTGTTTTTCCACCTCTCATACAGGGTGATGCGTCTCATTAGAAAGTGCTCTCACAATGGCAGCCTGTACCAACAACTAGCTTATTGCAAACATGCCCTTTCCAATATCTTCCAGGGCTTGTCATCAAGACCTGCTGGTCAGCGCTGTAACATTTAAAAGGTCTGGAGGGCGGTGGATCTGTTTGGGGAAGGAGTTTTATCAGCAGGCAGGCAGAAAGCCAGAGGGGCAGGTTTGAAAACACCAGAGATAACTCCCTGGCTTATTAAAGGTGCAGATGGACACCGCCACCATCTGATCTCTCAGCTCAGGCACAGAGTATCAGGCTGAGGCAAGATAGGAAACCCAACTCAGGGGAAGGTCCAATATTACTCACCAGTTTCCACATTTCAGGTTATCGTATCCATTGACGGTAAATTACAAATATTTATTCATGACTTTGGAAGACAAAAATGGTCACGTTAAACTGAAAACTAATTAGCACATCTCATTATGACAACACAGGTCGTTAAATGGTACTAACACAGCTGAATTAATGGGATCCTTTAAGACCAGACTTGACAGTTTTGGGATCAATCAGCAACCAGAAACCAAACACACAATGATGTGCACCTTGTTCATACATTGTCTTATGCTTTAAAATTCAGTAAAACAAAATAAGACTTTTCTAACATATCCTTGTGTATATATTAGTCCTGTTTTGTTTTGTGTTAATCATATTCTAGTCTTTATCCACTTGTTCATTCCTGCGCAGTCAGAGTGTATGAACCTCACCCCTTCCCGTCTGTCTCCCTATGGCTTACCCTTTTCTGCTCGTCCTCAGCGTCAGCGAACAACTTGCGGATGTTGGCTTCAGACTCTCCCACGTACTTGTTGAGGATCTCTGGTCCATTCACTATCTTGGGCTCCCGCGAATTCAACATCTTCCCAATCTGTCGAGCCATCAGGGTCTTACCACAACCAGGGGGGCCATACAGGAGGATACCCTTCACATGCTTACAGCCTGGGGAGGCGAGAGAAATCATGACACAGAGCCCTTTTTAATTCTGAATTTACCACATGCTGTACTTTTTTATTTTATTTTATTTATTTATTTTAATTGTGGTTCTTTTAGTATGTATTCAGATTTTGTGTGTTGCTGCAAGTGGTTGGACTACTGTTCCCTCAGGGCTAAGTTGAAACCAACAAACTGACTTGTGATTAATATGTATTCAACAAACCTAGCCCTTCATCGTCAAAATGCCAGGTCGTCATACTGCTATTTCACCTTTTCTTTAGAGATGTATTCAAATTCTAAAAAAAAATCTTCAGAAGACATCTATTTGTAATGAGTTCTCAGAGACGTACAACATTTCCAGGAGCTTACAGATACTGTGAAGTCGACTACCTTTCAAAATTGGCCGACTGAAACACTTGGTGCCACCACGAGAATACAGAGGCTACACAAATTAGCATATCCAGCAGGAATAGTCTATGGATTATTTTTCACACTTTTCTCCAGTAGCAACTGCAACAGTACACCTTGGTCTACATGATGTGGCTTGCTTTACTGGATTCCATACTCTTAACAGAGTCTATAACAGAGTAACAGGACACTGCAGACATGGTGGCTTATTGAAAGCAGCAGGGGCGGAGTCTTGGATGTCAGCAATAGGAGATAGTACTACCTGGAATATCGAGGCTCAGAGTATCCAAAAGAAAAATTAATCAAGCTGGATTTTGGCAGCAATGTAAATCTTATTTCTACAGTGTGGCTATTTCTATGGCCACTATTGCTATACTTATAGCATGTCTGATTGTGTTATTTACAGTGATGAGGGTGCACATGATTTCTATTGTATGTCCCTGGAAGGATTAAATAATTGTATTGTGACAGAACTCAAATTCAAACACTCAGGGTATATTATAGTGAACCTCAGATCTGTACAGTATAGGTACCCTTGCTGAATGACAGGATATGCTTGTTTTCTGATGATCTACCGCAACACCACAAGGTTAGGGACACTGACACTTAATTTGTCTCCCGGAAGTTTACAGACAGCGCTTGCATTTGCTTATTATCACACCTTTCACGTTAGAATTCCCCAAGCTGAGTAACAGAATCGTTTTCTAATGCAGTCCCACCATGGCTGGAAAAACACCTGTTTTCTCTTGACTTCAACTGACAGTGAGTGCTGTATCTCTGGCACATGCGTACACATACAGACAGTAGATAATCTGCCTCTCAGCACCTGTGCAATGTGAACTTTCCAATTAAGTTCTCACCTTTACACTATCACAGAGCCCCACTCATTACTACTGCCAGCTGTCTTCCAAACAACCCTCAACAACATATTATTACAGAAAGGTCATCATAAATATACAGTTGTGATTCCTTTTTTTTTAATTTTCATTGATTTGTTTAATATTACTACATCAAGAAGACAGCAGAGCAGTGTATCAGCAGTAAGTTATACATTCAGGGTTCACGCTTGCATTGCTATCTTTTCAGGGACATTATCCATCCATTATCATTAACCGCTTACTCCTTTACAGGGTCGCGGTGAGCCGGAGCCTAACCCGGCATACACAGGGCGCAAAGCAAGACTACACCCTGGACGGGACGCCAGTCCATCGCAGGGCACCGCACACACACTCACTCACACAGAAGGCAATTTAGAGTGTCCAATCAACCTGGACAGCGTCTTTGGACTGTGGGAGGAAACCGGAGTACCCGGAGAAAACCCACGCAAATGTGGAGAACATGCAAACTCTGCACAGACAGTACCCTAGGCCTGATTCAAACCTAGGACCCTGGCGCTGTGAGGCAGCAGCGCTAACCACTACGCCACCGTGCCGCCTCAGGGACATTATACAGACTCCAATTACATCACAGTAATCTCTCTCTCCAAAATAGAGGGGAATCAAGTTATTTTTTATTTTTCTAGTTTGATTCTTAAAGCATATTTTGAAGGAAAATATTTTTATGAATACGGATGTCTCCACATTGTACTATAGACATTTTTTTTATTCTGTCCCCCAACAAATCAAAGACAATTTAGTCACCGATTTAGTCACTATGGTGATTAAATGTATTTTGGGTGAGCAAAATGTAACATTACCTTGAAGTCATG
This sequence comes from Acipenser oxyrinchus oxyrinchus, assembly GCA_030684275.1. Lineage (NCBI taxonomy): Eukaryota > Metazoa > Chordata > Actinopteri > Acipenseriformes > Acipenseridae > Acipenser > Acipenser oxyrinchus. Next base: position 12,147,380 of record CM060266.1, read on the forward strand.
AGTACTTACATACGTTATAATGCAAATGCTAGATTGTTATCATAACCTTGGCTCCCTGAAATAGAAATGTAACCATCACCTAATGGGATGTATCTCTTACAGCCCGAATTACCCAAGTACTTCTATCAAAGCTGCTCCTTTAAGAGCCCTGTATGCATCAGACGTCGTCTCCGTCCCTAGCACCATTTTCTCTTCAGGCCTGCTGCGTTGGAGTGAAAGCAGCGACCCTGAAGGGTAATGGTTACATTTCTATTTCAGAGAACCAGGGTTATGATAATAATCTAACGTTCCCTTTCAAGTATGATACGTAACCATTACGTAATGGGATACAAGTCGTCGCAAGAGAAGGACTTGCACCAATGGCAGATATGCTAATAAGGAAGATAAACTGCCTTTAACATTCTGGCCGAGAACCAATAAGGGTCCATGGCATATAGTCCACAGTACAGTGAGGGAGAACCCTCATGCAGTGTATATGCTGCAAGGTTACACTGAGTAACCTCAGCATTTATCACCAGAAGTCCAAAAAGGGTGTATGGCTAACTACCCCGGGACTTAAAGTGGAACATAACAAACGTGTTAAAAAGCAGGATGAGTGGTAGCTCTTAACACTGGTCCCAAAACTAGGTGGGGGCATGTTGGCTAGATCGTATGCTCCTTGGGACACTGAGTCAATTGTGCTCCTGGGGAGACCGAGTCAATTTAAATATGGCAAGCCAAAATAGCTGGCAGGAAGAGGGAGTGTGTGGAGGGAGATTTCCCTTTATGCTAAATTGCAGTATATCTGCCATGGGGCAAGTCGTGGGGTCCAGTGCATGCGACTGACACCACGTCTGGAAGACACCTCATTTGTAGTCTCACTGGGAGAGGGTAGACGCTGCCCTGGCATTCTTAAGGGTGACAATAATCTTGTCAGATAACCCAAGGTGACTCAAATGTCTCTGCTCAGGGGCCAGACCCAGAACTACAGAACCTTTGGGTCTGTATGCCACAGAGTGCCCCGCGCCTGACTCAGGCCGGCAACTCCCACTGCTGACCGTAGCTGTGCCAGTACCAAGAACCAGGTCCTCCTGGGTCACTTTGGGGCAACTAACAGCACTCGACCCCGGTCTTGCCTGATCTTCTCCAAGCACAGCGGGAGCAGTGGCAACAGTGGAAAAGCA